>OY282488.1:12019909-13312409 GCA_958295575.1 Leucania comma | reverse complement strand
CTGGCCAGTTTCGTTGGCCAAATCATGAAGTGATAAATTTTTATGATCTGGCCACGACATATACAAATTGAAGTACTCACCCGCATTGAAGATTGGAAGTCCACCTCTAAACAAAGTGATAGGAAGAAAAAGATGATGGTGGATATTGATGACAGCAGACGGTAGATGGACCTTCGTCATCATCATCATTTCAGCCGAAAGACGGTCGGACATAGGCCTTCCTCATGCGACCGGTCCTGTGCGTCTTGCATCTATCGGATTCCCGGGACCCTCACCAGGACATAGTCCACCTTCCAACGCTGCCTCTTCGGGTCACCTTCGTCAACGGCGAGCAATGGTTAGCTCGCGTCCGACCGTCCCGTAACCGTCCCGACCGAGCCCAATTCGTCGACGGCGCGTAGTGTTCCACGCGCGCCTCAAGGAGTTGTCAGCAAGCCGTAGGGGCCCAGCAGGGTCGAAGCCTACTGGGGCCATAGGTATTGTGAAAGTGAACCCCAGGGCCTTGGAACTAAGGCAAAGAAGGAATTGATGTGGGTTTTTAATCAGTAAAATTCTGACACTATCTCCCGCTCCGTCCAAGGACGGGAGATGTTATCGGATGATTTTTCCGCTGAAAAAAAAAGAAATACAAGCAGCTGAAACACAGCCACACTATGATCTACAAGAACCATGTTTTATATCAGACCGAAATAGAATAAGAAAACAAATCTCTTGGCACGAATGGAAAGAATAACAAAATAAAGCAAACACTTTATTCATCACATCAAACAAAGGAAAATCAGAGAAATCCACATTACTTGAAGAACGATAACAATTTGCGAGTGTACCGAATGGCAATAGGTAACGGTCTGTTGATTACAATCGAGGCTGCCGTATGGACACGCTCGCATACCAAGTGGACTCCATGTAAACAGGGCACACACACATAGCATAGCATCAGCCTTATAATGTTCCCACTGCAGACACTCAGGCCTCCTCTCTAGGAGGGTATGGGCCGTACGCGAGCCCGGTGCGGATTAGTGGATATCACGTCTTTTTTTAAGGTAGGTAAAATCATCCAATGACAAATCCCACCCTTGGGCGGAGCGGGAAATAACGTCAGACTCTTACTGACTAAAAACCTACCCCGTTCCTTCGTTGCCGTACCTGAGCCGAGCCCCATGACCCCAGTAGGCTTCGAGCCTGTCTGCCTGCAGCTAGCAGGCCGGGCCTGTGCAGGTTGGTGGATGTCACATGTCTTCGAATTTTTGGTTCTAGGATATGCCAGTTTCCTCACGATGTTTTCCTTCATCGTTTTGAGAGCAGTGGTGATGAAATAAATTACACGAAGTAATACGCCTGGCTGGACTCGAAGCCAAACATACTCGTACATATTACCAGGTAATTAAATTACCGGAGCCCTGGAACGCAAAGGGTAACCAGGGTTTTAGCTTGGAGGATGTTATCGTGAGCTTGCGAACCAGAGTCGTCGACAGCGCATAGTATTCCACGCGCGCCTCATAAAGATGTCAGCAAGGCCTTGGGGGTCCAGCAAGGCTGAAGCTTACTGCTGGGACCATGGGTAGTCCGAAAAAGAACACCAGGTTACTGGAACGCACACAGAAGTGGGTTTTAGTCGGGTAGACTGTCTTTAAACAGCACATAAGATAGTTTTTAACTCGGGACTAAGTTCCCTAAGGACCATTTTCGATCTTCAAGCAGACGAAGCCACAAGCAAGAGCTGGTAAAATATGTTTATTTCAGACCCAATTACTCCACAAGTTCTTAGTGAACAAATTGAAACACATCTTTATTCAGTAGTAACCTAACACCGTCTGAGTGACGTATTTGAAAAGACAAACAGTAATTAGACACACTTCAATTAATCCATTTTAATTCAAGGGTAGAAACGTGATGATCATTACACGATGATGTGTTTGTATAGTCTAGATAAACGTCGGTAAAGATACGGAATACCTCCGTCTAATTGTTTTGATCTCATTTCGAATTGGAATTGGAACAGATGGCAAATAAAAATCTAATTCTATCAAATGAGAGCTGTTTGTTGTTGTTTTGTGAAACTAATTTGTTTTCGTCTCGATTGACAAGCTTTGATTTCTAATTTGGTTAAATGCTTCAACGGAAGAAATACCTATGATTTCGAGGAGTGTGCATTAGAATTGCACAATTTTATTCCGCCAAATCCGTTCCATCATTGGACCACAAGACGTACGGCGTTGCGACACCGGTACATGGCGGACTTGCGGCAAGCGGGCAATGGGTAGCTCGCTGTCCGTCTGTTCGGTAACAGACCGGACCGATCCCAAGTCGTCGACGGCGCGTTCTGTTCCCGCGCGCTTCAAGGAGCTGTCAGCACACCGAAGAGGCCCAGCCTGCTAGTTTTAGGCAGGCAGGGTCGAAGCCTACTGGGATCATGGGTTAACTTCCGAAAGGAATACCCGGCCCCGGCTCGATAGGCAACGAAGGAACGGGGTAGGGTTTTTAGTCAGTAAGAGTCTGACACTATTTCCCGCTCTGCCCAAGGGCGGGATTTGTCATTGGATGATTTTACCAACCATAAAAAACCCCAAACAAATGTTTCTGTGATGAACATGATCATTTGTTCTGTGTCTGGATGTAATTTATCTATAATATGTATAGCATCATAGCATAGCACTAGCTAGCTACACGGCGTTGTGTGATAGTTGTGGAATACATTATATTATTATTATATATATTAATGGGCAAATCAAGAGTCTTTTCAGGGAAGCACGACACAGATTTAAATGGACATAACCAGACAGGGCAAGCATTTATCGGTTCTCGTGTGGCTTAATGTTTAGTTTTCCCACTAATAGTCTGAATAATTTGTCACTCATCAGCTTAGTGCCTACCTACTATAGTTTTAATTAGCATATAATAATGACTGCATAGTCCTACACATTACAAAACTTCAAGCTATTAGTGATAAGGTTACCTTAACCATCTTCGTCGAGTGTATCATCATTTAGCATAAGGTGAAATAGCGGGTAAAGAAACCTTTTCATCAATTGCTCCATCCTAGAGCGGGAGAAGCCACATGAATTTAAAAAATCTGGTCAAGTGTGAATCGGACACGCACACTGAGGGTTACGTACAAACTTACGAGTACCTATGAAAACAATCCAATTCACGAATTGAATCGCAAAGATTTTTCCGAATCGCAAATAAGGCTTTTTTGTGACGTAACAACAAATTTACAGTTTTCAGAGTTTATTCCTAAACTTGTGCTATAAGACCTTGTTACATACCAAATTTCAGGGTTCTAAGTCAACGGGGTATCAAAATTCATAGTGTACTTCCCTATGAATTTTGATTCCCTTGAGACTGTCGAAATATACGTTTTTTTGCGCCAAAAACGGCCGTATCTTTTTTTTCGTTAACTTAGAAATTTTTTTTTCACAGCTTCAAGGGACCACAGACTTATATGGTTTTAATTTCAACTCGATACATCCACGAATTCCCGAGATAAAGGGTCTCGACACAGAAAGACAGACGGATAACAAAGTGATCCTATAAGGCGGGTGACCCCGTTTTTTCCGTTTGAATTACGAAACCCTAAAAACAAACTTGCCTCACGTTAGAAATGAGTCCAGAGTGCCTAGTGTGAGTTTGTTTTACGTAAACGCGATCGACACGTTTACGACGTTCGGCGCACCGATTGGCCTACTCGAAGCTCTTAGCCAATCAGAGAGCCAAACGCGGTAAACGTTTCGATCGCGTTAACGTAAAAACATCTCGCACTCAGCACACTGTATCGTGAGTGCGTTCACAATGTGTATGTTGTGTGTAAACAAACACACATACACAAGACACCCAGATCCGGTACAAATATTTGTATGGCCTACAGATACAATACAAACATTTGTTCCGGGCGGAAATCTAACCCGCGATTGCTGGCTTGCGGACGGCGAGCAACGGGTAATGGGTAACCGTCTGGACCGGGCCACGCGCGCCTCAAGATATCAGCAAACCGTAGGGGCCCAGCAGGGTCTTTGTGTATTAGAAGCTAGACCCATCGTGGATAATAATCGTGTGTGTATTTGATAAAGGTCCTGTTGACCGATTATATATTATGTATACTGTCTGTCTGGTTACTGGGGCCAAGGGTCTGCTTCTGATAGGAAGATTCGGCCCTGGTATGAAAGGCAATGAAGGAACAAAACTGAGTTTTTAGAAAAAAAGAACATGCGACTGATCCTGCAGGAGGAAATTGCTTAATCATTACGCCTATCGTGTATGATAAAAGAGGCTGACTATTGAAGAGACTTTGACTTTGACCTCTAAGTTTGTTTCGATAAATTCTTCTTAGGCCGTGTTTACGGAGACGCGGCGCGTTGCGCGGTGTGTTGGGCGTTTCGTCGTACATTGCAGCAGCGGGCCTTGTCATCGCTCGCGTAAACACAAACATATGGCAATGTACGATGGACCGCCCGCCGCGCCGCGCAACGCGCCGCGTCTCCGTAATCGATCACTTAGACTAGACATCTAGAAAACTAACAAAAGATTTACATAATAAATAAACTTTTCGAGTCAATGTAACACACAGCCTAAAACAAATATTTGTGTTAAACAAAAAGTATACAAAAACAATTATGAAGTTTATTCTTTCGTAAATGATAAGTTATCACACTGTTGACAAATGCTATCATAACGTCAGAAGGAGGATGTCTCAAGGTGTGGTTTCAAGTTCAATTCCTATCTTTAACGGTACAAATGCGTTATTTAATTGGACAAAAAAATGCCGTTAAAAAAATGGGGGCAGATTATAATGGTGGCATTAATTGCTTTCTTTATTCGATGAGCCTTCATTTAAACATAATTGGGAAGTTGAATCATTTTTTAGGGTTCCGTAACCAAAGGGTAAAAACGGGACCCTATTGCTAATATTAAACTGTCCGTCTGTCTGTCACCAGGCTGTATGTGTTCGTCATACATTGCAGCAGCGCTAACATAAATGGCAATGTACGACGACCGCCCAACGCGCCGCGCAACGCGTCTCCGTAAACTGTGTATGACTGGCCTGTTGGTCGAGTAGTTAGTGGCCCTGACTGCTATGCCGGAGGTCGTGGGTTCGATTCCCACCCAGGACAAATGTTTGTGTGATGAGCACGATCATTTGTTCTGTGTCTGGGTGTAATTTATCTATATTAAGTATGTATTTAGAAATATATAAGTATGTTTATCAGTTGTCTAGTACCCATAACACAAGCTCTGCTTAGCTTGGGACTAGACGACGTTGTGTGAGTTGTAAAAAAAAAAAAATACAAGCCCTTAGTTTTACAGAAAAAAAATCATAAGTCATTGGAATACATGTACAAGTGCGTCTACGCAGTGTATCGGCCAATAAAACTAAATACGTAAGCCATTAAGGTGGTAACAGGTGGCCAGTTGGCCTGGACCATTTCAATGGATCGTTTCCCGTTGTTGAATACTACGATTTGAATGAGTGATAAATAGAGCGTATCAGCTGTGTGAGATGAAGAGTTGTAATTGTTGGCTGTTGGAGTATGAGATGAACACGGATATCGAGGGATATGCCTTGGGGGCGTGGCACGTGGCGCCTCGATCTGGGCAAACGACCCTTATAATCGAACAACGGCTGTACGCTTCATTCATTCGCTTTGCAATTGCGTACAGGGTACTACTGATGCGTAAAAAACCAAAATGCCGAGTTGTGCAGTAATTATATGCAAAAATAGGTCACATATCATCAACCTGAAGACAAATGGCGTATCCTGCCACCGGTAATTAAACAATTAAGTCACTGTTTTATATTTTAAATCAATTTTTAAATATTTCACGAACTCAAGTTCGGAACGACACGAACTAGACCGAACTAGCCCGAATCTTCCCGAACGCAATGACCGCAATGACCGTTCAAGATTTAGAGAGGTGCAATCGAGTGCGTGAGGCTGATTTTATCGATATGCGTATTATTCGCAGTTCAATATATTTTTTTACATTTCTATGAATATTGTCGTATTACATGTATAGTAAGAGTTAAATTAGTTATTGAATGAATGTTGTTTGAACGAAATTAAGGTATTGTTATTTCAATACCCGTGAACTTAAATTGACATTATATCTAAAGATTGAGATGATCAAAAATTATAGTAAAATATGATAAGTAGCACGATAAACAAGTATAATTTTATACAGTTATTTATTTTTGGTCAAAAGTTACAATATTTTATGTTCGCTATGCAAAACTATTAAATCATTATTTTTTTAAATCTGGGTATTTGGTGTTTTCGTACGCCCTAGTTGTAGTGGAGCTGGACCAGCATTGATCCAAGCATTTTTATCTTGAATATAATTCTCCAACTTATAATAATATAATTTCTATTCCAACTCCTTCTGTTTTCATGCAGTACGACTGTGTAACTTACTTCCAGCAAAGATTTGTGATGAAAAAAATATCTTTTTTTGCGATTCGGAAAAGTCTTTGAGAAATTTTGGAATTGAACCATTTACATAGGTAAATTTATACGGAATCCTTGGTGCGCGAGTCGGATTCACACTTGACCAGTATTTTTTTGTAAGATGTATTTATTTTGAGTAGTTAGTGTGAGTTATTTCATCATAACGAATTCGATCCTGTCAGCATCAACTACCTACAATTTGTTTAAAATGAAAACGAGTTTGCTAGATGACGCTATTTTGATTCCATAGAAATTTATGTTAACGCTAGCAAGTTTGAATACGTGTATAAAATTTACCTAAATGTTTAAACCAACTCTGAATGTAGGTAGTCACATAAGATTAAAATCATATAGTTAAGATTAAGTAATATATTGTTTAATAATAACAGCATGATATTTAACAGAGAACGTTCCCTTGAACCGGTAATACGATATAGAAAACTAATTCCTATTTTATTTTATAATCATTACTCACTTTTCGGATAAGTATATAAAAAAGAAATTATTTAAAGAAAATTAGACGAAGTAATTATATTACAAGAATATGCTGAAATTAAATATCGATAACAATTATCGACAATCGGTTCGATGCTCTAATTGCATGCGTGTGCATTGAATGTTTCTGTGCTTACAAGCGAATGCCCCGCCCATTCTATTTATGTGTGCTATTAGAAATTGATTTAGTGTAGCTGCTTTCTTCTTAGTGTGCGTGTACAAATTTTGAGTGTGTGTCGTAAATACACTATTTGTGAATGTTGTAATTATTTTGGTGGGAGATAAGCGGTTGCGCAAGGATTTCTTATTAATTTGCAATGAAGGCATATCTCCGGATATCTATGGAGATGAATGATTCATTTCAAAGGAATGGGACCTGGGTTGAACTTGACATCCACATCAGTTTTTTTTTTCAAAGTGGGATGTCATCGAATTACTTTTCAAAAAATAAATAAAGAATAAAGTCACTGACTCCCTCTCGCTCCGCACAAAAGTGGAGCAAGAGGTTCCTCGGAGAGGAGTTCCCGCTTTGAAAGAAGTCACCTGACACATGAAGTCTTCATAATGTCTTCACCGGACATGGTGTCACCAGTGTGAACCGTCCGGAGGACACGGTGGAGCATAAGGTGGAAGTGTGCCCTGCTTGGGCAGAGCACTGCTGTGTTCTCGTGGGGGCGATCGGCGGCAGTGAGCTATCACGCCGAGCCTTGGTACAGGGCGTGATCTGGAGCAAGGAGTAATGGCAGGCGGTCGCCTCCTTCTTCGAAGCAATAATGCTAGCGAAGCAGGCTGCCATATGCGTCACAAAACGGAGTTTCTCAAGCCCCAATCGCCGGGATTCCGACCCTGATTTCCAACCACCGAAGGCGTGGGCTTGCGGACGATGAGCAATGTGGCTCGCCGTCCGGACCAAGCCCGAGTCGTCGTATCACAATTATTCAGTCATTGAAAGCTATAAATACGAAGAGATAGTCTAGTCTAGAAACTACTACATTATTTTCAAATCAGCGTTAAAATGAAACGAAGCAATTTTTAACATTACTTTACCGTTAGGTAATAGAGAGCCAATTAGAAGAAATAGGTTACTAGAGTACTTGTAAGCGATAAGCTAACCTGCGCTTGCGCAACCTTAGACAAATAACACTTTAACATACTTAATAAAATTGATATAATTATTTATTTTAAGTTATTGTTGTAGCCACTTAGCATGGCCAAATTGATTTTTTTTTTATTTATTTATTATTATTGTGTGACAGTGCAGGTATTTGGCGCGGCCGTGGCCTAACAATGTAGATTTGTTTGACAGACATGGTCATGGACACCAAAAACTAGGCTACAGATCTGAAAATTATGAAACTAAACGTATATCGTCTAGCAAGCACAGTATTGTTTTTTTTTTCTAATATCGTATAAGTATTCTAGATCTATAAAGATAGATATTATTATTATGTATTTGTATCAGTTTTGTCTGGCTTATGTTTTTTTTTTATTTATTAAATTCTTTATGCCAACGGTTCGATTCTATGGTTCGATTCTCACCCAAGACAAATGTTTGTGTGATAAGCACAATCATTTGTCCTGTGTCTGGATGTAATTTATCTATATGGTTGTATTTAGAAATATATAAATATGTGTATCAGTTGTGTAGTACTTATAAACACAAGCTCTGCTTAGTTTGGAAGTAGACTGCGTTGTGTGATAGTTGTGGAATATTATCATTACTATCGAATCATTGCTCCCGCTCTGGGCGGAGCGAGGAGTCCCAGACTTGTACTGACTAGAACCCACCCGTGTTCTCTTTCACGGTGAACGGATTTGGAAGAAATTATTTCCCCTTGGGTTAATTTTCTATTTTAGCGTAGGCAACGCCGCTGATGGAAGCTAGTTTCAAAGCAATTATCTAAAAACGTGCACACAGACTGGAAGTCCACCGCGAAGATGTTTTTGCTGAGAGTACGTTGAACTGTTGACCCATGGTTCAGCGTTCTAGATTATTTAGACGCTTTCAAATCGATCTCAATGAGACAAAGCTATGATTAATAATATCGAACTTTTATGAATCAAAGTTAATAATATAGCTCGAATAATTTTATTATTATGTATGTACAATAAAGTATATAATAAATAAATAAATAACAAACAAAAAGTTTTCTTTTTTTTGTCGATGGGAAAATCATCCTATGACGTCTCCACGCCCTTGGGCGGGGCGGGAGATAGTGTCAGACTGTTACTGCCAAAATCCACTCCTGTTCCATAGTCGCCTTTCGTATCGGGGCCGAACCTACGTTTCAGTAACCGGTCTTTGGCCCCAACACAAAATAAGTAATACTTGGCCCCAGTAGTCTTCGACCCTGCTAGGCCCGTACAGTTTAAGCAAACATATGTGGCAGTGGGCAAGGATTGTGTCAAGTTCTAGAGTCGCGAGCATGTACTGGAACTTGGGCAGAGCATAGCCGTGTTCTCGTGAGGGCGATCGGCAGTACGGGCCATGGTCCGGAGCGAGGAGGGATGGCAGGCGGTCGCCTCCTTCTGCGAAGCAGTAATGCTAACAAAAGAGGAGGCCGTACGCGAGAGGCAACGGCCCTCACGGCCGCGGTGATTCCGATTCCGATCCTGATTTCCAGCCAACGGCGAGCTATGGGTAGCTCGCTGTCCAACCGTCCGGTAACAATCCGGACCAAGCCCAGATCGTCAACGGCACGCACTGTTCCCGCACGCCTCAAGGAGTTGTCAGCAAACCGTAGAGACCCAGCCTGCTAGCTGCAGGCAGGCAGGGTCGAAGCCTACTGAGGCCAAGGGTTTGCTTCCGAAAGGAAAGCCCGGCCCTGGTATCTAAGGCCACGAAGGAACAGGGTGAGTTTTTAGTCAGTAAGAGTCTGCACTATCTCCCGCTCCGCCCAAGGGCGGGAGATGTCATTGGATGTTTTTACCCACCACCAAAAAAAAAAACCACGTACTGGAAGGCACATTGTTGGAAAACCCTCACAATCTCACAATGTGGACCCCGAGCTCGTGAATTCCGGGTATCCGATGAATGCAGGGCCGGTCGTTAGGGTGACTCTTAAAGGGATGCCTATGTCTTATAGTGGAAGTCTTTCGGCTGAAATTATGAAGAAGATGATGACTAATAATTACCCAAGCCAAGCGGCCTTTGCGCTAGAGCATTCGAGAGGACGACCAAATGCGCAACCAGCATTTTGGAGTGTGTGCGGGAATTAATTGACTTGATAAACAACTCGACCAACGACGAGTGTCCACTCTTACATGGTGTCTGGGGCTTTGGGGAGGTATGAAAATGCATACCAGGGCCCCGGATCCAAGGCAGGGAAGGAACAGGGTAGGTTTTTAGTCAGTAAGAGTCTGACACTATTTCCCGCTCGGCCTAAGGGCGGGATTTGTCATTGGATGATTTTACCTATCATAAAAAAAAACTCTTACTTGGTGGTCACCGCTACGGTTCGGACTAAGCGTTTCGCCCCGCGTTTTTACCGCATACATCGGAGAACTGGAACTTTTACTACCTACTGTTGTCTTTCCATTCAATTATAATTTAAGTGTCTTCAAGGCGAATTGGCTCTTAATAAACTAGTGCGCACCACCATCAACGATTGTATCACTGCTTACCATCTGGTGGAATCGCAGTCAAGCATACGTAGTACGCGGCAAATAAGTTGAACCATGCGCCACGGCTATGCGCAGCCTCCCACCTCTATTCAGACCCAATAGTCGGTTATAATTCTCACACAAGTTGAACCGTCATGGCGGTCGACCTTTAATGCGCAGTAACCGATTTTCGGGTCCCAATCGAAGTGGACAACAAGTGATTCAACTTATTTGCCGCGTAGGTATATAGTACTATACTAGTTTGTCACTCAAAAACATAATTATGAGGTAGGTAAATAATAATGACAGTCATTATTTTACCTTCGACAATAAAAATAAAATATTTACACATAGAAATATTTTATTACTCATAAAATTATTTATAAACCCATTACATTCACAGTGTTATTGTTATTTCTTGTGTCTTCACATAAAGACGTGTCAATTTTATTTTTATTATTATTAGTAGCTGTATTGCTGTATTAGAAGTCCCACAGCTGGGCAAAAAGGCTTAGAAGTAATTCGTAGTGTGGGGAAACAAAAACTTTTCTTGAACTTTTATATAGTTTTTTTAGGTGGGAAATCATCTATATGGCTTCTCCTGCTCTTGGACAAAGCGGTAGGCGAGTCAGAGTCATAGTGACTGCTAATTTCAAGTCGTTTTGGTGCGGGTACCGACTCAGCATTTGGAAACCTGCCTCAAAGGAGAGTTTCGGCCGAAGGGTGTCGTGTATCGACGATGTAAAGTATTTTCTCCCCGTCGAAGAATACCTACCCAGAAATTAATTTTTTTCTTGCACAATATAAAACCTATAGGTGTAATCCTTGACACACAAGTTGAACCATCTTGCCGGTCGACCTTGAATGGGCAGTAACCGATTTTCGGGTCTCAATCGAGGTGGGGGCTGCGCGTAACCATAGCAACGGGTTCAACATAATTGCCACGTACCAGTATTACTGGAAATAGGTAGGTATACTCCATCTGTTTAGGTAGTTACTTAATTAAATCTTCACATGGCTTTTATCTAAAAGTTGTCTAAAAATATTATCCAGAAATGTTTACAATTAGCTATTTACCTAAACTGATGTTAGGTAATTAACTAAATTAAAATAATCTTTGTATGCCTTCTATACGATTTTTTTTTTTTAATTAAAATACATAGCAATATTGTTTACGTTTAGTGAAATACCTAAACGGATGGAATATAGGTAATTCAACAATAATGTCAATATTACAATATTTCTACATTGTTAATAAATTAATATAATGCTAATCATTGTTTAAAGTCACAGTTAACTCTGAAAATATAATAAGACTTTCTTGTTATTCAAATATTTAACATCATGTACATGTAAATGTGGTATTCTTTACTTTTTTGTGTTCATAATCTGTACAGGCATTGCATGTGATGACACAGTTGGTCCGGTGGTTGAGTGATTAACAGCTGTGCTGCATGTCGCGGTTTCGATTCCCGTACGGAACAAATATTTGTTATTCCTGGTCTGAGTGTCTTGAGTTTACATGTTTGCGATCAGATCACACATCCACAATACAGCTATAATTCTTAATGTAAGGTAAAGTTTTTTTAGAGAAGAATAGACAGAATAAAGATAGGCATTATCACCAGTCCACAGCAGCCCACAGCTGGACACGATCACTCTAAATACACGCCATTCATCTCATATGGCATATCAATTAATAAGACTTTTATCCTGAACTTCTAAGATTGCTGTCTAAAATATTGTAAAGTTTCACAAAATTTCTCTCAGCTCAATGTGCCTCTTGACTTAGGCCTCCTCTAATATCATCCAGAGCCTTTTATCTCTAGAGGTCCATCTCTTTCTTTGCCTTCTTCTATTCCTTTTACTAGAAATCTTTTGTGTAAAGACAGACCAACTAAAATGGAGATGAATGAGCCATATTATATGCAAGGTACTCAGAATAATGAAAGAAGATTTTCACAGAATACTATCCAAGAGATATAAGCACCAATCTGTCATAGGAGTTACAGACAGCCCACTGTGCAGAGCCTGCATGGAGGAGGACAAGACAGCGACATCTGCTTCTAAACTGTCCAGTTGTTGCTGAATACAAGACAAAATACTTCGGAAACCCAGGTAACCTCTACGAAATGGTCAGTAATTTGGTGGTATGCGGAACAGAGAGTAAAGTACCACAAGCCTCCGTTGAAAAGGGAGGATATTCCGACCAGACAGGTATAATGTTTGGTGGGCTATTGCCCAATGGATGATTTCGGCGGTTCTATATGTTCAAATCGCGTGGAGAATTTCACTTGCGCGATGCGGGATGCGGGATTACTTCATTTGTAACGGCATAGATGTCGCTACAGTAACATCAAGGCGCTGCTGGCCTTCCTTGAGGAGCTGAGGTGGATTGAATGACACATTTATTCCACCTGTACGCAAAATACGCGCTTTAGTCGAGGAGTTGCGGATATCAGCCCGAAATACAAACACAATACCCAAAAGATAGTAAAAGCAATAGAATAAGGTATTCATTTCTAAAAAACTTCCTTCAAATATAGTACGAAAAAGGCACTTAGCGAAGTCCTTAGTTTAAAATATCATATTTTTAAGTCACCCTTGATCAGTAGCGTAGCTAGTCCCACAGGGGCCCCGTGTCAAAAATCCCACAAGGGCCCTATATAAAAAAAATGGTGCTTTTTACGAATACTTCGTTACCCTACGAAACAGTTGTGGATAACATGTTGCGAATTTTTGCCTACATGGGGGCCCCTGTAGCGCGGGGGCCCTGTATAATTGATATGGCAGATACGGCAGTAGCTACGCCTCTGCCCTTGATGATGACATTTCGTAGATGATGTCCGAGACCCATGTAATACAATACGTAGTACAAATCAGGCTAAAAATAACAATGTGTGGGTTCCAGCTAAGTATAAGTCATCCTATTTAGCATTTCATTAATAGGTAACTGACAGGGATTGATTTCATCATTCAATATAAAAACTTAGTACAACTAAACTGAGCTCAGCGTAATCTAGTTTAAAGACCCGTGTCGTAAACATGGGCGACAACAAAAGAATTGAAACTGAGTTTAGCGTAAACTAGGTTCAATTCATAGCGGTAAAACGCAAAATTAAACTACAATCTCGATTAGGCGCTCAAACTGCGTTTTGTTTTGTATAATCGCGATTAGTTTATTGGTGAATTTAGCCCTAACTATATAAAATTCTTTAAGCAGAAATCTTGCTGCAAAATTGACCATATCATTGCTTACCATCAGGCCAAATTTTGGTCAAATGCGAGCCTATCAATAAATTAAAAAATCAGGCCAAGTGCTAGTTGGACTCGCAAACAAAGGATTCCGTAGATTCTAATATCTAAGTATTACAACAATTTTTTACACAATTTATTTTATTCTGTATTCTAATGTTTGCTGTAATAGTGGCAACAGAAATAAAAGATCTGTAAAAATTTAGACTGTCTTGCTATCACGATTTGTGAGATACAGCCTGTTGACCGAGAGATGCAAAGTGAAGTCTTAGTAATAGAATCTCATTTTTACCCTTGAGCCTTGGGGTACAGGAACTCTATCAAGCCCACTGTTTCATGATCATCATACTGCCCATATCACAATTTATCTTGTGATGGTGTACCTTGTTGTCATCTTCGTGCATACATCTCCAATACAGACATCTCAAAGGTCACCATATCATCCATCCATCCTTAGTCATCTTCTTTCCACACTTTTAAGTCCACTATCAGATATAGCAAGCAATTAAAGACTTCACCAGAGTGCGAGACAGTATTCCGAATCGGTAATGATATAAACCTTTTAATAGGTTTATATTATTACCGATTTATTAATAATTGAGCAAAATTAAATTAACTCAGAAATATTAATTAACAGTTTTGAAGTTCTTTTCTTTTCATATTAACATCGCTTACATAAATTCACATTAATTTTCATGAAATACAATAATAAGGATGAAATAGCACTTATGATACTCAACGATAATGCAGCCTATCAGATCACAAAATGCTTATAAATTACATTTTAAACACAATTTTTCCATTTCGTAATAGTTAAGATAAATACCAAGAATAAAAGCTGGTACCTGAAACTTTATGTTTGAAGGTGCACAACTCTGTTAATGACCTGCCTAGAGATATTGAAGATGACAATCTCTGATATGTCTAAACAGGTTGGTTGGTTGGTAAAGTTAAAAAGATATATTTTGGATACTAATTTTATGAAACTCTCTGACACAAATTCGTAACAAGATATAAATTATAATGTAAACTCATTTTAAGTGAACTTTGTTCTGCAAACTGATTTCTTTAATTCATTAATTCCCAAGAGGACACCGGTGTCCGCACACCTTGTCGTTCATATTGTCTTTCTATTGTGTCTCTAATTACGGTATTCACAAGGTTAAATCTAATTTTCAGCCTAACAATTTCAACATCATGGAAAAAACTTATAATACACATGCCAACACAAATAAATGTATGGAAAAGAAAGTGATGACAATTGTTTTTTTTTAAAAAGGTCAGGTTGCATAAGAGCCTACCTGCATAATGATTGCTGTTAATTAATGTTATACGCAATGCAGTCAAATGAATGAATAAAAAGAATCATTTCATTTTCTTTAAGTATTTCAATATTATTAATATCAGGTTTGTGTATGAATTTGAATGTTTTAAACAGGAAAAACAAACTTTTACCTACTTGTCATAGCAAGAGAATTTGTCACTGTGATGCGGGTTTAAAATTATTTTTTGCTCTTAATGATGTTGTTTTTTTAATCAAATGGTCCTCATTAACATAATTATATTACACTGGCTGTCCAATTTATTATAAAAAAATATTGTTGATAAGTTTTATAAAATTTATTGTTAACTTTTAAAAACATGAGTTTTACCATTCTGATTATTGATAAAATAAAACTTAAACATTAAAAACACAAAATTTATAATTTTCAGTCTGTAATGCAGTTGCAAATTACATTACCCACCAGTTGCACTGTGTGGTACAAGTATCAAAATAAACTGGTGCAATTTATAAACAAACTTCTTTCCAGTACAATCCATGAAAGAAACCTCTTTTAAAATACTGCAATGCGTTCTACATACGCACAGACAGCCTAGAAAAGACTCATAAACTAGGAAAACAGCTTAGTAATAACTATTTTCTACAAAATAGAAAGTTGCACATATGCACTTACCAACGTATTCTGATATCCAAGCCCTGACTCCTCGTCAGAAGTCTCCTCCTTGCTGTGTGACACCTTCATGATCACCAAAAAGAGTTCTAAACGTTAACACAGAAAACTAAAATATCAAAACAATGCGAACACAGCGGATCGCCGCGTTTCGCAACTTTTTTTTCTAAATATACAACAGTGGCAAAGAATCACAGTGTCCGGCGGTGCTCGGCCATCTCCCCGCTACATGAACAACCAACGTACAAGTGTAATAAGATAATATGTAATTGAATAAACGCAATTTCAGGCAAATTGCTCGCGTACCGGCAGATATGTTTAGCACACGTTCAAACCGAACGTCATCGACTGACCGACTGACAAGTTGACAAAAAGTTGACAAGTGACAGTGCACATTCAAAAGATTGGAATGGCGACCATGAACTTGAACTGATTCGTTATCTATATAATCATTTGAGACCGTATCAAAGTTTCACTATCAACTCTAATTTATATTTAGTAATCAATAAAACTAATTAAAAGTCTTGTTTATTTAAATTCAGGCACACAGGCGGAGCGCGAGACACATGCAAACGTCATGATATTCCGAACGCAACTAATCTCTTGATTTATCAACGTTCCGTTCCGTATGTGATTTGATGTTTATTTAGCTTCTTATGTAGCACTCAAGATAAATATTTTTATCAGATTAATTTGCTAAAAACATGTGACTCTATTACTTCTGTTTATCTGATAAACTTATCAAAAACACATGTGATACATGAATTTGCATCACCTTCGAGCACCTGCAAGAATGGGAGTCTTGTAAGATGGCGGGATTTAATTTTTTATGCGAAATCAAACGGAACACTTAATAAATGTCGGGCGGTCATAACTATTATGTGGATGTAGAAAGGAAACAAACGCTGCAGCGCTACGGTCATTGTAAAACGGTTTTAAAACAAAAGATATTCATCCCATTGTTTTTGAGTCTTGTGTTTGGTTGACAATTAGCCACACAATAAATATTGTAATATATTTGAAGTCTCTGCCGTTACAGTATGAAAACTTACACAGCTAACAGTGTGGAATGTAAATTTTATATGCCTGGTGTTTAATTTGCCCATTATGATGCGAAACGGTTGACTTTGGGTCAATCGCAACAATATTAAACCTAATTACTTTTCTAATTATCGTTTGCAGCTCAGAATGTCGGCTAATCGAGCTGTGTGCTGTCGCAAAAGATTAAGAGAAGAGATAAATGTCTCTAAGGTTCAATAAAGAGACTGATCTCACTCTGAGCACCTTATCTACTCATGATGCCTTTTTTGAGCTAGGAAATCATTCTCCCGCTTTAGGTAGAGCGAGAGGGCGTTTCAGACTTTAACTGAGTAAAACCCACCTGAGTTCCTTCAATAGCCCTATGCGTTAAGGCCAAGGTAATTCTTTCACAATCCGCTTGTATCGCCTTGAATCTCAAAAACGTTAGTTAGTCACCGAGAAGGGACAAGATGATAAATAATGTCTTTTTTTTTTAATTCTGTATTTATTTTGGGGTTTTTATCTGACCAGTTATGCCAAACCCATCGTACCTGCCTTTTAACAGTACATAATCTCATATAATAATGTTGTTACTTTGAGTTCCAGAGAAGAAATGCCTGAGATTTCATTATTTAGTATTCTTTTATGCAGGGCAGATTGCTATCAAAACGTCTTATTCAACATTTTTCTTCTTCTTTTATATCGATGACTTACTCATCGTTCGTCCATCCAGAATGTGGGAAATAATTTGAAATAGAACGACTTGGACGTTAAATTTAATGGTTCTTCGCCTCACATACGTATGTATGTTTTTTTTTTATGGTAGGTAAAATCATCCAATAACAAATCCCGCCCTTGGGCGGAGCTGGAAGTAGTGTCAGACTCTTACTGACTAAAAACCTACCCCGTTCCTTCGTTGCCTATCGTGCCGGGGCTGGGTATTCCTTTCGGAAGCTGAACCAATACGTATGTATGTGACTATTTCATGGCGGGTTTTTTTTAATTTTTTTATAGTGCACCATTATCACTAATGGAAGAACGAAAACAATTTGTGACTCGAACATTACAAACAATAATAAAATAAAGAGTAACTAATATAAAATACATAACTTAAAAAAAAAACACATTAAAAATAGATATAAAAACCTGTGCGTGGACAAAAAGACTCCTATCTCAGCAGCATTATGCTGTGATATTTAAAACCAAGAAGATGCGGCATAAAGCTGCAAAGTGTTGTGACGGGGTTTCTCATACTTGATGGGTATGTTATACCCCTGTTACTATTTCATTTTACAATGTCTCCAACTCAGTGCGACACACCCATTTTTTTTATCAGCCAGCCATGAATTGCGACATAATATCGTAGTGCCCTTGATCTTGAATTGTTCACTGAACTCCACATTAAGTAAAAAAAACACACAAAAACTCTTTTCGTAACGTGTTTAAATAAATAACACTGTCTATAAAAAAAAGGTTAATCTATAATATTGAGGAAATTCGAAATTGGTACTTTCGAATGGACTAAATTCGAACTGGCAACAAGTAGCAAAGAAAACAATTTAAAGTAAGTAAGCAATGATATTCTAAAGTAAGTATATTTTTATTAGGTCTAAAAAGATACATACCTGGTTAGTGAATGGTTCGAAAAGGATGCTAAAGTAAACACCTCCATAAATAATATCTGCCGGTCAGTACATTTATGTTCGCCTAACTGGTCAAAATGTACTGAACTTGGCTGATTTTTTTTCGCGATTTCAGATTTGGTCCTATAGTAAAAGTTGTTATCATGACTAAAATCACGTGTTGGGTTATATAATAGTTTCAAAAAACATGCCATTAATCTCAGGGCCTGAACCCTCTATAATGATTTAATGCGTTTGGCAACACTCACTGCTGGTTGAGGCCACCAGCGAATGAGACAATGAAATTACTTTCTTCCGCAAGTTGCATTAGTTAAGTAGGCTAAGGGTCTGGTAACCTATTTGTGCAATCTTGTGTGTTAGGTTCCAGTGGCGTAGATAGACCCAGAGGGGCCCTGGTTCAAACATTTTTTTAGGGTTTTTCGAGACAGGGTCGCGATGGGCCAAGAGAGACATGGACAGACTAACTTTAACTTTGCTTTAATATACGTATTTTTTAAATTGATATAAATTAGTGCTTGACTGAAATCCCACCTGATAATAATATAATTTTCAATTCACTTACTCCAAAACCCTCTCTTCCTTCCACTCCCTAGGAGTGGCAGGCGGTCGCCTTCTTCTGCGAAGCAGTTGATGCTAGCAAAGTCCGAGGTCAAGGCGTCTACGGCGCGCACTGTTCCCGCGCGCCTCAAGGAGTTGTCAGCAAACTGTAGGGGCACCGCAGGGCCGAAGCCTAGTGGGGCCAAGGGTTATGTGAAAATGTCACCCGGGGCCCTGGGACGAAGGCAATGAATGGTACAGGGTAGGTTTTTAGTCAGTAAGAGTCTGACACTGTTTCCCGCCCCAACCGAGGGCGGGACTTGTCATTGGATGATTTTACCTACCATAAAAAAAAACTCTTATCCCTACCAGTTTTTGGTACACAATTGACTGTTTTCCGCTATAGTGCGGTGAAGTGTGCGAGCTCCCACAAACACTGCGCTGCGTACCGCAAGTTCAGTTCCCGCAATGAACAAATATTTATATGGCCTACAGGTTCCGGTTGCCTTGTGTACGTAATGTTTTTGAACGCACCCATGACACGAGAGTTATCCCTAGTGGAGCAAAATTAAAAAAAAAAAAACGCTATGGGTTTTGCTCAGTATGAGAATTAAAGGTTGTAGCTATAACATGTCACAAATTTTTCCACACGTTTTGGGGCCCCCGTGTCACAGAGCCCCTGTATCATTGCTATGGCTGATACGGTGGTAGCTACGCCCCTGTTATGTTTAATAACACTAATCACTTATGTACTTCAGTAAGTGAACCATACATCATCAGGACTGAGAAATTCTTTGTAGTAAAACTAGTTTGGTCAGCCAGAATAAGTAGGTACTAATCTCGGGGATTTTACCATGACGTGAAGAGTGAGAAGTAAAAGGGATGGGCCTGTACATCTACACCGTTAAATTTTAGTCGTTTTAATCCCGCGGAGGGTCGATTCAGTACATGAAACACTATCGATTTGTAAAGAGAAAATCAAAAAATAAAGTACTTTTTTTTAAACTCCAATTCATTTACGCATGAACGAAATTAATTTCTTCAAGTATACGTCAGCTGAGTGAGGCCAATGAACTGTAGGTAGTAAGTACGCAACGACCGACAACTACCTACAAGGTCACTGACTCGTTTAATTAAAGAAATTAATTCCGTACATGCCTACTTAAATTAACTCGAATTTTAGAAAAAAAAAAACTTTTTTTTAATTTTATCTTTACAAATCGATAGTGTTTCATGTACCGAATCGACCCTCCGTGGAATTAAAACGAACCAAAGTTTAACGGTGTATATTGCAGTAGTTCAGTTTAGGTCGTCAAATAATCGAAATAAGAGCACGTGGCTCTCTGAGCTTTTGACTTTACTACCACCAAAGAGGTACCAGTGGTTCATCTTTCTGTGGTGGTGGCAACTGGAGTATGGAATAATGCTTTTATCCCCGTCCCCCTCACTGATTTCGTAAACTTATTATTAGGTACTTATTACTCAAAATCCCCAAAAAAACTCCTCAGCTGTGCCAAATTACAACAATTTAAACGAGTTTTATTCGTTTTACTGGTCATTTTGTAATTTCAAGATATCATTGGTCAATTTTTCGCAGCATTAGGCATGTATAAATAACTGAATTTGATTTGTACGTGGATTTCCTGTTCTTTTTTTTATCTTGTTTATTTTTTCTGTAGTAAAACATCTATCTATATATAGCAATGATGATTTTGTATCTAATTAATTGTTTTACTCACTTCAATCTTTGTTTTTGTTTCATTGTATAAAGTGACCATAAGTTCCGTTTTGAACGAGACATGTGACAGAAAAAGAGGACAGCCCTTTCTTTGTCACATGTCCAGTGATCTACAGTGACAAATAAAACTTCAGCCCCCCTAGCCAAGTTACAATCGTTTCGTTTCGCGTTAAGTTGAAGTTGGCCACACCTCCTTTGTTCGAACATACGAATTGGGGGCGTAGCCAACTACAAGCGTTAACGCAAAACGAAACGATTGTAACTTGGCTAGGGGAGCAGGATATAAAATAGTTTCCCAAAACTGCGCGAGAAAAGTCTTTTCTCTAATAAATAATAACCAACTTATTCTGATCGAATTTTATTTTACATTAATAAGTTGTGTTTATTTTCATTTGTAACCTGTTATCTGACGTAAATTTACAAAAAAATGTGTTAAAATATATCTATTAAATAGAACATAGTTTCATTTATGCTTAAAATATGGTAAACCAGTCCTTCAGGCTAGAAAGTGCATGTAAAACAGTATATTATATATAAAACCCATGTCCCATTTTGATTAAAAAAAAATTATGGGCAGTTTGTCTATGAATAGCTCACAGAGTAAAATAATAGAATACACACATTATAGCTTTGCAAAAAACCGATTTGAAAATTGAACGCAGTGCTTCCGTTGATAAGTCTCATAAAATAACCACTGTTTTGTTGTTTATAGCCACAAGATGTCAGGTTCATAACTAATTGTTACTAATTAGCGAACCACGCGCTACTTGTTGATAACTAAACAAATATTGACTCATTTTATTTACAGCTCACGACGCCAATACTTTTCAGTCCAGCAGTGCTACCACGAGCTCTTAACACGATCCATTTTAGAACCTAAACTGAACTGTTGCAGCCGCCGAATCTGATGCTCCAATGATGGAACTAATAAAACGCAGTTAACAGTTGCAATTAGACGAATTGTGTAAACAGGGTGGGCGATCCAAAGGGAATAGAAAGTATGTTACGTTAGGAAAAATCTTCATCTTTTTAGCAAAAGAGGCGATAGATATAATTATGTTACAAGGCATAGAGACCAATTGGTTCAACCAGGTTTCAGACTGGCTAAAGTGGCCTCTTCTTTCATGGCGTACTGTTTAAAATGTTATAATACCTCCCCACATATTAGAACTCAATGAAACCAAATTTAAATCTTGTGTTAAAAGCACACTATGTAGACAAGCACATTATAAGTTGGAGGCTTATATTAAAGATAAGAATGCTTGGCTAAATGCTGGTCCAGCTCCACTACCACTAGGGCGTACAAATTGATTAGTTTGAACAATACCACTTTTTTTTTAATTTGATATTTTTATAGTATTGTATAATGTAGAAGTATTTATTTCTTTAACAAATTTTGTAAATGTGAGTACCATGGGGCAATTTATAGTTTAAGGTCATTGACTTGTTTGACGTAAATGAGCACGGCAGTTGAGAGTTTGTCATGCTCACTCAAATGTCTCACTGATGGTTTTTTTTTTTTTTTTTTTCGGTAGGTAAAATCATCCAATGACAAATTCCGCAATTGGGTGGAGCGGGAAGTAGTGTCAGACTCTTACTGACTAAAAACCTACCCCGTTCCATTCTTCGCCTTGGTCCCAGGGCCCCGGGTGCCATTTTCACATACCCTTTGAACCCAGTAGGCTTCGGCCCTATCGGGCCCCTTCAGTCCTATCGGGCCCCTTCAGTGTCTCACTGATGGTGGCGCGTGTATTGGATCATTTCGGTTCCCTTCAAAATGGTTGAGCTGAGTGGTGCTGATATACGCGTCATGTTCGTGAACGGGAGCTGTCAGTTGAGACTGGTCATCTCTTAGCTGCCAGTGGTTTATTTTTAATATTATAATTAGATATTTTTTTTTTCTTTCTCTTTATCTTGTTTACATTGTTCTCACATAATAGCAGCAACAAAAAACATGTAACCGAGATATTTATAATTCAAAACAAGTTTGAAAAGAGTGTCCATGGAGTTTCTTGCACATTCTTCTCCATAGAGATCTACGCTTTGGAATGTGCAATTAGCATCATTTTTTCTGACAGACCGACTTCTTGACTTTTCAAAAGTGCCTGTAAATGGTTTATTTGAAATAAAATGCTTTGAATCTTTATGAATCTTTGAATCTATGGGCCTTACTACTAGCTTTAAGTGATGATTGTATGACATATAAAAGGGTATTGACAACATTCCTGACAACATTCCAGCCTTTGTCGTCAAGGGATGTAATAATATATTGGCAACACCGTTATGCCATATTTTTAACTTGGCTCTCCAATCCGGCGTGTATCCTAAACAGTGGAAAATTTCCCGTGTAATTCCCATTCCGAAAACCAACGATAAAGCTTCTGTTGAAGAACACAGACCCATTGCTATCCTGCCGACAATTGCTAAAGTTTTTGAGCATATTATCCATAAAATTATTCACAAAAGCATAAATAGGTCTCTCTCTAATGCACAACATGGTTTTAGGCCTGGTCGCTCCGTAAACTCGAATCTGTTGATGCATGTTGATTTTATATCCAGTGGCTAATTTATTTACATTTAAATAGAGTAATATTAAATTCAACAACTTTATAAAATACAAATTAAAACTATATATACACTTAAACCTACTCCTAACTAAAAAATGGCGTCATAGAACTCATCCGCATCGCTGTCGACTGGAAGTGTGCCCAGAAGGCTGGCGGCATTGCCACGTTGAATGGCAATGCTTAATCTCTGACCGAGGTAAAAGCCAGCCCTTGGGTCACGCGAAGTGTCAACTAAACGTTTAGAGAGATCTTTAAAAAGCGCATGAGCACTCGGTCCCCACGGCCCAAGAGTTTCAACCCCAAACGGCTCAAAAATATAACTGCCGACAAGGTTGTTATATTTCCGCCGCTTGAGGTTCTCCGCAGCCGCAGCGGCAGCACCAGCACAGCACGAAGAGCTAGGAAGATGGGATGGCGCAAGAGTGTCGACACAGGTAGCGTCCCACACTAAAGGTCTACCGATCTTCCACGGAAATAATGACATACCGTCCGGTCTCTTACCATCGTCGCGTGCCAGCCCATGCGGTTCCAAAACAGCCGGGACGCCGACGGTGACAAGGGCTCGTCGGATAATGTCGTTAATATTCGCGTGCCGCGCTATGCGACCCGCGCTTCGGCAGCATGACAGACCGTGGTGACCAAGGCTGTTGACAACTTCGCCACAGTGGCAGCGATGAGGAGAACAGCAAGGAGCGCCAAGGCGTAGGGCAACAGCTAGGCGGAAAGTAGTATCGTCGAACAAGGTGCCAATATTCGACGACGGCAGTGCGTGAAGCCAAAGGCCTGACTCCCAATTTCCCACAGCCAGCAGGCGCGCACGCTCCGCAGTGGTAGCAGAAGATAGAATTAGGTTTTCCTGAACTACTTTGCAGAGCGGCTCATCCCACCGTCTCTGGGAAGCCGGGTTGATGGGCGGATTTGTATTCGGGCAAGCGAGTCTCCAGGCATCTATAGCCTCGGTGAAGCACGGCACATTGAAATCAATCAGTGAGGGAGATAGGATATTCCTGATTAACTTCTCAGTGCCGTGTACCGAGGATATAAAAGCAGGTAAACTAATACTAGAAATTTTGCGGACGCCGAGGCCTCCCATACGGATGGGAAGGGTAGCTTGAGCCCAAGCTCGGTCATCCATGGCCACGTTTAAAATTGACGTAAGGGTATGCCGGATAATTTGGTCCATTTTTTCCAAAAGATGGTGGTGTTTCCATAAATGAGAAGCGCGCAGGAAATATGTTAATTTAGGGCCGAAACAGCAGAAACGAATTAAGGTGATGGCCGAATGCATATTAATTTCCAGCAATCTCTCCGAAATATCATTAAAATTTTGAATTTTTTCCTCAACAAAATTGGGAAAGGAATCCTCGAAAATAGGAGACCCAAGGAGACGAAGAGAGCTTCTTTCTATAATTTTTATGTCAGGGGCTATTGAGTTAAATTTGGAAAGAGTCAGTTGTCTGTCAGTACTGTCAGATATGAATAACTCGCATTTAGATAGGTTGAGGTCAAGTCCTATTAAGTGAAGTTGATTTTTCAGTATATGTAAATCATTTAAAACTGTGTCTGCATCGCCTCCCAGGGTTCCGTCGTCGAGATACCATACATTAAATTTTGAATTTAACTGACGAATAATTGGGTGAATAGCTAGACTGAAAATCACTGGCCCGAGGGGATCACCTTGTTGACAGCCAACAGCGGATTCCAAAAGATTATCTTGATATAGTAATTTAGAAGGATGTCTATAGCATTGCCAAAGAAAACTAAAAATTTGGGGTATTTCTTTTTTAGATTCCGCCAGCAAGGTGTCCCTATTAACCGAATTGAAGGCATTTTTAATGTCAACCTTCAGGATGACCCCTCCTAAGTTAGAATTTAGGTAGGTCGACAAGGCGTGTACGGCAGCCTCGCAGCCCCCTTTGGAGCCGAAACCTAGCTGCAGGGGCTGAAATTTTTTCGAAACAGCCTCACCATAAAATTTACAGCAAATCTTGGCTGCCATACGACGGTAGGAAGTACCCACCGCAATGGGTCGAATGCCACCGTCTCTCTTCCGTAGGGCACATAAATTGGCCCCATATAGAGTGTCGATGACGGCCTCATTCACCTTGCCTGAGAGCATTAGGTTAACCAGGGCCGTAAGCTCCTTCAAGAGCAACTCACCAGCTTCCCCGGCGCCTGAGCAGATAAGATCCTTCAGATGTTGAGGACTTAGGCCGTCGAGGCCGCCGGCAGAGCCACTCCGGAAGGAACAAACGGCTGAGATTACCTCTCGACCTGTAACGGTGAGGGTATAAATGTCTGAATCAGGAGGGTCAGGAAAAGAAAGGTCATCCGCAGGGGCAGGGTGTTTGCTCTCCAGAGCTACAAGAGTTTCTGGAGAACACGGAGCCATTACATCACTACTGAAAAGAATTCTGGCTGCTCCGCTGATGTCACCTTCCCCTAATTTAGATTCGACCAGATATGATATGCCTCTTGCAGATGTATAATTTTGTGTCTGTGTCGATAATTTTGAATCCAAATTGTAGGCTGAAATATTACAATTTTCTTTAATTTGGGTAGTTAAGGTCTTTTTGGTTGCCAGATTTTTTTCAACATGCAATATTCTGTAAGGGAAGGTGAGCAGTTGTTCCCAGGCCCTAAGCGAGTTCTCCCGGACAGCAAGACGAATGCATCCTGCTAAGTGTTGCGCCACTGCTGGCCTAGCGCCGCGAGGAACTCGCTTTAAAACAGAAACAGAGTTTTTTAATTTTGAAAGAGCTTTCCAAAGCGCGTCATTAGTTGATGTAGTTGGCGATTGAGATGTTGGAATAATACCAGGGTCTGAAGTGAGTGCATGTTGGGGTTTGTGTACCTTCCCAATATGCACATTCAGACCCCGCTTACCTAACTCCAGTGGCTTAGATAACGGTAAGCAAGTCGACGCTCTGTATCTCGATTTCCGGAAGGCTTTCGACAAAGTCGATAATGATGTGCTCTTAACGAAGTTGGGTAAACTGGGTTTCTCATCCAGCTTTCTCAAGTTTTTTGCTGACTATCTCCGGGATCGCCAGCAGTTCGTCCGCCATGGATGCTTTGAGTCTAAGCCTTATTATACTCGTTCAGGCGTGAGTCAGGGAACCGTATTGGGACCACCTCTGTTCCTGATCATGATCGATGACCTCGTCGCTAAAATTGAGCATGTAAGTTGCCTACTATATGCCGACGACTTAAAACTAGTTTCGCGAATCGGATCGGTCGAAGATTGCCAACTCCTACAGAGTGATCTTGATGCCATCTACGAATGGAGCATCGAGAACAAGTTGTTTTTTAACACGAACAAGTGCCACGTCATGACTTACGGTAGGGGGTCACGACCTATCTATTACGACTACAGGTTAGGTAGGGAAATAATTACTCGTGTTGCCGTCATAAAAGACTTGGGAGTGACCTTCGACCGCTGTCTGACATTTAAGGATCACATTTCTGCCCTTGCAAAGGAGTCTTTCAGGCGCCTGGGTTTTGTTTTGCGGAACGCTCGAGACTTTCGCAATCCCAGTGTCATTAGTCTATTATACACCACTCTGGTTAGAAGTAAACTCGAGGCCAGTGCCTGTGTGTGGCATCCATATACCGCGGCTCAGACACTGATGCTTGAGAAGGTGCAGAAAACTTTCCTGAGATTTCTTTTTCAAAGATTGTACACTTTCTTTCCCTACATGTACCCTACCAATTTCCTTTTGGGTGTGCTGGGTTTTAATTCGTTAGAGGTGAGAAGAGGCTTCGATCAGCTCGTAGTGGCTTGTAAAATCCTGAGCGGACGGATTGACTGTCCTGAGCTCCACGATCTCTTCTGTCGGCTATTTGTACCCGATAAATACATTGCACACCGTCAGAGCCGCCGTCACAATTTATTTGCGCCACAGCCATCTAGAACTGTCGCTAGAGCCGAATCCCCAGTATGTCGCACTCTAAAGATGCTTAACGCCCTCCTGAATGCCGACCCTGAATGTGATGTGTTTGCGGACGAATGGAATAAAATAATTCGTGCTTGTCTGGTGTTCTGTGAGAGACAGTATGCAAGGGTGTCCACTGTTCCATGTTAATGTGTATCATTGTGTTCAATGTTGTATTATTAATTTTAAATGATGTATTATTGAAACAATTTTAATAGAATATAAAAATCAATTCATAATCTAAAATTCCATGCAATTACCAATATTATGTATTATTATTATTTGTTATGTTTTTCACAATTCTATGTTAATTAATGTAAGTGGGCATGTACCGTTTTAATTAACTATAAATAAATAAATAAATATTATCGAGCAGGTGGTGTAAAAAGGTTGTAAATAAAGGTTAGAGTTCTTTATTCTGGTGTCCTTTTAGATTCGGACGATTTGATGCGGTTAGGTGTACAAGGTTTCATAGCATTTCATATAGAGAATTCTGAAAATCTTTTCTTTTTCGTTCTACGCGTTCGGCTCGTATAAATGTTCGATTACCCTAAAGATGGTGTCATACATGATCAGTTCAAGGGCGTCGCCAAGGGGGGAGCAATTATGAATTATATTGTGGACAAAATAAACTTTTATTAATATTGAAAAAAAAAACTTTTTTATTATTCTCTATACTTCCAATAGCCCCCCCTCTTGATCATCGGCTGGTGACGCCCCTGGATCAGTAGATTGTTGTTAAATCGAATCAGATTAGAATCCAGGATAATTCCAAGACAGGGGGATTTTTCAAAGCGTTACTCCACTCCAAGAGTGTCCATGGAGTATCTTGCACATTCTTCTCTATCATTTCTTTTTCGGGCAGACTGACTTCTTGACATTTCCAAAGTGCCTGTAAATGTTTTATTTGAAATAAATGCTTTTTGACATCACTCACCACGGTCCAGGAATGTAGAAGGCAATCTGAGTAGAGTCAGTAAAAGTCAGACAGTCCCAATCGGAATCCCAATCTCCCTGCGTGCGTCAAGTCCCACCCGGAGCGAGAGAAGATATTATGATTTCCCCACCCTCAAAAGAAGATACTTACCATCGTCTCCGGGCCCGGTGGACATGGTGGAGCACACAGTCGAGGTGTGCCCCGCTTGGGAAGAGCATCGCCGTGTCCTCGTGGGGGCGATCGGCGGCGATCTCTCGCGCCGGGGCTTGGTTCAAGCCATGCTCCGGAGCGAGGAGGAGTGGCAGGCGGTCGCCTCCTTTTGCGAAGCAGTAATGCTAGTAAAGGAGGAGGCCGACCGCGTTAGGCAAAGGCGCACACGCCGCCGCCGCCGCCGGGATTCCGATCCCGATTTCTGGCCACCGTAGGCGCGGGCTCGCGGGCGGTGGGCAATGGGTAGCTCGCTGTCCGTCCGTTCGGTAACAGACCGGTCCGAGCTCAGGTCGTCTACGGCGCGCACTGTTCCCGCGCGCCTCAAGGAGTTGTCAGCAAACTATAGGGGTCCAGCAGGGCCGAAGCCTACTGGGGCCAAAGGTTATGTGAGAATGTCACCACGGGCCCCGGGACAAAGGCAATGAATGGAAGGGTAGGTTTTTAGTCAGTAAAAGTCTGACACTATTTCCCGCCCCACCCAAAGGCGGGATTTGTCATTGGATGATTTTACCTACGATAAAAAAAATGCCATCGTCTCCGGGGGTTACCCTTCAAGGTCCTAACAACAAAGGTAAAGATAAACAACAACATAAAACGAATCATATTTATTTATTCACATAAAACTTTTATGATACACAATGAAGATAACTTCGATATCTCTATAGTTTGTACAACAAAATAGATTATTAAACTTTTTATAAAATCTTAACATTCTCAGACGATAAAAATTTAATAAAACAACATATAAGTATGTACGTAATGTTTTCGAGATTGACTGTACGGTACTGACTTGACGCATTCATTAAAAAGAAACTTATGTCTTTATCTAAATTATAATCTAGAAGAGTTAATATATTAGCTTATACCACCAGTGGCGTAGCTAGGTGACCAAGGGCCTTGGGGAAAAACAAACTGGGGGCCCCAAAACTGTTGTTGTGGTTTTAATCAGTAAAGTTTGACACGCCCTCTCGCTTCACCCAGAGCGGAAGTCATTGGATGACTTCCCACCTTAAAAAAAATTGGTTTATATTAGTATTTTATGTATGATTTCAGAATATGCTACTTTTTGAAGGTTTTTGGGGTGGCGACACTATACAAACAATAGAAGTAAAAAAGGGGCATTCCCCACAAAGGAATAGAAGTTGGATTTTTTTCTGTATTTTCTTAATTGACTTTTTAAAGTAGTATTACCTATTTTATCTAGACTCCGGAAGTGGAAAAATTATTCACTCGTTTAATCAGCGGTTTGCTAATCAAGTTTTGGGGGCCCTCCAAGCTTGGGGGCGCCGGGGCACTGTCCCACCTAGCTCCTCAGTAGCTACGCCACTGAATGCCATACGTTGGAATACCATTTCCCATACAACCGCTCTTACGTGATTGTTATTACACCTCTTTAAAACACGTAGGTATTCCTTGGAACAAGTTTTGTGAGCGATGAAAGTTATCAAATAGTAACCGAGTGTTTAGGCGTTATCTCTCTTTTTTCACGTTACTAACCTCTTTTTCAAACATTACGTTGACTGAAATAACATGCTTTTCTCTTTTTAAGACGTAAGGCGGACCGGGAACTGCCCTCTTAATGAATTCCTCCGATGCTACAGTTAACGTAGCCATGATCCGGAGCGAGGAGGAGTGGCAGGCGGTCGCCTTCTTCTGTGAAGCAGTAATGCTAGCAAAGGAGGAGGCTGACCGCATCAGACAACGGCGTACACGCCGTCACCGCCGCCGGGATTCCGATCCCTATTTCCGGCCATCGTAGGCGCGGGCTCGCGGACGGCGGGCAATGGGTAGCTAGCTGTCCGTCCGTCCAGTAACAAACCGGTCCGAGCTCAATTCGTTTACGGCGCGCACTGTTACCGCGCGCCTCAAGGAGTTGTCAGCAAACTGGGCCCCAGTAGGGCCGAAACCTACTGGGGCCAAGGTTTAGGTGAAAATGAACCCCGGGGCCCTGGATCGAAGGCAATGAATGGAACAGGGTAGGTTTTTAGTCAGTAAGAGTCTAACATTATCTCCCGCCCCACCCAAGGGCGGGATTTGTCATTTGATGATTTTACCTACCATAAAAAAACCATTTTGACACGAAAACATGTCAAAGCCAAAGTGTTTATTTGTTACACATATGTATGTTATGGTAAATGGTGCTAATTACATAATATCGATTCACTATGTGCTGCTTGTTAGGCATACAAATATTATTTACCAAATGATTTTAAACGCTGGACTTGTTCAATGTACCTACGTCGAGATATGAGTAATAATGTATATATTATTATGTTACAGGCAATCTATATAATCCGGTATTCTATACAATACCTAGGCAATGTATAGAATATGGTTTAAAGTAAGGTTTTATTTGCTAACCTAACTTATCCGTGTCGGGGTGCCTAAAATTACATCACCTCCTTCCCTGCTCTCGTCTTTTACCCACATTAAGAAATGGCTGCGTATTCAGTATTGTATAGAATACCTGAATTATACAGATTGCCGGTAACATAATTTACACTTCACAAAAAAAAAAATCACTACTACACATCACTGATAACAATTCTTACCCTCGATTTAATTTGAATATTTCTCAAATTCTACTTTAGCATGAAAAATTTGGCTTTCAAGTAAAGGTTTGAGACGTGCTTAATTCAAAATGAGCAGTGGTGGCCGAGTTATAACGGCCCCGACTTACGAGTTGTAGGTCGCGGGTTCGAAGACATGTGACATTCACAAACCCGCACGGGGCTTGCGTGGTGGATTACGGCCCATTCTTTCTCCTAGAGAAGAGGCCGGAGTCCCAGCAGTGGGAACATAATAAGGCTCATTATGTTATGTTTATGTATGTTATGTCATTACGAAACCTTTTTGTAGTAGGAATTTTTAGGAGCAATCATTCGTTCTACAGCATTGCTCTGTGAAAACCACATAATGATGATTTATTTCTTCCACCAGCCATACTTTTATTCTTTTCTTTTTGCCCTTTTTTGAAATAACTATGTACAAATATAATACAAAAACATCAAATATACTCAGGCGTCGAAGTACTCCTCCACATCGCTGTCATCCAGAAACGTACCCAGAAGACTGGCAGCATTGCCACGTTGAATGGCAATGCTGATTCTTTGGGCAAAAAATGAGCCAGCCCTCTGGTCACGCAAAGTGTCGATCAAGTGACGTGAAATTTCCTTGAAAAGGATACGCGCACTCGGACCCCATGATCCAAACGTTTCGACCCCAAATAGCTCAAAACTGTAATTACCAATAAGGTTACAGTATTTGCGCCGTTTGAGGGTCTCAGCAGCCGCAGCGGCAGCGCCGGCACATCCTGCCGAACTAGGAACATGGGATTTTTTTGAAATTGTGTAACTTAATGTAATATGTATGCACATATAGTTTATAAGTATTTATATGTTTACTTATTAGTACACCGCAGACTACCCCCTGTTTTATTTTAAGTTCATACGATCCATCCTAAGGTTGTCTGGTAGATATCGCTGTCAGCGATAAGACCGCCATTGTACCCATACATTTAAGTTTAAGTACCTGTAGATTGTGTTACTTCTTCGGTGTACAATAAAGTTTTATTCTATTCTATTCTATGATAGCTGAGCTAGCTATTTCAGCAGGTGAAGTGTCTGTCTGCAGTGGGCGCCTCAAAGAGATACCTATCAGCAAAACCGTAGGACCCTGGCTGAGCCGAAGCCTACTGGGTCCATGAGGGGTTAACTTCCGTAAGGCAAACCGGGGCCTGGAACGCAAGGGCAGAAAACTCATTGTTGAGTTAAGCTCGCCTTTGTACATCAATTGTCAAATGTTCTGTGTACAATAAAGTTGTGGTGTAGTCAGTAAAAGTCTAACACGATCTCCCGATCAGCCACAGAGCGCTAGAAGTCCCAAGTTTTTTTTCCTCCTAAAAATCTGTAAACGTATTGAACAATAAATTAAAAAAAAAAGAAGTTAGGAGTAGGTTTAAGTGTATATGTAGTTTTAATTAGTATTTTATATAATTTAAATAGTTTATGAGATAAATAAACGAGTACTTATCTAAAATAGAATAGAATAAAAAAAAGAAAAACAAAAAACTACCATGATCATTTTGAGAATGTTAAGACATTCAAAATTGGAATGAGTATTGGCCCTCTTTTAGCTTTGGCCTTTAGCTACAGATAATAAATTCTTAGTAGAGTATCTCACTATCCTAGATAGTACACTATGTGACTATGAAATAGATTTAAAATTTACTGTTAAATAAATCATTTACGTAGCGAGTAGTTAATATTTCTGTGATATTTATATTAATGTACAAGTAATTCAAAGGAATCGTTAAAAAAGTCTTCAAACACACTTTACGAAAAGATTTTTAAGAGGAACAAAGAGTGATGGAGTTATTCTTAATTTTAAGATGATAGCCTACACAATATATGTTCACAATTATAAGTTTAAAATGCAATTTATTAAAACTAATGATAGTCTTCTGATTTTTTCTAAGAAATTAACAATAATATTATCATGAATGAACCACAGAGCACAGGGACGCCTCCTTAACCATTGCCAGTGTAGCGACATCTATCGCGCCACATACGAATAAAAAACACATACGAGAGCCCGAAACCATGTATCGGGTAGTTGCCCAGATCAGACATAACACCCGTCTGGTTGAAGGATCCTTCTTTTTCTACTGTTCCGCAAGCCTTTCAACTATGTTTTTCAACGTTTCAACTCTTACCCTAGTGGCGCCATCTGAGGCCTTTGCACGAATTTTTATATTTACTCGATCGCGTTGACGGAAAAGTATTTATATTAAATCGTTTAGGATAGTTGTATTTCTTATTAAACATCACTTCTTCAGTTTAATTATAAATTGACGTTTACGTTAAATATACATTAAGAATAGGATTGACCTAGCGCCATTTTATGACGTCATAGCTGTCAAATCGGATCAGGTACGGTGAGCAAAACAAGACACTTTTTAATGATTAAATTAAGAAAGTAAACAGTTTTATTTTAAACTAATTATTACTAAAATAACTTGAATTAGTTAATTCAGATTAAGCAAAAACGTGACTCGGTCAAATAAATTAAAAAAATATACGTTATTATGATAATACGCAAATGTGTTTTTTTTTTCAAACCTTACATTTAAAGAGTAACATTTGACAGATAGAGGTCATTGAAGTTCCTATTCTCATTTGAAACGCATTGTAAATATAAAAACTCATGTGGGAATGATTTTTCTAGAAAACCGTCAGAATTGGCGTCTCTAGTCATTGCTGGCGGCAGTGGCGGAACTAGGGTGGCAAGACTGATAACCCAATCTATTTTTGAAAGTTAATTAAAATCAAATCACAATGAGACGCTTTTTCTGGGGCCCCTCTATAAATTTGCCACGGGCCTCAGATGATAGATATAGTTACGCCACTGGCCGGCGGCGCCCAGTGCTCTATGGAATGAGCAAAGACCAAAACAGAAGAGCAACAACTAAGTCCATCAGATGTACTGCGCGAAGTGTATCCAGTAGATGGCGTTGAGCACCGAGAACAGCAGCGGGAAGAACACGCGCGAGAAGCGGTCGATGCTGATCGCGCGCATCTTGGCTTTAGCTGCTTCTTGCGCGTCCTGCAACGTGGGAGATAGCCAGAGATAATAAATAATAATTTAAGGGCCGGTTCTAGTCACTGTTTTTTTTTGTTTGAACTTCGCTCGGGATTATGTCGTCTTCGCGGCCCCAAAACAGCGGTTTTATTTTTATATAAAAAAAAAAAACAACGACTATTCAAGATTTTTGTTCTTGCGAAGCGCTTTTAAATAACAAGCTTTATTTTTTTTTTGTAACTTTCAAATAGTTCCGTAACGTAATCTCGTAGATAAATACGTTTGAAATCGTAAATTAGGGTCAGATTTGCGTTTTTTTTTATCGAGCCTACTAATTTAATAGTATAAGTTTGATAAATAAATAAAATTTATATCGTGTTTTCATTTTTGCTTAGCCCTTGACCATATAGTCAATATTAGTAAAATATATTTTCATGGTGTTCTCTTTTATATTTGTGGATTTCCATAGGTTTAAAAAAGGTCAAAGTGAGTAGAACCGGGCCTTAATAATAATTTATTGGTCTGCATCATATTGTAAAAGCAAACACTTAAAAACAACACAAAAAGCAAAGACATATATTAGAGAATAAAAATAGCATGTTAGTAGTATTTGTAATGAATTCTGGTACCCAAGGAAAGATTTAACTTGTGCTATGGGTACCAGGATTCTCACACTAGCTTTGTAGCATACATTACATCAAAAGGTAACAAAGTAATCGGTGAAAAGCCAAAAAACAAAATAAAAACAAGAACAGCCCTTTCATGTATGTGAGTGTTGTGTGTGAGTTGTGAGGAGTGTGTTTTTTTTTTGTGCACAGAGGATTTATATTTGGAAAAACTACAACTTTAAGAGGAGATCGAAATTAGGTAGACTATATTTACCTAAAAGTTCGAGGAAGTAAATATAGGGTGACTGGTAATTAGTGAACGATACTTAAACACGTGATGGTAGTCATGATAACAAACAACTTTTACTATGGGACCAAACCTGAAATTGCGAAAAAAATCAGCAAGTTCAGTATATTTTGACCAGTTAGGAGAACGGAAATGCATTGACCAGCAGATTTTTATATATATCTATATATCCTTATCATTAAAGGCAACGTCATATCAAATCCTGGGATTGAATCGTTGTGTTTACGGTTTCGGGATTACAGAGGAGGTATTATCAACTCTATGTTATTTACTTCCTCGAACTTTAGGTGACCTACCTATTCCGGCCTCTGTTAATAACTGTTAATGATCATCATCCTTCGCAGTTTGATTAACACGTTCAGAGGAGCACATGAGGTCTAATACGCCTCGTACGTGTCTTACTCGCGGTGCGACTTAGAAAAACAGTCTTTTCTGCCGAGTGGAGGCCATAGCTTTAATTTTTCTAAACGAAAGAAAGGAATAAATACCTCAATAGAATGCAGTGGTATATCTACTTTAATACGGGGTCACTATGACCTCGTACGTCATAATTAAACTTCAAACGAGGTCTTAAACGCCCCGTACCGCAAGAATAGACAAATAAAAAAATGAGTGCCGCTGTTTAACGTCCTAAGATTTTGTTCTCAAACGGCTAGTTAAACGTGGTTGGCAGTCGACTATAATTTCTTACCTTAACTTTAGCTCCGTCTCCCAGAACAATGTTGACGAGACAATACTCCATTAGCGCCATGAACACGAATCTGGAATAAGGCACATATTGGTGATTAGTGTTCAGAGAGCCAACAAGACTATAAAACACCTGGAGTAATCGTAATTACAAAATTAAGTTACAATCATTAATTTAGGCACTGAAATTTTATTTAAATGTGTAATGTTTTTTTTTTTTGAGAAATAAGTTATCATAATGTAGGCAATATTGCACGTAGAACAGATGGCCGTTGGGGCCGAAAGGTTCTGGAGTGGCGACCGCGTACCGGAAGAAGCAACATTGGAAGGCCTCCCATAAGGTGGACCAATGACTTGGTAAGGGTCGCTGGAGTCCGATGGATGCAAGACGCACAGGACCGGCCATTGTGGCGCCGCTTGGGGGAGGCCTATGTCCAACAGTGGACGTCTTTCGGCTGAAATGATGATGATTATGAGGCAAATATGGAAATCGACGCACTTCATTGGTAGTGCATCGGTGTTGTTAAGTTTCTATGTATCTTATCTTAACTTTGTGATCTGTTTTCCGCACTTAGTCCCTAGCGGACCATTGTACGTGGGCCATGGCGGCCTTTACTCCAACCAGTCCACCTCCCTCCAGAAGCAGATGAGTGTCTTCAGTTTGCTCAGGGCGTCTATGAGTGAACTCGGTGCTCCCAGGTTCATGCACTTATCTCGCTGAAGGCTGTGCACTTGAGAAGCACAAGCGCTACAGTTTCTCCTGACTCCATACATCCTCTGCACAGAGGACTATCCTCAATATATACTTACACAGTACACACAGACATGAAGGCGTCAACCGCCTTCAGATAAGACACCGGCGGCAGCTGCGCTTGCGACTTGGCGTGCTGCGTCGACAGCGTGAGCAGAGACGTCACGCCGAGCGTGACCCGCGCCGGCGCAGCGTCGGGCTTGATCCAGAATGATACCCACTGGAGAAAATAGAGTAACAATAAAAATAATCTGCGTTTATTTCTCCTCTCAAAATATGACCATGGTTCTTTATTTCTATTTTAATTAACATTTACGAACCTTTTTATACCTAGGTGTATTCTAGTTAGTAGTTAGTGAAATAAAATTCGGTCAAATGTATTTCGAACTTATGATATGTAGCCTACTCAGTGACTTCAACCGGCTCTTAAACCCAGGACACACAAATTCTATGGTGGCGCGTCGTCTGTTGTTTAGTGGTAAGATGATGGAACTGGCTAGCAGCAGCTAATTCTGCTAGAATAAACTAAAATAGACTAAAGACTAATTAAGAGACAGTTGTTCAGGTTAACTTACCGACATGATAACAATCAGGCAAGTCGGTATGTAAGTATTGAACAAGTGGTACCCCAGCCGCCGCTTCAGCTTGAAGATCACCTCTAGGCAGGTGAAGTTACCTGGAACAATCACCATTTGGTCAGTGTCAAAATATTTAATAGGCTTGTTTACTTTTTTTAAAGGTGGGAAATCATCAAATAACTTTACTATTCCACAAGTGCTTCAAAAAGATGTCAGCAGGGCCGAATTAAAATTTAATGTTCCCACAGCTGGGACTAAGGCCTCCTTCAATATATCTTCTTAGTATGGTTTCCGCACTTAATCCTATGCGGACCATTTTAGGTGGGCCATGGCGGCCATAATCTTAGGTGGGCTTATTCTAACCAGCCCACCCCTCTCCAAAAACTGATTAGTGTCAATAAGGGAGTTCGGCGATCCTAAGGTCCGTGTGCGTGTATCAGTGACCCCTGCGCAGTCCAGGAGCATATGCGCAACTGTCTCCTCCCCCTCGAAGCATGCTCTGCACAGGGCACTATCCGTGATGCCTATTGTGTGAAGGTGCTTATTCAGGCCTCCTTTCTAGGAGAAGGAATGGGTCATAAAATACCACGCGGGCCTCTTGCGGGTTGGTGAATGCCACACGTCTTCGAATTTTTGGTTCTACGACATGCTGGTTTCCTCACGATGTTTTCTTTCATCGTTTTGAGAGGAATGGTGATGAAATAAATAACACAAAGTAATACGCCTGGCTGGGTTTAAGCCCGCGACCTACATACTCATAAGTCTGGGCCGGTACCCTTCGGCCACTACTGCTCTCCATAAACCTATACAAAAATTTATTAAGTGACTACGATCACTGATTATGATCAGAGTAACAAACACACAGTGTACCTCCACAATGATTGATGATGCTCTGACGATCGATTGATGGCGGAAAGGTCATCTAACTTGATTGATAATTCTGGCTGCTATCGATCATCAGCTTGGCGTGCGGAGTTGTTCCAGGGTACTTATAAGTCAATGACGAACTGGTTCTCAACTTGCACAATTTGACTCAAATTATCAATTTTGACTGGCCTGTTGGTCGAGTGGTTATTGACCCTGACTGCTATGCCAGAGGTCGTGGGTTTAATTCCCACCCAGGACAAATGTTTATGTGATGAGCACGATAATTTTTTCTGTGGCTGGGTGTAATTTATCTATAATATACGTATGTATTTAGAAATATATAAGTATGTTTATAAGTTGTCTAGTACTTATAAAACAAGCTCTGCTTAGCTTGGGATTAGACGGCGTTGTGTGATAGTTGTGGAATATTTTTATTATATTTATGGTAAAAAGTCCCACCTGACTTGTTTCAGGAGAGATATCATCCAATGTCTTCTCCCGCTGTAAGGTGGAGGGCGTGTCAGACTTTTACTGACTCAAACCACGCCTGTGTCCCTCAGTTACCCTTAGTGTTCTAGGGCCATGAGTTTCCTTTTAAAAGTTCACCGCGGCCCTAGTGGGGAACCACCCTATTGGGCTCCTACGGTTTTGCTGTCATCTCTTTGAAGCGCGCGGGAACACTACGCGTCGTCGACGACTCGGGCTCGGTCCGGTCAGTTACCGCTGGTGAGCGAGCTACCCATTGCTCGTCGTCCGCCACAGGGCCACTGTCTTTCGTCTAAGAATTTAGTTAGTCATACTAAATCTTTATATATATATATAAATATATAAAACTCAAAGGTGACTGACTGACATAGTGATCTATCAACGCACAGCTCAAACCACTGGAGGAATGTAGATGCAGGTAGATGTTATGACGTAGGCACACGCTAAGAAAGGATTTTGATAAATTCTACCACCAAGGGGATAAAATAGGGGATGAAACTTTAACAATTTTAAACCGATCGGGCATTTTGCTTGCATATAGCTACTATATACCTAATTAATAATAATATTTAAAGCGAGCGAAGCCGCGGGCAAAAGCTAGTACTACGTATTGTTCTACACCGTTAAATTTTGGTCGTTTTAATCCCGCGGAGGGTGGATTCGGTACATGAAATACTATCGATTTGTAAAGAGAAAATTAAAAAATAAACTAATTTTTTTTAAACTCAAATTAATATACGCATGTACGAAATTAATTTCTTTAATTAAAACGACTAAATTTTAGCGCTGTATATCGTATCCGAAATCCAGACGACCTTTCTCCGTAGCAAATGACGAATGTCCACCAACACATTAATTAGTCGTAATTATCAAAGGATCAAAAGATAATAGACACGATCTAATCCACCATACAGCATTAACAGTAAAATGATGGTCATTGGTGTAATCCATCATTCGACCTAGTTTTCTTTTTATAATCTTCGCTATGTGTGTATAAACCTGGCTTTTATGAGATTTGGTGGTAATTGATCTTAATTTTCTGACCTAGTATTGTATGTTTGTCTTATGTTATCAAAGATGGTTTTATTGGGCTACAGGATTATTTGAAATAGTCACTTTGACCCTGCTATGTAAAACTGACGAAAATTTGAATTTTTCATTGCTCCAGCTGAGGCAACTCGATATTCTCAGCCACCACGAGAGGCACGTCGAACGATCAGCTAGTCTATCATGTAGGATAGTAGAACACTTGCTTACCAGTGGAGTAGACCTGAGTGCAGTCAGCAGTGGTGTTCTGCACCAGCTCCAGCTGAGGCAACTCGATGTTCTCATCCACCACGAGAGGTACGTCGGAAGATCAGCTAGTCTATCATGTAGGATAGTGGAAGAACACTTGCTTACCAGTGGAGTAAACCTGAGTGCAGTCAGCAGTGGTGTTCTGCACCAGCTCCAGCTGAGGCAACTCGATGTTCTCGTCCACCACGAGAGGCACGTCGGAAGATCAGCTAGTCTATCATGTAGGATAGTAGATAAAGTTGCTTACCAGTGGAGTAGACCTGAGTGCAGTCAGCAGTGGTGTTCTGCACCAGCTCCAGCTGAGGTAACTCGATATTCTCATCCACCACGAGAGGCACGTCGGAAGATCAGCTAGTCTATCATGTAGGATAGTAGAAGAACTCTTGCTTACCAGTGGAATAGACCTGAGTGCAGTCAGCAGTGGTGTTCTGCACCAGCTCCAGCTGAGGTAACTCGATGTTCTCATCCACCACGAGAGGCACGTCGGGGTCCCACTGGAAGATGAGGTCGTCTGTCGTATGGGATACTGTGGATATACAGAAGGGTCATTTACTTCTACAACGTTAAAACAGCAATTAGGTTTTCCTTATAAGGGACCAAATCTGTTCAGGAAACTGATACCAACACAGTTGGGACAAGGCTAGGGAGAAAAGAAAGACAAGCATTGTAATATTATGTGACAGCAAAAGCTCTCAATTCCCTGGTTTATGCCACATTATTTTTATTATTTGCGAATCCTGAATATAGTTTGTTCAGAATCAGTAACTGAATCGATTCCAATGATTTTTAAGCCATGTTATAATTTTCCCACAAAATATTTTAAAAAGGTCACAAGTTGGACACCACCGATACTAAGTACAACACAGGTCACAGCAGGTCATAGCGGGCAGGGTAAAGCTGGGCGCGGGAGCAAACAACCTCTCAGTCACCCGTATGGCCTGATGAACATGTGTCTGTGTGGACAACCAGGTAACATAACAAGCTTATAACTTTGTGATTTTTTATGACACAGTTATGAAATTTTGTACGTAGATTCTTTCTTCTTTGCCTAGAAATACTAGACCCATCCCGAAACCGGCATGTCTTGGAACCAAAAATTCAAAGACATGTGAAATCCACCAACCCGCACTGGGCCCGCGTGATGGTTAACGGCCCATTCCCTCTCTTAGAGAGGAGCAGAGGGAATAATAAAAAGGCTGATGATGACGATGATGACTGGACCCGTGTTTCTGGTTTAGCATATACTAAAAATAAGGTTGTGTAGTTTTCTAATGACGCCTTCACAAAACTTTAGGTTCACGACATTCAATTTGAGGCGTAGGTTTGAAACGTACGAATGAATGCGGTCGTTAACAATTTTTCAGATTTCCAGCAGTCTCTTAGCATATACTTCCACTATTTTTGTCAAAGACTAAAGGCAGAAAAAACGGAGTTTTTTCGTCTGCAGCATCGAAGCATCCTTCGGCACACCGTCAAAGGTTTTTCTCGTTAATTATCGCAGTTGACGTCTCTTTACTTCATTAAAGTCACAGAAATGCAAAAGCTTTCACGGAGATGAAAATATGAAACTGCAACTAAGAATTGTAGTTTTTTTTTTAGATTTTGGTACCTCCTAATGAACTACGAAATGCAGAAAATACGTGCAACATTGTGGTATCTTAGTTTTTCTTTCAGTATTTTTGGTGCTTTAAATTTAATAAGCCAAATAGTTTTAGAAATCACCAAAAAGATTATAATATTATTATTAGCTGATTCGGCAAACGTTGTTGTCTTATGGGGAAAATGGGGGGAAAATGGGGGGGGGGTGAGGGTAAAAATTAGCCAATGACCTATTTCCGGATCAATCAAATATACAAAATAAAAATAATGAGAATCGGTCAAACCGTTTCGGAGGAGTTAAGACACTGTGTCGCGAGATTTTTATAATATTACAAGATACACCTGAAAAAGATACGCCTGTACAAACTACAAATAATGTATAAAATGCAATATAATTATATGGCTTCGTCGCTGTCACCCAAATAGCAACAAAGCCATAGCGAGATTCAGAAAGAATCCTTGCTTGACAGCGCCATCTATTTAGCGACGAGAAAACTAAATAAAAACGCAGCAGTTTTTGGGTTCCGTACCTAAAGTGTAAAAACTACGACCAAGTTTAAAGACGGACAGCCAGCGGAATCTTAGTAATAGGACCCTATTACTAAGATTTCGCTTTCTGTCCGTCTGTCTGTCACCAGGCTTTATCTCAAGAACCGCGATAGCTAGACAGTTGAAATTTTCACAGATGATGTATTTCTTTTACTGCTACTATAACGACAAATACCTACTAAAAGTAGAAACAAAAATTGAAGTGGGATTCTCCTACAACAAACGTGATTTTTTGCCGTTTTTTGCTACGGACGGCACGGAACCCTTCGTGCGCGAGACCGACTCGCACTTGGCCGGTTTTTTTTTTGCTTGCAGTAGAAACTTGAGGTTAGATGGATAGACTCAAGTATATTTATTTTATTTGATTTGAGACGTCAAAAGACACAACACCACTTTTTTTATTACCTTAATTGGATGATTTTACAACATAAAAAAAAACTATCTTGACAGACGGACAGATGAAGAACAAATTGATCCTATAAGGATTCTATTTGTGCCGAATAAGGCCCAAAACCTTAAAAAACCCCAGCTCCTATAAAACAATCTTAAAACCAAACCACACACAAAATCATCTCGTTCAAAACGCACTCACATAGACTCCTTGAGTGCATAGCTGACAAGCATCATTTCGCCCATCAGCTCTAAATATAACCTCCTCAATCCTGATCACACGATAGGACCGGCTGGCTTTACCACAAGCCCTCTTTAGCCCTCTTGCCCTACATTTTACAAGGCACTCGATCCGATAATTTTTCTGTATCATACGACAAACTTTACTCAGGTTTCAAGAGGTAGCTCTTGTTGTTCGAGTTTGGGTCCGAGTGATTTTTATTTTTGTGTGTTTTGAGGGTCTCAATAGCTATATATAGGGGGTATTTGTGACCGAATTGGGCAAGGGACAGGCTTTTTGTTTGGTTCTTAGTGATCTAATTTTAATGATACTATATTCTATTTGAAATATCTGTTATTTATTTATTACTGACTAGCTGTGCCCGCAACTTCGTTCGCGTTAACGATGAAACTTATCAATGAGTTTTTTGTGTTATCTATCGAGCATACTTACCGGTATTAATACTTCTGTCTCGGCGCGGGCCTTTTGTGGCTAATTACAATAGAAAGGGGTGACGTAACCTGCGACAAACTTATTATTTGCGGTTGGTACATTAATCGGGCTTAGGAATCGAACCGCAAAATTATTTTTGTTTTTTATTGTATATACTTTTTCGGGATCAAAAGTACCCAGTGTGGTGCCCAGGATATTAAAGAATAATTATACCAAGTTTCATCGTAATCCAACCGGTAGTTTTTGCGTGATGCCTGAACAAACAGACAGACAAAAATTTTTTTAATCACATTTTTGGGTTCGGTGTCGGTCTAGTAATACCATTTAATTAGTAATGCAATTTATTTTTTTGATATTTTCAATGTACAGAATTTTTACTTTACAGATTTATTATCATCATCATCATCATCATCTTCCTGCCCTTATCCCGTTTTATTTGGGGTCGGCGCAACACGTTTTTTTCTTCCATTCTCTCCTGTCACTCGTCACGCTATCACTAACTCCCTTTTCTTTCATATCGCTCCTCACACAATCTATCCATCTCTTCTTTGGCCTCCCTCTCTACAGATTTATTATAAGTATAGATAAAGAATGCCTTGCATTAAAGTCCACTATTGTATATGAAGATTAAATAAATAAATAAAAGAAATAGCTGAATAACTGATAACTTTTTTTTTTGCGACAGAAAAACAGTCTGGTCTTTATGGTGTTTTTAATACACCGTTAAATTTTGATCGTTTTAATCCCGTGGAGGGTCGATCCGTTTTGATCGGTACATGAAACACTACTGTAAAGATAAAATAAAAAAATAAAGAACTTTTTTTTAAAACTCGAATTAATATAAGTATGTACGAAATTAATTTCTTTAAGTAAACGAGTTATTGACCTTGTAGGTAGTAGTCGGTTGTTGCGTACTAACTACCTACAGGTCATTGAACTCACCCAGCTGACGTTTACTTAAAGAAATTAAATTTGTACAAACGCCAGCACGTCAATCTACCCCAATCTGTCAAATTTTACCAATCGAACGTTAACCTTCCTTTATTGTGATAAGGTTGAAAATCTATTAAGAGCCATTTCACAAAATTTGATCGCTCGAGTTTAGGTAAAAGACGGCAGCTTTGTTCATGTGTGCGTAGCTATCCACACATACACAACGCGACCAGTGTATCACTAGTGATGAGACGGACTAAATAATCTTGAGCCGTTATAATCGTAATGCACTTTGGTTAGATTTATAAATAAGTATTTTTTGATTTTATTTATTGAGTCTATTAATTATTTACATATTTATTTCATATTGTTTTTTGTTAGTACAAACAATTGTACAGTTTATGTTACAACTTGAGATCTGTATCCTACAGAGTACGCAAAAAGAACAGTTTAATTATTTATTATAAACATGTTGCATAAACTAAATATGAACACTATTAATACTAATTAATTATGATATTAATGCTGTCTGAACTAATAAAAAAAAATGTTATGTAAGTATTTCTAAAATATATAATAGAAATGAAGGACAGGGAAACAACCCAGAGATTCAAAGTGTTTTATTTTAAGTAAACCATTTACAGGCACTTTTAAAATTGCAAGAAGTATGTCAGTCAGAAAAAATTATGACACTTTTTGCAATCATGTTATGTATTACAAATATCTCGGTTACATGTTTCTTGTCGCTGCTATCATGTGAGAAAAATGTAAATAAAATAAAAATAAAAACAATTTTAAAATAATTTATAGATATTAAAATAAGCCACTGACAGGTAAGAAATGACCAGTCTTAACTGACAGCGTACGTTCACGGATACAAATAATCCAACACGCGCCACTATCAGTGAGACATTTGAGTGAGGATGACAAATTCTTTACCGCCATGCTCATTTATATCAAACAAGTCCAGTAGTAACCTAAAACCATAAATTGCTCCATGGCACTCACATTTAACTTTAAAAAAAATGCTTCTACATTATACAATTTATATTATGCAATAGTTTTCGAATTAATAAATATATTTTCAAAAGTAATCAACTTGTACGCCGTAGTGGTAGTGAAGGTTGACCAGCATGGAGCCAAGCATTTTATCTTGAATATAATCCTCCAACTTTTAAACACAAGTTTAAAATATTGTTAAATTTAATTATTAATTCAATTTGCTTTCATTGAGTTTCATGATGTTTTCATAGATATATTGACCAGGCACCGTCACAGGATTAGGACAACAAATCAAAGGCTTAAACAGTTCCATTAGAGAATTGCACCAACCTAACAGAAAAAAAAAACCTGCGGAGACTGTAAATGGCTCTGATGGCTCTTATCTGTAGTATAAAATTGAGTAGATATCTACAGCCCATAGTAAGATACCGTATGACATGATACTATGAAAATAACTAAAATAGACAAGTCTAGTAGTATCAACATCCGTAAATTGGCGGTTTTTTTTTTTAATATCATATAAAACTGCTGAGCTAAACCGTCCTGCAAAAAATTTTGAACTAGATTATTAGCAGTGACCAAATTATTCTCTAGTTATAATAACTATCATATGTTAAATTACTGGGGCCAAAAGTTATGTGAGAATGTCACCACGGGCCCCGGGATACTGGGGCCAAAGGTTATGTGAGAATGTCACCACGGGCCCCGGGACAAAGGCAAAATGAATGGAAGGGTAGGTTTTTAGTCAGTAAGAGTCTGACACTATTTCCCGCCCCACTCAAGGGCGGGATTTGTCATTGGATGATTTTACCTACCAAAAAAAAACATATTTTAAATAAATACTTGTCGCAAAGGCATTGATCTTGCTTTTCTAGGGTCTATGATTTCTGGTAATATGCAGTATACAAAACATATATTATTTACCATTGAGTCTGAAAGTTCCATTGGTTCATCAAATCAGGCCCTAATACAGCAGATTCTTTATTCTATAAAATTAAAGAAATATTATTATACTACGTACTACTGAATGCGACGACCTCCCTGGCGGTGTTAGCGTGGTATATTACACAGACAAGTAGGCGTGGGCTTGCGGACGACGAGCAATGAGTAGCTCGCCGTTCGGCCATAAGGTAACATCCGGACCGAGCCCAAGTCGCCGAAGATTTCAGCAAAACCGTAGGGGCCTAGCAGGGTCGAAGTCTACTGGAGTCATAAGTTGAGTGAAAGAGAACCTCGAGGCCCTGGAATGAAGGCAAAAAGGAACATAGGAATGGGTTTTAGTCAGTAAAAGTCTGACACGCCCTCCCGCTCCGCCCAAGAGAGAAGAGAAGTCATTGGGTGATTTCTCACCTAAAAATAAAAAAAAATCTACTACTAAATAAACTTCTATTTTCAACATATAATTGTAACTAAAACATACAATTACTGTTATTAAATCTGGCTTTTTACTTGTACCCGGCAGTACTTCTCGGCTAAATGCACTATCCTCCTCTACCCGATTCGTACGATTTCTCATTCTAGAACAAATACAAAAAAATCAAGTTTCCATACTTTCCATATCTACAAAGAAATCATATTTTTACTCAATAAAATGATTATTTTAGTATTTTATTATGTGGGTACAAATTCTTAAAATTGTAATTACAGTATTAAAATCCATGTCAATGTGTAGTTAGGTGATCAATAACTGCGTATACGAATTACAAATCAAAAGAATGTCTACCTCGCTTCTGTTGCTTTCTTTAAGGCTGCAATATTTCTATTTTTTCTTTTTTTGGCACAATGGTAAACATAACCCTTCCGCCCCATTGCAAAAACTAATAAAACAAAAACATGATTATTCAACAAATTCTACAAACTACTATAATAATACTTTGTTTAATAAATTAACGAAAATCTTTCCTTATGAAAAAAAAATACGAATAGAATCAAAATGTTGTAGTCGTAGTATAATAATGCGTTCACGATACGCGTGCTCGATAATCGGGACGCGGGAAAAAACGGCACAGGTCCTGCGTCGGCGGGCGTTCGAGCCGTACTAATCGCTGTCTGCTTAGGCTTCGTATTATATTCTAATTTAGAGTGATTTTAAAAACGATATTATGTCTAAATATATGAACGGATTTTACTGAAATGTTGGAATTAGTTTATTATATGAACATTGTTTATATTTACATAGTTTTTTAAATGTAATTACGTTTTGTTCAAACCAAAAATCGCGATAAAACAGCGACATAGAACGTAAAAATTGACTTAATATTTTATTTTTTTACTAATTAATGTTATTAATCATCGAAATTCTGGTACATGGTTGGTTGACAAAATTATATGTCTGATGCTTTGTGTATTTTTTTCGGTCAAATTTATAAATATTAATAGTAGATATAAGAGTCTGAAATTGACTCTGCGTTGATTTTTTAGAAAAGTACTTGTGGGAGATTAATTACCACAAAGTCAACAAATTAGTTTTTGGAAATGTGTTACATAAAAGGTCAACATTAAAGACTGGTCTATTTTTTACATATATTCAACAATGCCGGAGTATTATGTAATATGGTAAATTAGGCGACTAAAATCTTAGATTTACGCGCGAAAACGTGAAATGGCTCTTAAGGAAATTTGATTGATTCAGGTAGGTTGATGTGTGAATTCGAGTTCAAAAAAAAGGACTTTGTTTTTTAATTTTATCCTTACAAAACAACAGTGTTTCATGCACCGAATCAACCCTCCACGTGATTAAAACGATCAAAATTTAACGGTTTATGTGTCATGCGGATTTCAACACGCATGCAGAAAATTTCTAAAGGCAAATAATGCGTCCTGCGTGCGTATTGCACGCATTACAATAAATACTTTTATGAAAAGTACATTTGCGGAAGTTACGCATGCGGAGCAAATCCGTATGTGTGATGAAATCCGCACGATATTAAAAACATTCTAAGTCGTTCCGTAATTTATACAAACGAGTCAATGACCTTGTAGGGAGCTGTCGGTCAATGCGTACTAACTACCTACAGTTCATTGGCGTTGTTCAGCTGACGTTTACTTGAAGAAATTAATTTCGCACATGCGTAAATTAATACGAGTTAAAAAAAAAAACTTAAAAATAAAAGAAAATCATACAGAAACCGGCCCTAAACATTAACATACGAGTACAATCTACACCTTCTCCAATTGCTTGTTAAAAATCTAAATAATTGTAGACCGCTCTCAAAACTGGTTTAATTACCTTTACTATGCAGTCTATGGAATAAATCCTGATTAAAACGGACTCAAGTAAAAATGAAAGTTGAAGTCAAAATGTCAAATACGGATTATAAAGAGGGTGTGAAAAATTCACAACTCCATTTAGCGCTACTTAGCACTTTGAAAAAGTATACTTTAAAAAAGTATACAATCATGACGTTGACATCAAGAGTTTGACGTCAACGTCTGAAACATTAACGTTTTGACAGGCGCCTGGACTTGACGCCTCTGTGCTGCCATCTCGTGAATGTCATTTTAGAACACCCTCATTAGACACGAGAGAGGCTGCGTTAGCTCTTAGGAAGAGCCACTCTGTCACAATAACAGTACCTTTGGTTGTATTGCACAAAGCGTGAGCCACTGTGTCATGTCATAATGACAGTACGCAGGGGCGCCGACTCCATGGGTGCTCAGGGGGTCGAGCACCCATGAGAAATAAAGAGAGGGTGCCGAGCATCCCTGAGAATAGACATCAAGGAACATATCAATAATTGCCTTTTGGGGATGGGTGTTTTTTCATTAACCGACATGTTTAGCGCAGTGGTTGAGACGCAAGGGACGCAGCACAAATCTAATAGTATATTTACGCAGTAAGTAAGTAGGACATTCATTTATTTATCGGTCGATCAATGTGCATTTTTCTTCCCAAACTTCGCCAGTTTTTCCAGGCATCAAATGAGCATTAGCCCCCTTAGAGTTTTTTTAAAAACAGGCGCTCCTGACAGTAGGTACAGTGCTAAAAGGAATTGTCGGGCGGCGGCGCTTGAATCATTGCTTGTGAGTGTCTCGCGGCTGGTAAAGATCTTTGTAATATTGTCTATGGTTTTCAAAAATCAAGATGGCGGCGCTAATTAGGAGTTTTGTTACACGTATCCTTAACCTATAACGCTTCGCCATCAGGCCGACCCGTAACCGTCGCGTCATCATCAACGGCGCGTATTGTTCTACGCGCGCCTCAAGGAGATGTCAGCAAAGTAGGGCCGTAGTGGCTCAGCAGGGCCGAAGCCTACTGGAGCCATGGGTTGATTTCTAAAAGAGAAATCCGTGGTCCTGAAACGCAAAGGGCAAAGAAAGAACATAGACCAGGTGCGCTTTCAGTTAGTAAAAGTTTGTCATCCCTCCCGCTCCGCTTTAGTGCGGGAGAAGCCATCAGTGAATTTCCACTGCAAAAAAAACTAGATTTCAGCAAAACCGTAGTGGCCCAGCAGGGCCGAAGCCTACTGGGGCCATGGGTTGATTTCTGAAAGAGGAATCCGTGGTCCTGAAACGCAAAGGTCAAAGAAGGACTATAGGTGCGCTTTTAGTTAGTAAAAGTTTATCTCGCCCTCCCGCTCTGCCCTAGAACGGAAGAAGCCATCAGTGAATTCCAACTTAAAAAAAAAAACTATAAGGCAAAAAGATCAGATTTTTAACAGACGGCGTGTTTTAAGTTTCAATACATACCTACATTTTGTTGATAACCAGATTAGTTCTATGTCGTGGCCAGATCATATAAATTCAGTAAGAAATCATCAAATGACTCCTCGCTTCGTGTGGAACAAGAGGAAGTATCAGACCGGCCCTTTCCGTTCCAGGGTCGAAGTAACTCTTTCGAACAATCCCCTGTCACCATAGATATATTATATAAAACCTGGACTCGAAATTCACAGATCTATGATCATCACAGTCCCAAACCTACACTGTTTTGGTCGTTTTAATACCGCGGAGGGTCGATTCGACATGAAACACTATCGATTTGTAAAGATAAAGTCGAGTTAATGTACGCATGTACGAAAATTATTTCTTTAAGTAAAGGAGTCAATGACCTTTTAGGTAGTTGCCGGTCGTTGCGTACTAACTACCTACAGTTTATTGGCCTCGCTCAGCTGACGTTTACTTGAAGAAATTAATTTAATGCATGCGAAAATTAATTCGAGTTTAAAAAAAAAGTACATACTTTATTTTTTAATTTTCTCTTCACAAATCGATAGTGTTTCATGTACCGAATCGACCCTCCGCGGGATTAAAACGACAATAATTTAACGGTGTATAGTACTCATAGACAAGGATAGAGATAAGAGCCGGCGCTGTCGTGTAACCGATGTGAAATCGTGCCATATATCCACAATGTCAGCGGTCCACGCGTTGGAGGCGACGACAGGCCTATCCTATATCTATACTTATGTTGCGCTGTTTTGATTTAATTTAAGCCTATCAAGCAATAAAACATGGCCATAAAGGTAAATAAAACCTGATCAAGAGTATCAAGAAAGCAGTAAAGATGAAAGCATAGGACAAAATGTCAAACATAGATTATAATTAGACACAAGAGGAGCTGTGTCGGCGCTTCGCAAGAGCCACTTGCTCACAATGACAGTATAACGAGCTCGCTCGAGGGCTCTCGAAGATATTTTTATGGTTAGACGGAGTTTAAGTCTATAGATTTTGAACTTGGTGTGGAGAATTGAATAGGGGGTTCTGGTTTATGGTTTTCGTTTTGTAGTGACGGGCTTTGGAAATGTGGTTTTTTTTTCGGTGGGTAAAAATCATCCAATGACATCTCCCGCCCTTGGGCGGAGTGGGAGATAGTCTCAGACTTTTATTGACTAAAAAATCCACCCGTTCCTTCATTATCTTCGTACCAGGATGTTCACTTTCACGTTTACCCAAGGCCCCAGAGTAGGCTTCGACAGTACAGTTTGCTGACAATTCCTTGAGGCGCACGGGAACAGTACTCGCCGTCGACCGTTACCGGACGGTCGTACAGGGAGCTACCCATCGCTCCCCGTCCTCAAGCCCGCGCCTGCAGTGGCCAGAAATCAGGATCGGAATCCCGACGTAAGAAATGTGATCTTGGAACTTTGATTTTCATTCTTAAACAAGTTTTCAATGAAAATATTTTTTTCATAGTAAGCTTTTATAGAGCGGTATATACCTAATTAATACTCATCAAGACCATTCTATAAAGCTCAAACACGATATGGTTTTCTTATTGCGCTTATTACCGTGTTTCTATGTCCATCTTCCAGTTCCATCATCAGACTCTGCTTACCATCTACCACCAAAGTACTCGTGAAGACGAATCAAACGAATCCAAACTCGATGGAGTTGTGTCGTTTAACTACCGAGTTCCTATGGGCACCTTACCTTGAGTTCTTATGGGTTCCTTGTTTTTGTGCCATAAAAACAGGTGAAACTAAATAAAAGTTTGTAAGAAAGGTAATATTCCTTTCTTTTGAAACCAGTTAAAATGCAAAAAAATGACAATGCCTCCGTCCTAATTCTTCTTATATCGGAATTTAGGCGCGATAGCAAAATTCATGTTGGCTTGGTTTAAATTTCAACTCGATACCTCCACGCGTTCCCGAGCTAAAAGGTCTTGCAGATAGACAGATAGACAGCAAAGTCTTATAAGAATTCCGTTTTTTCCTTTTAGAGTACGGAACTGTAAAAAAAAATATGTACAATTAAATACTTACAGCTTTCCATCTGCAGTTTACACTCCTGGGTATCATGCGGATAGATCAAGAAGTTCATAGCACAGGACAGTCTTAGCGTCAGCTTCACCATGTACAGTATAGTCTTCTCCTTGGACAGCCACACGTAATGATTAGGAATGGTCATCGTCTGGAACGTTACGGACTTCGCGTTCTTGAAGAAGGAATCTGGTCTCCACATGTGCTTCAGCCAGTCCACTTCGAGGAGTCTGGAAGATTGATAGCTTATTAGTAACAAGGATCATAGTTAGGCAGTTGGTCATCATCATCATCAATAGCTTTTTAATGTTCCCACTGCTGGGACACAGGCCTCCTCTCTAGGAGAGGGAATGGGCCGTAATCCACCACGCGGGCCCAGTGCGGGTTGGTGGATGTCACATATCTTCGAATTTTTGATTCTAGGACATGCCGGTTTCCTTAAGGTGTTTTCCTTCACCGTTTTGAAAGCAGAGGTGATGAAATAAATTACACAAAGTAATGCGTCAGGCTGGGTTTGAACCCGCTACCTACAACTCGTAAGTAGTACATTACCACTCGGCCACCACTGCTCTCAGTTGGTCATGTCACTTTGAAATTAGGCCAATTTAAATGAAAAGAAGTCTGACAGAAATAAGATCAGAATTGGGCCGTTGCCTGACAGAGTTGCAGGATTCTCTAGGAACGCATGTGGATTTAGTCAGTTAAATTCTGACATTCCCTCTCTTTCCACCCAGAGCGAGTAGACATCTGATGATTTCCCACATCCAATTCTGCACAAAGGCCTCTTCTCCGACCGATCCTATACCTACGTTTCTCACATCAAGCGGATCCATACGTGACCTTGACAAAGCTGATTTGACTGTTGTCAATTGTTTTATAGCAGTATACAGAACTGGATGTATAGTCTTCTTCTCTTGTAAATGGAGAATCCACCGACCAGACGGTTGATTGATTCGCCCAAATGCCAAAAGTTATTGGCACTGTTGTAGCCGTTGTAGGTACATGTTCTAATGGCGCTGTGAACTCTGGCTGCTATTGTTGCCACTACAGATGCAAAAGCCTAAAGGCCTTGTCTGTATGGAACCATTATCTAGTGTCGAGTTACCTGTACTCCGTGGTCATATTTTCTGGCAACCTTAAGCGATGATCTTTCCATGTTTGAGCAAAGAATATATCAGCAGCATACGTCTAGAACAATAGAAAATAATTCAAGTGAATTTTTATACATGTTTGCCTCATGTCAGATGAACTAAAAGATGGGCTAAAAGAACCACTTGGCAAGGCGACATCGCGGCAGACCCAGGCGAAGGTGGAGAGATGAGTTAGTAGTCATTGAAATTCCCAACTCTAAAAAAAATCATATATTTATTATACACCGTTAAATTTTGTTCGTTTTAATCCCGTGGAGGGTCGATACAGTACATGAAACACTATTGATTAGTACAAATAAAATTAAAAAATAAAGTACTTTTAATTAATTTCTTTAAGTAAACGAGTCAATGACCTTGTAGGTAGCTGTCGGTCGTTGCGTACTAACAACCTACAGTTCATTGGCCTCACTCAGCTCACGTTTACTTAAATAAATTAATTTCGTACATGCGTTAATTAATTCGAGTTTGAAAAAAGTACTTTATTTTTCATTTTTATCTTTACAAATCGATAGTGTTTCATGTACCGAATCGACACTCTGCGGGATTAAAACGACCAATATTTAACGGTGTATCTTCTGCATCGAGTGCTGGTTACCGCTAAGTGGCCAAAATGACCCAAATTCAAACCAGAGGACGAATATGCTAAGTCTATTCTATAAATTTAGAATAGTGCACAAGCTCAAAGTCCGTCATCATCATTAAAATCACCGTGTGTCAGCGTAATGAGGGTGCATAATTTAGATAGAGGAAGTAACGGTCCGTTCACACTGAGTGTACAGGATGTTTCACTTTGCAATGCGATTCAAATAAGTATATGAACGTCAATGACCTCTAACTGTCAAATCAAAGAGGTGTGTTATAAGTTTGACGTGTCTGTCTGTCTGTGTGTCTGTCCGTAGCATCGTAGCACCTACACGAATGGACCATTTTGGATGCGGTTTTTTTGTTTGAAAGCTGACGTAATCGAGATGGTTCTTAGCTAAAATTTATGAAGATCTGTGAAGGTGTTCAAGGTCATCAGCTCGTTTGTTAACTGCGGTAAGGTTTTAAACACTTAATCTGTATTTACTTTATTTTAATAAACTTTTGTGTAAACTAATATTTGGAATACTCGTGCACAATCTTGTGCCATTGAGCTGGTTTGATGATGGAGCTCGAAGGTAAGAACCCTGGATTGCTTATTAACATAGTAAACCTATCGAGTTTGGGCTCATTAGATTTGCTTTAACCAGTGCTATACATTTCTCGTGATGACATAAAGACCTGATGCTAGAACTGGGAGATAGCTGATGGAATCGCCAATCGAGTTTGGGCTCATTAGTTTCGATTTGTCCAGTTCTATACATTTTTCGTGATGACATAAGGACCTGATGCTAGAACTGGGAGGTGGCTGATGGAACTTTGGAATGCCTATAAGTAAACCCATCAAGTTTGGGCTGATTAGATTCGAATTGACCAGTTCTATACATTTCTCATAAAGACTAGGACCTGATGCTAGAACTGGGAGATAACTGATGTAACTTTGGAGTACCTACTAGTAAACCAATCGAGTTTGGGGTCATTAGATTGGTCTTAACCAGTTCTAAACATTTAGTTGTTCGACAAGAACTGTCGGGGGTTTTCTAAAATTTGTATTTTTTTAATATTCCTTTTGAGGTACGGAACCTTAAGAAATGCAAAATAACTTTACATTTCGGAAGTCGGAGCGTTTGTTTTGTTTCTTCGTCATTTAACACCGACTTCCGAAATGTAAAGTCGATTGTATTTTTTTGCAAAAAGTTTATTTTTTCTATCCAAAAACATCAGAATGAAATCACATTTGAGCCAGTCCATTCCTGTTGGTAAATTATCGACTTGCAGATATGAAGCCGCTAGCAAGAGCCAGGAGGATATTAATCAGAGGTGCTATTCTCTAAGACAACGCAGCGCTGCCTCAACGACGAACACCCAAATCAGATACATTGAATTGTCAGCCTAATGAACCTAAACATGGGACTGTTAATTCAATGTATCCTATTTGGATGTTCATCGTTGCGGCAGCTCAGCGTTTTCTTAGAGAATAGCACCACAGGTCTATAGAGTATTTACCATAGAAGTCTCATCAATAGAGTCCAGTCCCATGACAGTGACGTGGAAGTTGACTATAGTAGGCTGTTCGTTGATCTTCGGGGGCCGCATCTTGTCGTACAAGCGAGGGTCTTCCGGCAGCAGGTCTTGGAACGTCAGGAGTGTGGATCTGGAGACAATAGAATCTGGAATTAGCAACCTCTCTCGGATCAGTCTGTGGGTGCATTCACAAACACGTAAACTTAAATACACGAGAAATCCAGACCCGGATTGCCTATCCGTAGACCATATAAATATTTATTAGGTACGTGTGAGAATCGAACCTGCGACACGCAGCGCAAAAGCCAATCGCTCAACCAATGCTCCCGCTGTGTCATCTAAGTTTTATCTTCCCGATTTAACCCACTTCTTTTGTCTCTTTTGTCACATTCCGTTGTCGAAGGACTGGAACAATTTGCCTGCACTAGTCTTTCCGTCCGATTATAATTTAGGTCTCTTCAAGGCTACAGTGAATAGACTCGTTAGTGCATCAATGATTGCATCACTACTTACCATGAGGTGGGATCGCAGTCAAGCACTAGTTTCAATTTAAGAGACATAAGTTAAGTTATAAATTCCCAATTAAGAACCGGGCCACACTATTACTTATTACTTTATTCCGTTAAATAAAAAAAAAATCCAAAACCTGCTCATTTATTGGTATAGGGTAGAAGAGCGTTAAGTAGGGTAGAGCGGGAGCGAGGCCGCGGGCAAAAGCTAGTAATAAAACATTACCTTTCCCACAGATATAGATAGACATAGATAACGCAAGCATCACGATCTGTATGAAAACCAAGCGTGCCATTTTTTGACTACCTATTATGACGTCACAAGCACTATTTAGTGAAGACGCCGCCGCGTACGGCGTCCCCCTCGCTCCACCCCCACACCAACAGCACAATTAACCATTTTTATATTTTTAACTGCACCCGACTAGCGCTGTACTCCGATGCAGACTGAGCGCGAAAGTGACCACTTACGATTTTTGTACGTAAGCTAGGCACGCGAAGTAGTTGCTCTTGCGTTATCTAGGTATATCTATATCTGTGACCTTTCCACTCAACCGCTGATGCGTTAATGCGTCGAGTGTACGATGATGATACGCTCAACGTATTTTCCGTCAAATATGTACCGACCCTTAAGCCATTTCTTTTGTCTAAAAACTGACCTTTTTCTACCCATACGTTTCAAACGGACCAACATCAAGTCGTTAAAACTTGAAAACAATATTAAAACATTGTTATAAAACTTTTGGTATTGCGTGTTGTTGAAAATTCTCTAACAAAATTTCTATAGGTATATTTTTATCCTTTCCTCCCCTCTTGGCCTTCCTTCCTTTTTCGGGTATTGTCGTAATATCGTGCATAAGTAATAAAGCCATGTGGCAAAAGGCAGAAACGGAGTGCAGACATTATGACGATTGTCCGATGAAAATCATTGTTTGCTGAAATTACACGAATGTTTTCAAATATAAAAGGTATTTTTAGCTTTATTTATTTTTAGGAACGACGGTTTGGTAACAGGGGCTTGGCAGGGATGATATATTTAGACGTTTTTTTATGCTTTTATGCCAGTTAATTTGTTTTTACCCGAGTTTTCCTTTTCAAGGATGGATAAAAAGAAAACAACAAATTGGCATGATTTTTACAAATATTAAGTTGAGGGGCCTATAAGCGAATTTTCAACGTACTTGATCGCGTTAAAATAAACTTGAATATAGACAATTTTTTTTTTCAAGTATGATAGTCAACCAATGAGATCCCCCGGCCTTGGGCGGAGCGGGGGATAGTACTTTAAAAAAAACTCCTGTTCTTTCTTGGCCTTCGTTTCAGGGCCCGGGTTTCACTTTCACATTATCCATGGGCCCAGTAGGCTTCGACCCTGCTGGGCCCCTACGGTTTGCTGACATTTCCTTGAGGCGCGCGTGGAACAATACGCGCGTCGACGACTTGGGCCCGGTCCGGACGGATACGCGACGGTCGGACGGCGAGCTACCCATTGCTCGCCGTCCGCAAATAATGTACACTTATATACAAGCCCATTAGAAAATCGACTTACGATTATAATTTTGATTTTAAATTTTACTTAAATACGCTTATTTAGGTTGTGTTTTTTTTAGAAATTAGTTATTCTAATAGTGGGAAAATAATATTTCCTATATTATTTATTTAGCATTACATTGGTAGCGTCTCAGTATAGGTAGATACGCACGCACACAAACATGCTAATGACACAATCAAGATTTATCTCATATATGTATAAGAATTTAGAGCTGTGGTGGCCCAGTGGTAACGGCCCCAACTTACTAGTTGTAGATCGTGGGTTCAAAGTGTTGGCTAGGTACCGTATGCGCCTGGCCAGGTGTATTACTTTGTGTAATTTATTTCATCACCACTGCTCTCAAAATGGTGAAGGAAAACCTTGTAAGGAAACCGGCATGTCGTAGAACAAAAAAATCGAAGACAGGTTACATCGGGCCCGTGTGTTGTAACTAAAAATTTATGGTTTTCAGATTTTTTTCGTGTACTTATGCTATGAGACCTTGCTTCATGCGAAATTTCAGGATTCTAGGTCAACGGGAAGTACCCTATGAATTTTGATTCCCTTGAGAGTGTCGAAATATACGCTTTTTTTTTGTGACAAAAGCGGCCGTATCTTTTTTTATAGTTAACTTAGAATTTTTTTTTTTACAGCTATAAGGGACCGCAGACCTGAATATCCCTCTCATAGAGACGTGTAAGTCTCAGCAGTGGGAACATTATAAGGCTGATGCTATGCTATGCAGACCTGAATATACGGTTTAAATTTCAGCTCGATACCTCCACGCGTTCCCGAAATAAAGGGTCTTGACAGAAAGACGGACAACAAAATGACCCTATAAGGGTTCCGTATTTTCTTTTTGAGATACGGTACCCCACAAAAAGACCAGGGGGCTTACTCTCGAGTCTAATTCCGATCGGTCGACATTGGAATTGCGACGTTAGGTACAGCACGATATCTTGGCGCGTCTGAAGTTAGGCTCTGCGAACTTTAGCGCTTGTGCACTAGTAAAAAAATAAATGGTTTGAAAAAATAAATGCCAATTGCAGTTGTTATTGCTGTTAACAAGTGTAATTGGCATTTATTTTTATAAATCATTTATTTGGCGCGTTTATTTCGAGCGCAAAAGTTCGCAGAGCCTAACTTCAGGCGTGCCAAGATCCGTCGATCGTACTGTAGTCTTGAATTCGATGCTAGCGCCAAATTGGGCAAATTGCGTGACCACACGCCAAGCCCAATCCCCATTTTACTTAGTTTCCCAAAAAGGTCACGCAATTCGGCCCTAGCATCGAATTCAAGAGTACCTAACGTCACAATTCCAATGTCGACCGATCAGAATTAAACTCGAGAGTAAGCCCCTGGACAGTTCCACGACTACAAATCCCAGTTCTAGTTTAAGAAAGATGGGTCAAGGCCTTAAGGCCGTGTCTTACATACATTTTTATTTTCTGCAATTCAGAAATGGGTCGGCAAACATAGAAAGCTCACTGATAGGAAGTGGTTACCCGCTCAAAGGGATTAGCGATGCGTTGACAACCTTGGCAGCGTTCACATATCTAGTGTGCTTGTAATTTGTCACTGAGACTTAAGGAAACAGGGCGCAGTCGGTGAAAGGGATAATATAGGTAGAATATTTTTTTTTGTTATGGACATAACTTAGGTACACAAATAAAAGAAACTTTTTCATAATAGTATCTTTAAATTCGTCACAAAAACCCAGGAGTCCTTAAGTCAAAACCCTCGCCAAAAAAAAAAGTCTATTCTCCAGGGTGGCAATGACTGCTTCTCTGCTTCTGCACATGTGGTCTCCTTGTAACTCATTGATATTGTGTAGATGTGTCAATTAACTGCTCTATCTTTGTTTTTAATATGTGACACTTATTTACTTTCTATTTTGACACATTGCTTTTGCAATATTTTTTTATATTATTTAGACCATCAGATAATGTAATTGTTGTAGTGATAATTGTAATTATTTATTTTTTCTTGCTTTTATATAGCCTCTTTCTACCTATAATGTAAATGTGAGAACACTGTAGGCAAATTCTTAGATTACTTCTTATCATGACTCACATTTTTACGTTTATTTTTGTTGTGCTTTCTGGTACAATATTGACTGGTCTACATTATCCTGGTCAATATTGTAATATAATCCTTTTTTAAAAGAGTAACCATGGAGTTTCTTGCCGGTTCTTCTCCATAGGATACGACCAATTTGGAACCGTGCACTAGCTTCTGACGTTTTATAAGTGCCCATGTAGGCCTATGTGAAATAAAAATATTTTGATTGATTTTGATTTTGGTGGGGCCGTAGCCCCGCCCCCCGTAAATTGTCATAAATAAATACTCGATTAATTAAAAGGAACAAGTAAAACGCGCCGTCAAGGGGGCCACTTTGGTTTTGGTGGCTTTGACGTTTCACTGACCGGAACTAAGGAAGGTGTGGGCAGGACATTTTAGTGGGTATTTCACCAACTTCATCACTAAAATGTTGAAGTTTTCATTTGCTTTACAGCTTCAAAGCTCTGGACTGTAATTACAATTCATACTTTTGCCATTCCCTATACTTCCAATAGCCCTAACCCTTGATCATCGGCTGGCAACGCCCTCGCCTTTGGTGTTTGAAAAATAAAATAAAAAATCCGGCCAAGACCGTTTTGGGCCAAGCTCAGTTTCATATTTTCTAATAAACTTATATATTAGTAATATTTTTTACCTCAATCAATCAATCAATCAAATCATTTATTTGCTTAATACAGGTGTATGGATGTTACAAATAAATATAGAGAGCATTGTACCTATGAAATTGTTTACCGTTTTTTAGCAATGTTATATCGAATTTAAAAATTATAACATCGAAGGCGCGGTTGGCGCAGTGGTTGAGCGATTGCACGTTGTGCAGCACTGCGTTCGTTTCCCGCACAAAACAAATATTTATACGGTCTAAACATAGGAGTTTCCAGTCTAATCAGGGGCGTATCTACCGCCGTATCTGGCGTATCAATTATACGGGGCCCCCGCGCTACAGGGCCCATGTAAGCAAATTTTCGCAACATGTTATCCACAATCGTCTCGTAGGGTAAACCAAGCTTTTGTAAAAAAGCACCATTTTTTCTTTGTGGGACTAGCTACGTCACTGGGTCTAATTGTGTTTTGTGTACGGTCAGGTGTCAAAAGTGCAGTTGCACTCTAACAATGCTAACTGTCTCAAATTTATTTGTAGTAGAATTCCAGTGTTCTGCAACTAGTTTATTCAATATTTTAGATTCTACAAACTAAATCGATTATGATCCATTGACCCTCTTTTAAAAAGAAAATTTACATACTTTAGTATCGGTAGAGTGGAACTGCACTTTTGAGCCCTGACTGTACATGACTTTACATTTTTGTTAACGCACAAGCTACGACACAGGAATTATTCCATAGTTTTTGATTTCCTAGCGAATGCGGAATGCGCCTAAATGACTATATCTTTCATTGACTTGATTTTTTTACTGCTCCACAGAATAGTAGACCTGGCCTATTTGACATTAATTTCAGTGTAATATCTCCACGCGTTTTCTCAAATAAGGGTGTTGCTAAACACACAGATGGGTAACAAAGTGATCCTATAAGGATTCTGTTTTTGCCGAATGAGGCACGGAACTCTAAATATAAAGAAAATATTATTTTTAAGGTTCCGCACCATAATTAAGTCATTTTGTTGTGAACCATATCGCCAAACTAACGCCTTGTTTACGGAGAAGCGGCGCGTTGGGCGTTCGTCGTACATTGCAGTAGCGGGCCGCGGCATCGCTCGCGCAAATACAAGCATCATTGGTAATGTACGACGGACCGCCCAACGCGCCTCGTCTTCGTAATCAAGCACTAAAGTGGCAGTGGGCAAGGCACATTACTGGCAGAGCGGATGGTCGATGGGGCCGAAAGGTTCTAGAGTAGAGTAGCGACCGCGCATCGGAAAACGCAGTGCTGGAAGGCCTCACAAGGTGGACTGATGACCTGGTGTGAGTCCCGGAAATGCGATGGATGCGACACGCACAGAACCGTCAGTTGTGGCGACACTTGGAGGAGGCCTATGTCTAGGGTTGCCAACCGTACGTATATAGTATTGTACTAATTTTGTGTCTGTGTCTATATTTTATGTGTGTGTACTGTTGAAGAAATATATAGTACGCAAAAATACTATATTTTCAACGTTTGACTGATGCGGTAGCGAGTACCCGAACGTATCTATCTTACTGCGTTTGGTCTTACTTTTTAATATTAAACGAATGTTTAATCATTAGTCTGCTGTTTCCGTTCTTTGATTTTAGTGATTATTTTCAATTAAATATTGTTCTTTCCTTCAGGAAGTTAAAGTCCTCAATAAATTAGTTATATAAAATAGTAGCGATAACGAAAATGTGTCGCTACCACCGCTAAAAAAAAAGAAAACTACAAAATATAACCTTAAAAAATGTAAACTTTTAACAAAACTATAGTTTTTGATTTATATTAATTTAAAAATTTAATGTGATATAGTATAAGACACTTTTTTATTTTAGATAAAAAATGCAAGATTTGCAGACAAATATAGTTATTATAATAATAAATAAATAGATAACAAATTCTAAAAAAATACGTAAAATACTATATTTTTTGAAGTGGACTATATTTTTTAAAGCATAGTTCGAAAAATACTATATTTCGTAGAAGAAATGTTGGTCACCCAAAACACCCAAAAACTGAAATGATGATGATGATGATGTGTAAATAAAATGAAATGAAACAAATTACGCAAAGTAATGCGCCTGGTTGAGTTTCAACCCGCGATCTACAACTCGTAAGTCGGGCCTGCTATCACTCGGCCACCACTGCTTTCTAGTGGGAAAATGGGGGTATAATAGGGCGAACTTGTAAAAAAATTTGAACTGTCCGTGAAATGAATACGACCTAGATTTAGGTTGAAGATTAAAGCTGTGGGTAATTTAAGTCTCGAGAGCCCATAATATATTAAAAGTTTACTTACTGAGCATAGCAGAGGTCTGTAGCACCAAGCCATAGACGAAGAAGCACAGTTGTGAGCCAAAGCAGTCTTTCAGCTGCCATTTTGAATCCGATATTTCTAAAATACCGTTCTAATTAACGAAGCATTTTTTTTTAATTATTATTTTAACAAGGAAATATGGTGCTTAATGAGAATTCATTGAATAATTATTAATCTACATTATTTTTTATTATACAGTACCTAATATTAAAGCATAATAAACCTTTCATTTAATTTTAAAAAGTTATGAAGATATGAATACATAACAACATTATTGTATTTACTTTTTATTATTGAGCATACTTTGAACTTTGAAAACTTAACTTTTATCTTTTTTATTACAACTAAAAACAAAAACTTTTATTGTATTATTCACGACGGTAAAAAGCGCGCGAGTTTTGACAGGTGTCGCGAAACCGCGAGAAACGTAATGACGGAGCCGCGGAAAAAATACCGCGATGACCATCGGATGCGTTTTAAGTTTGTGACATGCGCATTGATATCTACATATTTGATAGATTTTAGAATATTTTAGAAAAGCAGCGGGCATTACTGATTGTCTATGGTAAATAGGTGTTGAAATAAGCCTATCGGGAAACGTATCATTAATAATTAGCTAAACTTTTGGTTTCTGCCTAACACAGTAAAACCTGCCTGACAGTTTACATAATTATAAAGAATTGAAGACTATGTTTGTGCATGTCGGATACTGCGCATTAAAGGTCGATCGCAATCGCCATTTTAGTTCAACTTATAAGCCCGTATTGTACGACTATGTTTTCATTTAACTCTGCCCAGATGTTCATGGGACTATACGCCTTATTCGTAAAATAATACTAGGAGTATTTGTAATATTTTTTTGAGGATAATATAGATAGATAGATATATTATTTATTGTATTTCCTCTTGTAGAGAGGAGGTCTGAGTCCAAGCAGTGGAAACTTTAAAAGGTTGATTATGCTGTGCTATGCTGTGTAGTACGAAACCGCAATATCTTTAGAATTAGGAGGATCTAGCAAGAAAATCATAAATAGCAATAGAAAGGTTCTGACTTCGAGGGGATCTCTAAGGCCGTGTTTACGGAGACGCGGCGCGTTGGGCGTTTCATCGTACATTGCAGCAGCGGGCCGCGTCATCACTCGCGCAAACACGAACATATATATGGCAATGTACGACGGACCGCCCGACGCGCCGCGCAACGCGCCGCGTCTCCGTAATCTCGCACTAAGGAGGGGACATTTATCCAGAAAAAGATTCCGATATTGTAGAGAATAGAATACTCTTTTATTAGGACCTTTTCAGAGGTTTAAGGTGGCCCTTCCCCACTCGGTGTCGAGCATGGTTTAGAAGTTTGTTGCTTTATCTAAAGCAATCTTTAATAAAACTTATTATTATTATTTCCTTTATTCATTATATAAGCTTATTATTATTATTATTTATTATTAAAATCCAACGCGATGTTTGATGGAGAGGTAATGAGAAAAAAGAGAGATAACGCCTGAAAACTCTGTTGGCATTCGGTTATTCCGTGATTTACTCGAATATTTTACAATACTTATTCCAAGAAATACGTGATTTTTTATAAAAATTGTTGTGATATAGGTATGTACTTTTTCATATTTTTTAATGCATGATATAATAAATTATGGAGGACTTAAATACATTATGGAGGGCCAAAATTCACGTAAATAGCAGGTATTCAGAGGCCTTTACTGGATTAGTTTTACACAAATTTTTGTTTGATTTCTATAGAAGGCAAAATATCTGAAGAAAGATGTGTAATAACATCGTAAGAGCGGTTGTATGAAAATGTACCTCGGGTTGGCTGCTCTTAATAATTACAGAGAGGCACGTTATCCATATCTATACTCAATATAATAAATGTGAAAGTAACTGTGTCTGTCAGTTACGCTTTCACGGTTAAACTACTAAACCGATTTTGATGAAATTTGGTTCGAAGCAAGCTCGAACTCTAAGCATGAATATAGGCTTTTTTTTATCTGTTTTCGACTTCAACTTTGCGTCTACGATAACTCAACATTACCGCGGACGAAACAGCTTGCAGAAGCAGTACTTTATAAAAAAAATCTATATTTTTTTTTCTTAGTTTAATGGAGAACAGTTGTAGCGGTGGCCGAGTGGTAACGGCCCCGACTTACGAGTTGTAGGTCCCGGGTTTTAACCCAGCCAGACATATTACTTTGCGTAATTTATTTCACCACCACTGGTCTCAAAACGGTGAAGGAAAACATCGTGAGGAAGCCAGCATGTCCTAGACCCAAAAATTCGAAGATATATCCACTATCCCGCACTGGGCCAGAGTGGTGGATTACGGCCCATTCCCACTCATAGAGAGGAGGCCTGAGTCCCAGCAGTGGGAAAATTATAAGGCTGATGCTATGCTATGCTAAGTCGAGTTTTACAAGAAATAGTGCTTAGATACTAATTCAGAGACACCTTTCCGTCTTCAGCCATTCTCAATCTCCCAACTCCTGAATCCTGAGAATCAATAATTTCTAACCCTTATTTGCCACATTGAAAATAAAATCGATAACACCTACTTACCTACTTATTACGTAATACGGTGCTGACGACTCGCTACTCGCTGGCATTCGGGGGAGGGTAGGAGGGCGGTCGACAGCACTTGAGCACGATGCGGTCAAACGCTACTCCTGCTGTATTTGCTTGCTACCTTATAGGAGCTGCTGATACCTCTGAATCATTTATTATTAATTTATTTAAACTTCATGTATAATAGTGGTACATAGGCGGACTTAATGCCATAGGCATTTTCTACCAGTCGACCTTAGGGTGGTGCAGAAACATAATATAGTAGGTGCAAATTAATGTTAAACAAAACAAATAAAAAACGTAAGTAGACGTAAGCGAAACAAGGCGTAAAGTCCCGCAAAACCTCCGTAGAAAAGAGAAGATCTTCCGACCATACGGGTGCTTTGTCTAATCCGGGCAACTGCCCGATAGATGATTTCGGGCTGTGGCGTTATGTTAACAATCGCGCGGAGAGCTCTTAATTGTGGAATGATGTGTGATTTCGTAGTTCTTATGTGGCCCATAGATGTCGCTCTCATGTTGTCCGCAGAAGAACCAGGGTTGCCGACATAATAAGAAGAATCGCCTAACTAAAGCGGCAGTGAACAGGGCACCATTGCTCGCAGAACAGATGACCGTTGGGGCAGAAAGGTTCTGGAAAACGCAGCGTTGGATGGCCTCCTACCAGGTGGATCGTTGACCTAGTGAAGGCTGCGGGAATCGGATGGATGCGAGACGCAGAGGACCGTTCAATAAATTATGGTGACATTTGGGGGAGGCCTATGTCCAACAGTGGACGACACACGCTACACACGGCTCAAACAACATTAACTTCTAGTTTCTGTCGTGTCTATGATAATAAATGTCGTAGGTATCCACTTACTCTATAGAAATAAATCTGAAGCCTCGCTACGTGTTCAAGCAGTAATATCCGTGGGCCACGTGCAGCATCGGTGTTCCGTCACAGAGACGTTCCCGCAACCTCTTGACCGCCTCTCAATAGTTCACAATACAGCATGTCACCCATTGATGATGACGGCCGAGGCGGTTATTGCAAATATTATAAAAGATACAGAGGTCTTACCATGACGTGTTAATATGAGAGTCGTGCGAGTGAAAAAGAGGGATGGAGTTATACATCCTATATGTATAGTTCTTAAGAACTCGTGGTAAGACCTAAGGTCGGAATCGTTTCCAAAATTCAAGACGGCAGACAAAGTCATGATAAAAGTTTTCGATAGGTATGCGTATCGTTGTCTCGTTGGCTGTTTAGGGGGTGATGCTCCCAAAAATGGTATCGAAACCAAAACCCGAGAGGGCCGTATCTTTCAGTTATTATTATGCGGCATAATTTACAGTTTTAGAGAATGTAGAGTGGACATTAACATTAAGGTTTTACTCCCTGCGTTCCGAATAGCGCCAAAAGCGATTATAGTGCGAATCCGACCAAATTTAATAGGGCTATAAGTAATAATTGTGACGTTACACGTTGGTTGGATTCGCTAACGAGGGATATATGTAATACAACACAGCCATACGTCAAATGCCTATTTATTTAGGTATTTGTCTATCTTAAGCTTAAAACTGTGTGTTTATGTCCTACGTTTTCTAATTCGGCGTATATCATCCCCTCAACACAAGTAAATCTGAAGTCTCGCTACGTGTTCAAGCAGTTATCTTCTTGGTCCACGTGTAGCATCGGTGTTTCGTCACACAGACGTTCCCGCAGCCTCTTGACCGCCTCTCAATAGTTCAATATAGCATGTTGCGGAAGTGGCTACAACATGCCGATCAATAATTAATCTTGTTGGCTCAATTTAGATAGCATTTAAATTTAAAATCAATAATAATAACCTTACAATCTAATCGGACAATCAATCAATTCAATCTTTCTAACCTTTTAATTTTTTTTATCAATAGCAATAGTATTGAATTTTCACAAATTCTTAAAAGTATTATTATCACGACTATTCGTGTCACAATTCTATACCTACTTAATTCAAGGAACTTGTATATCGTACGGTTTGTATAGAAATTCCTTGACAAAATTCTAAAATCTATGCCCTAAAAACTAAATTATACATTTATGAGATAGCACAAGACAAAATAAACTACGGGTAGTCTTAGAGTGCCATTTTGTTTTTTTTTTGGTTGTGGGTAAAATCATTCAATGACATCTCCCGCCCTTGGGCGGAGCGGGAGATAATGTCAGACTCTTACTGACTAAAAGCCCACCCCGTTCCTTCGTGGCCTTATACCAGATACCAGGCAGGCTTTCCTTTCGGAAGCAAACCCTTGGCCCCAGTAGGCTTCGATCTTGCCTGCAGCTAGCAGGCTGGGTCTCTACGGTTTGCTGACAACTCCTTGAAACGTGCGGGAACAGTGCGCGCTGTTGTAGTCTTAGGGTGCTGCGGTGCTTGGGGTTATGCTTTGGGTATACATATATACTTACCACAAACTATTCCTGAGCAAAATTCAGAGTCTTTTAAACTGACTCAAGGGTCTGTAGCGACATCTATGTCGTCACAAATGAACTAATCCTGCATCGCGCAAGTAAGATTCACGGCGCGATTGGAACATATAGATCAAACCTGAAATCATCTATCGGGCAGTAGCCCACCAGATATAACACCTGTCTGGTCGGAGGATCCTCCCTTTTCAAAGGAGGCGTGCGGGACTTTACTCTCTGTTCCGCATACCCCCAAAGGTCTATTACACCACTCGATATTCAGGCCGGTTTTGTCGACGTCACGTAGTGTAATGACTAATGAGGGTCAGACTGCCTTACTCGGAAGTAAATTTTAAGACAGTCTGTGTTACTTGTGCAGAATATCGAGTGGTGTAATAGAACCTTGACTGAACCATCAATATCACGAAAGTAGTGACTAGTCCACGGACATGTACTTGTCTTATTAGTAGGATTCCCTTTGACTTCTTATTATTCTACATCGCTACCAGTCCCTAGTTGTAATTAAAGAAAAACGTATTGTATCGTTGATCAAAGCCTATACGACGACAAACATAGTTTTTAAAATTAGAACTCAGATTTCTGAACGAAACAATCGCTATCATCAGCAAGATAAACCAGCTAAAAAAGAATTGATACATCGAATTTGCTATATTTGAAACTAATAGTTCTTAATCATATTAATTCAAAGCTCAATTTAGATTAACACCAGTTTCAGTAAGCGGCTGATTTCATTTTTCAATGTTCTCGTCTTGTAATCACAATAAATGACATTCGGTTCAAGGTGTTAGAAAAAGTTTAGCAAATAAAAGAAAGTAGTTTTCTTTGTCGAATAAACATTAAATTATTTATAAGAAATAAGTTAAGATAACAGTATAAATATCAAAGTAAAAAATGGATGAAAATACAACTTCTGACCTCTGGAACGTCGAGGTAAAAATTGAGTCGGAAAAGAAGTTTTGTTTGGGTTGTGTAAATGAAGAGAATAATGTACAAAAATATGCATTTGAATGCGGTTCCCTCAAGAATATATTCCAGGTAACGTATCTAAATAACTCTTTAATTATTAAATACGTTATAAAACACCTAAAACTTGCTTGTTACATACCCTACTAAATAGTGTTCTCACATTGTTTATCTCGTTCTAGAAGATAAATACATAGCTGTATGTTACTTTTCACTCCTTTTTTTAACATATAACAGCTTATTAAGTTTAAAGACAGAACCTAATAATTGATGTTTCGTATTTGAACTTTTATTTGCTAAATTATATGATTTTTAGAAAAGTGTTTTCAGGATATCCAAATAAGATTTTTTTTTTTTAATATCTTCATCAACAGCAAACTTATAAAGGTTCAAAGCTGCTAATAAGTAAAAGAAGTGCAACATGGACTTGTACTATCTACATCTTAAAAAGATATATTTGTATAAAACTTTTCTACCAATTTTGATATTGTTTCCACTGTTAGTATTATATTTTTGTTTTTTGGTGGATATATAAAAAATGTTTTTTATTTATGCATATTTCCAATTCTTAAGTGAGTCAGTCATTTGTTTCTTTTCTTCACAGATGGACTACATATTCCTGTGCTATCTGTGCAAAAGAATGGCTCAACACACTGAACATTTCATACAAAATGTACAGAGTAACCAAATACTACTGGACAACTTTCAGAATGTAAGTAGATTTTAATTTTAGTACTAGTCCAATAATACCTTTTTAACTCTGTTTTTATTTTATTTTTGAAAGCAGTGGTGGCCGAGAGGTAACGGCCCCGACTTACGAGTTGTAAGTCGCGGGTTCAAACCTAGCCTGGTGCTTTACTTTGTGTAATTTATTTCATCATCACTGCTCTCAAAACGATGAAGGAAAATATCGTGAGGAAACCGGCATGTCCTAGAACCAAAAATTCGAAGACATGTGACATCCACCAACCCGCACTGGACCAGCGTGATGGATTACGGCCCATTCCCTCTCCTAGAGAAGAGGCCTGAGTCCCAGCAGTGGGAAAATTAAAAGGCTGATCATGAACTCTGTTTCTGATAATCCCATTCCGAGAATGAATTCTTTTCAGGTAATGGATGAAACATTAAAATCAGTGCACACACAAACACAACCACTAGTCAAGCTAACACAAGTGCCATTTGATGTGATAGAGTTGTCAGAGAGAGACAGCAATAGTTCTGAGGAGATCTGCTCTGTCATATGCTCACGGAGTATGAATGTGGATGTCCAGGTCAAAATAGAGATGAAAGAAGAGGAATATTCAGATCGTCTTGAAATAGTCAGTAATGGTAGTGATGGTGAGCAACTTTATTTGTCAAGAACTATGTAAATGCGAATGTTTGGCTGATCTAGTGTAGTTGATTATAATAATAATATTCTTTATTGCAAGTAACAATGTGACTCATTCAGTGTTAGAAACAATAAAAACAAACATAATTAATAATAATAATATAATATATTCTACAACTATCACACAACACTGTCTAGTCCCAAGTTAAGCAGAGCTTGTGTTATGGGTACCAGACAGCTGATAAACATACTTATATATTTCTAAATACATACATATTATAGATAAATAACACCCAGACAAAGAACAAATGATTGTGCTCATCACACAAACATTTGTCTTGGGTGGAAATCAAACCCACGACCTCCGGCATAGCAGTCAGGGCCACTAACCACTAGACCAATAGGCCAGTAACTATGTTAGTGACACAAATACAACTACAAATTACAGCAACACACACAATAAAAATAATTAATCATCGCTTCAGCAGTCCAGCTGAGATACTGGCGCAACAATTAACAATGCAGCAGTCCAGCCTGTCAGCAATCATGCCCAGGATGCGGCTGGGACTGGCCCGCACCCTGCGCACCAGAGATGCACATCTTTTACGCATTCGTGCATAAAAATTAGGATACTGAAATAAGTCACTTCTAGTTAGGTTAATTCAATCCATGCCAATTTTGATGAAATTTGGTACGGAGTAAGCGTGAACTCCAAGAATATAGGCAATTTTTTGGATGTCTTTGACTTTGTATCCACAATAACTGACATGCTTATGGACAAAGTCATAGGTTAAAACTAATGTTATCTAAAATAATATTCATGGGTTCTGTGAAAGTGAACCCCAGGGCCCTGGAACGAAGGCAAAGAAGCAAGCTGCTCAGCTATTCACTAGAGTATATATATATATATTCCACAACTATCACACAACACCGTCTAGCCCCAAGCTAAGCAGAGCTTGTGTTATGGGTACCAGACAGCTGATAAACATACTTATATATTTCTAAATACATACATATTATAGATAAATAACACCCAGACACAGAACAAATGATCGTGTTCATCACACAAACATTAAGTATAATTGCGAGGTCATTGCCGACATAATACCTACACTCCATTTACAATAAGATTACACAATTAAATAAACTTTTCTTTTTTTTTATTATTGATATAAACTAGTGCTTGACTGCAATCCCACCTGATGTTAAGCGGTGATGCAATCGTTGATGGTGAGGCGCACTAGTTTATTAAGAGCCTATTCACTCTTGCCTTGAAGACACCTAAATTATAATCGGACGGGAAGAACGCAGCAGGCAAACTGTTCCAGTCTCTCGATGTACGCGGTATAAGCGACGAGGCAAAACGCTTAGTCCGTACCGTAGAAGTTTCAACAACATAAGGGTTTTTTTTTTCAGGTAGGTAAAATCATACAATGATAGATCCCGCCCTTGGGTGGGGCGGGAAATCGTGTCAGACTCTTACTGACTGAAAACCTACCCGGTTCCATTCATTGCCTTTTCTAGCATTACTGCTTCGCAGAAGGAGGCGACCGCCTGCCACTCCTCCAACAACATAAGGGTTTTTTTTTATGGTAGGTAAAATCATCCAATGACAAATCCCGCCCTTGGGTGGAGCGGGAAGTAGTGTCAGACTCTTACTGACTAAAAACCTACCCTGTTCCATTCTTTGCCTTGGTCTTGGCTTCGGCCCTGTTGTGTGCAAACTGCAGGGGCCCCCTGCAGTTTGCTGACAACTCCTTGAGGCGCGCGGGAACAGTGCGTGCCGTAAACGACTTGAGCTCGGACCGGTCTGTTACCGGACGGACGGACAGCGAGCTACCCATTGCCCGCCGTCCGCGAGCCCGCGCCTACGGTGGCCGGAAATCGGGATCGGAATCCCGGCGGCGGCGGCAGCGTGTACGCCGGTGCCTGATACGGTCGGCCTCCTCCTTTGCTAGCATTACTGCTTTGCAGAAGGAGGCGACCGCCTGCCACTCCTCCTCGCTCCGGAGCATGGCTTGAACCAAACCCCGGCGCGAGAGATCGCTGCCGCCGATCGCCCCCACAAGGACACGACAAAAACATAAGGGTGGATATTCGCCGTACGTCGGGTTGTCCGATGGTAGAACTGAGATGGCGGAATCAAGTCATGTAAGTCCCGCGCACACTCTCCAAAATGTATCCTGTAAAACACCGAAAGGCTGGCTACTCTACGCCTGCTCTATCCGTTCAGCCGATTTTGAATTTTATTCCGTAGTCTTATGACTCATCATCTCATCTTCCTGCCCTTATCCCGTTTTATTTGGGGTCGGCGCAACACGTTTTTTTCTTCCATTCTCTCCTGTCACTCGTCACGCTATCACTAACTCCCTTTTCTTTCTTATCACTCCTCACACAATCCATCCATCTCTTCTTTGGCCTCCCTCTCCCTCTCCATCCATCTAGTCTTATGACTACGGAATAAAAAAAAAACAAATTTAAATCGGAATTGGAATCGAAATTCAAAATAGGTCAAAAAACTCGGTCGGGAATCATCCATAATGGCTTTAAAAGCAAAAACCGGACAAATGCGAGTCGCCCTCGCTCACTGAGGGTTCAGTTCAATCCTCCCTATGAAAATAATTCAATTCCCAAATCGAGACTCGAAGATTTTTCCGAATCGCAAAAAATCTTTTTGTTTTATGGTGACGTAACTACAGATTTACAGTTTTCAGTTTTTTCCCTATATTTGTGCTATGAGACCTTGCTTCATGCCAAATTTCAGGATTCTGGGTCAATGGGAAGTACCTTATGAATTTTGATTCCTTGAGTCGAAATATACGTTTTTTGCGACATAAACGGCCTTTTTTTCTTTAACTTAGCAGTTTGATTTTTTACAACTTCAAGGGACTGCAGACTTAAGCATATAGTTTTATATTCAACTCGATACGTTTACGCGTTCCCAAGTTAAAGGGTCTTGACAGACAGACAGGCAGACAGACGGACAACAAAGTGATCCTATAAAGGTTCCGTATTTTCCTTTTGATTTACGGAACCCCAAAAAAGCTTGTTTGTCTAATTTTATTGCGAATGGAGACACTTGCGTCTGCATCAGGCAGCACGCGGTTGCAGTAAATTTAAAACATTATCGACATAACTCAAAATATTGTTGACAGAGTACATTTCTTTTTATTTCTACTTGCAGAGTTCCCTGAGCCAAACGAAAAAGATGAAGATGACGATCTTCTAATGAAAAGTCCGCTGAAAGAAGAATTAGAACAGGTAGATTTAGACAGCCGGAACGTCGTGAGACTCAGTGCATCGTTAAAGAAGAAAAAACACAAGAAAAAAAGTAAATCCAAAGAAGACTTGCAACATATAGAGGGAGGTAGGTTCTTAAAACATGATTTGGAACAGGAAATAAGTCCTACAAACCTCCCATGAGAAGGGAGGATCCTCTGACCAGACGACTGTTTTATCTGATCAGGAGCTTACTCTCGAGTTTCATTCCGATCGGTCGACATTGGAATTAAAATTCAAGACTACCTAACGTCACAATTCCAATGTCGAATATAATAAAGTACTTTTATCTTTATAAATCAATAGTATTTCATGTATCGAATCGACCCTCCGCGGGGTTAAAACGACTAAAATTTAACGGTGTATAATAATTTGTTTCAGAAATACCTAAAATAAAAACTATATACATAACTCGAGAACAATGTATGGAAGAGCGCGCGCGAATGGAGCAGGATCCCAAATACGTAAAGTTCGCCTACAAGTGTGGGAACTGCATCAAAGGCTTCACCTTCAAAGGCAGCTACGATAAGCACATGGAGAAACATTCTCAGGTACCCAGTTACTTATATTAGCTTTTCTTTTATTCACCATATCTTTTTTAAGGTTCTGTACCTCAAAAGGCAAAACGAAATCCTTATATGTATCACTTTGTTGTCTGTCTGTCAAGACCCTTTATCACGCGTGAAGGTATCGAGTTGAAATTGAAAAAAGAGACATATATTCAGGTCTATGGTCCCTTTAACCTGTGAAAAAAATCAAACTTCTAGAGCCAAATTCACCAATAAACTAATCGCGATTCGTTCAAACAAAACGCAGTTTGAGCGACTAATCGAGATTATAGCTTCATTTTGCGTTTCACCGCGATGTATTGAACCTAGTTTACGTTAAACTCAGTTTCAATTCTTTTGTTGTCGGCCATGTTTACGACTCGGGTCTTTAAACTAGATTACGCTGAGCTCAGTTTAGTTGAACTAAGTTTTTATAGTGAACGATGAAATCAGCCCTAAGTGAACGGAAATAAAGATACGGCCGTTTATATCACAAAAAAACGTATATTTCGACACTCAAGGGAATCAAAATTATAGCGTACTTCCCGTTGACTTAGAATCCTGGAATTTGGCAAGAAGCAAGGTCTCATAGTACAAGTATAGTAAAACATATGAAAACTTGTAGTTACGTCACAAAAAAATACGATTCGGAATTTAAACTGTTTTCATAGGTAAGTTTTTACGGAACCTTCACTGTGCGTGTTCGACTCCCACTTGCCCAGTTGTTTAAGAGCCATTTCACAAAATTTGATCGCTCGAGTTTAGGTAAAAGACGGCAGCTTTGTTCATGTGTGCGTAGCTATCCACACATACACAACGCGACCAGTGTATCACTAGTGATGAGACGGACTAAATAATCTTGAGCCGTTATAATCGTAATGCACTTTGGTTAGATTTATAAATAAGTATTTTTTGATTTTATTTATTGAGTCTATTAATTATTTACATATTTATTTCATATTGTTTTTTGTTAGTACAAACAATTGTACAGTTTATGTTACAACTTGAGATCTGTATCCTACAGAGTACGCAAAAAGAACAGTTTAATTATTTATTATAAACATGTTGCATAAACTAAATATGAACACTATTAATACTAATTAATTATGATATTAATGCTGTCTGAACTAATAAAAAAAAATGTTATGTAAGTATTTCTAAAATATATAATAGAAATGAAGGACAGGGAAACAACCCAGAGATTCAAAGTGTTTTATTTTAAGTAAACCATTTACAGGCACTTTTAAAATTGCAAGAAGTATGTCAGTCAGAAAAAATTATGACACTTTTTGCAATCATGTTATGTATTACAAATATCTCGGTTACATGTTTCTTGTCGCTGCTATCATGTGAGAAAAATGTAAATAAAATAAAAATAAAAACAATTTTAAAATAATTTATAGATATTAAAATAAGCCACTGACAGGTAAGAAATGACCAGTCTTAACTGACAGCGTACGTTCACGGATACAAATAATCCAACACGCGCCACTATCAGTGAGACATTTGAGTGAGGATGACAAATTCTTTACCGCCATGCTCATTTATATCAAACAAGTCCAGTAGTAACCTAAAACCATAAATTGCTCCATGGCACTCACATTTAACTTTAAAAAAAATGCTTCTACATTATACAATTTATATTATGCAATAGTTTTCGAATTAATAAATATATTTTCAAAAGTAATCAACTTGTACGCCGTAGTGGTAGTGAAGGTTGACCAGCATGGAGCCAAGCATTTTATCTTGAATATAATCCTCCAACTTTTAAACACAAGTTTAAAATATTGTTAAATTTAATTATTAATTCAATTTGCTTTCATTGAGTTTCATGATGTTTTCATAGATATATTGACCAGGCACCGTCACAGGATTAGGACAACAAATCAAAGGCTTAAACAGTTCCATTAGAGAATTGCACCAACCTAACAGAAAAAAAAAACCTGCGGAGACTGTAAATGGCTCTGATGGCTCTTATCTGTAGTATAAAATTGAGTAGATATCTACAGCCCATAGTAAGATACCGTATGACATGATACTATGAAAATAACTAAAATAGACAAGTCTAGTAGTATCAACATCCGTAAATTGGCGGTTTTTTTTTTTAATATCATATAAAACTGCTGAGCTAAACCGTCCTGCAAAAAATTTTGAACTAGATTATTAGCAGTGACCAAATTATTCTCTAGTTATAATAACTATCATATGTTAAATTACTGGGGCCAAAAGTTATGTGAGAATGTCACCACGGGCCCCGGGATACTGGGGCCAAAGGTTATGTGAGAATGTCACCACGGGCCCCGGGACAAAGGCAAAATGAATGGAAGGGTAGGTTTTTAGTCAGTAAGAGTCTGACACTATTTCCCGCCCCACTCAAGGGCGGGATTTGTCATTGGATGATTTTACCTACCAAAAAAAAACATATTTTAAATAAATACTTGTCGCAAAGGCATTGATCTTGCTTTTCTAGGGTCTATGATTTCTGGTAATATGCAGTATACAAAACATATATTATTTACCATTGAGTCTGAAAGTTCCATTGGTTCATCAAATCAGGCCCTAATACAGCAGATTCTTTATTCTATAAAATTAAAGAAATATTATTATACTACGTACTACTGAATGCGACGACCTCCCTGGCGGTGTTAGCGTGGTATATTACACAGACAAGTAGGCGTGGGCTTGCGGACGACGAGCAATGAGTAGCTCGCCGTTCGGCCATAAGGTAACATCCGGACCGAGCCCAAGTCGCCGAAGATTTCAGCAAAACCGTAGGGGCCTAGCAGGGTCGAAGTCTACTGGAGTCATAAGTTGAGTGAAAGAGAACCTCGAGGCCCTGGAATGAAGGCAAAAAGGAACATAGGAATGGGTTTTAGTCAGTAAAAGTCTGACACGCCCTCCCGCTCCGCCCAAGAGAGAAGAGAAGTCATTGGGTGATTTCTCACCTAAAAATAAAAAAAAATCTACTACTAAATAAACTTCTATTTTCAACATATAATTGTAACTAAAACATACAATTACTGTTATTAAATCTGGCTTTTTACTTGTACCCGGCAGTACTTCTCGGCTAAATGCACTATCCTCCTCTACCCGATTCGTACGATTTCTCATTCTAGAACAAATACAAAAAAATCAAGTTTCCATACTTTCCATATCTACAAAGAAATCATATTTTTACTCAATAAAATGATTATTTTAGTATTTTATTATGTGGGTACAAATTCTTAAAATTGTAATTACAGTATTAAAATCCATGTCAATGTGTAGTTAGGTGATCAATAACTGCGTATACGAATTACAAATCAAAAGAATGTCTACCTCGCTTCTGTTGCTTTCTTTAAGGCTGCAATATTTCTATTTTTTCTTTTTTTGGCACAATGGTAAACATAACCCTTCCGCCCCATTGCAAAAACTAATAAAACAAAAACATGATTATTCAACAAATTCTACAAACTACTATAATAATACTTTGTTTAATAAATTAACGAAAATCTTTCCTTATGAAAAAAAAATACGAATAGAATCAAAATGTTGTAGTCGTAGTATAATAATGCGTTCACGATACGCGTGCTCGATAATCGGGACGCGGGAAAAAACGGCACAGGTCCTGCGTCGGCGGGCGTTCGAGCCGTACTAATCGCTGTCTGCTTAGGCTTCGTATTATATTCTAATTTAGAGTGATTTTAAAAACGATATTATGTCTAAATATATGAACGGATTTTACTGAAATGTTGGAATTAGTTTATTATATGAACATTGTTTATATTTACATAGTTTTTTAAATGTAATTACGTTTTGTTCAAACCAAAAATCGCGATAAAACAGCGACATAGAACGTAAAAATTGACTTAATATTTTATTTTTTTACTAATTAATGTTATTAATCATCGAAATTCTGGTACATGGTTGGTTGACAAAATTATATGTCTGATGCTTTGTGTATTTTTTTCGGTCAAATTTATAAATATTAATAGTAGATATAAGAGTCTGAAATTGACTCTGCGTTGATTTTTTAGAAAAGTACTTGTGGGAGATTAATTACCACAAAGTCAACAAATTAGTTTTTGGAAATGTGTTACATAAAAGGTCAACATTAAAGACTGGTCTATTTTTTACATATATTCAACAATGCCGGAGTATTATGTAATATGGTAAATTAGGCGACTAAAATCTTAGATTTACGCGCGAAAACGTGAAATGGCTCTTAAGACTTTGGGGCTTCTTCACTTGAGCTTTACGAATACTGACAAATACTCGCACTGACTGGACAGTACCTCTACCATGAGTTTTAAGCAATAGTATTCGTCGCTACTCGATATCGACGCCGTAAATATTTTTTTATGGCAAATTTTGCAGCGCCTCTAGCGGTCACTTGCAGAACCAAAATTTGCCATACAAAATATTTACGGCGTCGATATCGAGTAGCGACGAATACTATTGCTTAAAACTCATGGTAGAGGTACTGGTCCACTCAGAAATGTGTGGTTCTTTCTTCAAAAGACCATCTCAGACACCAATCTGCATGGCTCTCATATGTTTTGACCATTACATGTTTGCTGTATGGACTTTAAAAGAGACTTTGACCCCTGCGTTTGTTTCGGTGTTTCTTCTCAGGGTAGTCAGCTAGGAATCACCGGCCTCATCTAGTTAAAATTGAAGAAGAAAAAAAATTGACGTGTAAAAGTGTTTTTAAGAACCTATTTGCAAAATAAATATCATTTATAATTAATCTGAAAACCCGAGTCGACTGGACCAGTTAAAAACGCTTTCCGAGACACGAAGGGGTCTAATATGTTATGGATTGCCACCCATCCAGAGGCAGATTTTGGCTAGCGTAGCCTAGCTGGAGATCACCACGTGCGGTTGTCATTACTTAGACATGAGCCCTTTAAGCCCAATTGTTTGCATGATTATAAATTATTTTATCATTGCAGTGCAAGGGAGACTATGAATGTGATATTTGCAAACAGAGAACGGATACTGAATATAAATTAGTTAGCCATATGAGATATCATTTAATGTGAGTAGCTATTTATATATTTCTATATAAGATGATACCCAAATAACTGTCAACACGAATATGGGTGATTGTGTATAATTGCCAACTATAAGTGCAGCACGAGTTGTCTCTGTGCTCAGAATTTTTTGGTCTTAGAAATTTCTCTTACTTTTCCGGTACAAAAAAAATCTAAAACATATAGCATCTATCAATCCGCATAGGAGCCATTCAAGTATTACGTAAGCACTACAAGGCGGTGGGGGTCTTTGCTTATTTTTTGATGATATGAGGGACGGGGGGTCTGGATGGTGATTATGTCAGGAGTATATTTTGTTACTTTTAAAGAGAACGATATCAATGTTCCAAAATCACAAAAGCAACAAACATCCAATGTCCTTGAAGACTTAGAGTCAGCCTCTATTTCAAGTCTATTCCTTAATTCGATCAATTGCTGACGAGAGGGGGGGGGGGGTAATAATAATAATAATAAATATTAGTAATAAAATATTAATAGTAAGATTCATTATCGCCGTTACTTTTTGTTTAGGTATAAACCCAATTTCAACTTTACTTAACAAATATATACTAAAAGGTTATAAACTCAAGAGTAATTTATCTGTCAATCACCTAATATATATGGATGATCTCAAGGTTTATGCAAATAATAAAAATAGTTTAAATATTTTGTTAGATAGTACCGAGATATTTACGCGAGACATAGGAATGCAGTTTGGATTAAATAAATGCAATGTTCTACATATAACAGCCGGTAGAGTAAGTGAACAGCATGGAGACGGACATACACTACTAAGCGGATTGAAGTTCGAGCATCTGAAAAAAGACGAGGTGTATAAATATTTAGGTATTAATGAGGCTGGCAAAATAGATCATAACAAAATAAGAGAACAACTAAAAAAAGAATACTTTAAACGTATAAAATCAATAGTAACTACACAATTAAATGCTAGGAATCAAATAAAAGCAATAAATACATATGCGGTGCCGGTTCTACTCTACTCGTTTGGTGTAAATTGTAATTAACTACAAAAATAGCGATTTAAAGAATATAGATGTTAAAACTAGGAAACTTTTAGCAATTAACAAAGCACAGAAACAAAAAGCAGATATAATTAGATTATATCTACCGATAGAAGAAGGTGGAAGAGGCCTAACAAATATAGAATCATTATATAAAACACAAATAATAAAATATAAGCAATACTTAGATAATGAGCAAGATGATATAGTTAAAGTGATAGTTAGGCATGATAGAGATGAAGATAAATACTCAATATATAAAGAATTTAGAACGAATACACTAGAGATAGGATTAGCGCAAAGCAATAGGTACACAGATAAAGAAATAAAAGCGGCAACTATACAAAAAGCGATAGAAAAATAGAAGGCCAAGCCGCTACATGGGCAGTTTTGTAAAGCAGTATTAGAAAAAGAAAATATAGATAGGAAATACTCTTTTAACTGGCTTAAAAAACAACCGATATCATCAACATTAGAGTCTTCAATTTTTGCAATACAAGATCAAGCTATCATGACTAAACAGTTCGAAAGAGATGTCTTGAAGAGGCCTATTGACGGCAAATGTCGGCTATGTCTGGCGAAAGATGAGACCACACAACATATCATCTCTGGGTGTGAGAAGTTAGCCGGCACTTACTATACCAAACGTCACAATAACATTGTACAGTATATTTTCTGGACATTAGCTAAAAAACATAAATTTGAAGTGGCTAGCCTTTGGTGGCAAGAAAAACTAACACAGCCACAAAAAAAAGAAAATGATACAGCAAAGTTAATGTGGGAGATCCCAGTTCAGACAGATGTCACAGTAACTCATAATAGACCGGATATAATATATGTAAATAAAACAGAAAATAAAACATATTTAATAGATATTACAGTACCATCAGATTATAACATAGGACCTAAAGAGATTGAGAAGTTAAGCAAATATCATCTGCTTAAAACTGAGATAACGCGGTTGTGGAACGTACCTACAGAAGTCATACCGATAGTAATAGGAGCGACAGGAATAGTAGCAAAAAGCATACATAGATATTGTGATAAATTAGATTCAGGCATAAACATCCATATAATACAAAAGCAAGCAGCGATTCATACAGTTACCATTTTAAGCAAAGTACTGGGGGATACAGTATTTGTTACTAACTAACAGGGGATCCGAAACTCCTTTTCTCTGAGGGTCTCAGAGCGGGAGCAAGGAAAAACCACCGGGAAAAACCCGAGTAGAAAACAACTTTTCAAAAACAACGTAATATAATATTAGTTGATATAATATGTAATACTTGAACAGCCCCATAGTACATAGCAGTAGTAGTAGTAAGAGGGGGCTTGTGTCCCAGCAGTGGGATAATTGTAGGTTGGTTATGTTTATCTTTTGCCTATTTCCTCATGATATTGCCTTTGTTGTAATTTTCCTTTTCTTCGCAGTCGCTACAAATGTCCTGAATGTGGTTTAACAAGAAACTGTCACGTGTCGATTCGAGATCATTACAACGCTTACCACAGCCAAAGAATCCAAACTTGTCCGTATTGCAGCAAGACATTCAAGTGAGTTTGTGCTTTATTGCTTCCTAAATAAGGTCCACACATGATTGGCTCAAAGACTGCAGCAAGACTTTAAGATGAGTTGGTATCTTATCTGATGTATATGTTACCGGCAATCTATATAATCTGGTATTCTACAATAATATAATAATATTTCCACAACTATCACACAACACCGTCTAGTCCCAAGCTAAGCAGAGCTTGTGTTATGGGTACCAGACAGCTGATAAACATACTTATATATTTCTAAATACATACATATTATAGATAAATAACACCCAGACACAGAACAAATGATCGTGCTCATCACACAAACATTTGTCCTGGGTGGGAATCGAACCCACGACCTCCGGCATAGCAGTCAGGGCCACTAACCACTAGACCAACAGGCCAGTCAATACCTAGGCAATGTATAGAATACGGTTTAAAAAAGGCTTTTATTTTCAGGTGGTAATAAAAAAATAACCACAACCTAACCTGTCCGTGTCGGGGTGCACTAAATAACATCACCTCCTTCCCTGCTCTTGTCTTTTACGCACGTTACCGGCTGCGCATTTGGTATTATATAGAATATCTAGGCAATGTATAAAATACCTGGGGCGTCCAAGCAAATATGAAATATTATGAATATTATTGTCCACTATATACTTTACCTAGGTAATGAATACAACTCCTAGGGATTATATAAAATACCTGCTGGTCCACCGGCCTTGTGTAATAAATAGATTTTGGTCTATAGTTATCAATGTTAATCGACCTACCATGGGCCAATGAAACATGATCTATTACTTAAAATCAATGTGTGTGAAAGACGAGGGAAGGAATTGACGTCGTTTAAGGCACCCCGACACGGACAGGTTTGGTTAGTTTAGATGAGCTCCTGCCTTAGCCTTCTAAAGGCTAAGGCAGGAGCTCATCTCCAGCCTTAACCGACGGTCTTCCGACCAGACGGGTGTTATGTCTGGTGTAGGCAACTGCCCGGCAGTTGATTTCGGGCTTTCGTATATCTTCAAATCGTGCGGAGAACTTAGATTGCGCGTTGCAGGATTTTGTATATTTCTGACAGTTCTTATGTGGTGTCATATATGTCACTACAAGTTGTTTCGTTTTTCTGCCTGTAGACGTCAGATGTCACTTCGCAAACACATACGCTACGGACACATGCGAAAAGGCCGCGTGCAGTGCGCGTATTGCATGCGGACGTACGCTGACAAAGACGCACTGCGCTCGCATATGGTCCTGTAAGTAATGTTAGAATACTTTCCATTAATATTTGGAGGTTATTATTATTATTGACTTGATCTCACCTGATGGTAAGCGATGATGTGGCCGACGTTGGAGCACGCATAGGCATGCGATAACCTGTTCACTCTTGACTTAAAGACCCCTATTTTGTAGCTATCAGGAAACAGACCCCGGCAGGGAATTCCACTCCTTAACTGTACGCATAATGAATGCGTGCCCAAAACGCTTTGTACGTATGGATGGGATGTCCATATACCGATGGCGCAACGCCGTACGTCTAGTGGTCTGATAATGGAACGGACTTGGTGGAATTAATTTGTAAGTTGTTGTGGAGGTATGCGAACAGGAGGGGCGTAGCTACCGCCGTATCTACCATATAAGTGATACGGACCCCCACCCCTTCAGGGGCCCCGACGTAGACAAAAATTCGCAACATGTTATCCACAACCGTCTAGTAGGGTAAACCAAGCTACTAGCTACGCCACTGGCGAACAGGCTGTACAATCCCTTGGTAAGATTTTTCTCTGTTCGCAGTAAACATTCGCAAGAAGTATCAGCGCGCCCCATCAGCAAGAAGCACGTCTGCCAGGAGTGTGGCATGGCGTGCAAGTCACCTTCTCAGTTGAGGGCCCACAGCAGCACGCATTCCGACATACGGGAATTCTACTGCGTGGAGTGTGATAAGTAAGAAATTAAGCTTGCAGCATTTTTGAGTCCACGGTATTGCATGAAAACGGACTTTAATTTTTTTTTTTTTGGTAATGAGCTCTTCCGTGGAAGCCCACGGAAGAGTTCATTACAAAAAAAAAAAATAACCGAATTCAGTACGTTTGCCTAACTGGTCAAAATGTACTGAACTTGGCTAATTTTTTTCGCGATTTCATGTTTGGTCCCGTAGTAAAAGTTGTTTGTTATTATGACTTTAATCACGTGTTTAAGTATCGTTCACTAATTACCAGTCTCCCTATATTAGTAGAATATATTTTATGAATTATACATGTATGGTTTATTTTATTTACATACATTTGTACCCTTGTTTTTGTACTAAAGAAAGAAAGAAAAGAAAGCAAATATGTTTATTTTGCCCAAATAGACACACAAACAAACTGCCAGCCATGTGTGAACCGGGCATTACTGTGTTGCACCATAGACACTAGGCAGAATACAGATGGCTTGGTCTGAGTTGAAAGTTGTACCTTGTCTATGGCACCTGGCCAATTTTTTTAATTTTTTTTAGCACCTGCCACGTTTTCACTACCATTGATTGACTGGTAGAGAATGCCTAAGGCATTAAGTCCGCCTTTGAGTTTATACTTTTGTGTTGCATGAAGTTTTAATAAATAAATAAAGGTAAGTAGCTCATTAGACCCGCTCAACACCCGAACAGTGCCACCTCATCTCGCAATGTCCACGCGTTGTCGACAGTACCGTCGAAAATCGGTTACTCGACCGCCATGATGGTTCAACTTGTGTCTCATTCGAAGTTAGGGGTTTAACTTATTTGCCACATACACTGTGACAGTTAAATTGTTGTTATGTAAGGTTTTGTGTTTAAATAAATATTCACCCAAAGGATGACTGGAAGTTTTAGACTGGCCTGTTGGTCTAGTGGTTAGTGGCCCTGACTGCTATGCCCGAAGGTTCGACTCCCACCCAGGACAAATGTTTGTGTGATGCGCACGATCATTTGTTCTGTGTCTGGGTATAATTTATCTATAATATGTATGTATTTAGAAATATATAAGTATGCTTATCAGTTGTCTAGTACCCATGACATAAGCTCTGCTTAGCTTGGGACTAGACGGCGTTGTGCGATAGTATTGGAATATTATTATTATTAGTTTTGACTCCATTTGTTATTTTGCAGGAGCTTCAAAACCGCAGCCACATTGAACAGCCATTTGAAGACTGCATCAATCCACGTCAGTTCTATAAAGTTACCGTAAGTATTACTTGGGTTTAAGTCAAGGTACACTCTTAGGTCCTCACCGGGGCATCGGCCATGTCAGGCATGGTCCGAAGCGAGGAGGAGTGGCAGGCGGTCACCCCCTTCTGCGAAGCAGTGATGCTGGCAAAGGAGGAGGCCGTACGCGAGAGGCAACGGCCCTCACGCCCCAGTCGCCGCCGGGATTCCCATCCCGATTTCCGGCCACCGTAGGCGCGGGCTTGCGTACGGCGAGCAAAAGGTAGTTTGCCGTACCGTAACAATGACAACTGTAGGCCCACCGAAAAAAAAGTGTATAATGCAAAAATAACAAAATGTTAAAACTAAAACCCGACTGCAAAGTTTTCACCCGATGATGAAGTATTAAAGCTTGGTTGTTCCGGACAAAGAAAAGCAGTTTTATATACCGTTAAATTTTGGCCGTTTTAATCCCGCGGAGGGTCGATTCGGTACATTAAACACTATCGATTTGTAAAGATAAAAATGAAAAATAAAGTACTTCTTTTTCAAATTCGAATTAATTCACGCCTGTACGAAATTAATTTCTTAAACGTTAGCTGAGCGAGGCCAATGAACTATAGATAGTTAGTACGCAACGACCGACAACTCCCTAAAAGGTCATTGACTCATTTACTTAAAGAAATTAATTTCGTACATACGTATATTAATTCGAGTTTTTGAAAAAAAAAATACTTTATTTTTTAATTTTTTCTTTACAAATCGATAGTATTTCACGTACCGAATCGACCCTCTGCGGGATTAAAACGACTAAAATTTAACGGTGTATATTGTTATTCAAATTGAAAACTTTGTCATGGTCCGGAGTGAGGAGGGATGGCAGGCGGTCGCCTCCTTCTGCGAAGCAGTAATGCTAGCAAAGGAGGAGGCTGACCGTATCAGGCAGAGGCAACGGGGCGCTCGCCCCAGCCGCCGCCGGGATTCCGATCCCAATTTCCGGCCACCGTAGGCGCGGGCTTGCGGACGGCGTGCAATGGGTAGCACGCTGTCCGATCGTCCGGTAACCGACCGGACCGAGCCCAAGTCGTCGACGGCGCGTTATGTTCCCGCGCGCCTCAAGGAGCTGTCAGCACGCCGAAGAGGCCCAGCCTGCTGACTGCAGGCAGGCAGGGTCGAAGTCTGCTGGGGTCAAGGGCCGTTTTCTGAGAGGAAGGCTCAGCCCCGGCACTATAGGCTACGAAGGAACGGGGTAGGTTTATAGTCAGTAAGAGTCTGACACTACTTCCCGCTCCGCCCAAGGGCGGGATTTGTCATTGGATGATTTTACGTACCATAAAAAAACCTAGTTTTTTGGTAGAAATTTTCCTCGATTAAAAGCAAGTTGAAACATTCAGGAATGCCGGGATATATGGAGTCAGGGAATGAAACAGCTCCCTAAGAAGTGTAATGAATAGGTTTATTCACTGTTGAAACACAGATACCGGCAGGGAATTTATTCACTAAATAACCGGACAGCTCCTCATCTGCACAATTCAAAATGAAATCTGACAATTCAAAAGTGCCTGTAATTGGTCTATTTGAAATAAACTATTCTGATTCTTATTCTGCCGAAAGACTTCCACTGTTAAACATGACCTCCACCAAGTGTCGCCACAACGAATGGTCCTGTGCGTCAACCAGACAGCTAAAAGTTCAATCAAAAAATCTTTTTGTTCCAGATTACCGTGTCTTCACTGTGACAAGCGTTTCGCGTTACGTCGAGATTTGGAGACGCACACAAACAGGATACATCTCAATATCAAACCGTTCACTTGTGATAGATGTGACAAGGTAAATATTGAAACTCATTTTATTGTATTGAATTGATTATTATTTCTTTGTGGAAAAACAAAGTTTAACTTGTATAGTTGTTTAGAGGTAAACTCTATTTTTGCACGCCTTGTTATTGGCAAAATATGGCTGTTCTCTTGATTTATTATTTTGTGTAACGATATAGATTCCTCTTTTAGAGAGGAGGCTTGTGTCCCAGCAGTCGGAACATTAAAAGGCCGATGATGATGATGATGATAACGATACACCACTCATATTTGCAAAATAAATGATCTCATCTTATCTTTCAGAATTACTTGACCAGTTCATCTCTGAAGAAGCACCAGCGGCTGGTTCACGATGGTTTTAAGAGACCCATGCGGTTCGCATGCCCTATGTGCGATAAAGTTTTTGATGTAAGTGTAACTCACGCCCTAAGTGCCGCTGTATTTAGCCGAGCCTGTACTAGGTTAATTCATGATCTGGAATGCGATAGGAGCAAAAAATACTTTTAAAATTTTAGTTTTACAGTTGAAAGTCGCTGTTCGAGGCTTTTAGGTTTTTTATGGCCTAGATGCGACATTTTGTACAACGTTTCCTTTTATTTATATATTTACTAGCTTTTTTTTTTTTTAGCGTAGGTAAAATCATCCAATGACAAATCCCGCCCTTGGGTGGGGCGGGAAATAGTGTCAGACTTTTACTGACTAAAAACCTACCTTTCCGTTCCTTGCCTTTGTCCCGAGGCCTGTGGTGACATTCTCACATAACCTTTGGCCCCAGTAGGCTTCGGCCCTGCTGGACCCCTACAGTTTGCTGACAACTCCTTGAGGCGCGCGGGAACAGTGCGCGCCGTAGACGACCTGAGCTCGGACCGGTCTGTTACCGGACGGACGGACAGCGAGCTACCCATTGCCCACCGTCCGCGAGCCCGCGCCTACGGTATATATTTACTAGCTGGCGCGGCAAACTTCGTACCGCACCGCCTAATAGTCGGAATTTTTTTTCGTGAATGTTATCATGTTTTCTCACGGTTTAAACCTTTCCTGGACTATTATGAATATTTCAAGACCAAAATGAATAAAATGGGTCCAGCCGTTCTCGAGTTTTTACACGACTGCCCCAAAAAAGGAGTGTTATGTTTTCAGGGTTTTTTTTTTTTATGTTTTCAGGTTTCATGTATGTATGTATGTGAGTTTCTTTATTCCACCGTAACTTCAAAATGACTGAACCGATTTACACGTATGTGGTATCGTTAGAATCCTTGCATAGTCCCGAATGACATAGGCTATTGTAAAAATATGGAAATGCAATGTGGGGGTAAGATAAATAAATGAACACCCACCCAATTTTTATTTTTATTTTTTTTTTATTCTGTTTATGCATGTGATTATCGTCTAGGATTTGACGAGTGGATTTCAATAATATAAATATGTTAATCGAAACTGTCAAGTAAAAAAAAAATTTTTTTTTTGTTTGCCTTATTATTATGATACCTCAACGAATTTTACAATATCAAAAACCACTGCACATACTTCCCAGGCACACCACGCACACAGGAGGGTAAGCCCCCAGGCATAAAATCGATTTGGTTCTGTGAAATTTCACTCTCTTCTCTCAGCCACCTTTTAATAACTTTATCCCAGAATTTCATATGTGACATTAGCTTTATTCCTCTATAATTGTTGCACTCAAGCATATCGCTCTTGTTTTGTACTGTATTGTTAAAATTTACCGTCGCAATGTAACTGTCCTGTAAAGTGATGGCCTGAAACACAGGTTTAAACTAACCTAGATCGGGCGGTCCGCAATCAAACATTGTGATTCCGATCCACTATCAATTGCACCTTTAATAATATTTTAGTTTAGTTTATTTTTAGGCACTATAATTGTATGGTAAACCATGTTAGTGTTAGCTTAATGTAAATTTTTTTGTAAACATTGTTGTCTGAATAAATTTTATTATTATTATTTATTATAGTGCTGTGCATGCCTATAAGTGAATTCACCATGATATTTTTTGTCATTTGTAAATTCCCGTTTTTTTTAATTTAGTGAATGAGTCGTTGGTGTGTCAATTTAAAATAAATAAATAAATACCTTTTCTTTGTTACAGTGCAACCACGTCCTGAAAGCCCACATCCGCACGCACACCGGAGAGCGTCCGTACCAGTGCAGCAAGTGTCCAGCATCATTCAGCCAGTCCAACATACTCCGCACCCACGACAGACTCATACACCTCAAACTGACCAGGGATGGACGGCCAAATGGCAAAAAACACCCTGCACTGGTTTGAACAAGAAGACTTAGGTCAACTAGATTTAAAATTGACCATCGTCTTTACCATGAGCTCTTGACATCATAGCGTCAGCCTTGTAATGTTCCCACTGCTGGGAATTAGGCCTCCTCTCCAGGAGAGGCAATGGGCATTAATCCACCACAAAAAAAAAAAAAAAAAAAAAAAAAAAAAAAAAAAAAAAAAAAAAAAAAAAAACCACGCGGGCCCATTGCGGCTAGGTGGATGTCACATGTCTCCGAATTTTTGGTTCTAAAACATGCCGGTTTCCTCACGATGTTTTCTTTCACAGTTTTGAAAGGAGAGGTGATGAAATAAATTACACAAAGTAATGTGCTTGGCTGGGTTTGAAACTGTGACTTACAACTCGTAAGTGGACATTCCGCCTATACGAGCAAAGCGTTTTGGGAACACTTTCATTATGCGTACAGCTAAGGAGTGGAATTCCCTGCCGGAGTCTGTGTTTCCTGATGGCTACAACCCGGGAATCTTTTAGTCAAGAGTGAATAGGTTTCTTCTAGATAAGCGCGCTCCATCGTCGACTCATCGTCGCTTAGCGGTCAAGCGCGAACCTATCAATAATAATAAAATAAGTCGGGGCCGATACCACTCGGACACCACTGCTCTCCACACACGAGCTTTTAGCGATCCATTTGACGGCCTAAACTAAACTGTTAAAGGGATGGAGCTACGAGTATATAGGGTGTATGATTCCATCCCTCTGTCTCGCTCGTACGCCCGACTTTTCAACACGTCATGTTAAGGCCGCAGGCCGACTTTGTGATGTCAAATAGAAACTTTTTTAAATCAACCAGAGACAGCTGGTCTATGTCGGTTGACCAAAGACGAAAGATTCTATAGATACTTCATCTTTTTAGGTACTTAACTAAATGGTAACAGTCTTGTTATAAATTTTTATTTAAAAAATATCGTATAGAAGACATACAAGGATTATTTAAATTTAGTTAATTACCTAACATCGTTTAAGGTAAATAGCTAATTATTAACATTTTTAGACAATTTTTATATAAAAGACATGTGAATATTGTTTACATTTAGTTAACCACCTAAACAGATGGAGTATAAGTACCTATTTTATAGGGTGACTGGTAATTAGTGAACGATACTTAAAGAAATGATTGTACTCATGATAACAAACAACTTTTACTATGAGACCAAACCTAAAATCGCGAAAAAAATCAGCCAAGTTCAGTACATTTTGACCAGTTAGGTTAACACAAATGTACTGACCAGCAGATTTACCAGTCACCCTATATACAATGTATGTTGCCTGCACTAATAAGTATGCGATCAGTTTATCAGTAGCGTCTCTAAGTGCGGCTATTTTGTGTATACCTGTTAAGACAGGTTTTTTAATTGAAATTGACATGTAAATAAAATTGTAACTAGTCATTTACTTTATTTATTGAAATTGACATGTGAACATTGTAAATAGTATAATTATGTCTAGTGATGTATTTTATTTTATTTAAATTGAAATTCTGACATATTATTATATTTACGAGTAATATTGCACACCTCATGGGTATGTTACTGCGAGGTATAACAAATAATTGTAAGAACTGACCATACACCTGTAATAACCAATAAATGAATTTGTATTTGAAACAATTATAAATAAAAAAAATATTCGTTTTTACGGAGACGCGGCGCGTTGGGAGTTTCGTCGTACATTGCAGCAGCGGGCCGAGTCATTGCTCGCGCAAACACAAACATATGGCATTGTACGACGGACCACCCGACGCGCCGCGTCTCCTTAATCGAACACTAAGGGCTATATTTCAACGGGACACCATGGCGGCGCAACCAGTTACGCCACCGTGGTGTCCGTAAGCTACCAAACTAGACCATACAGACGCCAGAGTCGCCACACCACACTGAGACAGTATCAAAATGGACCTTGAAGAGACAGCACTACTGCTGTAGATATGTACGTAGGAAAAGAGAGTTCAAGAGAAAAAAGAAACAGTGGTGGGTTATTTGTTTATTTATTTATTTATACTTTATTGTACACCAAGATTACAATATAAAAAGGAAACCTTATAAAAAAAGAAAACATACAATCGGCGGCCTTATCGCACTCGGCGATTTCTTCCAGGCAACCTAGTATGGATAGAAATTGCAAGGACACAAAATGGGGTTGCACTCGGTGCAAATATAAAAGCAAACAAAACTACACAAGTACTTAATACTAAAATAGATACATATATACATTCATACAAAAATATACAGGCAAGAGAATAAGTGACGTCGAAAGCAAGGTCACAGTGTCAAGTAATGCTCCTTCACAAGCCTTTTGAACACAGGTAGTGTTTGCGCACGTTTTATTGCACAGGCAATGCATTCCAAAGACGAGCGGCCTGGACAGTGAATGATGATGATGTGATGATGGGTTCATCCTTATTTAGCCGAACGCGAATAAATAAGCGCGCGCGGGGGCGTCACTGGCGGCCGAGTGAGTGAGACACCATACAGCGCTATAGTAATGAGTGGTGGCGCGACCAGGAACATTCTGTGGACGTGTCCGAGTTGATCGCGCCGCCAAATTGGTTGCGCAACCAAACGGACACCAGGTGAGTAACTCTCTATAGAGCTGTATACATTTTGTTGGTAGCGGCGACTGGTTGCGCCGCCATGGTGTCCATGGAGCAGGGTAGGTTTTTATTCAGTAAGAGTGTGACACTATTTCCCGCCCCACCCAAGGACGGGATTTGTCATTGGATGATTTTACCTACCATAAAAAAAAATGGTGTCCCGGTGAAATATTGCCCTAAGGGTTCCTTACATGATGCCGCCGCCTCCATGCCGCTCCACCACCGCGCTTCTATGCTGAGTATATGTTTACGACGTTTATATGTTTTCTGATAGTTAACACTGGCATCGTATACAGGAGCCCTATCAGTCTGCGGGATTGTTCGGTAGAGAACAGTTGATAGGTATTCTAGGTTGGCCCTAATCGACAGGTTTTTTTTTTGACAAGCGAGACAGGTTGACAAACTGTCACGCCGAATCCCTTTTCACAACCACAATTCATCCCACTTTTTGACCTTGCACTCCATTCATCCGCGTGTATACTTATAGGTAACTATTTTAGTGTTTGTTTCGTACCTTTAAACATACCAAAACAAACGATTCTCTAACTTTTCAGTTTTTGGCGCCAGGGCCGAATTTACCGATAGTGCAGGGTGTGCGGCGCACACGAGCGCCGAACACCGCTCGAGAGAGTGAAATAACTATAAAGTTGTGCTTTATAATTCGTGTAACCCTAGTCTTCCTAATACTATTTGGAGGTAGTGGAACAGAGAGTAAAGTCCCACATACCTCCGTTGAAAAGGGAGGATCCTCCGAACAGACAGGTGTTATATCTGGTGGGCTACTGCCCGATAGATGATTTCGGGTTTGTTCTATATGTTCCAATCGCGCCGCGAATCTTACTTGCGCGATTAGTTCATTTGTAACGACATAGATGTCGCTACAACTACTTCCCGACATCATTGAAAATCGCACTATTCTCACCTGAATTTCCGTACTGAAAAAAAAAGTTGACAATCAAACCTGACCACGGGGCTACCTGTCCATCGGAGTAGAGTGATGCTGTGGAGCGGAGAAACTGAGAAATAATAACCAATAAGATTGCACAAAATCTCTCCGCTCCTTTTCAGTGAATTGCGAGTACGAACTAGTTTTAAAAATTCATTCAAAACCGGGAAGCGGGGAGCGGGGCAACGGAACGGGGAAGCAGAGAGAACCAAACTCGAAAGGTCTGCAACTCCGCTCCGCATAACTCCTTTGCTCCAGCTTTATCTAGTGTCCCATTTAGGTAGAATAAACAAACAAACACTTGAAAAACATAACCTTCCTTCTGGACCAGAGTGAAACTCCGATAGGTTTAACGAGTTAGGCGGACAGTTCCAGCGGGATCTCATGGCGATATGGCGACAGCGAATATCGCAACCCAGCGCTGGGCACGCAACGATTGCGGCGGTAAGTCTCCTCTTTAAGGAGTGGCCTCACCTTCAGCATCAGCAGCAGCTGCAGCAATCCTCGTTCCAGTTTCAAGCGGAAGAAACGCCTCATTGTGACTGGTGGCGCAATGGTTTGCCCAGACCGTACGGAGGACACGGATCATGGATGGAGCTTACGATGAGCAGTATATGAGCTAATCTTTGTTCTTCAAAATGGGGCTTCTCAAAAACCGGCGTGACGTGAATGCAGTACGGTAACATCATCCGGCATTCGTCCTTCTTCGGTTCATTGGATCATAGTCACTTGCAGATCGTATCTACATTCATATAGTGCTGACAAGTTTCGAGGCTTCAAATAAGGAAAATTTTACTTTGGAAGAAAAAGCCAAGAAAATTATAGACAGTTTACTTTTAAAATAAAACACAGAAAGTATTTATAAATTATTTATTACAATATTTCACAACCGGACCCATTGGATCCTAAAACATAATAATAATTTCCTATTAGACCATAGACAAGGAGTAAATAATACCTTTTTTTGCTTGTGTTTAGACATAAATCTAACAGTTTTTTCAAAACTTACGTAATTATTACGGATGAAAGAATTACAGCACAGATGAGCCGAAATCAGTCGGCCGTCTCCGAAAAATACACGTCTAGAACAGACGTCAAATATGACAAAAATCATGAGTAAATATTGAAAAATATCATCCCTTAATGCCTTGAACTATATTCCACCAAGAGTTTCTCGTCTTTAGTAAATATAAGGTTCATTTGACCATAGACTAACGTCTATTTGACATCACAAAGTCTGCCAGGTCAATATAAAGTCCATTTGACCATAGACTAACGTCTATTTGACATCACAAAGTCGGCCAGGTCAATATAAAGTCCATTTGACCATAGACTAACGACTATTTGACATCATAAAGTCGATCAGGTCAATAAAAAGTTCATTTGACGTAAGGCCGTATTGTTCAGACTAGTGCAGGGTTTAGTTTGCCAGTGTAAGCTCTACTTGAGCTTAGGCCGTCCGTCCCTGGTCAGTTTGAGGTGTATGAGTCTGTCGTGGGTGCGGAGTATGTTGGACTGGCTGAAAGAGGCTGGACACTTGCTGCACTGGTACGGACGCTCTCCGGTGTGCGTGCGGATGTGACCTTTCAGGATTTGATTGCGCTGTAACCAAGGAAAGATATTAAAAGAGTTATGATAAGCATTATTTTCCTTGAACAGTGTAGAATAGAATAGAATAGAATTTTATTTTGCAAATATGGGTAGTACATAGTAGTTCTTAGGATTACATTACAGCTCAGCCACATTTTACCGTTCAGCATGCAAATATTTAAAAATTATTATCTGTTTATTATACTTATTTTTTTTTTCTTTAAATTACTAGATAAATTTATACATTATTATTATTCAATTTTATATTATCAATTTAATCAAGTACACGTATGTGTCAAATTTTATTATCATTTGATTATAATATAGCATTTCATTGCGAATTCAATCCTATAGGTTTTTTTTAACTTTACTACATATTTTTACATAGATTTTTATATCTCGCACTATTTCAAATGTCATACCATTATCATAAATTTTATAATATATCATTACTATTACAAATATAACATGTTTTTACTATTTAATTTAAAATATCATTATTATTACAATTGTCAAAGAATAGATGTCACAAATATAAATAATTATTTAAATAAAAAAATAAAAAAAATATATAACATGTCATTACTATTTAAAATGTCATTATTATTAAAATTGTCAAAGAATAGATAAGAATGTCACAAATATAAATGATTATTAATAAAAACAAAAATATATAAAATGTCATTACTATTTAAAATAACATTATTATTATAATTGTCATTGAATAGATAAAAATGTCAAAATGTTATCCATTAACAAATTTTTTTCTCCGATATGAACTCAGTTACACTGTAGTATGTTTTGTCTATCAAAAACTTCCGTAATCTACTCTTAAACAGTGCTGTATTCAAAGCTTTCCAACTGCTTGGTAACTTATTGTAAATAATTGGGGCCATGCAAAAAACGCTCTTGCGCATTAAACCGGTTTGACATGAAACTTGACATAATTTACTGTTGTCACGCCTATTTCTTGGAAATACGTCAGCCAGGCGTTCAAAACGAGATGGATTCTGCTTAACAAACATAGCTACTTCAAAAATATAAATACTTGGAAGTGTCAAGATATTGTGTTGCTTAAAATAGGGCGCGCAACTGTCTGTAGATTGAAGTTTAAACAATGATCGGACACATCTTTTTTGGGCCTTAAATGCTGTATCTCGATCAGTTGAGTTTCCCCAGAAAATTATGCCATACCGCAAGTGAGATTCAACTATTCCGTAGTAAGCCGTAAGAAGTGTTTTGACATCTACTATTGAGGATAATTTATATAGTACGTATGCGGATGAACTTAATTTTTTACATAAAATATCTATATGTGCTTTCCAATTTAAATTACAGTCTATTTGTAACCCTAAAAATTTGGTATCATCTGCTTCTTCTATTTTATCATTTTTGTAATGAACGTTAAGATTAGTTGCGCCGAAAGTACGCTGTCTAAAGTACATTATCTTTGTCTTACCTAAATTTATATTTAAATTATTGTCATCTAGCCATTTAATTAGCGAGTCAAGGGAATTATTAATGTCATCTTCGTAAGTATTAGAATTTATACAAGGTATTGTTAATGTGCTATCGTCTGCGAACATAGTTATAGGATATTCAAGGGACAGGGGCATATCATTAACGTAAGTTATAAATAAAAACGGGCCCATAACGGTTCCTTGTGGTACACCGTATGAGATTTTACGTTCTCCTGATCTTGTTATCTCTTCATGTTTACTAACTACGTTAATGCGGCTAACCTCGGTTATTTGCGTTCTGTCTTCTAGATAAGATTTTATAAGTTCGAGCACGTTCCCTCTAATGCCATAGACTTCCAATTTACCTAGCAATGTATTATAATGGACATAATCGAAGGCCTGGGTCATATCGCAAAAAAATAGCGCATATGGGAGATCGTTTATCCATGTTTCTAATAATTGTATACAAAAAGTCATATATTGCCATATTAATGGTTCTATGCTGTCTAAATCCTTTTTGTTCTTCACAAAGTATATTATATTTTTCCATGTAATTATATAATGCCCTGCAAATATATTTCTCGAATATCTTCGAAATAACCGGTATCAGTGAAATGGGTCTATAATTTTCCATCAACTCCTTATCTTCTTTTTTAAATAAGGGTTTTATTATAGATGTTTTTAAGGCATCTGGATATATACCCGCAGAAATAATAAGGTTGAGTATGTGACTTAAATGTTCGCATATCTCAGTTGACACAGACTTCAGTACCTTTGTGGCGATTCCATCAAAACCAACACTGTTAGTGTTTTTTAACGACACTATTATTTTATATACATCTTGTGGTGTGCTAGGAGCCATAAACATTGAATTATGTTTCATGGATGACATGCATGTTTGCGGCTTACATTCAGCGTCTATTTTTGGGCGTATTTTATCTATGAAATAGTCATTAAAAGAACCAGCAATATCCAAAGGTTTGTATAAAATTTGATTACCAACTTTAAGTTTCTCTATTTGTTGTTTAGGCATATTGTATTTTGTCTGATTAATTACCTGCCATGTGGTCTTTGATTTATTTTTTGATTGCTGTATTTTGTGATTATTTTGAGCTTTTTGTGTTAAATTGATTATTTTATTATAAAGTCTAGAATAAGTACTGAATTTCTTTTTGTTTACTTGAGTGGGTTTCAACCTTGATTGCCATAAAAGTTCTCGTTTTTTCCTACTGCATAATTTAACGCCTCGTGAAAGCCATTTTGGTTTATTAATTAAGTTTATTTTTACTTCTTTATACGGAAAACATAAATCATAAAATAATTTAAATGTGTTGATAAATTCATTATAAGCTACGTTGGGATTATCAGTAAAATAGATCTCAGAAAATTTGAGACTACTTATGCTATTTTTAAATTTCACTATATTCTCGTTACTGTAATCTCTTCTAGTTATATACCAGGATTTTATATTGCATACATTGGGAACCGGGCATTGCAATAATTGTGCTGTATGGTCTGACAATGCAAATTCTAGTACATCCGTCTTACAACTCTTTTTAAAATTATGCGCAAAATTGTCTATGCATGTCCCGCTAGCCAAACGAGTTGGTTGCTTAAGAGCAAGTTTCAAATTGAAACTTAGTAGCAGACGCTCAAGTGTAACTGAGCTGTTACTCGGTTTTAAAACATTAATATTAAAATCACCTGCAATTACAACATTTTTGGAACCCCTGTAATATAATATACTAGCGACTTGCCCTTGCTTCATACTCTTCACGAATTGGAAAACAGAGAATATAAATTCAATAAAATTCCGAAAATATTATTATTAATCTAACATTTAATCGCATATAAATTATATTTTTTATTATTTATAAAAATAGTTCCCACTGGAATATATAAACAGCTACCGGTGGTTAGGGCTGTTGATAAAGGAACATTCTATGGTTCGAGAGTTCTTACGAGCCGTGTCCAGAACAACTATGAATCAAGCCCTTGAATCAACTGCCTTACGAGATCCTAAATAAATAGTATACACATGAAAAGCGACTTTATAGTAAGCTATACTCTATTTTAGTTGGGAAATCATTATACGAGTAGAGCCTCTCCCGCTCTGGGAGGAGCGCGAAATATTGTCAGACTTTTACTGACTAAAACCCACGTATGTTCCTTCACTAATGAAATAACTACGGAGTTATAACATTAAGTTTCAAGTTACTACCAACACAAAAAGAATCATTAAGATCAGTCCATAAACAAAAAAGTTATGCCTGAAGTGATGACCTCAATATCATGGAATTTGAACAGACATTAAGATTTCCTATCATCATCAGATCTTCACAAAATTTAAATGGACCACCTGGCAGACAAACAATTCGAAACAAAAAAAAATCCTCAAAATCGGTTCGCATTTGGGGAAAATATCGCTGAACAAGACAGAAAAAATCCGGGCATGTATAAGCCTATCTATGAAAATAAGTCAATTCGCGAAACGAATCTTTTTAAAGATTTTTCCAAATCGCAGAAATTTTTGTTTTGGTGACGTAACTACAAAATTACAGTTTTCAGATTTTTCCCTATATTTGTGCTGAGATCTTTCAATGGAAAGTACCCTATGAATTTTGATTCCCTTGTGAGTGTCGTAATATACGTTTTTTTCGACATAAACGTCCTTCTTTTTTTTTTTCGTTAGAAGTGTAATTTTGTCACAGCTGTAAGGGACCGCAGAACTGAGTATATGGTTTTAATTTCAACTCGATACCTCCTGAGATAAAGGGTCTTGACAGACAGACAGACGAACAACAAAGTGATCCTATAAGGGTTCCGTTTTTTTCTTTTTGAGGTACGGAACCCTAAAAAACGAATTTTCAGACGACTTGAGAACCTCCTCCTTTTTGTCAGAAGTCGGTTAAAAACCCCACATGCGTTTCTTCGTCTTACCCACGATTTCTGATTTAAGCATTTGAAGTTGAGAATTACTCAAACTCTACTTTAGCCTGTAAACCTGCCTTAATTTGGCATTTAAGTATGGTTTGAGACGTTCTTAACTCAAAACACTCAATTCAGAAACCCGCCATTAGTGTGATATTTTTATACTTACATCAAAAACCTTGTCACACATAGGGCATGGGTACTGCAGGGGTCTCTTATACCCGTCGTGGGCCCGTCGTTGGTGCTCCTTTAGTGACCAGTTGTTCACGTAATTCTGAAACAAATAATTATAGTCACATAGTAACCACAGAAACGAGTTCAACTTATTTGCCGCGTACATAAATTGCTTTTAATTCGGGGCAAATAGCTGCCTATATGACTAGATGACTAGTCGGCGCTAAAATTGCCGGACTAATGACTATAAACGTAGCCAGATGGTCGGCTTGTCCAATTAGATCGTTTGTGTGGAATGTTGAAGTTTGAACGATAATCTGAAAGTCGTAGGAAAAAAAGCTAATAATATAGTTTTAATATTACCTTATCGAAAAATAAAATATAAATATAAAATAAATAAAATTCGAAGACATGTGACATTCACCAACCCGCACTGGGCCCGCGTGTTGGATTATGGCCCATTCCCTCTTCTCGAGAGGAGGCCTGCATCCCAGCAGTGGGAACATTAAAAGGCTGATGATGATGATGATGATTACCTTATCACATCTATCACAAGTGAACGGTTTGATATTGAGGTGTATTCTGTTTGTGTGTCTCTCTAAATCCCGACGTATCGCGAAACGCTTGTCACAGTGAAGACACGGTAATCTGGAACAAAACACAAATACTCATCATTTTTCAGTCGCGGGCTTGCGGACGGCGAGCAATGGGTAGTTCGCTGTCCGTCCGTCTGGTAACAGTATGGACCGAGCCCAAGTCGTCGAGGGTCGAGGCCTATTCTGGGAACTTGGGAAAGTATGAAAATAACTAGGGACCTGTAACGAAGACAACGCAGGAACGCGGCGGGTTTTTTAGTCAGTAAAAGTCTGACACTATCTCTCACCCCGTCCTAGGGCGGGATTTGTCATTGGATGATTTTTACCCACCGGAAAAAAAACATTTTTGGGTGTCCACCGGCCAAGTGCGTATTGGACATGCGCAATGTAGGGTTACGTAATGGCTTGTTACAACATGCAGGCTTAGCTTAACACGTTCACTGCCACCACATTTTTCTTTAAGTTCATAGCGATGCCGCCCTATAAAATCACGCGGACACGCCAGGCGTGTCGGCGGCACTGCATCTCGTTAAACTTGGACACGCTAGGCGTGTCCAGTGGCACTTCGATAGAGTTAAATTCTAAATCTGTCTTTTTTTCGGTTTAGCGATGAGTATTAGTTAGTTTGCCATTCGCTGAGCAAGAATAAAGGTGATTCAAATACGGTCGTGAGATTTAACCTGGAGTTATGGCTGAAAATAGTTTTTTAGGTAAGTAATTATCGTAATTTTGTAAGAGATCATAAACATTTTGTGCTTATTTTGAAATATTTCATAATATTAACTTAGATAACTCAATTATTGCAATTTTAAGGAACGATAGGTTAGGTACCTATTATATTTTAGTTGAAGATAGCGTATTTATTTAATTTATTGTTTTCTATAATTTTAATTTTGTAAGAAATCATAAACATTTTGTGGTTATTTTGAAATATTTCATAATATTAACTTAGATAACTCAATTATTGCAATTTTAAGGAACGATAGGTTAGGTACCTATTATATTTTAGTTGAAGATAGCGTATTTATTTAATTTATTGTTTTCTATAATTTTAATTTTGTAAGAAATCATAAACATTTTGTGGTTATTTTGAAATATTTCATAATATTAACTTAGATAACTCAATTATTGCAATTTTAAGGAACGATAGGTTAGGTACCTATTATATTTTAGTTGAAGATAGCGTATTTATTTAATTTATTGTTTTCTATAATTTTCTCACATAGGATATATTTTTTTAATATTAATTGCCAAAAATAGGGGTAAGGGAGGCATAAATACGCAACTATGCAGCCGTGTGCATGGCTGCGAATAACAGAATAAATGATAATAGCAAATAAATATTATGAGCGGGGACGATTATGGAAAACAGTATTAGTACAAATTATGTTACGGCAAACAAAACATTAGGTACCCTCCTAAATGATAATTTATTTAATAAAACGATTTTTATAAACGGTATAACTCGCGTATATTAATCATTTATATATTCTTGAAGTTTCAGCGTTCGTGGTCGCAGGCAGACCACGAACCACGAACGCTGAAAAGCTTTCGAAACGTTTTTTATGTCTAGTGCTCGCGCAAACCTAAGACTTTATTATGCTAATTTGTTTACTTAATTGTAAGTAATAGTATTTATTTGTTTTACTGCAGATAATCAGGAAGAATGCTCTGATAACTATCCTGAATGTAGTCAGTCAATATTACAAAACTTTCCATTGAAAAGGAAATTTGATGGTTCACGTACTTGTGACACAGAATCAACAGACGGTAGCCTAGATGAAATTACTGATTCTGATGAATGTGTTGCAAAGAAATTGAAAACAGATAAATTGCCAATGACAGAAAATAATGATTCTTTAGGTGAAACCAAAACAAGTCCTGCATGTTGTGCCGCCAAAAAATATTTTAACGCATTATTTGCAAAAGATTTAAAAGCCGAACTGAATACAGAAAACGAACTACCTCCAATTTACGCCCAGTTCGAGCATGATTTGGGTATAATGCTTGCTTTTAGACTTAGAAATGTGCCCGCAAACAGGCGATTGGAATGCTATGAAAAATTAATTCGCACAATAAGACAGTATGAAGATTGAAATAAAAGACAAAGATTAAGACAAAAAGATTTTTATTGATTACAAAAAAAGGAGAACGGACAATCAGATTTGGAAATATAAGCTGTGATTAATCTGTCCTAGCTCAGAGGACACCGGTGTCCTCTCACATCCACGCCACTATAGGCCTTAATTCCGATGTTTAGAGTCTACTTTTGTATGAACAAGTTGGGTAGTTGTGGATCGAAGTGTTAAGAGTATACCTAATAATTATATATTAAGTATTTTTTATTTAGGAATTAAGTACCTACCTAATCATATTTTGTAATAACTTTGTTATATGTAATAGCAATCAAGACATACTGAAACCATGAAAACCTGGACAATCTGGGCTATCAGATAGAACATCCTCTCTGTTTTTATAAACAATGTTACAGTGTCGATAATAGGCTGTGATTAGAATATAATACTGATACATATGTCATATATGTATATATTTTTTTCAAAACATTAATAAATAATCATATATTGTGGTCCACTACATAATAATGAGACTGATTTACGTAGTAAAAAAAAAAAAAAAACTTTAACTGGTCTTTCATTTAGCTTAAGTACTTCGAAATTATAACTGAATAATTAATATTTGTGATATGGTTTGAAGCATTCTATGCACAAGCCTGGCTGTTGGGGACATTTCTCGCAAGCAAACAATGTTGCTACCCTTTTTTTTTTCGTTGTCCAGCAGTGGGCGCATCTTCTTCGCTTAGTTTTGCCTTTTGTGTCTTTTTCTAATTTCATAATGCAATGAACATTTGTCCCCAATGGAAGTCGCAAATCCGGTATTAAATGAGGCTCGATAATAGATTTTATTACATTTAATCTAAAATCATATAAAGATATCTTGTTATTCGCTGAGTACTTATTGTACAGGAAGAAAGAATTTATTAATATTATTTGCATAATGTGGATTATAACTTTTTTATACCACCTAAGACTCTTGTGTTCACATGAGTAATACGATAGCATTTGGTCATGTCGATCAATGGCACTCATATTTTCATTGTAATATTTAATTATTTGGGGTTTAAGTTTAATTTGCCCCCTGCGATTTCTGGTATTATCTAAATTACCATTGTATTTTGTTGAGATAGCCAATACCTCCCGTTGATCCATCCATTTAATTATGCAAATGTTATTTTTATGTAATATGCATAACTCACCCTTTTTTAATTTTGTTTTTAATAATGTTTTAGGATTGCCTTGCCTCATTTTTCTCAGAGTTCCTGTACAATAAGTATGTTTATTATATAATTCATCCACCAGACCCACGCTTGTATAAAAATTATCTAAATGGTGTCCCACATTTATATATGCATCCATTAAATGTTTAACGACTTTTTTAACGTGGTTTGTTCCACCAACAAGCATATCAGAGGCACCCCCATACAGATGCAATTTTAGCACAACCCCTAGCTGATCGGCAAGTGCATAAAACTTCAGACCATACTTATTTTTCTTTCCTTTCATATATTGTCGACATTTTAATCTTCCTCTCCATAACATCATTGATTCGTCAATCACTATATTTTTAGTGGGATAATAAATTTCTAACATTCTTCTATTGAAATAATCAATTATTGGTTTTATTTTACAATTGCTTGTAGTTCCTCCTGTATTGACGCACAACATTCTTAAAATTAATAAAAAAGTATTACGCGACATTGCTTTAGAAAATACTGGTTGGTTAAAATATGAATCGGTTTTCCAATAATCTGATAGTCGATTTATTTTTATGAAGCCCATGTGGAATAATAATCCAAAGAATAATTTTATATCGCTGCAACTTATGGGTTTCCAAAACTTAGCTCTGCTTTGTGCACTTCTGCTTGCAGGTCTTTCCTTTTCCCCGTACTCGTTGGTAGAGCGAGTTAATAAATTAAGCAGTTCTTCATTGCATAAAGCGTTAAAATAGCTGATTGGTGTTTCAGCTATGTTTTCTTGGAGACCGGTTGTCTTGGTGAAAGGAATTTCGTTATATTGACCAGGATTCCCTGGTTGCCATTCATCGTTAAATGTATCAAGAGGTAAAGTTTCTTCTAGCTCATTTAAATCTATTTGGCAGTCGTCGTCATCTGTATCTATCTCATCTAAAACATTTTCAGAGAGGATCCCTAAGAGCTCAGAGTCAGTTAAAGCTGAAGGTGGCTGGTTCAAGGGCGGAGTTGAATTCGAAGATTCCATGGCTCCTGCAGTGTCTTCGATCCAAGGGAAATCCCAATTAGGGCTTTCCCAAGAGCAGGATGGTAGTGGATTCTCGAAGGGGTCCATAACCTAAAAAAAAACAACAAGAATAAAAAATATGACGAAACGGTTAGCGCATTGGCTGAGCGATTGACTGCTGCGCTGCGTGTCGCGGGTTCGATTCCCGCACGGAGCAATTATTTGTATGGCCTACAGGTAGTTGTTTCGAGTCTGGCTGTTTGTGTACGTGAATTTAAATGTTTGTAAACGCACCCACGATACAGGTGAAATTCCTAGTGTGGGGCAACTTAAAAAATATATATCCTGGGAGAACTTACACATTTTTTTAAAATGTGATCGCATTGGAATAGTAATATTTTGTTAATATATATATATATATATTAATATAATATGTTGTTAATATTTATAAGTATTAATATAATATTTTGTTAATATATACATTAATATAATATTTTGTTAATATATAACATTAGGTATAAAATACACACTTGTAATAATAATACAATTTTTTTATGTTTTTAAGAAATAAGTATTTAAAAATGTAATTATATGTTAATCCTTACTAATACTATAAAAGCGAAAGTGAGTTTGTTTGTTTGTTACGTCTTCACGCCTAAATGGCTAAACCGATTTTGATGAATTTTGGAACAGAGATAGTTGGGACCCTGGAGACGGACATAGGCTATTTTTTTTAAAAAGATTGTGTTTTGAGTGAGAAAGAGGGAAGAAAAGGGAAAACTTAACATTGCTATTGCAAAAACTACAGGTAGCAGGTACCTGCAAATCAGAAAAGGGGAACTGTGTTACCCCGAATTTAACGCGAGCGAAGCCAAGCATTTTTTTTTTAAATATAGGTACACAATTATACGACGTCATACACTAAATATCTGCATAATTAAAATCTTTAAATTCAACAACATTCCGCTGCGCGAACGCACACGATTATGTGTGTGATTATTTCACACATTGTTATGTTTGAAATAAATTGTACTCACCAATTTTGTAGACAGGTATATCAGTTCACTGAAAGTAGACTAAGTTGAAGTTGTTGGCAGCAGTCCCGAAACAGTAGCCGATGTCTTCGTGAGAGCAATCAAACAGTCCCGAAACAGTAGCCGATGTCTTCGTGAGAGCAATCAAACAGTCCCGAAACACTAGCCGATGTCTTCGTGAGAGCAATCAAACAGTCCCGAAACACTAGCCGATGTCGTCGTGAGAGCAATCAAACAGTCCAAAAATATAAGCCGAAGTCGTCGATAGAGCGATCAAACAATATTCAGTAAACGTAAGTTACGGAAGGAACCGTCACACATGTGCTATGTCGAAAGCTTCGAACACTGCACTAAACAAGTTTAACTGCCGGCGTGAGAAAATATTTGTCAACAAAAGCTTTAACACAAATAAAATTACAAAAATCTTACTTAACGGGCTTATTTTAAAGTTCAAATTCAAAAACCCAAGTCAAAGCTAAGTTAACAATAACAAACAACACGTGCGCGATCTTGCCGTTTTGTTCAATCTTTTGATTCTTTCTAACGCTCTTAACAAGCGTATCTCGCGTACTCGCTCTAAGCTATCCCTGGCCGCCGTCCGGCTGGACCGGTTTGGTGGGAACTTGGACGTGCCCCGAGTGTCGATTTTATGTAGGTAATTTGCAAAGGTATCTATTTCAAACTACGTCAAAGTTGGAAAAATATATGCGAACAGTAGAACTTATTTTAGAAACTTAAACGGTAGGTATTTAGTTTTATACAATCATTTTATCTAGGTAAGTACGTTACCTAGATAAAATAATATTGTATAATAAAATAAGATACATCTTTTTATGGTTTTCATTGCTCAAAATACCACCGGTCCTAAAAACAGTAAGTATTTTGTTTTTTTTTCACATAGAACATACACACGTACCTAGTAGAAATTATTAACGAGCGAATAACAGTGAAATACCTACTGTTTTAACAGTACGGTTGTCAATCCAACCAGTTGTTTATTTAGGAGATCTTACCTACTTACCGTAAATTATTTTGTACAAATTGGTCTGACCGAGGCAACGGGAGTTCACACAGTAGGTAGTTATCTTTCAGTCCTACTCGCCTTCTTATTTCTTGGGCTTCTACCTACTTGACATTCAATAAATTATCTTCATATTAATTGATTTTTGTAAATACGTACATTATTTTAGCTATATTATACGTCTTAGTACAAAGGTTGAAAATCTCTGATTAACTTGTTTAGGTGGACACGCCTGGCGGGTTCTCGGCGTCACATAATCACTTAAAAAAAAAAAAAACTAATTAAGAGATTTTTCCGGGGGCCACCTCAAAAATCCTTAGGATATAGCTAAAGGATTATGTACTGAGTATTTCAAAAGGCAATTTTGGCTAATTTTCGAAATATCACTGAAACATTTAGGACACGCCTGGCGTGTTCGAGGCGTAGTTATAGAAATTCGCAAGAACACTCTAGGCGTGTCGGCGGCATTGAACGTGTTAAACATAAAGAGCTAACTTAGCCATTACAGTTTGCCTTTTAAGCTGTATACCACCAACTGCATAAAACTGCTTGAAATTCACGACAGGTTCACTAGTTTACGAGTTACAGAGAAGTTCCGTAAACCTCCACTGAAAAGGGATGATCCTCCGGCCATACAATGACGTGTTTGGTACTCGCAACTGCCCGATGGTTAAATTAGGACTATTGTAGGTTGTAATCGAGCGAAAAACTACATGCATGGCAGTTCCTCTGTGGACAACAAGATGTAGCTACAATCACGAAATGAATGCAACAAATTTTCAAAAGCGTGTCAGCTGTTTTCATTGGTTGAGTGAATTTTCACCAGCTAATAGCTTCATCCGACTTACTTTTAACCGGTTTGTCTATCGAGAAACCGGGAGTTAAACAATTTTGAACTTTTTTCTTTTAAATCTTGGATACTAAGTCTTTTAAGCCATGTCTTCATATGAATTATTCATTAGTTTACCATCAAAAGACATAAAACATAAACTTTAATTCATAAGTGTAGCGACATCTACGTCGTCACAAATTAACTAATCCTGCATCGCGCAAGTAAGATTCGCGGCGCGATTGGAACATATAGAACAAACCCGAAATCATCTATCGGGCAGTAGCCCACCAGACATAACACCTGTCTGGTCGGAGGATCCTCCCTTTTCAACGGAGGTATGTGGGACTTTACTCTCTGTTCCACTACCCCCAAACTGGTGACCCTCGACAAAGAACGTCAGCGCAGCCTTCGTGCAGCAACTACTTCGTGACGTCATCATCACTTCCTCAAGCTTTCGAGCAGCGAGCCATACAGCCAGCACCCACGGCTATATGGGTATCCTGACCACCAGCATGCCTACTTGGTCATACCTGGTCATCACCCTCAGCCTCATCAGCGACCTTGGCTAAACACCTGCACCTTCGGCCAGTCACATGAAGAGCCTTGAAGAACCTCTCCTGGTCGACGACAGCAGTCAAGCCCTACGTCGCACAGCACCGCTCCGACTCACTGGAGCCAGCCGCTCTACTCCGACTCACTGGAGCCTGCAGCATCGTGTCCCGACTCACTGGGATAGCACCACCCCGACTCACTGGGGCATCACCGCAGACAGTTCCGACTCACCGAGAACTATGCGGAATCCGGTTCCGACTCACTGGAACCAACCTCCATTGGCTTGGCACGCAGGCACGTATCACACGACGCATCAAGAACTATCGATCTCCGATCTCCGGAGGGGAGTGATGTAGCGACATCTACGTCGTCACAAATTAACTAATCCTGCATCGCGCAAGTAAGATTCGCGGCGCGATTGGAACATATAGAACAAACCCGAAATCATCTATCGGGCAGTAGCCCACCAGACATAACACCTGTCTGGTCACTTCGCGTTCGGCGCTCGACTCGTGTGCTCGTACGCGTAATTGTCTAACCCCACCGTGTTAGTTATTTGCCATCGCTAGTGATGCCTCGCCGCAATATCGACAATTTATCGATAGTGGGGCTTCTTCAAAAATGGACAAATTTCTAAAGAAGTCGGATTCCACCGGCAACCTTAAAGCGAAAAGACCTGGTGATGACCTCATTGGCCCTTGGCAATTCGCTAAGCGCCCTGCTGTGTCTCGAAACTCGGAGAAGTTTGATGAATCGCGAAGATTACCGCTGCACAACAAATTCAAAGACCTCTCAGTGGATGATAAAAATGAATCAGCAACGAATATACACTACAGAGATGCCTCAACCGGACCTAAGAAGATGGGACATATTCCTCCCCTTATTCTGGAGATACATGAAGATTGGACACATGAGTCGATTAAAAACCTAATCGCCCGTTTCACAAATAGGTTTCATCTTCAGTACAGAGCTAACAATAAAGTTTCTGTTATCTGTTATACATCGGAAGCTCATTAAATTGTGAAAGAAGGACTCCGCAAAGAAAACGTTGCTTTCCTCACTTACACCCGTAAAGATGAAAGAGTACCTAAAATGGTGATAAAAGGATTACCTTCCTATATTAAACAAGATTTACCAGATGAACTTGATAAACTAGGATTTCCAGGAACATCAGTTTCTCAATTGAAGACTCAACAAGTGAGTGCGTTATCTTGCCCACCTTTTTTAGTAGTACTTCCAGCTGGAACGGACATTACAAAGTTTCGTAAAATCAAATATTTATTTAATTGCGTGGTAACTATTCAAAAATTTATGCCTAAGAAGTCTGCTGGTACACAATGCTATAGATGTCAAAACTACGGCCATGCATCGAGAAATTGCAATATGCCGGCTAGGTGTGTTAAATGTACGGAACCTCATGCGACAAGTGAATGTCCTAAGAAAGACCGAATCGAACCCGCACGGTGTTGTAATTGTGACCAGAATCACCCTGCAAACTACCACAAGTGTGAGACCCGTCTTGAATACTTGAAGCGCGTTCAAGCACGGCGTGTAAATCTTCCCTCAAGGTCCTCCAGTGTTAAGTACCTGTCTACCGATCGTATAGATATACCACTCATACCCAAGAAGCCTTCTTATGCTGCTGCTGTCAAGACCCACCTAAGCCATGATCTGGCTTCGATCGATCACCTGAAGTTACCGTCGGACGACCCAGAGACAAAAGAGATGTTAGAAATTCTAATCTGTATCAAAAATCTTAAACCACAATTTTCTGCCTGTGAGTCCACTTTGGACAAAGTTATGTTAGTCTTAACCCACCTTGGACACTATGTATAATTCTTACGAGTTAAGACTTCTTTCTTGGAACTCGGACGGAGTACGGTCTAAAATGTGTGAACTACTTGATTTGGCGGTATGTACCCTATCTGTGGATATTATAGCTGTCTGTGAAACTAAACTCACTTCTAATATTTCTATTAGTACACCAGGTTATATCTGCTATCGTCAAGATAAAAACCATAGTGGACGAGGGCAAGGAGTAGCCATATTGGTCAATGATAGACTTGAGGCTAGACAAGTCCTTATCCCCAAAACTAATCATATTGAAGCGGTTGCAATTAGTTTGAAAATTGGAGGTAAGGATTATGTGTTTGTTTCAGCTTACCAATCTCCCAATTTACAACTGGTAGGCAGTGACTTGGATATTCTATTATCGCTAGGGCCCCATGTGGTAATAATGGGTGACTTTAATGCCAACCATGGGTATTGGAATAGTAGTTATGTTAACACCCGAGGCAATATACTGTTCCATCATATGCTGAACCATGAATATGTTATACATTACCCGGACACACCTTCTCAGGTCAATTACCGTGCTGACCTTACTCCTACCAATCCTGATTTGGTTTTATCGTTAAATGTCAATAGTATCCATGAAATTCAGGTATTACCTGCCTTATCATCCAACCACTTCCCTTTACTGTTTACAGTTAATCGTTTTTGCCCTCGCAAACCAATTCCTAAAGTCTACACTTATCGTGACACTGATTGGAAAAAAATACCGGTCTTTTCTTGATCAACAGATATTCTTAAACTCCAATGTACTTAAGTCTGAGACGGAAATTGACGAAGCCGTAAGTCACTTACATCAATGCCTAACTGAAGCCAGAGATAAATTTATTACTGCTAAAGAACATGTTAACACTGGCATTGTCCTACCTGGTTACATCAAAAAAATTATTAAGTACAAAAATCAACTAAGACGTAAAGAACAAAAAGCAATGCTTGCAGATAAAAGACAGTTAAGATCATATATCACTAAATTACAAAGACTGATTAAATTATATATAACAAAATATCAAGATAAAATTTGGAACTCTAAACTCTCTAAAGTTGATAAACCTGGCAATGACATATGGCGACTGGCAAAATCTCTTAAACCAAAATCTTTTGTAATACCCTCACTTAAAACACCTGAAGGCTCAACAACGACTAACACGTCTGAGCAATGTGCTGTCTTAGCAGACACTTTTGCGAAGAACATGAGTTTAACTCGGGATTGGTTTAGCGACACTGTTGAAGCGGACGTCCAATCAGCTATGAGTCTTTTAAATAATTACATCCCAGGTGATTTACATCAACCTGTTCGGCCTGGTGAAATTTGGAAAGTTGTATGTAAACTTAAGACCAGAAAGGCTCCAGGTGATGATGGAATACACAACATTATGCTTAAAAACCTCTCGCAGAAGGCTGTTGTGTATATCACCAAAATATTTAATGGTTGTATTAAGTTAGGGTATTTTCCTCATATGTGGAAGACTGCAAAAGTTATTGCTTTGAAAAAACCAGGAAAAGATCCCACTTTACCGGTAAATTATAGGCCGATCAGCCTCTTACCAGTCTTAGGTAAACTGTTCGAAGTAATAATCTATGATCGGTTGCGACGTTGCTCTGAACAGCTTATCCGAAACGAGCAATTTGGCTTTCGTTCATCCCACTCTACGGTTCAACAATTGGCTCGAGTCTCCGAACACATTTCCTACCATCTTAATCATAAGCAATCTACCGGTATGTTCCTCCTGGATATTGAGAAAGCGTTCGATGCCGTCTGGCACGAAGGCCTGTTATACAAGCTTATCTCCTACGGAATTCCAATGGATTTAGTGAAACTGATTCAGTCTTACCTAAGTAACCGCAAGTTCGAGGTACATATTGGCTCAAACAGGTCTTCGCCCCGGATGGTGTCAGCCGGTGTGCCACAAGGTTCAGTGCTGGGACCTTACCTCTTCATCCTATTTGTGAATGACATGCCTGTACAAGTCCGTACTCACTTGGCCTGTTTTGCTGACGATACAGCGTCTTATACTTCAGATAACGATGTAGATATAATCATTAGCCGACTTCAGATGTCCCTCGAACTACTCCAGTCTTACTTCAATAAATGGAAGCTTAAGTTAAATGAATCTAAGACTGAAGCGATACTTTTTACACGTCAACGTAGCATCCCTAAAAGAACTTTAAAAAATTGCTGGACAATCTATTCCTTGGAGCGCAGCAGTTCGTTACCTAGGTGTTACATTAGACAAAAAACTCAACTGGAGTAAACACATATCTAAATTACGTGTCAAGGGAGCACAAGCACTAGGTTCCCTAAGTCCTATACTTAACCGCAAAAGTGGACTCAGTCCTAAGACAAAAATACGATTATACACAACACTAATTAGACCTTGCATCACCTATTCTTGCCCGGTATGGAGCAGTACTTGTCAATCAAATTATAACCTTTTACAAGTTCTTCAAAACAAAGCTGTTAAAATTGCTTACAATACCCCATTCAAAACTAATCTTAAAACACTTCACAATCTTATTAAATTACCAAATATTACTCAATATATTTTAAAATTAACTCGTAAATTTTATATTATAAATAAATGTCATCATAATAGTTTAATTGCCGACTTAGGGTTAACTGATCTGAAAGACTTGCCTAATGTCGATAGATATGGTACATACAAGCTCCCACATCACTACGTATTGTTTGCGCACAGTACTGATAACGCGTCGTAGCATGAACCGTGCGCTGCGCCGGCGCTCCCCCGCTCTCGCCGCTAACATGCGAGGGAGCGCGGGGCGCGGTGGGTCGCTCGTTGTCAGTGAGTTCGTGCGATCACCTGACCGCTTCTCGTAGCATTTACGCTTGCGCGTATTTAATTTAGTTTTACCCCCAAATTATAATAATGGAATCAATGCAATGATTTCATATCTTTAAGCATTATGGATTTATTTTATATCATGTTTTAAAGTATATATTCTTGCTTGCATTAATACTTAAAAAGGCGTCTATAGTCTGCATAAGTGTTACTATCTGAAGACTAAATTGTGACTTAGTATGTAAGTTTTACAATTATGTGTATATTTTATATCAATAAAGAATTTCATAAAACAAAAAAAAACAAACCTGTCTGGTCGGAGGATCCTCCCTTTTCAACGGAGGTATGTGGGACTTTACTCTCTGTTCCACTACCCCCAATTAAGTAATAAAATTCATACAATGCAAACAAACTAAACTGAATATTTATACTAAACCTCACTATACTACCCTATGTGTATGTACACATTCTAATGTTTTTGTAGTATTTGGCAGCAAATGTAATATCCACCCTTACGTTGTTGAAACTTCCACGGTCCGGACTAAGCGTTTTGCCTCGTCGTTTATACCGCGTACATCGAGGGACTGGAACAATTTGCCTGCTGCGGTTTTCCCGGCCAATTATAATTTAGGCGTCTTCAAGGCTAGAGTGAATAGGCTCTTAATAAACTAGTGCGCTTTACCATCGACGATTGCATCACTGCTTACCATCAGGTAGGATTGCAGTCAAGTGCTAGTTTATAAAATACAAAAAAAAAAACAAAAAAAATGTATCAAGTCAACTTTCTCGGCAAACCGCGCTAAGGTAGCCAAACTACAATAAAATTCTCAGCTCCATTTCACCGAGATCGTACCTGTTTCAATGATTTCACATATTGTCCAGTTGCGCAGACGCTAGAGATATAAAACTACACCAATTTTACATCACAATATTGACTCAAATAATTAAAGCAGAATCAATTTACAAATAATTAAAGCAGCGACTGAACTTCACTCGAAGAAATCCCGCCAAAAATTCAATTTTGAATAATGTTTCTGAAACCATTTTTGTTCGTCAGGGATAATGAAGCTTTAGCTTTAGTGTTTTTTGTAATACTTACGGTAATTGTAAATAACTGACGTGGATTGCTGCAGTCTTCAAATGGTTTTTCAATGTGGCACTAGTTTTGAAGCTCCTGCAAATGTACGAATAAAGTTAAAACTTCGACCTTGGGGCTGTTCAAGTATTACGTAAGCAGATTTTGGCAAATTCCTCAACCCCTAAAATTGTTGGAGTCGATTCAGTTACTGATTCTGAACATTATTTTTTGGATATGCGTAACCTTAAGAGCCATTTCACAAAATTTGATCGCTCGAGTTTAGGTAAAAGACGGCAGCTTTGTTCATGTGTGCGTAGCTATCCACACATACACAACGCGACCAGTGTAGCACTAGTGATGAGACGGACTAAACAATCTTGAGCCGTTATAATCGTAATGCACTTTGGTTAGATTTATAAATAAGTGATTTTATTTATTCAGTCTATTAATTATTTACATATTTATTTCATTTTGTTTTTTGTTAGTACAAACAATTGTACAGTTAATGTTACAACTTGAGATCTGTATCCTACAGAGTAGGCAAAAAGAACAGTTTAATTATTTATTATAAACATGCTGCATAAACTAAATATGAACACTATTAATAGTAATTGATTATGATATTAATGCTGTCTGAACTAATAAAAAAAAATGTTATGTAAGTATTTCTAAAATATATAATAGAAATGGACAGGGAAACAACCCAGAGATTCAAAGTGTTTTATTTTAAATAAACCATTTACAGGCACTTTTAAAATTGCAAGAAGTATATCAGTCAGAAAAAATGATGACACTTTTTGCAATCATGTTATGTATTACAAATATCTCGGTTACATGTTTCTTGTCGCTGCTATCATGTGAGAACAATGTAAATAAAATAAAAATAAAAACAATTTTAAAATAATTTATAGATATTAAAATAAGCCACTGACAGGTAAGAAATGACCAGTCTTAACTGACAGCGTACGTTCACGGATACAAATAATCCAACACGCGCCACTGTCAGTGAGACATTTGATTGAGGATGACAAACTCTTTACCGCCATGCTCATTTATATCAAACAAGTCCAGTAGTAACCTAAAACCAGAAATTGCTCCATGGCACTTACATTTAACTTTTAAAAAATGCTTCTACATTATACAATTTATATTATACAATAGTTTTCGAATTAACAAATATATTTCCAAAAGTAATCAATTTGTACGCCGTAGTGGTAGTGAAGGTTGACCAGCATGGAGCCAAGCATTTTATCTTGAATATAATCCTCCAACTTTTAAACGCAAGTTTAAAATATTGTTAAATTTAATTATTAATTCAATTTGGTTTCATTGAGTTTCATGATGTTTTCATAGATATATTGACCAGGCACCGCCACAGGATTAGGACAACAAATCAAAGGCTTAAACAGTTCCATTAGAGAATTGCACCTGCGGAGCAAAGGCTCTAATGGCTCTTATCTGTAGTATAAAAATTGAGTAGATATCTACAGCCCATAGTAAGATACCGTATGACATGATACTATGAAAATAACTAAAATAGACAAGTCTAGTATGTAGTATCAACATCCGTAAATTGGCGGTTTTTTTAATATCATATAAAACTGCTGAGCTAAACCGTTCTTCAAGAAATTTTGAACTAGATTATTAGCAGTGAACAAATTATTCTCTAGTTATAATAACTATCATATGTTAAATTACTGGGGCCAAAAGTTATGTGAGAATGTCACCACGGGCCCCGGGATACTGGGGCCAAAGGTTATGTGAGAATGTCACCACGGGTCCCGGGACAAAGGCAATGAATGGAAGGGTAGGTTTTTAGTCAGTAAGAGTCTGACACTATTTCCCGCCCCACTCAAGGGCGGGATTTGTCATTGAATGATTTTATCTACAAAAAAAAACATATTTTAAATAAATACTTGTCGCAAAGGCATTGATCTTGCTTTTCTAGGGTCTATAATTTCTGGTAATATGCAGTATACAAAACATATTTACCATTGAGTCTGAAAGTTCCATTGGTTCATCAAGTCCAGGCCCTAATACAACAGATTCTTTATTCTATAAAATTAAAGAAATATTATATACTACGTACTACTGAATGCGACGACCTCCCTGGCGGTGTCAGCGTGGTATATTACACAGACAAGTAGGCGTGGGTTTGCGGACGACGAGCAATGAGTAGCTCGCCGTTCGGCCATACGGTAAGATCCGGACCGAGCCCAAGTCGTCGAAGATGTCAGCAAAACCGTAGGGGCCTAGCAGGGTCGAAGTCTACTGGGGTCATAAGTTGAGTGAAAGAGAACCTCGAGGCCCTGGAATGAAGGCAAAAAGGAACATAGGAATAGGTTTTAGTCAGTAAAAGTCTGACACGACCTCCCGCTCCGCCCAAGAGAGAAGAGAAGTCATTGGGTGATTTCTCACCTAAAAATAAAAAAAAATCCTACTACTAAATAAACTTCTATTTTCAACATATAATTGTAACTAAAACATACAATTACTGTTATAAAATCGGGCTTTTTACTTGTACCCGGCAGTACTTCTCGGCTAAATGCACTATCCTCCTCTACCCGATTCGTACGATTTCTCATTCTAGAACAAATACAAAAAAAAAAAACAAATTTCCATACTTTCCATATCTACAAAGAAATCATATTATTACTCAATAAAATGATTATTTTAGTGTTTTATTATGTGGGTACAAATTCTTAAAATTGTAATTACAGTATTAAAATCCATGTCAATGTGTAGTTAGGTAATCAATAACTGCGTATACGAATTACAAATCAAAAGAATGTCTACCTCGCTTCTGTTGCTTTCTTTAAGGCTGCAATATTTCTATTTTTTCTTTTTTTGACACAATGGTAAACAGAACCCTTCCGCCCCATTGCAAAAACTAATTAAAACAAAAACATGATTATTCAACAAATTCTACAAACTACTATAATAATACTTTGTTTAATAAATTAACGAAAATCATTCCTTATGAAAAAAAAAAAATACGAATAGAATCAAAATGTTGTAGCTGCGTCGGCGGGCGTTCGAGCCGTACTAATCGCTGCCCGCTTAGGCTTCGTATTATATTCTAATTTAGAGTGATTTTAAAAACGATATTATGTCTAAATATATGAACGGATTTTACTGAAATGTTGGAATTAGTTTAATCTATGAACATTGTTTATATTTACATAGTTTTTTAAATGTAATTACGTTTTATTCAAACCAAAAATCGCGATAAAACAGCGACATAGAACGTAAAAATTGACTTAATATTTTATTTTTTTACTAATTAATGTTATTAATCATCGAAATTCTGGTACATGGTTGGTTGAAAAAATGATGCTATGTCTGATGCTTTGTGTATTTTTTTCGGTCAAATTTATAAATATTAATAGTAGATATAAGAGTCTGAAATTGACTCTGCGTTGATTTTTTAGAAAAGTACTTGTGGGAGATTAATTACCACAAAGTCAACAAATTAGTTTTTGGAAATGTGTTACATGAAGTGTCAACATTAAAGACTGGTCTATTTTTTACATATATTCAACAATGCCGGAGTATTACGTAATATGGTAAATTAGGCGACTAAAATCTTAGATTTACGCGTGAAAACGTGAAATGGCTCTTAATATAGTTTGCTCTAAATCAGTAACTAAATCGATTCCAATAAGTTTTACACCATGTTATATTTTTTCCCAAAAATATTTTAAGAGTTCACAAGTTGGATACCACCATCACTAAGGCTGTCAGCAAACTGTAGGGGTCCAGCAGTATTACGTAATATGGTAAATTAGGCGACTAAAATCTTAGATTTACGCGTGAAAACGTGAAATGGCTCTTAATATAGTTTGCTCTAAATCAGTAACTAAATCGATTCCAATAAGTTTTACACCATGTTATATTTTTTCCCAAAAATATTTTAAGAGTTCACAAGTTGGATACCACCATCACTAAGGCTGTCAGCAAACTGTAGGGGTCCAGCAGGGCCGAAGCCTACTGGGGCCAAAGGTTATGTGAGACTGTCACCAAAGGCCCCAGGATAAAGGCAAGGAACGGAAAGGTAGGTTTTTAGTCAGTAAAAGTCTGACACTATTTCCCGCCCCACCCAAGGGCGGGATTTGTCATTGGATGATATTACCTAACCAAAAAAAAAAAAAAAAACCATCACTAAGGCAGTGATGGTGGTATTGACTCGTTTACTTCAAGAAATTAATTTCGTACATGCGTAAATTAATTCGAGTTAAAAAAAAGTAAGTAATTTATGTATCATTTTTATCTTTACAAATAGATAGTGTTTCATGTACCGAATCAACCCTCCCCGAAATTAAAACGACCAAAATTTAACGGTTTATATACCGATGTACCTACACTTTGTATTATATGAATCTGTGTGTAACAGGAGGCCGCGGGACACCGTGCATTCGCTTTATTAAAGACCGTTAGTGTGTCATATGGTGGACTCAAAAAACCCTGCAAGGATTTACTTACTTATCACACTCCACACAGTAATAGTCCCGTATGTTGGAATGCTTGCTGCTATGGTTCCTCAGCTGCGAAGGTGACTTGAACGCCATGCCGCACTCCTGGCAGACGTGTTGCTTATTGGTGGGGAGCGCTGATACTTCTTTGGAATGTTTACTGAGTAAAAAACAAAAAAAAATGCTGGGTTTTTTAAATGAGTAATATTTAAATGCTCACCAAAATATTTTTCATTGTCCCTAAGACTATATTCTCTGGAACTACTGGTTCTGGCCTTCAGGAGTTTTCGTTTGGAGGTATGCGGAACAGAGAGTAAAGTCCCGCATACCTCCGTTGAAAATGGAGGGTCTTCCGACCGGGTGTTATGTCTGGTGGGCTACTGCCAGATAGATGATTTCGGGCTGTTCTATATGTTTAAATAGTGCGGAGAATTTTACTTGCGCGATGCAGGATTAGTTCATTTGTGACGACATAGTTACTTCTAGGCAAGCGTGCTCCATCGTCAGCCACCTTATCGCTTACTATCAGGTGAGACAGAGGCTAAACGCGAGTCCATGTATAATTAAAAAAAAAAAAATAGTAAGTAGCTGGGAATTGTGGCAAGATTGGTTATTACTTACATGGTCATATGCGTGCGCAGTACGCTTTTGTCAGCGTACGTCCTCTGGCAGTACGCGCACTGCACGCGGCCCTTCCGCATGTGTACGTAGTGTACGTGTTTGCGCAGTGACGTCTGACGTCTACAAACATAATTTAGTTAAAAAATAATAATTAATAAATACTATGACAATTGGGTACTTTACTCATCTTACTTTATTCATATTTGTAAAAGGAAAAACTGACTGACTGACATATCAACGCATAGTCAAAACTACGGGGACTAGGAGCATGAAAATTTGCACGTTTCTTTTTGTAATGCAGCCGAGCACAAAGAAAAGTTTTTCCAAAATTAACCCCCTGGGGTGTCGTGGAGGCCCAGCCTAATAGTTGCAGGCAAGCAGGGTCGAAGCCTGCTTGGGTCATGGGTCAGTTTTTGAAAGGAAGGCCCGGCCCTGGCACGATAGGCAACGAAGGAACGGGGTAGGTTTTTAGTCAGTAAGAGTCTGACACAATTTCTCAATCCGCCCAAGAGCGGGATTTGTCATTGGTTGATTTTACCTACCATAAAAAAACCCCTAGGGTGTTTTTAATATCGAACGGATTTTTTTTACCATGTATGCGGATTTGCTCCGTATGTGTAACCTCCACAAATGACCTTTTCATACAAGGATTTAATTGTGATCCATGCAGTACGCACGCGGGACACATTTTTTTTTGCTTTTTGAAATTTTCTGCATGCGGAGCAAATCCGTATATTAAAAACACTTTAAAGGGATGAATCGGAGGTTCAAAGTTTATAGGGAGAAACTTTTATGCGGGACGCCGCCGGCAGAACCTAATTTTTTTACTTATATGTATCAAAAAGTAAATTGATCCAAAACCGCAAACCGAATTTTACAAATTCGTTCAAAATTAAGTGGAAGGGAAAACTGTCAAGTAACAGAAAAAGGATGCACAAACTATACTGTGACGTCACCGCCATTGGGTTACGCACGTAGAAAAGAGATAGTGAGATGTTAACCACGCGCTGTCTCTTTCTCACACAAATCTTTGAAATGCTAATTGTTATTTCATTTTAGGACGAGTGTTGCTACAAAAATAAACAAAGAAAAATACCCAATTTTAATAACCAGTTTTTTGAATGTAATGACTTTTAATCCAAGCTATTGAATGTATGCGTTATTCATCTAACAATAAGGCATAAATTCACAAAAAATTAACCTACAACTTATAATGTGCCAGTCAAGACATTAGGGAAACTTAAATCAGTAATAATAAGATACCAAATAATTCAAAAAACTTGCGGTAGTCATTGTGTCAATCATAAGTAGACCTTATTTAAGTAGCAATAAAGTGAAACTCACTTAAAACTCTTGCTGCAATACAGACAAATTTGGAAACCTTGGCTGTGGTATGCGTTGTAATGATCTCGAATTGTCATGCGACAGTTTCTTGTTAACCCACATTCAGGGCATTTGTAGCGACTGCAAAGAAAAATAAATAAATAATATATTTCGTTAAATTTTGACTGTTTTAATCCCGCGGAGGTCGATTGATGATGAAACACTATCGATTTGTAAAGATAAAATTAAAAAATAAAGTACTTTTTGAAAAACTGGAATGATCTTGTAACAAATGGAGCAAGCAGATAACCCAATGGTACCTAAGAGATGGCATCGTAGACAGAGCCGCGCAATGAGAAGATGGAACGACACCAGGCCTTGGGTCCATACTAGCCAAGAGTAGCAGCGAATGGAGTCTTATGTAAGCAATTGTATTGGAACCCCAAAGTTTGTTGTTATCATAGAAGAAAAGCTATTTAAAAACTAGAAAAAGAAAAGGGCTAAGAATTGAACCCTGAGGCACGCCCATCTTAACTAAAGACCCATTAGAGCATCGCCCCACATACGGTTAGTTTTTACTGCCTGTAAAAAAATTGGATCCAATAAGATCAGTAACTTGTCCCACAAAATCCATAGTGATGTAATTTACAGATCGGAGTATTATGTTCAACGCAATCAAATGCTTACGACAAGTTTAGGCCAAACGCATCCTGGGACTTTTCAATTGATTTCAGTGTTTCTTTTTTTAATGATAATCGTTCACAATTACCTATTTTTGACTTTTCACACCTAGTATAAAATAGAATAAACTTTATTGTAAAACTTATAATAAACTTAAATCTGTGGGTACAATAGCGGTCTTATCCGCAGACAACCTCTGGATGAACTGTAAGAACTTTAAAATAATAAAATCACATTTAACTCACATTAAATGATATCTCATATGGCTAACTAATTTATCTTCAGTATCCGTTCTCTGTTTGCAAATATCACATTCATAGTCTCCCATGCACTGCAATAATAAAATAAAGAAGATTATCAATCTATACTATATTACAAAGATGTACAATTTGTAAGTTTGTACCTATGTTCAGGATAACTGTAACTATTGAAACAATTCTAAAGATTCATAATACTATTATATAGCTAGAATATGTCGGCCGCATGTCAAATGCGGAAAAAATAGCGACGCGGGGCCGCGGCATACCATGAAGGAGATGGCGGAACGACCTGGATATCTGCCATGAGAATTGGAAAGTGAAAACGAGTTAGCTTCTCTATTTCAATCCTATTCTTTATTTTTCTTGTCAATCCTATTCATTAAATTAACTAGTAACGAAACCAGAGTACATTGAAAATGCATGTAGGTACCTACCAAAGTTTACGTAAGTGAGCTCGTTGCTTACTTTTGATGACGAGGGGTGGGGTGGGATTAAATTTGCCAAAATTTGCTTACGTAATACTTGAACGGCCCCTTTCATATAAAACATGGGTTTGCAGCCGCATCTGGTTAGATTGGAAGTCGACCCAAAGCTAGTCGGGAAAAGGTTATGGAGAAGAATTAGTAAATGGGTACCTGATTATGTTTCTCCATATGCTTATCATAGCTGCCTTTGAAAGAGAATCCTTTGATACAGTTTTCACACTTGTAGGCAAAGTTTGCATATTTACGATCCTGCTCCATTCGCGCGCGCTCTTCCATACATTGTTCTCGAGTTATGTATATAGTTTTTATTTTAGGTATGTCTGAAACAAATGATTATATGGCACTTTGAAAAGAGGAATTGAATCAATTTTTCTAAGAGATTACATTTAGGGCCCACGCTGCACCACGGTTTGCAAAAAAAAACTTATTTGCATATCAATAAAGGATTTTTCTTTTTTGCTTTGTATTACTAAGTCTTAGCTAAATCTAGGTGAAATAAAAACTTCATTGCTTATTATAAATTAGCTAAATATATAGGGTGACTGTTAATTAGTGAACGATACTTAAACACTTGATTGTAGTCATGATATCAAACAACTTTTACTATGGGACCAAACCTGAAATCGCGAAAAAAATCAGCCCAGTTCAGTACATTTATGCTTGCCTAACTGGTCAAAATGTACTAAACTTGGCAGATTTTTTCGCGATTTCAGGTTTGATCCTATAGTAAAATTTGTTTGTTATCATGACTACAATCACGTGTTGAAGTTATCGTTCACTAATTACCAGTCACCCTATATTGTTTTAAGTCATAATAAGTAAAAAAAAAAAATATTTCTTTCTTATTTTCACTACTCAGACACTTCATACAGTGACGCAGAGATGAGCAAAGTTGAAGAACTGGATTCTGATATCATTATTTTCGTTCACGATTCGTAAATAAATTAAATTTAAAAAATTTCTTGTTTTGCTCACCGTACCCAATTTCTTAAATTTGACAGTTCGATGTGACAACACAACATGGCAATCGCTCGCCTCCTTCTGCGAAGCAGTAATGCTAGCAAAGGAGGAGGCCGACCGCATCAGGCAGAGGCAACGGGGCGCTCGCCCCAGCCGCCGCCGGGATTCCGATCCCGATTTCCGGCTACCGTAGGCGCGGGCTTGCGGACGGCGTGCAATGGGTAGCACGCTGTCCGATCGTCCGGTAACCGACCGGACCGAGCCCAAGTCGTCGACGGCGCGTTCTGTTCCCGCGCGCCTCAAGGAGCTGTCAGCACACCGAAGAGGCCCAGCCTGCTAACTGCAGGCAGGCAGGGTCGAAGCCTACTGGGGTCATGGGTTAGTTCCGAAAGGAATGCTCGACCCCGGCACGATAGGCTACGAAGGAACGGGGTAGGTTTTTAGTCAGTAAGAGTCTGACACTACTTCCCGCTCCGCGCAAGGGCGGGATATGTCATTGGATGATTTTACCTACCATAAAAAAAAAAAACATGGCAATCGCTCCTATTGTCATTTGGACCGCATTGTAGTCAGTTGTAATAATGTTTTTTAAACCATATTATAAAAACCTACCTCTCACCATCTGTTGCACATCTTCCTGTTTGATTTTACTTTTCTTCTTGTGTTTATTCTTCTTTAGCGTTGCACCGAGACTCATGAGGTCCAGGCTGTCTAAGTCCTGTAGATCTAATTCTTCCTTCAACAATGTTTTAAGGGGAAACGCGTCGTCTTCGTCTTTTACGTATGGCTCTGAGAATTCTGCAAAACAACAGGATTCGGTTATTTATTTATATATACTTTAATTAGATACACAATTTGAACTTAAAATATACAATGGGCGGCCTTATCGCTTTCTGCGATCTCGTCCAGGCAACCTCTCCAAAGTGGAGAGATTGCCTGGACACAAAATGGGGTTTTCATTAGCGGCCCATTGAAAAACTATTTTCAGCGAAAACCAAATTTTTGGTTCCACTTTAGTTTCAATAGAAACTAAAACTGACTAACAGCGCTAACAGAAAAACTACCCGGAGTCGGACTCGCAAACTGAGGGTTTCATACAAACTAATATTTATAAATAGGTCTATTTCCGAATCGAGTCTCGAAGATTTTTCCGAATCGATTTTTTTTTGTGACATAACTACTTTAGTTTTCTTTCAGGTTTATTCCTATACTTGAACTAAGTCAACGGTTCTAAGTCAACGGAAGTAAGTACCCTATGACTTTTTTTTTTTTTTCCTTATTATTACAATCTAGCCTAAAAAGACTAATAAGTAATTTAACTCTAACTTATTATTAAACAATACAGGATGATGACAATACCTATGACTTTTGATTCCCTTGAGAGTGTCGAAATGTAAGTTATTTGCAATATTTACGGTTGTATCTTTTTTTTAGAAGTACGTTACGAAGTTCACCGGGTTAGCTAATAATTTATAAAATCCAAAATAAAAATAATATTATACATACAGAGGAACAAGCCAGCCATTTTTTAGGTATCTATCACAACCATCACCTCAAACACACTAGTTTCGGTCGAGCCCAATACTAAACTAAAGCTCAAACCAGTTTTTATGGCCGAAACCGGCCCAAACCAAATGTCCGGCCAGTATCTAGTTTTCATGCAATTAGATAAATTAATCTGTGACGTGTTAGTAAATTGTTATCTATCTAGTAATCCATTCTCAATAGTCACCAGCCAAATGTTCCCAAATAGCTTGACATATACGTACCATCACCACCATTAATGAACTCTCCTTCAAGATGATCCAAGTACTCCTCTTCTTTCATCTCTATCTTGACCTGGACAACCTTCTTTATACTCCGAGGGCATACAATAGTGAAGCTCTCTTCAGTACTATTACTATCTTTCTCTGATAACTCTATCACATCAAATGGCACTTTTGTTAGGTTGACTAGTGGTTGGGTCTGTGAGCGCACTGATTTTAACGTTTCATCCATGATCTGAAAGGTGTTTTAAGCAGATTGATCAAAAGCAAAACGTTAAAAAAATCGTGCAGCTGGCCTTGACTGTCAGGTTTGTGCCCGTTAACTCTTATACTGGTGTTGTTAATTTCAATGAATACTATTATCAGGAGATAAAGTAACATAGATATTAATGGATCACTGTTAAAATTAAAACCTACTCACATTTTGAAAGTTTTCCAATAATATTTGGTTACTCTGCACATTCTCTATAAACCGTTCAGTGTGTTGAGCCATCCTCTTGCATAGAAAACACAGGGATATGCAGTCCATCTGTTAGAAAAAGAAACAAATGACTGTGATTACTACAAAGAAAATTGATGCTGTTTTCACTATTTTGATAAGCATCAGAAAAGTTAGGTACATCAATGCTAGTATTGTATTGGTATTTATATAGCATCAGCATTGATGTATACTGTCTACATAGCTGTAACGTGTAAAAAGTGTAGAGTAAAACGTATCTTAAAGCAATTTATCTTGTAGAACACCTCACTATCAACATTAATGTATAACAAACCAATTGTATGTATTTTAAACCATATTTGATCACGAAATATCCATTTAAATACGTTACCTGGAATATGCTCTTGAGGGGACCGCATTCAAATGCATAGTTTTGTACATTTTTCTCTTCATTTACACATAAACAACCAAAACAGAACTTCTTATCGGAATCGACTTTTAAGTCCATATTCCTGTGGTTCTGAATTGTTCTTTCTTCCATTTTGTACTTTAATATAGTTAAACTTTTTTCTTATCAATCATGTATGTTTATTCTTCAGTAAAAATTACATTAAATTCATTTTGATAACTTTTTCATCACAACACAACTGGAATAGTATTCGAATGTCATAAAGAATGACGAAAAAAATAAAAAGTCAAACTAGCTGTAATCGTTGACTCTCATATCAATCTAAATTGAGTTTTAATGCTGGTTACTAAGGACTATCGGTTTGGAATAAAGTCATACCGACATAGTCATTTCATTTTTAGCCGGTTTATTGTGCCGGTGATAGCGATGGTTTCGTTCAGGAATTTTAATTCGAATTTTAAAAAATATGGCGTCTCGTCTGGTTGGTCATTAAATCTAATAAAAATGGTAGACATAAATCTGAAACGGTCACGTGCTCCCGTTATACTGATGCTTCAGAGAGCCCCTGAACCCAGGAGATTGAGCTTATAAAGGAGTAGGTCACAAATAGGTTCTGAAAATCTGCTAAGATTTGCAGTACCGGGCGGCCAGTCACCCAAATCTATAGTCTGTCCATATACGTATTATAGGATAAATTGAGAAATACGACAGTTTTGTTGCAAATATTACGTCACAAAACCTTAGAATGGACACAAACAGAATACTTAAATTAAATAGATAATTAATTCTGAAGTTTTATTGGGATCAACAGGCACAATTCTGCTTGTATTGTGTGGTCAATAGTGAGCTTCCATATTACATGCCAACTTATTTAAAAAATTAAGCTCCTTACCGCGTCTCTATGCGTCTCACGCTCCTCATCTGGATGTTTGCGATAATTTCAAAAACTATTAAGTATTCTAAATGGATCTTCATGCGGTTTAGGTATCTACACAAATAGAACGAGTGGAGGAAGGTTTAAGTGTATAATACTTGCGTAGGTAATCGAGAAAGGTGAAGAATTAAAAAAATAATAACTTAACCCCGCCCGCGAAGACCTTAATTAATTCTAAAGTTATACTAAGACTCGTTTCTGCCAGCGACTTCTTCCTCGTAAATATTGGTTCGAAGTCAAAGACGGATAAAAACTAGCTTAAGTCCACCTTGGACGTCAAGCTAGGCACGAGCTAGTGGGGCACAGATCTACTCTTTCCGAGAGACTATGGTTACATGCTTGAACTCGTCCTTGAGGGTGGTCTCCGATTGGGGCGATGTTAATCTGGTCAAGTTTATTGCTTTCTAAAACTCAGGCGAGTCTTTTTTTTCGCTAAACAGAGTCAATTCCAGTCGGCTCCATCTTTCCGAGTTGTAATCGTGCCGATAACCGACCATCTTAAGCTTGTAGGAGTAACGCTGACGACTATTCTCACATTCGAGAGCTGGCCAGCCAGTCAGGAATTGCACTATTTAATTCCTCCAAGTCCGTTCCAACATTTGGAACTCTTGACGTACCGCGATGCGTACACACATGCGGGATTGCTCCGCACGCGTAGCCCCCGCAAATGTATGACCGCCTTTTCATACAAGTATTAATAAGAATTGCGAAACAATTCCGCATGCGTGATGAAATCCGCACGATAAACACCCTAACTACTTAAACATGTAAGTAATGTATGGTTAAACAATGAAACTAATAGCCTATAGATATCTACCATATAAGCTCTTTATACTATGATGATGATGACTTCTATTATGAATAAATACATAGACGGTACATATCGTTACTGTAAATACCAATATTTTTTTGTTACCTACCACACTGTACCCGGTACTGAGTTGCAAATTGCAAAAAAAAAATCCAAAAGAATATCGCAAGTTACCCCTGAGAATTTACTGCTACTCTTAGGGATTAGGGCCCGCCATGCCATAGCTATAGCCATGAGAAATAAACAGTGGGTGTCCAGCATCCCTGAGAATAGACATCAGGAAACAGATCAGTAATCACCTTTTACCTGACGACCTGTTCAGCGCAGTGGTTTAGAGCGCCGGTTGAGACGCAAGGGTCATGGGCTCGATTCCCGCAATAACACAAATCAAATTATATTATTATCAAACATAATTAGTAATTAAGTACGCAGTATGTAAGTAGTATATTTATTTACTTATTTGTTTGTCGATCAGTGTGCATTTCTCTTCTCACACTCCCACGAGGTTTTCTAAAAGCCGGCGCACCTGATTGCCGTGCTCCTGACCAGACGATAGCATTACTACAGTGCCCAAAGTGTATATCTTTGGAGGACTTTAAAACGCCACGGGAATGCCGATAAAAACGTGGCCAACTAAAGTTAAAGATAATTTTATTTTGAAAATATGGGTAACGGTGCAAGATGACAGAAAATATAGGCACCTAATAAGGTTTAGCCAAATTTTACCATGACCGATGACCTGGTAAGGATTGTGGGAATCATAGATGCGAGACGCACTGAACCGTTTATTGTGGCAACACTTGGGGGATTGAGAGGCCTATGTCCAACAGTGGATGTCTGATACTCGTATTTTACCATGTAATCATGCAAAAACTAAGTAAACATACTACTATAAAATATTAAAATATTATACTATGAAGTACAAAGAAGGATAATAAATTAACTAACTTTTAAAAAACCTTTCTGATTATAATAGGCTTTCACTTTCGCGTTCGGAGTTTTTTTTTTTAATAATGATGCAATGGGCAGAGCAGTGGTGGCCGAGTGGTAGTGGAACGTACGAGTTGAAATCCGCAGTTGAAATCCAGCCAGGCGCATTACTTTGTGTAATTTATTTCATCACCACTGCTCTCAAAACGGTGAAGGAAAACATTGTGAGAAAACCGGCATTTCCTAGAATCAAAAATTCGAAGACATGTGACATTCACCAACCCGCACTGGGCCCGCGTGGTGGATTACGGCCCATTCCGTCTTTTACAGAGGAGGCCTGTGTCCCAGCAGTGGGAACATTAAAAGGCTGATTATGCTTTAAGCTATTATAATGATAGTGGAAGCTTCTTCCGACTATCAGGTATTTTATTTTAAATGACTGGAGGCAACCGACAGGACCCAAATACCAAGAAACCCATTGATTTGAGATGAAGACGACCCTTTAGGGAAAAGCAGATATATATCATGAGGTGTCGTTTTTTATGTGCTAAATCATTCAATGACTTCTCTTAGGGCGAGTCAGACTTTTACTGACTTTTGAAAACCAACTTCAATGTTCCTTCTTTGTCTTGAACTCCACGGCCTCGGGTTTTCCTTTCAGAAGGAAACCATGGCCTCAGTAGACTTCGATCTTGCTGGGCCCCTATGATTTTGCTGACATAATCTCCTTGAGGCGCGTGGGACACTACGCTCCATCGACGACTCGGACTCGGTCCGGACGGTTACCGATCGACTGAATGGTGAGCTATGCATTGCTAGCCGTCTACAAGTCCACGCTTACCGTGACTAGAAATCCGGCCACGAGCCGTGAGGAAGTTCGTTCCCTCACGTGTGCGGCCATCATGCAATGTTAAATATATTTAATTATACTGCCCGACCTATGGGTATCTGAAAACGAAAAAGTCTCAGGCCAGCTTCGCCCTTCGCCCTAAATCCACGAGGAACTAGGGAGCGGAAGTCCGACTTCCAACGCGAGTAACTGCTTCCTACAGCGCGACAGGAGACATGTTGCTACCTAGATCTGTATTATGATACGCTGGTGTAGACGAGATTAGTTGTGGGGTATTGATCTCAGGATATTTCGGAAGTTTTTTGGGTGGGAAAAGTTTTTGTTGGAGGCGAAGGTGGAGAGATGAGCTTGACAACTCCCGGATGGACTAGCCCGCAATGGCTGAGGACAGACTTATGTGGAGAAGGGACAGGAAAGCCTTCGTCCAGCTGAGGGACATTCTTCTACTGCTACCTACTACATGATTCCAAGCCTTTATCATAATGCTAGGTAATTGTGACAATAAACTATTTTGTATTTTATTTTGTATCAATGAAACAGATTTTTATGTGTTCATTGTTTTGTGACCCCAGGGGGTCTGGTCAATTTAATTTTTTGGTTAATTTTTTTAAGTTTGTTGGTGTTATAGTTTCTGAGATTTCGTGATTGATCAGTAAGTGATATTTCGCTTTTAAATATAGGTATAGATTACTGTGATTGCTATAGCTGTTTAGATTACCTATTCAGTCAAGAATTCCAGCATATACATGTACTTAATATACATCCTATGTCTGAAATAAAGTAGACTCTGCTAAATAATGTGAACTCATCGGTATTTAGCATCTACGAATCTAGGTGTTGGCAAATAACGAATAAAAATGCTAATAGGGACCTAGATATTTATGTTTATTTAAAAAATTAGACTCCTCTTAATATGGCGGTTAGAAATGTACATTTCAGTTGAGTCGTCAGGGGCCTTAAATTACAATGATGTGTTAAAAAGTTAGGCGTGAGTGAGGAGGAATGGAAGGCATTCGCCTCCTTCTGCGAAGCAGTAATGCTAGCGAAGGAGGAGGCTCCACGCGAGAGGGAACGAACGTCCTCACGCCCCAGCGTGCTTGCGGACGTCGAGCAATGGGTAGCTCGCCGTCCGACCGTCTGGTAACCGTCCGGGCCGAGCACAAGTCGTCGACGGCGCGTTGTGTCCCACGCGCACCTCATGGAATTTCAGCAAACCGGAGGGGCTAGGGGCCCAGCAGGGCTGAAGCCGTGGGGCCATGGGTAATGTGAAAGTGAACTTCGGGGGCCTGGAACGAAGTCAATGATGGAACAGGAGTGGGTTTTTAGTCAGTAAAAGTCTGACTCTCTCTCCCGCCCCGCTCAAGGGCGCGGAGATATCATCGGATAATTTTCCCACCTAAAAAAAAACAAACCACGAAACTCTTAACCCGATCCTTTTGAAGACCTAAACTGAGCCGTTAAGGAACTGGAGCTCTCACGCCTGACATGTTTATCACGTTATGGCGTCACCACATCCTTTTTCAAACAATTCCCATCTAAAATACATTTTCCTAATATCCCAGGATATATCCTCCACACATTAGCTCATGTGTTCCTGTACCGGATGTCGTCACGTCCGCCGCTCCCCACCGGATGTCGCGGTGCTCCCGTGGGAGTTGCGGCGACGCGAGCGCCATCTATACAGGCTCATGTCAACTAGTTACCTGCGATGAACTTGGCGAGGCGGGTAGGGTGATTTAGAAATGTAATATAGTGCGCGGCAAATAAGTTGAACCATTTGCTAATGGTCAAACCCGAATCCCTCACATAGATTAGCCATTTATTTATTTGTTTTAAAAACTTTATGCACATACCACTGTACAAAGGCGGACTTAATGCCTTAGGCATTTTCTACCAGTCGACCTTAGGGTGGTGCAGAAACTTAACATGGTAGGTCATCACCATCATCATCATCAGCATTTTAATGTTCCCACTGCTGGGACACAGGCCTCCTCTCTAAAAGAGGGAATGGGCCGTAATCCACCACGCGGGTCCAGTGCAGGTTGGTGGATGTCACATGTCTTCGAATTTTTTGTTCTAGGACATGCCGGTTTCCTCACGATGTTTTCCTTCACCGTTTTGGGAGCAGTGGTGATGAAATAAATTACACAAAGTAATGCGCACACATGGTAGGTGCAACAAATAAATAGTCAAACAGAAAAGAAACAAAATATACAATAATTAATACATACTTAGATACATACATACAAAATATAAGCAATGTTATTGTGAAAAAAAAAATCCAACCAATCAGTGTTGTGATTATTCTACCAACCTCTTACCAATGAACTCACGTGCCTTCACCTTAAAGGAAAATCGGCTGGTCGCTATCCTGACATTCAGAGGGAGCGCATTCCAAAGTGATATCGCCTGAACAAAAAAAGAGGAGTGGATAAGACCAGAGCGGTGTGAGGGACATCGTAGAAGACGATTATTTCTAGACCGAAGATTTTTATTGTGCTCCGAGCAAAGAAATTGAATTTCAGACATCAGATAAGAAGAGGAAGAAGGCTTGTCTATAAACGAGAACAGGGTAGTCAAGGCCCTTAGCGTTCTGCGCTGACGAATAGGTAACCATTTTAAAAGTGAACGATGCTCGGATACATGAGCGTACTTACGGAGGCATTAAGTCATAAGTCATAAGTCATTTATTTCATAACAATGGAACATTGTGTTGAAAATAATATAATAATGTGCAAGACAGAAAAAAAACCATTCAATCAAATCCTAATAGTTCACAATAAAATAAATTCAATCATATATAGAAAAAGACTATAATACAAAAAAAAAAAAAATCTGTAGTCATTTTTAAGAAAATAATGTCACATCATAAGAAATATAGTATTCCAAATCCAATTTTAGAATCACTTCAGTCAAAAAAAAAATTTGAAGCATTATATGCAGTTTATTATATGCATTTGAAGCATTATATGCAGTTACGAGACTTTGCTCGTGGGAATTTTGCTAAAACCTTTTTTCTAGGGTGGAGCGACAGAGTGTGTCAGATTTTTACTGACTAAACCCGTGTTCTTCTGTTGCTCCTTGCGTTCTAGGACCATGATCACTCATTTTAACGTTTCCGCAATCTTGCTGAAGCTTAAAGATACATTAAGATTTTCTTATATTTAGGGTACCGTACTTCAAGAGGAAAAACCGGAACCCATATAGGATCACTCTGTAGTGCGTCTGTCTGCTTGTTGGCTGTCAAGACCCTTTATCTGGGGAACACGCGGAGGTATCGAGTTGAAATTAAAAAATAAAACATACATTATATTCACACGTGCGGTCCTTTGAAGCTGAGAAAAAATCAATAAGATATGGCCGTATATATCACTAATACAGGAATTATCCGACATACTCTTTCATCAATTTTAAATGTGGCCATGGACGACCGAGCTTAGGCACAAACTACCCTTCCCATTTGTATGTGAGGTCTTAGTATCCGCAAAATTACTAGTATCAGTTTCATCATCATAATCATCAGCCTTTTAATGTTCCCACTGCTGGGACACAGGCCTCCTCTCTACGAGAGGGAATGGGCCGTAATCCATCACGCGGGCCCGGTGCAATTTGGTGAATGTCACATGTCTTCGAATTTTTGGTTCTAGGACATGCCGGTTGCCTTACGATGTGTTCCTTCACCATTTTGAGAGCAGTGGTCATGAAATAAATTACGCAAAGTAATGCGCCTGGCTGGGTTTGAACCCGCGACCTACAACTCGTAAGTCGGGGCCGTTACCACTCGGCCACCATTGCTCTCAGTATCAGTTTACCTGCTTTTATTTCCTCGGTTCACGGCACTGAGAAATTAATCAGGAATATTCTATCTTCCTCACTGATTGGTTTTGACGTGCCGTGTTTCATTGAGGCTGTAAATGCCAGAAAACTTGTTTACCAGAATTCTTCCTAAAGGCGGTGGGATGAGCCGCTCTGGAAAGTAGTTCAGGAAAATCTGGTAACAACATCTTCCGCTACTCCGGAGCGTGCGCGCCTGCTGGCTGTGGGAGAGTGGGAGTCGGGTTCACGCACTACCGTCGTCGAACATCGGAACCTTGTTCGACGATAGTACTTTCCGCCTCGCTGTTTCCCTACGTCTAGGCAAGGGGTATGAAGATCCAACTTGCTAAATAGTTAATAATGATAATATATAATAATTTATCCATGGTATCATCATCATCATCATTTCAGCCAAAAGACGTCCAATGTTGGACATAGGCCTCCCCCAAGCGTCGCCACAATGGCCGGTCCATGGTATAATTTTGATAATTGTAGTTATTTAATTTGATTTAATTTTGGTGAATGACAATTGACATATTCCTATTTTATTTATTTGTGTTTTTTTTTTTATTGATTTTTGTTGTCTGAATGACTTGATATTTGTAATTTATTTTATTTGTTTGGCTTTTTCCCTTCATTTTGTACGCCATTCTTTTGGCAAAACATAGTGCACTAAGTCTTCTATTACTACCTGTTAACACACCTATGTTTTACAAAATAAATGATTGATTGATTGATTTAATTGTTAATACCCAGCCTACTATACCTCTAGTCCATTATAATAAACGTTTTCATTATCACTTCCCCTTAACCCATGGCCGGGATGCAGCGGAAAGTAGGTCATGAGATCGATACAGGTCAAACTTGAAACTTTTGGGGGCCGAGCAGGGAACTGTCACGTTTTTGGCGTGATGAGAACTGTCAAGATTCATTAATTATTATATCGGTAAACTTAGGCTGTTGATTGCAAATTGTACAGATAGTTAGTTGCATTGATTGGGTACCCCTCTAACATGGCCATAAACACCACCAGAAGTCAAATACCAAACCAAGCCAAAACAATCAAACCAAACCAGACTAAATATCTTAGAAAAGAGGGCAATCAGATTTTGCTGACATAATTATCTTTGAGGTACGGATAGAACACTACGCACCATTAATGGTTCGGGCTCAGTCCAGACGGCCGGATGGCGAGCTTCAGAATTCCGACAGCTGGGGCTTGAGGAAATCCGTTTTCTAGCATTACAGTAGGTAAGCTTCGCAGAAGGAGCCGACTGCCTCCGCCTGCTATTCCTCCTCGCTCCGGACCATGGCCTGTACCAGGGCACGCGAGGTCGCCCTCACGAGATTGGCGGTGCTCTGACCAAGCGGGGCACATTTCTACCAGATGCTCCACCATGTCTTTCGGGCGGCCCATACAAAAGTGACATCTGGGCGTTTCTCCCGCATGAATCTGATGTTTCAACCTACAACTATAAAAATATTATACATAAAAAAAAGTGTAAACTTAAGAAATATTACTTAAATAGACCTAAAGATTTTATAAACTGTTATCGAAATAACGTGCAGATAGTAAACTCATTTGAGATGTGGTCGTGGTCAGAACAAAGGAATCGGGGGCGTGGCCAACTCCGAGCGTTCAGCTTAACGAAACGATAAAAAACTTGTTACACGTGTAATCGTCTAATGTAGTTCTAGTTTAAATTGCAACCAGCGCTTCGCTTCAACAGTCGTTTGTATAGACAAAGTGGGGAACCCCCTACCAGCGTCTGCCGTATCCTACAATAAAAATAAAACGGCAATCTAAAAATAAAATCTAATAGGGCAATTTCTGCATACGATCTTGTTGACTATTCGTATTGAAAATGCCAGTTTTGTGGCTTTTTTTCCGGTGGGTAAAAGTCATCCAATGACATCTCCCGCCCTTGGGCGGAGCGGGAGATAGTGTCAGACTTTTACTGACTAAAAACCGGGATGTGTTTTTAGTCACAATTTTAATTGGGAATTCCCACTCGAATATATTTGCAGACATTCGGTTATTCTTCCCCACTTTCATCGCCCACAACTTTTAAAGGGTTCAACCGATTTACATGAAACATGTCTAAAAACACTCGCACATAAGTCACCTTTGATACAACCACCGTAGGCGCGGGCTTGCGGACGGCGGGCAATGGGTAGCTCGCTGTCTGTCCGTCTGGTAACAGACCGGTCCGAGCGCAAGTCGTCTACGGCGCGCACTGTTCCCGCGCGCCTCAAGGAGGTGTCAGCAAACTGTAGGGGCCCAGCAGGGCCGAAGCCGGTCAAGGGTTAGGTGAAAATGAACCCCGGGGCCCTGGATCGAAGGCAATGAATGAAACAGGGTAGGTTTTTAGTCATTATGGGTCTGACACTATCTCCCGCCCCACCCAAGGGCGGGATTTGTCATTTCTGGATTTTACCTACTATAAAAAAAACCTTTAATACAACAAAAACAAAATCAAGATCAAAGTCAAATCTTTATTGTAGAGCACAATACAATAAATTATATATTTCTGGATTTCAAGTAAATGCTCAGTTAATTCCCATCTTTTTTTTGTTAAAAAGAATCATGTCTACCGACCGTACCCAAACGAAGTTAGAGACTATGTTTATGACGGTGTTTTACAGGATATTGTGGAGAGTGTGCGCGGGAATTACATGACTTGTTTCCGCCATCTCAGTTCTACCATCGGACTACCCGACGTACGGCGAATATCCACCCTTATGTTGTTCCTTACGTTTGGCATAGGTACTAACCGAACACGGCAAGTTTGGGCCGTACCTGTACAAGATTCGTGCGGTGTCAACGCTCGGGTGGAGGACCGCCCGGAGGACACGGTGGAGCACACAGTCGAGGTGTGCCCCGCTTGGGAAGAGCATCGCCGTGTCCTCGTGGAGGCGATCGGCGGTTATCTCTCGCGCCGGGGCTTGGTTCAAGCCATGCTCCGGAGCGAGGAGGAGTGGCAGGCAGTCGTCTCCTTCTGCGAAGCAGTAATGCTAGCAAAGGAGGAGGTCGACCGCATCAGGCAAACGAGGCACACGCCGCCGCCGCCGCCGGGATTCCGATCCCGATTTCCGGCCACCGTAGGCGCGGGCTTGCGGACAGCGGGCTATGGGCTCGCTGTCCGTCCGTCCGGTAACAGACCGGTCCGAGCTCAAGTCGTCTACGGCGCGCACTGTTCCCGCGCGCCTCAAGAAGTTGTCAGCAAGCTGTAGGGGCCCAGCAGGGCCGAAGCCTACTGGGGCCAAAGGTTACGAGAAAATGTTACCCGGGACCCTAGGACAAAGGCAATGAATAGAACAGGGAAGGTTTTTAGTCAGTAAGAGTCTGACACTATTTCCCGCCCTACCCAAGGGCGGGTTTGTCATTGTATGATTTTACCTACCATAAAAAAAACCCTTATGAAACTTTTACGTTACGGACTATTGGCTCGTCGTTTACACCGCGTACATCGAGGGACTGAAACAGTTTGCCTGCTGCGGTCTTCCCGTCCGATTATAATTAAAGTGTCTTCAAGGCTAGAGTGAATAGGCTCTTAATAAACTAGTGCGCCTCACCATCAACGATTGCATCACTGCTTAACATCAGGTGGGATTGCAGACCAAAAAAAAAACAATTAGTAGATTGCTATAGGTTTTTAATCAGGCGTTATTTTTGATTTTGGTTTCGGTATTTATGGTGTGTACGCATTAAATAGAGTCAATCACTATCGCAAAACTAACACGCCTTTTCGATTTGTTTATCACTTATATTTTTTCTAGTTTTAGTGATGAAAAACTGCGAGTGTGAAAAAATTTAACAGAAATAACCAACAAAATATTACGTATTACATACACTAGCAATGCTTCTATACGTATCTTCGTTCGACCTGGTTTTTTTTGCTATTGCATTGGTAGAAAAAAAATTAAGTTATACAATTTATACATTTGTAAATCTTAAGCTTTGCTATTAAATACAACCTTAGTGCTCGATTACGGAGACGCGGCGCGTTGTGCGGCACGTCGGACGGTCCGTCGTACATTGCCATATGTTTGTGTTTGCTCGAGCGATGACGCGGCCCGCTGCTGCAATGTACGAAACGCCCAACGCACCGCACAGCGCGCCGCGTCTCCGTAAACACGGCCTTAGGATGGATCGTAAGGACTTCTTGCATTGTCCTCTAACATATAACCTTGGTTTATTCTGGCGAAAAGAGTTAAGTAAATCATTGATATCATACATTGGCTTTTCATAAAAGTTTTTTGTTTGTGACTGTCAGCAGTTCAGTATGCCACTCCTCATTTTTGCCGCTCTGCCCGGCTCAGCCCTCCTCCTTGGTCTGGCCTTGACAATGTCTTCTGCTCATCTCGCTACCGGACGACCATTTCTTCAATCACGTGCTTACTTATAGCCTAAAATGGTCACTGAACCCCTCTACTTAGCTGTTACTGAGGATATTTTAACTTAATGAGCAGACATCGGTAAGGGTAGAGTATTTTTTAGTTCTTAGACATCTTGTTCGATCCCCCTTCTTGCGTCGTATTCCTCAATGCTGAGGGTCGTGACCTCCCTGCTGCATCAATTTCATTCGCACGAAATATCTCCATCTGTTGCTGTCTCTGGCGGTGTGAAGGACATTGTATACCGTAGAATCAAGAGCGGTGCGGTGCAGTGTTCAGTAATGCGATTATTCATGATTAAAATGCGTACAGTACGCGGCAAATAAGTTGAACTATTTGTGATGGTTACGCGCAGCCCTCCACTTCGATTGAGACCCGAAAATCGGTTACTGCGCATTCAAGGTCGACCGTCATGATGGCTCAACTTGTGTAACGAAGATTATAACCGATTTACGGGTCTTAATTGAAATGGGGACTTCCACAGCTACCCATTACTCGCCATCCAACCGTCCGTCCGGTAACCGTCAAGACCGAACCCAAGTCGTTGATGGCGCGTATCGTTCCACGTGCGCCTCAAGGAGATGTCAGCAAACTGTAGGGGCCCAGCAGGGTCGAAGCCTACGGGGCCAAGGATCGTTTTCTGATTGGAAGGTTCCGCCGGTCCGTTAACTATGAAGTACATTTCGAGCCGGTCAACATATGCTGACCAGTTAGGTACCAGTTTTCACATCAAAGTCTTTGATTTTGCCCACTGACATTGTAATTATTGTCCACAACTACACGAAACAATTATATAAAACTTTTCTGCACCGAACAAAATAACTTTATTTGCCACTGCTAAATAAAAGACGTGCGATCGAACAAAGCGTATATTGAACTGAAGCCGGTTTACTTACACAATATAACTAACTAACTTATAACTACCCACATATACGACAGCATCGAAGGCAGAGGAGTGGGTTTTTAGTCAGAGTCTAATAGTATCTCCCGCCCCGCCCGAGGGCACGCAGATTTCATTGGATGATTTTCTCACCTACAAAAAAAAAAGAATACCTACCTACAATTTTACATTTTGTGTCCAGGCAATCTGTCCATTCCAGGGGCCTAAGTCTGATATTTTTGTAAATTCAACATTCCAATACGATCCCATTGTCATTTTGCTAAAAGTTCTTAATCTGCGAAATCATAATGGTTGATCATTGGTCAGTCAGTGGTCTCGTTACAGAATGGTGGTAGAATGACTTTGTTGTATGCAGACAAACCTGCCCTTTTCCCATTTTATTTGGGGTCGGTGCAACACGTTTTCTTCTTTTATTCTGCCCTGTCACCCGTCATGCTATCACTAACTTTCTTCTCTTTCATATCACTCTTCACACAATCCATCTATCTCCTCCCTCTCCCTCTCCATCCATCTTACTTCACAAGACCATACCTAGATAAACGATTTCCCTTCAACTTTCCATTGCAACATATTTTTGTAATGATAAAAAACAATAACATATATAAAACAAAAAAACATATATTTTCCACAAAAAGGTGGGATAAGTAACCCTTGTCGACACCCGCTTCAATCAAAAGTAACAGCAGCAGATATGGGTAGGACACACCCGACCGTTTTAACTATTTTTATGAAGAAGAAATAAACCTGTCTCGTCTGGTATTTCGACAACTATGTTGGGATCGAACAGTGTACCCGTTGCTATGGTTACTCGCAGCCCCTTACTCTTACCTCGATTTAGACCCAAAAATCTGTTACTGCGCATTCAAGGTCGATCGCCATTTTGGTTCAACTTATATTCCGCGTATTAGAACCGAATTCATCTCATCATCATCATCATCAGCCTTTTAATGTTCCCACTGCTGGGACTCAGGCCTCCTCTCTAAGAGAGGGAATGGGCCGTAATCCACCACGCGGGCCCAGTGCGGGTTGGTGGATGTCACATGTCTTCGAATTTTTGGTTCTAGGACATGCCGGTTTCCTCACGATGTTTTCCTTCACCGTTTTGAGAGCAGTGGTAATGAAATAAATTACACAAAGTAATGCGCCTGGTCGGGCTTGAACCCGCGACCTACTAATCGTAAGTCGGGGCCGCTACCACTCGGCCACCACTGCTCTAATTATTATTAGAATTCATCTGAATAACTTTATTTTACAAAGCGTTTCAAATGACAATAGAAACATCAATAGCAAAGTCAAAGTCTATTTATCAAAGTTTCATTGAAAAGTACGGTTTGCAAAGAAAACTTACTTGCTGTTATATTGGTTCCATAAAAATATTGTTATGATCTTATGATAAACTTCGAAGAAAGAAGAAGCAGAACTGTTGTAATAAGTAAAATTGCTTTGTTTATACTTGTAGTGTACAATACATCAAAGTGATCTGTACCTCTACCATGAGTTTTAAGCAATATTATTCATCGCTACTCGATATCGACGCCGTAAATATTTTGTATGGCAAATTTTGCAGCGCCTCTAGCGGTCACTTGCAGAACAAAAATTTGCCATACAAAATATTTACGGCGTCGATATCGAGTAGTGACGAATACTATTGCGAGGTACTGATGAAGAAGCCGGAAATTAGGCCTGGGCTTGACTTATTGCAATTGTTATGCAAATTAAATTTTAAAGGTACCTTACTATAGAACTTGCACATTATTTAAGTTTGAATGAAGGGTTCTTTTTAGTGTGGTACCAAAACTAAAAAGTGTAAAATAAAAATCTTTTTACAAAAAAAAAACAAACACTAAAAAGTGGTATATAATAATTGTCTCTTCGTTATTTAACACCGACTTCGGAAATAAAAGTTATTTTGCAATTTTCAGTGTTTTTTTTTTTACATGTCAGTTGTATTTTTTTGTAAAATGTTTTTATTTTAAGACCCACTCTTTCGGATGCTCGACGATTCGTGATGACTCTGGAAAAAAGCTTGTAGACATGGCTCAGAAGCGAGATGGGCCTCATGGCCTATAATTCTTTCGCAGGGCTAAGACGCCCTTCTTAAAGAAAAGTACCACCACACTTCTGCTCCATGCCTTTGGCGTCTTTCCCTCAAATATGACGGCATTGAACAACTTCTGAAGGGCCTTTAGGACCGGTTTACCACCCGCAATCAGGAGTTCGGGCATAATTTACTTTACTTACGTGCTTTTATTAGAAAAAGTACAAAAAGCGTTCCTTAGATTCCTGTACAAGCGGATGCATGGCTATTACCCATACCTCTACCCGACAAAATTTCTACTGGGTTGCCTCGGATATAACTCGCTAGAGGTAAGTCGAGCACGAGATCAGCTCACTATAGCCTGAAAGACGCTCCATAGGGCTATTGATGCGCCTGACCTACTTGCTGTGCTGGCACGTTTCTTTGTCCCAGACAACTACTGCCGCGGTAAAAAGCACAGGATGTTCGCTGTGCCTCAGTGTCGCACTGTTGCCCGTGCTCAGTCACCAATACCTCGCACTTTGGCTGCACTAAATGGTCTCTTGGACTCCAATTCAACTAGCGATATGTTTGCGGATGAATGGAAGACGATTTTATTGGCATGTCAGAAGTACTGTGAGAGGGATTGATGTAGGCTCGTTACATTTTTGTGTTTTGTTATATTTTTCCTTTTGTTTATTTTTGTTTAGTTACTGTAATTGGTTGTAAGACCGTTGTAATTAATAATAAATAAATAAATAAATAATTCCGTCGTCACCAGCTGTCTTCTTGTTTTTAAGCTGCTTCAGAGCTATCCTAATCTCGTGCAGGCTGACGTCCGGGATATCTTCGGTATAGTGTCTGGTTAATCTAGCTCTTGGGTCGTTTGCTAGATTCGTAGTGGGTTTTGATAGATGTGTACAGCTGTCCATAGACAACCACACTGTTAAATAACTTTAATATAATAAATAAAACAAAAAAAATGTTACAAATGTATATAATCAGTGCAGTTTATACAACTTCACTAGGTCCATGTTTGGTAACCATCGCTAAAACAAAAACCTTCAAACAAAGGAAAGTAACCTGAAAAAAAACCATCATGTAATACTTATTTTTTGTCATTTTCCTATACCTATTTGAATTCGTAAAATATGGGCGTTTCAAGTTTTTACAATTATTTAAGGTAAGGGCACCCTGAATGACAGGATAAGTTAGAAGAGGATGGCGGGGTCTAGTGAGTGAGCAAACACAGACCTCTCAATTTTCTTCGTGGTTTTTTTTAAAGCCATCAGCAGAGTATATTTTACTGCACAGTTTGTATCCTTGATAGAACAAAAGCATATTTTATAGAAAACAGGAATACATTGAAGAGCAGTGGACTTTACTGGTGGACAACGAACCATTTTACGATATGATCAATCATGTCCATATCATGAAATAAACGCATGACCGTTTAGCTGAAATGGTACAGGCTGATCACATCATGAAGTAATCAATTCTAAACACATAAAATCGGCACAAAAATCGGCGGTGCCGCCCGCCACTCTTTTTCGCGTCGCGGTGCACACCGCGAAATTTCGCGTTGCGAATACCATAACCGTATTAAATGGATATAGCCAGTATCTTCTTTATCGTTTATTTAAAATAGAGTAATATCTTCTTAATAACAAATAAGCATAAGTTTATTACGATTCATGGCAGAGAAACGTCCATCCTTACTAAAAAATCTCGAGAAACTAGACTACAGAACTACAGAGATAACCATCTCTGTAGGATACGACAATAGACGCTAAAAGTTGCGTTGCGGCGACGCGAAAATGAGCGGCGGGTGGCACTACCGATTTTAGCCGTGCGGTGCCGCAACGCGGTTAAGTTGGCTAGGATCATACACTAAGGCCCTTTTTCCACCAAAGCGGAGGGGAGAGCAGACGAGAGGGGAGGTGTTGCGAAGCTGGCAGGTTATTTCCACCAAAGCGGAGAGGAGAAATGTAGCAGAGAGGAGATGTGAGCTTTGTGTGTAGCAGAGATGTGAGCTGTGAGAGAAGAGGTGCGGGGAGAAGGCAATGGAGTGCGGGGTGCGCGAATACGTGCACCGCCCGACTAGACACTTCTCCGCTCTGGCGCACCGCTTGCTTGCTCACCGCACATAATTCTATAGGAAAAGAATTCTATAGGAAAATAAGACATCACCTCTCGCCTCCACTTGATTCATTTCCACCAAAGCTAAACGGAGAAGAGATGTGGAAATAAAGAAATCGGTTTTTTTTATGGTAGGTAAAATCATCCAATGACAAGTCCCGCCCTTGGGTGGAGCGGGAAGTAGTGTCAGACTCTTACTGACTAAAAACCTACCCCGTTCCTTCGTTGCCTATCATGCCGGGGCTGAGCCTTCCTCTCGGAAAACGGCCCTTAACCCCAGCAGGCTTCGACCCTGCCTGCTTGCACCTAGCAGGCTGGGCCTCTACGGTTTGCTGACAGCTCCTTGAGGCGCGCGGGAACAGAACGCGCCGTCGACGACTTGGGCTCGGTCCGGTATGTTACCGGACGATCGGACAGCGTGCTACCCACTGCACGCCGTCCGCAAGCCCGCGCCTACGGTGGCCGGAAATCGAGATCGGAATCCCGGCGGTGGCTGGGGCGAGCGCCCCGTTGCCTCTGCCTGATGCGGTCGGCCTCCTCCTTTGCTAGCATTACTGCTTCGCAGAAGGAGGCGACCGCCTGCCATCCCTCCTCACTCCGGACCATGGCCTGAACCAAGGCCCGGCGAGAGAGATCGCTGCCGCCAATTGCCCCCACGAGGACACGGCAATGCTCCGCCCATGCGGGGCACACCTCTACAGTATGCTCCACCGTGTCCTCCGGGTGTTCCGCACAGAACGAAATCGGATTGGTTTATTCAAACACATCTCCTTTCGTCTCCTCTCCTCTCCGCTTTGGCGAATACCGAGCCTAAGCGTGATGTATTGCAATGTTACTCAAACCTTGTTATGTATTTTAACCATTAATCCGACTTACTGTCAAATCTTCCATAAAAGTCGTGACAACTGTCCTTCCAGAAGCCACATATTGTTGACTTGTACTTTTTGTATGAGCACAGAATGTCAGCTCTGCAAAAATAAAGTATACACCGTAAAATATTGGTCGATTTATTCCCGCGGAGGGTCGATTTGGTACATGAAACACTATCGATTTGTAAAGAGAAAATTAAAAAATAAAGTACTTTTTTTTTAAACTCGAATTAATATACGCATGTACGAAATTTATTTCTTTAAGTAAATGAATCAATGACCTTGTAGGTAGTTGTCGGTCGTTGCGTACTAACTAAATACAGTTACAATTCATTGGCCTCGCTCAGCTGCCGTTTACGTAAATTAATTCTAGTTAAAATAAAAGTACTTTATTTTTTAGTTCGTAAGTAAATCAGTCACTGTGTTGGGAAAATACGCCTCCCAATCAAGGGCGTTGAAGGTCATGGTTTACAACGGTTGTGAAAGCGCGCCTCCGAACCAAGGGCGTTGAAGGTCATGGTTTACAACGGTTGGGAAAGCGCGCCTCCGAACCAAGGGCGTTGAAGGTCATGGTTTACAACGGTTGTGAAAGCGCGCCTCCGAACCAAGGGCGTTGAAGGTCATGGTTTACAACGGTTGGGAAAGCGCGCCTCCGAACCAAGGGCGTTGAAGGTCATGGTTTACAACGGTTGTGAAAGCGCGCCTCCGAACCAAGGGCGTTGAAGGTCATGGCTTACAACGATTGGGAAAGCGCGCCTCCGAACCAAGGTTCTTCTAGTAGTGGATTACGGTCCATTCTCTCTCCTAGAGAGGAGGCCTAAGCCGCAGTGGGAACATTATAAGGCTGGTGCTATGCTATGCTATTATTTACTTACTGCTGCCAGCAGCTCTAGACGCGAAGTAGCAATCGAAGATGGATAAAATGTAGATGTCCATCCTCTAAGGATGGACATCTATCTATATCATTGGTCTTGCATTTGATCTCTCTCCGGTCGTGACGGATGGTCGATTAGGATTATGAGAGTAAAGGAACAGAGAGTGCACTAGTGTTTGCGCACGCACTTGTGCAGTACAATATCTCCTGCGTACTTGGTTAAGGGTTGACCAGACGGTTGCAAACCAACGTCCCAACCAAGGAGATTTTGCTAGTTTCAATCACTGTAGAAAGCAATTACTTTCTATAAAATAAGGTGAAAGTAAGTTATAAATCACGAGTATATTAGACGGGGTCGAGCTCGGACGACACGGATCATGCACTGTGTAATTTAAATTGTTTCATACAAAATGCAAACGTTTCAAATCCCTGCCCCGTCCGGGCCACGCGCACGGCACGCCCCGAGCACGGCCCGGTCTAATATAATTCATCCCTAACTCTGTCTGTTACGCTTTCAGGGTTAAATTACTGAACTGATTTTGAAGAAATTTGATTCGAAGAAATCTTGAACTCTAAGGATGGACATAGGCTACATTCTATCCATCTTCGATTGCTACTTCGCGTCTAGCAGCAGCTGGCAGCAGTAAGTAAATAATAGCATAGCATAGCACCAGCCTTATAATGTTCCCACTGCGGCTTAGGCCTCCGCTCTAGGAGAGAGAATGGACCGTAATCCGCCATACAGACCCAGTGCGAGTTGGTGAATGTCACATGTCTTCGATTTTTTTATTCATACCGGTTTCCTCATGTTTTCCTTCACCGTTTTGAGAGCAGTGGTGATGATATAAATTACACCAAGTAATGCGCCTGGCTGAGCTAGGACCCGCGACTATAACTCGTAAATCGGGGCCGTTACCGCCACCACTGCTCTTTTATCTTGTAAATAATATAAATAAACAAACTTGACAAGTTCCCAGCAATTGAGGAGGTTGTATAAGCAATCTGTGGAGTTCCATACTCCACGGTTGACAGTATCGAACTTGATCGGCACGAAATGTCTGGTCACATTAGCAAAAAACTGGCCATCTGTCACGTGGTACTCTGAAACTGAAATAATTATTGTTAATAGGTATTGTCAGGAGTTTCTTTTTATTGTTATAAACTAGTACTTGACTGCGATCCAACCTGATGGTAAACAGTGATGCAATCGTTGATGGGGAGGCGCACTAGTTTATTAAGAGCATATTCACTCTTTCCTTGAAGATACCCAAATTATAATCGGATGGGAAGACCGCAGTAGGCGAACTGTTGGTGAAACGCTTAGGGCTTGTTTACGGAGACGCGGCGCGTTACGTGGCGCGTCGGGCGGTCGTCGTACATTGCCATATGTTTGTGTTTGCGCGTGCGATGACGCGGCCCGCTGCTGCAATGTACGACGAAAGCCCAACGCGCCGTGCAACGTGCCGCGTCTCTGTAAACAAGGCCTAAGCGTTTCGCACTTAGATTACCATCAACTTTGCTTTTGCTGATATTGTGAGTGCCAAGTGCGAGTTTGTTTTACGTCAACGCCATCAACACTTTTATGACGCTTAGCGCACCGATTGGCCCGCTCCGAGCTCTTAACCAATCAGAGAGTCAAACGCGGTAAATGTTTCGATCGCGTAAAAACAACTACCCCCCTAGCCAACCATAGGCGCAGTCTTGCGAACGGGGAGCAATGGGTAGATCGCTGTCCGACCGTCCAGTAACCGACCGGACCGAGCCCAAGTCGTCAACGGCGCGTACTGTTCCCGCGCGCCTCTAGGAGTTGCCAGCAAACCGTAGAGGCACAGCCTGCTAGCTGCAGGCAGGCAGGATCGGCTTCTGAAAGGAAGGTTCGGCCCCATATCTACCTACAAGGTCATTGACTTGTTTACATAAAGAAATTAACTTCGAACATGCGTAGATTAATTCGAGTTTAAAAAAATTCTTTATTTTTTAATTTTATCTTTACAAATCGATAGTGTTTCATGTACCAGATCGGCCCTCCACGAGATTAAAACGATCAAAATTTAACGGTGTATGTAAACCCACCTACGATACAGCTGAAATTCCTAGTGTGGGGTAGTAATTTTTTTTTTGGGTCACAAAATCTCCTGAACGCATAACGCCATCGAATTGTCCAGCAATATGTACCGTGTCATGCGAATACGTTGTGAAATGCTAGGGGCAAGAATTAAGTAGAATGGATTGCCAACGGGGTGGCAGGCGGTAGCCTCCTTCTGCGAAACAGTGATGTTAGCGAAGGAGGAGACCGCACGTGTGAGGGAAAGAACATTCTCCGCCGCAGTAGACGCAGGCTTGCAGACGCCGAGCAACGGGTAACTCGCCGTCCGGCCGACTGGTAAATAACTGGACCGAGGCCAGTTTTCAACAGCGCGTAGTGATGCACGCACTCATCAAAGAGATGTCAGCTAACCGTAGGGGGCCAGAAGGACCGATGTCCGCAAGCTAGGACCGCGGGGAATTTATGAAAAGGAAACTCGTGGTCCTAGAACGCAAAGGGCAACTGAAGGACTCAGGTGTGGTTTTAGTTAGTTGCCGACACATCCCCCCCCAGAGCGGGAGATGTTTTAGATGATTTCCACCCTTTAAGAAAGGACAATAGATTAAATTTTACTGTACACCAAAATAGTGACAATTTTACAGAAACTAATTTTAGTTGTTTTATAAAACAATTAATTATAATAATAATTATTAATAATTATAATTTATTAATTATAATTTCTTTGTTTATTTAATTTTATACCGTTTTGTTTCAAATGTGACACTAATATTTATTATTAGGTTTAATATTAAAGTATTTATAGTTTAGTTTTTATTAAAGTTTTCTACGTATTTTATTCACTATTATTTTATGTACTAGGGGTGGACTCTTGTCTGAAAATAAATGTTATATTATTGTTATATTTTAATTGTCGGTATATCTAAGAACCCTGAGGTCCTGGACCTTTGGAAGGCGTACGAGGAACCGAAACCAACTTGCAGAGGCCTTTTAGATACTTTTAATGGTACGTGATGCCAACCGGCGATTATCCCTGTACGCGCAATGCTAGTGCATCCAAGGACAAATCCCCGGTTGCTAAAAACTATTGTGACAAATGGAAAACAAAGAAAATATATAATATAATATCACCATTGCACTCGTGCGAAGCTGGGGTGGATCGCAGAAAATATTATCATGCTCATCACACAAACATTTGTCCTGGGTGGGAATCGAACCCACGACCTTCGGCATAGCAGTCCGGGACACTAACTACTAGATCAACAGGCCAGGCGGTGTCAATTAAATTGAGCGTTGCGACACATTTGGGGGACACTTTGTCCCTTTATGTGTCTGAAGTTTAAATGTAAGTGCTGTAAATCTGTTGAAGGAGTTAGAAATTTAAGTTTGATACGTACTGTTTATCAATATAAGTAAAGCAGATACAAAACCCACTAATACTATTTTCATAATGTCACTCTTGATGGACAACGACTACTTCAAATAACCCTCCTTCTGGCGCAGTCGGGTAATAACAGTGGGGTACAGAATGCGACTAGTGAAGTGTTTCAAAACTGATTAGTGATTACCTTTTACAAACGCTCATTAACTAGGTACAATGCATAATTATCTCTCTGTGTTTAAGAGCACAGAGAATATCGCAAGGGGTCTTTGTGAAAAATCTATGAGCATTTTTGGGGTTCTGTACCCAAAACGTGCCTACGGGACTCTTAGGCCTTGTTTAAGGCCCGGTACTACTCATTTTGACCTTTTTTAAACCTATGGAAATTCACAAATATAAAAGAAAACACCATGAAAATTTATTTTATTAAAATTGACTATATGGCTAAGGGTTTGGCAAAAATGAAAACAGGACAATAATTAGTTGGCTCGATAAAAAAAAATCGCAAGTCTGACCCTAATTTACGATTTCAAACGTATTTATCTACGAGATTACGTTACGGAACCATTTGAAAGTTACAAAATAAAATAAAGCTTGTTATTTAAAAGCGCTTCGCAAGAACAAAAATCTTGAATAGTTGTTGTTTTTTTTTATATAAAAATGAAACTGCTGTTTTGGGGGCCGCGAAGACGATATAATCGCGAGCGAAGTTCATACAAAAAAAACAGTGACTAGAACCGGCCCTTAAGGAGACGCGGTGCGTTGAGCGGCGCGTTGGGCGTCCGTCGTACATTGCAGCAGCGGGCCGCGTCTCCGTAATTGAGCACTTCCTTAGCCTCCGCTGTCCTTCAGCTCGTCCGTCTGACTGTCAGCGAGGCGTAAATAATATAATAATAATAATAAGTCACCATCCCATATGAAACAAATCAAATATCTCGACTTAGCACACGAGGTTGTCGACATTAGGAATGTGGACTCGGCTGCCATTGTACCGATTGTCATGACGTGAAAAGCTTCAACGACCATCTGTCGAAGCTGTCGGTCAGGAGGTTCCTTCTTTGGAGTCCTGACCACCGGTAGCTTGGACCCTGTTCCAGACACCGGCAAGCTTTCCTTTTTTTTTACTTTATTTTTTTTATTATATTTTTAAATATTTACAATTTTTATATTATGTCATTAAGAAAAATAAAACATAATAAATAAATAGTTAATAGAGTTGAAATTTTCACAGAATGTTTACCTATTTCTATTGCCACCACAACAACAAATACATAATAAAATTAAAAAAAATAGGGTTTATTTATTTATAATACGTATAATAATATCGTTTATATTTGGCAGGAAATTATTCCCGTATTACAAATTACAATTTACAAAAATAAACAATTACAAACATTATATTAAAATTCAATTCAATTTTCTTAGGTCAAAGTTAAATTATAAAAATTAAACTGCTTTTTTTTTTACAATTAAATTCTTTAAATATAATTTTATTGTTTTTTTTTTTTTTGCGGTATTGATGACTTTAAGCCCGCCAACATGCGGGATTGGATTCCCTGTTAGTACCTCGTAGAAATAAATTTTTGAGAAATTCTTAAAATATTTAAGATTAAAGATGCAGCTTAATCATGAAATTCTTGGAAATTCCTCAATCTTTTCAGCAAAAGATCTTAGAAACCGTTTAAAAACCCGAGTAAATAATTAAAGCAATGGATGATACCATTCAAAGGGTACAGTACAAAGACATCTAGCAAATTGCAGCCATTGGAAACATTTACGGAATTCAACCAATAAAACACCAAAGGAAAGTCAACTTTATTTGGACGAGACTAAGTTCAAATTCATTCATCTCTTCGTCTCTGAAAATGAAAGTGTCGTTAAACTTTTAATATTAGCTACAAACATGTGAATTTCAACCTTGTTTTAACAGAGGTACAGTTCAAAGTACATTGTTAAGGGGAGAATATAAGATTTTTAGATACTCTATGAAGGTAATTCACATTACTATAGGTTTACGATATGTTCCCATAAGGTGACGATGAAGATATTTTCTCTGAAAGCCCTTATAAGGATACCATGGGATAAGGGATACATTGGGTCGTTGATATGTGCTGTTTATGTTATATTAGCTTTTGCTCGCGGCTTCGCCCCCGCTCCACCCTACTCTATCCTACTCTACCCTACTCTACCCTACTCTACCCTACTCTACCCCACTCTACCCTACTCTACCCTACTCTACCCTACTCTACCCTACTCTACCCTACTCTACCCTACTCTACCCTACTCTACCCTACTCTACCCTACTCTACCCTACTCTACACTATATCAATAAAAAAGCAGGTATTGGAATTTTTTATTTTATTTATTTAACGGGATAAAAATTATCCTATGTCCTTCTCCTGGTTCTAAGCTACCTGCCCACCAATTTTCAGCCAAATTGGTTTAGCCGTTCTCGAGTTTTAAATAGTGTAACTAACATGACTTTCTTTTATTATAAGGTGACTGGTAATTAGTGAACGATACTTAAGCACGTGATTGTAGTCATGATAACAAAAACGTGAAAAAAAACTGCCAAGTTTAGTACATCTTGACCAGTTAGCCGAACATAGATGTACTGACCAGCAGATTTTTACCTACAACTCGTAAGTAGGGGCCGCTACCACTCGGCCAGCACTGCTCTCTCTCACCACTGCTCTCTCAAATATACACTGTATCTACTATCTATAAATATCATCCAACTCTCCTGTCGCAGGTTTGATAGAAGAAATTTCTTTTGAAATAAACAGCATCTGGTTGCTCTTCTGTTTGTGTTCTTTTCGCTTTTAAATGCTAGTGCACATATCGTGGCCAGATCTTAGATTTGGTCACTCCATGTTATGGCCAAATAAAACTGGCCAAATAATACTTGAATGGCCCCATATGACTAGTTTCACTGACCTGCTATTTATATTTTGTTTTATCAAGTTTGGCTATCAAGAGCTACCACTACCAAGTTAGATAATGTCCACATTATCTAAGTGCTGATTAATTTTGTTATTTATCTAAATACCTATTGACTGTTGTTTACCATAGCGTTCGCATTCAGTCAGAGATGATCCTTTATATTGTGTCTAGATTGACAAACAACATTACTGATTTATTTGTTATATACTTTATTGTACACCTCATATTACGAGTCATTTTACAAGTTGTAGGTCGCGGGTTCAAACCCAGCCAGGCGCATTACTTTTTGTGTAATTTATTTCATCACCACTGCTCTTAAAACGGTGAAGGAAAACATCTTGAGGAAACCGGCATGTCCTAGAACCAAAAATTCGAAGACATGTGACATCCACCAACCCGCACTGGGCCCGCGTGGTGGATTACGGCCCATTCCCTCTCTTAGAGAGGAGGCCTGAGTCCCAGCTGTGGGAACATAAAAAGGCTGATGATGATGATGATGACACCTCATATTATGGACAGGATAAACTTTTACAAAAACTAAGGTTACAATGGGCAGTCTTATCGCACAGGGCAATCTCTTAAAAACATCCTTAGGATGAACTGAACGAAAGGAGATAGATTTGGGGCCGCCAGTGTACAAAAAACGTGAATAATATTAATTACAATATCAATTAATATACAAATAAATATCAAATATAAGATTGAGAAACGAGAATAAAGATATATTATAGTGAAAGGTAATGATCCTTCATCATTGTTTTAAAGGTCGGTAGCGTTTGAGCACGTCTTCCATTATAATATTATAGGAGGTAGAGCTTTATAAATTTAGAAGGGGAGGAGTGAGAGGGAGAGGTAAATAATATGTTCCGTGTGAGGCAAAATCTTGTTTAATATTCATACTTAGTTGGCATGAGGAGGCTGGGAGGTCTGAAGGCAGAATGGGGTCCTGCGATGGTCTTTAGAGGCAACACAGAGATCCTACGCGGACCTCAGGGGCCCGGGCGGTCCGCAGGATCACAAAGTAAGCTCACTAAGTCAGCTTGAAGGAATTGATGAAGGCGTTTTGATGGTTCGAGGTGTAGTTGATTTGGACATGACTTGGGATACAAAAGTTAGTCTGAGCTACTTCTGGGTAGTTTGTCGGCCGGCTGTCCGGTGTCCATCTGGACAAACTCCGAGTCTTCGATGGCGCGTAGTGTCCCACGTGCGCCTCGAAGAGATGTCGGCATACCGTAGGGGCCTAGCAGGGTTGAAGCCTACCGAAGCCATGGGTTCGCTTTTGAAAGGAAAACCAAGCCCTGGTATGAAAGACAATTGTCGACGACTTGGGCTCGGTCCGGACGGTTACCGGACGGTCGGACGGCGAGCTACCCATTGCTCTCCATCAACAAGGTCGACTAAAACCCACCTGTGTTCGTTCAGTTGTTTAGCCCTGGAATGTGGCCACGGTAACACTTACGAAGCTTATAAATAAGCATAATTATAATCGACCCCTAAGAAGTTATACGTGTAAGTTAAACTTTTACGATTGTTTTGGTTTAAATATTTACAAATAATTATTTTTATTTAAGATAGGCTCACGATTGACAACTATTTCACTTGATGGTAAGCGATGATGTGGCCGACGATGGGGCACGCATGCCTGGAAGCAACCTATTCAGACTTAGGACCTTTTTATTCTATTTTAAGTTCTCACAGTCCACCTCAAGGTTGTCTGGTAGATATCGCTGTTAGCGATAAGACCGCCATTGTACCCACAGATTTAAGTTTGTTTAAAAGTTTTTGTTATTATTTTGATATTGTACGAGTACAATAAAGTTTATTTTATTCTAGGTTGTTGCTAACAGAAAACATTTCATTAGTATTTTTTTTTTCTTCCACTACTAAAACACAACGCCGTCTAGTCCCAAGCTAAGCAGAGCTTGTGTTATAAGTACTAGACAACTGATGAACATACTTATATATTTCTAAATACATACATATTATAGATAAATTACACCCAGACACAGAACAAGTGATCGAGCTCATCACACAATCCTTTGTCCTGGGTGAGAATCGAACCCACGACCTTCGGTATGGCAGTCAGGGCCACTAACCACTAGACCAAAAGGCTAGTCAAAAAAAAAATATAAAACGTTTTGAATACCCTGAAGCTGTTTTCTAAAATTTAATTGTTTACCAAATAAAAATCTTCTTTATCACTAAAACAAAACTTACCCATAGTAGGGGGTGCCAGGACGACACCTGTGATACGCATGCGCGATCCAGGAAGCTGTGTGCCATCGCTCCTTTGTCCATAAGGGTGGAAACCACATAACAGTGTCATCGTCTCCATGAAACTCTCTCACCGACGATACGAAGTTAAAAACTGTAAGTTTTTCACTGAAACTTATTAAAATTTCAACATTTATTTACACAGGAAAAAAGTGAATTTTCTTAGCCGTTTTTCTGTGTAGTTATTTTGTTGGGAATTCAATTGTTTATTTGGTAGTGTGTGGTTTTTTTCTGTTGCATTGATTTGTTGCTCTCACGGCTTGATGAACTTTGAGTGATGTTGGTACGTTGTTATGAAGGGAATATTTATGAATAGAGATTTTACGTTTTCCATTAGTATTGGTGGTGATGTTTTAATCTATAAGACAATTTTAGAAAGGAAAGGTTTAAATGTTTTTAAGTGTGGTTTGTTTTGCTTTTGAGTTGATAAAATTGACGTACAGATATGTTTTATTTTTGTTTATTGCTGTGCTTAAATGTGTCTTTGATCTTCTAAAGGATCGTGAGTGTGGGAATTTTTTTAAGATTTTTCCATTATCACTCATGTTTGTATTTTGCTTTCTTGTTTTGGTTAAGATAGTATGTATATTCTCCTGTGTTAGGAACACGATAGTACCTTTATACCACTTAAGATTATTCCTAAATCTCGATTACTTAGGTCTTAAATAATTTAAATTTCACAAGTACTTTCTCCTTCTTGCGCGTTTATCCTTAATGCTCAGGGTCGTGACCTAGACGAATAACTTTCTTAAGGACTTTATTTCGCTAGCGTTGTCCTGTCTTCGGCGATGTGGATGGTCAGAAGTATAATTACATGTTAAAAAAAAATGGGCAAGTGCGAGTCGGTCTCACACACCGGGGGTTTCGTACAAACTAACTTATGTAAAGAGTTCAATACTGGAATCGAGTCTCGAAGATTTTTCCGACACGAAAAAAGTATTCGATTCCCACCCAGGACAAATGTTTGTGTGATGAGCACGATCATTTGTTCTGTGTTTGGGTGTAATTTATCACCGGTCTAATGGTGATATAATATATTATGCATGTATTACATATAAACCTTCCTCTTTAATCACTCTATCTATTTAAAAAAATCGCATCAAAATCCGTTGCGTAGTTTTAAAAATTTTTAAAGAGCTTACATAGGGACAGACAGCGGGAAGCGACTTTGTTTTATACTATGTAGTGATAATTATGTATGTATTTAGAAATATATAAATACTTTTATCAGTTATCTAGTACTCATAACACAAGCTCTGCTAGACGGCGTTGTGTGATAGTTGTGGAATATTATATTTTATTGTGACGTACGTAACAATTTTACAGTTTTCAGATTTATTCCTATATTTGTGTTATAAGTCCTTGCTTTAAAAAAATATTTCAGCGTTCTAGGTCAAAGGGAATGCCCTATGAATTTGATTTCCTTGAAAGTGTCGAAACAAGAGTCAAGAGTGAATAGGTTTCTTCTAGGTAAGCGCGATCCATCGTCGACCGTATCGTCGCTTTCCATCAGGTGAGATAGCGGTCAAGCGCGAACTTATCAATAATAAAAAAAAACACGTTTTTTTTTGCGACGTAAACGGCCGTATAATTTTTATTCATTAACTAAGAAGTTTATTGATAGCCTATTAACTTAGTTCGTTTGTATAAGCACTCATCCGATTACGAATATTATTTCGCTGATACAAAGCTGCTATCGTTATTCATAGACCTTTTTCATCCCGGAAAATCCATGGTTTTTTATATAGGTCATGGTCTTGACCGAAAAATGCCAGTCAGGAAATCACATCATTCTAATGAAGGCAAAAGTTTGTGAGTGTGTCTGACCTGTTGGTCGAGTGATTAGTGACTCTAATTGCTATGCCAGAGGTCGTGGGTTCGATTCCCACCCAGGACAAATTATGTGTGAGGAGCACGATCATTTGTTCTGTGTCTGGGTGTAATTTATCTATAATAATGTATGAATTTATTATAGATAAATTACACCCAGACACAGAACAAATGATCGTGCTCCTCATATAATATAAATATGTTTATCAGTTGTCAAGGAATCATAAAAAAAGCTCTGCTTAGCTTGGGACTAGACGACGTTGTGTGATAGTTGTGGAATATTATTATTATTTGCATGTTTTTGGAGGTATCCGAAACAAAGAGTAAAATCCCGAGGATCCTCTGAACAGACAGCTGTTATGTCTGGTGGGCCACTGCCCAATTGATGATTTCAAGCAGTTGTATTTATCTATTCTAATCGCGCGGAGAACTTTAATTGCGCGAAGCAGGACAGTTCCTTTGTGACGACATAGATGTCGCTACATGTTTATTACTTCTTCACGCTCGAACGGCTGAACAGATTTAGATGAAATTTGGCACACTGATAGACCAAATCCTGGAATAGCACACAGGATACTTTTTTGTCCCAGGACTATTTTCCCTTGGGCTAATTTTCACCTTTACGCGGACGAAGCCACTGACAGAAGTCTAGTATTTTTTTATATGTTGATAGGTTCGCGCTTGACCGCTATCTCACCTGATGGAAAGCGACGATGCGGTCGTCGATGGAGCGCGCTTACCTAGAAGTAACCTATCCACTCTGAACTTAAAGATTCCCGAGTTGCAGCCACCAGGAAACACAGACACAGAATTATATAAGAGTATCCCACGTTTCTCCCGAGAAGGAGTTTGGCGGCCGAGCGTATCGAGGTCGCTAATAGTTCGAGGGACTAAATGCCAGCAGAACATAGGAAATGTTCTGAAGCAGGATGGGTTGTTTCCAAAGGTTCTCAAAACATGAAAGTTCGAACATTAGTTCCGAATCCCGAGTTCCGAGTCCATGTCATTTTAAAATATTAAATATTTTCTTTCCCTATTTTCTTTCCCTATTTTCTTTCTTCCAGACCATCTTAGGATGGATCGTAAGAATTTAAACTAAAAAGAGGGTAGTCTTCGGGTGTATTGCCAGTAATTTTTACAATAACAATATGCATAGACAAACACTTTTCCCGTGACTTTGTTCGCTTGAATTTCGTATTTTCTTCAGGTATTATAGTGATTACTAGCTTCTGCTAGCGGCTTCGCCTACGTGGAAGTCTATATCTTCATACAAATTTCCAACCCCGTTTTACCCCCTTAAGTGTAGATTTTCGTAAAGTCCGTTCTTAGCGGACGTCTACACCCCACAAGGAACCTACTTGCCAAATTTTAAGTTTGTAGGTATATAGTGTCTGAGATTTCGTGATTAATCAGTGAGTGGTTTTTCTCTTTTATATATTTATAGATTATGTAATTATGAAAGGTTGTGAAAATTACTTAAAAAACAAAATGTTAATGTTAACGTTTGTTATGTAATTCTGAAAGGAAATCCTTTCATTATTGCGTAACAGAGTGTTTTTAAGTAATTGTCCTCTCCAAGACATTAGTACATTACGATTATCATTTTTTATCCGAGGTCTTAAATATTTTCTATTCGTATTTTTAATTTGAAACTTTTGGAATAACTAATTAAACCCGAACTGCTATTGAGTGCTTATTGCAGATTTGCAAGTATACTCATTGCCCTACGCTGTAGCTACAATTACTCTGTGTATCGGCTTTTAAACACTGAATCGAACTCCGAAGCTATCACACGACAGCTCGACTCCCAACAACTGTACCAATTAACCCAAACCTAATCCACATTCTGTACCACTTTACACCGACCCAAAAACTGAGTAATAAAGGAAGAAATAAATAGGCCATACGGCATCCTAAGTGTGAACTAGCATGGTACCGTTTGGGCCACCCTAGTGCTACCAATCTGTGTTCTCCGCTCATCGATCCCCCCTTCCGGTGGGGACGTATCTGTGCTCATAAATTCTTTCTAAACCTGACAGCTTCATGAATAGCATGTATACCCATGATGTGGTGTCTGCCATGTTAGTTTGGGACCTCACAATCGGCTCAGCATGTGTTGAAGAACCACGTCGAGCCGCCATTCTAGATTTTCGGGTCCTGTATTTAGAATTTGTGATGTGTGTGTGCAGTGCTGTGTTGTGATGACTTTGTGTTTATGTAAGTATAACTTATTTGTGTGTTATTTTGTTTTTTTTTTTTTATTCGTGAATTTGTGTGCGGAGTCTTTTGCTAGTGTGGAAATACTTTTAGTTGGATTAAGCATAATATTAACAAGTGTATTAATTGTGGATACCCGAGCCTCAATAATGAAATTAAGCGTAAAATTGATATCAATATCAATGGAGTACCATATTGATGACGATTTTTTATCTGGGGCCCTAGTGTGCTATTGTCATAATTTCGTCATTCCAACACGATCCCATTGTCATTTTGATAAAAGTTCATAATCTGTTCATTCATTACGGTCGATAAGTGGTCTCGAATTGTAGTACGAGCTGTCCAAGAATGACTGCACAGTGGCGTTCTACTGATCAAAGGAACTGTCAAAATTTAAGCAGATTACCGCAAACGTCAGACATTCATTTAGCATTTTGTACGAGATTAGCATTCTATGCCATTTCTTTCAATGGAGTGTTAATAGTTGATCAAGTCATAATGACGCCACTATATTAGTAAAATAGATTACCAAACTTGTCAAAAATCAACCATTATGAAATCAATGCTAAACCATTGGGACACTATTGTAATAGTAGACTTGTGGCCCAAGTCGCGTCAGAGATCTTGCAGTCTAGATGCTGCTTCACTTGGTCAGACCATGTATATAGGGCGACTGGTAATTAGTGAACGATACTTAAACACGTGATTGTAGTCATGATGACAAACAACTTTTACTATAGGGCCAAACCTGAAATCGCGAAAAAGTTCTGCCAAGTTCAGTACATTTATGTTCGCCTAACTGGCCAAAATTTACAGAACATATGATCATACTCATCACAAAAACATTTTTCTAGGTGGGAATCGAACCCACGACCTCCGGCATAGCAGTCAGGGCCTCTAACTATTAGACCAACAGGCCAGTCAAATATGGATGGATATAAAAATAAGTCTGTTTTGTAATAAATAAATAAATAAGATTAGACACGGAACCATAATCAACTCGTCTACTTTGCATAAGGATCTGTGAAAAAAATTTGTTCCCAATAAGTTCTATTACCAGGCAAGACGGCATAAAATTATTTATGGTGCCATGTTGCCGTCCGGTTACGCGACGTATGTCATCTTATTCCGCGAATGTTAATCAGACTCAACGCTCCTCTTGAATCCAGTCCTGGACTAGATCTGTTCAATGATGAATGAAAAGAGATATTGATTGAATATCTGGTGATTCCGGAGTGAAGTGAGAGGCTTTCGCTAATGTGCTTAACATACTATATATGTATTTATTTTCTAACTTAATTATCTACTATTTGCCACTAGCACAAGTTATTTATTCAATAAATTACATAATTCAATAAATGATAATGATAAATTATATTTATTTTTGCAAATAGGTTTTAAAAAATCTTTTACACGTAAATTTTATGTCAGTTTAAACTAGATGAGGCCGGTGTTTCTTAGCTGACTACCCTGAGAAGAAACACAAAAACAAAATCAGGGGTCAAAGTATCTTTTAATGTCCATACAGCAAGCATGTAATGGTTAAATCACATGAGAACCATGGAGATAGGTGTATGAGATGAAGATATTAAGTCAACCCATGTAGTTTTGTGACGCATGAAAATTTAATATATAACCTTATTTTTAGTATATTATGCGAAACTGGAAACATGGGTCTAGTATTTTTATGCAAAGAATCTGTGTACAAAATTTGCATAAAAAATCACAAAGTTATAAACTTGTTATGTTACCTGGTTGTCCGCATAAATACATAGTCACCGGGCTATCCGGGTGACTGAGTGGTGGTTTTACTCTTGTAAACAGCTGAGCGCTGACGCCTAATGCCCGTTATAACCTGCCATGACCTGTGTTGTACTTAGTGTCGGTGGTGTCTAACTTGTGACCTTTTTTATATTTTTGGGAAAGAATATAACATGGTGTAAAAGATTGGAATCGATTCAGTTACTGATTCTGAATCAACAATATTCAGGTTTCGCTTATACTAAAAATAATAATATGTTATATAAATTGTGTAGCTTGGTGTCTGTAAAATAATTTCCTTAATCGATCGAAACTTTCAGAAATTAGCTACATCGTAGAAACAATCAATTTTACTACTTAAGAGGGCCCTGCCTCTTCCATTGTTAACTGAGCATGGTTTAAATTCTTGTTGTTTCATCTAACGTAATATTTGATGAAGAGTCAACGCGAAAAAAGATATAACGCGTGAAAACTTTATTGGCAATTGGTAATTCCATCGTTTATTCGAATATTTCACAAAACTTGTTCCAGAAAATACGTGCTTTTTCTAAAAAAAAAAAAAAAAAATTGAAAAACAAAATTCACGTAAATTAGCAAATTTTCAGAGTTCTTTATTGGATTAGTTTTATACAAATTTATGATTTGATTTCAATAGAAACCTAGATTAGATAATATCCACAAGATATCTATGTTTCCAAAATATCTGAGTAAGATGTGTAGGTAATAACGTCATACCCACGATTTCTGATATAAGCATTTGGAGTTGAAAATTACTCAAACTCTAGCCTGTAAACCTATCAAACTTTGGCATTTAAGTATGGTTTGAGACTTTATTTATTTATTTATTATTTATTTATTAATTACAACGGTCTTACAACCAATTACAGTAACTAAACAAATTAAAAAAAGGAAAATATAACAAAACACAAAAATGTAACGAGATATATAAGTTATACTCATACATCAATCCCTCTCACAGTACTTTTTGACAAATCTGCGAACGGTTGTATGAAAATATTTCTCGGGTTGGTCACTCATAGCATAATACCTAAGTGTAGACTATATACATAGTACCTAAACACCTATATATAGATACCTCTGCACTCTAAAATGGTAATATAAAACTCAGTTAAAAGTGTCTCCGCAACAGTATTTTAAATCCAACAAAACAAAAACCACATTCTTTTCACATTAAAATTGCAAATGTATGTCCTTCCATGAGAATTTTCCCATTTGCTCCAAAAACTCAAAAGTATATTTGTATACAGGATGCTGCATATAACTATAGATATGCATATACAGAGTGGTTCGGAAAACCATATCCATTACATTCTGATGTAGAATTAAATATTCTGATTTACTTCGTCAAGGGAAGGCGTGTTTAATTGACAAGTACCTGTTTCAATTTTGGGAGGTTTCTTTTTTTAATTGTGTGAGGTTAGGTAAGTTAGGGCAACTCTAAGGGCGCCTTCAATTTAGCCGCGATGTACCGCGTGACAGCAGCGCGATGGCAGCGCCGCTGCCGCACTGTTGTCTCGCGGATTACATCCATACAAATTAAAAACGCGCGATTGCTGCGCGACACCCGCGCTGCGGCCGCGCACCAGTTTATCGGTTAAATAGTGATGATACGCACTTAGTTTTTGTTCAAGTCTAAACATTAACGAAAATCTGGTTGAAGAATTTATCGAGAAGATTAATAGTCATTCGGCGAATACGTGTAATTCAGAAAATATGGGCGCAGTAGCTTTTTACTTTATTAAACTTGTATATACCAAATAACGGCAATCTTTTCTTAGGTTTCTTTTTTTATTTTTCCAAAATCTTTTTTTCGTTTTAATAGTATCGTTCTAATCGAGAAAGGTTCTAGTGCGGTGGACGCGATGTTGCCGCGCTACTGTCGTGCGGCACTTTGCGGCTAATTTGAAGGCGCCCTAAAAGACAGCGACCTTGAGCGAACAAAAAAAGGAGCTAGCGACACTCCCCGCGCATCAAGATTATTCAAATAATAAAATGTCCTTCATTTATTAAACACAATATGAATAAAAGCCGTATATCAAAAGACTGGTAATTAAATTATCTTTTAGTTAGTGAAAGTTTCATAAAAATAGACTCAATGGGTTTTGCCTGATCTTTGCTTTTTTGTCTGTGTTAGACATAACTTTGAAAATAAATCACACCAAGTTCTATAATAAAAAATGTAAATATTCTTATATCAAATTATTGGGCAAATAATCTAGTTTAAATATTTCATTTTTATAAAACATATGAATTAGCCGTTTAGACGTGATGTTGGATTTAAAATAATTAAATATCATATATCTGCCCCTAAATTTCAGTACAATATACGAATAAAATTATGCTTTTTTATGACTAAACTAATATTTGACTGCAATCCGCCTTGATGATGAACAATGACGCAATCGTTGATCCTGAATTGCACTAGTTTATTAAGAGCCTATTCACTCTAGCTTTGAAGACACCTATATTATAATCAGACGGGACCTGTTTCAATTTGGGCGGGTAATTTAAGTAAGTGTAAGTGTAAGTTTTTTGTTTGTATATTAGTTAATTTCAGATATTTTTTTTCAGTTATATTGACGTATGTTTGGCATTTCGAATATTATTATAGTATTGTTCGTCAAGTCGTTGAGCTCCTTAGTAGTCCTCAGTTGAGCTATACGAATACTGACAAATGCACTCATATCTGTGTGATTCTTTCCTCAAAAGCTAGTAATAATCCTAGTAATTATATGCCAATTAACTTAATAATAGTCCCGGATTTTAGAACGCGTTTTGGAGTAAAAGGAAGATAATATTTATTATCCCAGCCCCACTAGCCAAGTTACAAACGGCTCGTTTCAATTCTCATGCGTAGAACGCCACGAGTCGGCTGTGCCTCCGATTCCTTTGTTCTGACCACATGACTGAGCATTGAGATGACGTCAGAATACAGGAATTGGAGGCGTGACCAACTCGGCAAGAGAATCGAAACGATGGTCGTAACTTGGCTAGGCCTGCAGGAATATGTTAGCATAGCATAGCATCAACCTTAAAATGTTCCCACTGCTGGGACTCAGACCTCTTCTCTAAAAAAGGGATGAGGAGTAAGTTCCCCAGGGATAATTTTCAACTTCTACGAGGGCGAAGTCGCTAGCAGCATCTAGTCTAGTATATACCTAGTACTATCGAGTTATAAATAACGACGCAAAGAAGGGCTGTCAAAACATATTAAGCTCCGTTTGATACGCAGACATTGTTCAATTAGTTATGATACGCTGTTATGATAGAGAGGAAATTGATGTTGTGATCCACTTGCTGATACGTAGGTCTTTTTTTGAGGTTCGAAATCATCTAATGACTTCTCCCGGTCTAGGGTGGAGCGGGAGTGTCAGACTTTACTTATTAACTACAACTATATTCTCTCAATTGATTTTTACGGTTCTGTAGATACCTCAAAAGGAAAAAGAACGGATCCCTTATAGGATCACTTTGTTCTCTCTCTGTCTGTTTGTCTGTGAAGACCCTTTATCTCAAGAACGCGTGGAGATATCGAGTTGAAATTTAAACCACATTCTCAAGCCTACGGTCCCTTGAACCTGTGAAAAAATTAAGCTTCTAAGTTAGCGAGAACAAAGATACGGCCGTTTATATCGCAGTAAAACGTATATTTCGACATTTTCAAGGGTATCAAAATTTATAGGATACTTCTCATTGATTTAGAATCCTAAAATTTGGCATGAAGCAAGGTCTCATATCACAAAATATAGGGAAAAAATTGAAAACTGCAAATTTGTAGTTACGTCACAAAAAAACTTTTTGCGATTCGGAAAAATCTTCGGGACTCAATTCGGGAATTGAATTGTTTTCATAGGTAAGTTTGTACGCAACCCTCAGTGCGCGAGTCCGACTCACACTTGCCCGTTATTTTTTTAATTGATTCCACTTGATGGTAAGCAGTTGTGCAATCGTTGATGGTGAGACGCTCTAGTTTATTACGAACCTATTCACCTTTATTCCAAGTTTGTTAACTGACGTAAACCTTTATCTTTTCCTTTCTTCCTTTATTAACCTTCACGCTTAAATTCACTCCGTTATCTTTTATGTCATTTACACCACCAACCACCTGCTTATCTTTTCTTCGTCTCTATCAAGTCCATTTGAAGGTTGACTATAAAAGATCGCTATTGCCGATTAGACCGCCTATTGTTTCACCGTATTTAGTCTTACGAGTTCTTAATAGACTGGCCAGTTAATCTAGTGGTCATGTGGTGTCGGCGCATGATGGCCATCAATGTCGACGTCACACAAAATTCACAGTCACAGTAATATAGAATGATAGGAAATGTTATAGTGATGATAACAAAATACCTTACTTTAGTTCAAGGTGTTTATTCCATGGGCGGCGAAAGAGTGCCTTTCAAAACACATTACATCGGTTTTTATACACAGAAATTGACAAGCATCAAAATTCACTATGAAGGTAGAAAACTATTTTAAATAAATAGAACGGAAATCGTCACACTAAATTCTTATTTAAATATGGCCGGATGCTCTGATATTTTAAAGAAATAAAAAGGAACTGGTCAAGTTAAATCCTCACAAGTTTAACCGGGTTGTAATATGTTTTTAAAATAAGAAAGGAAGTCTTCATTTAATTCGTTATAAATTGAACAGGATGTTGTAATATTTAAAATAAATCGAAAGGACTGACTGCTATGCCGGAGGTCGTGGGTTTGATTCCCACCCAGGACAAATGTTTTTGTAATAAGCACGATCATTTGTTCTGTGTCTGGGTGTAATTTATCTATAATATGTAAGTATGTTTATCAGGTGTCTAGTACTCATAACACAAGCTCTGCTTAGCTTGAGACTAGACGACTTTGTGTGATAATTGTGGAATGTATTGTATTTGTATTATATTATTAAAAAAAATATAATTAATCATAAAGTATATTAGGTATATCCGCCCTGTTTGTAAATTACGAAGTAGTAATTAGAATATTTATGTAAATAAATGAAATAAAAACCATTGTTGTATCTGAAAATAGGCTATAAATATTAGATCAGTCTTAATAAAGAGTCTTAAGATGGAGAGAAAACACGTTCCTGGAAAAAAATATACCTAATTGTTGCTTACGACATTTTGCCATAAAAATGGTTGATACATCTGCAAATGAATAGCTTACACCAATTGATATACAAACCAAAGTGACTCAAATCACGACCTAACTGAATTTCTAGATGCATGTGCAACTACAAAGGCATTTACATATCTATTCTAGATATACAAAAGGTACCATTTGACGGTCAAGAGTAATAGTTTATTGAATAAAGGATCGTTACAAATAGCTGTATGCTTGTTATCCTATCAGTCCAGTAGGGCAGGTCATTGGGGTACCAACAGACACAGGCTGGGCCGTATATAGGGGGCTTATCGAAGTGTTGGCGCTGATCAGTGTTGATAGAATTGTAGTGGTACTATATGATCGGTTGTGGGATTGTGTGGAGATCGAAAAGTGAGTAATTATCATTAATTTTGTTGAAGTTAAGGGTTTGGCAACGGTGAAGGAAAACATCGCGAGGAAACCGGCATGTCCTAGAACCAAAAATTCGAAGACATGTGACATTCACCAACCCGCACTGGGCCCGCGTGGTGGATTACGGCCCATTCTCTCTTAGAGAGGAGGCCTGTGTCCCAGCAGTGGGAACATTAAAAGGCTGATGATGATGATGATGAGGGTTTTGATATTCTTAAATTATTTAGGTAGAAGCTTCATCAGTCAAACATGTATTTGGTAAATCATTTTTCTTTATAAATTGATGTACTATCATTTTGATTCAAGTGTAGAAAGTATGTCATTGCGACCGAGGCGTAATTCACACGAGCCGTAGGCCGGTGTGTTATGGAGCCGAGGGCTGTAGTGATAAATGTGAACGCCTATAAAACGACGTTTTTCAATACACTTACGAATCGTGAGCTTGATAGTATAAAAAAATTTACTACAGTAAAATTGTGGTGGGGGCGAGCACGCGCTTTTTCTGCACTAGTGTGGAAAACAGACCATTGCATGCTTAAAAATGGGGGGATAAGAGTGGGTTTTCGAGAAAGTGTATTGAAAAATAATAATTAGTGTGACTGGCGGCATTTTCACTCTGTATGGCAATATTTCAGCTTAGTCCAAATAAAACTAAAAATACAGGACTGCCACAAAGGGTTCCGTATCGTCCAAACTAAAAACGGCAAAAAAAAAAAAAACACATTTGTTGTATGGAAGCCCCACATAATTATTTATTTTATTCTGTTTTTATTAAGTATTTGTTGTTATACAGGCAACAGAAATAAATCATCCGTAAAAATGTCTACCATTTATCTATCACGGTTCATGAGATACAGCCTGATAACCGACAGATATTAACTGGCCTGTTGGTCTAGTAGTTAGTGGCCCTGACTGCTAAGCCGGAGGTCGTGGGTTCGATTCCCACCCAGGACAATGTTTGTGTGATGAGTACGATCATTTGTTCTGTGTCTGGGTGTGATTTATCTATAATATGTATGTATTTCGAAATATATAAGTATGTTTATCAGTTGTCTAGTACCCTTAACACAAGCTCTGCTTAGCTTCGGACTAGACGGCGTTGTGTGTGATAGTTGTGGAATATTATATTATATATATCATGATTACGGCGAAGATGGTAAACAGAGACCACAGTAAACTAACACATAGTCTGACCAACTGAAGCAGCATCTAGACTGCAAGATCTCTGACGTGACTTGGGCCACAAGTCTACTATTACAATAGTGTCCCAATGTGGGTTTAGTTTCAGTTGTCTAGTACCCATAACACAAGTTCTGCTTAGCTTGGAACTAGACGACGTTGTATGATAGTAGTAAAAAAGAAAAGAAAGAAAGAAAGAGATAGACGGACAGCACAGTGATAGTAATAGGGTCCTGTTTTTATCCTTTGGGTACAAAACCCCGAAAACTTTCCCCTGGGTCACGGAAAGTGTCAACAAGGTGTTTAGATAGGTATCTATTTAAGCAATTTGTGAGCACTCAGAGCCCACGAAGAAAAAGTTTCGTAAAAAACGTTTAATTACTTAGTTGGGTGAGTGTTTTTGGTGAGTTTTACGATGTGGGTTGAAACCCAGGCAGGTACATTACTTTGTGTAATTTATTTCATCCCACTGCTCTGAAAACGGTAAAGGAAAACATCGTGAGGAAACCGGTGTGTTGTTGAAACAAAAAATTCAAAGACCGAGAAAAAAATCCCATCCGATTATAATATAGGTGTCTTTAAAGCTAGAGTGAATAGGCTCATTATAAACTAGTGCGCCTCACCATCAACAATTGCATCACTGCTTTCCATCAGGTGGGATCGCAGTCAAGCATTAGTCTAGATAATTAAATAAAAAAAACACGTGACAGCCACCAACCCACACTTTTTTTTTATGGTGGGTAAAATCATCCAATGACAAATCCCGCCCTTTGGTGGGGCGGGAAATAGTGTCAGACTCTTACTGAATAAAAACCTACCCTGCTCCATTCTTTGCCTTTGTCCCAGGGCCCCGGGTAACATTTTCACATAACCTTTGGCCCCAGTAGGCTTCGGCCCTGCTGGGCCCCTAACGAACCCAGACTGGCCCCGCGTGGTGGATTATGGCCCATTCCTTCTTGTAGAGAGGAGGCCTGAGTCCCAGCAGTTGGAACATTATAATGGCTGATGCAATGCAATGCAATGTTTTAGTTTACACCAACCGACACTCTTTATGATTGATTTTAAAATATTTGCATAATACAAAACTAATAGATATGTAAGCACAGTGTAGACCAGCCAATATTGTACCCAAAAGCACAATAAAAATACCTACTTATTTATTAATAAAAAGTGATACGAAATAGAAAGTAATCTATGAGTCTGCAGAGTCTACAGTGTTCTCACATACACACTAAAAAAAGAGGCCACATAAAAAAGAAAAACAGTACTAGGTATACAGCATACAAATCCCCATCCTCATTCAATTTTCTTTGTCAAATAAAATAAACCCATACATGTGATGTAAATATCTGTTCATATTTCACGTTGATACCTCGTAAACACAAGCCTGGCTTTAGAGGGCGTCTGGTAAAGCTGACAGGTATGGGGGAGTATAATACGGCGGAACATATAAATGAATATCTTTTCATATCTTTGTGAGGGTGATAACTTTCTATGGGCATCAATTGTGCAATTTTTGTGGGTTCCTAACATAGTTTGAACTTGTACTTTTTTTTTCGTTTACGGCGTATCTAAATATAATAACCTCATTGGAAGGTATATGTTTGAGCCGTTTGGGGTTGAAACGCTAGGACCATGGGCTCCGAGCGCTCGTCGAGTCGTTCGGGATATCAGTAAATATTTGGTTGAATCTTCGCGTAACCAGAGGGCTAGGATTTTCTTCGATCATCGAATCAGCATTCCCATTCAACGTGGCAATGCTGCTAGCGTTCTGGGCACTTTTCCTATTGACATCGATGCGCATGAATTTTTTTATGCCTTATGAGCTTTTTTTTCTACCCATGTATACATGTTAAGTTGTAATATTTATTATAATTAGTTACAATAGTTGTAATATTTATTATAAGTAGTATAAGTTAAGATAAAATTAAAAAAGAAAGTACTTCTTTTTTTTAAACTCGAATTAATTTACGCATGTACGAAATTAATTTCTCGATACCTCCTTGCGTTCTCGAGTTAAAAGGTCTTGACAGTCAGACAGACGGTCAACAAATTGATCCTATAAGGGTTTTTTTTTATGGCAGGTAAAATCATCCAATGATAAATCCCGCCCTTGAGCGGAGCGGGAAATAGTGTCAGACTCTTACTGACTAAAAACCTACCCCTTTCCTTCGTTGCCTATCATGCCGGGGCTGAGCCTTCCTCTCAGAAAATGGCCCTTGACCCCAGCAGGCTTCGACCTTGCCTGCTTGCACCTAGCAGGCTGGGCCTCTACGGTTTGCTGACAGCTCCTTGAGGCGCGCGGGAACAGTACGCGCATTCGACGACTTGGGCTCGGTCCGGTCGGTTACCGGACGATCGGACAGCGTGTTACCCATTGCACGCCGTCCGCAAGCCCGCGCCTACGGTGGCCGGAAATCGGGATCGGAATCCCGGCGGCGGCTGGGGCGAGCGCCCCGTTGCCTTTGCCTAATGCGGACGGCCTCTTCCTCCGTTTTTTCCTTTTGAGGCACGGAACCCTAAAAATACAAGCCTATAGCCTAAGATCGTTAGCAAAATAGTGTCTAATGTTTAAACATGTTACCAATGTTCTTTATTCTTGTTACAGGTACAAAATTAGCGGCATTCCTAATCTAGTCTACGTACTTCATCGAAAATGTTAATACAGTTTCCCTAAAACATAGAAATAGTGTGGGAAAGAGACAACGGTAAATAGAAACGGCAACACATTCGATTAGAAAGAGACAGAATACAAAAAACAGAGATGGAAACGAAAAACGACGCGCGTACAGATGACATCGAACTCAGCGCACAAGGATCAAGCAACAAGACTGGGTAAGGTTTGAAGAATAGAAAAGAAAAGAATAAAACTTTATTGTACACCAAGAAAGTTACATAATCAGTACTTAGTAATCTTGCAAATTAAATTTGATCCACTTCCCGGTTACCGATTGAGCTGAAATTTTGCATACACGTGTAAATCGCGTGACAATTGACAATGCAATATTATGATGACGTGGAGCTGATCTGATGATGGAGCTGGAAGGCGGCCAACTGCTACAATTTATCTTGTATTTAAAATATTATATAGTTAAGTTTAATCGGGTACAACGACTTCCTTGTTTTAGGGCTTTTTCATATACTCAGAAAAGCAGTCGGGTTTTTTAGTTTTTTAAATTACTGTTTTTTTTTCTTAAGTTTTTCCTATGTCGTCACTTAGGAACTAAAGAACCAAAATCCTGCACCACGATATCAGACTTCAGACCTTTATTCGTGTATATTTTGGTTAGTTCAGGAAATATCCTTAAAATTGGAATCCATTAAGGATTCCACAATGTAAGGGCTTAATCGAGACCTTGCGTGACAAGAGCATTTGTAGGCACTTCCTTAAGAACATTTGTGTTATTAAAACGTCCTTTTGTGGTCGTTCTTACTAGTTTATTACCACACTAGCTTTTGACAGTGGCTTCGCTCGTGGTAAAGTAGAAAATATACAGTCACTCGGTGATAAAATAGTAGTTGTTGAAACTTCTGCGGTCCGGATTAAGTATTTTGCCTCGTCGTTTATACCGCGTATGTCTAAGGACTGGAACAGTTGGCCTGCTGCGGTCTTCCCGTCCAATTATAATTTAGGTGTATTCAAGGCTACAGTGAATAGGCTGTTAATAAACTAGTGCGCCTCACCATCAAAGATTGCATCACTGCTTACCATCAGGTAAGCTCGCAGTCAAGCACTGGTTTATGAAAGATACAGAATATCATAAAGAATAGGAATCAAATTAGAAAGAAAGAAAGAAAAACACATTTATTTGGCACAAAAAGTACACACAATGAAATTACAAATATACAAACTTAACTGATTAAAACTTAAATACATCATCGTGTGTATGACGGCTGCGCCAAATGGGTCCAGTTCAGCATAATGCCAGGCCACTACGTGGTAGTTGCCTGACGCTGGTTTTCAACTGAACCTTACTATGAGTCTACGGATGTCACTCACTCAAATTGTCTATAATAGAGCCAGTTGATGGCACAGTTTTGGCTGCTACACTGTCTGTCGCGGGTTCGATTACTGCTCGAAACAAATGTATATCCTACAGATAGTTGTTCCAGTTCTGGGTGTCACGCACCCTCGATTTATTAATTTATTAAAGGCACCGCTTTAAAAATAAGTGCTCGGTCACAGTGGCAGTTGGTGCGGGCAGCGGCGCGGGCGCGTGTTGCTTGGCCACACTGGCAGCGCGGTGCGGGGAGCGACGGTAGCCATAAACAGTTTAAAAATAAATCTAAATCTAAAAATAAAGCATGTTATTTTTTTGATCCACTGTCAATGATGTATGATTAACTGTAAAAACTGTAAAAACAGTTAAAAACAGACTGATATCCCCGCTCCCGCGCTTGTTGCCGCTCATCGCCCGCGCCTTCACTGTGGCCACTTGTATGAACTCAGTATGGCGAAAGATACCCGCGCGCGGCCCGCGTCGTGCAGTCCACGCCGCTTCCCGCGCCCGCGTGCTCACTGTGGCCACTGTAGGGTTCTTGTGTTTATGATTGCCGCGCCGCACCCGCCCCGCACCCGCGCTGCCACTGTGGCCAAGCACTAAGTATAATAAAAGAGAAAGACTTTGTAGCGACATCTATGTGGCCACATAAGAACTAAAATTCAAATCCTGCATCGCGGCATTAGAATTCTCCACGTGATTACAATCGGGCAGTTGCCTCGACTGGTGTTATCACTCGTCTGATCGAAGGATCCTCCCATTTTGCAACTACACTCTCTGTTCCGCATATTTCTCAATGTTAAAATAAATTCAGTGCACTAACTTCGTTTTTTCTTTTTCAGTGATGTGGTGAAATCAAAATCCGATCTACCCGAAAGAGGTTCATGGGGCAGCAAGCTGGACTTCATCCTTTCCGTTATTGGCTTAGCCATCGGTCTTGGCAACGTCTGGCGGTTCCCTTACCTCTGCTACAAAAATGGCGGCGGTGCCTTCCTTATCCCCTACTTCCTTACCCTGTTTCTGGCTGGCATTCCTATGTTCTTCATGGAGTTGGCTATGGGACAAATGCTTACCATCGGCGGATTGGGCGTGTTTAAGATTGCACCGATTTTCAAAGGTATGGAAATCATTCTATACTCGTAGGATATATGCATGCATTTTTTATTTGCTAAGATATTAAGTGCTTTTTAGTTCCGGTAAGAAAAATAATAATAGTTTTGAAGCTTTATAACTATAAAGATTCAAAGCTGCTAATGAAAGAAAAATTCAACATGGTCTTTGACGTCAAAGAAAATGATATCCTTATGGCCGCCATAGAAACCGGTCTCTTGCCGAGATATATTTGTTTAAGGGGTCAAAATTTCTAACAATACACCGCACTGAATTACTAAAAAAAAAAATTGAAGAATCTAAATAGTTTCATCGCGAGATATTTGCAAACAATATCGTTAATTTCGAGAAAACAAAATGTTTAAAATTTAGTAAATCCTGCAAATAGATAAGTCGATTTAGCTGTATTTGAGAGATATGAACAATTTTTGTATTCTAAAAGGTTTTTCTTAAAGACTTTTTTCTTAAAATGTTTATATGTCGTTTGCTTTCCTACCAATTTTAATATTGTTTTCACAATTACCATTCTATTTTTGATAAACTGTTTAATTGAGATAATAAAGCAAATTAGTGAAAAATTTATTAGAATAACTATGTTATACACTTTAAAATAAAAAAGGATACTTTTAAATTTGAAAACGCTAACGGTAAATTCTATCACAAGGGGGTCCAAAAACTGGAGCTATGGGTCACGTTTGTATATCGATCTCGTTCTTTTGATGATTTAAACTAGTGCTTGACTGCGATACCACCTGATGGTAAGCAGTAATACATTCGTAGATGGTGAAACGCAATTTCTTGAAACACACACCAAATTATAAACGGTCTGAGACACAGTGTATAAACTTTAAAGGCTTACTCAAAAGTATTTACATTTTGGAATCTTAAAGTGCTAATACTCGTAAATATATTTTGATGACGTAGTTATTACACAAAATATACAACCATAAAATTTTGGTATCATAGAAGGTCAGCCAAATACTGCCTCTAGTTAATCAATCATGACACGATTGGGATAATTATAGCTGTTAATTGAAAGATCTTTTATTGCGTAATGCTGCAGATTCTTTTGTATTAGAAGCTTAAGGCGCCCATTACACGGTCATGCAAACGTCAACATTACCATCAATCATGAATGATGGTGAATGATGGTTTTCGTCAATCAGTACTATACTACGTCAATCATCCCATTACACGGTAGGAAAATTTGAACTGTGGCAAAACTGACAGCAAAACCTATCGTGAAATGGGTGCCTTAGTTTGTAGATTTAGGAATAGTATTCCTATGGTTATTTCATAAATTTCTTAAACTAAGTTTGCATTTTACAATAAATGATAACGACAATTGATTTGAAAACTTTGCCTTTTTGATCAAATAACTTAGAATAATTATTTTGCTTTAATTCTGAGAACTTGCTTTAGTTAGCATTGCATTCGAGTTACGCAGTTTCAATGCTAGCACAAAGAGTATTTTAATAAATTCTTTTGATATGCTAAATTTTACTGTCACAACTAAGTCGTGAGATATCGTCAAAAGTCTTTCTCTAGTGCTCTATTCTTCTTGATACTTCATTCTATTTGAAATATCTGTTACTAGTTCTGCCAGCAGCGTCGCTCGCGTGAAAGTCGGTTTCTCCATACAAACTTCCAACCCCTATTATACCCCCTTAGGGGTGAGGTTTTGTAAAATCCGTTCCTAGCGGATGTCTACACCCTATAAGGAACCTATCTGCCAAATATTAAGTTTGTAGGTGTTTTGGTTTCTTAGATTTGGTGATTAATCAGTGAGTGGTATTCCATTTTATGAACACCGTTAAATTTTGATCGTTTTAATCCCGTGGAGGGTCGATCCTATATACGAAATACTATCGATTAGTATTTTTTTAAATTTTATGTTTACAAATCGATAGTGTTTCATGTACCGAATCGGTCCTCCACGTGATTAAAACGATCATAATTTAACGGTGTATACCACAGTGTAGTCTCTATTAAACCAAAGGTTGACTGGTAGAGAATGCCTTGTTGCATTAAGTCCACCTATGTACCCTCTACTGTACATGAAGTTTAAAATAAAGATCTGATTATCACGGTTTCTAACATTATTATTCTTTTGTTCCAGGCATTGGTTACGCGGCTGCTGTGATGTCCTGCTGGATGAACGTGTACTACATTGTCATCCTCGCGTGGGCCATCTTCTACTTCTTCATGTCTATGAGATCAGGTAAATACGTAACCACTATATTCTCTGCTGTAATTAAATCATTGTTTTACATCACAATTTCTAATAAGACTCAATTTGTGGCAATTTTTCGAATGATATAAACTAGTGCTTGACTGCAATCTTACCGGTTGGTAAGCAGTAATACAATCATTGATGGTGAATTGCATTAGTAAGGAATGCAAAGCAAATCTATGTTTTTTTTAGGATGTTTGATATTTTGCATTTCCTGCTGATTGCACTTACTTTCTTTTTTTAAGATTAATGTTCAATTAACTTTTGTTGAATTTTCTAATATAAACCAAAACCATTGGGAAATATTAAAATTACGTAACCTACATTATTGTCTTGTATACTACGCCATGAAGCTTAATGTTAACTAGAACTTTACTGACACCCCGTGCCTCGGAAAGCACGTAAGGCGGTTGGTTCCGATTGTCATTTTAGATCTTTGAGAGTCGTTACAAGTAGTCAGATGCCAGAAAGTCTCATCATCAGAATATCCAAGGAGTATCGTGTTACCCAGTAACTGGGTTGTGGAGGTCTGATAGGCAGTCGCTCCATGTAAAACACAGGTGTTCAGCCTCACCTGGTTAGAATGCCAGCCGACCCCAAGCTAGCTGAGAAAAAGCTGGAAAGATGATTATGGTCCATGTTATGTTACGATTCACTGGCCTCTCTCTTTCTGAATCTTTGCTGTATTATTGAATAGTACTCTTTGTTTCATTTTTGACTATTACCATTTTAATAACGTTAATTTCTGTCAAACAGACGTGCCATGGCGGAACTGCGACAACTACTGGAACACTGCCACCTGCGTGAACCCCTACGACCGCAAGAACCTGACCTGCTGGTCTACTATGGACATGACCACCTACTGCACGCTTAACGGGAAGAACATCAGCAAGGCTATCCTGTCGGATCCTGTGAAGGAGTTCTGGGAGTAAGTTGAGGAAACCATCTGAGATATAAAAAGCAGTTTTGTAAAACACACACTTTTAGTGCTGTAGCTTGAAGTAAAGGTATGAAAACTTTTAACTGGTAAAATTAATTTAAAGAATGGACAAACCGCTATGAATGCTCGTATGTGAAGTATTCGGTATTTGTTTAAAAAAAAATGTGTTAAAGCAAGGGCAGAGGTGGGAGGATAAAATAAAACTAACTACCGGACCTACTCGGAAAAGCATTGCTAGAGATACAAGATAGTAGAAAAGGTTAGAGGAGGCTTGTGGCAAGAGGCATACTGATACATGACATTTATTTTGCAAATCGATTTTAAGAAACACTTTTACAAAACAAAAGGTTTTTAAATTGTTTTAAACTTGATGAGGTTTCCTAACTGAATACCATGACAAGAAACACCAAAACAAACTCAGTGGTCACAGTCTTTTTTAAAGTCCATACAATATATATGGTCAAATCACATGAACTAAGAGACCTCCTGAAAAACATTACAACATGAAAAAACACTTATTGATTGATTAAAGAGAGGGGTGAAAGATAAATGAAAATGATGTTGTTTTAAATAGTCTCAAAACTTCAACTCTTCTATGTGTAGTGAAGAAGCTTAAAATCGAAAAAAATAATCAAAATATGACCTTTTTCATTGGTTAAATGATGTATCTGCCTGAGGCCACGTTAAAGTGAGAGTTACTTAGTTAATTATTTGAAACTGATTAAAAGTTACAAAATATTTGCTTAATTTACTTAAATGACTAATGACTACTTTACTTATGAAGACGTCGATTCGTAGGGGCATCCATTGTACACAAAGCAAAATATATGTTCGTACAGCCTATTCAAAAGGTGTGAAGTTCAACTTTAATGATACTGGTCGGCTAAACCCATTAAGTATCAGATTAGTAATGTTGCACAATATAAATCTTCTTCGTGTTCTATCGTGCGATAGCATCTGCCTAATGTTTGTTAAATGTGGCGTGTTGCATTATGTAGAATCAATGTTTCAAATTTTTTGAATGTGAAGTACCATGGAGCATTTTTATTAGGTTACAAACTTGTTTGAAATTACGTGAAAGTTTGTCATGCTCACTATAATGTTTCGCTGATGATGGCACGTATAATTGAGGCATTCAGTTCCCTTCAAAATGGTTGAGGTGAGTGGGGCTGATGCATGCGTCATGCTCGTGAACGGGCGCTGGCATTTGAGACTGGTCGTCTACTAGCTGCCAGTGGCTTATTTCAATTTTTTTTTTTTCATTGTTTATCTACATTGTGCTCACATAATAGAAGCGACAAGAAATATGTGACCAAGATTTATGTAACTCATAATATGATTTAAGAGTGTCCATGGAGTTTCTTGTACGTTCTTCTCCATTTAGCTTTCCTTTTTTTTAACTGTCCGACATTTTGACTATTCAAAAGTTCCTGTAATCGGTCTATTTGAAATAAACGCTTCTGATTTCTGATAATTTTAAATTAAAAACCATTTTCTTTGTAATATTTGGTTTCTCAGGTACCTTGATTAAATGTTCGCCAACTTGATTGCGATTTATTGACACAATGTTTTGAGCTTATTGTTAAGGAATAACTTTCGGAGCAAATCAATAGGCCATTATTGTTCGTCTTCAGAAACCAACGTTGTATCAAAGTCGATTTTAAATTTATTGTCAATCTTTTAGATGTAAAATTACTCTTGAAATAGGTGGATCATCTTCTACTATTTCATAAACTTCCTGACTATCACTCTGTTTATTATGTAAGCTTCTTGATTCCTAAACATGATTCCTCTTTCTCCAGGCGCCGCGCCCTCCAAATCTCGAGTGGTATCGAACACATTGGCAACATCCGCTGGGAGCTGGCGGGTACCCTGCTGCTCGTGTGGGTGCTGTGCTACTTCTGCATCTGGAAGGGGGTCCGGTGGACCGGCAAGGTCGTCTACTTCACTGCGCTGTTCCCCTACTTCTTGCTGACTGTGCTGTTGATCAGAGGTAAAGTTAGGTTAGGTTAGATTGCTTGATTAGATATCTGGGTTTAACTTTTTTTATAGAGCAGGATGTCGTAGATGCCTTTGCTCATCTGTGGAATGATGCAGATTGGTAGAGTCTGCAACCAGATTTAGATTAAGAATAAAAATAAGTTATAGCGGATAGGACTGATGGCCTCTTTTTGAAACAAGTGTTATTCTCAATCCATGCCCAGAAGTAGTGTAGTGTGTATTTGTTAATTTTATTTAATTCTGTGATTTTATTATTATTATTGGCATGGCTATTTTATTTAATTTATTTTTTAATTGAATAATGTATATATGTACTAACATTACTTTGTAAGTTGTGTATGTCTTTACTAACAATAATGGATTGTATTATCTGTAATAAATAAATTATTATTATTATTATAAAATTATAAGTTAGATACAAGGGCTGGCTTTTATCTTGGACAGAGAATAAGCATTACCATAGGAATGGCAAAGTCAATATATTAAGCTGTATTTTAGGTACACAAAAAACAGAAATACTCGCTTGGTATAATATTTTTTGGTATTATTTTATAAATAAATAAAGAAGGGTATTTGGAAAACTGAAAAAAAGACATATTTAGACTACTAACACATTTATAAGGTCAGAAACATCGAACAGATGCTGCAACTCATTGAATTTAATTCTCTCAAGAACCCATTACAAATGTCCTTTATCTACAATCAATCGACAGAACTTAAGCATTACCTCACCTTCAAAATATTTGCATACTTGAATAGCACAACAATTAACAATCAAATGAAGACCTTTAATTTCGTTGAATACCTTATCGTTTATAGCAGTTTTATGTTCGTGACATTTGAAAATAGATTTTGCCATAAAATTATAACCTAGAGCAATATAAATTTTATTATCATTGTTCCAGGAATCACTTTGCCCGGTGCTATGCAAGGTATCAAGTTCTACGTGATGCCGAACATGTCCAAACTGATGGAATCTGAAGTCTGGATCGATGCTGTCACTCAGATCTTCTTCTCTTACGGCTTGGGTCTTGGTACTCTTGTTGCTCTGGGAAGCTATAATAAGTTTACGAACAATGTATACAAGTAAGTTTGTTAGTTAAATATTTGTAGCGACATCTATAGTAACATATAGGAATTAAAAAGCGCATTTGGAATTTGTTTATTTTAAGGATGACGTTCACTGAAAAATAAAAAGAAATCGTCTTGGACAGTTGTTTCTTGCAGCATCTTGTTCATCGATATGTTTTCTTTCAGGGATGCCTTGATCGTGTGTACTGTGAACTCCAGTACATCGATGTTTGCTGGATTTGTGATCTTCTCTGTGGTTGGGTTCATGGCTCACGAGCAACAGCGGCCGGTTGCTGAAGTGGCTGCATCAGGTAACTACATAGTAACTCAGATAACTAATATCAAGACACATTTCTAATATTATTGAATTGCCTTTCATTTTTAAAAACCAAAAAAAATGCCACGTACCTAAATTATATGTAGACAACGTTGGCATTGTAAGTAGTCAATAAGCCAATACTAATAGTTTTCTATTTTTTTTACAGTATTTCTAGTATTTGTTTTGTCAATAAAATATTAAATTTAATTTGGTATAATTATATATAGTATTCCTAAGAAATAGTAAACAACTCAACTGATAAATTACTTAATTAAGCTATCACTAACTCCCTTTCCTTTCAGATCATTCACACAATGCATCTATTGCTCTCTCTCTTCATTCATCTACATGTATTATTATAACTCTTTAAAAAGTTTTGTAAAAACTCCCGTGAATATAAAGAATTAGGCTTATAAAAGTCTCTAATATAAATTTCTCTAAAAGAAAAAGGTTGATGACAGTGATTAGTCACTTAGATATATGTATGTAGTACAACAAAATTCAAAACAGCTCAAAACCGATAAATTTCTTTCCAGGTCCCGGCTTAGCCTTTTTAGCCTATCCATCAGCAGTTCTCCAGTTACCAGGAGCTCCCCTCTGGTCATGTCTCTTCTTCTTTATGTTGCTGCTCATCGGCCTGGACAGTCAGTTCTGCACCATGGAAGGCTTCATCACGGCTGTCATCGATGAGTGGCCCAAGCTCCTCAGGAGAAGGAAGGAGATCTTCATCGCTATCACTTGTGTTATCTCGTATTTGGTTGGGCTTTCGTGTATTTCTGAGGTAAATCTACTTTCGATCTAGTACCTAACTTAGTGATTACCTAACCTAAGTACAAGATACCAGTTTGACAAATGCGGCTTTTGCTGCTATTTCAATTCTTCTATTATGAATAGGTGCTTGAATATGATAACTCGCCTTAAAAGTCGCGGGTTCAAACCTAGTCAGGCGCATTACTTTGTGTAATTTTACTTGTGTATTATTTCACCACTGCTCTCAAAACGGTGAAGGAAAACATCGTGAGGAAACTGGCATATCCTAGTGACATCATCAACCCGCAGCGGGCCCGCGTGATGGATTACGGCCTATTCTTTCTCTTAGAGAGGGGCCTGAATCCCAGCAGGGGGACCATTACAAGGGTAATGCAATGCTATGCCATAGTTAGACTGAAAGCCAACATTTAAAAAGGCTAGACATAACCAATATTGAGTTGGTTACATTAAATCTGACAGGCAGCATGTCTACGTGCGTAACACCACATGTAACATTAATGAAGAACGCATTGTTTAAATTTGATGGCCCATTAGTAACCTTAAAGAGGTTGCCAGCGTATTAAACTACACTCTGATATTTTTTTTTCAATGGTTTCCTGTACGGATTGTTGATTCGATCAAAAAATGTCTTCTAGACCTGGATCGTCAAATTTTGCGTAAAATTTTGGCTGGTCAATGTAGCGCATAGAAACAAATAAAATTATGTCATTACAAAACGACATTTTCACACGTAGGTGTCTAACATATTTATTGGTATAGAAATTGATTTCATGGTCAACGCCAAGGTTTTTTAGTATCTACAAACCCGAAGCGAATCTCTTAATATGGCATTGAAAGGGAGTATTAGCTCTCATTCAAATTCAATAATCGTCTTGAGTAGAACCATGGATGAATACAAAGTGTTCTTTTGTGAAGTGCGGAAAAATGTGATGGAAATTTATCTGATGATCATTTAAAGATGATTTGGTATTATATCAGATATCTTATGATCATATAGGAATTTAAAATACCACCGGACATTCATTTCTGTTTAGAAGATACAGATGTGTCGACTGCAGTTATAGAATTTATGTTACAAACCATGATCTAGAATGTTTATAAGAAAAACAATGTCAATGTAGACATGGTAAATTAGATTTCATAAACAAATCTACTGTTAAATAACAGAAAGATAAGTCATGTAAAGCTTATAAAAACTAAAATACTACAAAAACAAATTGGCGAAAGCACTCATGAACACTGATCATTATGTATTCCGATTGAGAAGGATGAGACTATTCTTCAATTTGAAGATAAATAATCTCTGAATGAGATGATACATCATCGGATGTACTAAATCAAAAATATCAGTTATGACGTCAGATAAATTTAATTAAAAACACAGTAAAATAAAAATATTCAAGTCTAAAAATATCCCTATTAAATATCCGATTCCGATACTGATTTCACTTCTGACGTGTTCTCTCACAACGGGCTTCACTGGAAAGTTTAAAACCACCCAAAGGCCAGTGGAAAGGATAGCCCTTTCCATTGACCTTTGGGTGATCAGTGATGACATATGGTTGCGAAACGTGGTCGCTTACAATGGGCTTCATTAGAAGACTTAAAGTCACTCAAAGAGCAATGGAAAGGGATATGCTCGGAGTTTCCTTGCGTGATCGAATCAAGGATGAGAATATCCGCAGGAGAACAAAGGTTACCGATATAGCACGAAGAATTGCCAAACTTAACTAACAATGGGCAGGGCATGTTGCTCGCGGAACAGATGGCCGTTGGGGCTGAAAGGTTCTGGAGTAGCAACCACGTAACGGAAGACGCACCGTTGAAAGACCTCCCACAAGGTGTACCGATGACCTGGTAAGGAATGGGGGAATCCGATAGACGCGAGACGCACAGGGCTGTTCATTGTGGTGACACTTGGGGGAATCCTATGTCCATCAGTGGACGTGTTTCAGCTGAAATGATGATGATTATGAATAGGTACTGATTTTGGAGGATGACTGCCAAATCATCTATATCATACGCTCTTAATGAATTGACATTAGATAGTTTGGTAAGTTTTCCAGTTTCTATATCATTTTAAAAACAACCTTTTCCTAGGGTGGTATGTACGTCTTCCAAATCCTTGACTCGTACGCTGTCTCCGGCTTCTGCTTGCTGTTCCTGATCTTCTTCGAATGCGTTTCTATATCCTGGGCCTTCGGCGTGAACCGGTTCTACGACGGCATCAAGGAGATGATTGGCTACTACCCTACTATCTGGTGGAAGTTCTGCTGGGTTGGATTCACGCCTGCTATTTGCATCGTGAGTATTGTTTTTACAATTAGTAATGTCATCAATTTGGTTATTTATTACTTTAATTAGATTAACAGCTTTCTTTTAACTATTAAAAGGAAGCATTTCTTACATCACTTTAAAAATTGTGGCTGAGAAATCTATTATAATGTTCAAATATCTTTGTTTTCTTTCATTTGATGAACCAGAGTGTTTCATCTTATAGCGTGTTTATTGTAAAGTATAAAACGATACATAATTACTGATGCACGCGGCACGCTCGTGAACAGGCGCCGTCAGTAGTATTTTTTTAGCTGCCAGTGGTTTATTTCAATGTTTGTTTTTTAATTATTATTTTTTTACGAGTATTTTCTACAATATGCACACATAATAGATGTGACAAAAAATTTAACCATGATTTTATGTAACTCATAATATGATTTAAAACAGTGTCCATGGAGTTAGATCTCTGTGTAGAAGAACGTACAATCTTCTACATAGAGATCTACGCTTTGGAACGTGCAATTTAACTTCACTTTTTTTTGTTTCTGATTTCTGCTATAATTTCCACATTCATTCTTCTCCTCAGAGCGTCTTCATCTTCAACTTGGTCCAGTGGAAGCCGATCAAGTACATGAACTACGAGTACCCCTGGTGGTCGCATGCCTTCGGCTGGTTCACTGCCTTGTCCTCAATGATGTGTATCCCTGGATACATGGTCTACCTGTGGCGCGTCACTCCTGGTACTTGGCAAGAGGTAAGCTGTATATATTTTTTCTGATACAGAGAGGCATAGAAGTTAATTTTGCTTTTTTTATTTTGAGTACAAAGGTAATGCTTACTTCTAAAGACAGTTCTGTGTAATAAATGTGTATCAGTTTTTTTTTGCGATGCTTTACATTAGGAATGTCTCCTGGTGCGTTTACAAACATGTAAACTCACATTCACAAGTCAACCAGACCCGGAACAATTATCTGTGGGCCATACAAATAATAGTAACGTGCGTTTATCGACCCCGCGACACGCAGTGCAATAGCTAATCACTTAACCATTGCTTAAAAATGTTTTTATAATGACATAAACTAGTGCTTGACTGCAATCCCCCCTACAGGCAAGCATTGATGCAACCATTGATTGTAAATCGCACTAGTTTAACAAAACAACTGAATTACATTTGAGGCAGTTACGTGTCGTTTAAAAAACCATCCTAGTTTCATTAATACGATTTTTTTGTGATTACGTTGGTGATTGTTTACATACATACTTTTTTATTGATAGCTCATAATACGAAAGCTTACGCCCTTTTACAACTGGGTCAGGCAGACGCTATAGAACGCTATCTGTTACAATTAGTCTACTAACTTTTTAGACCTTTATTTATCTTTTCATACCTCTCCAATGAATCTAAATTGGCTATTAATATCAAATATTTCAAAATATTTAAACTGGTGATGGTCTTAAAAGTCATACCACCATTTTTTTATTTGTTCCAGAAATTCCACAAGATTGTTCGCATCCCGGAGGACGTCCCGACTCTTAGGACCAAGATGCAGGCTGAAGAACTGGCCAAGCACAACAAATCTTAACTCCCCTTACTCCCACTTAACAGCAGGATCTCAGACCAAAGGGATTCGGAAAGTAACACCTTAGTCTTGTGTGGTTAGAGCTGATATTAGATTGACAACACATTACACTGTTACGATCATAAAATAAAAATGAAATATAACTAAAATATGATAAAGCTATCTGATATATTTACATATAGTATGAAAAACAAATAAGAACTTATTTATAATAAGAAGAAATGTTTATATATTTTATTGAACCTAACCTTACAGGATGACTATCGTGGGAAGTATAAGAAATAAATTCTAAAACATCACGCACAATTTTAATAAATATAATATCATAAATTATGTGCCAAATATAACTGTGCCATATACTATCAAAATATAATTATACTAAAATGATATTTATATGTAATAATTATTAATTCAAAAATTATGTACCGTGTAGTCGTATTTAAAAAAATATTTAAGCGCATTATGTTTTAGATTTTTAGAATAATTTGATGACTTTCCGTTTGCCGTGTGTCGACACGTTCATGTACGTTTAATTGTACGATAATTATTTATAATTATAATTATTAAGCATATTTAGGTTAATGTAACAATATTATTAAAAGTTAACTATCTGTCTTCCATGTAGCTGACGCTTAGATTTTACTGTTATAATTGATATTTAATATATTAAATGTTTATTTTTTATTACTGACCCAAATCTGGTGAATAAATATTTGATTGCTAAAATAATAAATAGCAAAAAAAAAACTGTTTGTTCCTTTTGTGCCTAAATATGAAATAATTTTGTTTTGAGAATTTTAATAAAAAAATACAACGAAATAACCTCATTTTAATAAACACTGGGTTTTGGTCGTAATTACTAAAATTAATTTATCACTTATTATTATTGTACGTAAGTAGAAAAATACATCTTTTGTAATAATTATATTTGTTATCCTTAAAGGATTTGAGTATTAGTTCGATGTTAGATATTTTTTAGATATTTAAGAATTTATATTTAAAGCGCTTCGGGACGCGTAATTTTTGAATCTAAACGGTGTTTTGTCGAAAATGTATGATTCAGATTTTTAATCATTTTTAAATGCATTTAATTTTATGTATATTTAAATGCCTATCTATAAGTTAAGTATAAATATTATGTTGTATAAATGGAGTTTATGAATGTTGTTGATGTTCATATCATTAGATTAATATTATCAGTGTGTGTAGTATCGATTTGGTTAATCAGCTTTAAAAATAAATTATTTTAATTCATTTTTAATTTAGCTATACAATGAAATCATCATATTGATATTTAATTTTTTCAGAGTCACTGCGACCTAAAATATTGAATGTTCAAACCTGTGTTCTAAATGAGACCAAAGAATCTAAAAATATATTCTATTCTAGCCAAACATTTATAATATACTGTAGATTTTATATATTTACAAATAAAATACTATCTTCATATATCTACGTTTTAAATTATTTATGCGCACACGATGTTTAAATTGGTATAATATCTATAACAAACTACGACTTATGATTTATTTTTATTGATTGTTACAAAAACAGGATCACATCTAATTGGTCTTGAATAATTTACGTTTTCATTTATTATATACGAAACATAAAAACGATACATTACTTCGAGTGTTCAAATTGATAAATATCTATTTATACTGTCAATTTTTAATATATCGATATACTTAGTAGCGAAAACTGTATCCCATTTATAAAATTTACCTTTACATTTTTTAAAATAAGACAATATATTTAAAAAAAATATTTAATCCTATAATTTTACTAAAACTGTTTACCTTCGTAGTGTTTGAAGAAAATTTTAATAGAATATTAGTGAATTTAATATATTATAAATATAAGATACTCGTAGCCTGATTTTGTATAAATGAGTGATATGAAATAAATTATTGTATTAGGAGATTTCACATATATTATTGTATTTGTGTTAGATATTGGACACTAACAAATAAAAAAATCAGTAAAGCATGAAATATATTGAATGAGACATAACAGGAAAAAATCAATAAATACTTTATGAATTTCTTTTTTAAAACCTTATTTCTGAATAATAAATATTTAAAGTGTCTAATATCTTTCAAATTTATGCGTTATCTAAGATAAATGTGCTTCCATATATTTTAAAATTATGAATAGAAAATATATTGTTATTATTTTTAAATAAATTAATGTACTGTGTACTTTTTAAAGTTTACAAATAATATTTAATCATACAAAAATTATTTAATATAATCAATAAAAGATAACATACAAAAATTATTTAAAAAGATTTCCATTTACCAACGAACTGTGTAGAAACATTATTTATGTATTTATGCAAAAGTTGAAGGTTAATATAAACCGCCCATTTACTAAATAATTATTAAATATAAATAAATATATAGTACTTAGGGCAAATAATAATCATACAGAGTAATCTATGAGCCGACATGTCATTTAATCATCATTACTATTATCAATTATTTATAATTACTCAGCAATAATATCATGTCATTTATATATTTTACTTATGATTGTTATAATTGATAGAAATAATTATTCTTTGTTGTATACAATTATATAATTTTGAAGCCATATATTATAAATGTTTTCTGAAATAATTTTTTATTTTTGAAACGGTATGTAACGTAGTTTAAATCGTTGAAATATTTATTTCATTAAATAGTAGATAAAAACACGGTTTATTTATTTTGACCTTTGCGAATGGTAGTTATTCTCCTTTCCGTGAAATACCCTAGCCATCCACAATAATTATTTACCCACTCAAAATATAGGCTGAAAATCCACCTAATTCTGACTATTGCTACTACATCGAGTCTAATAATAATTTAAAAAAAGTGCAATAAAATATTATTTTAAAGCATTTTTTTTTCATTATTGTTAGACTCGCGTCCGCTATCTCACCAGATGATAAACGATAATGTTGTTGCCATATAGGAACTAAAATTTGAACTGCATCGGAGAATTAAAGTTCTCCGCGAGATTAAGTCATGGACCAGATACAACATCCGTCTGGTCGAAGGGTTCTCCCTTTTCTAGAGAATTTCCGGGACTTTATATTTTTGTATCGCACACCAAAACTGGTGACCCCGACGTGAATACTGCAGGGAATCTCACTACCTTTTTTTGAGGTACAAGATTATCAAATGATAGTCTTTCTTAAAATTTATATATGGAGGCTTACCCCGATTTATTAAATGACTAGCTCCTGCCAGTGGCTGCGTCTTCATTAAAGTAGGCTTTTTCTTTTTTTACTGTTGATAGGCTCGCGTTTGACCACAATCTCACCTGATGGAAAGCAACCATGCGGTCGACGATGGAGCGCGCTAACCTAGAAGTAACATATATTCACTATTGACTTAAAGAACTCCAGGTTTTAGCTATCGGGAAACACAGACTCTGGCAGAGAATTCCATTCCAGGTTCCGGCAAAAAATTGGACCCTCAAACCACATACACACATAGGGAGTGAATTTTGGGAAATTCTCTCTTAGTGTTCGAAGAAAGAAAGCTTTGTGCAAAATTTCACTACTCCCAATAGTTTTGGCTGTGCGTTGATATGTTAGTCGGTTACTTTCTCCTTCTATTTATTAAACTAGCTTGTGCCCGCGACATTGCCCGCTTAGTAATCGAAATAGTTTATTGATTTTTTACGTTAGTAATTTTGTACTCTTCTATATAATTCTTCTTCTTCTTTCTTCTATTTAGAATGTAGCAAATAACCCCTAAATTATTTTTATACCCCTTTTTTAGGGCAGTCGTGTAATTAAAATTCACCCCTAACAGGTAACCCTGTTAGGGGTGAATTTTAATTACACGACTTCCCCAAAAAAGGAGTGTTATGTTTTCAGGGTTCATGTATGTATGTATATGTGAGTTTCTTTATTCCACCGTAACTTCTAAATGACTGAACCGATTTACACGTATGAGGTATCGTTAGAATCCTTGCATCATCCCGAGTAACATAGGCTATTGAAAAAATATGGAAATACAATGTGGTGGGTAAGATAAAAAAATTAACACCCACACATTTTTTTTTTAATTTTTATTCTCTTAATGCATGTGATTGTCGTCTAGGATTTGACGAGTGGATTTCAAAAATATATATATGTTACACTATGAATCGAAACTGTAGAGTAAAAAAAAATTACCTACCACACAGCATACAGCATCCACCAGGGGGCCTCTTCCGGAATATCCGACGTCAGAGCGTCCATTATCATCAGGAAGAGGTAAGGGCTGAGAGCCGACCCCTGATGTAAGCCGAATTGAAGCTGACAGTGTTGCCCACTGTAGACCGGACTTGGGTACTGCACTAACTGTACATCGCTCAGATCAACTGCAAATACTTCCTTGGCACACCTTTCTTTTTAAGGGCCCACCATAGAACCTCACGTGGTACCCTTTCGTATGCCTTCTCGAGGTCAATGAACACCATGTGCAAGTTTTTATGTGCACCTCTGTATGTCTGGCACAGCTGGCGTAAAGCAAAAATGATATCCGTTGTACCCCGATCAGGCATAAAACCGAATTGGTTCTGTGAAATTACACTCTCTTCTCTTAGCCGCCTTTCAATAACTTTCTCCCAGACTTTCATACTCTGTGAAATTAACTTTATTCCTCTATAATTGTACTCAAGCACATCGCCCTTATTCTTAAAGATGGGCAACAATGAACTGTTGCACTCATCATCAGATATGGCTTCTTTCCGCGAGAACTTTTTGAAGAACAAAGCTGATCACGTCCATCTATCCACTCGCAGTAACTTCCACACTTCAACTGGCATTCCATCTGGACCAATGGCCTTACCATTCTTCATACCATTAACTGCTATTCTGACTTAATCTATACTAACCATTTTCACTGTCTTAAAGTTTCGTGACATATCACTAAAAGGATTAAAATAAAATAAAATAATTTAAAAAAAATTAAAACACACGACTGCCATGTCAAAAAAATTAACAAAAAATTTTATAAGAAAGTATTTCAGAGTGGTCCCCCGACTGCGATGAAAATTTCAGTTTTGCAGATCAAGTAGTTTCCGAGATTCCGTGCCTTATCAACGAGTGACTACTTTCTTCACTTTTCTAATCATCTTGAATCATCATCGAAACATCTTGTTTTTACCCGACTTTTTGTTTATTTTTTGACATGGCAGTCGTGTGTTTTAATTTTTTTTAATTATTTTATTTTTTAAATAAGTAACTCGTCTTCCATCAATTCTGCTAAAACATGTTGATGCAAAATTTGAAGTAGATTAGACCAATGAATCACGTTGACCCATGAAAACTTTGCCCTCCTTTTTCACCCCCTTAGGAGTATAATTCCAAAAACTCCTTTCTTACGGGATGCCTATTGACACAAAGAACATACCCTTCAAATTTCTGGTCTTTACGATGCAGCGGTTTAAGCTGTGCGTTGAGCCGTCAGGACAAAGCATTTTATAATAGTAGATAGAAGATGATGTCAAAATAATGTCGCCATGCTAAAACCTTACTATTTGATTAGTTCATCAGTTTCTTTTTGACACACTCTTGCAAATTGACCGGCTCCTTATAAGCAATATGATGTAACTGCGTGGGTTCTCGCCTTGGGGTCTAGGCTACTAAATTTATTTATGGCCTGTGTGATAAAACTCTAGAGAAGTGTGGGTGTGGTATTGTTTGTATACCAATTATATGATTATAATGGGTGTAAAACAAATATATGTGACGGAAATATAATGGAGAGACTTTGCTCATTGGCACTTTTGTTTTGGGTGATTGGCTCTGTTTATTATGCCTGTTATTCTTTGAATCTGTTGTATTAGAAAAATGCTATTCATTTTGAATAGTCCTTTATTAAACAAGATACTGCCTTCTTTTTTCCGTATCGTTATTCGTTCTGTCGTATCGCTACGTTGACTGCAATATCGGTGGCACTTATTAAATCATCTATAGTACAAGTGTGTGGGCACTTGGGCCACTCTAACCTGTGCTTCATGTTTTGGACGGGGGCACCACACTCACTTAAATTATGCGACGGGTCTATATACTACCTATAGCCTTATTTTGATTTTACTACTTGTTCTCAAGCCTCCTTATCACAAGAGCAAATTTGCTGAAATCCACCACCGGGTCCGGTGCGGTGAATGACATAGTTATATCTTCAAATTTTAATTCTAGGAAATGCCTCCATTATTTTGTCATCATCTTTTCTTTCATCACTTTGTCTGGCATGATCCTGGTTCTTTATATTTTATGTTTGTGGTGGGAGATCATCCAATGACTTATTCCGATCTAGGGTGAAGCTGGGAGTATCAGATTGTTACTGAATAAAATCATAATCTGTTGCTGCCTTTCAGTTGCCCTTTCCATTCTAGGACCGCGGGTTTCCTTTAACTTTTCCCGCGTGGTTACTTCATCTTAGTAGAAATTAGAATCGTTTATTTCAAATAGACCAATTACAGGTACTTTTTAATTGTCAAAATGTTGGTCAGTCCAAAACTAAGTGAAGCTAAATTGCACGTTCCAAAGCGTACATCTCTATGGAGAAGAACGCGCAAGCAACTTCAGGTAGATACTTGCGTTTACCCTATCGAGAAGAAGTTAAGTAAATAAAACATCAGCTGCAAACATTGATGATTTCTTGTTAAAATAATAATTCTTTCTCGACACATGCCTGATTTATGGTGTCGTACAATTTAATTGAGCTTTCATTATGGCCTTTCAAATAGCATATGCTATAACCAGATATAGCACTGGGTAAGAAGTCCATACAAAAGTGTACATTATCTTTACGCAAGAAAAAGTCGAAGGTCGTTCTTTTGAAAAATGCAAATAAAGTTTAGACAAATCAAAGAACTTTGAGCATAGCATAGCATCAGTCTTATAATGTTCCCACTGATGGGACTCAGGCCTCCTCTCTAGGAGAGGGAACGGCCCGCAATTCAACACACGGGCCCAATGCAGATTGGTGGATGTCACATGTCTTCGAATTTTTGGTCCTAGGACATGCCGGTTTCCTTACGATGTTTTCCTTCACTGTTTTGAGAGCAGTGTTTATTATACAAATCACACAAAGTAATGCACCTGGCTGGGTTTAAACCCGCAACAACAACTAGTAACTCGAGGCCGACACCACTGCTGTCTCCAAAAATTATATCGTTTAGGTGAAATCGAAAGTAAAGATGATTTTGTTTAATAATAATCAGGTGAGAAGCGAGACAGACGGTCATTACGTATGTAGGAGGAGTATAAGTTTGTTACCTCATGTTGCTGTCGGCGACATTGGATGTCTTTAGGCTTTGGACGGATATGGCTGTTAAAACTACTAACCCAATCTTGGGTAAAATTTCATTGAAACTATTTAAAAAAAACACATTTAAAAAGAGTATATTTTTCTGCCTTAATTTCAAGGTAATTTTTTTTTCTTTTGCTAGCTGAGCGAGTTCAATGACCTGTAAGTAGTTGGTACGCAAGAACCGACAACTACCTACAAGGTCATTGAACCGTTTTCTTAAAGAAATTAATTTCGCACATGCGTATATTAATTCGAGTTTTAGAAACAAAGGACTTCATTTTTTATTTTTTCTTTATAGATTGATAGTGTTTTATGTACCGGATCGAACCTCCATGGAATTAAACCGATCAAAATTTAACGGTGTATATGTATAACTGATTTTCCTTAGTCACACTATACTTTGTAGGGGTGTTATTTATTTTATTTATATACATACATATAATTAACATTAAAAATTACTTATGTGACTATAATTACAGTAAAACCAAAAAATAATAAAACAAAAAACCATAAATAAATTGAAACTAACTCAAAAAAAACTAAAATATGGCGTCAAAAAACTTCTCCACAACTCTGTCGACTGGTAAATATGCCCAAAAGACTGGCTGTATTGCCACGCTGTATGGCAATGCTTATCCTCTGTCTAAGTTATAAAAGCTAGCCCTTGGGTCAAGCAAAAGTGTCAAAAGACTTGTTGAGTCAAAACTTTAAAGTCACCGAGTTGCTAGCCTGTCAGTTTTCTATTGTTTACATTTCGGAGAGTGTGTATTGGAATTGCACCAATTTCATCAAGTCCGTTCTATCATCGGACCGCTAGACTTACGGCGTTGCGCCACCGGTACATGGTGGACCATACACCATAGTCTGTGTGTCCTGATAGCTACAACCTAGGAGTCTTTAAGTCAAGAATGAATAAGTGCACTTCTAGGCAAGCGTGCTCCATCGTCGGCCACATAATCCCTACCCATAATCCCATGGTACCTATACCATCAGTTGAGATAGCAGTCAAGCGCGAACCTATCAACAATAAAAAAAGCTATCAGTTCCTTCAGTTGCGCTTTGCATTTTAGGACCACGGCTTTCCTTTTCAGAGATTTCAAATATGCCTAGCGGGCTTACGCCTGAAGTACGTACGTACTGGGTCCCTAAGGTTTGCTGAGATCTGTTAAAGGCGCGCGTGGAAAACTACGTGTCGTAGACGGCAACCTCCCCATTGCTCGTCGTCGGTAGAAAACCCAAACCGAGATACCTATTTAGATACCATAATATGTTTTAAGTAAGTATCTTAGGACAGTTAATTGACAATACTGATTGATAAATTACAGATACTTAATTCAAAATAAATTGCTAGAACGTTGGTCATTACTATTATCAATGTCATGATCTCACTCCTGACATTGATAAGTAGGCAAGTGGAGTCAGTTTAATGATCTAAGGATTGTATTTAATATGTAAAACAAGTTAATGAACGCAATTCACAAAGATACACACAACTGACAATAGGTTTAAAGTTGCAGGTCGGCCATCGACGCCATATTTTTAGTTAATTTTAATTATTTTAGGGTGTTTATTGCTTTACGATGCGGAGGAGTTTTTTGACGCTATATTTTAGTTAGGAGTAAGTAGCCTTTAGTTTATAAATTTATGTTTTTGTGTAATGTATATAATCTTTTGGTTAAAAATTAATTAATAATTTTTCTTAGAATTAAATACAATAATTAAAAATTATTATTACTTTACGAGGTTAAATAGGGTAAAAAAAAATATATTTTAAAATTGCTGACATCGATTTACTAGCCGATTTCAAACGTACTATTTTTAGGCTGAGAGCAGTCAAGTGGTGGCCGAGTGGGAACGACTCCAACTTAAAAGTTGTTGTTGTAGTTTTTGTTGTTGTTGTAGTTGTTGTTGTGTTGTTGTGCTGTTGTTGTAGTTGTGTTGTCGCGGGTTCAAACAAACCCAACCAGGCGCATTAATTTGTGTTATTTATTTCATCACCACTGCTCTCAAAACGGTGAAGGAAAACATCGTGAGGAAACCGGCATATCCGAGAACCAAAAATTCGAAGCCATGCGACATCTACCAACCCGCACTGGGTCCGCGTGGTGGATTACGGCCCATTCCCTCTCTTAGAGAGGAGGCCTGAGTCCCAGCAGTAGGAACATTATAAGGCTGATGTTATGTTAAGCTGTGTGCGTCTATTATATTGCATATTGTATAGACAAAACCACCTAATACGAATTCATCCTTAACCAATATACATTCAGATCATGTCACTAGCGGCCTTCAAGTAAGTCCATAAAACTTTATTTGACGTTTATATTCACGGATTATACGAGTGCTGGTATCATTGTCTGGGATTTTGTTTTTTTAATGTATTCTCTACTATAGATATGGTTATTCGAGAATTTTGTGTCGGTGTTAACTATCTTTTGCTTTGTAGAGCTTTTATGGTAGGTGAAATCATCCAATGACAAAGCCCTTGGGCGGAGTGGGAAGTAGTGTCAGACTCTTACTGACTAAAAACCTAACCCGTTCCTTCGATGCTTATCATGCCGAGGCTGAGCCTTCCTCTCAGAAAACGGCCCTTGACCCCAGCAGGCTTCGACCCTGCCTGCCTGCAGCTAGCAGGCTGGGCCTCTACGGTTTGCTGACAGCTCCTTGAGGCACGCGGGAACAGAACGCGCCGTCGACGACTTGGGCTCGGCCCGGTCGGTTGCCTGATGCGGTTGGCCTCCTCCTTTGCTAGCATTACTGCTTCGCAGAAGGAGGCGACCGCCTGCCATCCCTCCTCACTCCGGACCATGGCCTGAACCAAGGCCCGGCGAGAGAGATCGCTGCCGCCGATAGCCCACATCGTATAAGGGTTCAATTATTTTTTTAAACACAATCGATAACGCGGGCGAAGCCGCTAGCAACAGCTAGCAAAAAAAAAAACATATTTTGTGCTAAATTTAATCAAAATCGATTTAACAGTCAAGATCTAGATGAAATTCAAAGTTGTATGATTTGTATCTAATGTTGTCTCTTTTTCAAGTTTCAACATCAAGTGGTAATCGAACCCGCTACCGACACGGTCGTCGGCGGTCACTCAAATGATCTAAACAAACTGCATTGTGTGGGTTTGTGTCGAGCTTCTGAGAAGCATTCCTAAAGTAGGTACTTATGAACAAACAAAATATGGACAAGTGTGATAGGTTTCATACAGTTGGGTTCTTGATGTGATATTATAAGTTTATACTCTCAGTTATGCATAGTTTTTTCACTGGACTGATTTATTTAGTTTAGGCAACAGCGTGTTACATTACTATACTATACACCGTTAAATTTTGATCGTTTTAATCCCGTGGAGGGTCGATCCGGTACATGAAACACTCTTGATTTGTATAGATAGAATAAAAAAATAAAGACCTTTTTTTTTAAACTTGAATTAATATACGTATGTACGAATTAAGTAAACGAGTCAATGATCTTGTACTAACTACCTACAGGTCATTGAACTTACCCAGCTGACGTTTACTTAAAGAAATTAATTTCGGACAGACGTAAATTAATTCGAGATTTAAAAAAAGTACTTTATTTTTTAATTTTATCTTTACAAAACGATAATGTTTCGTGTACCGAATCGATCCTTCACAGGATTAAAATAATAAAAATTTAACAGTGTATGTAATATACTGTTGATATTGGTGCAGCTTTATTATGTATAGTTTTCGAAAAAATATTGAAAATGCAACACCAAAACACAAATTATAATGATCCACCAGCTCATTTCGTTTTGTCATGTAAGTATACATGACTGTGGTGGTCAAAAGTTTCATACAATGAAACAAACATAAAAAAAATCTAATAAAGTACTACATTATCATTTTTTTTAAACATTACCTTCCTTTTATCTGTAGTCGGGTAAGAACACTGCCCTTCTACACCCGTAATTATAAAGAACTAATCACTCGTTGCTAAGTAATCTTTTATTAAGTCATTACTTGAAGTTAGAAATCATACAAAATTTAAATTTTTCTTAACTATAGAATACAAATTACTTTTACTCAAGTAATTAGTTTTACTTGTTTATAAATACAATGCGGTCCAAATGAGAATAGGATCGATTGCCATATTGTGACGTCACGTCAAATTGAAGAAATTGGTTACGGCGAGCAAAAAAAGTTTTTTTAATTTTTTAAAATGTCTTTACGAATGGTGAACAGATTTTTTATCAGAATCCTGTTCGTCAATTTTGTTCATCTCTGCGTCACTGTGTGAAGTATTTGATTAGTCGCAAATGGAAGAAGAAGGCGAATTGTTCCTAACAATGAAAATAAAAAATAAAATATTCTTTCTTTGAGCTAATTATGACTTAAAATAATATATTTAGCTAATTTATATTAAACAATAACGTTTTTACTTCACCTAGACTTAAATAAGACTACATAATACAAAGCAAAAAAAACCATTTATTGATACGCAAATAAGTTTGTTTTTCCAAACCGTACTTTTCACTCAACATTTGACAGATCGAAGTTATTAAAATAAAATAAAAAAATTAAAAAATTAAAAACAATTTATTTCAGGTTCATCATCCATATTAAGATTCAATTTTTTCTTTATAAAATTCAAATAAATTATAAATCAACCAATCAAAATCACAATAGTTTAAAAATAAATAAATAAATAACACTAAAAAATTTAATACAATGTCAAAGAAAAATACTATAGTCTACTATAGTCTTATATGCGACACTGTATATAACTTGCCTGTCACAGCAGTGTCGCACATAAGGACAGTCCAACCTACTCGCTATCATTGTCAGAACGGTATTGGAGCTGGCCCGCACTCTGCGCACAAGTGACTTATTTTATTGTCTTTTATTGGCTTTCCTATTCTTATTTCAAACGCATAGTACGGGTGTTAAAGCCCACCGACTGTGCTATATAAATTTCAAGGGCCATTCACAAAAAAGGCAACAGCCAGACAATCTCATCATGGTAACATCTTGAGTTACATTTTTGAACCTGCTACCTCTCCATATGGTAGCCCGAAGCGGTTTCGCAAGAAACCTTAACCTAACCCAAAAAAAAACGACCCTTATTAATTTTTAGGGTTCCGTACCCATTGAGTAAAAACGTGACCCTATTGCTAAAACTTTACTGTACGTCTGTTTGTAATCAGGCCGTATCTCATAAACCGTCATAGCTACACAGTTGAAATTTTCACAGATAATGTGTTTCTGTTGCCGCTATAACAACAAATACTAAAACTGAATAAAAAAATATTTAAGTGCTGCTGGCTGTGTATGGGATACAATAAATTTGTTTTTTTTTCTACTGTATTTTTCTCGATATTAATAATACGTAGACGCTTAGTATTTTCACAGAATATTTAATTGTATGTTCATTTTAAAAATAAATAATTAAGATAAAATTAAATAAATATTTAACATACATTTTGAACTAGATAAGTTCGGAGATTAATTGAGCTATCACTTAAATTCGTTAATGTATAACTCATAGTATAATATTATTAATTAATGTATTGTTTAAGGTACAAGGGGTTGACATATCCTTGCAGATAAAAATCCCAAGAATACTAAATAAAGAATAAAAAATATTTGGCCCTCTTAAATACAGCAAACGTTTGTCCGATATTAATATTACGGAACCCTTCATGTATATTTCCGACTCGTACTTGGCCAGTTTTTTTTATTATCTGTGCTTGACCCATTGGCACGCTTCAAGTTTATTAATGGGCGATAAATTTTTGTGATGCGTATACGAACAGTGTTCTGATAATTTGAAATTAAGATTTCCTTTTGTTTTTGATTTGAAGCATGGCTATGCATTGAGTGATGGTCACTTGTCAATCTACCAATAGCTGTTCTGTGGGTGACAATAACGTTGAGCTATATAGTACTCGGCTAGCATTGCCAGCCATCCGAATAATTTTATTTTATTTTATTTATCTGGGAAAACAAACGGTGATACATTACAGTTTTATAGTTAATTATACAATTCAATAAATGAAATAAATGTACAACCAATAACATTTTCCACACAATATAAAAGAACATGTAAAATTAAAATTCAAGACGTGCGAATATATATAAAATTGGACATTAAAATTATATCAAGATGTATAATTATATTATATATTAATTATATTGTAAGTGTAATGTATATAATTGTGTATTTGTTAAATTATTTAAATAAGCCTAAGATTGGTATTAAAAAACAATTAAATTACCAACACTAAAAAAAATAAATTTACAATTACTCAAGCCCCAAGTGAACACCGGCGTTTGCACACCTATTGTCTTTCTATTGTGTCTCGGTTTTTTGGTTTCAAGACCTGGCAACCTTATACGCGGCAAATAAGTTGAATCATTTGCTAGGGTTACACGCAGCACCACTTCGATTGAGACCATACAATTAGAATCATTCACGGTTGACCTTGAATTTTTGAGGAACTAACTGTCAGTTGAACTGTCAAATAAGAATAATTCACACTTCGGAAGATTTAGACCAAGTCATTAGGAATTGGCCATGAACTTATAAAGAAGATAATATCTTTACTAAAAGATCGTATTGAAATCTCAAAGATTCGAATACAAAACAGTTTTAAAAAAGCGATTATTTACCTACGGAACCCTAAACTCTTAACGACATGATAAGCGTCCGGTCATCTCTATCCAAACATTTGCTCAAACAATTAGTTATCTTTGACTGCGACAGTGAAAACTGTTAAAATTATCGTAATCTAACACTATCACTGTTAGGTAAACTGTGGGATATGTGTTTGACGCAATTTCGGTGTTAAACGTTGTTGCATAATGTTTGTACACCTCGTATGGCGGCGTGAGATACACGTGAATAAAGACGCGGCCCCACAGCGGCGCACGGAGAGGCTACGCACGTGAATTAAGCTTCACTTTGTTAGAAAATGGATGTGGTTGTGTCCACTACAACCCACGGAAAGGTTCGGATCCAGATTTCTAGGCACCGGACCGAGCCCAAGTCGTCGACGTCGCGTTCTGTTCCCGCGCGCCTCAAGGAGCTGTCAGCAAACCGTAGAGGCCCAGCCTGCTAGCAGGCAGGCAGGGTTGAAGCCTGCTGGGGTCAAGGGCCGTTTTCTGAGAGGAAGGCTCAGCCCCGGCATGATAGGCAACGAAGGAACGGGGTAGGTTTTTAGTCAGTAGGAGTCTGACCCTACTTCCCGCTCCGCCCAAGGGCGGGATTTGTCATTGGATGATTTTACCAACCATACAAAAAATCCACGGAAAGGCTACGCACGAATTGACGTCATTGATACGCCCGTGCCTTGCTGGAATAGGCGGTTACATAGCTCAACGCTGTCGACGTAGGTCTGTTTCCACTGGAGTACAGGAATATGACCCACGACTATGTAGATTACGGCCGACGGATCTTAGCGCGCCTGAATTTAGGCTCTGCGAACTTTAGCGCTCAAAATAAGCGCGCCAAAGAAATGCCAATAACTTTTGTTAACAGCAATAACAACTGCTATTGTCATTTATTTTTTAAAACCATTATTTTTTACGAGTGCACAAGCGCTAAAGTTTGCAGAGCCTAACTTCAGACGCGCCAAGATCCGTCGGCCGTACTGTACAGCTCGGTTATCGCAGCGCAGTTTCACTGGATTGAAGTGGCACGTCTGTAGCCTCTCCGTATGCGTGCACCGTGCCACGCTGTACACAGTCGTGGGTCTTCGCGTACCTACTCCAGTGGTATCGTAAACCCACGTTGTCAAACAAATTAATATACACAGCTAAAATGCGCCACGTGTCCGTGCACAGCATGCGCCGCGGTGGGTCCGCGCCTTTACTCATAATTTAGTTAAGTCAGTCTGTTACTGTATAAGTTTGGTAGCCTTTTAGATATAAAGACTATTTTTATGGTTGGAAATCATCAATGATCTTCTCTCGCTCTAGGGTGAGCGGTAAGGATGTCAGACTTTTATTGACTTAACCACAACTGTGTCCTTTAATTGCCCTTTGCATTCTAAGACCACTGGTTACCTTTTACGAAAATCTCCGCGACCTTAGCGGGCATCGGCCCTGCTGGGCCCCTACGGTTTGTGAACGTCTCGTTGAGCGTGGAACTCCGCCGTCCACGACTTGGGCTTCATCCGGACGACCGGACGGTGAGCTCCTTATTGCTCATTTTCTGTAAGCCAAGTAGTTCCGGGACATGATCTACCCGTTTGCCAAATATCATCCAAAACCGTTTAGTACATATACCTACTCACAGACCGTCACCTTTCTTAAATGGATCTTTAATATAGATCGAATTAATAAGGAGTTTATGGAGTTTTGGTGGCATTATTACTTTAATGCTACTTAAATGTATTAATTTTATATTAATAAATCTAAAATACATGGATTTCTAGTTCGATATAAAACTTAATAGATATATATACAAATTAAAAATTAATAATATGTACAAACGGTTAGAAAAAGAACTTATTGGGCATCAAAAAATTCATCCACATCGATATCAATGGGAAAAGTGCCCAGAACGCTGGCAGCATTGCCACGTTGGATGGCAATGCTGATTCGTTGACCGAAGAAAAGCCCAGCCCTCTGGTCACGCGAAGAGTCGACTAGCTGTTTACTGATGTCACGAACAACTCGATGAGCGCTCGGACCCCATGGCCCTAGTGTTTCAACCCCAAACGGCTCAAACATGTAACTACCGATAAGGTTATTATATTTACGCCGTTTGAGATTTTCTGCACCTGCAGCAGCCGCCCCAGCACAGCCTGCCGTACTCAGAAGATGGGATGGCGCAAGGGTGTCGACACAAGTTGCATCCCACACCAAAGGCCTACCTAACTTCCAGGGCATTATGGTCATCCCGTCTGGCCTCTTTCCATCGTCACGTGCCAAGCCTATAGGTTCTAAAACAGCTGGCACCCCGGCGATGACGAGAGCTCGGCGGATGATGTCATTAATGCTGGCATGCCGTGCTATCCGACCAGCGCTTCTACTGCAGGACAGGCCATGGTGTCCTAGGCGGTCGACTGCTTCACCGCATTGACATCGATGTGGAGCTCCACTAGGAGCACCCAAACGCAAGCATGTAGCGATCCGGAAGGTGGTGTCACTCAGCATGGTACCTATGTTGGGTGACGGTAGAGCCTGTAGCCAGAGACCCGACTCCCATTCCTCCACAGCCAGTAGGCGGGCACGCTCAGCAGTATTGGTGGACGTATTAATGAGATTATTCCGTAGGAGTTTATTAATTCTAAAATATTATAATAGTTAAAGTAAATGTAAAGTGAGCAATCTTGAGAGATAATTATATTTTATTAAAACTTATCACATTTTAATGTAGATATTGTTACATATTACTAGGAAATAAAAGGATTTTTAATATTTATTTTTATATAATAAGGAGTTAGGGCGTCTCCTTTCTTATATCGCCCGAGGGAATATGTAATCTTGCTCTTCCAGTGTCTGTTCGTATAGTCCTTGAGTTAAAGTTTCGTGTGTTTGAAAAGTTTTTTTATTATTTGACCACTACTTTACCTGATGGTAAGCGATGATGTGGTCGACAATTGAGCACGCTTGTTTAGAAGTATGGAGGCGCTTGTCAAGGAGAATTCCATTCCTTAGCTGAACGCGCCATGAATGTGATGTCAGATATCAGATTCGTTTAAATTTCAAAACGACCGACGATTACAGACAACTACAGGAAAAAAAAGTGAAGCTAAATTGCACGTTCCAAAGCGAAGATCTCTATGAAGAAGAACGTGCAGGAAACTCCATGAACATTCTAATAAATCATATTATGAGTTACATAAAAATTGGTTGCATATTTCTTGTCGCTTCTATGATGTGAGCACAAATAAATGTAGATAAATAAAGAAAAAAGAAAAAAAAATATATAAAAAAATAGAAATTGAAATAGATAATTATGTTAGTTTATAATATTTTTCCCTCTCCTAGAGAGGAGGCCTGAGTCCCAGCAGTGGGAACATTAAAAGGTTGATGATGATGATAATATTTTTACATCGGAATCGCAAAATCAATTTTATAATTAATAATTATATTTTAATGTTTATTGATACAGCTATAATAGCTTAAGATCTGAAGGACATCGGATACTTTTTTCAACGCGGTCAAAGCCGCGAGTTATAAATATACGAGAGCATCTCTCCAGACTTCACTTATACGTTCATTGCAGTACGAGGTCTAATAAACCTCGTACGTGTCTTCCTTGTGAACTGCCTGGTGCAGCTAAGAAAGATATAGGTCTAGGTCTAGTCTTCTTTGCCATTGCAAAGAAGACTAGACTAGACCTAGACTTTCTGTCTTCGATTAGGTATAGTTTAGAATATAATATATATTTATCTATAATAAGTATGTATTTAGAAATATATATGTGTGTCGTCTAGTATTCATAACACAAGCTCTACTTAGCTTGGGACTAGACAGCGTTGTGAGATAGTTGTGCAATAAAAAATAAAAAAAAATATTGTGGCGGCTAAAAAGGTCACATGCCACCGGTAACATGCAAACTGGCACCATATTAACCGCCTACGTTGGATATATCTGACAAAAACACTCGTTTTTATTCCACCAGGGTCCCACATCCATGACCAAATATTTCATCTCGTCAGCTATTCGTCACCTATGGGGATTGAAGAGCTAAACGAGATAGAGTACCCAGTCGCAAACGTATGACCCAGGTGAATAGGACGCGAAAACCAAAATTCATTGGAGCAATTCGAGGGTGGGACAAACCGGTGGTTAAAGAGTTAAAATAGAATGCAGTGGTGTATTTATTTGAATACGGGGTCACTTTGACCTCGTAAAGCAATAGTCAAAAAAGCTTATAGTTTGTTAAACGTTACGGGGTCTAATAAGCCCCTTATCTTCATCATAATAGTTTTAAAACGGGGTCTTTAACGCCCCGTACAGCAGAAATGGAAATGATACCAAAATGTATGGTCTTCAAAAGTCAATATCCCTATAACTTCGGATCCCGTTCCGCTCACGGTACCCCGTAACCTCCTAGACCACAGCTGGTTTTCATAAACTTGTTCTTACTGAAATAGGACATTGGAACATGTCCTGAGACATTCCGCTTAGTCAGCCGACACGGCCACGGTGGGAGGGAGGACAAAGATTAGTGGGTAGATGAGACATGGACGAGATTACTGCCTATAGGTAATGATTTTTTTTTCGTTGGTTAGGTATTCGAAATATCTCGTCAACACTCAAATTAGATTATCATTACTGTTCGATGTAGGTAGTAATCATTTGGGGTGAACGAATTTGAATTTTAGTGTACCCAGAAATTCCTGGGGTCCATGTGAATATTTTGTTTAATTTTGATGCATTTATGAAATAAAGTTACTTATTTCCGATACAATCTGGTCTCGAATTAATAATAAAATAAGAAAAAACACGAAAAATCAAACAATGTTTAATCTATTTCTTTTGACACTTAAAATCTAATTGTATATTGGAAATGATCTTTCCACCAGAACAACTATTTTTTATAAAATAAATAAATGTAATACTTTTTTGGATTCAGAATTAACATGGATATAATGCAAAAATAATGGTCTCTAAATCCCGAGAACAGCACTACCGACGCTGGCCACTTGTTATCATTAAAGTTGACAAAAAATAAAAGATTCGTTTTGACATTTGTATTTTGACTACCTAGCGGCTTGTCCGGTGCAGTATAGCTACTACTACATCGGAACCATAATTATTATTTCATTGTTTCTTTCATTTTCATTCTAAGTTACATTCTAGGGTTTTTATCAAAATATCAAAACCGGCTTTTAATTTTTTAACGATTTTATCAAGACATTTTTTGTACGTCCAACCAATTTATACATGCGCTGCAACTTTTTTAAATAACCATAATTGTAATATAATTGAAGTAAATAGGTATACACGAGTGCTACTATGTTTTGTTTGGAGTTACAGTATCCTAACCATAGCTATAATTAAAAGAAAATTTAATTAGCCTGTGGTAATTTGTAAACAGTAGGTATAGCTGTAATGTACTGGTCTCGTATTTCAGTACATTACTTAATCATGACACACTTTCTGAGAACTGAAGCAGATTTATTGTTACAACATTATATTCAAGACTATAAAACTGCTTAAATTTAAATTACTACGGCCAAATACTTTGCCATTAATCTCATAATGCGTAACTAGCAATTAAACTATACTCAGAAATACTTCATAAACTCATAGTCTGAATATCAAGAAAAATAAACATGAGCCCACCATTAACCTATATGTCGCATCTGTCCGTAAAACTAATCTATGTCAAGACAGAGACGGCGGTGCAGTGCAAACGCGACCGAACACCGAAATAGACTGCGTTGAGTACGCACGCCTCACGCTCCTGCGCAGTGCGCCGTTCGAAATAAGGATCCATTTTGATCCATGGATCTTTCTCAATAGAATCTCAAAGATTTTTTTAAGTGACTGTACTAATTGACATGGCGCCGTGATTTTTCGAACGAAAGTGGATTTTTGAAATATATTTTGACGAATATTTTTGTGAAAATGCGCTTGTGTTTTGCTGTGTGTTTGTTCGTCTGTGTGACCTTGTGTCCAGATGTTTATGGTAAGTTCATATATTTTTTTTAATTTTTTGATTTAGCTTTAGTTGAGATTCTAATGTAGCCCATGTGGGCGAAATATTATACGGATATTTTGTTTGGACTTAGTTTTTAATTTGGTGTTAAAAATGTAATTTTAATGGTTAAAAGTCAAGACATGGGAGAGTTTGGTATCGTTTAAGTGTCGTTTAGTTAAATAAAATTAATCAGGTGGGATCTCAGGCAAGCACTAGTTTAGTAGTATATCAATAAAAAAAAAATCATAAAAATATTCTAATTGATCAAAACTTAATTTATAGCTGCGTAATATTTAAAAGTTTAAATGTGTAGTTTATATAATAACTAGCGACCCGCCCCAGCTTCGCACGGGTGCAATGGTGATATTAAATATATTATATTTGTATTATACATATAAAACTTCCTCTTGAATCACTCTATCTATTAAAAAAAAAACCGCATTAAACTCCGTTGCGTAGTTTTAAAGATCTTAGCATACATAGGGACAGACAGCGGGAAGCGACTTTGTTGTATACTATAAAGTGATAATGTTTTATTGTTCAAGAAAAATACACTTTTACATTCTACTTTATTTCCTGTTTTTTTTTTTTAATTATTGTCGGTAAAATCATCAAATGACAAATACCGCCCTTGGGTGAGGCGGGAGATAGTGTCAGACTCTTACTGACTAAAAATCTACCCTGCTCCTCCGTTGCCTTCGTTCCGGGGCTCCGGGGTTCACTTTCGCCTTATGTCGTGGAGACCAATCTCATATATTTATTTATTGAATAACATAAACTATCTTTATAGTGTGCCCATGTGCATTATAACAATATGCATCGGGCATAAATACTCAAATAAAATGTATAAAAGAAGCTATGTTTAAAGAAATAAAGTTCAAAATAATATCAGCTTCAATATCACGAAAAGTTTTACTTCCATTACATTCACCTGAATCGCAATAAGACAAATTATTACAAGCTACCTAATTAGGAACAATGTCTTAGGTTTCGGCTTTTGGTAACATATTCGCAACAGGATCTGTGCGATTATGTTACATATAATTTCATTGATAAAAATCTTCATAGAGATAATAACGTTGCAACGAAATGGAGGCTTTTGAAGGTCGCAGCTTTGAACTTTTTTTTATAAGTCTTCTAGCTGTTGCCCAGGATAAAAAGTATCATCATCATTATTTCAGTCAAAAGAAATCCACCGACGGACATAGGCCTCCCCCAAGTGTCGCCACAATGAACGGCCTTTCTGCATCTCGCATCAATTGAATTCTCGCGACCTTTTTGGTCCACCTTGTAGGAAGCCTTCCAACGCTATGTCTTCCGATACTGAGTCGTCATTCCAGAACCTTTCGACTCCAACGTTCAACCGTTCTGCGTGTCTTGCCCATAGCCACTTTAGTTTGGCGATTCTTCGTGCTATGTCAGTGAACTTGGTTCTCCTGCAGATATCCTCATTGCTGATTCAATCACGCAAGGAAACTCCGAGCATAACGTTTCTATTGCCCTTTGAGTGACGTTAAGTCTTCTGATAAGTTCCGTTGTAAGCGACCACGACACATGCACTGGTAGCCTTCATCTTGAAACACTGTTGAAACACTGTGGTATACCTATTAGACGAGAAGATACTGCTCAGAAACCCGAACGCTGCCCAGCCGAGTCGGATTCGACGATTCATTTTAAAAAGTATCCTATGCGCTATTTCAAGCTAAAGTTCACCCGTGTGTCAAGTTTCATTAAAATCTGTACACTGTTCTGTGCAAACGGAGAAGAAGTAATAAACATACGCATAATTTTGTCTTTATAATATGCGTGTGATTGTTTATAAGATTGAGTTTATTTATAAGATAATGCTACTGATGTGAACTTTTAAGTTCTATAAATGATTAGTATTTATGAATTTTTTTATTTAATTCTTTATGCACTAATAATACAGTGTGCAAAGGCGGACTTAATGCCTTAGGCATTTTCTACCAGTCGACCTTAGGGTGGTGCAGAGACATAACATGCAGGTGCAACTTAAAAAAAGACAGACAGAAAGGACAAAAGAACAATAATAAATATATACTTAGTCACATAGATACATACATACAAATAAAGAACGATATTGTGAAAAGACAAATGCAACAAATCAAAAGTGTGATGATTCTACCAACTTGATCTCGTGCTTCACCTGTACTTTTCTACAACTGGGCCAGTCCGAACCAGCTCTTGCGGTAGCGTCTTGGACACCTAACCATCTCTTCCCAGGCTGGTGTCACTGGTCATTATACATGCGGCTGATGTATCTCGACCATTTTTAACTTTTCAGTCTTTTTTTCTACTGTCTATGGTCTCCGTACGAACTTAAAAGAACTTCATTTAAATACACGACATTGTTGAAAAACCAGGCCAAGGTATACCTACGCCAAACTTGAACATAACTCATCTTTGAGGAAAATAATATAAGCATAACCTACGATATAATGTTTCTACTGCTCTGGGACTCAGGCCTCCTCTCTAGGAGAGGTAACGGGTCGCCATACCGGGCAAGTGTGGGCTTGTGGATGTCACATGTCTTTGAATTCTAAGTTCTATGACATGACGGTTTCCTCACGATGTTTTCCTTCACCGTTTTGAGAGCAGTGGTGATGACATAAATAACACAAAGTAAAGCGCCTGCCTAGGTTAGAACCTACTACATTCAATTCGTAAGTCGGGGCTATTGACTCTTAGCCACTTCTGGTCTGATGTAGGAAACATAGCTTAATTAATAGATTGTGTGACTAAGAGCTAAAGCAGTGTGTTTAAGTTTCGGGCGGCATGTAGAATTCCGAACGTAATGAAGGTTGCTAAGTTTGAATACAGAATGCAGTGATTCATATAATTAACTCCCGAGCACTACGAGGGAACTAATAAAGAAACTTGAGTGAAGTGAGGAATTCAAGCCGCCCAAGACAAAGATAGCTTTAAACCCGTGTTGGATACTCTACTTTATACACCTTTTGTGAGATAATTAAAAGACAATATACTGTAACAAATTGTAAATTATAGACATATAGTATCATTTACAAGTTAATCACTCAACATGTTTTGAGATTTGAAACAAACAAAATTCACCACTAAATCGAACTATAGTTTATTAATGTTCTATAACGCCCCCGCTCTTTCATTTTTTTTTTAAAGACACAACTGCAGTAACAACATTTTTTTTTGGTTAGTGGCCAGTTTGATTTTTGAATAAACTCATTTGATGCACTTACTTTTTCATTCACTATGTTTTTTTTTTGATGTTCCAAATTCAAATCCTTCTATTCCTTATGGAACGCCTATAAGTACTTGCTTTAGTTATATGACATATAAAAGAGCATTATCGAGCAGATGTTGTAAAAATAATATTACATATTTAACCCGCATTGAGTACACTAGCATCTTGAGTTGTTGACCAAGGCGTTGCTTTGTTCACTAAACAAAATATCCTTTCGGGCTGAACTAGTATAATGGCAGGCTGTCATTATTCTTGAATGCATGATTAACAGGCAAGCTGCACACACGACTGTGCTGAGCAATCCAAGCTTTACTTTAATCCAAGCTTTACGTTACTTACTAACAAAGATAGTATTAGGAAGAACTATCTTTGTTAGTAAGTAACCCACACACTTCCTTGGAGTGACCACCCAGCTATAATGTCGAGAGTCGTATGCTGATTTACGTTCTACTATATTTTTAGGGTTCCATACCAGACCTGAGTATTTTATAATTAGATATTAATTTACCAAATATCGGATACTTTCACGAGTTTCTGAAAAAAGGGTCTTGACAGATTGACAGACAGACAACAAAGTGATCCCATAAGCGTTCCATTTTTGCCAATTGTGGTGCGGCCAAAACGGAAACCTTATAGGATCATATTGTTGTCCGTTTGTCCCTCTGTCAAAAACCTTTTTCGTCACACAGAAAAAGAAATCGTAAACTAAATAAAGAAAGGTACAGTGGTAGTCCAGTTGTCCTCGGCTTACAAGTTGTAGATGGCGGGTTCAAACCCAGCCAGGTGCATTACTTACTTTGTGTAATTTATTTTATCACCGCTGCTCTTAAAATTGAAAAAAAACTTCTTAAAAGTCCTAGAACAAGAAATTCGAAGACATGTTTTTTTTTATGGTAGGTAAAATCATCCAATGACAAATCACGCCCTTGGGCGGAGCGGGAAGTAGTGTCAGACTCTTACTGACTAAAAACCTACCCCGTTCCTTCGTAGCCTATCGTGCCGGGGCCGGGTATTCCTTTCGGAAGTTAACCCATGACCCCAGTAGGCTTCGACCCTGCCTGCCTGCAGTTAGCAGGCTGGGCCTCTTCGGTGTGCTGACAGCTCCTTGAGGCGCGCGGGAACAGAACGCGCCGTCGACGACTTGGGCTCGGTCCGGTCGGTTACCGGACGATCGGACAGCGTGCTACCCATTGCACGCCGTCCGCAAGCCCGCGCCTGCGGTGGCCGGAAATCGGAATCGGAATCTCGGCGGCGGCTGGGGCGAGCGCCCCGTTACCTCTGCCTGATGCGGTCGGCCTCCTCCTTTGCTAGCATTACTGCTTCGCAGAAGGAGGCGACCGCCAAATTCGAAGACATGTGGCATCCACCAATCCCAACTGGGCCCGCGTGGTGAATTACGGTACATTCCTTCTCCTAGAATGCTAATGCTAAATTTAATTAAATTAAATTCTGTGAATCCTTTAAGCACTATATAAGTGAATAGAAGGACGGACTCCAGTTGGTGTAATCAACCCATTACAGAAGATGATGTAATTGATTTTGGACAATGGCGATTGGCAAACAGCGATATAATAGTAAACTGGTGACCTAGAACTATGGTACTCCATACAATGGCAGGTGATGCGCATACTCATAAAATATTCTATTTCTTATATTTATTATCTTCACGCATTATTTACACTCATCTGTATGGATCGCTTTTGTCGTGGTTCCTTACAATAGGCCTCATCAGAAGGCTTAAATTCACCCAAAGGGAAAGGGCTATGCTCGGAGTTTCCTTGCGTGATCGAATCAGGAATGAAGATATCCGCAGGAGAACCAAGGTTGCTGACATAGCACGAAGATTTGTCAAACTAAAGTGGCAGTGGGCAGGGCACATTGGTCGCAGAACTGATGGCCGTTGGAGCCGAAAGGTTCTGGACTGGCGGCCGCGTATCGGAGGACGCAGCGTTGGAAGGCCTCCAACAAGGTGGGCCGATGAACTGGTTCCCACTGCTGGGACACAGGCCTCCTCTCTAAAAGAGGGAATGGGTCGTAATTCACCACGCGGATCCAGTGCGGGTTGGTGAATGTCACATGTCTTCGAATTTTTGGTTCTAGGACATGCCGGTTTCCTCACGATGTTTTCCTTCACCATTTTGAGAGCAGTGGTGATGAAATAAATTACACAAAGTAATGTGCCTGTCCGGGTTTGAACCGTTGTTAATGTATAACTATAAATTACAAAATAATGACATAGGTTATTGCGAACATTCGTGCTTACATTGGCATTTCTGCGTAAGGGCTCTACCAGAATATTTTGAAATGTTTGAAGTTCAAAGGAACGATGCAACGCATGATGTAACATTTAACCAATCATAATAATAATTACATTTATTAGCGGATTTATAAATTAACTAGCTTTTGCCCGCAACTTTGTCTGCGTGACAAAAATATTTTTTGTTTCTAGAAGTTTCAAAATTTGTTAAAAATGCTTCTTTTTAGAATGTCGATGGGTGAAAATCCTAATTAGAATCCACCTGCGTTCCTTCAGTTGCCTTTTCTGGCAGGCTCGTAATTTTTTATAGAATATCTTCTCTCCTTCTCTGTCAAATCTATCCAAAAGTTGTCTATAAAAAAATCGCTTTTAGCGTTAAACCTGCCCATTGTGTGTTCGAATGATAAATGATATTTATTTTTTAAATAGCTTTAAAAAAAACACGTGAATTTTTTTCTTCGTCAGTTTAAACTAAATGAGGCCGGTGTTTCCTAGCTGACTACCCTGAGAAGAAACACCGAAACAAACTCAGGGGTCAAAATCTCTTTTAAAGTCCATATTGATGCTGCAGTTAGCGTAGCCACCTACTAGGCATAAATAGTTTGGCGAGTTTACCATCGATTTGAGAAGAAGAAGAAGAAAGTCCATACAGTAATCATGTAATGGCCAAATCACATGAGAACCATGCAGATTAGTGTCTCAGATGGTCTTTTGAAGAAGAACCAAACAGATTTAAGTGGATTTGTCCAGTCAGTGCAAGCATTTGTCAGTATTCGTGTAGCTCAAACTTAGGACTACTAAAGGAGCTTAACGACTTGACGGACAATACCAAAGAAAGGTCATTTGGGTAGGCCGCATCAAATACTCCTACAAATTGACGGAAGGAGAAAGGCCTCTTACAAGATGGATCGATGACCTGGTACGGGTTGCGGGAATCCGATAGATGCGAGATGCACAGGACTGTTCATCGTGGCGATACTTGAGGGAGGCCTATGTCCAAAACTGGACCTCTTTCGGCTGAAATGATGATAATGATGACCGCCCATTTTGAGAACCTATTAATTTTAAGTTCCTACTGTAATTTTATTTATGGTGTATAATAAAGAGTATATTAATCAATCAATGAGGCGTGCGTGGACGGCGAGCTACGCATTACTCACCGTCTAGACCCTTTACAATGCCCTCCACTAACGCTGACACTAACAATAAGTTATTGTGGCATTGCGATGGAGATCCTAACAAGTGTTAAATACAAGACAGCAAATGCATATAAATAATTGATCATGTTCGTTCCACAATTGCATTCCTAACATTATGAGTTCATAACTGCTTTTAAATTGATCAGTTGATGATAGCTGTCAAGTACAGTCCACATAAAAGCGATGAGTGATGATTATACAGTTTCAATTTTTAATTTGTTAAGTGGTATTCTTCTCACCACTTGTGGTTTTAGTCAGTAAATGTTTGACTCGCCTTCCAGCTCTACCATAGAGCGAGAAAAATCATTGGATGATTTCCCACTCAAAACAAAACATCTTCTTCTTCTTATCGTATCGATGGTTTTCTTTTCCCTCAAAGTTTTTGGGCCCAGTAGGCTGCCACGTTTAGAACGGCATCAGTGGCATTTTTGAGGTCCTCCAAAGTGCAGGTGTAGGGACACTTAAACAAAACATCTTATTTATTTTAATGTTTTTATTATTTACTGGCTTTATTATTTTGTTTTGATACCTATTTTATTTTATCTCTGTGAGAGTGACCGTGGCATCACTGCGGGCCCTAACAGAATACCAGTGCTGCTATATATATCTTTATAAATATCGCAGCATATGCTGAGTTAGGCGCCTTTTTGGCCTTGCACAGATTTTAATGCTATTTTTCTTTTATCTATTCAATTTCTATTGTATGTGTAAGGTAAGGTAAGGTACGAAGAAACGGTTTTGTCTTTCTTTCTTTCTTCTTTATTAAACCAATACCTATGCTTTAGTTAAGGTTCTATGATGAGGTTAAGGTAACACCAATGACTTAGTAAGGGTCGAGAAAATCTGATGTATGCGAAGCGTATAGAACTGGTCGTTATGGCGGTGCTTGGGGGAGTCCTATGTCCAACAGTTTTATAATGTCCCCATAACTGGGACTTGGGCCTCCTCTCTAGGAGAGAAAAAGATACGTCAACTAAATTCTTTGATTCTATTACGGTTTTTTCACGATGTTTTCTTCTACCGTTTTGAGAGCAGTGGTAATGAAATATATTACACAAAGTAATAATGCGCTTAGCTGGGTTTGAACCCGTGACGTACCACTCGCAAGTCGGGGCCGTTGCCGCTGGAACACAAACACTGCTTTCTTCAATTTGAAACAAAATAGCTATATCAAAAACATCGATATATCCATTAACTTTTTCTGCCGACTACCCTACCAATAAGAAATAAATAAAACAAAAACAAATGGACTTCAGAAAGCCATTAAAACAAAGTGGTTCAAGTAGGAGATGATAGAAACATCGTAAGATGGGATGCTATAGTGATTAGGTTGGATTAAAATCGAGATGGTAATCTGTTACAAGCATAGATTTTAATTGAGATTTGTAATAGCTTAGCACTATTATTGAGATTGGATTATGGTGTGTTAGATAAAATGTTTTGAAGAAAAATAAAAGTTTTTTTTTTAGAAGATACTTTTAGGATACTTTTGTTAGAAACATGATGGTCGCCTTTTTAAGCCTCAGTTTTAGATAGACTGGGGAATAAAATATAAGTATGACTGTGAATTATAATTTATTTGAACATTAAATGATGCCTTAAATACACAATTAAATACATTACACAAAAACTTACTTATGTCATTTATTTACCAAATTATATTATATACATTACACAAAAACATAAATATATACACTAAAGGCTACTCCTGACTAAAATATGGCGTCAAAAAACTCCTCCGCATCGCTGTCGACTGGAAGTGTGCCCAAAAGGCTGGCGGCAATGCCAGCCCTTGGGTCAAGCGAAATGTCAACTAAAAAAAAAGTGTGACTGTGGCCAGATTCTTAAAAAAAAACAGGCAAAGGCCTCCCCCAACTCTTTCTAGGTATTTTTCTCTCGGGCCATCTCAAACCAGCCCCTGCGGTAGGTGTCTAGGTCATCTCACCACCTCTTCCCTGGTCGACCTCGATTCATTCATTAAAATAAAAATACAGGGCAAGTGTGAGTCGGACTCGCGCACTGAGGGTTTCGTACAAACCTATCTATGAAAATAATTCAATTCATGAATCGAGTCATTTTCAATAATTTAATTCATGAATCGTAAAAAATGTTTTTTTTTTTTGACGGAACAAAAAATTTTCAGTTTTCAGATTTATTCCTAAATTTGTGCTATAAGACCTTGCTTCGTGCCAAATTTCAGGGTTCTAGGTCAACAGGACGTACCTTATGTGAATTTCGATTCCCTTGAGACAGACGAAATATATGTTTTTTGCGATATAAACAGCCGTATCTTTTTTTTCGTTAATTTGCAAGTTCTATAAGTCCTAAGGGTTCCGTTTTTTTCATTTTGAGGTATGGAAACCTAAAAACATACTATTCTAAAAAAAAAACAACAGCCGAGTTCAGTATATTTTGACCAGTTAGGCGAACATAATGTTGACCAGTAGATTTTTTTCGCGACTTCAGTTTTGGTCCCGTAGGAAAGTTGTTTGTTATCATGACTACAATCATGTGTTTAAGTATCGTTCACTAATTACCTGTCACCCTATACAGATGTTTGTGAAAATAGTTCTTCTAGTTTTCAAAGGTCGCAAAACTTGATCAGGACATCCCACGCGGACTAATTAGCAGGATCTATTTATATCGTTGATTAAAGCGCATTAGCTAAGCGTATGATAATTGTTTATGCAACGAGGGACCTAGGAGCTTAGGATAAGAAGCGTATGTCGAGTCTTAATGTCTTGACTTAGTCATGTAAATAATAAATTGATAGAAGAGGCATGTTTTATCCAATTTTTTTTAGGAGGGAAAATTATCCAACGACATCTCCCACCCTTGGGCGGAGCGGAATAAAGTGAAAAAAGTGATCCTATAAGGGATCCGTTTTTTCCTTTTGAGATACGGAACCCTAAAAAAGATAAAAGCGATAATCAGTAAAAAAAAGTGATAGCAAAAAAAAAACGGAATATTGTTTTAATACAGAGTTAATTTTATGAATTTAATAGTGGTAGACCGATTGCCTGCAGCGCTGTGTATAGCGGGTTCGATTCCCGCAACGAAATAGTACATTTTTATACAAGTGCAGAAACGTTGTCATTACATACCGAGGCGGAATTCGCACGAGCCGTAGGCGCGTGTGTTATGGAACATAGGGCTGTAGGCATGTGTGTCAAACGACGTTTTTCAATACACTTACGACTCGTGGTGGTTGACCCGTGCCTCGTGGGGGTCGACGCGCGCCTAGTCTGATACGATAAACTGTAAGTGGCGGGGAGAGCACGCGTACTTTTCCGCACTAGTGCAGAAAGCAGTCCATGGCGTGCCTAAACGTAGTGGAATAACAGCGGGTTTTCGAGTAAGTGTATTGAAGAAATATTTGTATGGCCTACAGATAGGTGTACCGGATCTGCATATTTTGTGTATGTGAGTTTACATGAACGCAGCCACGATAAAGGAGTTATTCTTAGTTTGGGTTTTTTGTTTTTCTTTTAAATAAATCGCTATAAGAAGTTGTGAAGAAAAGTTGGGAAACCGATGCGAAGCAGGGGTAGGACACTATAGGATAAAACGTGCCTCCTTCTACGAAGCAGTAATGCTAGCAAAGGAGGAGGCCGGCAGGAAAAGGAGGAGGCCGCCAGGAAATGAAGACAAAGAAGGAACAGGAGTGGGCTTTCGTAAACGTCTGACACTATCTCCCGCTCCACCCAAGGGCGGGAGTTGTAATTGGTTGATTTTTACCCAACAAAAAAAAAAAAACTTAAGCCTACCTTTTACCTTTTACGTGCGTCTTGTCTTAAGGAGTTTTCTGCTTACGCCTTACCAGTAAAGCTTGAACATATTCTCTTTTAACAGATCGTAACACTTTGTAAGCGTCATTAAAATCAGGTCGCTGAAGTTTCTCCTCTAACCAGATGGTTTCACTGGTATACTGCGTCAGAGTTGAAAATGCACTTTATTTTTATTGCCACAAAGTTTAATATCAATTGGAAATTGCTCCAGTTAAGAGTTTTGTATATAATTTATTACGGTTTCAGTGTACCTTGGACAAGTTTACATTAAAAATGGGTTCTTATTACTTGTTTATTTTATAAGGTATTTAATTTTTATTGGCGTGACAAAGACTAGCTACCGGATAAGGTGGGTCTACTCTAGAGGAGCCAATCGATAGTATTTCATGTACCGAATCGACCCTCCGCGGGATTAAAACGACTTAAATATAATGCTGTATACCATTCATCAAGACCATTCCGAAAAGTTCAAACACGTTAGATTTATCTTATTGCGCTTAATGCCGAGTTTCTATGGCCATCTTCCAGTTTCATCATCAGAACCTGGTTACAGATACCGGCACGGATCTTGAACGCTGAATTTTTGCTTCATGGCTGATTTTACTTGTGAAGAAGTGAAATATCAGATCTCTTTAGTGGTATGAAGTGAGACGCGGGGTTGGGGTGTGCAATCCTTGTACTAGTGATTGGCTGGCCGAGATGTATGATGCGCAAAGCATTCTCCGCTCATTCACCGAGCGTTCAAGATTCGTGCCGGTATCTATACCATCTAACACAAAAACACGAGCCCAAACTCAATGTGGTTGTGTCATTTAATTACCGAGTTCCTATGGCCACCTTCCAGTTCCATCATCAAATCAATTCGACGTCATAAGAATAAGTTTTTGTTGCAAACCGTACTTTTCACTCAAAATTTGACAGATCGAGGTTATTGGCTTTCCTATTCTTATTTGGAACGCATAGTAAGGTACAGTACACAAAAAGATGGGGAACCCTTGCCTTTTTTATGAGGTGGGAAACCATCCAATGACTTCTTCCTCTCCCAATCTAGGGTGGAATGAGAGCGCGTATCAGACTTTTACTACGAGAGAACTTTACAGCGAGCAACGTATTACTCGTCATTCGTAAGTCTGCCCTCCTAACGCCCGAGGCAACGTCTGGGGTACTCCTGGCGTAGCTTATTAACTGCCGGTCATCGTTCTAGCCGGTTGCAGCTGAATGCCAGTTTTCTTCATGGATATAGCAATATGTTTTAGCATAGCATAACATCAGCCTTATAATGTTCCCATTGCTGGGACTCAGACCACTCTAGGAGAGGGAATGGGCTGTAAACCACCACACGGGCCCAGTGGGGGTTGATGGATGTCATAAGTCTTCGAATTTTGGTTCTAGGACATGCCGGTTTCCTCACGATGGTTTCCTTCATCGTTTTGAGAGCAGTGGTAATGAAATAAATTACTCAAAGTAATGCGCGTGGCTGGGTTTTAACGCGCGACCTACTCGTAAGTCGGTGCCGTTACCACTCGGCCACCACTGTTCTACAAATACAACGCAATGTGTCAGTTAAATCATAACCAAAATCTCAATTTTATAATCTATCAATCAATGGTAGTTTGTCCTGTTTCCTGATTCTCATTAAGCAGTTAAATCTTAATTAGGTCGCGGCAATAGCACAAATAACCCCAGGTTATTGACTTGAGGCTAAAGGCCTGAAATTGATGACTTCCTTCAGTAAGTAGCGTGAGGTATTTCAGTAGTTATACCCATTTTTATCGCTTCGTTGTTTGAGACAGGAAAACTCATCATGTTTGCTCCATTTATTTAGAGCGAACAACCCGAGGTACATTTTAATACAACAGCTCTTACGTGATTGTCATGTTATTACACATCTTTCTTCAGACATTTTTGATACTGTGATTTTTTTTAATGGTAGGTAAAATCATCAAATGACCAGTCCCGCCCTTGGGTGGGGCGGGAGATAGTTTCAGACTCTTACTGACTAAAAACCTACCCTGCTTCTTTCATTGCCTTCGTCCCAGGGCCCCGGGTTTCATTTTCACATAACCTTTGACCCCAGTAGGTTTCGGCCCTGCTGGGCCCCTACAGTTTGCTGACAACTCCTTGAGGCGCGCGGGAACAGTGCGCGCCGTAAACGACTTGAGCTCGGACCGGTCTGTTACCGGACGGACGGACAGCGAGCAACCCATTGCCCGCCGTTTTGATACTGTGGTGGGTGGAGACGTAAATTAAAGGGATTACTTTGTTTATTATAATATTATATTGTTATTAGAAGAAATTATATTATACTTCCTTATAAAAATACGTTTATCTATTTTTTTCTCATTGACAGTATATCAAAAAAGCTCTCTGTCCATCCTAACTTCTTTTTTAACTTAAACCTTCAAAGTTAATACTACGTGCCAGTTTGCACGTTACGGCATATGACCTGCTTGGTCGTCACAATACACAGATATGTGGATATTATCTAGGCGTCTATAGAAATCAAAACACAACTTTTTGTAAAACTAATCCAGTAAAGACCTCTGATGGTTACCGTTATTGGCTCTCTTAAGACCCTCGCCACGGCTCGGGTCTTAATACCGCCTCGACGGTAACCTCCTACATCACACACTTATATCATAATGTACTATTATAGAAGCCTAGCACATATTTTGACCGTACTGTATGGCTAAGTGTTTCCCACGAAAAATAAAACGGGAAACACTTGAACATTAAGTAGGTCTGTAAGTACTTAAGTACTTGATTTTGTTCACATACTGACCCAAATAAATACAGCAGTACTACCTAATATTTATATTTACATCGTCTCGCACTTGACCGTATTTTCCTCATACTCCAGAATACTATCTGTGTTAAGGCCGAAACACATTAACGCGTTGCGGAGCCACCGCGCCGCACCGCTAACATCGGCAGTGACGCCCGCCGCACTTTTTCGCGTCGCCTCAACGAAACTGTTTATTTTTCTTTGGACGCTTTTGTACTACCAGTGGCGGGCGGCACCGCCGATTTTAGCGTTGCGGCGTTGCAACGCGGTTATATGTTTCGGCCCTTATCTATTGTCGTATTCTACAGGGATAACCTGTTCCTCATGACTTTTGAGTGTGAATAGACGATTCTGTTCCATGGGTAAACTTATTTCTTGATTGACATTGATAAACTTATTGCTTACGTTCTAAGAAGACATTACTTTGTTTGAAATAAACGAAAAACAAGATACTGGATACATCCATTTAGTAAGGTTATGGAATTTACGTCGCGATGCACAACGCAAAATTCTAAGTAGGTACACTGCAACATAAACACATAAACTTTTAGCGACGCGGCGCGGTACCGCAACGCGTTTATGTGTTTCGGCCCTTAAATCTGACGACCCACTTTTGAAGCTTATTTCATACTTTTGATTCATCGGCCGTTATTTGTTTATTTTGACCAGAATAATGAATTTTAGCACACCATGTGGTCGCCACAAGTGTACAGAAAAACTGAGTAATGAGTAATATTAACGAGTTCTAAGATTAAAGTAGCGCTACTAGCTTAACCGCGTGAAAGTCGGTTTCTCCATAAAAACTTCTAACCCCCGTTTTACCCCCTTTGCGGTGGAGTTTCGTAAAATTCTTAGCGGATGTCTATATCCTATAAGGAACCTACCTGCCAAATTTTAAGTTTGTAGGTGTTATAGTTTTTGAGATATCGTGATTAATTGATAAGTGGTACTTCGCTTTTATATTATAGAAGAAGATGAACAGGGTTGCCAACCGTACTCTAAAGTAGAGTATTGTACTCTATATCATGTAGATGTACTCTATAATCTATAACACTAATGGAGGACGCTAAAATTACTGTTTTTTTTAACCAGTATTTACTATATTAATGCCAGATACACAATATATGTTGCATACCTATTATCGTAACAAAGAAAAAATCAACTATTTTGATGAACGTGAAGTGATGAGAAGAGAGGAACAGGGATTCATTGAAATTTATTAAAAACTAGCGAACCGTCCCAGCTTCGCACGGGTGCAATGGATATATTAAATATATTATGCATGTGTTATACATATAAACCTACCTCTTGAATCACTTTATCTATTAAAAAAAATCGCATCAAAATCCGTTGCGTCGTTTTAAAGATCTAAGCATACATATATAGGGACAGACAGCAGGAGGAGACTTTGTTTTATACTATGTAATGATGAGCTCCTGGTCTATGTTACCTTAGAGTTAGAACGTTTAGAGTCATACAATTCGTTTAAAAACAATGAAAAATTGTTATGTGCTGCAAAAGGTATCAAAAAAACTTTTTTAAACATTTTAAACAAATAATACTAATTTTTCTCTTTATTTACCTCCTTTGAAATGAGATATACTCTAATTATTGTAATTAAAGTTGGCAACCCTAATCATCAACTCTATATGAACTCCATTTCAGCATACTTGCTTGCTAGCTTGTGGGCCTGTTGGCCTAGTGGTTAGTCAGGGGGTCAGGGGGTTGGGTGGTTAGATTCCCACCCAAGACAAATGTTTGTGTGATGATCATTTGGCCTGTATCTGGGTGTAATTATATTTATCTATAATATGATGTATTTAGAAATATATAAGTATGTTTATCAGTTGTCTAGTACTCATAACACAAGCTCTGCTTAGCTTGGGACCAGACGGCGTTGTGTGATAAAAATTAAGGCTAAATGCACAATGAATTGAAGATAATATATGAGACTGCGACGAGAATTATCTCGAGCGTTATAAATCTGTTGAGATTGTGTGGCAGCTCCATCATAATTATTCTGAGCTATTAAGCAATCTAGCAATGTCTTAAGAATAACAAACTAATCAGGCGCCTCGTTGATCTTAATTCCTTTTTTATTATTATTGATAAGTATTACAATATAGACCTACAGTTAACATTTTTCGTAAATTATTTAAACCCTATTTTGTTAGTCTATATTATTTTAGTACTATTCAGAGTATACACACACTCCAAAACGGTTTAACGTCCGTTGCGTCACAAAAACAGGTCAGTTGAAAACCAGCGTCAGGCACTAATTGTTTGGCATTCATGCTGAACTGGACCTATTTTGGTGCAGCCATGAGGCATACAATTATTATTACTATTTTTTTTGTTTTTGTTATTATTTTTTTGTGTTACATAATTGGTTGTGTTCATGCCTTATGCTGTACCAAATAAATTCTTTTTCTTTCTTTCTTTCATGGTGTCTATAATAAATACAACATTATTTTTAAAGTATAATTCGAAACCTGAATATATGTAGTTTGTTCAGAATCAGTAACTGACAATTTTTACACCATGTAAGATTTTTTCCCAAATATATTTAAAAAGTCACAAATTGGACACCACTTCACACCATCGACACTAAGTACAACACGGTAGATCATAGCGGGTATTAGGAGCCGGCGCACATCTGGGTGCGGGAGCCAAACAAACCCTCCGTTTTTGATCTGGAAGTGTAATATTTTTAGTTAAAATTGGTACAGAAATATCTGAAAGCAAAGTCACAGGTGCAACGCTAGCAAGATATAGAATCGATCTGCAGGTTTGAAAAGGCCACTTTTGTAGAATCATAATATGAATCATATTTTTTTAAAACTGCAATATTTACAAGGAATATGATTCTGATATGCAGTGAATTGAGTATGATTCGACTAATTTGTGCAACCATTTTACGAACATTAGAAGAATTGCTTATGATCTGCTAGGAATTCGGAATATGATTTGCTCTAGATAAATTGCTCATGTGACGTTTTTAGGCCCGCAGGTCCTAAAATACACTTTCTCGTGATGAAAACTCATTAAAATAGCAATCACGAATATATTTACGATCATCCTTCGCAACATTGATTTATGAGGAACGCGAAGCATCAAATATGGCGAACAGATGACAATGCATTAATTTTATATGGTTTCATGTGTATTATTTATGATTTATTGTCTCTATGGGCGTAGTATCATTTGTGTTACGAGGTCGGGTATTAAAGTGGTATTTTTGTTGTTTGTGGTTTAGGTTTTTCTCAAAAGTTAACGGTGATTTATTTATAATAATAATAGTTTATTTATTCGTTTGACTAGCCAGTTGGTCTAGTGGTTAGTGGCCCTAACTGCTAAATGTTTGTGATGAGCACGATCATTTGTTCTGTTTCTGAGTGTAATTTATCTATAATATGTATGTATTTGGAAATATATAAGTATGTTTATCAGTTGTCTAGTACCCATAACACAAGCTCTGCTTAGTTTGTAACTAGACGGCATTGTGTGTTAGTTGTGAAATATTATAGTATTCAAACCGGATGAAAAAAGATTGCATGTAGCGGAGATGAGAATATTGAGATGGATGTGTGGTGTGACGAGTGGAGTGAGAAATGAATAAATTAGAGGAAGTTTGAAAGTGGCGCCAATGGTCGAAAAATTGAAGAGGATTCGTTTGTCTTGGTATGTTCATGTGAAGAAGAGGGATGAAACGCATTTTAATATGTAGGTAGTTTAATTCATTTGACAAGTAATTCCTAATAGGTAGTTTTTTTATGGTAGGTAAAATCATCCAATGACAAATCCCGCCCTTGGAACCTTTTTTTTTTTTTTTTAAGGTAGGTAAAATCAACCAATGACAAATCCCGCCCTTGGGCGGAGCGGGAAGTAGTGTCAGACTCTTACTGACTAAAAACCTACCCCGTTCCTTCGTAGCCTATCGTGCCGGGGCCGAGCATTCCTTTCGGAACTAACCCATGACCCCAGTAGGCTTCGACCCTGCCTGCCTGCAGTTAGCAGGCTGGGCCTCTTCGGTGTGCTGACAGCTCCTTGAGGCGCGCGGGAACAGAACGCGCCGTCGACGACTTGGGCTCGGTCCGGTCGGTTACCGGACGATCGGACAGCGTGCTACCGGAAATCGGGATCGGAAATCGGGATCGGAATCCCGGCGGCGGCTGGGACGAGCGCCCCGTTGCCTCTGCCTGATGCGGTCGGCCTCCTCCTTTGCTAGCATTACTGCTTCGCAGAAGGAGGCGACCGCCTGCCATCCCTCCTCACTACGGACCATGGCCTGAATCAAGGCCCGGCGAGAGAGATCGCTGCCGCCGATCGCCCTCACGAGGACACGGCGATGCTCCGCCCAGACGGGGCACACCTCTACAGTGTGCTCCACCGTGTCCTCCGGATGACAAATTTACAAAATGTTACTATGTAAATTATTGGAGTCAAACTTAATTTGAAGAACGGAAATTAAGTTCACAAAAGTTATTCTCTTCTCCTCAGTCGTATACTCCTGCTGGAGTAGTCGTGATCACGGATTATCTGGTAGGTTGGTTGCGACTTTTGCGAGACTTCTCCATCTCTCCCTATTTATGGCACTTTATGTACACTCAATAAGGGAGGATTTAATGAGTTCTGTCCATCTGGTAGGTGATCGGCAGCGGCAGATCGGCAGAACGCTGGCCCTCTACTCATCCCTGTACCACTAAACGTTCTAAAGAGCTTTCATTGCGTATGATATGTCCGAACATCTTAAAGATATACAAATTTCTTATCTCTTCAATTATTTCCAGGTTACCTCAGCGATGATATGGCAGAGACCATCCAGCTGTGCTGCAATGAAGCGGCAGGGTTTGCCAGGAACCACACCCTGAGCGACTGTGACAGTAACCAGTCGGTGCCTTCTGAAGTTCCTCTTGCCTTCGGAACAATATGCCAACTGGCTAAGACACAGTGCTGCAAAGAGTATTTTAGGTAAGTGGTCTTGGATCCTAGAATGAAAGAAAAAGCACAACCTTGATAAAAATAAAAAGCGTTACAGTTGAAAAGAAAACCGCCAGTACATCAACCTACCTCAATCAGTCAAATTTCTTTAATAGATTTTCAACCTTATCACAATACTGGAAGGTTAATGTTCGATTGGTAAAATTTCACAGATTGGGCTAGATTGACGTGCTGGCGTCTGAACAAGTCGCAGACGCGCACGAAGGGTTCCGTACCATTATCAATCTGTGCAACTTTTTTTTAACACAATTTATTTTATCCCCTTTATTAATTATTTATACATATGTAGCGACATCTATGTCGTCACAAATGAACTAATGCTGTATCGCGCAAGTAAGATTCGCGGCGCGATTGGAACATAAAGAACAAACTCGAAATCATCTATCGGGCAATAGCCCACCAGACATAACACCTGTCTGGTCGGAGGATCCTCCCTTTTCAACGGAGGTATGTGGGACTTTACTCTCTGTTCCACAACCTCCAAACTGGTGACCCTCGACAAAGAACGTCAGCGCAGCCTTCGTGCAGCAACTACTTCGTGACGTCATCATCACTTCCTCAAGCTTTCGAGCAGCGAGCCATACAGCCAACACCCAAGGCTATATGGGTATCCTGACCACCAGCATGCCTACTTGGTCATACCTGGTCATCACCCTCAGCCTCATCAGCGACCTTGGCTAAACACCTGAACCTTCGGCCAGTCACATGAAGAGCCTTGAAGAACCTCTCCTGGTCGACGACAGCAGTCAAGCCCTAAGTCGCACAGCACCGCTCCGACTCACTGGAGCCAGCCGCAATACTCCGACTCACTGGAGCCTGCAGCATCGTATCCCGACTCACTGGGATAGCACCACCCCGACTCACTGGGGCATCACCGCAGACAGTTCCGACTCACCGAGAACTATGCGGAATCCGGTTCCGACTCACTGGAACCAACCTCCATTGGCCTGGCACGCATCACGACGCCGCAAGAAGCATCAAGAACCATCGATCTTCGATCTCCGGAGGGGAGTGATGTAGCGACATCTATGTCATCACAAATGAACTAATGCTGTATCGCGCAAGTAAGATTCGCGGCGCGATTGGAACATAAAGAACAAACCCGAAATCATCTATCGGGCAATAGCCCACCAGACATAACACCTGTCTGGTCGGAGGATCCTCCCTTTTCAACGGAGGTATGTGGGACTTTACTCTCTGTTCCCCTACCTCCAAACATATATTTTATAATTTTTAAATATTTTCTAAAAAACATTTAAAAATATAAAAAACAGTAGTCCGCCGATGTCGGGAGCAGGGTCCAAGCTGCCGGTGGTTAGGGCTCCAGAGAAAGGAACCTCCTCACAATGCGAGCCGTATCGTATTTTATCCTATTATTTGTATTTATTGTTATAGCGGCAACAGAAATATTAAATTGTTTAGCTACCACAGTTCATGAGATTCAGCTTGGTGACAGACAAACGGACAGTGGAGTCGTAATACCCGTTTTTACTCTTTGAGTACGGAATCCCAAATATATGTAGATATATATATATAGCAACACTCTAATTATGTTGTATTAGTACTGTACTAGTTGCGTTGTTTTTTTAAACACATAATTAACGTGAATGCCGTGAATATTTACAAATTTCATAAAATATCATCATCATCATTTCAGCCAAAAGAAGTCCACTGTTGGACATAGGCCTCCCCCAAGCGTCGCCACAATGGCCGGTCCTGTGCATCTTGCATCCATTGGACTCCAGCGACCCTGACCAGGTTATCGGTCCACCTTGTGGAAGGCCTTCCAACGCTGCGTCTTCCGCTACCTTCCAGAACCTTTCGGCCCCAACGGCCATCTGTTCTGCGTGCAATGTGCCCAGCCAATTGCCACTTAAGTTTGGCGATTCTACGTGCTATGTCGGCAACTCTGGTTCTCCTGCGGATATCCTCATTCCTGATTCGATCACGCAAGGAAACTCCGAGCATAGCCCTTTCCATTGCCCTTTGGGTGACTTTAAGTCTTCTTATGAGGCCCATCATAAAATATATCAAATATTATTTAGCACTGTGCACATACATATTTTGAATTCCCGAAATCATTTTTGAGATTTTAATTATTTTTGATTTATTAGATCATCTACACTGTCTACACTAGTAATATTATAAAGAGGTTGTTGTAATTTTGTTTGTAGGAAGTAATCTCTAGAACTACTGAATCGATTTTGAAAATTCCTTCACCAGTATAAAGCTACATTATTCTTGAGCGACATAGCTACATATATTTAATTTTAATCAATCGAGTGTCATTCTGATTTTCGACGGTTCATTGTTTCAACAGTCTCAATTTCAAAAATCACTAGTTTGACTACTACCACATACCTCCGTTGAAAAGGGAGGATCCTCCGACCAGACAGGTGTTATATCTGGTGGGCTACTGCCCGATAGATGATTTCGGGTTTGTTCTTTATGTTCCAATCGCGCCGCGAATCTTACTTGCGCGATGCAGGATTAGTTCATTTGTGACGACATAGATGTCGCTACAGACTACTCATTACTTCGACAGAACATATCGACTAGCATTATTCCGACAGAACCAACTTCGACAACACACCTTCGAAGAACACTACTTCGACAGAACTCTTCTTCGACATGCTCTTGCTCGACGATTCTCTATTTCGACGGACCATACGTTCGACAAATTTCTACTCTGAAATGTGACGAAAAATAATTGAATTCTGTTTTAAATTCTTAGGTGAATAAAAACAAAAACCAACCAGGTTTTAGTATAAATAGTTTAGTTAATATTTAAGGTTTTGTACATGTGTAGGTATAATTTAAATAGTTATTTATGTATTTTAATAACAAACTATGTTTTTCATACTGTTTTTTTTTAATGCGTAACTTTAAATGGTTTTTCATCAATGGGTAATACTTTTTCTTGTATTCTATTAAAAATTGCGAATTGGACACTGATTAATCATTATTTTTATCCCAACAACATTTCATGTGCGGCGAAGCGTGTACGGGTTAGCTAGTTTTAAGTATAAATCTTACTTTAAAAGTGTTTTTTTTTTTTCATTTAGAATAAAAACATTTGTTTTTATTGTAACAGATTATGATATAATCTTTATATATGTAAAAGAGAAATACCACTCACAGATTAATCACGAAATCTCAGAAACTATAACACCTACAAACAAAATTTGGCATTTAGGTTCGGGCGGAGTCGCTGACAGAAGCTAGTATTCTTATAAAATAACTTTACTATAGTTAAATAAGATTTAAGTAATGTGTTTTAATTGGAAATAAAATAAAAAACTGACTATATTTTTCCCTGTTATTTAAGTAGTGATAAAAAACAAGCCTGTTAATTTAAATGTAATAAAACCTGGATGTATTATTATTTGTCCTTGTTATGTATTATTTTACATAGAAATCATTAAGCATATTTACCTGGAAATTAACATAGATATCTCTAACTATTTAATGTTTGCGGCAGTTCTTGAAAATTTGTAAGGAAATCCTAAAAATAAACATAGTTAAAATTAATTTCCATGTTATGTATTTTAATACAAATAGAAATACTAAGAATGATTATTGTTTAGCTTAAATACAACAATGTTTTATATTGTTTTGTTTGCTTGTTACAAAGTTCTGATATTCTTATCACAATGAAGTTGTTACAAGGTTTTAAGTGTAAATGTCATGTATGTGCCTTGAATAATTTTGACCTATATTTTAAGGAAAATAGTGGTTTTACAATATGTTTTACATAACTACCTTGTTATCGAATGTGTATTAATAACGTTCGAGGTAAAATAATGCTAATAATAGGTGACTTAGGTGTCTCAAGACGAAAGTCGCCTCGTCGTCTTACCGAGTAAAAACCTACCCCATTCCTTCGTTGCCAATCATTCCCGGGCCTTCTTTTCAGAAAGCGGCCCTTGGCTACAGGAAACTTCGACTCTGCCTGCCTGCAGCTAGCAGGCTGGGTCTCTACGGTTTTCTGACAGCTCCTTGAGGCGCGCGGGAACAGTACACGCCGTCGACGACTTGGGCTCGGTCCAGTCGGTTACCGGACGGTCGGACAGCGAGGTACGCATTGCTTGCCGTCCGCTAGCCCGCGTCTATAGTGGCCGAAAATCGGGATCGGAATCCCGGCGGCGGTAGCAGCGTGTGTACCGTTGCCTGATGCAGTCGGCCTCCTCCTTTGTTAGCATTAATGCTTCGCAGAAGGAGGCGACCACTTGCCATCCCTCCTCACTCCGAACCATCGCCTGTACCAAGGGCCTGCGAGAGAGATCGCCGCTGCCACGAGGACACGGCGATGCTCTGCCCAGGCGGAGCACACCTCTACAGTGTGCTCCACCGTGTCCTCCGGGTGTTCAGCACAGTGGCGATACCCGGGCGACTCCTCCGCACGAATCCGGTACAGGTACTTACCGAACTTGCCAATACTTGCCATGTTCGGTGAGCACCTGCGTCATGCGGTGGGTGAGGTCTTTCCAGCCACGCCTCAAAGAGGGCCTTACCGCCTCGGACCTATATGGGTTCATGATTTATGGAAAAAACGACTACTCTCCGCAGCGTTACCCGCGCATTCCACAGACAGCGCCGACAGTAGATAGGAGCATTCTTGAAAATGCGCGAGGATTCCCCGAAAGACGCGTGACCTTTTTTTGGCTCTTATTTAATTTGTATTTTATACAATTGACATAAAGTTCATTATGTTATGTACAATTTAGTTGTAAAAATTCGCTTGAATTCCATTCCGCGGCAGTGTAAATTGAGCCTTTGGATCTAAAAACGAACGATTCTATTTGTGATAACTTTCTTATGACGAAAGCTGATTCGCCGAATTGCAGAGAATGCAATCAGATTGAGGACGTGCAACATTTGCTGAATGGATTGTGTCCGGAATAGGAGTGAGAAGGAGTCAGTTTTGAGGGAATTAAATCTATATCGACTTAACCCAAGCAGCACGCAAGCGTATCAAACATCAATAAAGCAGCCGATATACAGCTTAGAGCTGTATAAGGGCTGTACAAGGGTGTGAAACACAGCTTTAGGCTGCATAAAGGTATCCGCGTACGCTTATGGTTCTATATCAGAGTATTTTTACTCAATTAAACAGCTTTAAGAGTTTTTTGACACTTAAGGCTGCGTTTTACACTTAAAGCTGTATATAGGCTGTATATTGCACGTCACCACTTCCTTTATACAGGTCTAAGTGTTATATTAGTGTAAAATGATACTTATTGCTGTATATTGGTGTAAACGAACTCCATTATACCTCTTATTCGTTTGGTGTAATTGTACACTCTTATAACTATTGTGGTGTTATAACTACTGCCTACAAGGGTGATATACAGCTATAAGAGTAAATGAACGCTACAGTACAGCGTTAGGCTGTATTACTAATGGAATCACTCGGATTGTGTTTTTGTGAACATCAATATGGAGGAAAAGACCGGTCAAGTGCGAGTTGGACTCGCGCACCAAGGTTTCCGTAAAAACTTACTCGCACCGTGTCCGTTCTATGGGTCCTATGATTAAAAAAAAAGAAATTCAATTATCTCGAAAACGGTGCGTCCTAGGTCAAAAATAACCAAAATTTTAACCCCCCTGTGACACCCCCGTGCAAGTACCAATAGAATACAAAAACGTAAAAAAAAAATTTTTTTCGTGATCGAATCGGAGCAAGAATTCATTCCAGAAAAAAAAATATCCGAGCAATTGGTGGATATTTTAATATAAAATAAAACTAAAGGCACATAACTCATAAGGCCATGAAACTTAGAACCTAAATAGTTTCTATGGTTGAGGTTAACCCAAAACTACAAAAAACAAAATGCTGTAGGTATTCTGTACCAATCAACTAAGGGTGGTGAAGAGAAAACATTGAATTAAGAGGAAGGTCAAAAGGAAATATTTAAATATTACAAATACAGATAATTTATTTAAATACAACAGACAGTAGAGATAGTAAAGTATAATTTATTGGAGAAGATAAAGTAATAGATCACAATCTGCTTCTTCAATGATGATAATAATAGACTTTATACGCAGCATTTTGATGTAATCCCACGATGATCTGGAGGGTTAGAACTGTCATCCTTCACCAATGCGTCCGACGTCTAATCACTCGCTTAGTAATTTTAGATCGCCTTCTGATTCTCGTGACCTTGATATTAGACCAAGTCAAAGGCCTTATTGTACCTTTTCTGAAAAATAGATGAAAGATCGGTTACAAATCTTACTCACTACTTCAAAATAAGTATATAAATTGTTAAATTGTATTCGGACATATGAGATTTAGTCGTAGGTAGCTGAGGATTTTTTATTCCTTATACGTATCTCTAAAGATGGTTAGAAATGTACGTACTTATTATGAACAATTACACAGATTATGGAGTAAAAATACTCTATTATACAGCCTAAGTCGTAAAAATACTCTATTATACAGCCTAAGTCGTAAAAATACTCTATTATACAGCCTAGGTCGTAAAAATACTCTATTATGCAAGCTGTCGCCATTTTGCAATGTACATATTGATTTTATAAACATAATAAAAGGCTTATTTGGCAAAAGCCTAAAGTCATATCATGATTATCAGCTTGAATTACGGTTGATTTGCATTTATACCTATTATTTCAACATATTTTTTTAATATAACCTAAAAAAATAATAACATTACTTACCGTATTTACTATTTTCCTTGATGTTAAAATTGATTATTTCGCTGGCGCGTTAATATTTTCACCGAAAATATACACACTTTTACAATGAAATTAAATCGGCACTATAAAATCACCATATTACTAAGGTCAAAAAGTCCAATTTAACATATTATATTTAAAACTAAATGTATATGGCGTAGTCGCCATTAGTAAAATATTATAAAAAATAATCTTTAAGTTTGGATTCTTTCGTATTCTTACACCAATTAACAGCTTTTTGCTGTATATGATAGTTATAATTGAATATCTGTAGAGTTAAAGTGTAATTGTACACCGATATACAGCTTAGGGTGTACAAAAACGCCTTTATACAGCCGATATACAGCCAACACGCAGCCAATATACAGCGTTTATTCTCCACTTACACTTAACGCTGTATATAGGCTGTATATGTGGGCCCTTTTTGGAGTTACAAGGGCTGTATATAGGCTTATACAGCCTATATACAGCTTACTATACAGCTTAGAGTGTAAACCTGAACCTATATACAGCCCTTGTACAGCCTTTTGTGCTGCTTGGGAATGTGGGACTAATACAGTCAATTTTGTCTCGACCAACTACAGATGATGCCAAAAAATTATGTAATTTTGTAACAGCTCTTCAATTGTGACTTCCATCTTTATTAATGTAAAGTGTATGTACATAATATATTAATTATTAATTAGTATTTGATAATTTATTTATGTTTTATTTATTTATTTATTTATTCATTTAATCTTCATGTACAATAGTGGTACATAGGCGGACTTAATGCAACAAGGCATTCTCTACCAGACAACCTTTGGGTTAAAAAGACAAAACTGTGGTAGGTGTGCACAATAAATAAATAACAGTAATTTCAAATATAATATAGTATCAATAAAATTAGTTACTTATTAATAATAAAATACGTATATATGCTAATATTATAAACTAATAAATACTATGATATATATCAAATCAAAATATGACAACTCTGACGAAGACCGAACTAAAGTTGAGAGCACTTTAAGTAGTAGTTCCGAATTTTACGCTTAAAGGAAAATTTACTTTCAGCTTTTTTGAATTCTGAAAAATTTGAAGCTTGTTTTATTATTATTATTTTCTTTTTTTTTTCCTTTTTCTATAGTATTATTTATATACAGACCTACTTCTATTATTTATATTGTTGTACACTGCCAACCCCAAATCTTTTCCTTTCTTCCAGTCCATTCAAAGGTTGTCTGGTAGAAATTGCATTGTGCAATAAGACCGCCTATTGTACACTTATTTTCTTTTTAATTGTATGTCCTAATAATAAGAGGTGCAATAAAGAAATAAATAAATAAATAATCATTTTAGTTTAGATATATGTGATGACATTATTAATGTTAAAAGTTCAGATAAAAACCCCAAAATAAATAAAGAAAAAAATAATTGTGATAACATGATGTTCTATTGTTTCAGAAAGCGAAGCGACTGTGATACTGGCATAGACATTGCGACGAGTACCTACAATTGTGAGTCTACTCAATCTACAAGTAAGGTTAGTACCTAGCCAAACACGGTTAAATTTTGATCGTTTTAATCCCGTGGAGGGTCTATCCGGTACAGGAAATACTATCGATTTGTAAAGATAAAATAAAAAAATAAAGTAGGTAGGTACTTTTTCTTCCAAAACATAAAATATTTTTTTTTTTAAGTAAACAGCAGCTGAGCGAGTCCAATGACCTGTAGGTAGTCGGTCGTTTCGTACGAACTACCTACAGGTCATTGCACGCTCTACGGGATTAAAACCGACCAAAATTTAGCTGTGTACTTATTTTAAGTCCACACAGTAAACATATACTTAACTAATGATCAAATTATATGAGAACTATGCAGTTTAGTGTGTCAGAGGGATTTTTGAGGAAAGAACAACATAGATATGAGTGTCCTAAGAAGCTCAAAGATTTGACGAACAATACCAAAGAAAGGACATTTGGGTAGGCTGGAGAAGATACTCGAATTGCCAGACATACGTCAAAATTGTTGAAAATGAAAAAAAAAAACAATATACATATACAAAATAGTTTAAAATACACCACCACCACTATTTAATATTTTCATTTTTGTATAAATAAGCACCGTTTTCAGTTGGAAAAAAAAACCTTCATCAACGTATTTGATGATTCCCCTCAAAAAGCCGGGCATTTGCGAGTCGGACTCGCGCACTGAGGGTTCCGTTCAAACTTACATTATGAAAACAGTTCAATTCCGAATCGAGTTTCGATGATTTTTCCGAATCGCAAAAAAGGTGTTTTTTTTGTGACACAGTTTTCAGATTTTATCCTATATTTGTGTTTTAAGGCCTTGCTTCATGCCAAATTTTAGGATTCTAGGTCATCAGGAAGTACCCTATAAATTTTGATTCCCTTGAAAGTGTCGAAATATTCGTTTTTTGTGACATAAATGGCCATATCTTTTTTTCCCGTTAACTTAGAAGTTTCATTTTGTCAGAGCTTCAAAGAACCGCATACTTAACTATACAGTTTTAATTTCAACTCGATACCTCCTCGCGTCCTCGAGATAAAGAGTCTTGACAGACAGACAGACAGACAATATAGTGATCCTATAAGGGTTCCGTTTTTCCTTTTGAGCTGCAGAACCCTAAAAATGCTAATATTGATTACAAGCTTTCCAATCTCCTAATGTAATTGTGATGAACTCACTCGCCGCGGGAGGAAGACCTGGAGTCCTGAAATACAGGCTGCCCTAGTTTAGGCTCCAGTCCACTCCATTTATTTTTACTAGTCTTTACTGTATCACATTAACGTGGAAAATAAATGAATTTTTACTTTTACTTTTTACTTTTACTTTTTTTTACTTTAAAAAAAAAATCTACATAGCACATCTTTACCTACTCCACAGCCCTAACTAAAACACCCAGTAAACTAGGTAACTGGGTATCCTGTTATCAGAACACTGATAACGTGCAGATGTTATCCGTGTTTGTTCAGTTTGCGCGACTGAGTTATTATAACCCTTCCTTGTTAGTTTAACTGCGGTATCTTTATGCTCGTTTAATGTGGAGGTATGCAGAAATCTTCGTGGGATTTGAGTTTTTTGGTTGTAGACAAACTGTTGTATAATATTTTCGGTTCATATTTTTGTCTCCTTGACCTATTTGGAATACTACTTGAGTTTGAAAACTGTTGCTTGGCCATGTTGGAAATGGAATATTTATTTATTTATTTATTCTTTATGCAACTCAAATTACAAACTTAGTCTTAATGCTTAACTTATTAATGCCTTAGGCATTCTCTACCAGTCAACCTAAGGTACACACATACATATTTAATTAATATATATATATATATACAATACATAAATAAATATATACAGTAAAGGAGTTTTTGAGATGATTCTGCTATTGGTGTAGAAAGTAATTCCGCAACTTCCGCTTAAATGCATACCGACTCGTAGCCGTCCTGATATCGAGAGGTAGCGAATTCCACAGAAGAATGGACTGTATATAGAAGGAAGTATGAACAAAATCAGAAGTATGGGAAGGATAAAGTAGTAGGAGATTGTTGGAGGAACGTAGATTTTTAGCGTGTGAAGAACAGAGATATTGAAAGTGAGATATAACATAAGAAGGAGGGGGTAGGAGAGTTAAGTAAAGAGAACAGGGTTGTCAAAGCTCGCAAACTTCTTCTCTGGCGAATAGGCAACCATTTGAGTTCAGATCTGAAGCTTGATACATGATCATATTTCCTCAAGGAATAAGCTCAGGCGACCGTAAAATACAGACATAGAAGCCTTTTTTATTGGCTTGTGTTTAAACACCGCCCAATAAAGTACCTATTTTACTACCAAAAAAATTCTAAACGGTTACCAAAATGGATAAATTGTCACCAAATTACGTTTCCTAAAATATTATGAAATAAATCCATTTTTTTTGTGTTATTATCTGCCATAAAAATATATGGACGCCTTTAAAATACACTTTAGAATAAATATTATATATTGTCACTACTTAGATATGACCAATTATGTTATACAATGAGTTCTAATTTGGTAATTTTTGCTAGGCTAAAAAAGCTAACGATCTCTAGAATATTTCTCAAATACCAATTAATATACTGGGGTTCCCAAATGTACGTCGCTTATTTATTGTTATATGAAATTCACTAAATATACTGGGGTTCCCATACAAACGTTACTTGTTTAGGCTAGGCGTATGCCGCGTATGCTGAGAGGCAGGCGACGCAGGCCGCGAAGCGCAGAGCAGAGCAGATTTTGTAAAGCATGGAACATCATTGAGCTACGTATGCTGCAGCGCAGGCACGTTCGGCTCAGATGTGCACAGTAACTGCCCTGCTCTGCGCTGTGCGGTCTGCGCTGCGCGGCCTGCGACTCCTGCCTCTCAGCATACGCCAACCCTTATTGTTGTATGAAGTTAATTAAATATTGACCTGTGGCTCACGCACCGGTGGCGGTTCTGCAGGCTGCGGGGTGCGGAGTGCGGGGTTAAGAAATAAAGGGAAGCAATTGTAATTTTAGTCTTACATTAAAGTAGTCTGGGATCCAATAATGTATTTTGGGTGACGTCAAACTATTTTGGAGTAAGATTTTTGGTAGTAATATTAATATTTGAGTTAGACAGAATTTGGCGACCGTTAATCCATTTTAGGACCCAAAAATAATATTTATGCAAGGCTTGCGATTTTTCTGATGTTATTTCATTTATTTTGGATCATAATATTATATACTTTAGGGCCCTTTTAATAAGGTCAATTGATTTTTTTTGGAGTTGTTTATTTTATTTGGTGCCTAGGTTTAGAGTCTTAAAAATATTTTTGGTGACCGTCTAAATTATACCCTTTTTTATTGTTTTCTTAAAGAGCCCTGAAAAAGATCAAGTTTAAGTCTCGCATTCATCGGGCTTCTGTGATCCTAACCAGTATATCGGTCTTCCTTGTGGGAGTCTTCCGGCTCACGTTTGCTACTCCAGAACCTTTCGGTCCCATGCGACCAGGGGCCAAAGTCTGGTATTTTTTAAAATTCGTCTATCAACTCAATCCCATTGACATTTTGGTAAAAGTTGTTAATCTGCTAAATCATAATAATGGTCGATCAATGGTCGGTTATTGGTCTCGTAAGCGAATGGTGGTAGAATGACTTTGTCGTATTCAGACAAATCTAATTGGTTGCGCGAATTTGCTTGATGTTTTAATGGACTGTAGGTTTGAAAAGCGATCTTAGGTTTGTTAACAATATGCAGATACTGCGCCTGGCATGGAATAAATGTATTGGGAAGGAGCACTGACCTTTAGACTTCGTTGGTTGCACGTGGCACTTCGAAGATTGCACGTGGCACCGGCCGATCCTCGTCTTCGCACATTTAAATCACTGCCAGGTCCTGTATTGCACTAGCACAGCACTATTGTGGAGTCTCGGAATGATTGGATCACGAAAATAGTCAATTTTCTTGTAATTTCGAGCGGGCGTGTTAGCGGTGCGGTCACATTCACAATCGATGCACAAAACGTCAATGTCAAAATCCTTTCTCTCGAGGTCGTGCGGGAAGCGGATACGGTAGGGATAGGATTGCTAGGCCAAAAAAATAAATTACAAAAAACAAAGTCGCGGAACATAGCAAATTGGCGCAACCATTCCCCCCGGGTTTGAAGGGTTACCTTCAAAGAAAAGAAAAAAACAAAAGCGAAACTAAACCCTATTACTAATCTAAACTATCAATACTAGGTAGCGAAACAACTTATAACTAACTATGCCACTACTACTGATTAGGCAGAGGGCAGAGGCGAATAACCGGACGCAGGTACGATCCAGTTGCGGTTTTAACTTTTACGACTCGCGTTATTCCGTTCGAACCCGGAAAAACTTCTTCCACTACACCAAGAGGCCAGTGCAGAGGAGGCGCACTCTCAGTCTTCAGTATCACCATAGTACCGACTGTGACTGGATCTGAAGGAGTGTTCCACTTTTGACGCGACTGCAGCGTATGCAGATAATCTGTCCTCCATCGCTTCCAAAAGGACTGAACTAAGCTATCTAGCAGAGCGTGACGCGGGTGGAGCTGCAGTTTGTCAGTCTCGACATCTAAAGCGGGCAAATATTTAGGAGGAGTCGTCGTCAAGAAGTGAGCCGGCGTCAACGCTAGTGGCTCCGATGGATCACTAGACAAAGTCCGACACAACGGACGCGTATTCATCAACGCCTCTACCTGAGCGAGTACAGTGCTCAACTCCTCGTACGAGAGAATCTGTTCGCCTATGACCCGAAACAGGTGCGACTTAAGGCTTTTAATATTCGCCTCCCAATTGCCACCAAAATGACTAGCTGCTGGCGTATTAAAACACCAATCAATGCGATTCTCAGCTAAGACATGGGCGAATTCACTTTGGTAGTACTTGGAGCGTAAGAATGTATGTAATTCCGAAATATTGCGTCGCGCTCCAACATAATTTGTGCCGTTGTCAGAGTATAAGCGCTTAACGGGACCACGGCGAGATAAAAATCGTTTAAATGCAGACATAAAACCCTGCGTACTCAAATCACTGGTTAACTCTATGTGAACCGCACGAGTTGTCATACAAACGAATAGGCAAATGTATGCCTTTGTGGAACGTATACCACGACCACGGGCAATAGTGACTTTAAACGGTCCAGCATAGTCCGTCCCAGTATGTATGAAAGGTTTCACCGTCTGTACAACACGACAAGAACGATGGTCGGCCATTTCCGGCGCGTTGAAACGCGGGCGGAGCTTAAAGCAGGGCACACATCTGTGCACTCTAGCGCGTATCAAATTGCGAGCGGAAAGTATCCAGTACTTCTGTCGAAGAATGGACATTAATAAATCGGGACCAGCGTGACAATTCACCTTATGGTGATAGTCCACCAACAAATCCAAAACGTGATCCCTGCGTGGTAGAACTACTGGATGCATTTGTTCAAACTCTAACTTAGCATTTCGCAGACGGCCACCGACACGAATGAGTCCGTCTTGCAAAAATGGTTTCAAATGTTGAAGTGCGGGACTACAAGGTTTATGTGATTCTAAACTACGAAATTCTTTTGAAAAATAAAATTTCTGCAACTCTCGAAGTACAACTGATTCAGCTCTATCCAAATCAGCTGCGATTATAGAACCACGCGATGGTAATAATCTCAAAAATCTTAGGACGTAAACTACACAGCGTAATAGTCTCGACCAAGACGAGACTCGATTAGACAACAACAAAACAACTGACTCTTCACGCGGAACTGATACTACAAGCGTATGTTTCTTCTCCTCGGGTGGTTCTGAAACAGTAGCGGGGTTAAACGGAGCATTTGGCCACTCGTTAGGAGTGGTATGCAGCCAGGGAGGGCCACAAAACCAAAGCGGATGATTTAAAATTTGCGCGGGAAGCAAACCACGTGAGAGACAGTCAGCTGGGTTTTCTGTTCCAGCGACATGGAACATATTTTCCGGTGACAATTCAGCTTGAATCTTAGCCACCCTATTTGCGACAAACGTGCCCCATCGATGGGGTGAAGAGTGGGCCCAACATAGGGCAACGGTTGAGTCTGAAAACGCTACAATTCTCTCTATATTAATGCGAGGACGACAAGTTTTGACTATAGATGTAATCAATTGAACCAACATAAGAATAGCGCAGAGTTCGAGACGAGCAAGAGAGACAACCTTACTAGGAGATACCTTTGATTTTGCGCTAATGAGGAAAACTGAAATGTTATCGCCATTTTGGACCTGAAAGTAAACCACTCCCCCGTAAGCCCTCTCACTGGCGTCTGCGAAACCTACCACATTAACAACAGTGTCTGGTACTATACCAACATGGCGAGGAATCTGTATCTGATCGAGCATTGGAAGCTCTTTCCTATAGCGAGCCCACAACTTGGCAACACTTTCAGGAGCGGTGTCGTCCCAATCACAGTTGGAAAGCCAAAGCTCTTTTATAAGCAGCTTTGCATATAAAACGACAGGAGCTACAAAACCCATTATATCCCATATCCGAGCTACACATGCTAGGATAACGCGTTTGGTACAAGTTGGCGGAGTCGAGCTAATTTTAAGACTGAACATATCAGTTGCGGGTGACCAACTTAAACCAAGGATCTTATGCGAATCACTATCATCGAATTCCTTTACCGAAGTCAACCGGTGTGACGGTGGAATCGACTCTAATGTAGCTTGCGAGTTGCTTGTCCATTTCACCAGATCAAATTGACCGGACTTCATGAGGCTGATTACTTGAGCAGCGGTCTCTATAGCCTCTGCTTCACTAGGTACACTGTACACAAAATCGTCCATGTACAATCCGGTTTCAATAGTGGCCCTTGCTTTCGGGTATGTATCACCCTCGTCAGCGGCCAACTGCTTGATAGTGCGAAGAGCGTGAAAGGGACTAGACTTAAGCCCAAAACAAACACGATTGAATTCGTAAACCTTCAAAGGTTCCTGCGGAGAAAATCTATACAAGAAGCGTTGGAATCTACGGTCACATTCTCTGATTCCAATACTAAGAAACATTTGCCGAACATCGGCAGAGAGCGCAATAGCAAACAAGCGAAAATTTACTATTATTTCAAATAAGTTACCCTGGAGGTTCTGACCACAATACAAGATATCGTTAAGCGATATGCCAGTACTAGTCTTAGCGCTACCATCCATAACCACACGCAGTTTAGTTGTAAGTTTGTCTTCTCTAACAACTCCATGGTGCGGGATGATGTAAAACGGGTAATCACGTGTCTCCTCAGTCTCGGCAGGCGCTGATGAGATATAACCTTTATCTAAATATTCGATCAGCACATCATCATAGGCTTGCTTCAACTTAGGAGACGCCTGCATCTTACGTTCCAAGCATAGAAAGCGTTTTTCTGCGGAGGCACGGGAGCCACCGAGCGAAAAAATATCACCCTTGAAAGGGAGCGCGACAACATAACGACCATCATTATCACGAGTAGTCGTGCGGGTATAAATCTCCTCAGTGACCTGATCCTCAGGGCTGAGAATAGGCGGGACATTGACCTCTTCAATCTCCCAGAACTTGCGGATGGTAGACTCAAGCGGCGGCTCGACGGTGCAACAGTGCGACACAGTCGAGTAACTATTTAAATAAGCGGGTGCGGAACCAACTATAACAAACCCGAGAACTGTTTCCAGTGCGTGCGGAGCGGGGTACATCGGAAGACCTTGAATTTTACGTGATAACTGGAGATGCGGGAGAATCGAAGCACCGATCAATAGATCGATATCTCCAGGGAAAGCGTAATTTCCGTCGGCTAACTGCAAGTTCTTAAACTCCGTCAGCATGGACGTGTCAACCGGTACCGTGGGCAACCGTTCCGTAATCTTATCTGCGACTAGCGAATCCATTTCAAACGAAATATTACGATTAAAACGTGAACTAAATATTATTTTAATGGAACCGTGAATGGTTGCCTTTAAACCTCCAAAACCTTTCACTTCTGAGCGGGATGACCAATTATTAAAACTAAAACCAAGGCGTTGACAACAATCCCGAGTAATAAAATTACTCTGGGAAGCGCCATCTAGTAGCGCCCGAACGGTGCGCGGTTTGCCAAAGGCATCTACAATGACAACTTGCGCGGTCGCAAGTAAAACGGTAGTGACTTGAGTACCAGCGGCGGAAAGCGAACACAATGTTACGTCGTTTGCACTTGCAGCAGGCCGCGCGTCACAAGCGTCGCGCGTCTGCGCAGGCTGCTGCTGCGATGGCAGCTTACTACTCTCAAAATGTAAGAAGGTATGATGTCTAGCTAGACATTTACGACAGCTACCACCACTGTTACATGACGTAACCAGATGTTTGTCACTTAGACAATTAAAACACAAATTATTAGTGCGGACAAACTTGTAACGATCACTAGGCGATAATCTCTGAAATTCCGAACACTTGTACAGCTGTGTATGGCTACCCTTACACAGAGAACAGTCAGGTGTTGAGGCGGTATTAACTAGCGTATGTGCAGTCTTGACTGACTTCGATGACGCGTCTATACGGCGATCGGAACCTGTCCTATTCGTGGCTTCATGACGTGCCGACGTGCGCTGCAACACCTTAATATGGTCGCGAATAAAAGATTCTAAATCTTCGAACTTAGGTATTTCTTTACCGCGCTGAGTCGTTTCAAACAGACGAACAGTTTCAGGATCCAATTTCTTTAAACCGATATACAAAAACAAAAAGTCACAGAGGTCACTGACCCTTAGGTTCCTTACTGCACGAACAGATGATGCGAAAATATTTAAAAACTTCTCTAAATTATGATCGTTACAAACGGAAAAACTTTTCAAATCGAATAATTGATCTAAATATGCGGTGGCTACTAATCGCTTATCTTCGTATTTTGTTTTTAAAGTGTTCAAAACTAAATTGTAATTTTCAGCGCTAAACGTAATTCCAGCACAGACAGCCTTTGCCTTACCGGTCAATTTTTCTACGAGATAATGCAATCTCTCGTGATCTGTCAGCGATGTGTTCCTATGTATTATATTTTCGAAACTATCTATAAATAAATTCCAATTTCGAATGTCACCATCAAATTCAGGTATTTGAATTGGCGGCAATCGTGGGCGTTCGCGAGGAGGGTTAGATAAACCACTCGCGGGGGGGGGAGTCTCTAAACTCCTAGCAATACGTTTGATACGACAATACAAGTCATCAAAGGACGACAACGCCTGATAACTCACACAGTAATCAGGATTTAACTCCAACTCTAAAATGTTTATATTCTTAATTGTAGATTTAAAATCCTCGCGCAAACTATCTAAAGTTTCCAACGAACACAAGAAAGCATCTCTAATCGCCAGATCCGAGGTTTGCAAAGATTTATCACAAATTGATTGAACACGTGAAAACTGTGAGTCCCTTTCAGCGTATAAAAGCTTTAACTGAACCTTTAAATCAGTACTAACCTTGGTTCCCTTAAGAGACATCTTGTCTTGATATATTCACACTATACACTCAAACAAACACTTAACGAATTATTAAGTAAGCGATAATTATCAGATAACAATATGGTAATATTGTAAACAACAAAGTGAACGGCGAACGAACGGAACAACATATGCGTATATAATCTATGGTTTATCCGTTTCCTACAAATATTCACTCAACAATGAACGGGTATTTTTGAAATGCGTCTACCTACATGCAATTTGTAGGATGGTCGAATGAATTTTGACAAGAAAAGGAATGCGATCGATTTATATCTACGCTGATATTTACGTAGCTAACTATAATTATGCGGTGCGGTTGACGGCGTAGGTACCGTAATTATCAATGACTCTTTAACTATACGAGCGAAATAACGTATAGTTGCCTAAATGCCTAGATGCGGGTTTTCTACTATTATATCTAGGTAAACAGGCGCGTTGCGTTTATTCCCTATGGAACAAATACTATATTGCGAAATTACAAGAAAATGATTCACGATCCTGCTCGTATGGACCAAAAAGTAATGGTTGCGCGAATTTGCTTGATGTTTTAATGGACTGTAGGTTTGAAAAGCGATCTTAGGTTTGTTAACAATATGCAGATACTGCGCCTGGCATGGAATAAATGTATTGGGAAGGAGCACTGACCTTTAGACTTCGTTGGTTGCACGTGGCACTTCGAAGATTGCACGTGGCACCGGCCGATCCTCGTCTTCGCACATTTAAATCACTGCCAGGTCCTGTATTGCACTAGCACAGCACTATTGTGGAGTCTCGGAATGATTGGATCACGAAAATAGTCAATTTTCTTGTAATTTCGAGCGGGCGTGTTAGCGGTGCGGTCACATTCACAATCGATGCACAAAACGTCAATGTCAAAATCCTTTCTCTCGAGGTCGTGCGGGAAGCGGATACGGTAGGGATAGGATTGCTAGGCCAAAAAAATAAATTACAAAAAACAAAGTCGCGGAACATAGCAAATTGGCGCAACCACTAATGGTAAGTCACTAATCAAAGGAACTGACAAAATTTTAGCAGTAAATAACTGTCAATAACTGACACACCATTGAAAGAAATGGTAAACTCGTACATAATGACAAATGAATTTCTGACTAATGGGGTAATCCCCCATTACCATTCCACCATTCATTACCATTTACCATTTCTTTCAATGGTGTGTCAGTTATTGACTGTTAGAAAGTTATAGAGACGCCATTACATTAGTAGATTACCAAACTTGTCAAAATCAACCATGATGAAATTAATGATAGACGGTTCGGACACTATTGTAATAGCAGACTTTAGGCCCTGTTTTGCGAGCAATGTGCCCTGCTTATTGCTACTTAGGTTAGGCGATCCCTCGGGCTATGTCAACAACCTTGGTTCTCCTGCGGATGCGCAACCCTTATTAGTACATTGGTCCACCTTGGGTATCTTTCGGTCTCAACGGTCATCTGTCCTGCAAGCAATGTGCCCTTAAGTTTCTTTTTTAATAGTTGCAGTAACAGACTATAGACTAAGATAATCAACACAGAAACACAATTTTATTAGTACATTAATCTGAAGTCCAATTATAACTGTACACGGCATTCAATGATTAGCATGCTTCATTAGTGACAGTAAAGGTGAAGCAACATGAAGAAGTTAACAAATGACAGTAATGTTATTATAATTTAGACAGTAATGTTATTATACAGATAATTTCTAAACTCGTTATAACTGTTCAAAAATAGGTCTACTTTATAGCATATTGCATTAAACTGATCGCACATTCTGTACAACGGATTATTTTCGGAAACATTATTATTACTATAGAGAATACTAAATATCAAATAATTGTAGTTTGGCGATTCTTCGTGAAATGTCAGTAACCTTGGTTCTCCTGCGAATGTCATCATTCCTAATTCGATCACGCAAGGAAACTCCGAGCATAGCCCTTTTGGTAACTTTAATCCTTTATTATTGTACAACCTTATGCGAAATCCGGAACACGTCTCTAGTATTTTTATGTAAAGAATCTATGTAGGTACAAAACTTAACTGTATCATCAAAATCACAAAATTTTAAGCTTACCTTGTTGTGTTACCTGGTTGTTCACATAAAAACATGGTCACCGGGCCATCTGGGCGACTGAGGCGTGGTTTTGCTACCGCACCTAGCTGTGCGCTGGCGTCTAATGCTCGCAATGGCCTGCCATGACCTGTTTTGAGCTTAGTATCCGTGGTGTCTAACATGTGACCTTCTTTAAGTATTTTTGGGAAAAATACAACATGGTGTAAAAATTATTGGAATCGATTCAGTTATTGATTCTAAACAAACTATATTCAGGTTTCACATCATCATCATCATCATCATCAGCCACTTCAATGTCCCCACTGCTGGGACACAGGCCTCCTCTCTAAGAAAGGGAATGGGCCGTAATCCACCACGCGGGTCCAGTGCGAGTTGGTGAATGTCACATGTCTTCGAATTTTTGGTTCTAGGCCATGTGTTTCACATATACTAATGTTGTATACAGATACAATAACAACCAATAGCAACCTCTGGGTAGTTTGCCACCAGAAAGTCACATCAATCTGATTAACGAATTCATCTTCATTCTTCGTGCAATTCTTCACTAATCAATGATGTGTTTCCCAGATATGCTGCAACGACTGCTCTCACGGAACATCAGCTGGTTCGTCCAAGGGTCCAGAAGCCTGCGTGAAGAGGAAGCATGGCGTGAACGCAGAGGAACTGCTAGCTGATGACGCGTTTGTGACCTGCTGTAAGGTAAGGAAGCTTCTTTTTGAATAATATAAACTAGTGCTTGACTGCGATCCCATTTGATGGTACGCAGTGATGCAATCGTTGATGGTGGTGTGGTTTTTGAAGAGCCTGTTCAATCTAGCCTTAAAGACACCTAAATTATAATGGGACGGGAAGACCGCAGCAAGCAAACTGTTCCAGTCCTTCGATGGAGTTGAGACCTTGTCTAGAGTAATTTAGTATTTATTTTCTGGATTCTACATGCCTTTCCGGTTATGAGGAACTTGCTACTTACTTTAAAACTTTTGAGCTCAAGTAATACGACGGCACGGTTGTTCGATTCCTGCACAGAATAAATATTTTTACGGACAGTTTCTCCATAATCATTTGTATGTAGATTATAAACCGTTAAATTTTGATCGTACTCGTATTAATCCCGTGCAGGGTCGTCGACATGAAACACTACTTACTTTTTTCTAAAACTCGAGTTAATGTGTACGAAATTAATTTCTTTAAGTAAATGAGTCAATGACCTTGTAAGTAGTTGTTGTTCGTTGCGTACGAACTACCTACAGGTCATTGAACTCGCCCATCTGACGTTTACTTAATGAAATTAATTTTGTACATACGTAAATGAAGTCAAGTTTAAAAAAAGAACGTTATTTTTTAATTTTATCTCTAAAAATCGATAGTGTTTAATGTACCGAATTGGCCCTCCACAGGATTAAAACGACCAAAACTTAACGGTGTATAATTGTATACATAAACGAGAGTAGCCTTTCGATGATAATAAAAAGACTTACTAATATTTGTACAACAAATATTTGACCTGATACGGGAATAGAACCGCGGCCTTGTGACCAGTCCAGACGCCCACGCTGGCCTTGGATTTTATCTTGGATACCTTATAGAAGGCTCTTTATTAAAATTAGTAACAAAAAAAAATGCGACAGTAAAGTATACTAATCTAATCAGGTTTTGTGGTCAAATATCCCTTATTTTTGGAGGGTATAATCAAATAACTGATTCCACTCTGGGGCGTGACTCGTGAGGAAGGCCGTTCCCTCACGCGTGCGGCCGCTACCTCCTTCCACTCTTCTTCATTCCAAACCAGATGAATATGTTAAAGGGCGTTGCCAGCCGATGATCAATTGGAAGTATAGAGAATAGTAAAAAAGTTTTTTTTTAAATAATAATAGAAGGTTTTTTTCTCCTCAATATAACTCCTAATCGCTAGCCTTATATCTACGGTACTTAAGGATGGGCATTATATTGTGGGAGACTGGTGCCTAAACTAGGCTCTGAAGCTGTAAAGCCAGCCTCTAGGGGGGGCCCCCTTGGTGACGCCCTTGAATATGTTTAAAGAATTGTACTAATGCCTCAGAATCCATTACTGCTTTAAATGTAGAATAGAAAGAAAAATCTCATGTAGACCTTTTTTTGAGGAGGGAGTTCATCAGATAGTTTTTCTTCTCTGGATGGTGCAAAAGGAAGTATAGTTTACGAGTGTTCCCTCAGTTTCCCTTTGCGTTTCAGGGCCATGGTATCCCGTTACAACAATCTCTTAGCCAGTCATTTTGCTCCTGTTCCCCAAATTTGCCAAGGATGATCTACTTCACCTGTTCTAATGGCTATGTCTTTTAATTTCAGAAAGCAACAAAAGACTGGAAGGGCGACACGGCTTCGAGAAATTCAAACACTATAACATTAGCTAGTAAGTACACCCTTTTAAAACTACATATCTATGAACAACTGTCTGATAAGCAATGTTTGGATAGTACATTTAAAGAAATATTATCTCTCAACAAATAATGACATAAGGAATTTGAAGCAAGGATTCTTCTAATATTCACTTAGAAGTACTTATAATTCTTTTTTAATACACTAACTAGAAAACTCGCTTTAAGGCACGCTGTTTTCCCCTCAAGTGCAGAAAAGTGCGCGTGCGCACCCCCGCCCCAAAATTATTGTATTTATCACATTAGTTTGGGCGCATGTCGACCTCCACGAGGCGCGCATCAACCACCACGTGTCGTAAGTGTATTGAAAAACTTCGTGTGATACACGTGCAAATTTGTCACTGCAGTCCTCGGCTCCATAACATACTCGTCTATGGCTCGTGCGGATCCGCCTCACAAACAAATAAACAGTTATAGTGTATAGTTCCGGAACTACCCCGTAAATTGATTGGTCCTTCGAGCCGGATACGCATACGGATATAACTCAACGACACTATTGACAACTGACTACTGTTAAAAGTTTAACTAGCCTTTACGCCCATCTCGTGATGCTTCACTAGGTATGCAAAATATTTATCAAAATTTCTGTTTCCAGCTTTACCATCCTTATGTGAAGACTACGCCCCGAATGAGTTGTGTGCACATCACTGTATACCCGTGCCAGGGTCTTACAGGTGCGAGTGTAACGCTGGCTTCATGCTGATGGCTGATGGCAGGAATTGTAAGGAGGTGTGTAGTTTACTGTTATAGAATAAATGATGATCATATTTATTCTTGCTGGTTACATAAAACACGGCTAAAGGTAGGAATAATAAACAGAAATCTCCTATTCTCTTACCAGACATAGTATTGATATTGAAACTCTCTATTTGGCATATTGAAGATAAGCTCCTTTTCCTATAATTTGTTAATAATATACGAGTACGATTATTGGGTTATCTACGCAAATAATCATCAACATCATGCTCATTATATTTTTCATAAACTTATGATTTTATTTTCTGAGTCTTTGGCCAATCCATTCAACATGTTATGTTGAATGGATTGTCATGTTGTGTGTTGTTATGTTGTGTGAGTTTAGTGTAATCATGAGTTTAATATTTTTTCATTGTCGTGATTGAATATCCCTTCTTCCCTCTTACATCTTGCATTAACAGCATTTACTTTCTTGTTATTTTCAGGTGGAAAAGAACAGGTGTAAGCCCCAAAACCCTTGCCAGCACAAGTGCAACGACAATGGCATCGAAGTCAAGTGCTCGTGTAGAAGAGGATACGAACTGATGCCTGATGGGACTTCTTGTCAGGGTAAGCTGTTCTTCATCTTGTTTTTAATTTCCCAGATTTTTTCGTAGTTTCTTTATTTATGCTATCCATACCATGCAAAAGTAATCTGTTTGTCTGTTTAATAACTAGAGAATTTTGACCCACGGATAGAGCATATCCTGGGATAAGACATAAGGCACTTTCTATTTTGAGAATATTTTCCGCTGTTTCTTGTCAGTAAAACTACTGGCAGAAGCTGGTGTAATATTATAAAAATAGTCAGGACTATAAAGGACGTGTAAGTCGAATATATGTAGTACCTAATAATTATGACCCAAAAACTTTGAGGGAAGAAACCATCGAGTCGAGAAGCAGAAGATGATCTCATAGCATAAATATTCTCACCATTGTTTGTGGCTTTCTCTAGTCAAATTCCCTATTTTTACTGACAGAGCGGAAAGTAAAATTTAATAAAAGAGTATTAGTAAGTAGAGTAAGAGCTTCTTATATTAATGTCATGTTAATTTTGATGGTCTTCAGAAACCTTCAGACCGACCTATTTTGTTATTATTCGACTGTGCGTATAAGTTTCTTCCTTCTCGTTTACAGACATAGACGAATGCCAGCTTGATATGCCCGTATGCCTGGCTGGCACTCAGTGCCATAACCTCCAGGGCTCGTACCGATGCATCTCTGTGAAGAAGAACAATGTGGAGAAGGGACAGTGTCCTCCAGGGTTTGCTAGGAACCTTAACAATCATGTTTGTGATGGTACGTATCGATTTTTATTTCTTTAACTTCTGTGTACCTACTGTCTCTCTGCTGGTTAAAATCTTCCTTGTGTCCATCTACTTTTTTATTGATAGGCTTGCGTTGGCCAATATTGCTCCTCGATGTGGTCGACGATGGAGCACGCTTGCTTAGAAGTAACCTATTCACTCTTTACTTAAGTTATACAATTCAAACCTCAACCGATTTAAACCGACAGGCTAGCTTTCAGAATAACTCGACATCGGTGCTCAAAACTGGACCTTCTATCTTTCCTGTATGGTGGTGAAGATACCCTGGTGGTTGGTTATAAATACTATCCTGGAATCAAAGACCTGCTAATCTATTGGTTCCCACTGGAGATCTCAGATACAATCCTGAAGAACTGTGCCAATTTCTTCTACTTTCGAGAAACTACAAAAGTATAGCTTTTCTGGCTATCTCGATCAGATGTAGTTTCCGTCAAAATTCTGATTTCCCAAACTATCCCAGAAGAAACTAAAACTTAGGCAAATCCTATTCAGTTCAAAATATGTTATTTCACACTATATTGGGCCTATATTGGGCACTAATAAAATGTCAGAAGCAAGTGCACGGTTCCCATTAGTCGTTTTCTATGGAGAAGAACCGGCAAGAAACGCCATGGATACTCTTGAAAAGAATATTACTCGTATTTTCTAATTCTAATTACTTAATTAATACCTATTCTATTTTTCTTTTCCAGATATAAACGAGTGCACCCTCCCGAACCCTCCATGTCCTCCCTTTGTATGCGAGAACACGATAGGCGGGTACAGCTGTGGTGGGGTCACAGGGAATCCCATCAACTTGAGCACGTCTCCCCGAACGCATATAGACGACAGGTGTCCCCCTGGATTCAAAATTGGATTGCATGAGGAGTGTGAAGGTATGTTGGTGATACTTATAAAGGCGTTTATGGGAAGGCGAAGGAATATGAAAGAAAGAAAGAAAAACAGTTTATTCGCGTGAAATGACGCAAAACTTAAAACTACTTGACAAACAAATACTATATGGACTAGGAAAGGCACATAATTCCCTCAAGCTTACCGCCATAGCCCGAAGAACCGCCAAACTTAAGTGGCAGTGGGCAGGGTACATTGCTCGCAGGATAGATGGTCGATGAGGCCAAAAGGTTCTAGAATGACGACCACGTATCGGAAGACATAGCATTGAAAGGTCTTCCACATGGGCCTAAGACCTGGTGAGAGTCATGGGAATCAATTGGGGCACTTGGGGGTCCATATCCAACAATGGACGTCTTTCGACTAAAATGATGATGATGATGATAATGATAATTACCCTTAAGTGGTTAGCCAGAGATGGTATTTAGATAGCTCAATTTTATTTATTACTAAAGTTCTTACAAGAACCGGGCTTTTATTATCTATATTAAATGTGAAGTTGAAGAGTTTTTTTCATAGTACTGATTCGAATTTGAACATTCTTTTAATGTTGTGGAGTCAATTTATCTAGGAAAGCTATGAGCTGTATAAAATCTCGCTACAATGCAAATGAACGGATCAGAAACTAAAGACAGCCAGTTCTTAAAAAGATATTTTGGGTTTGATTTCTAGGTTTGGGAATTAAACTCAAGACCTCGTTGTCAATAGTCGTGCTTGCGCGGGAGTAAGCCAATTAGCTTTCCATTAGAATTTCTTAGTAACAGCTTGGATACGGATATGGTAGTAATATATACATGAAAGTAGCAGATCTAAGCTCTCATATAAGTATGTAGCTCCATCTTATAGATAAGAAGTCAATGAATGCAGTCGCTGTGATCGATAAACTAGATGGCAAATTATATAATCAATTCTTTTAGTCTATAAACCAATATTTCATCTTACAGATGTAGATGAGTGCGTGATCCACAAGCATGATTGCAATCCTCTATCGCAGTTCTGCATCAACACGCACAGCTCCTTCTACTGCCAGGATAAGGAGTCCAAGTACTGCCCGCCAGGGTTCAAGATAGACTCCAACACTGGGAAGTGCCAAGGTAAGTGTAATCACAAGTAACACTTAGTAACAGGAGTTAATTGTAAGTAACAGGTATTAACTGGAAGTAACAGGTTTTAAAGAGAAGTAAGAGATATTAACTGGAAGTGATAGGAAGTATTAAGTGGAAGTTACAGCTATTAATTGGAAGTAATAGGTATTAACTGGAACTTAGTAACTGATATACTGGTACTAACAGTAAATAACAGATATTAAAGGGAAGTAACAGATATTAACCGGAAGTGATAGGATGTATTAACTGGAAGTGATAGGATGTATTAACTGGAAGTAATAAGTATTTATTTGAAGTAATAGGTATTAACTAGAACTTAGTAACTGATGTACTGGTACTAACTGTAAGTAACAGGTATTAAAGGGAAGTAACAGATATTAACTGGAAGTAACAGGTATTAATTGGAAGTAACAGGTATTAACTGAAAGTACTGTTGTTGACTGGAAGTAGCAAGTATTAACTGGAAAACATTACCATCAGTGGCAGCTTATCTTTCTATTGTCCAGACTATAAGTTATTTTTGTTATTATTACAGATATAAATGAATGTGAAGAATCAGGCATTTGTCGACTGGATCAAGATTGCGTGAACCAGTTAGGGCAGTACGACTGCAAACCAAAAGTTGATCACAGGTAAACAAACTCAGTTCAACATTTGCAGAGGACCAAACCGGACCAAGAGCGTTACCATGACGTGTTAAAATGTCAGTTGTGCGAGTAAAAAAGTAAAAAAGAAGGATAGAGCTATGCTCCGTATACACCGTTAAATTTTAGTCCCGTTTTAATCCCGCGGAGGGTTGATTCGGTATATGATATACTATCGATTTGTAAATAAAAAAGTACTTTGTAATGTAGTCATCGTTTTTGCCTAATTTATGCTTTCTCTCAGAGGGCCACATTTTAATACATTTTGTTCATGTAGGCATTGTAATTGTGTCATAATTCAGATTTATGAAAACCTAGCATTCGACGTTTATCTTATTTAGCGCGGACGCTACTGAACGATACATCTTGAAGGTCTGATGATGACCAGGTTCGTTAAGAGCTCGTAGTTCCGCCTCAAAAAGTTTTCAACATAAGTATCGGGGTTGATTTGGTTCAATAGTTAACATCTTCACTTACTATCTCTATTTTCTCTTTGATAGTAAAAGATAGTTTGCCTTGACGATAAATAGTGCTTTTTTTTGTACACTTAAAGCAAAAGTTTTATCCCCATTGTTAAAAAAAGGCTTTAACACTTTTGATTAAATTACCAACTTATATTTAATGAATTTATACCAACTCCATTTGAAATCAGTTTCATTCTTAGTTTCGTTTTTATGTACATAGGTGTAGTATAAATACTTAGTAAATTTTAGTAAGTTTAATAATGAATGTTTTTTTTTTACTTAATGCCTTAAATTGAGTAGAAGTCAAAATCGATTGAACGGACAATAAAAAAAGGCTTGTTTAAATATATAATCATATTTCAAATGGAGTCTAAAAGTATGTTTATATTGCAGCAAAGATCAGTGTCCAGATGGTATGCGGAAAAGGGCAGGAAGCGTCTATTGTGAAGGTATGTTAATTTCAAATTAAGTGTGAATATTATAATACCTATGAAATTGCCGTTTTTTTAAAACGGGTGGCTTTGAAATGTATATCTTTGAATTATAAGTTCAAATTAAACTTTACATTAACGGTACGTTATTTTTTTTTCGAAATTATATATTTGTTGGGTTCTTTGTGTTTTGTATTTTTTCTGAGTGACACACACGAATAAAGCCGCTGGGATAAGCAAGTAAAAAATAAGTACCTAATGAAATGTCCTAGGTCCTTTGAGCTCCCAGTATTTTACAACCTGAAGATTTTTTACAGCATTTTAGAACCAACCCAATATTTTTACACCTACTGTAATCACTTCCAGGTTCAATAAATACCATCTCATTCATGGTACAGCCGTTTTAATTTTAAAATTGTGTTGTTCCCAGATATCGACGAATGTGTGGAGGGCACTCATCTTTGCGACCAGTACCAGCACTGTCTGAACACAAATGGTAGTTACGAGTGCCATTGCAAGTTGGGATACGAGCTGGACATCATCACTGGTGCTTGTGTTGGTGAGTAAAACCTCCATAAATGTAGCGACATTTATACGGCCTCATGGGACATAAAATTCAAAATCCTAGATTGCAATGCAGGGTTTTTCTTGTGATTAGAACACAACTGCTCGAAGTAAACTATCGAGCAGTTGCCCGGACTAGACATATCGCCTACCCTATAGGTCAGAGCATCCTTTCACCAGATGGGAGTTAAATGATAATGATAATTGATATTTATTTTGCAAATATGTTTTTAAAAACACTTTTACACGTCAATTTTTTTTTCGTCAGTTTAAACTAGATGAGGCCGGTGTTTCCTAGCTGACTACCCTGAGAAGAAACACCGAACCAAACTCAGGGGTCAAAGTCTCTTTTGAAGTCCATACAAAAATATATAATGGTCAAATGGAGGTCATATGGTCTTTTGAAGAAAGAACCACTTCACACAGTTCTTAGTGGACCTGTCCAGTCAGTGCAAGCATTTGTCAGTATTCGTGTAGCTCAACTCAGGGCTAATAAGGAGCTCAACTATGTTATGTCTGATCTGAGAGCAAAATATAATAAGATTATAAAAAAAAACAGTTTTATGGGGTCCAGATGGTTTCTTACTGGGGTCTTGGGATAGTGTGAAAATGTATACCAGGGCCCTGGATCTAAGGCAATGAAAGAACGGGGTAGGTTTTTAGTCAGTAAGAGTCTGACACTATCTCCCGCTCCGCCCCAGGGCGGGAGATGGGGCGGGAGATGTCATTGGATGATTTTACCTACCATAAAAAAAAATGGTTTCCTAACCTTTTGATCACCAGTCATGCGCCGCGCCATAATCACTACTACATTATGGCAGATTTAAACGCTAATAAATTCTATAAGAAAGTATTATTATTGTTATTTCAGTTGTTATAGGATGAAATCGCTGAGTTGCCTACAGGCGTGACGTTCTTACTTCAAATAAAAAAACGGGCTCTAATACCATAGATACGTTACGCGCTAACATCGAAATCTGAAAACCTAGACTCGAAACTCACATATTTAGTCACTGATTGATAAACACTCATTCACAAGAAGTTGGTAGAATCATCACAGCGTTGATTAATTGGATTTGTTTCTCAGAGTAATTTTCGTTATTTATATGTATTTATTACTGTATACCTACTATATTATGTTTCTGCACCACCCTAAGGTCGACTGGTAGAAAATGCCTATGGCATTAAGTCCGCCTTTGTACAGTTTTTTACTGGTGCAAGAAGCGTTAAATAAATAAATAATGAGCCTGCGCTGTCGTGCGAGCGAAATAGCGTTAGCCGCCGAATGTGTGGGATCATCGCGACCGATGTGAAATCGTGACAATTGTCATAATTTCAGCGGTCCACGCGCCAGAGGCGAACCACCTATCTTCCGCTGTTTTGATATAATCTAATTTCTCTGCTTTCAGATATAAACGAGTGCGCGACTCGTCAACACGATTGCATCCCTGATGCTCAACGGTGTGACAACACGGTCGGCTCCTATCTCTGCATCAGGATAACGTCATGTGGCACTGGTTATGTGCTGCACCATTCTACTGGGTCATGCGAGGGTACGGAAGTTCAACTGATTTTTTTTACGCGTCATAAACTAGAGCTTGACTGCGATTCCACTTGCCCCCCTAGCCAAATCGTTTATTTTATCGTGAACGCTTGGGGTTGGACATGCCCCCAATTCCTTTGTTCTGACCACGTGACTGAGCGTTGAGATGATGTCAGAGGAATTGAGGGCGCGTGGCCAATTCCAAGCGTTCACGCTAAACGAAACGATTTTAACTTGGCTAGGGGGTTAATGGTAAACAGTGATGCAATCGTTGATGGTGAATCACACTAGTTTATTAAGAGCCTTGAAGACACCTTAATTACTATCGGACGACTACAGCAGGCAAATTGTTCCAGTCCTTTGATGTACGCGGTATAAATAACGATGCGAAACGCTTAGTCCGGACCGTAGAGATGTCAACTTAAAATGTAAGGGTGGACACTCGCCGGACGTCGGGTTGTCCGATGGTAAAAAGGCGTTGGCGGAATCAAGTCATGTAATTCCCGCGCACACTCTCCAAAATGCATCTCCAAATTGCTGGCTATCCTAAGTCTGTGACGTTTTATCCAAATCACTTTTTCTTAGTTTTATCAATTAAAAAAAACTGGTCAAGTGCGAGTCGGACTCACACGCTGAGGGTTCCGTACAAACTAACTTATGTAAATAGTTTAATTCCCTAATCGAGTCACGAATTTCGAATAGAAACAAGATTTTTTTTGTGACGTATCTCTAAATTTTCAGTTTACATTTTATTACTATACTTGAGCTATAAGATTATGATGCCAAATTTTATGTTTCTAGGTTAACGGGAAGTGCCATGAATTTTGATTCCCTTGAGAGTGTTGAAATATAAGTTTTTTGCGACATAAACGGCCGTATCTTTTTTACTTTTCGTTAACTAAGAAGTTTTCCTTCACCGCTTTGAGAGCAGTGGTGATAAATTAAATTACACAAAGTAATGCGCCTGGCTGGGTTTGAACCCGTGACTTACAACTTGTAAGTCGGGGCCGTTACCACTCGGCCACCACTGCTCACAAACATCGTGAGGAAACCGGCATGTTCTAGAACCAAAAATTCGGAGACATGTGACATCCACCAATCCGCACTGGGCCCGCGTGGTGGATTACGGCCCATTCCCTCTCCTAGAGAGGAGGCCTGAGTCCCAGAAATGAGAACATTAAAAGGCTGATGGCAGGCCTGACTATATGGTTTTAATTTCAACTTGATATCTCCACGAGTTCTAAAGGGTCTTGATAGACAGACAGACGGACCATAAAGTGATCCTATATGGGTTCCATTTTATCCTTTTGAGGTATCCGCACCTCTCCTGGGAATCCTAAATAGACAATTTTGAACTCGCAATGACAATTTGTCTCTTTTTACCCGACTGCGCCAGAAGGAGGGTTATGTTTTTCGAGAGTTTTTTTTTTAAGTCAGACGTCTAGTCAGTAGATTGGAGTAATCTGCAATGTAATATAGGTATGTGCTCTCAATTCACTAAGCCTCCATTTCTAGAATGGGTCCCGACTGCTACAATTTACCTTGTATTTAAAATATTATATAGCTAAGTGCAGTCGGGTACAACGACTTTCTTGTTTTAGAGCTTTTTCATGAATACTCAGAAAAGCAGTCGGGTTTTTTAGTTTTTTAAATTACCGTTTTTTAAAACTTAATTGTTTCTTTCCCCAGATATCGACGAGTGTGGTCTTGGCCTCGATAACTGCGGTAAAGATTACAACTGCTTCAATCTTCGCGGTTCCTTCCGTTGTGTGCGCAAACGCACCACTACTACATCTACTACACCACTACCAGAATATGAATACGAGTATTATGATTCTGAGTGAGTATATCTTTATCTTAACTTATACTTATACTTTGACTGGCCGGTTGGTCTAGTGGTTAGTGACCCTGACTGCTATGCCGGAGGTTGTGGGTTCGATTCCCAACCCAGCACATATGTTTGTGTGATGAGCACGATAATTTTGTTCTGTGTCTGGGTGTAATTTATCTATAATATGTCTGTATTTAGAAATATATGTGTGTTTATCAGTTGTCTAATACCCATAACACAAGCTCTGCTTAGCTTGGGACTAGACGGTGTGATAGTTGTAGAATATTATGTAGAATATTATTATATCATGGGAACAGTGGCGGCCCAGTATTAACAGACCTGACTTACGAGTTAGGTCGTTGGTTCGAAGCCAGGCAGGTACCTAACTCTGTACTATAAATTATTTCATCACCATAGCTCTCATGGTGGAATCGGAATGTTTTTAAAGAAAAAAAAAATTAAAGACATGATAGAAAGAGTCCATCTGGTTAGATTACATCCCATTCCCTCCTCTAGTTGTGGCCCGCGTTGTGGCACATTCCCTCACCTTGAGAGGAGGAATAAGTACGATCATTATTTTACTAATAAAAGAGGCGCTCTGGCTGGGAAAGGGATGTCGTTTAGCTTTTTACCCATTTATTTTTTTGGGGTAGTCCATGTGATCGTTGTCATGGAATACTTACTATATTTTGATACAATAGTGAACCATCATGGTTACTCAGTCCCCCACCTATAATAATATAATCTCTAAACTAAGCTATATTTTTCTGATAACAATATCAAGTTATTACACAAATTAAATATTCACTAACAGTTTTTTATTAGGTATCTTTACATTTTTGGAAACGTATTCATGTTTCAACTTAGAAATATCGATAAATAGTTCAGTAATATATGTATTTTTTAACCTCATTTAGTGTATGCTAAAAGCATACACTAAATGAGGTTAAAAATAATCTTTATAAGAAGGAACTAATAAAAAATCTTGAAAAAAAAAAATATTTGTTCAGAAAGATAACTTCAACGTTTAATGATTCATTCTAGTGAGAGTTTGCACAAGATATCATCTAAAAACCATAAATTAAAAACCTCTTAATTTTCAGAGAAGAAACAGAAGCGAACCGCACAGCACCCGCAGAAATTCAACCAAAGGAACCGTCAACAACCACGACTTCAACAGCAAAACCTACACCACCACCGACTACACCTGAAAAACCTAAAGAAGAACCAAGAATAGAGGACAATAACGTAGAACCACCTCCTACATACAACAATATACCAAATGTATACAACAATAGAGCAAACGAACCAAAATATGAACCACCAACATCCACTGCGGAACCTGAAGAACCAACTCATCTTATACCAACTGAATACCATGAATATATTACAGTAACCGAACCAGTTTACACACCGAAGCAGCCAGAAGTAACCTTTAACCAACCTACTCCACCAGCGTATATACCAGAGAGAGAGTTACCGAGACAGCCAGTAGAACAACCAGAACAAAATACTCCAAAGCAAGAGGAACAGACAAACGAATCGATACCTCCTGAAAATGAGGTACCAGAAACTACATACAGGCCTACCGAGCAACCTAAACCTGTACCTCCGTACTCAGTAAACGTGAATATAGGGAATGAAGAAAGGCCAGTTCCTGGGCAAAGGAAAGAAGATGGTTCGGTGGTTACGGTGAATACAGAACAGCCTCCAAGGAATCAGTGGCCGAAGGTAGAGAAACCGAAGGAATGTCCATTAGGGTTCGAACCCGAGGAGTACGGAGATTGCTTTGGTAAAATTTTGTTTGGTTTTTCCGTAGTTTAAGAATTGTGTGCTGTTGATTTGTTTTTCTGACTATACGTAATTTATAGCTTTTCATATGAAGGGTTTCTTCACGGCTCTAATTAGTATCATGCTTTTAAAATGATGAATGATTCTGCTTCTTTTGCCCTAATTTAAAAAAAATTTAGAATCACACTGTATCGAAAATAATGTATTTTTGAGGAGTGCAAACGTAGAGTTGCTTTGCTTTTTCTCATTAGGATTTATGAAGACTTAATCAAGCACCCATAAATCACTAATGTGGCTCATCGTTGGTATTTTGCTCATCAAATATCTGTATCTAACTGAAGAATTTACGTGGTTCAAATCATTATTACAACAATTTTTAATATTTTTTCGGTCTTGAAAATTACAAAGCGAGTTTTAGACAAAATTATTTTCTCCGTCACTAATAGTTTGACAATTACTTTCGTGTTTTCAACGAATCGATAAACCAACGAACCCACAAATATCTTTAAATAGATTCAAGTTTTTATGATGTCAACTACATCAGAAAAACTTCTCACCTTAATTGTAAAGACATATTCTGCTGACGACTGAGGCGTTTGTTGCGCTACTATTTCTTTTTCTTACACTAGCCAATGAAGGGCGGGAGTTTACTTTCTTTTATTAATTTTGAAGATCAATAAATGCTGATTCTGAACTTATCACTTCTTATTGTTGATTAAACTTTCTTCTTTTACCCCAGATATAGACGAATGTGCCACCAATCGACACAGCTGCTCCGGGCTCACCGAGGTCTGCAAGAACACGATAGGAGGCTACACCTGTAACTGCGCGCCTGGTTTCCGCAGAGATCTGGTCACCAAGACCTGTGTGCTTATTACCACGTCTTCTTCTACCACGTCAACGACTACTCCAGTGCCACCACTGCCTACATCTACTAGTAAGTCTTTAGGGACCTTAATACAAAACCTTGTATCATCTTCACCAGCACATCCTCTATCATGGCGACTACTACGCTAGTTCTGATCTATCTATTCCTACTAGTAAGTTTTTAAGGACCTAGTCAATAAGACCTGTGTCTTTATCATCTCTTCATATCTGTGAATAAAATAATAATGTTTCTTTTCCAGAAAAGGCTTTCTTCTGGGGCTATCCGGAGTATACTGGAGTGACAGCGCGGCCATTCCGACCTCGAAACCTATGTGACGCAGGGTTCCATCATAATGCTAAAACTGGACAGTGTGAAGGTGAGTTACTTTGTAAATGCCTACCAGAAAAAAACTGTGAAAAGCCCTTGTAAAGCCACTACCAACGCTGCTAATGTGGTTAAATTTTGACCAAAGTCATGTCATTTGGAATAATTGACAGCTCGAAGAGAAATCTACTTACGGTTTTTAAGGTCAAAGCCCAGCATGTGTAAAAAATAATAAGGCAATACAGCTGTAAATCTATCTTTGGTATTGTAGCAGTCCATAGTAAGTCATAGTTGATTACCAACAATATAAAGAAAAATTGCTAGCAGAACAGTTGGTCGAAAGGTTTTGGACTGGAGATCATGTACCGGACGATGCAGCGTTAGTAAGCCCCCCACAAGGTAGGCTGCCCGCATGGTGAGGATCACGGGAAGCCGATGGATGCGAGAGGCACAAGACGGGTCATTGTAGGGACTTTTGGGAGAGGCCTATGTTCAGTAGTGGTCATCTTTCGGCTGGAATGATGATTATGATGATTTTCTACTTGATGTATTTACCAATCCAGCTAACCAATTCAACTCCATCTTTACCCACAGATATAAATGAATGTACAAACGGACAGGCCAACTGCGCGGCGGTTGAGATCTGCATCAACACTCCTGGCGGATACCGCTGCGAGTGTCCTCCCAACTGGAGGCTCGACGAGATCAGACATCGCTGTGTGCCCATCAAGAACAATGGACAGTTCCCCACGGGGTATGGGAATGAGCCTAGTAAGTATATCAAGTTTAGATTCACTGGAGTATTGGTTTAAATTACTATTCAGATCTATTTCCTGTTAGAATGTTAGAAGAAGTTTACTGCTGCTCTAGAACGAAAAGGGCAAGTGAAGGGCACATTTGGGTTTAAATTTGTAAAAGTGTGACACGCCCGCTCGCTTTACCTTAGAGTGAAAAAGTCCCATCTAAAAAAAAAATATTCTGATCCTGTTGAGTTCATCTTTATTTTACCCGGCTGTTATATTGAAATGTAGTACCTTGAGTCACAAAAGGGCAAATTTTGAGGGTTATGTTCGGATTTTCCCTTGAAAGAACCAAAATCTATGAGACTCAGGGAGAGAACTTACGAAGCGGTTTTCTCCCGCTGCCGCTACGGTAGCGGGCCCGTAGCTTCCGCAGAATGCAAATATATACGTAAAAAACTAAATCAGTTTTCACAACGCGGTTTACGGCCGCGGTTTGAGTGGTTGTTGCGCCGCGGGCGCCCGCCGCTGCCTCGGCGGTTTGCGCCCGCACGCTCTGCGGTCTGTTGGTGGCGACCGCGCCCTATCGGCCGGCGGCTTGCTGTCGAAAATCGCAGCCGTCGCGGCGGCGGCGGCTAATCAAACGCCTCGTGAGTTTTGATATAAAATAGCCGTTTCCTCTGCCGTGGCGGCCACGGAAAAAATTCGCTTCGTGAGTTCTCTCCCTCACAGGAGTAGTAAGTAACAAATATACGAGTAGCCCTCCAAGAACTATGAAACTTGAGTAATGAGCAATGCAACCCATTTACTATCAAGCAGGGTGCACTGCTCACAGAACGGATGGGCAATTCAATTAAGATGTTCTGAAGTATCGTAGCGTGGGTTGACCCTCACAAGGCATATGCCTGATTGTTGTGGTAATAGTTATAGCAGGTTTAGCAATGTATAGCAATTGATTGTTTTTCTTTGATAACTTAATGGTTATTAGAGGTAAATAAATAATTTTGTTTCAGTCTACCCGCCCCTGCCTCCAAAGAATGTGATTCCCACGACAGGTACCAAGTACGTAGACCCTGAGATCACACAGGTCCACGACCGAGGGTCTGTCTTCAGGTGCCCTGCAGGCTACAGGCTTGGAGATGACAACACCTGTGTTGGTAAGTTTACTTCTTTGGGCCCAAATTTTGCCACTGTCACGACTTTGTCGATGGCAGCGTATAAGGTCATTTTAGCTGGATTTTATCGAGCACAACGCCCGGGGTAAGAGGCGGTGTAGCTTGCCGTCCAAAAGGGACCAGGTCACGTTGAGTTCCTCGTGCGCCTCAAAGAGCTTTCAGCGTAACTGACGGGACCCATTTAGACCGATGCCTACCAGAGGTTCGGGATTGTCGAAAAGAGTCACCACCGCCTTGAAGTGCCCTGGCAACTGAAAGGAAACGGTTAGATTATAGACACTAAAAGTATGACACTTCCTATCGCTCCACATATATCATCATCAATTCAGCCAAAAGACGTCCACTGTTGGACATAGGCCTCCACCAAGCGTCGCCACATATATTGGAAGAAGTAATTTGATGATTTCATCTCGGTTCCAACTCCGCACCCTGATGTTGATGTATCAAGGCAGCTCCAGTTTACGAGGTTCCAGTTACACCGTCTTACTTGTATCCTAAGGTGGTTCTGGGATTTGAAATGTGACAAGACCAGGCCTTTTCACTAAAAGTAAGGCCCCAAATATGTAATGAGATTATGCAGGTTCTGGACCGAGGTTCTCTATTTAAGTGTCCTGGCTGATGCAGGCTTTGATGATATGGAGTATTAACTGTGAGGTGCCAAGTACGTGAACCCTGAGATCAAGTAGGTTCTTGACTGAGGCTCTATCTTTAGGTGCCTTGAAATCCCTTTTTTGATATTCTGTTTAATTTTAGTTAATATTGTTATTATCTGTTGAAATTGTAATTCCATCATATTAATGTATTATTTGTAATAAACATACACAATCAAAAACTACTATATGATTCCATTTCCAGACGTAAACGAATGCCTGACCGGGGAAGCGAAGTGTGGACCTCAGCAGATCTGTGCCAACCTGCCGGGAGGGTACTCCTGCAACTGTCCTAGCGGACACCGCCTGGTGAAGGACCATGAGTGCGAGGATGTTGATGAGTGTGCTCTAGGAGGCAGTATGGTGAGTTACTTTACATTAACTAATATGAACCTGCCAGCATAGAACGGTTACGATTGTCCCAGTGGATTCCACATGGCCGTGGACCATGAGTGTGAAGGGCTTGCGGACGGTGAGTATTGGGTAGCTCGCTGTTCGACCGTCCAGTAACCGTCTGGACCAAGCCCAATTAGTTGACGGTGCATACTGAAAGGCAACGAAGTAACGGGGTGGGTTTTTAGTCAGTAAGAGTCTGACACTATCTCTCGCTCCGCCCAAGGGGACGGGGGATGTCTTGGATGATTCGCCCCCCCCCCCCCAAATAAAAAAAAACGATGAATGTGAGGATGTGAATACTCTGGGTGGTATATGGTGAGTTGCCTCAGAGTTACTTTACATTTCCTGATATGAATTCGCCGCGAGGAACTTCCTGTAATGATCGTGGTGGACAGCGCCTGTTCAAGGTGCATGAGCGTGAAGATGTGAACAAGTTTCCTCTGAGTAGTGTGGTAGTGTGCTACATACGTTAAGGTATAAAGCTTTTTAGTTCCTCTGGGTGGTTATACCTATCAATCAGCTTATAATCCATTGATTGAGGGGCTTGTCTGATCTACAATCAAAACAAAGCTGTGATAAAGCAATCAAAGCTGTTACATTTCAAGTGCCTTGCCATTTTTTTTTTTTAATTGATATAAACTAGAGCTTGACTGCAATCCAACCTGATGGTAAGCAGTGATGCAATCGTTGATGGTGAGGCGCACTAGTTAATTAAGAGCCTATTCACTCTAGCTTTGAAGATAAATTAAATTATTATCGGAAGAGAAGACCGCAGCTGGCAAAATGTTCCAGTCCTTCGATGTACGCGGTATAAACGACGAGGCAAAACCCTTAGTCCGGACCGTAGTGGCTTAGTCCGGACCGTAGTAGCTTAGTCAGGAAATTCTAGCTTGATCTCATTATAGCAACGGTGTATTGAATTTATGACGTCGTATCAAAACTCGTACAATATATGTTGAACCAAAATGGCGGTCGACCTTCAATGCGCAGTAACAGATTTTCGGGTCTCAATCGAAGTGAAGCACAGCGGGGAACTGCGCGTAACCATAGCAACGACGCCCATTTTAGTTAAACTTATTTGCCGCGTACTATTACCCAACGCTTTTAAACTCTGGTCAAACTGAAAACAAACCCATTTTGGATGCTGGATAGAATTCAGCAATAAAATTGTGATGGCCGATTGGATCAAATGTTTGTTCATACCATAGCATGGGCCGTAATTCACCACGCGGGCCTAGAGTCGCTTGGTGGATGTCAAATGTCTTCGAATTTTTGGTCCTAGGACATGCCGGTTTGTCCTTTACCGTTTTGAGAGCAGTGGTGATGAAATAAATTACACAAAGTAATACGCATGGCCGGGTTTGTACCCGTGACCGACAACGCTTAAGTTGGGGCCGTTACCACTCGGCCACCACTGCTCAAATTTTTGTTCGAAGATTTAAAATTACTTATACGTATTCTATTTTCAGCCCGTCTGCTCCCAAAACGCTGATTGTGTGAATACCATTGGTTCTTACCAATGTAAATGTCACATTGGATTCAGATCTGCACCTGTGAATGATAAGGTAAGATAAAAATGAATTGACTTTTTTTTTATTGCTGTTCTTCAAAATGCGCCTGATTTAGCTTGTATACAAAAATTTTTGTAGTATATGCGAAACCTGAATATATTTTGTTCAGAATAAGTAACTGAATTGATTCCAATAATGTTTACACCATGTTATATTTTATGTCACAAATTGGACACCATGGACACTAAGTAAAATACTAACAGGTCACGGCAGGTTATAGCATGCATTAGGCTCAGCTGGGTGCGGGAGCAAAACAACCCTCAGTGCCACGGATGGCCCGGTGACCATGTGTTTGTGTGGACAACCAGGTAACAAGCTTATAAATTTGTGTTTTTTCATGATACAGTTGTGAAATTTTGTACATACCTACATCTTTACATAAAAATACTAGATTCGTGTTTCGGTTTTCGCATATACTAAAAATAAGATTGTATACTCGTATGTACTAGTGGCTCACCCAAGCTTCACTCAAGTGTTAGAAACCTTAAAATCCACATTATTCCGATTCTGATCATTCGTGTAGTATAGCCATGCTTGTCATGTTATATCTCTGCACCACCCTAAGTTCGATTGGTAGAAAATCACTATCTCCCTTGATGGTAAGCAACGATATGGTCGCCGAAGAAGCACGCTTGCCAAGAAGTAACCTATTGAGTGTTCACTTTGAGACCCTCAAGTTGTAGCTATCAGGAAACACAGACTCCGGAAGGGAATTCTACTCCAGGTGTACGCATAATGAGATTTTTCCCAAAATGGTTTTGTGCATATGGGTGGGATGTCCATGTACCGGTGGTGCATCGACGTATATCAAGTGGCCTGATAATGGAACAGGCTTGGCCGTATCATATTGATGTTGCATAGAATAGCATCAGCCTTATAATGTTCCCACTGCTAGGACTCAGGCCTCCTCTCTAGGAGAGGGAATGGGCCGTAATCCACCAGAGCCCAGTGCGGGTTGGTGAAAAGTCACAAATGTCTTCGAATTTTTGGTTCTAAGACATGCATTTTCTCACGATGTTTATAACACCGTTTTGAGAGCAGTGGTGATGAAATAAATTACACAAGGTAATGCGCCTGGCGTCGGGGCCGTTACCACTCGGCCACCATCGCTCTCAAATTGATGTGATCCTCCTTAATAACTTTTATTTCGTTCAGGTGTGCGTTGATGTGGATGAATGTATGGAGTCTCGTCCCGGTTCGCTCTGCCAGCACAGATGCAACAATGTCTGGGGATCTTACCGCTGCGCCTGCCATAGAGGATACAGACTCAACTCAGATAATAGGTAAGTAAATAAAAAGTAGACGTGACCGCAATTTCGTGATCGTATCAGAAAGGAAGATATATCCGCAGAAGAACCAAGGTTGCCGGTAAAGCACGAAGAATCGCCAAACTTAAGTGGCAATGGGCAGAGCACATTGCTCGCAGAACAGATGGCTGTTGGGGCCGAAAGGTTCTAGGATTCCTATGGATGCGAGATGCACAGGACCATTAATTGTGGTGATAATTAGGTGAGGCCTATGTCCAGCAGTGGACGTCTTTCGGCTGAATATGATGTGATCGTAATGATGATGATATGATCGTAAAAGATAGGAGTGGAGGGAGGCCTTTGGTCAGAGTAATGGCCCGTGTCATTACATCGTGTTAAATGCAATAGTCCGAAATTAACACATCTAAATGCATATCTAATTGAACCTTTAGAGCTCATACACACAGCTAACTAATAATAATAATAATAATAAGTTTATTTAACCATTGTTACAAGTATTTTCTTAAACATAGTTATAACATAGGTGCTTATCGGTAACAGAAGTTGTATTTTGCCAGGATTATTACAATGGCCCCCAAACTAGGCGGTGCCTGTATCTTGGAGACCAGAGTTGCGCTAACGTTAAAATAAAATACATGTTTGTGGTTACGAGTTACCTTAAAATGGAAGACAGAATAATCAGTACAAAGTAAATAAAAGAGTGTGCGTGTTAGAGTTGTGCGGTTGAAAGTGTGAAGGTATATCTGTTTAGCATGAGGTTTAATGTTAGTTAATAATTTCTTCAGTTTCATCGTAAGAGAGGGTGACGAGCATTTTTTTCAACATTTTCTTACATAAGCGGTCATTTACGCCTTTGATGTCACAGGATTTGATAATTTGGTTATAAACATGAATGTGAGAGTAGAAAGGACAGCGTCTAGCAAGGAGACTGTTTGCGTTAGGAAGTGGAACGTGTAGAACGCGTTTTGATAGAAGGTTTTGAAAGTCAGGCCTGTTTTTTAAAGCTCTGTGAGTACGTAGTGCTGCACTTAAGATGAATAATTGCCGCACTCGGAGGACAGGGAATTCATTATAAAGCAGGTCTGTTGGGAACCTGAAAGGCTTTTTTAGCATAACTTTAATAACGGCTTTTTGAGCCCTTTCTATTTCTATGAATGTGGTCTTACCAGCACTACCCCAGACGGAGATACCGTACTGGAGCACTGATTGGCAAAGCCCAAGAAAAATCATACGAAGAATTTTAGTAGGAGTGCAGTCACGTAATTTTTTCATAATATAAATGAGTTTCCTGACACGAGCCGAGAGTAGGTGTATATGGGGTTTAAAAGAGATATTTTCGTCTAATACAATACCAAGATATCTATGTGAAGAGCAACGATCTATCCTGGTGCAGGAACAGTCTGTGAGTGGAGGATTCTGATTGCTACAGCATGTGTGGAATTTAAGTACCAAATGTTGTGGAGGGCTGGAAGTAGTAGTTTTATAAAAGGTGATGAGTTTGGTTTTTTTTACGTTGAGGGTGAGAAGGTTTTGGTCAAGTTCCTTGGCAATCGCGAGCAAACCATTTCCAGCAACATGGTATACCTGTTCCCAGGTCTTAGCGTGAAATACAATTGCCGTGTCGTCTGCGTAAGATATAATTTCAGCGTTACTTATTGAAGTATTAAGTATATCGTTCATGTAAAAAGCAAAGAGAGTTGGGCCAAGGGTGCTGCCTTGAGGAATTCCGAAGCTTATTGGCAGTAAGCAACTTGAATTGCTACCTACCTTTACTAATTGTTTTCGATTTGAGAGGTAGGACTTAAACCATTCAAGCGCGACACCTCTTATTCCTATTCCTTCTAACTTCGCTAAGAGGAGGTCAATGGAGATTGTATCGAACGCTTTGGCTAAGTCCAAGAAAATTGCCATTGCGTGTTCTCCGTTTTCAATAAAAGTGGCTATTGAGTTAGTCAACAATATTACGGCATCCTCGGTTGACTTGCCACTGCAGAGGTAACTGCAATCGTCGACTTATAGTGATACCTGACATACAATATATAATAGCCTTCGAACGTCAACAGCGGGCGCCGACGTGTCGACGGCTGCAGTTCCTCTGTCGTACCTCTTTTGCGTGTTTGACCTCCTACCTGTATTATTTCACAGTACATGCTCAGACGTTGATGAGTGCACGGAGTTCAAATCCAAGATCCCTTGCGTGGGCCGCTGTCTCAACGAGCCGGGGAGCTATAGATGTGCCTGTCCCTCTGGATATAGACTCTCTGAGGATAAAAGGAGCTGTATTGGTAAGTTTTTTTTATGGATCTAGGCCTTATAGGAACCTTGACGGTGCCGTGGTCAATACGATCCAGGGAGCTACAAATGCGCCTTTCCTACAGAGTACAGGCTCTCAGAAGAAAAGAAGTACTGAATTGGTGAGTTTTATTATATTAGTCTAGGCTTTATAGGATCTCTTGCAGGTACCACTGCTTTAACAAATCGGAGAGCTTCTATTTAGTACACCTGTTCTACAAACTTTCTGAGGATAAGAGAAGCAGTATCGGTAAAAGTTGCATTATTATTAGTCTAGACTCTACTTACGCTGACTTTCTGAAGAAAAGAGGAACTGTGTTGGTGAATTGTATTGTTCTTAGTTTTAGCCCCAGTGGAGCTACATATGCACCTTTCCTCTGACTATAGGCTCTCTGAAGACAAGAGGAGTACTCACAGTGAAATGTTTAAATTAATGCTGCTGCTAAACGGTTGAAGTCCTCTCATAGTTATTTCTGCTGCCAAACACAATTTTGCGGGTGGCATCATGGTTGAGATTAAAAACACCTTTGCTACTAACTGAACATCAGCAGCACCATGCGTAGCCATACATGGTGCTGCTGATTCCGTAACTGTTAAAACCACAACCACTTGCCGGAAGGACTTGCTTCACAGAAACATCTTGTTTGCCATAACAGTCAAGATACGAGGAGGTAAATCGAAAAAGAACATCCTAGATAGTTATAGAGATCCATAACCAATACCAGTTACTTTAGATACTTATGGAATAAAGAAAACGAGTTACCATACCTAAAAATTATCTACTGGGGCCAAAGGTTATGTGAGACTGTCACCACGGGCCCCGGGATAAAGGCAAGGAACGGAAAGGTAGGTTTTTAGTCAGTAAAAGTCTGACACTATTTCCCGCCCCACCCAAGGGCGGGATTTGTCATTTGATGATTTTACCTACCCAAAAAAAAAAAAATACCTAAAAATTATAGAATAGCTTATAATCAGTACCTTTTTCACAGACATTGACGAGTGTGAAACAGGCGAAGCTCCGTGCTCCAAGAGTGCAGGAGCATCTTTGTCATCTAGTGATGTATGCGTCAACACGCGAGGTAGCTACCGGTGCCAGCGGATCACCTGCCCTGTTGGCTACCAGCTGGAGAACAAGCAGTAAGTAGCTTAAGAAATCTATACTTATAATAAATCTGTAGAAGTAAGAATTCTGTACATTGAAAATATATAAAAAGTAAAATGGCACCCCTGCCATTTCTAGTAGTCCATTACCAGGTCTAGTAACACGGGGGTCTAGTAACACCCCCGTGTTACTAGACCGAAATCGAACCCAAAAATGTGATTTAATTTTTTTTTTATCTGTCTGTCTGTCTGTGTATTTGTTCAGGCATCACGCAAATTACGCACGATTATGATGAAACTTGGTATAATTATTCTTTAATATCCTGGGCACCATACTGGGTAGTTTTTATTCCGGAAAAGTATATACAACAAAAAACAAACTTAATTTTGCGGTTCGATCCCTAGACCCGATTACTGTACCCACCGCAAATAATAAGTTTGTCGTAGGTTACGTTACCCGTTTCTATTGTAATTAGCCACAAAGAGCCCGCGCCGAGACAGAAGTATTAATACCGGTATGCTCGATAGATAATTTTCTAAATAAATATATACACAAAAAACTCATTGATAAGTTTCGTCGTTCACGTGAACAAAGTTGCGGGCACAGCTAGTTTTTATATAAAAAAGAACTTTATCTTAGATCGAAAATAGAGAGAAATTTAAAAATTCACCTGTAGCGACATCTATGACGCCACATAGTAACATGTGTATACCACGTACATCGAAGGACTGGAACAATTTGCCTGCAGCGGTCTTCCCGTCCTATTATAATTTAAGAGTCTTCAAGGCTATAGTGAATAGGCTCTTAATAAATTAGTGCGTCTTACTATCAACGATTCCATCACTGCTTACCATCATCAGGTGGGATCGCAGTCAAACACTTGTATTTATCAATAAAAAAATAAATAAATCAGAAAGCCTGCATTGCTCAATCAATGAAGGTTTTCAGTATTTTACTCGGTTTCACTTGCTTCTAAATTGGGACAAAGATAGACGCGTGCAATGCTCACGCTCTCACGAAACAACCATTGTACTACCACGAAATTTATTCTACCTATTAATTTACGTACATGATTAGCGACATCTTTGTCGTAAGATAAGAACTATTTTGCATCACGGTATCAAAATTCTCCGCGTGACTGACCAGAAAATATACAACAGTCCGAAAAAAACTATCGGATGATCCTCTCTTTTCAACGGAGGTGTGTGAGACTTTATACCTATTTCGCATACCTCTAAACTTACACAAACTCAAGCCTTTACAGAAACTACACGATTCCATCTCCTTCGATCCTTACAAACTCCTATTCATTAATAAGAAGTATTATCATACCACTGGATTTATATCCTCTTATCTTACAGCCGTTGCAATAAGGTGGAGCGTGTCTGCCAGCCGGGAGATTGGCACTGCGCGCATCAGCCGACCACCATCTCTTACAACTTCATCACCTTTGTATCCAACTTGTACATACCGGAAACTAAGGTCAGTACCATTTAATAGGACCCTTCAACTAAGTCAGCACCCTCACTATGGGAGCACCGAGTTCACTCAATGAAGCTCTGAGCAAACTGAAAGGAGTCATCTCCGTCTGGAGAGAGGTGAGTGAAACGAAGACCGCCATGGTGTACAATGGTCTCCCAAGGATTAAGTGTGAAAACCAGACCATAAAGATAAGTCAGAGCCTTAGTCATAAAGCTGCAGGATTGTTCGAAAGAGTCACCGAGACCCTGGAACGCAAAGGGAAACTGGAACATAGTTGAATTTTAGTCAGTAAGAGTCTATCACTCTTTTTCACTCTACCCAGAATGGGAGAAGCTTCTAGATGCTTTCCACCCTCAAAAAAATCACCATGACTCGAACCAGGGCCGGCCACAGGTCATCACCTGCTCACACCTTTATTCAGACACGGCAGTGCTCCATCCGCGTGGGGCAGACCTACTCCGGGCGATTCGAAAAGTTTTACCATTTGCCGGATCGCCCAGAGTAGGTCCCGAGTGTTTCTTCTCCCCGTATCTGAAAGTCCTTCTCCGGTGGCGTATTTACAAAGACTATATATACTATTTGAGTCACGAGTCAGACTCTAATAGAAGAGCTTTTGTTTATGCATGTTACTCGACAATACCTAATCTATTTCAGTAAAAAAATTGACTCAAATAGATTAGCTTTTTGCCTTGATATTTTCAAAGCAAATACACGGACAAAACCTAGTACTGTATTATTCATATTCACTCAAATAGATAAGCTTTTGTCGAAATATTTTCAAACATTACTTACGAACAAAACCTAGTCGAGTAGAGGTTCACCGCCACATTTGTTTATCGTGAACGCGATTGGTCGCCGTTCGTTCACTTCTGTTATGATCATCGAAGAAATCCGTATAGAAAAAAATCAAGCAAGTGCTAAAAAACATTAACGTAACTTAAACATTATTTAGGATTAGGTATAACTGCGCCGCTTTTCTGTAAGAAATAAAAGGCTTTTTTTATTTATTTATTATAACTGCGCCATGGTTCTCTGTCTTCCGATAACATTTTTGTAATCCTAAATTTCCTAGCCATACGTTTGATTTCATAATGATCATTGTCAATTTTAAAATTCGATATTCAAACACGTACCAATAAATTTGATAAAAGTGTCTACTTGTGTTACCTACTCTATTTTAGGGCTCTTTTTCCTCCAGCAATGCTTTTACTTACGAGTATAGTACGAGTATGTTTCATATCATGTGTTTTTTTGTGTTATGCTTAAGTGCCATACTTAGATAAGACTGACTGTTACTAAGTTTGTATTGTAAAAATACTAAGCTAATCGTAAATTTGATAAAAATAATTATCTGCGTTTTGTATTTGACATTAGAGGTACGCAAGAAAAAATATTTTAGTTTTATTATTATATGTACTCGCAACAAGTGTATAGTGTATACCTGTTTCTTACCTAGTAAAAGTTCGTTTGTTAATTCGTTTTTTTTTTGTCAATCAAATACAGAATAGAAACCAATAATTAAATGATTTTAATATTAAAATAATAACAATTGCCATGTAACTATCAACCTATCATTGAAGCTAACGATCGGTATCAAATTGAATAGCATTTGTTGCTGCCATTTTAGAATGAATTTATCTAACAAAGTCTACGCGATTTCAGTTAATTTCTGTACTATAATAGATTAGGGTTTGGTCAAGTTTTTGTCAAACAAAAGCTAAGCCAGTTCAATTTGCACTTTCACTCTAATGGTATAGACTTTGTAAATACGCTGTCCGGTGTGGACCTACGTCAGCCAAAAAGAGAGGAAACCTAGTCTCTATAATCACTCAGATTTAGATACCGCTATGAGATCTTGCCAGAGCTGAGGATCTCAAGACTTCTTCTTCCAAACCTCACTGTCTTTGGCAATTTTGCCCCTTTGCCCCTAACAAATTAATTTGGTGATATAATTTTCAGTTAAAACTGTTCACAATGCGAGGTCCCGTCTGGCCGTCCGCCAAGATGAGGTTCGAGCTCAAACTGGTGAATGTCAACGCGCCACCCAGTGTCAAGAAAAAAGCCGACATCAATGACTTCTTGTAAGTATTCCAAAATATCATTAGATTTTTTTTTATTTTAGACTGGCTCGCGCTTGACCTCTATCTTATCTGATGGTAAGCGATGATGTGGTCGACAATGGAGCACGCTTGTCAGAAGTAAGGTTACTTCTTTTCTTCTTCTCTACTTTTTCGGGTCTCGATCGAAGTGGGCGGCTGCACCCAACCACAGCAAATTGTTCAATTTATTTGCGGCCTATCATACAAAGTTTTGCCCTTACAATATTAGTGTGATGTGATATTAAAAGGTGCATTTTTTCTCGTAACCATATCGTTCAATTTTGGTCTGTTTTGCTTTTTTATTTAGTCAATAGTTTGTATCTAAAGTATGTTTAAAAAGCCTGGAAACTTCTATAATAACGATCTCCCTCCTTTTTCAGATTAACACAAAACAACAACGAAGGCCTTACCTCATTGGTGCGACCACTTGAAGGACCACAGAGCATAGAACTTGAAATGTCTATGGAATTGTACACTCACGAGCAGTTTGGGGGAACAGCCATCGCGAAGCTTTTCATTTACGTCTCTGAATATGAATTTTAAGGAAAGCTGTACTGGCGAGCAAGAAAAGTGGCACTGTATTTTGACGTTTGTTGATTTTTATGAAAAAAAAAACTGTTGTAGATTTGTTGAACATAAATTGAATATTGGTTTATAATCCATCCGGAATAAGATTATACATTTAAGCAAACCTTTTTGCTGTCTGTTCCACCGATTTTGATTTCTATTCCGTAGGCATAAGGATGGTATTAAAAGCAAAAAAAAATTAGTTAAAATACCAACTATTTACTACAGCCGCTATTTATCATGCCACTATCGCAATAAGAGTCAAAATCGGTTGGACGGACAGTAAAAAAGGTTTGCAATGTGTAAAGTCTTTTTCCAAATGGAGTATACTTAGATAGTTTGATGATTACCATCTCCTATATTTGTGCATTGATGATGTACGTAATAAATTATTGGTAACTTTAGTTATTTAACTTTAGTAAAATACAAAAAAAACTGCATTTTAGTTACAAAATCTGACACTAATAAAAAACTAAAAAAGAAAATAAGACACAATTGCTCGCCTCTTTAATGTATTTTTAAACTGCATTCTGTGAATTCAGTATTGTTTTGTTTTAAATAAATAATAAGGACGTATTTTTATTTTGATAGCCATACTTTTACCCAACGTCATAATATTTACAAGTATACATATGATCATTATTTTTGGAGTGAAAAATGAATTTGAGTGAAATAAGGTGCTTATTAAACTTCCAGATATTTTTAGAACTTTGGATTTTATTTCAGATTAACTGTAATATGACTATTTATTAATTTGGTTTTTATTTTTTCCAAAATTAGAAACTGTTACTTGTTTGTAACAGTTCCGTGTAACAGTTATAGTCGGCGTTATTTATGCAATAAGTAATAATTTTATGAATAAATCAGTTTTTGTTTTTTTTAATTTTACCTTCGTAGTTTGTGCACAGATATGGCCATTATCTCCAAATACGTTACAAAGGAACTTTAAATTATTGACATTTTTATTACAATATTTGTTACCTCGCACTTTTAGAATAAATGTGACGTAACTCAAAACTGCAAATTTATTATAAAGGAAACATAAAAATCTTGTAAAGTATCTTTTTTTTTACTTTGCGGTAAAAAATAGCCCGAAACAAGAGCAAAAAAAAAAAACATGAGGATAGATTTAAATGAGTGAATAAAATCTTCTTTCTTTTTTGAAGATTTTCTTTTTTATTTTTCACAAATTGCTATTTTTGAGTACCTCAAATCATTTTCCAAATGTGCACCTTTGATGAATGATTTTCTTATTTTGTGTGAAATCCGAAGATGAAACACGATTTTTTTTGCAGTTAACCTGAAATAAATCTTATTGTACTCTAAATAAAACAATAGGTATAATACTTAGTATTTATTATTGTATAGACTTACTTAAAATAAAATACGATTAAGTACATTTTATTTTGTGTTTTATTTCATAAACTGATATAACATAGATTTCAGAGAAATATTTTTATAATTTTATGCAATCAAAATAAGTTTAAGACTGACTTTTTGCCGTATGCAGATAGATGATTAAATTATATTTTGAGCCGCGAAGATGGCGCGATGAGCTAGACGGATTCCTTCAGAACTGGCAAGAGGAAGCGCGGGCCTGCGAGTGGTGGAAAACGTGGAGGGAGACCTTTGCCCAGGAGTGGGACAGAACAGGCAAATAAAAAAAAAAATTATAACCGTTAAAAATTAGGCTATTTGTGTAAATCGAAGCATTGGGTAGGTACATTTTAACACATGAAAAAATAAATAGATATTTTAGATTTTGTTTACAAAAAGTTGGTTTTACTAATTCAATAGGGAATGTGGATAGATGAGGATAGAGTTACTAAAGATATTCGGATTGCTTAAAGAGTGATGAAAAAGAAAAGGTGACTGTTGACAGGACAGAATGAAAGGAAAAAAACGTGTTGCGCTGACCATATGTAGCATGGGTCAAGGGTAGGAATGGAGGTCACGGAAAGCGTAAGGGAGAGTCAATCCTGTCATCATCGCAGGATACGGCCTGGGTATCAGTGGCAGAAAGATTCCCGGCCAGCCAGGCGCGGGCTTGCGGACGGCGAGCAATGGGTGGCTCACCGACCGATAAAGACTCCTTCAATAAAGAAAATAAAAGAGTAGAAAATTGATGATTGCTAGTCAATACTAATTACCAACTTCAACGTCTCAAGTTCTTATGAGATTAATACATATCCGTTTACTTTGAAATTTCGCCATTCCAGAAACTTATTTTGATTGCACAAATACTAATATTATTTTCAACAGATTACACCAATTCTATTAAAAAATATGGTTGTCAATGGAGAGGTATTTCGTGGAATGCAGGTACTGAAAGAGGTATCATGACGGAATATATTAATATATAGATAATAATAATATGATTTATAACATAAACTACGTGGCTTTAAATTTGAACATTTTGCTGTATTTTTCGCATTGTTGCAGCGATGTGTTGGGACATAAGGCAATGTTGCAGCGTCACGCGCTCAATCTAATCGCTGCGCGTTATGTTGGGGGTAAAATGTACCACAATGTGTCCCCCAACATTTTACGACTCATATCGGTAATGCAGGATATTTTGTTGTTGTTGTTGTTCTTTATTGTTCACAAAACTTAACATTAATATAATTATTTGACAATTGATGTACAAAGGCGAGCTTAACTCAGCTTGATAGTGTAGCGCGTCATGTTGGGGGACATTATTATTTTTAGTAATATCTACATTGTTTTGGGCAATACATAACGTTTTGCTACATCAATATTGCCCAGCTTTTATAGCAAAACAATTTTGGTTAATCATTTACTGGAGAGTTCTTTCAAGTCAACAATTTCCTTTAGCTTTTCCTTCTGCTCGACTACAAACCGATTGTAAATTAACTTTATGATCAAGCAATGGGAGATAATTTCGCTACGAGAAGTTGCGTATGTCACTGTCGCAGGGCATCTCCCGCTTTGGACCTAGTCATATGTCATTGTTTCGCTTTGGTTCTAACCTCATTACTAAGCATCACCCACCTAGGATCTAACCATACCAAATGGCATCACCTACCTTGGATCTAGTCTCGTAACTTGGATCCGCCTAGGATCTAATCGTCTAAGACCTAAGATGTTGCCTTTGTGCCTTTTTATTGCATGAAATTTTAATTAATAAACGTTTTTTTACCTCATCGTTACTCAATTTTTTATAATACAGTAAAATATTCACATTTAAGAGCACTTACGGGGGCAGTTATTTTGCATAGTTATAATATGATTTCAAAAAATAACAATAGTTTTACATAATAGGTTTTTTTGTAACTTTCAACACTTTGCTTAAAAAGAACATCAAGAATTGTATGCTACTAAGCATGATAAAAAAGCATACCTATTTAAATTTCACTAGAATAATACTAATTATTTTGTTGTAAGACATCGATAAATTCTCCCTCCAAAAAATGCTGTTTCATAACCAAGTTCCAGCATTTAAAAAATATGAGAGCACTCACATGTATATATCGTCTTCCGAAAGGAAAGCCCGGCCCTGGTATCTAAGGCCACGAAGGAACGGGGTGGGTTTTTAGTCAGTAAGAGTCTGACACTATCTCCCGCTCCGCCCAAGAGCGGGAGATGTCATTGGATGATTTTACATACCACCAAAAAAAAAAAATTGTATATATCGTCAATTTTTAAATTTCCAAAACATAACAGTAGTTTTCGGAGAAAAAACCTATCAATATGATATTAAATATTAAGATAAAGTTGAATTGACAATAGGAAGCTAAGGGCGTTGTTTCCACAATTTTATAAAATTAGTTTTCAATTTGTAACAGACTTGAATACATACTTAGGCTGCTATAAGACGAACACGATCTCGACCGACCTCGTCCGTGCGTGTCGGACGCCCAGTAAATGCTGAGGTTGCCTTTTTTCGCTGCGGGCACGCTCAGCGTGCTCTGTACTAGTTTTCTTTTTTACTTTTTGTTTGTAACCGTTGTGCTGTGTCTGTCTCGAATAAAAGAAAAAAATCTATTCTATTCTTTCTTTCTATTCGGTATATATGTATGTGAATAGATGGAGAGAGAGAGACCACTGAAAGATGGATGTAGTGTGTGAAAAGAGATATGAAAGAAAAAATTGTTGGTAATAGCGTGACGGTTAACGGGGTAGAATGGAAGAAAAAAAGCGTGTTGCGCCGACCTCAAATAAAACGGGACAAGAACAGGAAGACGATGATGATGATGATGCAGATGTAAGTTCGACTTCTTTCAGTCATGATATCAAAGCCAGGCTTTCCAAGGGGTGTGGCAAGACTGGCGTCAGATTTCTTGACTGACTATCTGTAACGACTGTAAAAGATTTACAAAAGTCAGCAGCGATTAACGGCTTTGTTTGACACTATCTTTTATTGGGTCTTAATATAAAATTTTAAAAAAACTTACGTACTTTATCAAGAAGACATATTATGCCACAAACAAACGCCCTTACTTTTTAAATTGACTAGATTTTTGCTAACCTTAAGCCTACTACAGTGATGTCCTACGCACTACCCCTAGGTGTTCTACTGGAAATATTTTAAAACAATACCACAATTCTTTCTGAGATCCATACCAATTACCTTCAGTATTTCACATCCCTACTTATCACAGAACAAACTACTTAGCATGTGTGGTAAGATTGTGACCCGTGATTTATCAGTTCATGGATTTTTTGTCCTCCAAAGCTAAGCCAGATATATTATTTTCCCATTAAGATTGAAGGATTGTTCGAAAGCATTGTTCAAAAGTGTTACCATGGCCAGTAAAAAATTGACACTCTTTTTTATTCAAGCGTCTCCTTGACACTTTGCGTGACTGAAGGGCTGGCTTTTACATCGACTAAAGATTGCCACACAATGTGGCAATGCCGACAGTCTTTTGGGCAAACTTCTAGTCGACAACGATGCAGAAGAATCTTTGAAGCCATAGTTTAAGATATTTAGTTAGAAGTTTTTGTTTAGTTGTTTATAAGTATATTGTAGTTACATAAATTCTGTTGTAAATATTATATTTGTGTTCTTCCTAACACAAAGAAATTCCCTTCAAAGAAGTAAAATTGTTTACAAACAAGGGCAAACATCTGGCGCTGGGCTCAACTCTAATTCTGAAGGGTTTTCGTCTTAGAGTCAACAAAATCTTTAGATCTTTGGCCCATCAGCTTTTACATCAGAAGAGGTTGTTTCATCTTGGTTAAAGATTAGTGTAAAATTATCTAAATGTATATTGTTTAAAACATGATTGTTGGTATGTATACTTGTCTTGCATCTAACAATTTCAACATTGTATTTGTCCGTAAAGTCAATAGTATGTACAACTAGCTTAGGGACGACAGTAGTGTATAACGTTTCATCGCCAAGGACTCTTCTTGGTCTTTGGCCGTCGTGGAGTCAAGAACTTAGAAACTGTCTCTCGACTCATAAATTGAATTCCTAAAGCCTACATCACCCTAAATCTGTTGCGTGGTCAGCGTGGTTTGGAATAATTTGTTTGTAGATTTCCTCTCTGATCTGTAACTGAACCGATATGGGAGAAACAGATGCAGACTGTACCTGAATTATGCACAAACTTATGCTCTATAATAAATATATATATCCCGCGTCAAGACTAGTATCTTCTGAGATTTGGTGTCAAGATTGAAATACAGTAGGATCTTTACGCACTTCTTTATCAAGACCTGACCAAAAACTACCTAACAGCTTTCGACCTCCCTTCACATTTTTCAAACCACGGGCCACCACCATACCACACAGCACCAAGCTAATCACAACCTCCTCCCTACTCATACGGGTCCACAATATCCAGGACAGTGAGACAGCCGTCCTGCGATGCGATGGCCACTGCCTTGCCACCGTGAGCGCTGGCTACGCCGGTCACTTCTGCTGGAGCTCGATATTCTGCTATTGCGCGGCCGTCTACCCTGTAATGGAAAGATAGATTTATGTTGTTAGAGTGACCAGGTTTAAGACAAAGTGGTTTTACCTCAAAGCAAAATGGGCAAATGGGTAGTGTTCTTTGATCATCGATTTGAATTACTATAGAAGACATATCGGGAATCAAAGATTTAGTTTTTGAATTAAACCTTTTTTTTTTAATTCATTTGGGTTTCTGCATCAATACCAGGAAAAAAAAAACGTACGAAGAGTTACGAAACGTCCGTTGCAAATAACAAAACGATTACGGTTGATGAAAAAAAAAATCTACAGAAATACATCGTCTGTAAAAATTTCAACTGCCTAGCTTGATTGATAGACAGTTGAAATTGAACCGTGATTGGTTCATGAGATACAGCCTAGTGACAGACAGGGGGCAGCGGAATCTTAGCAATAGGGTCCCGTTTTTACCCATTGGTACCCCTAAAAAGAAGGTCAAATACTAACCTGAAAACCCTCAAAGTCTTCCTTCCACTATGGTAATAGAAGACATACTGGTCCGTTGAACTAAACATGGTGATGATGGAGAAGACGCCCTCAGCAGCTCTGTAGATCAACTGCTGGACAGAGGTGCCTCTCTTCAGCTCTATGAGGTCCAGACCTCCTCGGGAGGGGGCACACAAACCTATTTTACCATCGCGTGTGCAAGCGCCGTTCCAACGGGGGACGAACCTAGAATACAATGTTAAGTTTTATTACAATTAACTCTGAAATGTAAGATTAAAAATAATATCGTGTCTATGTTTTTAGAGGGTTTAATAAATAATACAAATACATCTGTCTGTGCAGAAACCGCGCAAAATTCTAATATCAGCGCAACAGCTACTGAGACATTTCATAGGAATTGTATCCAAGACTATGGGCAGCGGCATTAATGTCCATGAGCTGGAGCTATTTATCCACAAAGGTTTATCTCCACAGCTCAACTGTTATTAGTGGAATGGAATATTATTTTTATCTGTCATACTAATAGTGAACTGTTACAATACTGCATTTTTATATATCACTTAACGACTGATAAAACTTGATACTTGCATAAGCGACCAGCCACTATAACAGACATTTTTCGTCAGTTATACAACATCGTAATTTCTCTCTGGAATCAGTCATTGCTGAATATAGGAATTAACTTTCGTCTACTGTATGTACTTCCCAGCCCCGTTCGTTCCTTATCTTTATACGATAAATTCGTAATCATCATCTAAATGAAAACCGACTGCGTGCTAGAAGTTACAGCTTTGGAAGGCCTCTCAGAAGGCAGATTGACATGGCCCAAAGAATCACCCAACTTAAGTGGCAGTGGGCAGGTCACATTACTCGTAAATTAAATGACAGTTGGGGCCGAAAGGTTCTAGAGTGGCGACCGCGTACCGGAAGATGTAGCTTTAGAAGGTGTCCTACAAGGTAAAAACCGATGACCTGGTGAGGGTCACAAGAATTCGATCGATTTGAGATGCAAAGGACGAGTCTAAATGTCTAGCAGTGGACGTCTTTCGACAGAAATAAAGGGTACAATTGAAATACTCACCTTATATGCCTCTTAGTTTTAATGTCCAGTATGCCCGCCTTGTCATTGCCGACCACAGCCACCCACAGTGGCTTGTGTGGTAGTGCTACTATTGACTGCATGTCCTTGATACCGCTGTTCTTTATTGGAATCCTGAAATAGAAATTTTACTTCAGGTAACATTACCTTCATAGTCAGCCTCTGTCTAGCTTTTGAGAACTACGTTGGAAGAACAATTGCTAATCTAACCAGATGCAGATTGCCCTTGAACACATAAGTCTTCAAGTCTTTCAGGAATCATTTTGTGCCATTCTTATAAAAATAGCCTTAGCCTCAAGTATGTACTTCTTTGGAGTATTCTCCAGTGATGTACGGTGTTCCACAAGGTTCACATTTAAGCTCAACTCTTTTTCAATATTATTCCCTTCTATATAAATAGAAATAATTTATTTATAATTTTTAATTCATATTCATAATTTTGATTTTTCGATTTCACATTTGAATGGAATGACTATGTTCTATTCTTTCTTCAAGATTATTGTTTTTGCGTACATCTATTTTTATTGTTTTCTGTATTTTACCTAGATAACCTAGTAATATGTGGATACTATATACAGTCTGTAATTTTCAATTGTGCATCCTTTGTAAGAGAGATCCAAAATAACTAAATATTCCTTAAGTCGCAAAAACTGGTTACGGAAGGTTAAGCATATTGAGAACTAGAAGAGATTGATTTTTAGGTATAATCAACCAGTCCGCATTGTGCCCGCGTGGTGGCCGGATTAAGGCCCATTCCCTCTCCTAGATAGGAGGCTTGAGTCCCAACAGTGGGAGGAACATTATAAGGCTGATGCTATGCTATGCTATAATCGATTACCTGTGCAACCTAGCTCCAGTCCTCGCATGGAACACATGCAAACAGTCCCTGGAAGACTTGTCGACGCCAGGAGCTACGATATGGTGTTCATCAGCTGAAACCACGGCAGCCTTGTATCCTGTGCCACGGAGTTCGTACTCGGCTACGTAGATTCTTTCGCCCTCTGAAATAAGGTTTGAAATTTTAATAGAGACACTTGGGTAAGTTATGAAGAGGCTGAAAAGTTTTGGAATAATTAACGTACAAAAAAAGTTTTATATTAGCCGACTGGAAATTTTTTCAGCATTTAAATTATCAAAAAAAAAATGGCTGACGGGGTAGGAAGGCAACAAACAACCTACGACTCAAACGTTCTCAGACTTGCTAAATATACACAAAAAAAAAACATAGAATCTGTCAAACGGAGTTTTATAGGTATGTATTAGACAAGTTTACTTCAAATTTTTGACGTTTCTTTCCTGTATGAATGTATTAAACACCTAAACCTTTCTCATGAAGCCCTCAGCCTAGTCTTTAAGTTTATTGTGCACATACAGACAGATTCAGAGGGGAACTTTATTTTACAATATGTAGACAGAACTACTACGGCTAATATGACTGTAATATTATTCAGCTTATCACAAAGCTTTGCAACTTTTCCTGTTTGTGGTACTTGGGGACGGCGCAATACGTTTTTTCTTCCATTGTCTGTCAACTGCCACATTATTATTCTTCTCATGTTCTTTCCTCACGTATTACGCGGAAAATAAGTTGAAGCATCCGCCAGGGCTAAGCGGAGCCACCTCGACTGAAATCCAAAAATCGAAAACCAGCAAATGGTTCAACTTATTTGATGTGTACTATACCATAGTAAAAAGACTTTTAAAATAAAGACTTACCAGGAATCGTCCTCGCGACAATATTAGCCACTCCAATATTGTCTACGTTTTCAGAAGCCGCTTGCATGGAGATCGTGATGAATTTGGTGCCATCTTCTAGAAGAAGCACTTGCTTGATACCTTTCTGTTCTTCTTTGAATATGGCCTGGAAAAGTAGAATTTTAGCAGGTAAAATACCCGTGACAGTAGAGTTATATCCGCATTTTTAAAATTCCGCTTTATTTTTTAAATTTTGGCTCTTCCTCAAGTTCATCAAATCTTATAAATTCATAAAAGGTAGCACAATTTTTAAGAGAGTACTAATGTAAAATAATATTAAGAGATAGGGTTTGATTTTGGAAATCGGGAGAGGATAAATAATAAAAGTGTGTTAAGTATACTACTATTAGTGAGATACATAATATAATATAAAGTATTTAGAAAGCTGGCACAAGAAAATTAGGACGCCTGAGGGTAACAAACAGTCTCAAAGGACGATGTGGGACCTAAGTGTAAGATCTCAAAAATAACGGTAACTGATGTTTGAAAAGTGTAATATTTTAGTTTGATATCTTGAAAATTGTCACCTCATAAATTTTTATAAGATAAAAAGATGACAATGACGTCAGATGGAAATGTCTGACAATAGTGGAAAAACTATGATTAACCTTATTAGATACTCGTATCACATAACAGAGTAAGAAATAGTTGATGATAATTGTTCACCTGTTTTTCCGGAGTATCCCAAATCACGACATTCCCCGACTCGGCTGTCACAACATTATCACCAGTCGGGGTGATGACGGCGTGGGTGACGATGGCCCCCAGTGGTGCTTCAGCGAGCTGAGCGAGGAGCTTGCCTGTGCTGGTGTCCCACAGACCCCAGCAGCTGCGGGTCACTGTTACTGCTAAGCATTTATCTCGGGCTAGACTGAAAGTTTAGGACAATGAATCCAGATGAAAAATGCAAGCCATGATTCATTACGAACAGAACTTTGAAGAAACAGAACATTTAACTAGTTGCAGATGATAGCGTAACGGGTGTTATGGCTAACGTTGGTGAAAGGTTGCCCTTGAATTGCAAATGACTTGTAATCGAATTGCTTACAACACACGACAACAAAACAACGACAAGTTCCTAAAACGACATCATTAAGTAAGAAAAAAAAAACAAATTACCTGATAGAATCAATAGGCAGCTCCTGTCGATCAATCTTATGGACTTGCTCAAAAATATTATCTATGTTCCATATCTTCACTGTCCTGTCAATAGAGGAGGTGATGACATTGTTCCAAGACCCTACGGTCAAGGGTTCCAGCTGGACAATCCTTCCGAAGTGGGCGTCTAAGATCTTGATCAGCTTTGTGGTCTCCAAACTCCAGACGTAGAGGTTCTTTCTGGTAAGGTTTAGGAGAAAGATATAAATATTACACGTTGAAATCTTTTAGGTCTATTGTAGACAAATTAGGTTCTGATTTGTCATTATTACAAGCAAATAGCAGTTCACTGATGGATCAACATACTCTGATTGCATTCCACAGGATTTGATCCACTAACCATCATCATCTTTTTAGCATTTTTAGCAGTTTAGAACATGGCCAAAACTAAGGTCATGTTAAACAGCCATATAGCACCCTCCAGTTAAAACTGAACAAGTGAAGACTTTATACTCGAAGTTGTAGATGGTGACATTTACCTGGGACAGACGGTCCCTATCATTGTCGGTATCAAATTCTAGGGCCTTACCATGACATCTTAAAATGTCAATCGAGCAAATGAAAAAGAGGAATGAAGCTATACTCCGTATCTCTCCGTCTCTTTAACAGTTCAGTTGGCAGCAGTTCAGGTAAAGCCTCCGTTGGATTTATGAGATCATTGAGATTAAAACTGGTGCTATTAACATACCTGACTCCAGCAACAGCATACGTATTGTTATTGCTGATCATAAAGGAGTTGGAGAGCGTCATCTTAGTGGAGATGTTGCGGATCGTGTGAGGAAGCTTCAGGACAATGCCGTGGAGACGATGGTCTATCTCTGGTTCTTCTGGTTTCTCTTCCTAGAAGCATTAGTAGTTGGTTAGTTTAATAAAAGGCTATTGTTTTGTTATATTCCTTATCCTTCATTATTTGGGATTGGCTCAAAACGTACATAATATATTCTTTCATTTACTCGAGTCCATAACACGCTATTTCAGTTATTTAGACCCTTCTAAGGTTCATAAACGATATTTTTATTACAAATCTTTTAATAGGTTACTACACAGTGATTTCCGAGGTAACAATGCAGCAGAAGAACTCCTTGGAGCCAACACTCATTGTGCCTTTTCGGATACCGATGTAACCAAGTGAGGAAACACATCAAAGATCTACATTTCAAACGTAGACCATAATGAATGCAGGTAGACCAAGGAGGCACTATCCATTGATGACCGCTACACAAAACAGACCCTACGATTGACTATATCTTAGGGCCAAATTCACCAATAAACTAATCGTGATTATATAAAACAAAACGCAGTTTGAGCGCCTAATCGAGATTATAGCTTCATTTTGCGTTTCACCGCTATGAATTGAACCTAGTTTACGCTAAACTCAGTTTCAATTCTTTTGTTGTCGCCCATGTTTACGACACAGGTCTTTAAACTAGATTACGCTGAGCTCAGTTTAGTTGAACTAAGTTTTTATATTGAATGATGAAATCAGCCCTTAGTTGCGCAAAGTCATGACCGTTACAACGAGCCACGGGACTTTTAATAAGAATCTCTCATAAGAGTTACAGATAGAAAGAAGAAACCGCAGCTTATATATCTATGCTATGCTATGCAGTAGAAGGAACTTACTTCTTCAGGTTCTGGCTTGTTGTAAAATAATTTGTTTTTGTCGTCTTCTTTAACAACTGGTTCAGGCTTGACTCTAGGTATTGTGTGATCGAAGTCCCAAACCACGAAACTATAAGTTGTTGTAGCTGAAAAGAAATCATTTCTGAATGTTTACTTTGAGTTAATTCGTTAATACAGTAACCTTACTATCCTATCTGTGAACCTATCATTATGTATTTTTTTCTAGGATTTATTTATTTTATTTATTTATTTATTGCCAACTTATACTTACAGCTTACACCACACATACACCGTAAAATTTTGGTCGTTTTAATCCCGCGGAGGGTCGATCCTGTACATGAAATACTATCGATTTGTAAAGAGAAAATTAAAAAATAAAGTACTCGAATTAATTTTCGCATGTACGAAATTAATTTCTCTAAGTAAACCTCAGCTGAGCGAGGCCAATGAACTGTAGGTAGTTAGTACGAAACGGCTGACAACTACTTACAAGGTCATTGACTCGTTAACTTAAAGAAATTAATATCGTACTTAATATTTACTTTTTTTCAAAAACTTAAAAAAACGAGTTTTTTAAAAAAACGAGTTTTTGAAAAAAAGTACTTTATTTTTTTATTTTCTCTTTAGAAATCGATAGTATTTCATGTACCGAATCAACCCTCCACGGGTTTAAAACGACCAAAATTTAACAGTGTATAAATTCTGGGCATACATTAATGAATATTACACAAAAACATTAACATAATAATAATTTAATTAAAATCTCGTCAAAAAATTGGATAGCTATCCCGCTGCTGGGCAAAAGCTTTCCCAAAATTCTTTCAGACATTTTTCTCTCTCACCGTCTCGAATGCGTACTCATAATTCGCCACCTCCTTCTGAGCCAGCTTCGTACAAAAATTAGATAATAAAATAGTTACCGAACAACATGCGATCTTTCTTGCCACGTTTGAGTTGCAGCATCGCTTCAGCCGTGTCTGTCTCCTTGTGGAAGATTTCTTCGACTTTTTTCCAGCATTTCTCTTCCACGTCCAGCTCGAAGATTGATATCTGAAGTAATTAAATGGGTGGTTAAAGGTCATAGCTCATTAGAGCCACCCGGCTCCCACTTCACACCGCTTCGCTTCCTGCGGCTTGTATTTTTTATATGGACTTGTAAGGACATGCGCTCCCTACATCAACTTACGACCGAGGTAATCTGGCGACGCTATGGAGTATCCACCAGTAGTGAACTATCTAGCTGTGACCTTTAAGGAACAAATTGAAAGCATTTTATAAATTCTATTCCGATAAGTACCTTCTTGTTCCTTATCCCAAATTACTTGGAGTCAGCGCAACACATTTTTTTCTTCTGCTCTGTCCTGTTACCTAGTACACTATCACTAACTCTCTTTTCTTTCAAATCATTCCTCACACAATCCATCCGTCTCTTCTTTGGCCTGTCTCTTCCTTTTCATCTATCTACGTGTAAACTCTGAACTCTTTTAGTAACATGTGTTTCATCCCTACCGATATACTTATCCTAAAGTATCGAATAGTTTATTTGGAGAAAATTATACCAAGGTAATACAATCCAAGGATAAGTAGTAAGTATAATCTCAACAAACTAGTGCAATTCTCCATCAACGATTGACCAATGCTTGACCGCTATCTCATCTGATGGAAAGCAACGATGCGGTCGACGATGAAGCGAACTTATCTAGAAGTACCTAACCTATTCACTCATGACTTGAAGATTATGTCTAAATATAATTAATTATAAATTGTAATAATTTAATAATAATAAATTATGATGTTGCCCTCTTGCTGTTACGTCACTTCGTGCTAGCGGCCGTTTTTAGGGGCCCATTTATTGAGTGTGCAAGTCACCCCCTGCCTTTTTATCGATGGGTATAAACAACATTATTCAGGCAGGTGCCTTATCATAGTTCCTGTAACCAGTCCACCTAAGACTCCAGAAACCATAGCCCTATTGTCTTTGTTTTCCATGTCGCAATAGTTTTTCACCAACCAGGGGTTGTACCAACTTGGGTGCACTAGCAGAGCGCGTACATGTATAATCGTCGGTTGGTATCACGTTCCATTAAAAGTGTCTAAAAGGCTTTTGCAAGTTGGTTTCCGTTCCTCGTACGCAGGCTCCATAGGTCCAGGACCTCAGGGTCCTGATATAAATAGTTTCATAAATATAATAATTGTACCTGGTATCCCCTCTCAGGATCACTACAATAGATCTTAGTCCAATGCTTATTCATGGCCAGAGCTCCGCGACACCGCAGCGGCTTCATCCACTCCCCATTCTTGCTAAACTGTACCAGAAGCCGGTCATCATCCAGGTCGCCACTCCACATGACCAGGAGGAAGTTTTCTAAGTCACGGAACTCCATTGCTGCAAGTCATAATTATGTGTGCTATAGTATGGCAAATAGACCGTCATTGATATTGTTAGATTCAGTAAAAGGTAGTAATATCGGTAGATTCAGACTTGTTTTTTTTATTGTTGATATGTTCGCTTGACCGCTATCTCATCTGATGGAAAGCGACGATGCGGTCGACGATGGAGTGCGTTTACCTAGAAGTAACCTATTCACTCTTGACTTGAAGATTCTCGGGTTGTAGCCACAGACTCCGGCAGGGAATTTCATTCCTTAGCTGTAGGCATAATTTGGTTAAGATCAGAACCCGAAGCACAAAGAGTGTCCACCCTTACATTGTTTGGGGGCGATCGGCGGCGATCTCTCGCGCCGGGGCTTGGTTCAAGCCTTGCTCCGGTGCGAGGAGGAGTGGCAGGCGGTCACCTCCTTTTGCGAAGCAGTAATGCTAGCAAAGGAGGAGGCCGACCGCATTAGGCAAAGGCGCACACGCCGCCGCCGCCGCCGGGATTCCGATCCTGATTTCCGGCCACCGTAGGCGCGGGCTCGCGGACGGTGGGCAATGGGTAGCTCGCTATCCGTCCGTCCGGTAACAGACCGGTCCGAGCTGAAGTCGTCTACGGCGCGCACTGTTCCCGCGCGCCTCAAGGAGTTGTCAGCAAACTGTAGGGGTCCAGCAGGGCCGAAGCCTACTGGGGCCAAAGGTTATGTAAGAATGTCACCACGGGCCCCGGGACAAAGGCAATGAATGGAAGGGTAAGTTTTTAGTCAGTAAAAGTCTGACACTATTTCCCGCCCCACCCAAGGGCGGGATTTGTCATTGGATGATTTTACCTACCATAAAAAAACCCTTACATTGTTGACAGCTCTGCGGTCCAACTAAGCCGTTTTGCTTCGTCATTTAACCGCATACATCAAAGGACTAGAACAATTTGCTTGTGGTCTTCCCATCCGATTACAATTTAGGTGTCTTCAAGGTTAGAGTGAAAAGGCTCTTCGCTATCAATGATTGCACCACTGCTTATCATCAGGTAGGATCGCAATCAAGCTCTAGTTTAAATCAATAAGAAATGATATTAAAGAAATAGTTTTCAACACTTCTTACACTTTTTTAAATGGATAAAATGAGAAATGAGTTACTTAGGTATAGGAAGTTTGAAAGTGGCGCCAGTAATTGAAGATGAAAAATAATTCTACCAAGGTATGGTAAGGGGAGCGATGAAAGGCATGTTACTAAAGGAGTTATGAGTATTCATGTGGATGGATGGAGAGGGAGAGAAGGAGGAGGTCAAAGAAAAGATGAATAGATTTTGTGAGGAGTGATATGAAAGAAAAGGGAGTGATAGCATGACAGCTGACAGGACAGAATGGAAGAAAAAAACCTATTGCGCCGATCCCAAGTACAAGGATAAGGGCGGAAAGATGATGATGAAGTAGTTACATCAGACATATCAGCAGACATCCAGTGCTTAATCTTAATCAGATCTATCAGCAATGCTTACAAAGTATCTCCCAGCTGACGTCATCAAATGGTGCCGTATCAGGAGCTGGTAGGGTCTGCTCATGCTCCCCTCTCATGCTGTACTGCACCCAGGTGTGAGGCCCGTAGATGAACATGTGGTGGTTCAGGACGTACACGCCACGGACTGTTTGACCTGGTGATGAAGTAAGTTTTTAAGATCATATTCATATTCATTTATTTGCTTCCATAATGTTGGTAAGATGGTAACAAACAGTCATTACGGGCAAATATGGCCACTGAGGGCTTTGCATGAACTCATGAGGGCCAATACCTGGCCGGAAAATCGCAATGAAATGCGCAAGCACTCAAGCTCCCCGGCCAAAGATAGTTGTAGAACAACGTGCGGTTTTAGTCAGTAAGAGTCAGACTGATCCTTGCGCCTGCACCCTACAGTGGAAGGCATCTACCAGATGTTTAAAAAATTTGTAGCTTGTAGCATATAAATAATGAAGAGAACCTCTGGTGGCCAGTAATAACGGACCCGATTTACGATTTGTTGGTTGTGGGTTCAAACCCAGCCAGGCGCATTACTTTGTGTAAATTATTTAATCACCACTGTTCTCAAAACGATGAAGGAAAACATCGTGTGGAAACCGACATGTCCTAGAACCAAAACTTTGAAGACATGTGACGTCTACCAACCCACACTGGGCCCGCGTGGTGGATTACGGCCCTTAGTTTTTCTCAAAGAAGAGGCCTGAGAGGGCTGATTATGCTATATATAAATATTAACTTACCTTCTTCAAGGGGGTTGTCAATAGTGATGTATTCACTGGTTAGCATATTCAGGAGCATTGACTGAAAATCATAAAGTATATATCAAAAACAATCGACTAACCAAAAACCTTCATTAAAGAACATGGCAGAAAAACTTACAACAGAATTGTTTGTAGATGCAGCGGCCCATTTATTATCTGGTGAGAGCTCCAAGTTCTGCATGATGCCCTCGAGTTGAGGACAGAGGTCTCTGGCCAGGTCTGAAGTGGAGAGGTCCCAGGATATGACTCTACTGGAGATGGAGACGACGTAGCGCTTGTCAGAGCTCAATCGGAAGGCGAAGACTGCAAACTGGTGACCTTCTAAGGAGTACTGAAAAAAGAAAATCATTGAAAAGTGTCGGAAATACAGTGGCTGTAATAATCACCGCATCAGACGTCAGGAGTTGCAGGGCGATTCTCAGCTACTATGGCCGGGGGCTTACGGACGGCAGCGTCTAAAGTTACTTGCTCGCCGTCTTGCCCGAGTAAACGGTATGTTGTGCTCCTTACAGAGGTCAGCGTCATTGACGGTGCCTTTTAGGGATTATACCTGCCTGCCAGGGCTGCAGGAGTTTAATTGAAGGTAACTGAAATACGTTTTCGAAATGCTGTTTGATGTATAATCTTTTTATTATCAATCGTGTAGTTCACGCTCAAGCTGGGAGAAGCGGCTATCTACGTAGAGTGACTGGTATCAAAAGCTGAATAAGATCAGGTGCTGATTAACCAAGTAGCATGCGATTAAAAGGTTTAAGTCAATAGAACTATTGACTATTTTGTTTGATATTGCTTGTAGCTGATTGTTTAACGTGATAGTAAGAATACTAAAAACATTGGTTAATAATTAGTTTAACATGAAACGATAGATGACGTTGTACAATTTTCTACGTGCCCTGGTTATCACCAGTTCGAGCATGGTCCTTCGAGCCGTATGATGATGTTGAGATAAATATTGTTCCATTATAGACCCATTTACCTTTAGCGGACCACCTGGGGTATGCAAACAATGATGCGAAGGTAGCAGCGCGCAGTGGCTCTTCCCGTTGTTCACGCACTGCTTCAGCAGCGAGGATATAGCGGGGTTGTGGGGTTCTTCTGGTAGAAGCCTGCCAATCAGCTGCGGGGCCAGCATGTCGGAGTACGTGCCTAGGATCGCGCCTCCCAGGCGCAGGGCATCGGCTACTAGCATGAGCTCTCTGGAAGTAGGTTATTACATGGTGTAGATAGGTACTGTTTAGTTGTATTAATTCTAGGAAAGACGGAGTTGTGGAAGAAGATGGAGGTCTTTCCTCTTACAGGGGTTATATTTCACCTTGAGATAGGTACGTCTACTAATTTTACTGACATAATTTATGTAAACTTACTAACCATTTACTAACAACATTTGAACATAATCTTAGATATAATAGTGGAATAAACGGCTATTTATTTAAGTTCTATTTCGTAGACTAGAGGTTTCAAGTCAAAATGCCGATTCTTATTTATTTGCTTATTTATTTACACTCCATGCACAAAGGTACAGAGGCGGACTTAATGCCTTAAGCATTTTCTACCAGTCAACCTTTGGGTGATGCAGAGAAAAACCTGATAACATTTTGCCTAGGCTTTTCCAGGTTCGTAACTAGGGCAGTGCCAGCGGTGCTCAGATACAGGATAAAGTTTCTGTAGGGGCGCAAAATTTTCATATCTAGCTCTTTTTGTTTTTATTGCAATTTTTTTAGGGCCATAGCTGTCGAAACACGCACCGAGTGTATAAAAGGCTGCTTACGGCTCTGGACTTTTATGAGGTATATTTTAGAGGTCACCTGAAGTCCTTACCTAACAGCGTCCTTATTTACATGCAGCTTAGCATCTTCAAAGTCAGCTAGCACAGCTTGAAGAGGGCAGCAGTTCAACTTAGCATGAAGCCACTCGTAGTTGAACAGCACTTCTGCGTACAAGTCTGTGAACCTCTTGGAGCGGACCAGGTGGAATGGCAACTCTCCAAACTGGAAAGAGCAGTGAATGTGCTATTAGATTACGTTGAGTACCATAGTACGTAAGAATGTAATGGAAGTCCTAAAGAGATTCATTGGTCATCTCTTAGCTGCTAGTGGCTTATTTCAATTTCTATTTAAATTTTTGCAATTAGTATTTTCTTTAATTATTTATCTAAATTGTGCTCACATAATAGAAGCGACATGAAATATGTAACCAAGATTTATGTAACTAATAATATGATTTAAAAGAGTGTCCATGGAGTTTCTTGCACGTTCTTCTCCATAGAGATCTACGCTTTGGAACGTGCAATTTAGCTTCACTTTTTTTGGACTGACCGACATTTTGACTATTCAAAAGTGCCTGTAATTGGTATATTTGAAACAAACGCTTCTGATTTCTAATTTAAATTAAATAATATTTATTGTACAGAGGGCTCGGTTGCCATATATTGTCAGTATCTTACAATAGTAATCAAGGATGTAATAGAACTTCGAAAAAGATGCCAGAAAATCAGGGCGGTTCGTAAAAAAATGCGCTACGCTAGCACATATTTTGCACAGTAGGTCTATGCTCATACTATAATATAATCTGATAATCTTCTTCTTCCTACCCTTATTCCATATTACTTGGGGACACACACAAAATACACAACACATAATATAATGGACGGCGTGCAATGGGTAGCACGCTGTCCGATCGTCCGGTAACCGACCGGACCAAACCCAAGTCGTCGACGGCGCGTACTATGCGCCTCAAGGAGCTGTCAACAAATCGTAGAGGCCCAGCCTGCTAGCTGCAGGCAAGCAGGGTCGAAGCCTGCTTGGGTTATGGGTCAGCTTCCGAAAGGAAGGCCCGGCCCCGGCACGATAGGCAACGAAGGAATGGGGTAGGTTTTTAGTCAGTAAGAGTCTGACACTACTTTCCGCTCCGCCCAAGGGCGGGATTTGCCATTGGATGATTTTACCTACCATAAAAAACCACATAATATAATCTGATAATATTACTGCATAAATCATAAGTCCGTTAGGACCCTAAATGAACTGATGGTAGTATGATGGATCTTTGGGAGAAAGAGGGTCCTAAGAGTTGCCATAAGAATTAACCGTCTAATGAAATTCCATACGCCTCCTTTTATTGAATCACTTCTAACCATGAGAACTGCCAGCTGCGCCAATTTGAGGGTCAACAATAAAAGCTCATCATCAAGCATTTCTTGTTGCTATCTGTTTACCTTCCTCAAATTATATCTCCTATTAGCCCCATCAGCAGACATGAAGATTAACGGCTGGAGAGGCACCTTCCTGTCTGCCACCCCCTCTCGATCAGCCAGGTTGAAGCGATGACGTTGGATCTCCGTGTATTTGAAGGGCTTTGGTGTTCCACCGCCCCAGATTCCTGGAATTAGCAAATAACGAGATCCTTAAGTTGGAGACCTCTAAGGCACACGTGTACCGAATTCGATGTACACCTCGGTGCCAGCTAACTTAAACCTTATTTTTACGCAATAAGGTTTAAGTTAGCTGGAATAAGGTGTACCATATTTGGTACGCTGGTGCCGGAGAGGTGAACATTGTTATATTCCAATTTTGGGTCTGACGCGAGGATAACAACTATAGGTGGGTGGTTGCGCCAATTTGCTATGATCCGCGATTTTGTTTTTTGTAATTTATTTTTTGGCCTAGCAATCCGATCCCTTTCGTTTCCCTTCCCCGCACGACCTCAAGAAATGGATTGACATTACGTGTTTTGTGCATCGATTGTGAATGTGACCGCTCCGCTAACATCGCCCGCTCGAAATTACAAGAAAATTGACTATTTCGTGATCCAACCATTCAAAGACTCAACAATAGTGCAGTGTAGTGCAATACAGGACCTGGCAGTGGTTGAATGTGCGAAGTCGAGGTTCGCCGGCCGGCGCCACGTGGAACCTTCGAGGTCAAAAGGTCAGTGTTCCTCCCTAATACATCCATTCATCAATAAAGGCACAGTACCTGCATATTGTTAACAAACCTTAGATCGCTTTTTTAAACATACAGTCCACAGCTTATTCGCGCAACCAGGTGGGTAAGAGTTGAGACCAATAGGGGTGAAAGCTCAGATTTAAGGCCCAAATCTTGATCTTTCCCTTTCTATTTACCTTGGACTAGCTTCTGCTAGCAGCTTCGAAAGCGTGAAACTAAAAAAAACTATCTCAAGGTGACCTACTACCCGACTAAGATCCAGCTATTCCAGTATGTGTTCTACCCGTGTACCAGATTTCACAAAAACTCTTCAGCAATTTCTTTGTAAAGGAATAGCAAACATACAAGTGTGTTGTGATGTGAAGTTTAAGGTGCTTTTGGAAATTTAATAATGACTACTAAAACGGACTGTTATTTTTTGGTAAGGTTAACAGATCACCAATTACTTGTAAAATAAACTGGGCTGTAGCTTCTGCCAGTGAGGGCCCTATTACATATCTGATTATAAGATAAATAAAACAAATACACACATGTTTGCCATAGGTGCTATTTACAAAAGCAGAATTATCATATCCACTCAGCTGCCCCGTGCCAAAATTGGAACATTTATGAAATTACTGTACCTACAATGGCAAAATTGGAACACTTGGTTTGGCGCACTCTATTTTATTTCTCAGAATTTTTCTAACGGAGCGTCATCCTTCGTTCTTGTTTTGACGGAAAGCCATCGAAATTTCTAATATTTTAGATAGATGGCGTTGTTTTCCCTATGCTTACTAAAACTTACTTAAAATGCTCTTAAGAACTAGTTACCTACCCAAATAATAATCAGCGATCATGGAGTGGAAGTACATAGCCATATTCATGTTCTTGAAGTACCTCTCTCGTGCCGTGTCCCGGAACTGCCTGTGGTACCAGTTCATCACGGAGACACCATCAGCCTCGCGCTCTGATAGGTAGTTTGGGAGGTCGTTGCGGATCCTGAAAGGTCCCCAAATGTGATATAATTTAGTTGAAAAACTGGTGATTTCCAAAAGTTTTTTTTTTTGAGTGACCGACATTTTGACAATTAAAAAGTGCCTGTAATTGCTCTATATGAAATAAACGATTCTGATTTCTGAAGTTAGACCGATGACTTGGTGTGTGTCACGGGAATTTAATGGATGTGAGATGCACAAGAACGGTCATTGTGGCGACACTTAGGTGTGGCCTATGTCTAGCAGTGGATATTTTTCGGCTGTAATGATGATAATGATTTGTGGAGATTATAGGAATAGCAGTGGCTCAGTGATAGCGGCCCCGACTTACGATTAACTTATTATTTAACAACTTATTATTTATTGGTCGTGAGCCAGGTGCTTTTATTTTCTTTTGGTCTATTCCACTCTTGAGCAAAGACCTCTCTCGACTCCTTCAATCTTTTACGGATCCCTACTTCCAGTTCTGGCGAAATCTGTCCAGTTTATCCCGCCATCTCCATCGTGGTCTACCGCGAACCTGTTTGACTTTCTCAAGGTACATTACTGTTAATTTACTTCAACACCACTGCTTTCAAAATGGTCATCATGTCTACGCATAAATGTCTGTATCACGTTAAGTAAATACTTTCAGTAATAGGCGTTACATTGAAGCTCCCTTACGTGTTTAATGAAAAACTGATGAATGTGATGAGTTGACGAATGAAAAAATACCTATTCTGTTTCAATAAATTAATCCTTAATTTATTATATTACCTAGTCCAAAGCAGCGGTGGTATTCGTCTGACAGGTGGCAAATGGTACTGGTATACATCGTCCAGCACTTTGTCATCCAAAGAGATCAGATCTTCAAGCTCTGTCTCCGACAGACCACTGCGAGCGGCTGTGATGTAGGCTAGGGCGTGGAAGACTAATAGACGGCCGTGCTGAGAAGAAACAAAAAGATTATTGAAGAAATTGACTAACAAACTGGCTGGTGATTTGCATAAGAATTCTTTAAAAAATCTGTCAACAGAAAGATGGAAACTATGACCTTTAGCCTCGGGTGCTATAACGCCCTGAGCCCAACAGTGGGAGTCTTAAAGACTATGTGTGTGAATCAGTAAATACGACATTGCGGTGAGAAATCATCTTCCCTCCATCCATCTCTATCCTCTTTCTACTCTGGTTAGAGCGAGCTGGAGTACCAGACATTTACGGACTAAAGCCCTGTGCGTTTCTAAAATTTCTTTCAATTGATCCCGCAGCCCTAAAAGACATCGACTGTAGTGGACCTGGTCCAATGCGAAAGGCTGAAGTCTCTCAAAAACAGACATCGATTATCTCAGTTGCAACAATGTCTTGTACCTGCTTCTCAATTCTCTCAAACAGCATCATGATGGAATCCATGACAGTTGATGCTAAGTGCGTATCCTGAGGTTTGGTGTAACTTCTCCATCTGCATACCTGGAGAAAAAAGACAGCGAATACAAATCTGAATGACAATATTGATCTTTTAAAATTCTTAAAGAAAAATAAGAAGCTGGTGTTAAAAGAAGTCACATACCTCAGCGAATACCAGTTTTACAAATATTGGTAGAGAACAGGAGGCGATGGCGTTAGACACTAACCGCCATTGATAGTTCGATAAATCACGAGCTGCTGAAGCCATCCACAATCTGAAAAAGCCCAAATGATAAGCGTGAGCATTGAAATTCTTGCAGCAGCCTCTTTCTAGATGTTTTTATTTTCGACATTTGTATAGATCGTTATATACTTCGTGTTTCAAAGACATGTGACATCCATCAACCCGCACCGGACCCGCGTGGTGGATTACGGAACATTCCCTCTCATAGAGAGGAGGCCTGAGTCCCAGCAGTGGGTATATAATAAGGCTGATGCAATGCTATGCTATTAAACTTCGTGCACTGTTTTGCATTTTATTTTCTTTATAGCAGTATGCAAAACCGTATGTAAAACCCTGCAACGTCCTTGCGCAGAATTCTCCGACAAGGCGGGTAAAGTGTCTGGTCTGAGCAATTGCTCATTAGAATAGAATAGAATAAACTTTATTGTACACCAACCAACCAATCAACTATTATTATTTTCGACTTTTGTATATTTTTCTAATCATGTCTTTTAGATTTATGTGGTCAGTACCGTGCAGCTGCGTCTTTATTGCTTTGGTAGTTATTAATTTTTACTTTTAGTGCTCCTTGTAAAGACTTACTTCAGAACCTGCATCGCCAGATCTTCCCCTAGAGCTTTGACTTCCAAAAAGTTTTCTTCGGAGTCAATCATGCGCCGCAGCACGTCGTACTCTTTGGATACTTCTGGATTTGCTTCTTCACAGGCACAAGTTACGATTATCTGAAAATCAAACCATAATGATAATATTGGCCATTTATCGGCTTCATTAATTTTTTGATCACCATTTTTCTTTGGTGTTTAGCTAGAGTAACTAAGTTCTTAATAAGCTAATGCGCTTCACCATCAACGATTACATCACTGCTTATTATCAGGTGAGATTGCAGTCAATCTGGTGCAAGTCCATTTAAGCAAAAAATAAAAACTATCTTTTAACAGTTCAAATTAGTAGTAATTTGTCTGTGTGGAAAACATGTGGTTGTGCGAATTTGCTTGATGTGGACTGTAGGTTTAAAAAGCGATCTAAGGTTTGTTAACAATATGCAGGTACTGCGCCTAGCGTTTATTAATGGGATAAATGTATTAGGAAGGAACACTGACCTTTTGACTTCGAAGGTTCCACGTGGCGCCGGCCGGCGGACCTCGACTTCGCACATTTAACCACTGCCAGGTCCTGTTTTGCACTACACTGCACTATTGTTGAGTTTTTGATTGGTTGGATCACGAAATAGTCAATTTTCTTGTAATTTCGAGCGGTGCGGTCACATTCACAATCGATGCACAAACGTCAATGTCATTTCATTTCTTGAGGTCGTGCGGGGAGGGGAAACGGAAGGGATAGGATTGCTAGGCCAAAAAAATAAATTACAAAAAACAAAATCGCGGATCATAGCAAATTGGCGCAACCATTCCCCCCGGGTTTGAAGGGTTACCTTCAAAGAAAAAGAAAAAAAACAAAAGCGAAACTAAACCCTATTACTATATCTAAACTATCAATACTAGGTAGCGAAACAACTTATAACTAACTATGCCACTACTACTGATTAGGCAGAGGGCAGAGGCGAATAACCGGACGCAGGTACGATCCAGTTGCGGTTTTAACCTTTACGACTCGCGTTATTCCGTTCGAACCCGGAAAAACTTCTTCCACTACACCAAGAGGCCAGTGCAGAGGAGGCGCACTCTCAGTCTTCAGTATCACCACAGTACCGACTGTGACTGGATCTGAAGGAGTGTTCCACTTTTGACGCGACTGCAGCGTATGCAGATAATCTGTCCTCCATCGCTTCCAAAAGGACTGAACTAAGCTATCTAGCAGAGCGTGACTACAAGGTTTATGTGATTCTAAACTACGAAATTCTATTGAAAAATAAAATTTCTGCAACTCTCGAAGTACAACTGATTCAGCTCTATCCAAATCAGCTGCGATTATAGAACCACGCGATGGTAATAATCTCAAAAATCTTAGGACGTAAACTACACAGCGTAATAGTCTCGACCAAGACGAGACTCGATTAGACAACAACAAAACAACTGACTCTTCACGCGGAACTGATACTACAAGCGTATGTTTCTTCTCCTCGGGTGGCTCTGAAACAGTAGCGGGGTTAAACGGAGCACTTGGCCACTCGTTAGGAGTGGTATGAAGCCAGGGAGGGCCACAAAACCAAAGCGGATGATTTAAAATTTGCGCAGGAAGCAAACCACGTGAGAGACAATCAGCTGGGTTTTCTGTTCCAGCGACATGGAATATATTTTCCGGTGACAATTCAGCTTGAATCTTAGCCACCCTATTTGCGACAAACGTGCCCCATCGATGGGGTGAAGAGTGGGCCCAACATAGAGCAACGGTTGAGTCTGAAAACGCTACAATTCTCTCTATATTAATGCGAGGACGACAAGTTTTGACTATAGATGTAATCAATTGAACCAACATAAGAATAGCGCAGAGTTCGAGACGAGCAAGAGAGACAACCTTACGAGGAGATACCTTTGATTTTGCGCTAATGAGGAAAACTGAAATGTTATCGCCATTTTGGACCTGAAAGTAAACCACTCCCCCGTAAGCCCTCTCACTGGCGTCTGCGAAACCTACCACATTAACAACAGTGTCTGGTACTATACCAACATGGCGAGGAATCTGTATCTGATCGAGCATTGGAAGCTCTTTCCTATAGCGAGCCCACAACTTAGCAACACTGTCAGGAGCGGTGTCGTCCCAATCACAGTTGGAAAGCCAAAGCTCTTTTATAAGCAGCTTTGCATACAAAACGACAGGAGCTACAAAACCCATTATATCCCATATCCGAGCTACACATGCTAGGATAACGCGTTTGGTACAAGTTGGCGGAGTCGAGCTAATTTTAAGACTGAACATATCAGTTGCGGGTGACCAACTTAAACCAAGGATCTGATGCGAATCACTATCATCGAATTCCTTTACCGAAGTCAACCGGTGTGACGGTGGAATCGACTCTAATGTAGCTTGCGAGTTGCTTGTCCATTTCACCAGATCAAATTGACCGGACTTCATGAGGCTGATTACTTGAGCAGCGGTCTCTATAGCCTCTGCTTCACTAGGTACACTGTACACAAAATCGTCCTTGTACAATCCGGTTTCAATAGTGGCCCTTGCTTTCGGGTATGTATCACCCTCGTCAGCGGCCAACTGCTTGATAGTGCGAAGAGCGTGAAAGGGACTAGACTTAAGCCCAAAACAAACACGATTGAATTCGTAAACCTTCAAAGGTTCCTGCGGAGAAAATCTATACAAGAAGCGTTGGAATCTACGGTCACATTCTCTGATTCCAATACAAAGAAACATTTGCCGAATATCGGCAGAGAGCGCAATAGCAAACAAGCGAAAATTTACTATTATTTCAAATAAGTTACCCTGGAGGTTCTGACCACAATACAAGATATCGTTAAGCGATATGCCAGTACTAGTTTTAGCGCTACCATCCATAACCACACGCAGTTTAGTTGTAAGTTTGTCTTCTCTAACAACTCCATGGTGCGGGATGATATAAAACGGGTAATCACGTGTCTCCCCAGTCTCGGCAGGCGCTGATGAGATATAACCTTTATCTAAATATTCGATCAGCACATCATCATAGGCTTGCTTAAGTTGAACTTAGGAGACGCCTGCATCTTACGTTCCAAGCATAGAAAGCGTTTTTCTGTGGAGGCACGGGAGCCACCGAGCGAAAAAATATCACCCTTGAAAGGGAGCGCGACAACATAACGACCATCTTTATCACGAGTAGTCGTGCGGGTATAAATCTCCTCAGTGACCTGATCCTCAGGGCTGAGAATAGGCGGGACATTGACCTCTTCAATCTCCCAGAACTTGCGGATGGTAGGCTCAAGCGGCGGCTCGACGGTGCAACAGTGCGACACAGTCGAGTAACTATCTAAACAAGCGGGTGCGGAACCAACTATAACAAACCCGAGAACTGTTTCCAGTGCGTGCGGAGCGGGGTACATCGGAAGACCTTGAATTTTACGTGATAACTGGAGATGCGGGAGAATCGAAGCACCGATCAATAGATCGATATCTCCAGGGAAAGCGTAATTTCCGTCGGCTAACTGCAAGTTCTTAAACTCCGTCAGCATGGACGTGTCAACCGGTACCGTGGGCAACCGTTCCGTAATCTTATCTGCGACTAGCGAATCCATTTCAAACGAAATATTACGATTAAAACGTGAACTAAATATTATTTTAATGGAACCGTGAATGGTTGCCTTTAAACCTCCAAAACCTTTCACTTCTGAGCGGGATGACCAATTATTAAAACTAAAACCAAGGCGTTGACAACAATCCCGAGTAATAAAATTACTCTGGGAAGCGCCATCTAGTAGCGCTCGAACGGTGTGCGGTTTGCCAAAGGCATCTACAATGACAACTTGCGCGGTCGCAAGTAAAACGGTAGTGATTTGAGTACCAGCGGCGGAAAGCGAACACAATGTTACGTCGTTTGCACTTGCAGCAGGCCGCGCGTCACAAGCGTCGCGCGTCCGCGCAGGCCGCGGCCGCGATGGCAGCTTACTACTCTCAAAATGTAAGAAGGTATGATGTCTAGCTAGACATTTACGACAGCTAACACCACTGTTACATGACGTAACCAGATGTTTGTCACTTAGACAATTAAAACACAAATTATTAGTGCGGACAAACTTGTAACGATCCCTAGGCGATAATCTCTGAAATTCCGAACACTTGTACAGCTGTGTATGGCTACCCTTACACAGAGAACAGTCAGGTGTTGAGGCGGTATTAATTAGCGTATGTGCAGTCTTGACTGACTTCGATGACGCGTCTATACGGCGATCGGAACCTGTCCTATTCGTGACTTCATGACGTGCCGACGTGCGCTGCAATACCTTAATATGGTCGCGAATAAAAGATTCTAAATCTTTGAACTTAGGTATTTCGTTACCGCGCTGAGTCGTTTCAAACAGACGAACAGTTTCAGGATCTAATTTCTGTAAACCGATATACAAAAACAAAAAGTCACAGAGGTCATTGACCTTTAGGTTCTTTACTGCACGAACAGATGACGCGAAAATATTTAAAAACTTCTCTAAATTATGATCGTTACAAACGGAAAAACCTTTCAAATCGAATAATTGATCTAAATATGCGGTGGCTACTAATCGCTTATCTTCGTATTTTGTTTTTAAAGTGTTCAAAACTAAAGTGTAATTTTCAGCGCTAAACGTAATTCCAGCACAGACAGCCTTTGCCTTACCGGTCAATTTTTCTACGAGATAATGCAATCTCTCGTGATCTGTCAGCGATGTGTTCCTATGTATTATATTTTCGAAACTATCTATAAATAAATTCCAATTTCGAATGTCACCATTAAATTCAGGTATTTGAATTGGCGGCAATCGTGGGCGTTCGCGAGGAGGGTTGGATAAACCACTCGCGGGGGGGGGGGAGTCTCTAAACTCCTAGCAATACGTTTGATACGACAATACAAGTCATCAAAGGACGACAATGCCTGATAACTCACACACAGTAATCAGGATTTAACTCCAACTCTAAAATGTTTATATTATTAATTGTAGATTCAAAATCCGCGCGCAAACTATCTAAAGTTTCCAACGAACACAAGAAAGCATCTCTAATCGCCAGATCCGAGATTTGCAAAGATTTATCACAAATTGATTGAACACGTGAAAACTGTGAGTCCCTTTTAGCGTATAAAAGCTTTAACTGAACCTTTAAATCAGTACTAACCTTATTGCCCTTAAGAGACATCTTGTTTTGATATATTCACACTATACACTCAAACAAACACTTAACGAATTATTAAGTAAGCGATAATTATCAGATAACAATATGGTAATATTGTAAACAACAAAGTGAACGGCGAACGAACGGAATAACCTGAATCAATGAGTGAATATTACCCAATTTCTTGATTAAATCATTCACGTCGTTCATATGCGTATATAATCTATGGTTTATCCGTTTCCTACAAATATTCACTCAACAATGAACGGGTATTTTTGAAATGCGTCTACCTACATGCAATTTGTAGGACTTCCGAATGAATTTTGTCAAGAAAAAGAATGCGATCGATTTATATCTACGCTGATATTTACGTAGCTAACTATAATTATGCGGTGCGGTTGACGGCGTAGGTACCGTAATTATCAATGGCTCTTTAACTATACGAGCGAAATAACGTTTAGTTGCCTAAATGCCTAGATTTATTTATTTATTTTATTTATTTATTTATTTATTTATAGTTAATTAAAACGGTACATGCCCACTTACATTAATTAACATAGAATTGTGAAAAACATAACAAATAATAATAATACATAATATTGGTAATTGCATGGAATTTTAGATTATGGATTGATTTTTATATTCTATTAAAATTGTTTCAATAATACATCATTTAAAATTAATAATACAACATTGAACACAATGATACACATTAACATGGAACAGTGGACACCCTTGCATACTGTCTCTCACAGAACACCAGACAAGCACGAATTATTTTATTCCATTCGTCCGCAAACACATCACATTCAGGGTCGGCATTCAGGAGGGCGTTAAGCATCTTTAGAGTGCGACATACTGGGGATTCGGCTCTAGCGACAGTTCTAGATGGCTGTGGCGCAAATAAATTGTGACGGCGGCTCTGACGGTGTGCAATGTATTTATCGGGTACAAATAGCCGACAGAAGAGATCGTGGAGCTCAGGACAGTCAATGCGTCCGCTCAGGATTTTACAAGCCACTACGAGCTGATCGAAGCCTCTTCTCACCTCTAACGAATTAAAACCCAGCACACCCAAAAGGAAATTGGTAGGGTACATGTAGGGAAAGAAAGTGTACAATCTTTGAAAAAGAAATCTCAGGAAAGTTTTCTGCACCTTCTCAAGCATCAGTGTCTGAGCCGCGGTATATGGATGCCACACACAGGCACTGGCCTCGAGTTTACTTCTAACCAGAGTGGTGTATAATAGACTAATGACACTGGGATTGCGAAAGTCTCGAGCGTTCCGCAAAACAAAACCCAGGCGCCTGAAAGACTCCTTTGCAAGGGCAGAGATGTGATCCTTAAATGTCAGACAGCGGTCGGGTTTTCTACTATTATATCTAGGTAAACAGGCGCGTTGCGTTTATTCCCTATGGAACAAATACTATATTGCGAAATTACAAGAAAATGATTCACAATCCTGCTCGTAGGACCAAAAAGTAATGGATGCGCGAATTTGCTTGATGTGGACTGTAGGTTTAAAAAGCGATCTAAGGTTTGTTAACAATATGCAGGTACTGCGCCTAGCGTTTATTAATGGGATAAATGTATTAGGAAGGAACACTGACCTTTTGACTTCGAAGGTTCCACGTGGCGCCGGCCGGCGGACCTCGACTTCGCACATTTAACCACTGCCAGGTCCTGTTTTGCACTACACTGCACTATTGTTGAGTTTTTGATTGGTTGGATCACGAAATAGTCAATTTTCTTGTAATTTCGAGCGGGCGTTGTTAGCGGTGCGGTCACATTCACAATCGATGCACAAACGTCAATGTCATTTCATTTCTTGAGGTCGTGCGGGGAGGGGAAACGGAAGGGATAGGATTGCTAGGCCAAAAAAATAAATTACAAAAAACAAAATCGCGGATCATAGCAAATTGGCGCAACCGACATGACTTTATTTTTTTTACTTAAATTAGATATTCTCTTATCTTATTTATGACGTGTTGTATCCTTCAGATCCCTTCAAAATAGTTAACCTGAGTGGTGCTGATACACGCATCGAACGATCGCTGCCAGTAAATTATTGAAATCTTTGTATTTTGCTGTCTTACTTTCTTCTCATATAATAGAAGCTTATATGAAACCAAGATTTTTTAAACAGTTTAAGATTTTAAACTGTTTCCCTTATATTATAATGTTTATTTGAACTTATACTTCTAAATCAATCCAAAGGTAAGCCAGCATAAAGTGAACCGTTACAGAAAACTGCAATTGCACAGATAAAGCCTTAATATTGACCATCTCCTCTAGAACTTTTAGTTTAGTCACAGAAGAATTACCTTACAATGTTCCGGCAATCTAGTTGGCAACCAAGATACTTTATTATTCTCCGTGCCGATACCAGTGAGCTGATCCACTGAATCCAAGAACAGCAGCAGAGGTTGCTGCTGGGTAGCCATCGTCAGAAGATGCTTGAAGTGCGCTGTCAGGGGCACCAGGTCATCTGGGATGCCCTCAAACGGGATAGCAAAGTTGTATGATATCTGTAATTTTAATGAAAAGTGGTGCTTAGTGAATGAAGAAAGTGAGAAATGAGTATACTAAAGGAAGTTTGAATGTGGCGCCAGTGGCTAGGACTAAAAAATAAAAAAATAAAAAATATTTGATAGTGATAACAAATAGCAGTATACAATACATTAATATCAGCACTTAGCCAATTGTAGTAACATATACACTACTAACGACGTAATCCACAGATTATATATTGTACAAAATAGCTGGCTGCTAAGAGACAATATCGATTAAATTTAATTGTTTCTACAAAAGAGAAGAAAACAAGCAATAAAAAAAATTAATCTAGTTCTATATGGACTCCGTAAGCTGTTAAGCGATTCCCAGAGTCAACATGCATGTCCTTACTGACTACTGTTGGGCTTTTAAGATGTTATAGATTTCCTTTTTAAACTATGACTTGCTGAGGAAGATTATATCTACTAAAGTTGAACGGGAATCGTTTGTCTTGGTATGATTATATATATATATTCCACAACTATCACACAACACCGTCTAGCCCCAAGCTAAGCAGAGCTTGTGTTATGGGTACCAGACTGCTGATAAACATACTTATATATTTCTAAATACATACATATTATAGATAAATAACACCCAGACACAGAACAAATGATCGTGTTCATCACACAAACATTTGTCCTGGGTGGGAATCGAACCCACGACCTCCGGCATAGTAGTCAGGGCCACTAACCACTAGACCAACAGTCAAATTATGAGAAGAGGAGGGTCTAAACACATGGACTTATAGACAGGGAGAGAGACAAAGACTAAAGAATAGGCCCGAGAGATCGTTTGAAAAAGTAACCGCAGCCATGGATCGAAGTAGTCTTCAGCACTGCGGGACCCCTACGGTTTTGCTGACGTCTCTTTAAGGTGGTTGACGAGCAAGGTCGAGTGAGCTACCCATTGCTCGTTATCCATAAGCCCACGCTTACTTTGGCAGGGCCGAAGCTTACTTTAGCAGGGCCGAAGCTTACTTTGGCAGGGCCGAAGCCTATTGGCGGCTATGGTAGTCCGAAAGGGAAGCCCTAGGGATTCCTTTTCGGACGGTTCTTTCCAGGACACCGGTTCTGGAACGCAAGTCAAAGTAGGAACATAGGTGTAGAATTAGTCAGTGACAAGTAAAGGTCTGATAAGCCTGATCCACCCTAGAGCAGGAGAAGTCTGATAAGTTGAAGTCGTCTGAAGAAGATGATTTCTCACCGTAAAAAACCCTGAATCTCAAAAGGCAATCAAAAGAAAACTGGTTAGTTAATACAAGTCTGACACTCTCTTGTGCTCCACCCAGAGAGGGAGAAGTGTTTCTACAAGTTATTTGATGTTTACTGACCTTAAAAAAAAAGATTCTGAAAAAAAAAAGAAACTCTTATTGTGCCAACCCTAAGGGGATGGTGATAGGAACAGGAGGATAATAATAACTAAAGGTACCTGCTGACAGATCGAGATGAGAGTAGGAGTCAAAGCGCTGGAGTCAGGAGTAGTTCCAAGGAACCTGATAATGTTAGTAGGCCGCACTTCAGCAAACCAGGTGTCCAGAGACATGGCTGCACTTTTAGCTAGAAGACTGGTTTTACCACAACCACCTGGAAGATAAAAAGGGCCATAGTTAAAAGAATTTCGTAAAAGAGAATATTTAATCATTTCTGGAGTGAAATTCCATGCAGGAGTCTGGTTCTTGATAGCTACTATAACTTGGGGTTTTAAGTCAAGAGTGAATAGGTCGCTTCTAGGCAAGCTTACTCCATCGTCAGTCGCATTACCATCATGTATGGGCTAACTGCCACCAACCCGCAATGGGCCCGCGTGGTGGATTACGGCCCATTCCCTCTCTTAGAGAGAAGGCCTGTGTCCCAGCAGTGGGAACATTAAAAGGCTGATGATGATGATGATGATGGGCTAAGCGCAAGCTTAGCAACCAGGACAGTTTGAATTGTGATTTTAAGTGATGACTTATTACCCTTCTGTGAAATTATGAATTGTTATTGCAAGAATCAATATCAAAATGCTTAGAAAGAGAATATATTGCTAAGGGCATGGGTTCTGTTGCTAAATCACAGGCTGCAGCCTCAAAGCTCAAAGGGCTGGAACCACAAAGTTCCCCCCAAGTTCCAGTGGCCTGATTTACGCCCAGTTTTCTTTTTCTTTATGGCTATATTTTCCCAATGCTGGGCAAAGGCTTTCCCCAACTTCTTCCAGGTATTCTTTTCTCGATCCACCTCAAACCAGTTCTTGCGGTAGGCGTCTAGTTCATTTTGCCATCTTTTCCCAGGTCAGATTCAGCAGCGTCGTCCATCCTTAGGCACCCATTTTGTGAAAACTCTTGCTCAGCAACCAGAGTGCATGCGGCTTGCGTAACCAGACTAATACTAGATACATCAGGTAGCCTGTCTTCCTGCGTCTATGATCCTCGTTTTAAATTGAAATTGCTCTCATAATTACCTTCTCCATACAACACTAGTGGTTTATCAGACGAGTTCTTCATATAGTTCTCTATAAAGTTCAGGTCTGGTTCCCGTCCGTGGAAGACTTTGACAGAATTATTGCAAGCGTGGAGATGCTGTAGTATCTCTGTAACTATCACACCCTGAGCACTGCTGTCTTCTTTACGCATTGCTCTGGAATAAAAATAAAGTGATCAATTCACTCTCGAATTCAAAGCTTTTATTACAGACTAGCCTCTGCCAACGTCTTTACGTACGTGGTAGTAGTAGGTTTCTCCATACAAATTTTGACCCCTTTAATTTAGATGGACAAACATTTAGATATCATTCAGACCACTAAAATAAAGACAATGGTAAAAAAAGAAAAAAAAAAAAACGCTTTGCACACATACAAAAAAAAAAAAAAACATCTAACGAAAATAATCTAAAAATGTTGGTTAACCAATGCTTAAACCCATCCATCAGCACAAGTGATTACGTCAATGCCCGACGCGTTCATTGATCAACTCATGCCATCTCACTCTAACATAGCGTTTCGCGGGCGCCCGCGCCGCTCATATGACAATGAATGATGCAATTTCAGTTTTTGTCGCGCAACCGACACGGTAACATGTTTCGCGAACGTTGAACGTATAAGTGTTGTTATGTTGGTAGTTATCACAAACAACAACAATGCTTTATTACGCGTACACAAATCAAGAATACTTGGAAATGGTCGTGTGTTATCGTGAACATAACGAAAGCTTACGACAAGCCTAAATCCTTTGCCAAGAAAGATTTGAAAAGAAAGAAAAAAGAAGAAAATACGTTTCGTTCGTTTCGTTTCGTGTTTCGTTTTCGTTTCGTTTTCGTTTTATTTGCAAGTACCCACATCAATCAAAATCTACCGGAAGATAGGAGGTAGGCACCTACCCAGTTATCTTGCCTCGTATGTAGGTACTTACAAATAAGTGCGCGGCGCGGCGCGGGCGCCAGTGCATTGTACCTACGGATGTGTTTAGTAGTTACTTGAGTGCTCCTCCTTTTATTATTATAAGTCAAAATAAAAACACATCAGTGTTTTTTTTTTGCTTGATATCTTTGGTTAGACGTACTGAACGCTGTGGTAAAATTTGTGGACGTGGTAGAACCTCCAAGGACATTCATTTAAATCAATAAGTTTCGTCGCACACGGGGCTCAAAAAAGCGCCGCCTCGCTTTTTTTTGTGGCGGCGGTTTTTTGAGGCGCGTGTGCGACGGTGGCGGCTTTTTTTTTAAGTCGGCCTTTTTTGTGGCGGCACTTTTTTGAGGCCCGTGTGCGACGGTGGCGGCTTTTTTTTAAGTCGGCCTTTTTTGTGGCGGCGCTTTTTTGAGGCCCGTGTGCGACGGTGGCGGCTTTTTTTTAAGTCGGCCTTTTTTGTGGCGGCGCTTTTTTGAGGCCCGTGTGCGACGGTGGCGGCTTTTTTTAAGTCGGCCTTTTTTTTGGCGGCGCTTTTTTGAGGCCCGTGTGCGACGGTGGCGGCTTTTTTTTAAGTCGGCCTTTTTTGTGGCGGCGCTTTTTTGAGGCCCGTGTGCGACGGTGGCGGCTTTTTTTAAGTCGGCCTTTTTTGTGGCGGCGCTTTTTTGAGGCCCGTGTGCGACGGTGGCGGCTTTTTTTAAGTCGGCCTTTTTTGTGGCGGCGCTTTTTTGAGGCCCGTGTGCGACGGTGGCGGCTTTTTTTAAGTCGGCCTTTTTTGTGGCGGCGCTTTTTTGAGGCCCGTGTGCGGCGGTGGCGGCTTTTTTTTAAGTCGGCCTTTTTTGTGGTGGCGCTTTTTTGAGGCCCGTGTGCAAGGACATTAAATAAATAATTAAAATAAACCGTGGCAGCCACGGAGGGCAAAACAAAGGATGTAAGTTTCAATCAGTAAAAGTCTGTCACGCTCTTTTGCTCCACCCTAGATGATGATCCTCCTCAAAAAAAAGCACCTGACTTTTCCGGCAGTAAGATTGCAGGCAATAAAAATTTACTGGTGAGCATTGCACCGAAAAATAAACAAAAGTGGGTGTGTAATTGAATTGCAAATTAATTATACTTTACGCCACTTCTGTTGAGCTAAAATAACATAGTAGTTAGCAACTAAACGTATGCAATGCAAATTGCTAGATTAGTTTTGAACTCTCTTTGATTCATTTACATGTTAATTACTTCCTATCCTGAATTCTATGCAAAAATGGGGGTGGTTGTTGTACATAAGTTTTGGTTTAACCAACTTAAAAAATGGGGCAAGTGCGAGTCGGATTCATGCATTGTGAGTTTCGTAAAATCTTACTAAAGAAAATATTCAATTGCCAAATGGACTTTCAATGATTTTTCCGAATCAACACAGCAACTTTACAGTTTTCAGATTTATTTCTATATTGGTGCTACAAAACCTTGCTTTATGCCAAATTTCAGGATTCTTGGCTTATGAATTTTGATTCCCTTGAGAGTGTCGAAAAATACGGTTTTAGCGTCATAAACGGCCATAGCATTTTTTTTACGTCAACCTAAATGTTTGAAATTTTCACACCTACAAGGGACCGCAGAATTGAGTATATAGTATTAATTTCAACTCGATTCCTCTACGTGTTCTCTGTGTAAGCCTTTTTCTGGCACAGTCGGATGCAAATATTAAAAAGTCTTAAAGAAAACTTAGTATATCTGAGACGTGTTGTGAACATTTTCACGTTAATTTTGCTTGTTCAATAAGTCAACAAAGTTACTTTTATCTCTGTTTGAATGGGCAATTGGGCATACCTAGAATGGAATTCGAGGGGGAGGGCTGAAGGTTCATGGTTATATTTTGCCGGCGTCAATCCCGCTATTGAGCAAACTCCTCCCGCTATGATCTTAAGCTCTTTTGATTCAGGGTTAAAATGGATCATAATTACTCGTACATCGTTTGTTTTGTTCCACTCGTTCCTTCATCTTTTAATGTCATTAGCATTGTAATTTTTTTTTTAATTGGCACTATTTTACTGACCTGTCCACCAGCTTGACGATGTTTTTATAGAAGTGAGCTATGAAATGACTGAGGTATTCTCCGTGCGTCTCTGTGTCCAGACCCTCTCGACCAATCCACTCCACTGTATACCTGAAAGTGAATTACAAATATTATTAATTTTCGTATCTATAGGATATACTTCCACGACACATCCGGCAGTCATCAGCAAACTGTAGGGGCCCAGTAGGGTCGAACCCTAATCTGGGCCTCTGGGGAGGTATGAAAATGCATACCAGGGCCCTGGAACCAAGGCAAAGGAGGAACGGGGTAGGTTTTTAGTCCGTAAGAATCTGACTCTATCTCCCGCTCTGCAAAAGGGCGGGGAATGTCTTTGGATGATTCGACACCTCAGGTGGACCGATGACCTGGTGAGGGTCACGGGAATCTGATAGATGTGAGACACAGGATCGGTCATTATGGTGATACTTGGGGGAGACCTATGTTCAACAGTGGACATTTATGCTGAAATGATGATGATAATATAGAAATACTTCCTCCAGATTAGAGGCCGGTAGGGCCTCGATATGAGCTCTTAACGCGATCCATTTGATGACCTAAACTGAAATGTCAACTGTTATCAAACAATTAAATGTTTCATTGAAGGAGCACCTTTTTTATTTTGTTCCGCTGTCCTGTCCCACCTATATTGTTTGTTACGTTCCGTTATCTAATCCTATCTATATTGTTTGTTTTGTTCCATTGTCTTATCCCATCTATATTGCTCGTTCCGTTGTCTTATCCCATCTGTATTGTTTGTTCCGTTGTCTTATCCCATCTATATTGTTTGTTCCGTTGTCTTATCCCATCTATATTGTTCGTTCCGTTCCGTTGTCTTATCCCATCTATATTGTTCGTTGCGTTCCGTTGTCTTATCCCACCTAGTAAATTGTTCGTTTTGTTCTGCTGGTCCTATCCCTGTACTGCTTAATGCTAAAATTTTTGAACGTCTACTCACTTCTGTATATTAGTAGTTTCAATCTTATCCGGTAGCCTGACATCTCTAAGGTCAGCCAGCAGCTTCGAGGCCTCAGCGTCCAAACTCCTGTTGATGATGTCCACAAAGTTGCTGGCTTTCTTCAGGTTCTGCAGGTTGATGTTATTGATGTACCTCACGTACGCCAAGCAGTGGTTCTTGGTGTTCTTCACGTTTAGGACGCCGTTTATTACTTCGCGTTCGGTTACTGGAATTTGAAGAGGTTGGATGGCTTTGAGTGCGTGTTTATACAATGTAATGGTTGTTTAATTCGAAATTGTTTGTCTTGGTATGGTCATGTGAAGAAAAGGGATGAAACGCATGTTACTAAAAGAGTTCTGAGTTTACACGTAGATGGATGGAGAGGAAGTGAGAGGCCAAAGAAGAGATGGATGGATTGTGTGTGGAGTGATATGAAAGAAAAGGGAGTTAGTGATAGTGTGAGGGGTGACAGGACAGAGTGGAAGAAAATAACGTTTTTCGACGACCCCAAGTACTATGGGATAAGGGCAGGAAGTATAGGAATAAGACCAACTGATCACCCTTAGTGGAACCGTTCCGTCACAGACCAAAATCGCAGCGTTATATTTAGACTCGGTTCAAGCAGGTTATGGTGCGGTACAGTGTGCAGATTCCTTAAGATTTACAAGACCTTCATTTCGTTTATTTTGGATACTTACCAGACATAAAATAATTGTGCATACAGTCCTTATCAATCTTGCCAGCATTGTACAGCTGTAACGAAGCCTTCCGAAACAGCTTCTGCATTTTACCCAGGGTGTCCCACCACACTGCTTGATCCTCAGCTTGGAGTTTTGGTACTCTCTGTAAATTTATATAAAAGTAATGACATATTATTTAATGAAAGAGAGAGAGAAAAAGGTATATGTGTACAATACGCGATATATAAAATTGCGATCGACCTTCAATGTGCAGTAACAGTTTTCCGGATCTCAATCGAAGTGCGTCACAGCGGGGTCTGCAATTGCATAGCAACGGCAGCCATTTTAGTTCAACTTATTTATTGCGTACTATACCTATATGTTTTATTTTTGCTTTGAAGAATACATCAAGGTAAATAGGCTCTTAATAAACCAGTGCGCTTAATCATCAACGGTTGCTTCACTGTTTACCATCAGGAGGATCGCAGTTAATTACAAGTTTATATCAACTTAAAAAAAATATTTTTGCAATCTATTCATCAGGCTTCGAAGCTTAAAAAAAATTCAAATAAATATAGGTTTGTAATTTTTATCACTATGAGCTTATTATATCCCACTGCAGGGCAAACGCCTCTCTTTAATTCTTCCACTCTTCTCTGATCCTAACTATTTCTAGCTAATCCTTTAGGCAGAACTCCAACTCGTCCCACCATCTCTTTCTGGGCCTACCGCATCGCCGCCTCCTGTTGTTCAGGATGTAGTCAATGGTTGCCTTCGCCTAATTTTAATGTGACATGCTGTAGATATGGCCTGCTCAGTTCCTTTAAGTTTGGCGACTGAGTTGTCGCTTGTAATCTAATTAACTTTGTAATCTTGATTTACTCGTAGGTTTTTAAATAAATAGCCTATAATTAGTTTTTTTCAACTTTCCAATTATGCCATAATGCAGCACTGCTGTGATTCTATTGAAGTCTATTTAGGTTTTGCAATTTTTAACTGTGATCTAATTTTTAAAACGCATAGGTGAGGTACAGAATGTAAAGTACCGCAAACCTCTCGGTCTTTTAGCTGGTCCGGGCAACTACCCGATTATTGATTTAAGATAGTTGTATATGTTCTGATTGCGCGGGAGAAGTCTACCACCATGCATGATTCTTAATTTTTAGTTCTAATGTGGCAACATAGATGTTGCTACATGTGGGTTAGCTGTACCCATGGGGATGACAGTACAGTACTTTGAAGTCAAGAAAAGAAAATGTATGGAAAGTGGTGCTATCTAGCGGGGAAGACGTGCCAACTAAGGCAAAAATATTCCATTTATATTACTAGATGTCGCCATATATGACCTTTGTCTTAAAATTTTATTTTTTTAGTAATTTGTGAAATGTAAATTAATAATAGAAAGTAAAAATTAATTTTACATTTTTTCGATTCGTCCTCGGTCTTTAAACGTCTATAACATTTTTTATATAAATACTTAATACTTATTTTTCCAATGGCAACACTGATAATAGATAATACCATAATACGGGTAGGTAAAACTTTTCAAAGTTTTCATTCAATTTATTTTGAATTATTTTGAGGACGTTCGTTGTGTGTGCCGTGAGTTTTCCGAGTTTTCTGTTCGATTTATCTGTCTTTTATTGACCATTGCGTGTTTCCTGGACCCCGAGAGTGCTTCTTACATAGTTACTTGGCTTTTCGTAAACTGATACCGACGAATACACTTATTTCGCTTGACCCTGGCATCGTTTTATGGACTTCGACGTGTATGTTTATTTTGATCAAATTTGGCTACGTTTTTGGATTACGATGGCGAGAATACCGAAAAACCCTCGCACTCATTGCTATTTTGGATGTGAAGAGCCATTATTATGGAGATTGTAAGAGATTTTATTTGAAAATTGTAATAGTGAAAATATACCACAATAAAAAGCATAAAAGTGGTTTAATTTCAATACATTAGAGACGTTAAATAATTATCTGTATAAATTGTCAAGAGCTGTAATTAATAAAATAATCTATTTCAATTTCCGTTGTTTTATTTCCCTTTATATTGATATATCCTTATCATATCCGTGTAAAAAATGTACTAAGGTGAAAAACCATATGGTTTTTCGCCTTGGTACATTTTTTACATGGAAAAATGCGTTCTATGCAAGATCACCAATATACCTATAGGTGTGTACGTAGATGGCGCCTACATAGCTATATCTATACATATCATGCTTTCGCAGACACTAGCGCCAACTAGCGGGAAGGGCGAGTAGTTAAAAATAAAACTGATCTGTCAGTGGCTCATCTATACCCTTATTATATGTATTATCTATGGCTGTACCCACAAGTATTACTATTACCTGCTCACCTTATTATTAAAATTTATCAATATGGAAGAAATGGGTTGCAGCACGGACACGGGGGGCACAGCATTGGAGTCCTTCTTGTACCAGGTGTCCATCAGGATGACGTCCACTCCGCCAGCCACCAGCTCCTCTTTCAACATCTGCAGTTCTGATGACAGGACGTATGTGGGGATTGGTCTGAAATATTATTGGTATAATTTCAATTATTATATTATGAGTGAGTTTATCCCCAAATTGGCAGGTGGCTTTGAGTACCTGTATCCATATTTCTGTCCGAGGAAGACAACGAAATTAGGTCCCATGGATAAACGCTGGCAGTTCTTGATCTCCCTCATACAGAGTTCTGTAGTCATGTGATCGTCTGTAGCTTCATCTCGGACGCCCCAACGCATGTCCACCACCTGAGGAAAAGGTGGACCATATTCATTGTGCGCCGTGCCATCACCAGGCCACAAGACGTACAGCGTTACGCCATCGGTACATGGTGGAGATCCCACCCATACGTACAAAGTATTTTGGGAACACTTTCATTATGCGTACAGCTAAGGCGTGGAATTCCGTGCCGGATTCTGTATTTCCTGATAGCTAGAACCTCTAGCTCTAAAAGTCAAGAGTGAATAGGTTACTTCTAGGTAGGCGTGCACCAGCGTTGACTATAACTTCATTCTCCGTCTGGTGAGAGGGTGGTCAAACGTGAACCTATCCTTAATAAAAAAGTCTGTTTTGTCAAATTGAAAAGGCAACGGGAAAAAAAAAGAGATTGCGCCTGAACGCTTGGTACCCAAGAAAGAATATTTGGTACTATAAAAGCCCTGAAAACGATTTAGAAAGTGCTGTGGCATGTGGCATGTTTCACAAAACTTGTTATTTCCGGGAACAACGATTTTTTTTTTGATTAGTAGTTTTTGGACAAAATATTAGTTATTCAAAATCTCGATTAATGTGCAAGGTTTCTATAAATAGGTTTTTTTTTATGAGATGATTAAAGTTAAATTTATTTTTTAAGTTATTATTGTTTTTTTATTAGTTAACTAATTTCTTTAAATTTGACAAGGCCTCAAACCTACTGCGCCTTCGAAAAAAATGTCAGTGCTTTTTCGATTGTTTCTTAACTTGCGAATCTGAGTATGTAAGAGTGTATTATTCCAGTTAGGTAATATTACTACATTTTGATACAAGTGCAGAAAGTTTGTCATTGTGACCGAGGTGGGATTCGCACGAGCCGTCGGCGAATATGTTCTGGAGCCGAGGGCTGTAGTGACTTTGCACGTGTGTCAAACGACGTTTTTCAATACATGCGCGACTCGTGGAGGTTGACGCATGCCTGATAGGGTAAACTATTTTATTACAATAAAATTGTGAAGGAGGAATGCACGCGCACTTTTCCACACTAGTGCGGAAAACAGCCCATTGCGTGCCTGTAAGCGGTAAGATATGAGCGGGTTTTCGAATAAATGTGTTGAAAATGTTGTATTCCGATTGCTCATGGCAACCGAATCTTATAACAACTTATCAATACCTCAATGCCCACCAATCAGACCAACATCAATAAACCTTTCCAACCTAGGAACAGCCAAAGCATAGTAAATCACACTTATAGCCAGTTATAGCTCCACACGTGGGCTGCCTTCCGCCACCCGAAATAGCCCAGAGGGTGCCTAGCTCTTTTTGTAAATGTTTACAATTCCTATGCCCTGTGTTTGTGGGGGCTATTTCGGGATTGTTGAACTTAGAGACCATAGATTATAGAGTAATGGAGGAGAATGGTATGTCGATACATTGGTAGATATACCATGATTTTTAATTAGACGAACCAAAGTGACAGCAGTGGACAATGCCCAACTGTCAAATAATAATGCTCAACTGTCAAACAACCATTGTTATAGCTGTCACTTTAATTCATCTAATAAAAAAACATAGTATAGAGCTTTGGGCGTAGGCAATGATTCGAAATTCGAATGACAGGTTCGAAATTTGAAGTTTTAATTTTGGAAAAGAATTTAAAGAATCAGTAAACTCTGTTTTTTCATTAGAGATAACGATTTGACAAGTGCAAATGTCAAACTTCGGAAATATGATACCAGCTTTTTGATCAAAGTGATGTCTCCAAATTCGTTTTTTTTTGTACCGGTTCTTTTAGTAATACAACCTTTAAGGCAAGTAGGACCAAGATATGATAGTGTTTGTTTATATTAGAGTCTAATACGAATTTTAAAATAAAAATATTCAAATATATTACGATCTTTTTTTACACGCGGCCTTTTACTTAGGCTAAGAACTAACATCCGTCGCGGTTGCGGGCCTGCAGCTTCGTAGGCCGCGGGTTCAAACCCAGGCAGGCGCATTACTTTGTGTAATTTATTTCATCACCACTGCTCTCAAAACGGCGAAGGAAAACATCGTGAGGAAACCGGAATGACTTAGAATAAAAATTCGAAGACATGTGACATCCATCTAATCCACACTGGGCCCACGTGGTGGAATACGGCCTATTTCCTCTCCTAGAGAGGAGGCCTGAGTGTCATCTGTGGGTACATTATAAGGCGGATGCTATGCTATATGCACCCAGAACTTTGTAGGCCTTTTATTAATAATAGTTAAAGGAATTCGTCAAGTATCCCCTCAGCGATGGAGTGACTGCATCTCACACGTTATTAAAGAGGAAGACAAAATGTAGGTACCACTTGGGTCATATCGCCGAAAACATTATCGAAAATTTTACAATTGAAGTAGGTAGCGATTCAGATGATTCATTTTACTCGGACTCTTCAGATTCAGAATAAAGACTCTTTGCGTAGCCTAGCAACGGTGTTGATATTTGGAACTTGTCATTCTATAAATATATTAATTGAATGTTTTTTTTACGTAATGGACATATTATAATTTATTCAACATTGGTGACAAGGAGGTCTGTTGAACTATAGAGCCTGAAACGATTACAAGCAACTTTCAGGTTGAGCTAACGAAAACGAAAAATACATTTCAAGAAGACATTATACTTCATACCTTAAAAGAAATCGAAGCCAGATTGACAACTTTACAAAACTTTTACGAATCCGCAGTTTTGATTTAATCTAAGACGAATCTAATCTACAATGCTTACAAAAAAAGATTGAACAGGAAACAGAAAATGATAACTCGAAGCAACAATGCAATACAGGTACGAATGTGAAACCTACATTGATGGCATCATCATTGGTCGTCAAGCTGTGATTTCAAATCTCTGCATTACAAAAAATCGACACTCGATTCGGGCCTGAGTCCCAACTGACCATAATTAGTAGTAAAAATTTAAAATGATAATTCGTACGATTTTTACGAATATTTTTCGATCTTTCGGTCAATATCGGTAGCGGCACCTCACTATTTATGAAATGGAAAAAACATGCAACATTCGAATTGTCAAATTATTATCTCTAATGAAAAAATGAGCTGTAATTATTCATATCATAAGCAGTGGCGTAGATAGACCCACAAGGGCCCCGTATAAAAAAAATGGTGCTTTTTTAAAAATGTTTACTTTACCCTACGATACGGTTCTAATCTTCTTAGGAAATCTAAAATTAAATGAATAAATACTCATATAAATATACATACCTTATACTAAAAAGAAATACATATATATTATATATAAAAAATATAAATTTATCACACTAAAGAGGAAAGATAGTGCTCTTTTACTTTGGCTTTAAAAAGTGAAATAGTTTTCAGGTCTCGAATGCTAGGCGGAAGAGAGTTCCACAACCTGACTGCGAGGGAAGGGATCTGAGGTATGATCTGCACGGAGCGATATGATAATTCAAAGGGCACAGAACTATATTCTCAATCAGATATCTAATGCACCTTAGTTCATCAAAACAGAGGAGATCAATGAAATCCTGAATGTGCCAATGGTTAAAGAGGTGATCAACTGCCATGGTACCAATTACAAATCACGTCTCCAAATGCACCCAAACCAGCTAGCAGGACAGCTAAGAAAAGGCGTGACATCTTTGACCAAAAAAGTCACACATAAGTGATTCAGGCCCCGCAGGGGGCAGCACCCTACAAACCACCAGACTACCCTCTCATCTGTTTATAGTCTACATTACTGACACGATAAAATAAAAAAAAAAAAAAATGATATCAGGAACTTGCCGTCGGGTCTTTTTTTTAGGTGGTAAATGATATATTTATTTTGCAATTAAGTTCTTAAAAACACTTTTATATGTCAATTTTTTTTTTCGTCAATTTTAACTGGTAGAGGCCGGTGTTTCCTAGCTGACTCTCCTGAGAAGAAACACCGAAACAAACTCAGGGGTCAAAGTCTCTTTTAAAGTCCATACAGCAAACATGTAATGGTCAAAACATATGAGAACCATGCAGATTGGTGTCTGGGATGGTCTTTTGGAGAAAGAACCACACAGTTCTGAGTGGACCTGTCCAGTCAGTGCAAGCATTTGTCAGTATTCGTAAAGCTCAACTCAGGAGCTCAGCGACTTGACGAACAATACCAAAGAAAGGACATTAATTGGTAAATCATCTAATGATTTCTCACGGTCTAGGTCGGAGCAAGAGGGCGTATACGAATTTTATTTCTTTCTTTCCTACTCACCCCGTTTGACGATAGCTTTCAAAAGATAAAAAAGAACATTAAAAAGCCTCTAATACAAGTTGGAAACTTTACAATACAAAATAATGGCAACGTAGAAAACACTAGCAGGCGGCCTTGAAGTAATAGCGGCTTCAGCCTAGCAGATCGATACACTGTTATTTGTGTCAGTCGCTGTGCTTAACGCAAAACTACAGGCTTGAAGGTGAAAATTGTACATTTTAAAGTAGACATTTTGAGGTCTGTTCCTGCTTATTCCTCAAAAGGCTACTCCGGATGATAAGATTTTTTTATCTGGGTGGGAAATCATCCAATGACTTCTCTCGTTCTTGGGCGGAGCGGGAGGGCCTGTCAGACTTTTACTGACTAAAACCCACTCTTGTTTCTTCTTTTATTTCATTTCAGGGCTCTTGGGTTCTCTTTCGAATAACTCATGGCCCCAGTAGGCTCCGACCCTGCTGAGCCTCTATGGTTTGCTGACGTCTGCTTGAGATGCGCGTGGAACACTACGCACCGTCGACGACTCGAGCTCGGTCCGGACGGTGAGCTACATATCGCTCACCGTCCGCAAGATAAGATCTCCGATAATAAGATATTTGTTTTGCAAATACACACGGTGACATAAAAATATGACACGAATCAGCCATATTTAACCAGAAGGCATGCAAAAGACAATAATTATGATGCAATTCTTTGTACCGGTAATTCAATGATTCATCATCATCATCATCATCAGCCTTTTTAATGTTCCCACTGCTGGGACACAGGCCTCCTCTCTACGAGAGGAAATGGCCGTAATCCACCACACGGACCCAGTGCGGGTTGGTGAACGTCACATGTCTTCGAATTTTTGGTTCTAGGACATGCCGGTTTCCTTACGATGTTTTTTTTTAACGTTTTGAGAGCAGTGGTGATGAAATAAATTACACAAAGTAATGCGCCTGGCGTGGTTTGAACCCGCGACCTACAACTCGTAAGTCGGGGCCGTTTCCAACTGGCCACCACTGCTCTCTGATTAAAGATTATACAAATGTACTACACTAATATTAGAAACAGAAAAGATTTATATTTTATTTATTTATTTATTTAAACTTCATGTACAGTAATGGTACATAGGTGGACTTAATGCAACAAGGCATTCTCTACCAGTCAACCTTTGGGTTAAGAAAGACAACACTGTGGTAGGTGTGCACAATAAATAAATAACACATAATTTTAAATACAATGTATAAGTTACTTACAATAATAAAATACGTATATATGTTTATATTTTGGATTGTAATGAATAACCATGACGCAACGCTCGATCTACATGACGCTGTAACGATATCTAGTGTCCCGCCACTTGCCCTTCAACATTTTACAACGCATTCACTTGCCGGGGGACATTTTAGGCAATTTGACTGCGTTGCGCGTCATTTAGGGGGACATTTTGTCCCCTAGTGTTTTCGTAAACTGAAAAATGTTTATAAACTAATGATTTTATAAACTAATCTTATCTTGATCTTTTTGAAAGCCTGCTTTGTTAAAAACCTTATTTATTATGCAGTCGACTATTTTATTTACTTTTATTATCCATTTACCTAGATAAGTTTCATAATACTTAACACATGAATTCAATTTTATTTTCGAATGAAAACTATAGGTATATATAAAAGGAGAAACTTACTGACTGACATAATTGATATATCAGTCAGTCAGTTTTTGAAAGTTCAACCTTTAAAGGAGGGTTTTTCAAAACTACCCTCAAAATGAGGTCAAAAAAGAATCTATATATTTTCGTTCAGGCTCTCCTAAGGTTCTCTGTAAGAGATTGCCCTGTGCGATAAAACCTTCAGCAAATGTTTATCCTGTTCACATTACGACGAGTACAATAAAGCTCGCCGTCTGATCGTGCGGTAACAGTCCGGACCGAGCCCAAGACGTCGACGGCGCGTATCGTTTCACGCGCGCCTCAAGGAGTTGTCAGCAAATACGGCCCAGCAGGGTCGAAGCCTACTGGGGCTAGGGTCGGTTTCTGAAAGGAAGATTCGGCCTCGGTATGAAGGGCAATGAAGAAATAGGAGTGAGTTTTAGTCAGTAAAAGTCTGACACTATCTCATTGGATGATTTACCCACCGAGAAAAAAGAAAAAGATGTACAATAAGGTAATTAAGTAATAAATAAATACTGTTTTTTTTTTCGTGTATATTTTTTACCGCAAACATGATGGCCTGCGCCCAACTAACTTCCTGCTCCATTTTTACAAGCTTTTTTACATTATTATTTGTTTATAGTTTTTTGAATTGACTTCACTGTCGTGCTCTCATCTAGACAACTTACTTACATAGAAACTAATCTTAAAAACTACACGAGTCCACCTCAGACTCAACTATTTTCTTTTTTAAATAATAAATACGGTTTAAGGGGTGTTCTTATTTTTATGAAAACATTCACACGAACGAAGTCGCAGGTAAAGTGCTAGTTTGTTATAGTTTACTTCTTAATCGTAATATTTTTGAAAGCAGTACCATGTCAAAAATATTATCCACGCCGGTCGCTTACACCTCAGCCAGCAAAACGCTGAAAATGCATTAAATATACATGGAAACTATGAATTATGTATGAGACAGACGACGGTGACCGACTCGATTATTTCCCAAATCGATACCTCCACTCGATTTATTGGATCTCGATTTTGTAATCGATTAAAACCAATTATGAATATTTTAACGGTAGCACGCGAAGTCGATTTATGGAGTGACAATTTATTAATGATATTATACAGTTAAATTACATTTTGAATTACGGAGTTTTTTACATCATCTAATTATTTTTTCCGCTCTAGGGTGGAGCGAGTGGATGTGTCAGATTTAGTAGAACGTGCGTTTTGTTCTCAATAAAGTTGCCTATTGCGTTCAGAACCATGGTTTCTCTTTCAAAAATTCTGTTTTACATATATTATATACAACCTTATTTTTAGTTTATGCGAAATCCGAAACACGTATTTTTAAGTAAATAATTTATTTAAAAAATTTCATAACTATAACATGAAAAATCACAAAGTTATAAGCTTGTTATGTTACCTAGTTCTTTACATAAACACATGGTCGCCGGGCCATCCAGGCGACTGAGGGGCTGTTTTGCTCCTGCACCCAGTTGTGCGCTGGTCCCTAATGCCTGAAATGACCTGCCGTGACCTGCGTTGTACTTATTGTCGGTGATGTCCGACTTGTGACCTTCTTTTAACATTTTTGAGAACAAATATCGTTTAAAAACTTATTAGAATTGATTCAGTTACTGATCAAACTATGTTCAGATATTTTCACATAGACTAAAAATAATGTTTTATAGATTTGATGACCAAAAGTACGCTCTAAGTCTCGTGTACTAAATAAATCCTTCTACCGACTTCCAAGAAAGTCTAAATAAATAATATAGTGAATAAGTTAAACAAGAGAATCCACTTGTGCTATGACAATAATAATATAGTTCGTAAAACTGATTTCCCCCAGGGTTCCGCAGTCGGGGCACCGATGGCATTGACTTGCTATCGCGCACTATAGACGCAGAGGTTTCGATCCGTATAACTCGTGTGCTACTCTATCTAATGAGTACTTATCTGTATGTATATAATATGTCACCATAAAATAAAATTTTAAATAATGTTATCACAATCTTGCTCGCGAGATTGTCAGCTCACGATTTAACGCATTATTTTTCGGTAGATTGTAATATATCGAACTGAAACTGTGAACAGAATCTACATTATCGCGCGTTAAATTGCCAGTGGTCCGAAGGCTGTTCCTGATTGGTCGGTCTTACAGTAGGCTATGAGGACCTTTACATAGTATAAAACATCAATACTTAGCTCACTTATTTTGCTGTGATCTACAGATTTCTTAAGATCTAGGCCTAGCAGGGCCGAAGCCTAATGGGGCCAAGGGTTAGGTGAAAATGAACCCCGGGGCCCTGGATCGAAGGCAATGAATGGAACAGAGTAGGTTTTAGTCAGTAAGAGTTTGACACTATCTCCCGCTCCGCCCAAGGCGGGATTTGTCATTGGATGATTTTACCTACCATAAAAAAAAAGGTTTCATAATAATATGATCTCAATAAAAGTATCAATACACAATGAGGCCCCTTGTGTTTTGATACCCAATACTGAGCATGGTGGATTCTTTCTCAAACTCAAAAACTACTAGTTTAGAGGTATACGTAAAAGAGATAAAAGTTCTGCTAACCTCCTTTGAAAAGGGAGGATCTTCCGACCAGAAAGGTATTATTTCTGGCAGGCAACTGCCCGGCTACTGGCAGCTGATTTCGGACTTGTATATATTCGCGCGATGCAGGGTTGTGTAGTTTTTAGTTCCGTTGTGACGACATAGATGTCGCTACACTACTGAACGAATTTTCATGCGATTTTTACCTTAGACAATGATTTATGGAAATTTATATGAAAAGTTACTTGCATATTGTAGTAGAAAATTGTCCCACGGGAACATTCTCCCGGGATAAAAAGGAAACTATGTGATATTCCAGAACATGGGCCGAGTCTTTCTTTCAGAAGCAGACCTTTGGCCTCAGTGGGCTTTGACTCTACTGGCCCCCAACGGTTTGTTGACATCTCCTTGAGGCGTGCGTGGAACAATACGTGCCGTCGACGACTTGGGCTCGGATCAGACGGTTACCGGACGGTCGGACGGCGAGCTACTCATTGCTCGCCTTCCGCTAGCCTGCGCCTACGGTGGCTGGAAATCGGGATCGGATCCAAGCGGCGGCTGGGGCGTGAGGGTAATTGCCTCACACGTGCGGCCTCCTCCTTTACTAGCATTACTGCTTCGCAGAAGGAGGCGGCCACCTGCCGCCCCTCGCTTCGAACCATGGCCTGTACCAAGGCCCGGCGCGAGAGATCGTTGCCGCCGATCGCCGTCACGAGGATGGAAGTACTCTGCCTAAGAGGGGCACGCCACTACCGTATGCTCCACCGTGTCCTCCATGTGATTTACACTGTGGTGATACCCGAAGACATAGTCTACTCGCGTGCTAAATTTCATCCATATCCATTAAGCCGTTTGAGCGTTAAGGATAAACAAACACAATACAAAATTACGCCTTTACAATTTTAGTAAGCTAACATTTATGATGGCAACGAAAGTAATTTTTAAATAAAATACCTTTCTTATGATCCGCATTTTACCAACAGAATAAAACCATATGAAAAATAAGGAAAGGCCCCTTTGCCCTTTCAATTTGTACAAGAAGGCTTGACCTTCCTCCGGTACCTTGCGATCCACCCCAATGCTTGTATTTACATAAAAAAATGGACTCGCCCAATATCAATAGTAATATCATATCCTAAAATATTATGCGGTATTAAAGTTGCAATTTTGGGTAAAATTTTGCGAAATCTATTTTTCCTTTTTGAAGTATTAGGTACTTGTTATGTAATCACTTTAATGTATTTATTTTAATGTAAATTTTGGCCTTTTTAAGGCGAGATATCATCCAAAGCCTTCTTTCGCTCTAGGGCATATATTAAATCAATACAGCGAAAGTTAGGCGACTCGCCTCTAGCACGCGGACTGCTGAAATTGTGTCAATTGCCACAATTTCACATTGGTCGCGACGATCACACATTCGGCAGCTAACGCTATTTCGCTCGCTGTCCTTGTCTCTGACTACAGGTAGTGTAGAGTTGTTGTGAGTTTCGAGTCCAGGTTTTCGGATTGCGATGTTAGCACATAACTTATCTTCCTTTTTAATATATCAATACTCTAGGGTGCTATCTACGCGTCGTAATGTTGCTTTTTTGTGCGTACAGCTAAGGAGTGGAATTTCCTGCTGGAGTCTGAGTTTCTTGATAGCTACAACTTAGAATGAAAAAGTTACTTCTAGGCAAGCGTGCTCCATCATCGGCCACATCACCGGTTACCATGTGCCTATCAATCAATATAATAAAAAAGGCAAAGTGTTCTCATATTCACATAATCATAATTAAACAATAATTATTGTTCTTACCTGAAATTCCAAGCCGTGCTTCTCTCGGCAGTAATCCTTAATGCGAGGGTAACATTTGGCCATCAGCGTATTTCTTTCCATTGTGGTATCTGGAAGTCAGAAAAACCTAGTAAGTCTTATATTTAGAGGAGGTTAGAGGAAGAGACGAATGGTCGATGGGGCTGCAAGGTTCTCGAATGGCGACCGCGCATCGGAAAACGCAGTGTTGGAAGGCCTCCCACAAGGTAGACCGATGACCTGGTGAGAGTCACGGGAATGCAATGGATGCAAGACGCACAGGATCGTTCATTATGGCGACACTGGGGCAGGCCTATGTCTAACAGTGGACGTCCATCGGCTGAAATGAAGATGATGATGATGATGAAGAGGAAGAGGAGGAGGTTGACGAAGTCTGACGTTGTGTGACAAGAGGTTTTTTTATGTGGGACATCATCTAATGACTTCTCCCGCTGTAGGGCGGAACTCCTGCTCCTCTCCTGGGTGTGTCAGAATTTTACTGATTAAATACTTCAGTCCTATATTCCTTTTTTGCCTAGCGTTTTATCCCGGGTTTCCCTTTCGGTCAATCCAGCATGGTTTGACAAGGAGTGGCAGTAATCACAAGATTCGTGATGCCATGTTTCAAAATCTATATCTAAGCGAATTTTTCATTCTTAACGAACAGCTATACGGTATGATTAGCGCAGTAGGTGAGCGATTGGCAGTTGTGTTGCGTGTCGTGGGTTCAATTCCCGCCCTGGCCAAATATTTGTATACACAGGCAGATAATTGTTCCGGTTTTGGGTGTCTTAAATTGTGTACATGATTCGTTTTAATGTTTGTACCTCAAAAGGAAAAACGGGGACGTTATAGGATCACTTTATTGTCCGTCTGTCTGTCAAGATCGTTTTTATCTCGAGAAAGCGCGGAAGTATCGAGTTGAAGTTTAAACCATATAGGTACTCAAGTCTGCGTTCCGTTGAAGCTGTGAAAAAAAATAAACATTAACGTTAACGGAATAAAACGATACAGTCGTTTGTGTATCAAAAAACGTATATTTCGACCCCTCAAAGGAATCAAAATTCGTAGGATAATTCCAGTTGATCTAGAATCCAGATCAGTTGATCTAGTTTAAAATGACAAAAAAAAATTGACGTGTAAAAGTGTTCTTAAAAACCTATTTACAAAATAAATATCATTTATCCTAAAATTTGGTATGAAGCAAGGTTTCATAGCATAAGTATACGAAAAATGTAAAATAGTAATTACGTCCAAAAAAAGAAACAACAAAGCGATTCGGAAAAATCTTTGAAACTCTATTCTCTCTATTCTATTCGGGAACTGTTTTCATTTGTAAGTTTGTACGCAACCCTCAGTGCGTGAGTCCGATTCGTACTTGCCCGGTTTTTAAAAAAAGAATAACCATGGAGTTTCGTGCCAGTGTTTCTCCATAGGAAACGACCAATTTGGAACCGTACACTAGCTTCTGACGATTTAAAAGTGCCAATGTAGGCCTATCATCATCTTCCTGCCCTTATCCCGTTTTATTTGGGGTCGGGGCAACACGTTTTTTTCTTCCATTCTGTCCTGTCACTCGTCACGCTATCGCTAACTCCCTGCCTATGTAGGCCTATGTGAAGTAAAAATATTTGAATGTTGTTTTTTTTTTAATTCATCACATGACCAATCTCTTTAGGTATCACTAGTGTTCTCTTGACTGAACAGTCTTGAATTGCCAATATAAAATTACTAGGCCAGGAGCTATTTCCAAAAAAAGAGATGAAATACGAGTAGTTGTGTCAACAATATAAGCAAATTTATTTATTTAATTGAAGGAGAACCAACAGCTATTACAAAATGATTAGTAATTAATGAAATATTGAGCCAATTACAGGTTCAAACGGATAGAAACCGAAGAAGTAGTAGAAAACTTAGGATCACTAACAAGCACGATAAAAAAGAATATAATAAAATATCACTAAGAGCCAAATTTACCAATAAACTAATCGCGATTCGTTCAAACAAAACGCAGTTTGAGCGACTAATCGAGATTATAGCTTCATTTTGCGTTTCACCGCGATGAATTGAACCTAGTTTACGCTAAACTCAGTTTCAATTCTTTTGTTATCGCCCATGTTTACGACACGGGTCTTTAAACTAGATTACGCTGAGCTCAGTTTAGTTGAACTAAGTTTTTATATTTATGTCAAGAAATTTTGCTAGATAAAAGCGGTACCTGTATACTCTTCTATCCGTATTTGTTTTTTTCGATTTGAAGAGTTTGTGTGTATATAGGGTGACTGGTAATTAGTAAACGAAACTTAAACACGTGATTGTAGTCATAAAAACCAACAACTTTTACATTGGGACCAAACCTGAAATCGCAAAAAAAATCTGCCAAGTTCAGTAGGTACTTACGTTTTGACTAGTCAGGCGAACATAAATGTACCTATTTAAGTAAAAATTACCAGTCACCCTATATAAATAAATGAGGGAGTTAGTGATAGTGTGACAAGTGACAAGAAAGAATGGAAAAAAAAACGTGTTGCGCCGACCCCAAGTAAAACGGGACATGGGCAGGAAGATGTGTATATCATCATCATCATCATCAGCCTTTTAATGTTCCCACTACTGGGACATAGGCCTCCTCTTTAAGAGAGGGAATGGGCTGTAATCCACCACACGGGCCCAGTGCGGGTTGGTGGATGTCACATGTCTTCGAATTTTTGGTTTTAGGACATGCTGGTTTCCTCACGATGGTTTCGTTCGCCTTTTGAGAGCAGTGGTGATGTAATAAATTACACAAAGTAATGCGCCTGGCCGGGCTTGAACCCGCAACCTACTAATCGTAAGTCGGGGCCTTAACCACTTGGCCACCATTGCTCTATATAAATAAATAATATATAAAAACTAACAGATGCCAGCGGCTTCACCCGCGTTATAGTAAACGTACACAACTCTACTTTGATATTGATGACAATATCAAAGTAGAGTTTTGTACGTTTTTAAGCCATTTAAAAAATTTAAGTGGAACTACAATTTTCGTCTCCATTGTAATACAAAAATATCGATGCTGTGCTAGAAACCAATATAAAGATAGATAAGCGACAGTTCTAATTCAAGTTTTTTATTTTTTATTTATATAAACTAGTGTTATTTATATAGACTGCAATCCCACCTGATGGTGAGCAGTGATGCAATCGTTGATGGTGAGGCGCACTAGTTTATTGAGAGCCTATTCATATTCACTCTAGCCTTGAAGGCAAGCAAACTGTTCCAGTCCTTCGATGTACGCAAAACGCTTAGTCCGGCCCGTAGAAGTTTCAACAACGTAAGGGTGGATATTCGGCGTACGCGTACTCCGTACGTTTGGTTTCTCTTTACCCCTTTGTTCCTATTCACCCCGTTTGTAGGTAATATTTAGATCTGCGGGAACGTTTCAAAGAGTTGCCGTGGCCCTAAAATGCGAAGGGCAAATAAAAGAAGTCAGCCACTATAGGTGTCAGCTTGAGGACGACGAGCAAGGGGCAGCTCGCCGTTCGGCCGTGCCCGAGTCATTGGCGGCGCGTAGTGTTCCACGCGCGCCTAGGGTTCACTTCTGAAAGGAAAACCTGGGATCCTGGAACGCTAGACAAATCACTAAAACTCTCCGTAGGCGCAGGCTTGCGGACGGCGAGCAATGGGTAGCTCGCTGTCCAGTAAGCGTCCGGACTGAGTTCAAGTCATCAAAGGCGCGTACAGTTCCACGCGCGCCTCAGGAGTTGTCAGCAAACCGTAGGGGAGCAGCAGGGACGAATCCTACTGGGGCCAAGGATCGGTTTCTGAAAGGAAGATTCGGCTCCGGTATGAAAGGCAACGAAGGAACAGGAGTAGGTTTTTAGTCAGTGAAAGTCTGACCCTATCTCAGGCAACGCCTAAGGGCGCGGAGAAGTCATTGGATGATTTTCCGACCACCAATTTTCCACTTACGAAAAAAATTTCACTTAAACTCTGACAAGCCCTTCCGCTCAACCCGAGAGCGCGAGCAATTATCAGATGATTTCCCACTATAAAAAAAAACTTACTACTCGTAGTAAGCAAAACCATTGGTAATAATAACGCCTTGTTCTGCAGTAGTGTGCTTGCTATGCAGTGAGTTGACGCAGCCCGGTACAGAATTAGGTCGGTTCCTCGCAAACGATGAGGTAGTACTGTGGTGGAATTTATACAGCATTAAATTTTAGTCGTTTTAATCCCGCAGAGGGTCGATTTGGTACATGAAACACTATCGATTTATAAAGATAAAATTAAGAAATAAAGTCCTTTTTTTCTAAAACTCGAGTTGGACGCATGTACGAAATTAATTTCTTTAAATAAACGAGTCAATGACCTTGTAGGTAGTTTCGTACGTACTATGTACAGTTCATTGGCCTCGTTCAGCTGACATTTACTTGAAGAAATTGATATCGTACATGCGTAAATTAAATGGAGTTTTTTAAAAAAAGTACCATATTTTCTCTGTCAGCGGTAAGCATTCGATTTTTTTTTTAAATTTTGCAGATCTGTGTCAATTTGTTTATTACGTTTATTAAATATCGCTTGTCGACCATAACACATACATTTGAATTTCATGAGCTATCATAGCACTTCCTTCTTTAAACATTTTTTTACCAAAAAAAAGCAATAAATCAATTTACACAGTACGACTCTCTCGTTTACCTTTCGAGTATGCGCGGCAGTCTAGTGGCGGTGACAAGCTGACTGAAGTAACGCCGTACACTTTGCATTGTGCCTACCTGCGCTACACCCACTATTGTATGTACACCCACTTTGTACGAGGAGCTCTATTTGTACAGCTATTCATGAGGGAAATTGAAGGTTATTAGTCCAGTTACATCGCAATTACAATTTGATATATTTGTAGCGACATCCATGTCGTCACAAAAAGAACTAATCCTGCATCGCGCAAGTAAGATTCGCGGCGCGATTGGAACATATAGAACAAACCCGAAATCATCTATCGGGCAGTAAGCCCACCAGACATAACACCTGTCTGGTCGGAGGATCCTCCCTTTTCAACGGGGGTATGTGGGACTTTACCCTCTGTTTCACTACCCCCAAACTGGTGACCCTCGACAAAGAACGTCAGCGCAGCCTTCGTGCAGCTACTACTTCGTGACGTCATCATCACTTCCTCAAGCTTTCGAGCAGCGAGCCATACAGCCAGCACCCACGGCTATATAGCTATATACCCATATGGGTATCCTGACCACCAGCATGCCTACTTGGTCATACCTGGTTATCACGCTCAGCCTCATCAGCGACCTTGGCTAAACACCTGCACCTTCGGCCAGTCACATGAAGAGCCTTGAAGAACCTCTCCTGGTCGACGACAGCAGTCAAGCCCTACGTCGCACAGCACCGCTCCGACTCACTGGAGCCAGCCGCAATACTCCGAATCACTGGAGCCTGCAGCATCGTATCCCGACTCACTGGGATAGCACCACCCCGACTCACTGGGGCATCACCGCAGACAGTTCCGACTCACCGAGAACTATGCGGAATCCGGTTCCGACTCACTGGAGCCAGCCGCAATACTCCGACTCACTGGAGCCTGCAGCATCATATCCCGACTCACTGGGATAGCACCGCCCCGACTCACTGGGGCATCACCGCAGACAGTTCCGACTCACCGAGAACTATGCGGAATCCGGTTCCGACTCACTGGAACCAACCTCCATTGGCCTGGCACGCATCACGACGCCTCAAGAAGCATCAAGAACCATCGATCTCCGATCTCCGGAGGGGAGTGATGTAGCGACATCCATGTCGTCACAAAAAGAACTAATCCTGCATCGCGCAAGTAAGATTCGCGGCGCGATTGGAACATATAGAACAAACCCGAAATCATCTATCGGGCAGTAGCCCACCAGATATAACACCTGTCTGGTCGGAGGATCCTCCCTTTTCAACGGAGGTATGTGGGACTTTACTCTCTGTTCCATAACCCCCCAAATATTATTATTATTTGATTTCAGATTGTTCACTCATAAAAGGGTTAGTAACAATAGTTACTTAAAACTATGTTAATAACTATAAAATTCCAATTCCATTCCATTATTACAAAAATAAATTAAATTATGTCAATCAGATATTATTAAATTACATAATCATGTCATACTCAAATAATATAATCGAATCAATTAAAATACAATATTTGGAGGTAGTGGAACAGAGAGTAAAGTCCCACATACCTCCGTTGAAAAGGGAGGATCCTCCGACCTGACAGGTGTTATATCTGGTGGGCTACTGCCCGATAGATGATTTCGGGTTTGTTCTATATGTTCCAATCACGCCGCGAATCTTACTTGCGCGATGCAGGATTAGTTCATTGGTGACGACATAGATGTCGCTACAAATAAAATTGGGTCACTATCTACTTTCCTATTAAAATACACATCCATTGATTTTGGAAACGGATAGTCCGGCCTAGCGGCAATCATTTGCAGGATGCTATTACTATTGCCCCACAGGCGCTGTCGCAGAGACGCAACTCTTTTCCGTATGATTGTATGGAAGCCGTCCGCCGTCATCCGATGTCGCGTGCGTGGAGACGTCCGCGAGGATACTATGACCGCTCATTGTCGAGTCCACTCATTAAAAAAAATGGCAATGTCAAAATACACGTCCACCAAAAAAAATTATCAATAAGTTCGAATCAAGTGGTATTCAATCATAAATTTAACGCTATCAACTGCATCAGAGTCACATCACACTACCTATCAAGTGACTCGAACTAGTTTTTTGACAGTTTCAATTTAAATATTTCCTACATTTTTGGGAATAATATTTTTGAAACCATCCGCTATGACAATTTGGCCTTCAAAACCCGCCATTTTTTTTGCAAGTGTGAGCGAAGAACTTAGCAAGTAATACATTAAAATGTGAATGAGTTTTGTGATTATATTTGTGAATAGTTTGACTCCTAGCACCCATGTATCGGACTATGAATATTACTAAATAATAAACGGATTTACTATAATAAAGTTACAACTCTGCCTACTCCATTGGATTCAATTTTCCGGTGCCAAGCCGACTGACTCAATACCGTACATTTTGTATTGTGCCTGCCAGGGCTAGAACCATTATACACCTTTATATACGTGAAGGTCTCATTGTAAAGCTAAGCGGCTTATGTGGATACTAGCTATTGCAGCGGCCCACATGATAGTAGCGAATTATCTCAATAGAACATAAAGAGAAAAAAAGTGTGCTATTTCAGGATATGGATTACATGTGTACTTTTTTTTTCGGTTGGTAAAAATTATCCAATGACATTCTCCGCCCTTGGGCGGAGCGGGAGATAGTGTTTGCTCTTACTGACTAAAAAACCCACCCCATTTCTACGTTGCTTTTCAGACTTAGGTCGAACCTTCTTTTTAGAAGCCTACCCTTGGCCCCTGGCTTCGACTCTGTCTGCCTGCTAGCAGGATGGGCCTCTACGATTTGCTGACAGCTACTTGAGGCACGCAAGAACAGTACGCGTCGTCAACGACTTGGGTTCGGTCCGGTCGGTTACCGGACGGTCGGACAGCGAGCTACCCATTGCTCGCCGTCCGCAAGCCCGCGCCTACGGTGATCGGAATCCCGGCGGCGCCTCGGTCGTGAGCGCCGTCTCCTTATGCTACCGCATAAGGCAACGGCGCTCCCCTATCGTCCTCCCCCTGCAGCATTACTGCTTCGCAGAAGGAGGCGGCCGCCTTCCATCGCTCCTCGCTCCGGACCATGGCCTGTACCAAGTGCCATAAGTAGTGGCGACAACGGAGCGCCCCTTCCGCACAAATCCGGTGCAGGTACTTACCGAACATGCCATGTTCGGTTAGTGCCTGCGTCATGCGAAAGGTGAGGACGCCGCGAGGTCTTTCCAGCCACGCTTCAAAAAGGGGACTTACCACCATAATGGTGGCGTGCCCTACTAAGTTTTATCGAAATTCGTTCGAGCATGAAGAAGAAACAAACGTACCTACTCACTCACTAATTTTCGCCTTTATAATATTACTGTGATGATTAGCGACGCTCGGAATACTAATAAATATGCGGCGATACGCGGCATGCAAGTTGAACCAAAATGGCAATCGACCTGGACTGCGCAGTAACAGATTTTAGGATCTCAATCGAAGTGTGGCTTTAACTTATTTGCCGCATACTATATCACGTTACACGTTTGTAGGTGCGCCGGGACTTGGTATGGGCCATGGTCCGGAGCGAGGAGGAATGGCAGGCGACCACCTCCTTCGGCGGAGCAGTAATGCTAGCGAAGCAGGTGGAACCTCTCGCCCCAGCATCCGGGATCCCTACCCTGATTTCCGGCCACCATAGGCGTGAACTTGCGAACGACGACCAATGGGTTGCTCATGGTCTGGCTGTCCGTTAACCGTCCGGACTAAGCCTGAGTCGTCGACAACTCGTAATTAGGCTTCGGCCCAGCAGGACTGAAGCCTAATGGGGCTATGGGTTTACTACTGAAAAAAAACCTTGGAACGCATAGCGAAGAAGGAACAAAGGTCTGATTTTAGTTATTAAAAGTTTGACACGCTCTTTCGCTCCGCCCTAGAGCCGAAGAAGTCATTAAATGATTTCCCACTTTAAAAAATAAATGCTTAAACCCTGAGTCCTTGAGCGATCACAGTCTTACACACAGATAATGAATGTGCAAATAAATTGACACACACATTTAGAAATAATCTGCCTTTGATTTATAGAATCTGTATATAGAAATCCAATCATAATGTTTGTTTCACCCAGAAACTGATCCACTACGAACCAGCTAAACCAGTGGTTTCCAACCTTTTATTGACCGGGGACCAGGGACCACTTTGGTTTCTTTGGTGTTTACAGAGACCTAGAAGTTCAGAAGAAAACTTTTATTGTGTTAACAGAAAAGTCAAAGTCAAAACGTTTGATACGAACTAAGTATAGGTACAATGTTTTTTTTTTGAGCTGGGTAATGTTCCAATGGCGTATCAGACTTTTATTGACTAAAACCCACCACTCGTTCGGTTGTCCTTGGCGTTCTAACCACGGGACTCTTCCAAACATTCTCGTAGCCTTTTAGCAGCGCTGAGGCCATTTAGTTAATCTAACACTTCTTTGAGGCGCGTATGGAACAGTATAAACGTCCTTACTGGACTGGCGGATGACGACCACTACCGTACCGGCTACTCGTAAATTTTTGTCCAGAAGCCCGCGCCTACAATGGCCGAAAATCACCCTGTGACTCTAGACGCTGGGGTGTCTTTGTTTTAATTAAAAACACTTAAATATGTTGACAACATAAAAAAAACGTATTATAAATTTATAGCATAATAATAATTATATTCTTTAAAATCAAAATTAATGATCATTTTAAGTTTGTTTTTCATTGGCATTGTTTCAGTTAGTTACTAACATAATTATATTATATAATTAGTACTCTCATTAAATATTAACGTAAATAATGAAATTTAGCTCTTAAGTTATCATAAGTACAGGGTTATCCTAGTTCAGGTTAGATCTAATTGTTATTTTATATCATATCTGTTCTAGTTTAAGGCTGCACATATCGTAAACTGGCACGTTATTTTTCTAAATCAATAAATCAATTTTCGTGGAAAACACACAATTTCTGAAAGAAACTTAAATTAAGTTCGCAAAAATTTCAAACTTTCGTGGACCATGTTTAAGCTATTAGGGACCACCAGTGGTTATCGGCCCACAGGTTGAGAACCACTGACTTAAAAACACACACTTCCAATCTCCAAAACAGTGCAACATAATCCTCGGTGCAGTATTAATTCCTTCTAAACAAACCGGCAAAAGTAGGTCAGGTTGAAATTAAATTTTCGAAAACCGATCACCAACTGCTATCTGATAATGTAGCGTTAATGAAAAGTTGTTCATTTGCGCCCCCTCCCTCTCTACCCCACCTCCCTTTCGCCACATTTAGATAGAGCGTGTTTAAAATTGCATTTGATCACGAATCGAAGTGAGGGTATCAAGTTGGCTGATAAAAGATAGCGTGGATTTTGTGTTAGATTTTAGGAAAGGGATTTTCAGATTTTCTGTAAGGAAATGTCTGATTGTATACTTTCTAAGGGTTTTGTTTGGTTAATTTTGCTTGTTAAAAAACATGACTATGGGTGCCTTCAAGTTAGCCGCTGTAGTGCGGGTGTAGCGCTGCAGTAGCGCGGCTGTAGCGCGGCTGTAGCGCGTCTGTAGCGCGGCTGTGGCCTGGCTGTTGCGCGTTTTTATTTATATGAAACTAGCTTTTGCCCGCGGCTTCGCTCCCGCTCTACCCTACTCTACCAATAAATGAGTAGATTTGTTTTTTTTTTTACGGTATAAAAATTCCTCCTATCCTGTAACCTTCTCCTGGTTCTGAACTACCTTCGCAGCAATTTTCAGCCAAATCGTTTCAGCCGTTCTTGAGTTATAAATATTGTAACTGACACGACTTTCTTTTATATATTATACAGATATATAGATAGATAACAAAGCGGCGCGGCGTCAGTGCTGCAGCTGCGCAGCCGACGTGCGGTATTTTGAGTCTAATTTGAAGGCGATTTATGACCGTTTGTTGTGTGACGACACTTGGGGGAGGCCTATGTCCAGCGGTGAATTTGAATAAAGATATCTTTTGCGCTTCTGGTTATATTTTTCTATGTTTTGAAATCTTTTTAATGTCAGTTTGTATTTATTTTAAGTTAAGTATTTATTTATATGTTTGTCCTCACACCGGATCACCAATGGACAACTAGTTCAGAATCTGCTGTGCGGTGGAGTGGTTGTCATCACAGGAGCGGCCCGGACCCTGTGGTGAGTCACGTGCGCTCGCTTACGCAGCATCAGGCTACCAATCCTCCAGGATTCCACATGTACCAAATCCCATAGCGAACACATTTTTAAATCTTAAAGTCTTTTGAATGAGTTTTAGATTAGTTACTTTTTATTTTATTGTTGTTTGTTCGGTTTGAGTCCTAAATAGATTTTATTTTCTCTTTAAATGTCTGGCACACCCACTCCACCTTTGAACGGAAAATGTTTCTAGATAAGTTCCCACCTAACAAAAGTGTGTCACCCACCTGTGATCCTTCAGTCCCCATTACTTGTTTATCGAGTGATAAAATAGATAGTCTTCATACAGAAATATAAAGCACTTTAAACAAAGAAACCAGTCCATCTACTGCGCCATTCACGTCACCGCTCCTCTACCGCGGGGGGATGCTTCAAATTGCACTTACTCACGTAGGCGAAGGCAATATAGAATCTCGTATATTTGTTATAGCTTTGCAAACAATCTAAGTTTATTGTTCAGTATACAACGTTAAATTTTGGTCGTTTTAATCCTGCGGAGGGTCGATTCGGTACATGAAATACTATCGACTTGTAAAGAGAAAATTAAAAAATAAAGTACTTTTTTTAAACTCGAATTAATTTACGCATGTAGGAAATTAATTTCTTTAAGTAAACGTCAGCTGAGCGAGTCCAATGAACTGTAGGTAGTTAGTACGTAACGACCGACAACTACCTACAAGGTCATTGACTCGTTTATTTAAACAAATTAATTTCGTATTCGTATATGCGTATATTAATTCGAGATTTTGAAAAAAATTACTTTATTTTTTAATTTTTTCTTTACAAATCGATAGTATTTCATGTACCGAATTGACCCTCCGCGGGATCAAAACGACTAAAATTTAACGGTGTAGTGTCTTATTTGTAAACGCGATAAGTAGTATCGTGAATTCGTGATATCTAAGATACAGTGTCAAGTTGATCAGTTACTTAGATTCATATTCATTATTTATTAATGGTGTTTTCTTTTACAAAGACTTTATTTTGAAGAATATTTTTTGTAAATTGTTTTTTCATTTGACTTAAATTTTTCACCTGTCTAACTTGCATTCAAACTCAACTCAAACTCAAAAGCATTTATTTCAAATAAACCATTTACAGGCACTTTTGAAAGGTCAAGGTGTCAGTCTGTCAGAAAAAAAATGATGCTAATTGCACATTCCAAAGCGTAGATCTCTATGGAGAAGAATGTGCAAGAAACTCCATGGACACTCTTTTCAATCATTTTATGTATAACAAATATCTCTGTTACATGTTTCTTGTCGCTGCTATTATGTGAGAACAATGTCAATAAAATAAAGTAAAGACAAAAAAAAGGCATTCTAAATAAAGATATTAAAATAAACCACTGGCAGCTAAGAGATGACCAGTCTCAACTGACAGCGCCCGTTCACGGACATGACGCGCATATCAGCACCACTCAGCTCAACCATTTTGAAGGGAACCGAATGATCCAACACACGCGCCACCATCAGTGAGACATTTGAGTGAGCATGACAAACTCTCAACCACCATGCTCATTTATGTCAAACAAGTCCAATATCCAAAAACCGTAAATTGCTCCATGGTACTCACATTTACAAACTTTGAAAATAAATGCTTCTACATTATACAATAATAATTTAATATTAAATAAAAAGATAAAAAAGTATTTTCCAATCAATTTGTACGCCCTGCTGGTAGTGGAGCTGGACCAGCATTAACCCATTATCATCATCATCATCATTTCAGCCAAAAGCCGTCTACTGTTGGACATAGGCCTCCCCCAAGCGCCGCCACAATGGCCGGTCCTGTGCGTCTCGCATCCATCGGACTCCAGCGACCCTGACCAGTTCATCGGTCCACCTTGTGGGAGGCTTTCCAACGCTGCGTCTTCCTGGGCGCGGCCGCCAATCCAGAACCTTTCGGCCACAACGGCCATCTGTTCTGCGTGCAATGTGCCCAGCCCATTTCCACTTAAGTTTAGTGATTCTACGTGCTATGCCGGCAACCCTAGTTCTCTTGCGGATATCTTCATTCCTGATTCGATCACGCAAGGAAACTCCGAGCATAGCCCTTTCCATTGCCCTTTGGGTGACTTTGAGTCTTCTTATGAGGCCCATTGTAAGCGACCACGTTTCAGAGCCATATGTCATCACTGGCAACGCGCACTGGTCATAGACTTTCGTCTTGAGACACTGTGGTAATAAAAAAGACGACATCTACACCAATTATATTAACATACATACTACGCCTGCAAAGCCCCTACCACGAGCTCTGAATGCAATTCATTTGACGACCTAAACTGAACTGTTAAAGGGATGAACCTATATTGAGTGTATAGCCCATCCCTCTTGCTCGCTCCCACTTCTTAAGTCACCCAAAGGGCTCTCTCTCTTAAGTTTACCACGGGATTTTGATTCCCTTGAGAGTATACGTTACATTATTATTACCGTTATAAGAAATAATTGTATATTTTTTAATAAAATAATTTTACTCAAAAAATATCTTACGACTTTATTCGTAGGAGGCATCGGTTTATTAGATTCTACAATGTTTGTCTTGCCTGGGTGCGGCATATTTGAATCAATACACAGTAAAATTTTGGTCGTTTTAATCTCGCGGAGGGTCGATTCGGTACATGAAATACTATCGATGTGTAAAGAGAAAAAAAATATAATTAATTTCTTTAAGTAAACGTCAGCTGAGCGAGGTCAATGAATTGTAGGTAGTTAGTATGCAACGACAGACAACTATCTACAAGGTCATTGACTCGTTTAATTAGAAAAATTAATTTCTTATCTGCTTATATTAATTCGAGCTGTTAGAAAAAAAGTTCTTGAGTTTTTAATTTTTTTTTTACAAATCTATAGTATTTCACGTACCGAATCAACCCTCCGCGGAATTAAAACGATCAAAATTTAACGGTGTATAATATACTATTTGACTTCAACCTGCATTATGCATTAAACTTAGAAACATTGTGTTTCACCGGCTACCACGGACCATCCCCCCTGAGGCATCCTTAGCCGTCGGTTGCTCTAAATATTCCTGAAATGTAGCATAGTCGCTGGAAATGTGCCTGAAATAGTTTAGACGACGGAGCAATAACTCCTGGTTCTGGAAATTTGTAAACGACGAACAGATATTTATAAAGCAAAGTCGTGTTCGGTTAGGTTGCTAGATTTTTGTTGAACCGTTTGAGCGACATGGCTTGAATAAACTATTCCGGGATACGAGAATGGAAATGTATTTTATTCTTTTATTCACGTACATCGAAGGACTGCTGCAGTCTTCCCGGCCGATTAATTTAGGTGTCTTCAAGGCTAGAGTGAATAGGCTCTTAATAAACTAGTGCGCCTCACATCAACGATTGCATCACTGCTTGCCATCAGTGGGATCGCTGTCATGCGCTAGTGTACATAAATAAAAAAAAAACTTATTTAATTCAGTGTTTTAAAGAATATAGTATGTATCAGGCTTTGATGCATGGACATAGTAAGTTTGGGAGATTCCTGCACCGGTTTTAAGCGGAAGAAACGGCCAGGAATCGCTATTGTGCGGATTAGCAGGTAGTCACGATGGAGAGGTTCCTTGCTTGGGTGGAGCACCACCGTGTCCTGGCGCACACGCCGCCGCCGCCGTCGGGATTTCGATCCCGACTTCCGGCCACCGTACGCGCCAGCTCGCGGATGGCGGGCAATGGGTAGCTCGCTGTCTGTCCGTCCGGTAACAGACCGGTCCGAGCTCAAGTCGTTTACGGCGCGCACTGTTCTCGCACGCCTCAAGGAGTTGTCAGCAAACTGTAGGGGCCCAGCAGAGCCGAAGCCTACTGGGGCCAAAGGCTATGTGAAAACGTCACCCGGGGTCCTGGGACGAAGGCAATAAATGGAACAGGGTAGGTTTTTAGTCAGTAAGAGTCTGACACTATTTCCCGCCCCACCCAAGGGCGGGATTTGTTATTGGATGATTTTTCCTACCATAAAAAAAAAACCGCCTTTTTTTATTTATCGTAGGGGCGATCGATGGTTTTTTTTTTTTTTTTTTTTTTTTTTTTTTTTTCGGTAGGTAAAATCATCCAATGACAAATCCCGCCCTTGGGTGGAGCGGGAAGTAGTGTCAGACTCTTACTGACTAAAAACCTACCCCGTTCCATTCTTCGCCTTGGTCCCAGGGCCCCGGGTGCCATTTTCACATACCCTTTGACCCCAGTAGGCTTCGGCCCTATCGGGCCCCTTCAGTTTGCTGACAACTCCTTAAGGCGCGCGGGAACAGTGCGCGCCGTAAACGACTTGAGCTCGGACCGGTCTGTTACCGGACGGACGGACAGCGAGCTACCCATTGCCCGCTGTCCGCGAGCCCGCGCCTACGGTGGCCGGAAATCGGGATCGGAAACCCGGCGGCGGCGGCGGCGTGTACGCCGTTGCCTGATGCGGTCGGCCTCCTCCTTTGCTAGCATCACTGCTTCGCAGAAGGAGGCGACCGCCTGCCACTCCTCCTCGCTCCGGAGCATGGCTTGAACCAAACCCCGGCGCGAGAGATCGCTGCCGCCGATCGCCCCCACAAGGACACGGCGATGCTCTTCCCAAGCGGGGCACACCTCGACTGTGTGCTCCACCGTGTCCTCCGGACGCTCCGCACAGTGGCGACATCCGGGCGTCGTCTCCGCACGAATCTTGTACAGGTACGGACCGAACTTGCCGTGTTCGGTCAGCACCTGCGCCAAACGGAAGGTGACGACGCCGTGGGGCTTTTCCAGCCACGGGCGATCGATGGTGGCAACCTCTCGCGTCGGGGTACGAATCAGGGTCGGGAGGTCTCTCTTAAGGGGCCTTTAGTGTCTTGTCTAGCACAAGACATTAAAGGTCCCTGCCACTTCCATTTTCAAGTCAGTAATATGTAAGAATATTTTTACCTGTGAACGTAGAACTGGTGAAGATCCGGACAATCTTGGAGCTGACGGGTGGCAGCAGCTTCAGCGAGCCGGCGAAGATCAGGTCCACTGTGCGGTCATCCATGGTTTACGTGTTGATGGTATCTGAATGAAAGAAAATGATAATTTATAATAAAATTTAGAGAAAAAAAATGTTCTCTTATGATTTTTTTTTCTTAACATTTAGTTGATCAAAACATATATTAATGTAACTATAAGTATAAAGAAAGTATAAAGAGATTCAATATTAATCTTACATATTACATCGAAAACCACTATGCGAATGCGAAAGAGGTTAACCTCCTTCGCATTCGCAGAGAGGCTAAAGAGAGTAACAGGAGGTAGAAAAACCGGGCAAGTGTGAGTTATACTCGCGCTCTGAGGGTTCCGAACAAACCTACCTATGAAAATAATTCAGTTTCAGTATCGAGTCTCGAAGATTTTTCACTTTATCACAAAAAAAAAAAAAACGTGACATGACCCATACCCATAGATTCCCGCGCGCCTCAATGAGTTGTCAGCAAACCGTAGAGACCCAGCCTGCTAACTGCAGGCAGGCAGGGTCGAAGCCTACTGGGGCCAAGGATTTGCTTCCGAAAGGAAAGCCCGGCCGTATCTAAGGCCACGAAGGAACGGGGTGGGTTTTTAGTCAGTGAGAGTCTGACACTATCTCCCGCTCTGCCCAATGGCGGGAGATGTCATTGGATGATTTTACCCACCACAAAAAAAAAATACCCATACCCATAGATTTAAGTTCCTGTGAATTGTTACTACATATTTTGGTGTACAATAAAGTTTATTCTATTCTATGACTACAAATTTACAGTTTTAAGATTTTCCCTATATTTGTACTATGAGACCTTGCATCTTGCCAAATTTTATACTTCTATGTCATCGGGAAGTACTCTATGAATTTTGATTCTTTGAGAGCGTCGAAAACGTATTTTTTTGTGACATTAACGGCCATCATTTTTAAGTTTGATTTTTTCAGAGCTTCAAGGGACCGCAGACCTGATTATATTATTTTAATTTCAACTCGATACCTCCACGCGTTCTCAACATAAAGATTTTATTCTACTATTTTATTTTATACTTAATTGTATGTGTTTTTTTTTCCATTTTGTACGTAAAAAAAATAATTGAGTAATAATCTTTTTTTATCTCTTTTAATAGGTAATGAATATGTAATATGGTGTAAGCTGTGCGTACCTATAATAGGCATGCATACCAGTGTCATGATTTTAATATTTTGTTTAAAAAAAAAACCTGTACGTAATCTCTTTTAATAGGTAATGAATATGTAATATGGTGTAAGCTGTGCGTACCTATAATAGGCATGCATACCAGTGTCATGATTTTAATATTTTGTTTAAAAAAAAAACCTGTATGTAATGCTGTTGGTGTGCCAATAAAATAAATAAAGGATCCTGACAGTTTGAGGTACGAAACCATTAAAACCACAATCTGTGAGATTTTATAAGACCGCTTATTTATAAATTATGTCTTTCTTAATTGCAATTTGACTACGTTTTAGATGAACTCTTACATATTAGAAAACAAATTACTCCACCGTGTCTGTCTGTCCGTAGTAGTTCATACAGTTTTCATCAATAAACAGATTGATTCATGAGGAAAATTTGAATACATACATGCATATTTTATTATAATTAAAATTACTTAGATGATCCTAACTGTATGTGTGTAGCTGTGTGATGATTATATCTGTAACAAATATTGGTGAACTTTAATTAAATGAATAAAAAATAAATGTTGGTGATGTCAATAATACGGAAGTTAAGAACGAATGAATGAGCTAAGTGAAAAGTGACACATGTCACTTTGACAGAATCCAGGCTGACGTTTGCCCGAGTAGGTAAAAGTGCCAACCGCAGAGGTGCGGGCTCTTTCTTCTGTCGGCAGTCGTGTGAACAACATCTAGCTTAGAAGCTGTCTCACGGCTCGTTGTGAAGTGAATATTTAAAACTTGCATCATAATAAATCAGTTGTGTGATCTGACGGACGGCGTGCAATGAGTAGCACGCTGTCCGATCGTCCGGTAGCCGACCGGACCGAGCCCAAGTCGTCGACGGCGCGTTCTGTTCCCGCGCGCCTCAAGGAGCTGTCAGCACACCGAAGAGGCCCAGCCTGCTAACTGCAGGCAGGCAGGGTCGAAGCCTACTGGGGTCATGGGTCAGCTTCCGAAAGGAATACCCGGCCCCGGCACGATAGGCTACAAAGGAACGGGGTAGGTTTTTAGTCAGTAAGAGTCTGACACTACTTCCCGCTCCGCCCAAGGGCGGGATTTGTCATTGGATGATTTTACCTAACATAAAAAAAAGTTGTGTGATCTGAAATAGTTTGTTCATTGCTCGTTACCCAGTCATCGCCCACAAAACAGGATTTCTGCAAATGACTTCCACTGTGATCGGCCCCCTCATCCGGTATAAACGGCGACTTTCATCTACATAAATATAGTAGAGGAAAGCTGCTATTGCTGGGACTGGTTGCTAATTCTGCTGTTAAGAGGTATTTCAATTTATGATCGAAAAAACACTATATTACTTGAGACTCTTACGTAAAGAAACTTGCTTTTCACAAGGTTCATCACAAACCGTCATCGATAGTTTTTTTTTTTTATGTTAGGTAAAATCATCCAATGACAAATCCCGCCCTTGGGTGGGGCGGGAAATAGTGTCAGACTCTTACTGACTAAAAACCTACCCTGTTCCTTCCCTGCCTTGGATCCGGGGCCCTGGTATGCATGTTCATACCTCCCCAAAGCCCCAGACTAGGCCTCGACCCTACTGGGCCCCTACGGAATGCTGCCAACTCCTTGAGGCGCACGGGAACAGTGCGCGCCGTAAACGCCTTGGACTCGGTCCGGTCTGTTACCGGACAAACGGACAGCGAGCTACCCATTGCCCGCCGTCCGGTCATCGATAGTGGTTACAATTTGTTTTTGTAATTTTCTTTCTAACGCAAATTAGCCGCACAAAACCACGTGACGGCAGCGCGGCAGTCGCGCGGTATTTTCTGGCTTATTATGAAAGCGCCCTAAAAACAATAAATATTACCAAAATATATTACTGAGTTTTTTTAATCTAAAGCGATATCTCTTTTACCATGATATATTTAATTTAACATAAGATACTGTTATTAAAGTCCTTTGTGTTTCGTGCTCTGAAGAAATTACAGAGAATACAGCCCTTAATCAAAAAAGCAATTCAATAAAGGAAAAAAAATATTGGAAAATTCTCAAGTTATGGCTTCCTAATAAATTTGTGTTTGCTTCCAAAATGAATAATTACTGACCTACTTAAATACCGAATACTTTATACAAAATTATTTTTAGTATATGCGAAACCTGAATATTGTTTGTTCAGAATCAATAACTGAATTGATTTCAAGAATTTTTACACTATCTTATAATTTTTCCCAAAAATATTTAAAAAAAGGTCACAAGTTGGACACCACCGACACTAAATGCAACATAGATCACGGCAAGTCATTAGGGGCCAGCGCACAGCTGGGTGCGCGACCAAACAACCCTTCAGTTACCACCGGTTGCCGGTGGTCCGGTGACCATGAATTTGAGTGGACCACCAGTTTCAGCTGTGCGTTGATATTTCAGTCAGTTTCTCCTTTAATATAACTACTCATATATATAGATAAAACATTCCATGTTTACAGTCATAATTTCATCCTCAAAAGGGAAGGTTTGCATAGTTCTAATGGATTACAAATGGGGTCATCCCCATGGATATAGGGTTTTGATACACGAACACGATACGGTAAACAAACGCTTTACTAAATACACATGATACTTTCATTATGTAGGTAGGTATCTGAACATGGACACGCCATAATCATGGTAGTAAGTCCCCTCTTTGAGGTGTGACTTCTGAGGCATCAAGGTATCCTCACCTTCCGCATGACGATGGTCCTCACCGAACATGGTAAGTTCGGTAGGTTCCTGCATCTGATTTAGGCGGAAGAAATGCCCGGGGATCACCAATGTGTAGACCGCCCGGAGGACACGATGAAGCTCCACTGTGTCTTCATGGGGGCGATCGGCAGCGGCGTCCTCTCGCACCCTGGTGCATGCCATGGTCTGGACTGAGAAGGAATGGGTGACGGACGGCTTCTTCTGCGAAGCAGTAATGCTAGCGAAGGAGGCGGTCATACGCGTGAGGAATCGAACATCCTCACACCCCAGCCGCTGGGACTTCGACCTCTACCAGACTCGTCGTTCGGCCGTCCAGTAACTGTGCCAACCGATCCCGTGTCGTGGTCAGCGTGTAGTGTTCCACGCGCTTCAAAGAGAAGCCGTAGGAGCCTATCAGGGTTGAAGCCTACAGGGGCCATGTGTTAACTTCTGAAAGGGAAACCCGTAGTCCTAGAACGCAAACGGCAACTGAAGTAACAAAGATAATGGTTTTATTACGTAAAAAGGCTACTTTTAGTTTCGAGAAAAAAATAACCGCAATTTTTTTTTTTGAAATTCCGACCATGCGCATTAGTAAGTACTATTTTACGAAACTGTTCCGGACGAAGTCGCGGGCTTCAAGTAGTAAATAAAAATACTGAGTTTTTCCCCCAAGCGGGCAGTTTAATTCTGTTAACGATATAGCTTATCTGTCTGATAGCGGTGACCATTGATGTTCAGGCCATTACAGACCCGCCGATAACCTTAGCATGGTCAGGCGCAGTTATGAGAATTGATTGATTGAAAAGAATGCTAAATCTTCATTTTTTTTTTTTTTTTGTCTTCTTTTTTTTTTTTTTTCTTCTTTTTTTTTTTAAGCACTTGTTATGAAGGTCTGTTTCCTAGCTTTAAGTCTTTTAATACTTATTTATAGCAAAACCTATGTTGCCATATACAAAATAAACCAAAAAATCCTGGATATATGTATTTCAGTTTCTTTTATTTTTACGACGGGAAATCATCTAACAACTTGGTCTGGGTGGAGCAGGAAGGTGTATCTGCCTTTTAATGACTAAAACCACACATGTTTCCTTCAGTTGCCTTTTGCGTTCTAGAACTACGAGTTTTCTTTTTAGGAAATCCTCGGTGTTTTAGCGGGCATTGTCCCTGCTGGGCCCCTACGGTTTGCTGCATTTCCTTGAGATTTTTGTCATAATATACTGGAGCTTGTTTTTTTAATATTTTTCAAATCATGATCAGTTTAATGGAGTGCCAGAGAGGGAGGAGTCATTTGGATGACTTGAAGGATTCCTTAAAAGAGAACTTATGTCTCAGAGTGCATTCCAGTTGGTTTTTGAACGCATCGTATCTTTGCTTTCTGAACGCATGCATAGCATTACATGTTATCTTTGTCAGGGGATTCCCTGTTACAGCAAAGTGGACGACGTTGTACGAGCTGACACGAATAAACTCGAACGATTGAAGGTCAGGTACTGATTTATATACTTACAGGTATGTTAAATTATGAAATCTAGTTTCCAGAAAAAAATGTAAAAACTGTAACCAAAAAAAAACTTTTCAGTAACACTGAGAATTAAGACCAGAACTCTTGGGCAGGTGTTTTACGAGTAAAAAAGTCAAATAGTTTAAGATTAAACAGTATTATAAGGAGATAATTTACATGAAGAGATAAGAGGTTATGAATTAATTGTTTAAAATTTGAATACTCAGTGCCGTAAAAGTTACCAGTAAAAAACCGCGGCCTTACGGCTCGTCGGTAAAGCTCGCCGGTGTATCATTGCAATACGACGAGCCTGGCTCGCGGCTCGTCGTGTTTGCTTCATTTTCTACTGGGGTCGTCGTTCAAAACTATTTTACTCGCTAGTCGATCAGCACCAACGAGCCGCAAAGAATACCGACGTTCTTTAAAACCGCGGTATTGGCTCGTACGTCGGCCTTACCGCAGACTAGTCAGTAGTCAGTCCGCAGACAGTACTGATCGACTAGTAAGTAAAATAGTTGTATCGTAGTCGGATTGAGGTAATATGTCTTATTACGTTTCGTCCTCCAGTTCTGTCACCACACGGTTTTGAACGACGAGCCGACAAAAAAATGAAGCAAACATGACGAGCCGCGAGCCAGGCTCGTCAACCCACAAAACCGCCGTATTGCAATGATACACCGGCGAGCTTTACCGACGAGTCATAAGACCGCGGTTTTACTCGCTTGTCGATCAGGGCCTTTACATTTTTTCAAATAAAATTTTTGTTAGATGTAACTGAAAATCAAGACGTGCTGGATTTTTTCTGCTATCTTTGAATTAAGGAGCTTTTGCAAATAAAAAATTGCTTTTCGTTAGTCTTGCTAAAACTCGAGAACAGCTGGATCGATTTAGCCAATTTAAACATTTATGATACTCTATTTTGGCTACAACCCGGGAATCTTTAAGTCAAGAGTGAATAGGTTTCTTCTCGGTAAGCGCGATCCATCGTCGACCGTATCGTCGCTTTCCATCAGGTGAGATAGCGGTCAAGCGCGAACCTATCAATAATAATAAAAAAAAATAAAAAAAAAAACATGTTTTCTCACTGTTTAAACCTTCCTTAGTTTTAAACCAAGGAAGGTGAGAAAATATGAAAAAAAATAACGAAAAAAATCTAATATTAGGCGGTACGAAGTTTGCCGGGTCAACTAGTATTTGATGAAATACGAGTTTAATTTACCAAGTTTTTCTGCTCTTACAAATTTATATTTTGCCTGCATAATATACCGTATATACCGTAGGCGCGGACGACGGACAATGGGTAGCTCGCTGTCCGTCTGTCCGGTAACAGATCGGTCCGAGCCCAAGGCGTTTACGGCGCGCCCTGTTCCCGCGCGCCTCAAGAAGTTGTCAGCAAACTGTAGGGCCGAAGCCTACTGGGGCTAAGGGTTAGGTGGAAATGAACGCCGGGGCCCTGGATCGAAGGTAATGAATGGAACAGGATAGGTTTTTAGTCAGTAAGAGTCTGAATCTATCTTCCGCCCCACTCAAGGGCGGGATTTGTCATTTGATGATTTTACCGACCATAAAAAAAACCTGCATAATATATTTCTTGAAAGTTGCATTAGATTTATTTTCATTGTAAAAAAAATACTTTTTACTTTTCTTTACATTCCAATATACTCGTGTAGTGATATCCTGCAGTACCGTATACCATCAATGTATGACATGCGAAACCGTCCCGAATGAGCCAGTGTCCGCTAGTATTTCTGTCTCCCTCGTAAATCCGATCAAGCGTGAAGATGTTCCTGGCATAGTGCTTAATAAAACCAAGTGTAGTTTTATGTTCAGTTTCCTGAAGTAAGTGTGATGAGTGAACTGGACTTTGGTTTTGTTCTTTGTATCCTTATTTGTAAACCGGCAAGCGTTCTTCATCGTCGGCCACATCATCGCTTATCATCAGGTAAGATAGTAGACAAATACAAGCCTATGAATAATAAAAAAATAAAACTGTTTTTTTTTATAATACAAAGGCTCGCGTTTGACCACTATCTCACCTGATGGTAAGCAATGATGTGGCCGACGATGGAGCACGCTTACCTAGATCTTATTCATTCTTGACTTAAAGACGGTTGTTAACGAAGGTTGTTGCTATCAGGAAACACAGACTCTGGCAGGGAATTCCACACTTTAGCTTTTTTAAGATTAAAAAAAAAACCATCCAAATGCGAGTCAGACAGACAAGAAGGGTTCCGTATCATTATATACCTGAAGCCGTTCAAAAAACAGCACAAAATAGTCACGTTTATTGCATGGAAACCTCACTCAATATGTATTTTATTTTGTTTTTAGTATTTTTTATGATAGCGACAGTATAAACACATCATCTGTGAAAGTTTCAACTGTCTTGCTATCAAGGTTCATGAGATACAGCCTGGTGATAGACAGACAGATGGACAGTGAAGTCTTATTAATAGAGTTCAGTTATTACCCTTGGGTACGGAACCCTAAAACACTATCTTTACATTTTGTCACAATTACATAAAATTAGTACGAGTATGTAGGTACCGTGGTAGGTACTATTATACACATATCTAGGTAATACTGGCTTCTGCCCGCAGTTTCGCCCAAGTGAAAGTAGATTTTTCCATACAAATTTCCAAACCCCATTTTCCCTCCTTAGGGGTGGAGTTTCTTTAAATCGCGGTAAAGCAGACGTCTACACCCTATAAGGAACCTACCTACGAAATTTTAAGTTTGTAGGTGTTATAGTTTATGAGATTTCATGATTAATCAGTAAGTGGTATTGCGCTTTTATCTAGGATGACTAGTAATTAGTGAACGATACTTAAACACGTGATTGAAGTCATGATAACAAATAACTTTTACTATGGGAATAAACCTGAAATCGCGAAAAAAATCAGCCAAGTTTAGTACATTTTGACCAGTTAGGCGAACATTAATGTACTGACCAGCAGATTTTTGTCTGGACGGTTACCGGAGGACAGACGGCGAGCTAACCATTGCTCGTCGTCCGCAAAACAACGCCTACGGTGGCTGATAGCCGGGGTCTCACGTATGCAGCCGTCTTTCCATTCCCCTTTGCTCCAGACCATGGAGCGAAACCACTGATCGCCCTTGAATTTTTGCCACGTTAATTTTACTTTTCCTTTTTTTTCTCAACTACTGCACCAAGCCAATTCTGGAGATCTAAAAAAAGATGGGGACCGTTTTCGTCAAACCAAACGGTGATCTGACGAAAACGGTTTCCGTTTTTTGTCAAATCACCGTTTGACAAATCACAGTGCTATACAATATCTCGAGCTGCTCATAATTTTCAGATCCTAAAAATATCATTTAAAACCAATAACCAGATATAGATGGACGTCCCTCGTAAACCACTGGTCGACAGAAAGCCATAATTATTTTACGAGTTTCAAATTAGTATTTCGCGGTGTTCATTTCCTGTAATGCTTCTCATGTGGCGCGTTTGATATTTATTCATTGAGTTTCTGGTCATGTGTTTTGCGTTTAAGATTTACTAGGCTGTAGCCATGTTTACTGGTAATGTTTTATGGCAATGTAGCTACTGTATGTCCTGGTTAGTTCTTGCTATGCTGTTCAGGGATCAGTGGTGTTTCAAATTTTCATATTTTTTTATATGGTTTTAATTTCAACTCAATACCTCCACATGTTCTTAAGATATAGGGTCTTGACAGACAGACAGACAGACAAAGTGATCCTAGAAGGGTACCGTTTTTTTTTCTTTTTAGGTACGAAATCCTAAAAATGTCCAACTCACGCTTAACACAATTTTATCTTAACCCACATAATCCCGATGCTACATATGAGTCATGGGCGTGTAATCAAAGTTTCATTATAATGCCTTATCACTGTGTCGCTATGTGTCTCCGGGAAGCCATCAAATACTGCTCATTCTTATCGTTTATAGGCACAGAGATTTACTGTTTCGCTAATTTTGTTCAGTTACTAAGCAAATTTTGAAAGGCTATTTATGAGTGGCCAACCTGAAGTACATTTTCATACAACCGCTCGTACGTGATTATGATGTTAAACATCTTTCTCCAGATATCTTGTGTAAAACTAATCTTTGACTTCAGACTTTGGCCATCCAAAATGTAAAAAATATAAAAAGTAAATCTATAGAAAGCCTTGCACTTAATCAAGATTTTGAATGACGACAATTTGTCTCAAAAACTTTTAAGGGTTTTTTTTATGGTAGGTAAAATCATCCCATGACAAATCCCGCCTTTGGGCGGAGCGGGAAGTAGTGTCAGACTCTTACTGACTAAAAACCTACCCCGTTCCATCGTAGCCTATCGTGCCGGGGGCGGGTATTCCTCTCGGAAGTTAACCCATGATCCCAGTAGGCTTCGACCCTGCCTGCCTGCACCTAGCAGGCTGGGCCAATTCGGTGTGCTGACAGCTCCTTGAGGCGCGCGGGAACAGAACGCGCCGTCGACGACTTGGGCTCGGTCCGGTCGGTTACCGGACGATCGGACAGCGTGCTACCCATTGCACGCCGTCCGCAAGCCCGCGCTTCCGGTGGCCGGAAATCGGGATCGGAATCGGGAGCGCCCGTTTTAAAAAAACACGTATTTCTTGGAACAAGTTTTGTGAAATATTCGAGTAAATCACGGAATTACCGAAGGCTAACAGAGTTTCCAGGTGTTATCTCTTTTATTCGCGTTGCCTCTTTATCAAACGTCACGTTAGATTGTGTTAGATGAAGCAACCATGCTCAATGTTGATGATATGTGAATGGGAAAGACCCCTCTTTCTAATATTATACTAGTATCTAATACTATACTAGCTTTTGCCAGTGGTTTCGCTCCCGCGAAAGTCGGTTTACCCCCTTATGGGTACAATATCGAAAAATCTGTTCTTAGCCGACGTCTACTATAAGGAACCTACCTGCTAAATTTTAAGCTTGTAGGTGTTATAGTTTCTGAGATTTCGTTATTAATCAGTGAGTGGTATTTCGCTTTTATATTATTATATAGATAAGGATAAGGCGAAGGTTTGTGAGCGTGTGTTGCTTAAGCATAACTTAGTATTATGATATTTCCACTGCTGGGACTCAGGCTTCATCTCTAGGAGAGGACATGGGTCGTAATCCATCACGCGACCTGGTAGATGTCACAGTCTTTGATTTGTTGATTCTAGGAATTTGCCAGATTCGTCACGATGTTTTCCTTCACCGTTTTGAGAGCAGTGGTGATGAAATAAATTACGCGACTTACAATCTCGTAGGTCAGGACTGTTATCACTGGGCCACCACTGCTCAATCGGGTCAATTACCAGAAGTGTGTGTATATTTGTTACTTCTTTACGCTTGAATGGCTCGACGGATTTCGATGAAACTTTGTACACGGGTAGACCAAGACATGGAATAATAGCACATAAAATAGCGAGTATCACGGGAGTATCATTCCTCGATCTTCCGAACTCCAAAAATTTAATAGCACTTTTTGCCTAACTAGGATATCGAACCTAGGACTCCATGCTCAACCTCGTAAATTTCGTGGTCACAAGCGCGAGTTTTAGGCAGTTAAAAAAATAAATAAACGAAATAAACCGAGTGAAGCAATAAATGAGTAAAGGTCAGGCTCTATTCTTTCAAAAACCTTCATATTTTCCTTATTTCCAGCTCACGTGCGAACTTTGGCCGTGGCTTTGACTTTCAAACTCGCTACATGTCATGTTCGGAGCACGAAACAAAGAAGTTAAATCGCGAAGGCAGGCGAAGGAAATTTCTTTTGTTTTTTAAAAACAAAACAGCACGTTTCTTTTGACCGTTTAAAAATCGAAATGTCAGATTTAAAAAAAAACTCCATTTGAATTTAGAATATAACGATATTCTAAGTTTTTTTTTTTAAAGCGGCCAACCCGAGGTCCATTTGCATACTATAACCGCTCTTACGTGATTATGATGTTTTTACACATTTTTCTTCAGATATTTTGGATACACAGATATCTTGTGGATATTATCTAGGCTTATAGAAATCAAAATATAAATTTGATTAAAACTAATCCAGAAAATACCTCTGAAAATATGCTATTTTACGTGAACTTTGGCCCTCCATAATATACTCATATAAGTATTAAAAAATATAAAACGTCGTTTTATAGAAGTCTTACAGATTTAACGAGATTCCAAATTATGACAAATTTTCTCAAAAACTTTGAAGGGTTTTAAAAAAACACGTATTTCCTGGAACAAGTTTTGTGAAAAATTCGAGTTAATCACGGAATTACCGAATGCCAACAGAGTTTTCAGGTGTTAACTCTCTTTTTTCGCGTTGCCTGTTCATTAAATATCGCGTTGGATTGCCTTAGATGAAGGAACAAGCTTTTAAGCGATGCTCGACGTTGACGATAGGCGAGTGGGGAGGAAAATCATTCAATGACTTCTCTCGCTCTGTGGTAGAGTGGGCCTATAAGACTTTTACTGAATAAAACTACACCTATGTCCTTCTGTTGTCTTATGGGTTCTAGGAACACGGGTTCCCTTTTCAGAAATTCAGTAGCATCAGTCTTATAATGTTCACACTGCTGGGTCTCGGGCCTCCTCTCTAGGAGAGGGAATGGGCCGTAATCCACCACGCGGGCTCAGTGCGGGTTGGTGTATGCCATATGTCTTCGAATTTTTGGTTCTAGGACATACCGGTTTCTTCATGATGTTTTCCTTCACGGTTTTGAGAGCAGTAGTGATGAAATAAATTACACAAATTAATGTGCATGGCTCTCATAATAAAATTAAATTACCCACAACCTCTGTCTGTCTGTATATTTAAGACAAACTCAAAAACTTCTGCACGGATTTTAATGCGATTTTTACCAATGGAGTGATTCATAAAGAAGAAAATACTTGCTAATTTTAGTACAAAAAATGTAAAGCAGGGGACGATCGCTAGTGTAACTGTAATTTCAAAATAGGTGGGTATTTAATAAAGTTCTAAAATAAACGTAATTTTATCGAGATCAAATTTTAGTTTTAATATAAAATATAATACTGGACACTATAATAATATTTGTTATATTTTTAAATGTTTTTATTTAATTGAATTGTTTAAAAATGTCTTACATTTATATTTAGACGAATAGATGGTTTAATAATAAATAACTGTTTATAATTCTTATTATGATGTTAAATGATTAAATTAAATTTATTTTAATAACGTTAATATGAGTTAATGCCTGAAATAAACGATAAATAGAAATAATAAATATTATAACAATCCTTTTGCAATTATATTAAAAGAACTAAATTTCATCCTGTGACAAATAATAAAAAAATATTTTTAATACGTTGTTAAACCAACATAATAATGATGTATTTTTAAACCAATTATAATAAAAAAGTTTTAGCACTAATTCTAGCTTAAATATCATATCTAAATTAGACTATGCCTAGAAACGTACCTGGTTTAGTGCAAACTGTAATCAATACATTAGAAGGTCACGAACAAAACCGTTTCTACCCAACTTTCACTTTCAAAACGGTTCATAAATCGAATACTAACTCGATTCAAACGAAACCGATTCTTATTTCAAACGATTTTTTTAAAATTTGGAAATTCGATTCCTTTTTCAAAACACGTGGTTTCCTATTGAGTAGTTTTGTTCCACTGATATTATTTTACGTTTTTGAAGACTTGTTAACCGGTTGCTAGGCAACGGTTGCATGAGAACCGGTGAAAAGAATTATCTGACGTCATCCAATATGGTCGATGTGCGAATTTATACGTTTTGATTTTCTGATTAGATATCTTTATGGCCTAGAATTATAGATTAGGGCATTATGATAGCTTGGATCTGGGTAGTTTAAAAAATGGTTCACTCATTTTTTTTTTACTTGACTGAAGTTTATGTAGACTTACGATAGGTACCTAATCATTCAGCAAAGGTTACGGGTATAACCCGAAAATTCACCAAACTTAAGTGGTGGGGGGTAGGGCACATTGCTCGTAAATCAGATGGTTGATGGGGCCGCAAGGTTCTGGAGTGGCGACCATGTATCGGAAGACCCTGCTTCCATTATTTGGAGCTAGTTCACCTCAACATTCTGCCCCAGGACAGTCTTGCCTAGGTGGTCGATTTTGGCAATTGGGGTTTCGTGAGTTCTCTCTCGATGTGAGACCACCAGGTAAATGGCAGGTGGCCACTCCTTCTCTTTTGTCGTTTTTTCATTAACGTCAGCTGAGCAAGGTCAATGAACTGTAGGTACTTAGTACGCAACGACCGACAACTACCTACAAGGTCATTGACAGGTTGACTTAAATAAAATAATTTCGTACATGCGTAATTCGAGTTTTAGAATAAAAGTAAATTATTTTTTTAATTTTATCTTCACAAATCAAAAGTGGTTCATGTACCTGATTGACCCTCCACGGGATTAAAACAATCAAAAATTAACGGTGTATAGTACGCAGCGAATAAGTTACGCGTAGCCCCCACCTCGATTGAGACCCGAAATTGTGTTTTTGCTATTCAAGGTCGATCGCCATTTTGTTTCAACTTATATTTCACATATTATAATCGGATTTTTTCATTGATTTTTTCATACCTCTGAAAATATCTTAGAAAAATTCCACTGGCAACACCATGACGCGTACTTTCTTCCCGATGACGTCACGAACAGTACCAACCTACCTAGCTAACAATGATAAACAGCACAAAAGGCAATCCATTAGTAACAGTGTATGCATGCCGCACCTTACCGCGACTGCTGGGTGGAGCTGGGTGTCGGTCTTAGTGATAGACGAAAGCGGGTGAAGGGAATGAGAGGAGTGGAGCTTTAGCGGGTAGCGAAAATATTTCTGTATTACTATTTCAGCCGATACGTCCATTGCTGGACATAGGCCTCTCCCAATTGTCGCCACAACAGCGGTCCTGGGCATCTCACATACACTCACTCATGAGAGGCTTTCCAACGCTGCGTCTTCCGATACGCGATCTCTAATCTAGAACCCTTCAGTCTCATCGGCCATCTGATTTGTAAACAATATGCCCTGCCTTACTGGCTATGTCGGTACCTTGGTTCTTCTATGGTTATTTTCATTCCTGATTGAATCACGCAAGGAAAACCCGAGTATGCATATCTCTATTGCCCTTTGGGTGATTTTAAACCATCTGTTGTGGCCTTTTTAAGCAACCACAGGGTCATATGTTGTCAATGTAAATACGCACTGGTGCTACGCTCATCACAGTGTTGTAATTTTAATCTTAAATTGGAAATATGTAGGAAAATCTTTTAATCGCCCACAGCACTAAACGAGGCATGGAAGTAGAACAAAACATTAAATGGTTTTTTTTAGGTGGGAAAATTACCCAATCACATCTCCTGCCCTTGGGTGGAGCGGTCGTTTGATAAAGTCTGCCACTATCCCTAGTAGCAGACTTCTACTGACTTAAAACCCTCTCCTGTTCTTTGCCTTCGTTTCAGGACCCCGGGGTGCATTTTCACATTACCCATGGGAAATACAAATGGTTGGAAATCTCTTGAAGTGGCTACGTTGATTGTAGCATCAGTGGCATTCATTAAATACTCCAAAATTTAAGTGTATGGACACTTGAAGTACTCCAATGCGTGGCTCTAGTTCTCCCACCTGTGTCCCATCAATTCCCTTTAGGTTCCAACCCACGGTAACTTTTTCGACCAACCACGCAGCCCAAAATACGTACCCAAAGCATTGAAATAATTCTACAAAGTACTTTAGTAAGAAAAATGAAACCCACAATTTTCTATAGCGGACTGATGGCCTCTTCGCCCTTATAACTAGGCTAACGTAACAATAAGAGAGCCCTAGCTAAGCTAATCAATTACGTTACAGTGTGTGGCACACCCAGTCTGATGGGTGCAGCCATCGTGGTGTCAAGTGGGAGAGGCGGCGACTTTGAGGTGTTTATTTTCGTACAGTGTAAAGGAATGAAGTATAGATTTTTTTTTTAATGAAAATTGCGTTGATTTTTTTCTCGTGTAATATTTTTCACGGCTGCTTGACTTAGCTGCACAGCTGAAAAGAAAATACCGTCAATTTGGATGTCTGGATAAATAAAACTAATAAACATCTTTTTATAAAGAAAAACTGTTTGTCCTTATAGGCAATAGAAAAAAAAAATCTTGAACAAGTAATATGAAATCTTTGTATTTAACATTAATTGTGTAATAGACATATTTTGCTTATGACGTGAATCAAATGAAAATGACTAAGATTGCGATTGCGATGATATTAAAAAAAAAGGTTAACTAACTTGAAACGTTACAAAGCAAACCACTAATCTCTTTACTAGCTTTTGCCTTGGCTTCATCCACGTGAAATTAGAAAATTGACCCAAAAATTCATGTGACAAATTTCACTCAAATCCTATCAGCCATTCATGCGAGAAAAAGTGACCATTTTGGGCCCTTTCGAACTGGCCACGCACAAAACAAATGTAGGTATTGTATTGCTCTACATTTATTTATTATTTTGTGTTTTTGCCTATTGTATTGCCTGTGTCGAATCTATTATAATATTAATAATATTGGTGTGAAGTACATTAGAGATAAAAATCAAAGTCCTTTATCACGCTTCAGCTTACAACTTGGGCCATACCCGAACGGAAGTGCTTCTATTTTAGCCGCATTATGTACCTGCTTTTCCACGATTAGACTTTAGCGTTGCGAGTTCCGGCGAGGTTAGCTTTCAAGCGATATCGACAGTATTGTGTCGATTGATACCCGATGTGTTGACGAGTTTAGCGAACATTCGAAGAGGCTAAAGAAAAATGGGGAAGCCATTTTTCGCGCACAGATTTAAAAATAGAACACACGGTTTGTAGTGTCTTCAAAAGATAGAAAGAAAGATACGTTCTTTTACGTGTATTGATAAACTAATTATCTGTACCTATAATAATAGCATAATCTATATTTTATCTTTTTGTATTAACATGTTAAACAAGCTGTACCTCTTATTAATACTAATTCTATTCTAATCAGCATTGCCATTCAACGTGGCAATGCTGCCAGTCTTCTGGGTACATTTCCGGATGATAGCGATGTGGAGGAGTACTTCGACGCCTGAGTGTTTGTTTGTGTATTACATTACTGTGTTTTTGTATTATATGTACATAGGTAGGTTTTAGTATAATTAGTTTAGTTAATATTTAAGGTTTTGTACATGTGTAGATATAATTTATTGATGTGGATTTTTTTAATAGCATAATTAGTTTTAAAATATTTATTTATTTTAAAAACTTTATGCACATAACACTGTACACAGGTGGACTTAATGCCTTAGGCATTTTCTACCAGCCGAAAGTTTTAAGTTGGTGCAGATACTTAACATGGCAGATGCAACAAATAAATAGACAAACAGAAAATATACAATAATTAATACATACTTAGATACATACTTACATACAAAATATAAGCAATGTAATATTCCCATTGCTGGAAAGCGGGCCTCCTCTCTAGGAGAGGGAATGGGCTGTAGTTCATCACGTGACCTTGGGCGGGTTGATGGATGTTACATGTCTTTAAGTTTTGGTTCTAAGTAATGCTGGTTTTTCATAATGTTATCCTTGTTAGGGTTCTGTACCTCAAAAGGAAAAACGGAATACTAATGGGCACTTTGTTGTCCGTCTGTCTTTCTGTCAATTTAAGACCCTTTATCTCGGAAACGCGTGGAGGTATTGAGTTATTAGTGTGAACTTTATACTAATTGAAATAATATTTCAATTAGTATAAAGTTCACACTTTACTAGTATACCAGATAGTGAACTTATTAAAGTTAGACTAGTTAAAGTCATGACTGGTTCTACCAAATTCAAGGACAGCTTTATATATCCAATAAAAATGTCTGCATACTTGCCATATGGACTGGACCAGACTTTCCTGTAAAAACTATAACAATCTACAAAGACGACGAATTTTGGTCGTTAAAAATGTTACCCAAATTAAAAGCTTTTTATGAAAAATGTGTACTGCCAGAAGTTATCGACTCAAGAAAAGCTCGATCAATGCCTTTGCGGAAAATATTTTTCTGATGTAAAAATATGATGTCTGACTGTACCAAATAATAAAATAAATAATTCATTTTTTTGTTTCATTTATTCGATAAGATTTCAACCATACTACCATAAAATTAAGGCTAGAGTTAATATACACTTAATAAACTAGTTATCAACGATTGCATCACTGCTTACCATCAGGTTGGATCACAGTCAAGCACTAATTTATATGAATTAAAAATAAATATATACAACTTTAAAAATCTAATTTTGCTATGAATAGTATATATTACAATCGATTGTTTATCGAATACTGCAGATTATTAAAAATATTTGTTTGAACATATTTAAATTAAAACGACATTTTAAAAAAATATCCATCTTCTAACCTCTTTCTGAATACTTCAATTACGAAAGATCAAGATCGTTTAGCCGCCGTATACAATATCATAGTGCGAGCGAGACTGCTAGAAGCATGAATGAAAATATCGCTCACGTAGTTCGCCGCCCGCTCGATGCATAAAATACCTAAATTTGCGTAATGCCGAAATGTGAAAGGGCTCTTAAGATTTATTGTACGGATCCCTCAGAGCGCGAGTCCGACTCGCATTTGTTCGGTTTTTGTTATTAGTCGCACTTGCTGTATGAGAACTAATAGAGTCATAAATATGACGATATTTCAATGGTGTTTAGAAAGAAAAACCAATTTCTTTATGCGAAATGACGCAAAACTTTCCTTCCCTCCTTTCTTCTTCTTTTCATGATAACTAAACTGCTTAAATAGTTGGGGCCCAGCTTCGTTAATACAGCATCGCCGACATCCACTACGACACTAGGGATATTCCAACGTGTGGCTTATGCTCTGAACAAGGACACATCTGATGGGTATGTTATTGAATTTCTGTTAATATTTTTTTAATTGATATAAACTAGTGCTTGACTGCAATCCCACCTGATGGTAATCAATGATGCAGTCGTCGATGGTGAGGCGTACCAGATTATTAGGAGCTTATTCCCTCTAGCCTTGAAGATACCTAAATTCGGACCTAGAATCGGACGGCAAGACTGCAGAAGGCGAACTGTTCCAGTCCTTAGACCGGACCGTAGAAGTTTCAACAACGGAAGGGTGGTAGAAATGAGATGGCGGAATCAAGTCATGCAATTCCTGCGCACACTCACCTACGTCTGTGCTCAAGGCTTGTTAGATTTGACTTAACCAAATCTGGATCACCAATTAACCTCTTCACAATTTTTTTTTTAGTAAGCCCGCATTGTGGAACAAAAATTTTCCCTTCTCGTACCAAACCTCCCTGTCTTGGGCGATCACTGGCCAAGTTTGCATCACGAAAATGATCAAATCGTCTACCTTCAACGCAGTCGGCCTCGACAACGTCCCCCCACTCAGGCGTCCAGTGAAGTAACGATTTTCACTCATAAGTAAAACCTACTTAAATAAAACAAATAATAAAAACAGCCAGATTCTATCCGGAAAATATTTCAGCACAAAAATGTTGCGAACCAGAATCGAATCCGTGTCACTTCTTGCGCAGTAGTTAATCGTTCTACCACTGCGCCAATCGTACCACTGCGTAGGTCATCATTTTCTCTTCAGCTATATTGTAAAAGGTGACTAAGGCATTATATCTGAGGGGTAGCCAACCCCATGCCATTACTAATGCGTTTGTGAGGTGTGGTGATTACGATGTTTTATTATATTATATAGCTTCAGACAATGGCTTCGCCCGCGTAAAAGTAGGAAAAATGAGTCTATGTGTGACAAAGTAGTATTCTACTGGTGAAAGAAAATTTTCATTCAATTAATTTTTTTTAGTTGTTTTTATGGTTATAAATACTGCAGCACTACAAAAATACAAAACACAAAGAAATGAAATAAATAACAAATTTTGAAAATGGTTCGTTGTTCTACTTTTTACATAAAGTTTATTTGAATTTTTAATTTAAAGATATAAAAGTTAACCTGTTAAGACGGCAATTTCATAGATTAGGAACTAATATTATGATAAATTGCTTTTTTTAGGTGGGAAAGTCATCCAATGATATCTGCCGCCTTTGGGTGGAGCAGGAGGGTGTGTCAGACTTTTACTGACTAAAAACCCACTCTGTTTCTTCGCTGTCTTTCATGCTATAGGCCCAAGTCTTCCTTTTAGAAGTAGACCTTTGGCCCCAGTATGCTTTGACCTGCTGGGCCCCTACGGTTTGCTAACATCTTCTTAAAGCGTGCGTGGAACGCGCCGTCGACGACTTGGTCTCGGTCCGGACGGTTACCGGACGGTCGGACGGCGAGCTAGCAATTGTTCGCTAAAAAATCGTCAAACTTAAGTAGCAGTGGCTCGCAGAATTGACGGTAAATGAGGCCGAAAGGTTCTGTAGTTGCGACCACGTGCTGAAAAATGCAGCATTGATAAGTTTCCCAAAGGGTGGACCGGTGTCTTGGTGGAGGGTCACGGTAATCCCGATGTATGCGAAACGCACAGGACCGGTCTTTGTAGCGACACTAAGAGGAGGCCTATGTCCAACAGTGGACGTCTTTCAGTTGAAACGATCATCGTCTGGGGCCATGGAGCAATTTCTGAAACGAATGTCAGGCCCAGAACAAAGGGCTAACAAGGAACGGGGTTGGTTTTTTAGTCAGTAAAAGTCTGACACTATCTCCCGCACCGCCCAAGGGCGGGAGATGTCATTGGATGATTTTTACTCATCGAGAAAAAAAAAATTGTCATTTTTCGAGCTTATCTCTCAAAAATTTGGCAAAGAGCGGCATAATACAATTTAATGACAACCATAAGGAAGATCCAAGAAAAATCCCTTCGCCGGACCCTTCCTATAAAAAGGAGGCCATCTTCTACCCAGGGCCTATTCATTACAATGTAAAGCAAATTAACAAATTAAGTATTAAAGCGGCCCGTAAACGTGATTTACGTTATTACGGTGTTGTACGGGGGCTATATATCGCGGCCTTTGGTGAGCGCCTGACTTTGAGACTTCGGGCTGAGATTTTATTGAAATTTTCCATTTTATGTAAGACAAGGAGTGGAATGGGTTAGTTTGAAAGTTTTACCCTGGGGAGATAAACATAGGATAGCATAGCATCAGCCTTATAATATTCCCACTGCTGAGATTCACACATCTTTTCTGGAAAGGGAATAGGCCGTAATCGACCATGCGGGCCCAGTGCGGGTTGGTGGTTGTCACATGTTTGAAGGAGAGCGGAACAGGGAGTAAATCCCGCTAACCTCCATTGAAAAAGGAGGATCCTCCGATCAGGGTGGTGTGTCTGGTAGGCTACAGCCCGCTAGATGATTTCGGGTGGCTGTATCTATTCAAATCGCGTGGAGAACTTTAATTGCGCGATGCAGGATAGTTCCTTTGTGACGACATAGATGTCGCTACACATCTTCGTTTTTTGGTTCATAGGACACGCCGACATGTATAAATGATTATGGTGACTCATCGTCTTTTATATTAAAGTACACACTCCGGACCTAAGCCCTGCTGGAGCTAGCCCTCACACTATCGTTAGGTACTAAAATAATTGTTCTAAGTAATTCCTTTGACTGGACTCAACTACGATAACTCTTTCCATGGGCTCCTTTAAGCCTCGTCAATCTTGCTAACACTTTTTTGAGACGCACGTGTAATAAACGCACTGTCGACCCAAACCCTGGTCCTTGTCAGATGGTGAGTTAACTATTGCTCATCACTGTCACTTGCCTTAGTTGCAGGCCTCTCCATCGCGTTTTCCGCCATCTCTTTCGCTCGTATTACTGTTTCCCATGCTCTATGGCTCTGTACATGGACCAGGACGGACACGAGAGGACTCTGTCACTGATTGCCTCTACCAAGTCACGGTGGCACCCTTGAATACCCTAAAGCGCCTTATACACCTTCCATCTTGCTATACGTCCTACCAAGGTCATGAACGATGCTCGATGAAAAAGTCCCGTGCATAGGCTTGACTATACGTCGATATTTTTATTAATTGTTTGATGGATGCACAATACTGTGTATGCTACATTTTGCATCGTGCATGGCCTTGGCGGGACGTACAATAAGATGGATGGTTTACAAGACGCTTTACAAACAGGCGACTCCAAATAACGGTAATCCAGCCTAAGGAATTCCTGATGCAGGCTTAGTTGCAAATCTATGTATATTATAGTATTGCCAAATTAGTATGCAAAATGTCTGGTAGACTATCTAAAAACTGGGCATGTGTGAGTTAAATTTGCGCCCTGAGGGTTCCGTACAAAAGGAACGTTCATTTATTTATTTATTTATTTTTTATTTATTTATTTATTTATTCAGTACAGCAAAATAGCCATTAATACTAAATTAAATTAAACCTTTCACTCTGTCTTCTCACAGAACCTTAAACTTTCTAGTAATATCGTCTTCCATTCATCAGCAAACAAATCCAATCCAGGGTTGGTCTCCACGAGCGCGTTGAACATCGTTAGCATACGCGGTATAGGAGAGGTGGATCGAGCTACAGTGCGACAAAATGGGACATTAAATAATTTATGCTTTCTAGAGCGATTGTAATTATTTGGAACAAATAATTGACACAACTCCGCATGTAAGTCGGATGCGTCAGTGTAACCATTGATAATTTTAAAGGCTGTTGTAATTTGGTCAACAGCCCGTCTTACTTTCAATGAGTTGTAATTTAAGCATCCGAGGATAAACTTCGTAGGATACATGTATGGATAATATCCAAATAGACGCTTGTATAGGTACCTGAGAAAAGCTTTTTGAACTTTCTCCAGCATAAGTGTATATGTAACCTCATGAGGGTTCCATACACAAGCGCTGGTTTCGAGTTTACACCGAACTAAAGCATTATAGAGAAGCTTTATGACTGCTTGGTTTTTAAAACATTGACTGTTACGCAAAACAAATCCTAAACGTCTAAATGACTCTTTAGCCAGGCTTAATATGTGCGTATGGAAAGTTAGTTTTGTGTCAAATTGGACACCAAGGTCTTTCACAGTCGAAACTCTAGTTATAAGATCATTGTTTATACTGTAGTCGTACTGTATAGGACTCCGCATGCGGCCAAAGCTCATTATTTGGCATTTGGAGATGTTAAATTCCATCTTGTTGGTAGAAGCCCACTCACTCAGGGCATCTATATCATGCTGGAGAGCTATACAGTCAGACACAGAGTTAACATTAATAAAAATCTTAAGATCGTCAGCATAAAGTAAACACTTTGCGTGTTTTATTATTTGTGGGAGATCATTAATCATAATCAAAAATAGCAGGGGACCTAAAATGGAACCCTGACTCACGCCTGATCGTGTATGATAGACATGCGAGTTGTATAAGCCAAGACGAACAAATTGCTGGCGATCTCGAAGATAGTCAGAAATAAAAAGAAGAAGACTTGGTGAAAATCCTATGGCACTTAACTTACGTAGCAAAATGTCATTATTAATTCTATCAAAAGCCTTGCGGAAATCAAAATACAGCACATCCACTTGCTGTCCGTGGTCCATTTGAGTAGAAATAAAATCAACTAAAGTGAGTAAATTAGTGCTAACGGACTTTTTATTACGAAAACCATGTTGTTCATTGCACATATAAATATCGACTTGCCTTTGAATTTCCTTATACAAAATATGTTCAAATACTTTAGCAGGGGCCGACAATATGGCAATAGGCCTGTAGTCTTCAACAGATGTTTTTACTCTTGTCTTGGGTATGGGCGTAACCCTAGAGAGCTTCCATTGTGTCGGATATTTTCCAGTGCTCAAAGACAGATTAAATATATGACATAGAGGTTTGGCTATGGATGCTTCAGATAGTTTAAGGACTTTAGCTGGAATGTTATCTGGCCCGACAGAGCTACTAAGCTTCAACTTACTTATACCGCGTTCTACATCTTTAGGGAAAAAATTAATTATGCTTACAGAATTACTGTTGCTATGTGTGTCAAGAGCACATATTTGGGATATGTTTAAGTCAGGGGTTTCGGGTAAGAAAACACTGGCGAAGAAATCAGCAAAACCATTAGCCGCATCAATACCAGACAGTGATTGACCCTGGTAGTTGATGGTGGGTTCAAAGCCTCCTTTGCACCGCAGAGTGGAAATATGTCTCCAAAACTGTCGTGGGTTGAGTTTGATATTATTCTCAACACGATGTAAGTGTGAGTTATAAGCGATTGTGATACGATGTTTTAGGTTTGCTCTTAAGTCAGAAAATGCCTTGTAAGCTAAAGAACATTTAGACGCTTTCCAAATACGATGTAGTCTCTGTTTATGTCGAAGATCTGTAATAATATCTCGAGTATACCAAACAGGATATCGTTTGCGACTAGCTCTGTTTCGTAGTTTCTTTGGCATACACTCATTAAAAATATTGTAAACAGTTTCATAAAAAATATTTGTGCTAGAAGTAATATCAGTTGACTCTAGAACGGTACTCCATGTTTCCTGATTTAGTAAAGCAGTAAGACGTTCATAATCGCATTTATTAAAATTCCAGTCCGTAGACCTATCACTGTTACAGGCTGGCATATGGCGAACATGTGGAGCTGTGTCAAATTTTAAAGTGATATCAAGTGGTGGGTGGTAATTATCAGGAGGTACCATACCTTCTGTCTCGCTAACTGATACTTCAACGCTCTCATGGACCAACACTACATCTAGCATACCTCCATGCAAATTCTTCACAGCGTTCCTCTCTGTCAAACTACAAAAAGACAAAAAATAACAGAAATAGTTGTTAATATTAACCGAGGCACTATTCAAATTTAGATCCCCACATATAAACACACTTCCCTTTATATTATGTATAAAGCTTTCTACTTTACAAAACCACGACATGTAGTCGGCATCACTAGCACTGGGTTTTATGTACACGACACACACAAATATCGAGCGACCATTTAGGTTACACGTAGCCCAGAGATCTTCACCATCATCCGTTTCAAGATCCGGACGTCGGGTCATGAGAAGGCCTGCTCGCGACAGCAGCATAACACCGCCACATGGAGTTCCACGATCTCGCCGTATCACATTGGATGTTCGTATCACAATGGAGTTTCGAAGATTTATCTGAATGGCAAAAAAGTTTTTGTTTTGTGACGTAACTATAGATTTACTGTGTTCAAACCTTGCCTTATGCCAAATTTCAGGGTTCTAGGTCAAAGGGAAGTACTCAATGAATTTTGACTCCCTTGACAGATTCGAAATATACGTTTTTTGCGATATAAAAGGCCGTATCTTTTTTGCCCGTTAACTTAGAAGTTTGATTTTTTCACAGCTTCAAGGGACTGCAGTCTTAAACGTATGGTATATTTCAACTCGACACACCCTCGCGTTCTCGAGATAAAGAGTCTTGACAGACAGACAGACAGAAGGACAACAAAGCTCCGTTTTTTCTTTTGAGGTACAGAACTTTAAAAATGAATTAAAGATTATATTAGTTAGCGTTTAATTCATTCACATCCTGAATCCTGATACGGATTTATTGTACAGTCACGCACATAATTTGGTGAGCAACTGTGATTTAATTTAGTGAGATTAGAATTTGAACGACAAATTGAGTCTAGACAGTAATAGCCTTGACTCATTTACCTTCGACAAAAGAGAGGTTATATTCTATGTGTTTAACATGTGTATTGTCTGTGGCATTGTAGCTCTCAAACTGGTGACCTAGACTGTATAGCGAGAAGTCATTTTGGTCAAAAGAGGCATTGATTCCCTATCTTAGAGAGGAGGTCTGTGTCCCAGCAGTGGGAACATTAAAAGGCTGATGATGATTTACTACTCTGTCAAACTTACTGACGACTTCAGTCGTCAAACTTACTGAATTATCGAAATGAAAGCATTTATAGTGTGTTCTCTAGGAGAGGCAATAGGCCGTAATTTATCACACGGGTCCAGTACGGCTGGTTTTGTCAAAATTTTCGAGTGTTAGGTTCTAGGACATGCCGGTTTTTTCATGATGTGGCGACCGCGCATCAGAAGACGCAGTGTTGAAAGGCCTCGCATAATGTGGACCTATGACCTGGTGAGAGTCACGGGATGGCAATGGAAGCTAAACGCACCGGATCAGTCCTTGTAGCGACATTAGGGGGAGGCCTATGTCCAAACTAGGACGTCTTTCGGCTGAAATAATGTTGATAAAGTTGTTATTGTTGTTGTTAATGTTGTTTTTGTTGTTGTTTAATGTTGATGTTGCTGTGAATTAGTTACAGTTTTAATGTGCAATAAAGTTTATTCTATTCTACTCGTATTCTATTCTATAAAGTATATTTATCTAAAATATTCAAACAACTTAAATTTCATCAACATTCTCTTTGCATTATATTCCACACTAAATTATTAAGACATAAACACACACACTAACAAAATTTCTCGCTGTACACTCCCGAGACTCAAAAATATCAGCTGTCAAATTACCAGGACCAGTACACTGCCTGTCAAATTACGGAGCGCAACGTCGAATCGACGCGGTGCCGATGGCAGGAGTCTTGCGTTTAGTTTACATTAGTAAAGTTCAGTTTTAGCGCCAAGTTTGTTTTATTTGATGTTTCCTGGTGAAGTTACCGTTGTGTGAGGAAGTGAGGAAATTTATAGTGTGCCAGTGATGGCTGGTTTTAGGGTTCCGTAACAAAGGATAAAACGGGACTCTATTACTAAGATTTCAGTGTCTGTCTGTCTGTTACCAGGCTGTATCTCAAGAACCACGATAGCTAGACAGTTGAGATTTTCACAAATTATGAATTTCTGTTACCGCTTTAACAACAAATACTAAAAAAGAAATATTTAAGGGAGCTCCCGCTCCCATACAACAAACGCGGTTTTTTTGGCCTTATTTGCTCGATACCAGCAATAGCAACAGGTAGGCACTTGAAATATTCACAAAATACTCAGTTATATTTTTACTTTAATAATTAATTAAAAAATATAATAATAAAATTAAAATAAAATAAATATTTATGGGGGGGGGGGGGGTCCCATACAAAAAACGCAATTTTTTGTCTATTTTGTTGTTCTGTTATTTACCTAGCCAATGGTACGGAAACCTTCGTGCGCGTGACTCACAATTGGCTGGTTTTTAAATATAATTTCTTTTTTATGCACCTACTATAATGTCTTTTTACCACCTTAGTTTGACTGGTAGAGAATGCCTCAGGCGTTAACCCTTTAAATATCGTAATTTATGTCTGCCTTTGTACTTTGTGTTGCATGTACAGTCAGGGGTCAAAAGTGCATTTGCACTCTACCGATAATAAAGTGTCTAGAATTTTTTTTATAGAACAGGATTAATGGATCATCACTCAGTTCGTTTGTACCATAGAACCTAAAGAATTAAATAAACCAGTTGTGGCCCAGTGGCCTTCTTTTACAAAAAAAAAAATCACTTTAGCATTAGTAGAGTGCAACTGCAATTTTGACCCCTGACCGTACATTAAATAAATAAATAAATATTATAAACATTCTCGCGTTTAGTCCACCAGGGTCGCACATCCACGACTAAATACTCCATCTCGTCAGCTCTGTTGTCATATATGGGGATAGAAGAGCCAAATGCGAGTGTAAGAGTTAGGGGTTGCAAACAAATGACCCTAGCAAATAGGACTCGAAAACATTAAAGAGTTAACTAAAGAACCTCCTGTCAAACGATTATTTGTCTTATCAGTCATATAGATTTAAGAAGATAAAAATGCTTGGGTTAATGCTGGTCCAGCTCCACTACCAGCAGGGCGTACAAATTGATTAGTTTGGAAAATACTTTTTTTATCTTTTTATTTAATATTAAATTATTATTGTATAATGTAGAAGCATTTATTTTCAAAGTTTGTAGACGTGAGTACCATGGAGCAATTTATGTTTTTTTTTTTTAATATTGGACTTGTTTGACATAAATGAGCATGGTGGTTGAGAGTTTGTCATGCTCACTCAAATGTCTCACTGATGGTGGCGCGTGTGTTGGATCATTCGGTTCCCTTCAAAATGGTTGAGCTGAGTGGTGCTGATATGCGCGTCATGTCCGTGAACGGGCGCTGTCAGTTGAGACTGGTCATCTCTTAGCTGCCAGTGGTTTATTTTAATATCTATATTTAGAAGGTCTTTTTTTTCGTCTTTATTTTATTGACATTGTTCTCACAAATAATAGCAGCGACAACAAATATGTAACCGAGATATTTATTATACATAAAATGATTGAAAAGAGTGTCCATGGAGTTTCTTGCACATTCTTCTCCATAGAGATCTACGCTTTGGAATGTGCAATTAGCATAATTTCTTTTTTCTGTCAAACTGACTCCTTGACCTTTCAAAAGTGCCTGTAAATGGTTTATTTGAAATAAATGCTTTCGAATCTTTGAATCTTTAATTAATATCAGTTCAATACAAATGCACTCAACTGTACCAACTCAAGGTAAAGACACGCATTCACTGACTGTCACAGCGACAGCCGTGCGAGGCATGATAATGTAGTTATGTCACTTTGTACTGCAAAGCGATCGTTTATCAATGTGCTAATAATCGGTGTAGATACCTTAGATACAGGCGACGATAGGCTGGAGATTTATGCAATAGAGACCTGAGGCCTTACCAAGAGCGGCCAATCTGAGGTACATTTTCATATATATAGGGTGACTGGTAATTAGTGACCGATACTTAAACACGTGATTGTAGTCATGATAACAAACAACTTTTACTATGGGACCAAACTTGAAATCGTGAAAAAAATCAGCAAGTTCAGTTCATTTTGACCAATTAGGTGAATATAAATGTACTGGACAACAGATACCTTAGATGCAGCTGACGATAGGCTGGAGATTTATGCAATAGTGACCTAAGGCCTTAACAAGATCTCTTAAGGCCAGGTTTTACTTATTTTGAAGTTTTTTAAATCTCTGGATATCTACAAATATAGAAGAAAACACCATGAAAATATTATTTTTATTAAAATTGATGCAACATGACCAAGCGCTTGGCAAAAATTAAAACGTGGTATACATTAGTTGGCTCGATAAAAAAAATCGCAAATCTGACCCTTTTAGATTACATAACGGTAATATTTGAAAGTAAAAAATAAACAAATAAAACTTGTTATTTAAAAGCGCCTCGCAAAAACAAAAATCTTGAATAGTTATTGTTTTTATATAATATATATATATATATAAAACCGCTGTTTTAGGGCGTTCATAGAAAATACTTAGTTACTACAACCGGCCCTTAAGAGCGGTCAACCCGAGGTACATTTTCATACAATCGCTCTTACTTGATTATTATGTTATTACACATTTTTCTTCTATAGAAATTAAAACAAAAATTTGTGTAAAACTAATCCAGAAAAGACCTCTGAATATCTGCTATTTTTACGTGAATATTGGCCATCCAAAAACTCATTTATTAATTTAAAAAAATACTTTTATAGAAGCTTTAATAATAATAATAATAACCCCATCGCTGTATCTCTACGTTGACGTCGTGATGGGGCTTGCGTGCTCCAGTAAACCCTAGGTTGTAACTCGCCTAGGGTGAGGGGCCAGACTAAGAGAGATACAATCCGCAGGGCAGTTTTGTGGCGAACTGTTGGGCATTAGCGACCCCACGGACCCGATCTCCCGGGAGAATTCTCGTTCTTCATCTCCGGCTTGCCTTTATTTGCCGGCCGTAGTGAACACTGACGAGGAACAGAGCTTCCACCTCTCTCTTGCCTTTATTGGCTGGTTTGAGTGGAGATTCGCAAGAGCAATCGTGCTCGGGAGAAGGATGTATAATCCAGTAAGGTGCTGGTAGGGATCTTGACCGCACTTCCGGGATTGTCCTGATAGCCGTGGTATACCTCTCCACTCCTCAAGCACCTCAGGATATGTTGCCCTCTTGTTGCTACGTCACTTCGTGCTAGCGGCCGTTTTTGGGGGCCCATTTATTGAGTGTGCTAGTCACCCCCTGCCTGTTTACCGATGGATATTAATAACATTGTTTAGGCAGGGGCCATAGTTTTCACATAGTTCTTGGTAACCAGTCCACTTAAGACTCCAAAAACCATAGCCCTATTGTCTTTATTTTCCATATGTCACAATAGTTTTCACCAACCGGGGGCTGTCCTTGGATGCACTAGCATTGCGCGTACAGGGACAATCGTCGGTTGGCATCTCGTTCCATTAAAAGTACCTAAAGGGCCTCTGCGAGTTGGTTTCGGCTCCTCGTACGCCTTCCAAAGGTCCAGGACCTCAGGGTCCTGAGATAAATAAATTCAAAAATAATAATAATAACTTTATTTCAATAAATTGTACACAAAAGTTCAGTAATAAGATACAGTATAATTTGCAGGAAGTATTATCACCTGGTCCCAAACTAGGTTTATAGCCTGTGTCTTGAGGGCCAGTGATTCCGTGAGGGTAATAGCAATAGCGGAAATCTGTTTTCACCAGCAACATGTTCAACATACAATAAGATATAGTAAGTAATAAAAAATAAAATAAAAAAATGTCACATGTTTTAGGAACCGACTCTGTGTGAATGTCCAAAAATGAGTATGTGTTATGGTGTGTGTGATGGTGTGTTAGTGTGTGAGTTAGTGATGGTGTGTTAGTGTGTGTTCATTGAATGAGGAGAGATCTAACTTAAGCATATGGGAAAAGTAGTTTTTCAGTTTCTTCATACTCGTACGACTTCTCGAACAACCATTTCCTAACTGCTTTGCACATTTAATTGAGATTCTAAATGATGACATTTTTTCTTAGAAACTTAACTTAGAAGGGTTTAAAAACAAATCACGTGTTTCCTGAAACAAGTTTTATGAAATATTCGAGTAAATCACGGAATTACTGAATGCCAACTGAGTTTTCAGGCGTTATCTCTCTTTTTTGGCGTTGCCTTTTCATCAAGAATCGCATTGGATTGCGTTAGATGGTTTCAAAACATGCTGAACGTTGACGATAGGTGAGTAGGGAAGGATAGATGAGTAAGGAAGGTAATGTTTGTTAGTCCAATAGTCTTATCGGCTATCAAACTTTATTGCTTGCTACTCTTATGTGCACTAAATTCTCCCAGCGGCTTCGCATGTCGGAAAGTGAAAATTTTTCTCAAGGAAACAAACTCTCGGGATAGAAAATGTCTTATTCTTCGACCGTTATTATTATTTCCTTTATTTCAGTTACAAACATATTAATTATATACACGATACTTAAACACGTGATTGTAGTCATGATAACAAACAACTTTTACTATGGGACCAAACCTGAAATCGCGGACTTCGTCCTACCAGTTTTTGGCGAAATCTGTCTTGTTCATCCCGCAATCTCCTTCGTCGTCTGTTCTCGTGTTTTCTGTGAACTATATTGTATCGGTCATAGCTTTCCTTTGGTGTTTCATGCCCATAGAAAGCTCAAACCTTTGAAAAAAAAATACTAAGTAACAACAACCCAACTTTTGTTAATTAATAATTCAAAGATATTTTCTAACATACCAACAGCTCGATAAAAGAAAGAATCGTGAGAATTTGTACAGGCCCAACGATAAATTATGAACGTCTGTCCTTGTGAACACCAGCAGCTGTCATTTGATTTGATGACCGCCGCACATACTGTAGCTGGGGGTGTAAGGTACCCACTACATGAAACATGCACGATGATTGCCGTTGGACGATTCAAAAAGCCATTTATGTGACTTTTTGGTGGGTACTCTGATTTGGGTTGATTTTTTCACTTTGTGGCTTTGCAAATTGGCAGTTTGTTTAATGGCCATTCAGAGTATTTTGCCGGGGAAGCGTTGAACACACTGACGTAAACTGGGGTTACTTTACTTTTTATCAGCTTTTTGTTGGTATTAATATTTTTCGAGTTCCAGAGAGGAGCTCTTAGGCAAAGTAGTTCTAGTCTTAGGCGTTGTTAGTGCCATTTGGTAACTTAAAACGAACTTAAACCGGTACATGGTGGACATCCCACCTATACGCACATCCTGCCGGAGGCTCTACGTTCCTGCCGGAGGCTCTACGCAGGCATCGTTCGGTCCATGGCCCTTTACGGTGCGCCGGTGTGGGCGCCATCGCTACGGAAGCGAGTGGCGGCCCGGCTAACCGCCTGCCAGAGGGTCATGGCCATCCGGATGATCCGCGGATACCGTACGGTGTCCTGCGAAGCGGCGAGCCTCCTTGCTGGCCTACCACCATGGGATTTGGAGGCAACAGTCCTTGCACACATGCATGACCTACGCGTGGAGATGCAACGTCGGGGCGAAACTCCGCTGCCGCGACAAGTCGCGGCATGGCGGACAGAGCTCCGGCGGGATCTCATGGTGAAATGGCGAGAGCGATTGTCGCAACCTCGTGCTGGGCACGCCACGATCGAGGCGGTAAGGCCCCTCTTTGAGGCGTGGCTGGAAAGGCCCCACGGCGTCGTCACCTTCCGTTTGGCGCAGGTGCTGACCGAGCACGGCAAGTTCGGTCCGTACCTGTACAAGATTCGTGCGGAGACGACACCCGGGTGTCGCCACTGTGCGGACCGCCCGGTGGACACGGTGGAGCACACAGTCGAGGTGTGCCCCGCTTGGGAAGAGCAGCGCCGTGTCCTCGTGGGGGCGATCGGCGGCGATCTCTCGCGCCGGGGCTTGGTTCAAGCCATGCTCCGGAGCGAGGAGGAATGGCAGGCGGTCGCCTCCTTCTGCGAAGCAGTAATGCTAGTAAAGGAGGAGGCCGACCGCCTTAGGCAAAGGCGGACACGCCGCCGCCGCCGCCGGGTTTCCGATCCCAATTTCCGGCCACCGTAGGCGCGGGCTCGCGGACGGTGGGCAATGGGTAGCTCGCTGTCCGTCCGTCCGGTAACAGACCGGTCCGAGCTCAGGTCGTCTACGGCGCGCACCGTTCCCGCGCGCCTCAAGGAGTTGTCAGCAAACTGTAGGGGTCCAGCAGGGCCGAAGCCTACTGGGGCCAAAGGTCATGCGAGAGTGTCACCACGGGCCCCGGGACAAAGGCGAGGAATGGAAAGGTAGGTTTTTAGTCAGTAAAAGTCTGACACTGTTTCCCGCCCCACCCAAGGGCGGGATTCGTCATTGGATGATTTTACCTACCACAAAAAAAAAAAAAAAAAAAAAAAAACCTATACGCACAAAGCGTTTTGGGAACACTTTTATTATGCGTACAGCTAAGGACTGATGGCTACAACCTGGGAATCTTTAAGTCAAGAGTAAGTAGGTTTCTTCTAGATAAGCGCGATCCATCGTCGACCGTATCGTCGCTTTCCATCAGGTGTGATAGCGTTCAAGCGCGAACCTAACAATAATAAAAAAAAAAAATTATAGTGTCAATATGAATAGGTATACTCCAAGACTTATTCTAGGCAAGCGTGCTCCATCGTCGGCCACATCATCGCCTACCATCACGTAAGATAGTGGTCAAACGCAAGCCTATGAATAATTAAAAAAAAAAAACTACTGGAATTCCCGGAAATATTTTCATTGATTTTGATGTATTTCTAAGTTAGGTAATTAATTATTTCCGATATAATCTGGTTTCGATAAATAATAAAGTTAAAAAAAAAACACTAGAAAAACAAAAAAATGTTTAATTTATTTCTTTTGACACCTAAAATCAGCTCGTATAGAGAAAATGATCTTTTGACCAGAAAAACACGCAAGCACCAGTAAGCAACGCTCATTTTTAGAGTTCCGTACCTCATAAGGAAAACGCAACCCTTATACGCTTTGTTGTCCGTCTGTCTGTCTGTCAAGACCCTTAATCTCAGAAACGCGTGGAGGTATCGTGTTGAACTTAAAAAAACATACACTCATATCTGCGGTCTCTTGAAGTTGTAAAAAAAAATCAAACTTCTAAATTAACGGAAAAAAAGATACGGCCTTATTTCGGTTTATATCGTAAAAAACGTATGTTTTTCACTCTCAAAGGAATCAAAATTCATGAGGTACTGACCTAGAATCCTGAAATTTAGCATGGAGCAAGGTCATATAGCTTAAGTAGGTATTGGAAAAAATCTAAAAAATCGAATAAAAATATACTATAAAAAAACTACGGCCGTTTATGTTACAAAAAAAAAACGTACATTTCGATACTCTCAAGGAAATCAAAATTCATAAGGTACTTCCCGTTGACCTAGAACCCTGAAATTTGGCATGAAGCAAGGTCTCATAGCACAAGTATGGTAATAAATCTGAAAACTATTAATTTATAGTTACGTCGCAAAAAAGAGAATACTTTTTTGTCGATTCGGAAATTGAACTGTTTACAAGTTAGTTTGTACGGAACCCTTCGTTTGCGATTCCGACTTGCACTTGCCCAGTTTTTTAAGAGTCTTTGGCAGTAAGAAACCAGGGAATCTAACATCAGCTTGCTAAGACTATCATGTTATCCAGTTTTGGATATCAGATAGAGTCCATGTAAAATACTGCTATTCCACCAAATCCGATTAGACTTAATGCTGACTTTATTTTTTGAGGGGAAATTATCCAATGACTTCTCCCGCTCTAGTGTGGAGCGTTAGGGTGACCAGAGCAACTTTTTCAAAAATGTCTGTAAGAACAGACAGTAATGATAAATAATGTTTTTCTGTTTACAAAAAAAGCTCTTACGCACATTGGCAGTTTTGTGCTTTTAGCCAGTGTTAAGTTTAGAAAGTATTAGTTGTGCCAGCGGCTTCGTCAGGGTAAATTTCGGTTTCTCCATACAAACTTTCAACCCCTGTTTTACCTGCTAGCAAAGGAGGAGGCCGACCGCATCAGGCAGAGGCAACGGGGCGCTCGCCCCAGCCGCCGCCGGGATTCCGATCCCGATTTCCGGCCACTGTAGGCGCGGGCTTGCGGACGGCGTGCAATGGGTAGCACGCTGTCCGATCGTCCGGTAACCGACCGGACCGAGCCCAAGTCGTCGACGGCGCGTTCTGTTCCCGCGCGCCTCAAGGAGCTGTCAGCACACCGAAGAGGCCCAGCCTAACTGCAGACAGGCAGGGTCGAAGCCTACTGGGGTCATGGGTTAACTTCCGAAAGGAATACCCGGCCCCGGCACGATAGGCTACGAAGGAACGGGGTAGGTTTTTAGTCAGTAAGAGTCTGACACTGCTTCCCGCTCCGCCCAAGGGCGGGATTTGTCATTGGATGATTTTACCTACCATTAAAAAAAAACCCCTGTTTTAACTCCTTAGGGGTGGAGGTTCGTAAAATCCGTACTTAGCGGATGTCTGCACTTAAGGAACCTACCTGCCAAATTTTATGCTTGTAGATGTTATAGTTTCTGAAATTTCGTGAATAATCAGTGTTTTTATTTAATATATCACATTTCCAACTTTTAGTTGAACTATTAGCATTATTATTTTTCATACTGAATTTATCAAATAATGCTCGAATTTAATTTTTTATTATTATATATTATTTTTACTTTGACGTTTATTCACAATTCTACCTTGACATTATTATATAACAAATGACATTTTAAACTTCAATTCTGCAATTCACTCTATTATCAACTTCATTTAGTATATTTCTTAGTTATTTGCTACGGCGAAATAAATAAAAATAAATTGTACTATTAATTATAAATAATTCTTGCAAGGAAATATATTATAATAATAAAGCTTATGATTTGCATGTCTCAAGGTGTAATATGGTTGGACTGTGCTATATTTTCAATAAATTTATATAATTACTAATATTAGCAAATAAATGATGGTGAATTATTTGGCGCGTACAATTCCAGATGTTAGTTTTAGAACAGAGCGCATATCATGAAGTGTTAAAATGGGGTTCCCTATTTGTCTGCGAAACTTGACAATTAGATTTTTATTATATCGATTACAGTGCGTCGATAATTTAGTTCTACGATGTTTTATTCCATCGATGCTTTATTGGTGCGAAGTAACGTTTGTGCGAAAAATCCTGTTGCGAAAAACCCTACAACCTTTTGAATTCGATGCTAGCGCCAAATTGGTTTAAAATTGCGTGACCACACGCCAAGCCCAATCCCGATTTTACTTAGTTTCCCAAAAAGGTCACGCAATTTGGCCCTAGCATCGAATTCTAACGTTATAATTCCAATGTTGACCGATCGGAATTAAATTCGAGATTAAGCCCCTTGTTTAGGTAGTAAAATGGATGGCGCTAAGAGCTCGTAGTAACACTGCAGCGATCAAGAGAATTTCTTCCTAAGACACATACAGCCTAGGCAAATAAAGCACTCGGGCTAGTAAAGTGGATCGTTTGCTCCATTTCGTGTGGCTATACGGATGTGCCGCGTTCACTCGATCAAGGTAACTTGCTCGGGCGTGACTTGCCAGTCAACGGCTCCATTGTCTCACGAATATTTAAATTTATCACGTCCGGTTCGGATTCGATTAGATTCAAAAATGTTTTATTTCGCATTAGCTTACGAGTATACAGGCAGTTAGGCACTTATAAAAAAAAGCTATAAAATTGGTTGTTTTATAAATAGAAGAACTGGCAAGAAATTGCATAGTAACTCTTATAAAAAAATATTTATATATAGCCATTAATAGTTTTTTTTTTTCAAAAGAATCTATGAGTTTATTTTACGGAGTCAGTGTACTTCTATTTACATAATAAAAAAGCGGGCAAGTGCAAATCGGACTCGTGCATTTAGGATTCTGATTTCTGTACAAATTTACGTATAGTTCGATTCTTAAATTGAGTCTCGGATTTTTTTGTGAAATTGTTGTGTAATGTAATTGTAACTACAAAACGGTTTTCCAATTTATTCTTAGGCCGTATTTACGGAGATGCGGCGCGTTGGGCGTTTTGTTGTACATTGCAGCAGTGGGCCGCGTCATCGCTCGGGCAAACACGAACATATGGCAATGTACGACGAACCGACGGACGCGCCGCGCAACGCGCCGCGTCTCCGTAATCGAGCACTTATACTTGTGCTATTAGACTTGCTTTATGCCTAATGTGAGGATTTACTTTACCTGCACCATTTTTCCTTTACGTGTACTATAAGAAAAAATTCGTTTTTTGCTGGTTAGCAAAAAACTAATAAAAAATATATAAAAATAGATTAAAGTATGTTAGTAGAGTTGTAATTATAATTTCTTGGAGCGCGGTGTAATCAATGGTATGGACATTAAAATTGTAAGCAGTACACTACGGTTAGAGTAGTGGTAGAGCGACTGGCTGCTGTGCTGTGTGTCGCGGGTTCGATCCCCACGCGGAACAAATATTTGTATGGCATAAAGATACTTACGTAGTTTCGGGACTGAGTGTTTTGTGCGTGTGTGAGTTTGCATATTTGTGAACGCATCCACAATAAAAAAGTCATTCAACGTTTATGTTAAAAAAAAATAAAGAAAAAACTAAACACGATACTTAACAAAAAGACTAACGTCACGTCAAAGCACATATAGGACCATTTTTAAAACCGTGCCGTGTAACAACGGAAGCGCGCGCTCTCAAACGGCCGATCAGATGACTTTAAAGTCGGGTTCATTGTACTGTCATTTGTTAAACAGCTGTTTTTCTGTCAGTCCTTTAAGTTGATTACTCTGAGAAGTCATTACAGTGTCTAACACCTGTATTTATAAAGAAGAATTTACTTTTAACTAAGTAAGTCTTTACTTTACGTTTGAAATCTGAATTCAAAATTCAAATTTTTTTAAACTATAGAATACATGTGTGTGTTATAGTATATAATAATAATAATAATAATAGTTTTTTTTTTATATATTATATGTTAAAAATATTTAAAAATGTAAAAAATATGTAAAACAAGAAATAAAGGAAATAATAATAATAATAATAAACATTTATTTCGGACGAAGTCCATAATCTGTTAGTAACAATTATCTTAAAACTAATGTTAGTAGGAATTAACAACACAAAACACAACTACATTTTGACATGAAGTCGCACCCATCTTTGCAACATGGGGGACTCCCACCTATCTGCAAAAACACTCAGTATAGTGTTGGTGCTGCCACGAACGCGAGTGAGCAGGGAGGCGCATCTCTTCCTGATTATGGCGGCAAAGCCATCAACCCGCGCCTCAGCAAACATCCCTGACGCACTGCAACGCCACGGCAGCTCCAATAGTACCCTGAGTGCATTGTTATATTGGACACGCAGGTCGCTGTATGTCCGCTGCGAATATCCAACCCACAGGCTGCACGTGTAAAAAGATTGACAAAATGCTTTAAAAAGCGTGATCTTAACTGCTCTTGTACACCGTGCAAACCTGCGGGCCAGCATGTTACAACGGACAGCCAGCGACCTACGCTCCCTATCAATGTCAAAATTATCACTCAAATCCTCAGTGACCCAAATATTTAAATTTAGAGACTCTGCGCAGTGGTGTGCCACAGAGTGACACATCTGGAAATTCTAGGTAGGAGAAACCATTTGCTTTGAAGAGCATAAGTTCACTCTTTGAAACATTGTACTTGAGCCCATGGGCCACCGCATAAGTTTCACACATTGAAACCAGTTTCCGCATGGCACTGACTGATGGGCTCAACAAAACCATGTCGTCTGCGTAACTAAAATTATTGGTACACACTCCGTCAATATGACACCCGACCATGATGCTGCTAAGCCCAACAATCAGCTGGTTCATGTACAGATTGAACAGCCGAGGAGAACTTAATCCCCCCTGCCTCACTCCGCATTCCAACCGGTACATGCCCGATAAGGAACCGTTCCACCTCACACAATTAAGTTGATTGCTATACCAATATTTAAATATTGATATAACTTCAACTGGTAAAGACGTTTCAGTTAACAACTTATTCCACAGCACACCATAATTAACAAGATCGAAATAATATTCAAAATAATATTTTCCCTCCTTTTTTTTATACACCTGTCATAATGCCGGGCAAGACGGCATAAACTATTTGTGGTGCCACGCTGTCGTACAGTTGCGCGACGTATGTCACCCATTCCGCGAATGTTAATTGCACTCAACGCTCTCCTTGAATCCAGTCCTGGACTAGACCTGTTCGCTGATGAATGGAAGGAGATACTGACTGAATGTCTGGTGATTTGCGAGAAGATTGAATAAGAGGCTTAGTTTATACATTTCTGTTATATTTTATTAAATGTGTTACTTAATTTTGTATCTGATATATGTAAGTGTAATCAGTGTAATTGGCATTTTTGTCGTTCTGATTGAAATAAATAAATAAATAAATTGTCTCTCCACCACCCTAGGTTGACTGGTAGAGAATGCCTAAGGCATTAAGTCCGCCTTTGTACCTTTGGTTGCAGGAAGATTAAATAAATAAATACAAATAGTAGTTACTTTTACTCAAGTATTTAGTTTTACTTGTTTATAAATACGGGTGTTAATTGTGTGAAAAGCAAGAGAACATACCTTGAGTAAATATCTTACGTCCTATTTAGGAGTAATAAATATACACACATACGTCTAGTTTTTTAGTTGCGTCATTCCGTGTAAATAAACAATTTTTCTTTCTTTTCTTTCTATACGTCCACACATATTTGTATACATACGAAATTACGCCTTTATGCCTAATATTATTATTTGTGTGTTACAGATACTTATTGATTGATTGATTGCTTAATACTTCTTTTGAAAACTATCAATATGACGGTAAGGGGTTTATTAGACCCCGTAAAGTTTAAGTTTTCTTTTTGGCAATTTAAAAGAAAACAAAATTTTTTCTTCAATCTGGTACGAGGTTGGAGAATGGATAAAGTGACAAAATTAGTATATTAGGGGAAGTTTGAAAGTGGCGCCAGTGACTGAAAAGTTAAAAGGAAATCGTTTGTCTTGGTATGGTCATGAGAAGAGGAGGAATGAAATGCATGTTACTAAAAGAGTTATGAGTTTACATGTGGATGGATGGAGAGGGAGAGGGAGGCCAAAGAAGAGATGGATGGATTGTGTGAGGAGTGATATGAAAGTAAAGGGAGTTAGTGATAGCGTGACGAGTTACAGGAGAGAATGGAAGAAAAAAACGTGTTGCGCCGACTTCAAATAAAACGGGATAAGGGCAGGAAGATGATGAATCTGGTACTAGGTTAAAGTGACATCGCATTAAAGTAGATATTGTACGCGGCAAATAAATTCCCCCTCTTCGATTGAGAACCTAAAATCGGTTACTGCGCATTCAAACCGACCGCCATGATAGTTCAACTTGTGTGACGAGGATTATAACAGGCATATTAGGCCTCGTTATGCACGCAACGTGTTAACCGGATCCGGCTGTGTGAATATAATCGATATTATAGTATCGAAATCACGATTATGTAAATACTACGCCTACTATATGAATAATTATATAAAAAAAAAACAGAAACATTATTGATCGAGTTCTAAAATAATTACTTTAGCTCAATAATCCACGGATTATTTAATATATTTCATCCTAGTATGGTTTTTTTTTATGGTAGGTAAAATCATCCAATGACAAATCCTACCCTTGGGCGGAGCGGGAAGTAGTGTCAGACTCTTACTGACTAAAAACCTACCCCGTTCCTTCTTTGCCTATCGTGCCGGGGCCAGGTATTCCTTTCGGAAGCTGACCCATGACCCCAGCAGGCTTCGACCCTGCCTGACTGCAGCTAGCAGGCTGGGCCTCTACGGTTTGCTGACAGCTTCTTGAGACGCGCGGAAACGCAAGCCTACGGTGGCCGGAAATCGGGATCGGAATCCCAGCGGCGGCTGGAGCGAGCGCCCCGTTGTCTCTGCCTGATGCGGTCGGTATCCTCCTTTGCTAGCATTACTGCTTCGCAGAAGGAGGTGATCATGTGTAGAGAAGATGTGTGTTAATAAAAGAGTTAAGAGCGTACTATCGCGGTAATTTCTGCCTGATAACTTAAAAAAAAAAAAAATTACTTGAATCTTGCGGTGCCGCGCCAAACCAAACCTTTCGAAGTTTTCGTTTCGAGTGCATGCAAAGATGAACTTAGCGGTGGTCAAGCGTAAGTGTTTGATAGTACCTGTGGATGAAAGGAGAGAGGGCAAAGAAAAGATTATGTGAGATATCATTTCTCACACAATCTTTTTTTAAAGCAAAGGGAGTTATTGATAGTGTGACAGGTGACAGATCAGAATGGTAGAAAAAGCGTGTTTCACCGATCCCAAATAAAACGGGACAAGGGTTGGAAGATGATGATGTATACACCGTTAAATTTTGGTCGTTTTAAATCCCGTGGAGGGTAGATTCGGTACATGAAACACTATCGATTTGTAAAGATAAAATTAAAAAAAAGTACTTTTATTCTAAAACTCGGATTAATATACGCATGTGAGAAATTATTATTTTTAAGTAATAGAGGAATAGCGGAGTTTTAGCAGTAGGGTCCTGTATTTACCTTTTAGGTACAGAACCCTAAAATGGCGTAATACATACAATTAGAGGCATATTTGCCATTCTGCCATCTTCTTCATGGTCTGCCGTAACCCAGAGCACCATTTTTCTGTTTTACCGGCGCACCATTCGATCGATATGCGTCAGATAAGTCCAGTTTTGTCCAGCCCAGTTCCATTGGGGTCATTCAAGTATTACGTAAGCACTGCAGGGGGTGGGGGTCTTTGCTTTGCTTATTTTTGATGATATGGGGGATGGGGGGTCTGGGTGGTTATTACGTCAGCAGTTTTTTTTTTAAGAGAACAACCTCGAAGTTCCAAAATCAAATGAAAATAAGTAGACAGACACATATCACTGAGCAATATTTACGTATACGTTAAAAAAAAACGTAAGCATGTGGGGGGAGGGTTAGATCTTTGCTAACTTTTGCTGACGAGGGGGAGAGGGGGTGTTAATATATGTGAAAAATCTGCTTACGTAATACTTGAACGGTCCCATTTGAGCTGGCAGCCTTCTGAACCACGTCAGGGAGCTGTGTTTTGGAGCATATAAATTAAGTAGTACTCCGTATTTGAGCTTACACGGGCAGTATGCAACATTATTTTTAGTAATTGCGAAACCTGAATATAACCAGAATCAGTAACTGAATCGATTCCAATAATTTTTACACCATGTTATATTTTTTTCCAATCATAATTATTTAAAAAAGGTCACAAGTTGGACACCACCGACACTAAGTACTACAGAGGTCACGGCAACTCATTGCGGGCATTAGACGCTAGCGCACAGCTGGGTACGGGAGCAAAACATCCCCTCAGTCACCCGGAAGGCCCGGTGACTATGTGTTTGTGTAAAAAACCAGGTAACTTTACATAACAAGTTTATAATTTTGTGATTTTTCATGATACAGTTATGAAATTTTGTACATAGAATTATTTACATAAAAACAATAAACACATGTTTCAGGTTTCGCTAAAAATAAGTTTGTATATGCTTAGGTAATAGGTAACAACTTAAAAGATAAATATGTAAGCACATATCTCTAGTTTTATGACAACAAACTTAGAAAATGTATTTTTATATAATATGACTCTTGATACTTTATATACGAGATTCGGCTCTCGATATCACAAGTCATAAGAAAAACAATCATTTTAAGAAAAAACCGATGAAAAGTTCCACCACTGGAAGGGGGGGGGGTCCAGAATCATATACTGGACCCATGGTATTCGTTTATGGTACAATGTCAGATACATCCTGTATACAAATCACCTACATTTATTTATATATATTTATTTACACATATATATTTATATATAATATATTTGCAAGTTAACAGAGCTACACATATACACTAACAATAAACACCACATACATTGAACACACAATAACGTGACGCATTGGACACGCGCATTGTCGATGACGCGCCAGCGATATATTTCCATCCACCGCCGCCTTGTTATATTCGTTTCTCACCAGTCACGATCTACGCTGTCCGCTGGACATACGTGCGCTCGCGTCGTTATAGTTGTTGACATGTCTACCTGCGTTAACCTACTGTTGCGCTAGTAAAGACTATTTCTTATTGTTGATTTTCCTGCTTGTGCTTAACTTTTGCGCCTTCAATAATAATTGTGTTGTTGTGTTGTGAGTGGAGAAGAATACACCTGGTGATACTACGAAGGACTTTTATTTATTCACCACATACCCAGTGAGTACCTACATCAAACCTATTGTCTTTCTATCGTGTCTCTAATTACGGTATTCAAAAAATTAATGAAACAACAATCTTTTAAATAATGCTCATGTTGTTAGTAGACGTATCAGGAAGAGCCATCTTACCGCCTCAAAGAGATTTCTGCGAAATTGACGGAGTCTAGTAAGGTCTTTGCTTGCTAGGGCTGCGGAATTTGCAATTGAAGAGTTACGGTGTCCCTGAAACGCAAATGAAGGCACACACGTGGGCTTTCGTCAGTAACATATTTTTCGCACAATGGGTAAAAAAGATTCAGTGGGTACCGTCCTTGTCGAATTTACGTCTCCATCAATAAAAGACCAATTCCTGAAGTCGTCCAAAACCTACAATAAGCTCAATAAAACAAATCGTCTGAACACTACCCATCTGCAGGCTTTGGGACCAGAAAAACCCATCTATGTGTCGGAAGCTCTCACTACCATGACGAAACGGCTTCACTATCTCAGTAGGGAATTCATCAGGAGCAGTACATACGAACAGTGCTGGATTGCAAATGGCAAAGTGTATGTACGCGAAAGGGAAGGTATGCCCAGTCGGCTTATAAGAACTGAAGAGGACCTTGTAAAGTTAAGAAAAGAAAAATGACTAATGTACATGCCTTTCATAGTATATAGCTTTAGCCATAGCTTTCTAATTGCTTTTCTTTATACATTACAGTTTTATTATAAATCATTTTTACTAATATCTGATACTAACAACCCACTTATCATTAAATTTCGAATATTCTATCGTTTAACTAATATAAACTCACAGTCACCACCTTATATACCAGAAACTATTTACACACTACTATTGGTCTATTGTCATACAACATACATTACACACTTAACTACATTAAGCAGTATTACTCACATACACCTACATAACATACATATATACATTCATAAACACATACATACTTGTTTTTGCTTACCTACTCCAATCCTCAATGTTCAAACTTATTCAATATTTATTGTAATGTTACTACTATTAATATATGTGGTTATCTCTTTGCATATCACAACAAATTGCCAACGAAAAGTATATTGTAGAACTTATAGTCCCAAAATTCGATAACACAGAACATAACACAAATAACATAGACTGTGTTTCAGTGTCTGACTCAACTACGTGTGATCTCGATAATTGTTTTCCGCCTAATTTCCCGCTTAATCACTCATTGAAGATTCTCAGTCAAAACATTAGGAGTATAAATAAAAACATGCTAGGGTTCCAAGCCTTACTTGCTAGAACTAAGGTTGATTGGGATATAATCGTTTTGACTGAATGCTGGCTTCCTGGCTCGCACCACATTCCAAACCTAGAGGGTTACAATTACTTTAAGACTGACAAAAATCTTACCCAAAATGAAGGTGTCGTTGTATATGTACTTGAAGATCTAAAGGTTTCTGTCGAAGAACTTTCACTTCTGGAAGCAAACTGTCTTCAAATAAAACTTGACAACGATACCATTTTACTGGCAATTTACCGTCCACCTGGTTATAAAGATGTTAATGTCTTTTTAAATTCATTAGACGCTACACTTCATAATATAACAAGTCATAGAAACATCATCATCTGTGGTGACATAAATATAAATATTCATAACCAATGTCATGACTCTGCGAAACACAGTTATTTAAATCTGTTGGCTTCACATGGTCTCCTGCCCGCACATGTTCTGCCCACTCGTCAGCAATCATGTCTGGATCACTTTATTCTGAAAACAACTGCTTCAGCCTCTGCCTTAGTCGCTCATTCAGCCCTCACTGATCACGAAACTGTTTTGTTGTTTCTAGCAAAAAGAAAAGTTAAAATCATTGCCAAAAAAATGGTTCATCGCATAAATCATAGCCAGCTAGATGCAGATTTAAAACTGGTAGACTTTGGTGCGATATATATGACTAAAGATCCGCAGATAGCGGCAGATTTATTGATTGGTCTCATTATGCGGGTGATTGAGTCAAACACCAAAACAGTAAAGGTCCCAAACCGTAAAAGAATTGTGAAGCCCTGGATCACGCCTGGTCTTCTTCGTTGCTTACAAAATAGAGACAATCTGCACAAAAAATTCAAAAAGGACCCAGAAAACCTTATTCTAAAAATCACGTATAACAGATACAGAAACTACTGCAATAAGTTGCTGAAGAAATCTAAAATTGAATACGATAGAAAAGTAATCGGTGACGCTGGCAACAACACTAGACCACTATGGACAGCTATAAACAATATAACGAATAGGGTCAAGGAAAAAGATAACACTACTACATTACTATCACTCTCTACAACACCAGAACAGTCTGTCAACGAAGTCAATGATTTTTTTGCAGATATTGGCAAAACCCTTGCAGAAAAGATTGATAAACGATCGTCAGCCCCGCTGAGCGATATTTCCAACAGTAGCCCACAATCCATGGTAATGCTACCTACAGACGAGGCAGAAGTTACTAAATTAATATTATCCCTCCGCAATGAATGTGCCATGGGTTGGGACCGAATATCAAATAGTTTCCTTAAAAAACACATTGCCATTATAGTCCCACCTTTAACTTATATATGTAATCTTGCGCTCGAAACTGGACAATTTCCCAAAACCTTTAAAAAATCCATTATTCATCCAATCTTTAAGGGCGGGGACAGAAGCCGTGTCAATAACTACAGACCCATAGCCGTGTTGCCTGCGCTATCCAAGATTCTTGAAAGGATCATGAACGGCAGGCTAGTTGATTACCTGGAGACTCATAATCTGCTCTGTCCCTCTCAATATGGCTTTAGAGCTGGTAAATCGACGGCCGATGCTGTACATGATTTAACTAACTATATAGTCACTAATATGGACGGGGGATGCAAGGTTTTGGGGATATTTCTGGACCTCGCGAAAGCATTTGACACGGTTTCTGTACCTATCCTGATTCGGAAGATGGAATGTCTTGGTATTAGGGGGATCCAGTTGAAACTCTTTGAGAGTTACCTGAGTGTGCGTGTTCAGAGCGTAAGAATAGCCGAGTATGTCAGTGACGAGCGTCTAGTAAATTACGGCGTGCCACAAGGCAGCGTACTGGGTCCTACTCTTTTTCTTATATACCTGAATGACCTAGGAATGCTTACCCTTCCTAAGGGCAAAATAGTATCCTTCGCAGATGATACTGCCCTGCTTTTTAGCGCGGATACGTGGAGTGAAGTTTACAGGCATGCTCAGTTGGGTTTCGACATGGTGTCGGAATGGCTCCAAAACAATGTCCTCACCCTAAATGCTGCAAAAACTAATTACGTTACTTTCTCTATAAAACAAAATAGGGCAACTTCGTTAGGTACTCCACTGTCCATCATAGCTCACACATGTTCGATGCTATGCTGCACAACCTGTAATTGCGCTCATATCAAAAAAACAGATAATGTAAAATACCTAGGCATTATCATAGACAGTGCGCTGAAATTTCACGAGCATATTAACGTATTGAGTAACAGGCTGAGAAAATTAATCTACGTTTTTAAGACGCTTAGGCGGGTGGCTGGAGAGAAGTTGAAGCGATCGGTGTATTTTGCACTTGCTCAATCTTTGCTGACTTACTGCGTCACCTCTTGGGGTGGTGCGTCTAAATACGCAATTCTCGAACTAGAAAGAGCACAGAGAGCCATCCTGAAAGTGTTATATTGCCATCCTTTTCGATACCCTACTACCCGTCTATATGAGGAAGTGAAAGTTCTGACTGTACGCCAGCTATTTATACAACAGACAGTTATGAAGCAGCATAACCTCCTAACATATACGCCCTCTCTATCTCAAGGCAAAAGGCGATTCAACCCCGTTTCCGGTACTCGCAGCCGGCTTTTGACAAAGTTTTCTCGGCGGTTCTTCTGCCACCTCGGTAAATACCTCTATAATAAAATTAACAGGATTCTACCTATTTATGACCTTAACAGGATTAAATGCAAAATAAAACTGAATAGTTGGATCCAGCAATTAAGCTATCTTGAGACTGAAAAAATCCTGGATGTCCCAAGGTAGTACAAGTTATAAATGGAGTAAATTTATTGTTCTCCAGCTACACTTACAACATTTACTCTTGTTACATCACTTACAATTTAATTCCACATTCTCATTCACTACACTACACCTCTTTCAAACATACACCCTCAAATACTCACACATAATACTAACCTTACTAACACTATATAGAATTTATGACAGCAATATTGTTAAAAATTGTGACAGCTGTTTGTTAGAGTATTACGTACTATTTTAAATGTTAATGAAACCTAAGGGTGGAGTCCTGGTGTCCTGAAATACAGGCCCCAAGCCTAGTTTAGGCACCAGTCTCCCACAATATGCATATATCTAACTTTACCATAGAAACTGTTACTATTATGTATTGTGGCGAGGAAAATAAATTTTATTATTATTATTTTTTTTTTGTTTTCTTTTTTCTCAGCTCTTAAGCTGGTGTTTAACTACATTTACGGGACAAGCCAAGTAAATATAGCATGTGGTGAATTATGTGGAGGATGCGTTATGATTTGGACCTATTTCGTGTTCGTCTATTTGCAAGAACTTTCGGACAATGCGACATGTATTTAAGATGGCGGCTTTTTGTAAAGATATATAAAGGGTATCTTTTAGTTTCAGTAACTTTAAACTATGGAGGAGATGATGAGGGATGACACCAGTTGTGGAAAGGACGATAGGAACCACATAAACCTTTTCTTGTCGCCATATTCTGGTTATTTCCTCCTTTAGTTCTAAGTATTTATTAATTTTTTCAGTTATTGTCTTCTGTACGTTATGTGTGTTAGGGATAGCAATATCTATTAGGTAGGTTATTTTATTTATTTTATCCAGTAGCACGATATCCGGTCTATTATAGTGAATTGTCCTGTCGGTGAGAATAGCTCGGTCATAATACAGCTTATGTGTGTCATTTTCTAAAACAGTTTGTGGTGTGTAATTGTAATAAGGGGTGTTGTTATTATTATTATTATTATTATTAACAGTCAGACACTTCTTCTTACTCCACTCGAAGTGAGAGTTTAGAGGTATGAGGAACAGAGTGTTAAGTCTCAGATACCTCCCTTGAAAGGCCCGAGAAATCCGGAAAACTTACCGAATACCAACTGAGATGGTGATATTTTTTTTTTTACAACTTTCACACAACGCCATCTAGTCCCAAGCTATGCAGAGCTTGTGTTATGAGTACTAGACAACTGATAAACATACTTATATATTTCTAAATACATACATATTATAGATAAATTACACCCAGACACAGAACAAATGATCGTGCTCATAAGAAACATTTGTCTTGGGTGGGAATCGAACCCACGACCTCCGGCACAGCAGTCAGGGCCACTGACTACCAGACTAACAGGCCTGTCAAATATATTAGTGGGAGAAGCGAAAACCATGTCGAAAAAATTGGACTACCAAGGGTCTGCTTCTGAAAGGAAGACTCAGCCCTGGTATGGAAGGCAATGAAAGAACAGGACTGGATTTTAGTCAGTAAAAGTCTGTTACACCCTCCCGCTCCGCCCAAGGGCGAGAGTCAGATGATATTCCTATCTAAAATAAAAAGATAAAATTGCACTAAACCTGCCAGAATAAAAGAAAGACTTGAGGTTGCCCACCAGTGACCTGGTAGTCTAAAATGGAGAGAAACTTCAAGTTAGCCCATTTTCCAAAGCCGACAACTCAGGATAAAATATCCTGCTGCCGATGGGGATTTCTCGGTGACCTTGATTCTCATGCGGATATCTTCATTCCTGATGCGATCACGTAAGGATACTCCGAGCATAATCCTTTACATGGCCTATTATAGGGGTTTTTTTATGGTAGGTAAAATCATCCAATGACAAATCCCGCCCTTGGGCGGAGCGGGAAGTAGAATCAGACTCTTACTGACTAAAAACCTTCCCCGTTCCTTCGTAGCCTATCGTGCCGGGGCCGGGTATTCCTTTCGGAAGCTGACCCATGACCCCAGTAGGCTGAGACCCTGCCTGCCTGCAGCTAGCAGGCTGGGCCTCTTCGGTGTGCTGACAACTCCTTGAGGCGCGCGGGAACAGAACGCGCCATCGATGACTTGGGCTCGGTCCAGTCAGTTACCGGACGATCGGACAGCGTGCTACCCATTACTCGCCGTCCGCAAACCCGCGCCTATGGTGGCCGGAAATCGGGATCGGAATCCTGGCGGTGGCTGGGGCGAGCGCCCCGTTGCCTCTGCCTGATGCGGTCGGCCTCCTCCTTTGCTAGCATTTCTACTTTGCAGAAGGAGATGGCAGGCGATCGCCTGCCATCCCTCCTCACTACGGACCAAGGTCTGAACCAAGGCCCGGCGAGAGAGATCGCTGCCGCCAGCCTATTATAGGGGGTGACTATTCTTTCCCACTGTTTCATGTGTTCAAATCGCGTGGCAAAATTTTGATATCGCGATGCAGAATTTTGTAGTTTAGTTCCTATGTTGCGAAATAGATGGCACTACAGTGACTTCCCCGTTTAAACAGAAAATCATTTTAGTCCCACGTAAGCAAAGACGCAGAACAAAATACTGACATAAGTTCAAGTTTATCTATAGGTACGTCACGCTTGCGTCGTGATTCACCAAATATGGTTGCAAGATCAAATTGCGTAGGTCTGACAAAGTCTGCGGTATCTATAAATATGGCAAGTAACATTTGAGATGAATGTCAATGCACACGGTACTTTTAGGTCGTTGCTGGTCATAGGCTTTATAGCCTTATTTGGCACGACACTATGGTTGATAGGCCGTTTTCTTTTGTTAGACCGGACTCTTTTTTAGGAGAGGCCTCTCGCAGGTCAATCTATGACGTTTTTGTATCAAATCTTTTAAAGTACAGTGTGTATAGCGCTACACTATAATAATATTGTAGTATTGGCTTGTTGGTTTAGTGGTTGGTGGCCCTGAATGCTATGCCGGAGGTCGTGGGTTCAATTCCCACCCAGGACAAATTTTAATGTTTGTGTTATGAGCACGATCATTTGTTCTGTATCTGGGTGTTATTTATCTATAATAATATGTACTTATTTAGGAATATATAAGTATGTTTATCAGCTATCTGGTAACCATAACACAAGCTCTGCTTAGCTTGGGACTAGATGGTGTTGTGTGATAGTTGTGGAAATATTATATTATATTAATATTTTGCAACAAGTCGCCACGTTCACAGAAGTGACTGAACAATTTGCTACTTTTCTTTTTGTTTTATTTTCACTGTAAAAAAACATTGAATGGCCCACTGATTGTGGTTCTGTCCTGTCCTGAGATATATAAAAACTAAAATTTTTCAGTGGTTCAGGACTTTGGAAGGCCTACGTGGGCCCAAAGCCAACTCACATACGCCCATTAAATACTTCGTTGAATGTCGTACCAACTGATGCACGTTTATTTATCCCTTTACGTGCTATATATATATATTCTATATATATACAACCCATCGTTTTTGTGGTCTGCCTACACTTCTCTTTCCTTGTGGGCCGGAAAAAAACCGATGTGTGGACGAAATAATATCGGTGGTGGGGAAAAACTGGCTCAGAACAGCAAAGGACAGAGTCAAATGGAAGAATTTGGAGAAGGCCTATACCCTAACCAGGGATTTCTATAAAAATAATTAAAACTTACTAACCAACTAACATTAGAAATAAGTACTTACTAACACTAAACAACGAATATAATGTACAAAGTTAAGTTTTATAGAAAATAAAAAGGCTTTATTATTATTATATATATACAATTGCACCCAAAGACAAGCCCTAGTTTGTGGAAAACTTTTGTTATATAGAAAAAAAAAGATGTGTACGTATGCAAAGCCCCTGGCAGGAGTTATTTATTTATTTATTTATTTACACTTCTCGCACATTATGTACAGAGGCGGACTTAATGCCTTAGGCATTTTCTACCAGTCAACCTTTGGGTGAACCTTTGGGTGAGAGATTTCTTAGATTATAATTACTTGTCGAACACACAGGCCTAGTTAATTTCGGGATTAATAGCAGCCACATCTCACATCATTTTTTTGAATGATCTCACAATACTTAAACTTTTGTCTGAAGTGACGATGTGACGTGAAGGTAACCCCCAGGTAAACTTAATTTTTTTTCGTGCTAAACTCAAAATGAATCAACCAATATGACTAAGCATAGTTCTATGGATATAATATATCTGGTTCATAATGATTCAACAAAAATAAGGTAATTCCTGCCCCAGCAAGCGGTGTCACAGGTTTTTTATTTTATAAATTATATTACAACATGCAGAAAAAACCGCTGCTACTCTTCGTGTATGTAACCTCAATAAAGAGCTATCTATATATGAGGTGAGCTTTGCGAATACTGACAAACGCTTGCACTGACTAGACAGGTCCACTCAAATCTGTATGGTTCTTTCTTCAAAAGACCATCTCAGACAAATCTGCATAGTTCTCATGTCACCATAACATAATTACTGTTTGGACTTTAAAAGAGACTTCGACCCCTGAGTTTGTTTCGGTGTTTCTTCTTAGGGTAGTCAGCTAGGAAAGACCGGCCTCATCTAGTTTAAACTGACGAAAAAATCGCGTAAAAGTGTTTTTGAAAACCTATTTGCAATATAAATATCATATAACAATAATCATTACAAACTCGACTAGTTTTGTGTTAGAATTGCTCTCAATATATTGTAACAGGCTCTTATATAGCCTTTTTGGGATCATTAGGTGACAGTTTACGTTACCTAGCATTTAGTCAAATGTCATTCAAAGAGGTTAATGGTTGAGACACGATTTTCATGTACCTGATATTGGTAGCGAAACGTGCGTAATGCCTGTTTGGGTGGCATTTTTGGAAAGTGTTGAATTAAATTGTAAGATTGACCTTCTAAAAAAACCTGCAAGAAGGAAAAATAAGGTGCAAAGAAAATTGCAAGTCAATCTCTAAACTAATAGTTTAGAGATTATATAAAATCTAGGGAGATTTTATTTTAATTTGATCTAGGGATTTATGAAATTGCAAATTACTCGTTGCGTTTTGAACAAATTTGAATACATTATATTATTATTGGTTTACTTATTATTATTTTTAGTTTGTATGCATACTTGCTAAGCGTAATATAATAGTAATTAGTTTAGATGTATATACTCAATAATTAATAAATTATATTTTTACCAATAAACAAGTAATTATGTTTGTAGTAAATATGTGCTTATTTATTTGAGTAATAATTAAATCTAGTTCTATATAAAACTTATATATACAAGTAATTTGAATTAAATTATTGTAGATATTATATAAACCGTTAAATTTTGGTCGTTTTAATCCCGTGGAGGGTCGATTCGGTATATGAAACACTATCGATTTATAAAGAGAAAATTAAAAAATAAAGTATTTTTTTCTAAAACTCTAATTAATATGCGCATATACGAAATTAATTTCTTCAAGTAAACGAGTCAATGACCTTTTAGGGAGTGGTCGGTCGTTGCGTACTAACTATCTACAGTTCATCGACCTCGATCAGCTGACGTTTACTTAAAGAAATTAATTTCGTAGATGCGTAAAGTAAAGTAGGGTAGAGAGTAGAGTAGAGTAGGGTAGAGTGGGAGCCTAGGAGCGGCCAAGTCACGGGCAAAACCTAGTAATTTATAGTTCTACATGTTTATGATTCTGGGATTTTGGAGAAGGTTTTACTTATAAATATACTCTTTCTATTTCAATCTCTGGTGATGACACAGACATACAGATATCTAGAAAAAGTTATCGACTTTTCAGACACGAAGGGCGTAAATACCATTTTACTTAATCTTCCACGCTCTTCTTATCTGTATATTTAATATTGCTATACGATGAAAAATTGATGCTATAACTCAACATTTCCTTAAAGCTCCAAATTATTTATTCGCAAAACTTTTTGTTTTTTCCTCACTGCCAAAAGTAAGAAAAAGCGTACCTTCAAAGTTACGCCTTTTGTTGCCAAAATTATATTTAAAAATATATCTTATGTATATGCAGTCTTTTTATGTTTTCACTCCGGGAACTCAGGCCTTATCTTTAGGGGACAAAATGATACACTACATGGGTTCGGTGCGGGTTGGTGGATGTCACATTGTCTTGGAATGTTTGGTTATAAGACATGCCAGTTCCCTCATGATATTTTCTTCCACCGTTTTGAGAGCAGTGGTGATGTAATAAATTACATGAAGTAATGCGTCTGCCTGGGTTTGAACTGAGATTGTAACGGAGGCCATCTTTGCGGAGGCGGAGGCGGATGCGGAGGCGATGAATTTCGCCTACGCGCATGTGGAGAGTAACGAAGGCGGGGGTGTAACATTACGACGGACGTACGATGGGAATTCTTCTATGATTAATGACGTAAATAAAACTTCGTTCATCAACATCATCATCATCATCATTTCAGCCGCAAGACGTCCACTGTTAGACAAACCTTCCCTAAGTATCGCTATAATGAGCAGTCCTGTACATCTCACATCTATCGGACACCCTCAACCCTTGCCAGGTCATCTGTCCACCTTGTAAGAGGCCTTCCAACACTGCTTCTTTCTGTATACAGTCGCCATTCCAGAACCTTTCGGGCTCAACGGCCATCTGTTCTGCGAGCAATGTGCCCTGCCCATTGCCAATTAAGTTTGGCGATTCTTCGTGCTATGTCGGCAACCTGCGTTCTCCTGGATATCTTTTAAACTCCGTTTTAAATCCGCATAATTTTGTGGAGGCGGACGCGAAGACATTATAATTTCTTGCGGAACTTCCGCAGTAACGGAAGCGGAGGCGAAGTTTCATTAATGTCCTAATTTGAACCAACCTACTTGCTCGTAAGTCCGATGTGTTACCACAAGAAATTTGCTTGAGTTTCACTGCTCTATACCATCACTGCACTTAAAATATTATAGATTTAGGTGGCATCCCAGGCTCAGGTAATGGCTTAACCATTAAATTGTCCATTACCTCATATGAGTGGAGCAGTAAATCTATGCTCGTATTTAATGTATCGTAAATTTTTATACTAGTAAGCAACATCTGCATTTTTTTTCAAACGTAATACAAATACAAAAACATTGCATGCTTAAATAAATTGAGGCAGCCCCTGTAACATACAGCAGTAGTACTTGTGTTGGGGCTGTCGCGCACTTCCCTTATGAGCTTTTTTTTATGGTAGGTAAAATCATCCAATGACAAATCCCGCCCTTGGGTGGAGCGGGAAGTAATGTCAGACTCTTACTGACTAAAAACCTACCCCGTTCCATTCTTTGCCTTGGTCCCAGGGCCCCAGGTGCCATTTTCACATACCCTTCCCTTATGAGCTAGCTAGACAATGTGTATGTTACTATTGAATTAGAACCAAAATTAGAAAAAGAAAAATAATGTTGGACTTTTTTTTGGATTTGGAATTTCCAGCGTTACTCTGCTACTTATAAGATGCGGTTATACATCTACATTTTTTCATCTATACTATGATTTTTTAATAGGCAAAGTAAAGTGACAGCAGTGGACAATGCCCAACTGTCAAACAACCATTGTTATAGCTGTCACTTTACTTCGTCTAATAAAAAATCGTAGTATACCATTCTGTCTATAAGTGAAAATTACATGAAAATCCTTTCAGTAATTTTCGAGTTAATGACGTTCATACAAACAGACATTCTTTTACGATAAGTAAGAATACGCGTGTTTAAGGATATTGGATGTTGATCCCAGATTATCTGATTTCCAGTCACACTTGCTGACCTAGTAAGGGTTGCGGGAATCCGATGGATGCGAGACGCACAGGACCGTTCATTGTGGTGACATTTGTGGGAGACCTATGTCCAACAGTGGACGTCTTTGGCAGAAATGATGACCGTATAAACGACGAAGCGAAATGTTTAGTCCGGACAACAACGTAAGGGTGGACTCGCCGTACGTCGGGCTGTCCGATGGTAGAAATGAGATGGCGGAATCAAGTCATGCAATTGCCGCGCACACTCTCCTAAATGCAACCTGTAAAATACCCAAAGGAGGAGGCTGACTGCATCAGGCAGAGGCAACGGAGCGTTCGCTCCAGCCGCCGCCGGATTCCGATCCCGATTTCCGGCCACCGTAGGCCCGGGCTTGCGGACGGCGTGCAATGGGTAGTACGCTGTCCGATCGTCCGGTAACCGACTGGACCGAGCCCAAGTCGTCGACGGCGCGTTCTGTTCCCGCGCACCTCAAGGGGCTGTCAGCAAACCGTAGAGGCCCAGCCTGCTAGCTGCAGGCAGGCAGTGCCTGCTGGGGTCATGGGTCAGCTTCCGAAAGGAATACCCGGCCCCGGCACGATAGGCAACGAAAGAACGGGGTAGGTTTTTAGTCAGTACGAGTCTGACACTACTTCCCGCTCCGCCTAAGGGCGGGATTTGTCATTGGATGATTTTACCCACCATAAAAAAAAACCTTTAAAATACCGAAAGTCTGGCTACACTACGCCTATGCTCAAGGCTTTGAAGAAGTTGAAACCATTGCAATAGTTATGCCCCCACCTCGATTAAGACCTCAAAATCTGTAACTGCGCATTCAAGGTCGACCGCCATTTTGGTTCAACTAATATTCGTATTACAATAACAGCGAGATTTTGTTTTTAGTCATATGACTATTATAAATGATGTAAGTACATCTCATTTTTAACACTGCTAATCGTCATAAATTTTTCATTATTACGTAGATATAGATTTATGCTAAACTATGTTCTAACTATGATAGAACAAAAGGCTGCTAGTCTGTTAAAGAGGAACTATTAGCTGTACCTCCATTGTTTCTTTGGTTAAGCGTGAACGTTGTAGTTTAAGTGGAAAATGTGAGGTTTTGCATAATGTCGCATTGGGATATTATGTCTTTGGAAACTTAAGTTGGCCCTCCACTCACCTACGTCAACGTCGAGCATGATTTAAAAGCTTGTTGCTCCATCTAAAGCAATCCAACGCGATGTTTGATGGAGAGGCAACGCGAAAAAAGAGAGATAACGCCTGAAAACTCTGTTGGCTTTCGGTAAATCCGTGATTTACTCGTATTACGAATATTTAACAAAGCTTGTTCTAGGAAATACGTGTACAAAGACTTAAACATTTTTATGAAAAAAAAAAATGTCATTATTTAGAATCTCGATTAAATGTGCAAGGCTTCTGTACAAGTTTTTTTTAATATTTTTAATAAATTAGTACATTATGGAGGGCCAAAGTTTAACGTAAAATAGCAGATTTCCTCGCAGCAGAGGTTTTTACTGGATTAGTTTTATACTAATTATTATTTATGTTTTGATTGCTATAGAAGCTTAGAATATCTGAAGAAAGATATGTAATATAATCACGTAAGAGCGGTTGTATGGAAAATGTACCTCGGGTTGGCCTCTATTAGTTTTTTCTGCCGATTTAAGTTTTTATTTGTCCGATAGTTGATGATGGATGTTTAGTTGTAGCTGGCCATCCAGCTGTCCAGTACCAAACCCAGGTCGACAGCGTGTTGAGTTCTACAAGCACCTGACAAAGATTGACGGGCTCGATGTCTGTCAGGGCTTAACGATTTGCAGGGTAAAAAACTGACCCAGTGCGAGTAGGACACGCACACGAAAGCTTCCATACTACAACATTAAAATAGAGCAGAAATGCCGACAAAGTAACGTCTCTTGAATGTGAACCACATTTTTTTCACGAAGGAGCTTCAAATTCACACCAATTTGCGTTAAAATGGCAGGAAATCAACTTTGTTGGTATGGACACATCCAACGACGTAGTAAAGACCACATAGTTCAGGTCACTCTGCGCCTACCAATACAAAGAAAATAGGTAGAGAAAACCCGCTTTCGACCTGGTAGTAAAGTACAGAGTGCGACCGTAAGGAGATCCACCTCTAAATAATGGAACCAGTGAAAAAAAAACCGTAAATAAGGTATTTATAATTACCAGCGAGAGTTGTGGGTATGAGATGGATGTGAGACGCACAGGACCTTTTTTTGGCGACACTTGACGGAGGAATATTTCCCGCAGTGGACATTCTTTGGCTGAAATGATGATGATACTCGAAAAATATTCATCATTGACTTTATGAACGGAGCACACCTCCGGAAACATTATTTTTAATATATGCGAAACGTTAATATACGAGTGGTTTGTTCAGAATCAGTAACTGAATCGATCCCAACAATGTTTACACCGTGTTAGATTTTTTCTCAAAACTATTCAAAAATAGGTCACAAGTTGGACACCACCGACACTAAATACAACACAGGTCACGGCAGGTTACGCCTCTGGCGCCCATATGGCCCGGTGACCATGTATTTGTGCAGATAATCAGGTAACATAACAAGTTAACAACTATGTGATTTTTCATGATACTCGTACTATGATATTTTGCACATACATTCTTTACATAAAAAAACTAGACACGTCTTTCGGATTTCGCATATAATATTAGAAATTTTCCAAAATCTCCAACAAATCCTTTGTCCGGCAGCATACGTAGACCGTGGCTACATACATAGGTAGGTCGCTAACAATACTATGACATCACCGGCTGCCGGCGAGCGTGATCTGAATGGACGGACAGACAGACTGATTATGCAACTAGTTTGCGCAACATGCTTTACGAGGATTACAATATTGGTTAACGGCTGATATGGAAATCTACCGGTGACCAGTCCGTGGATGCGTTTTTGAGCTGGCAAACATAGGGTAAGACTGTAATGATGAGAATATGAGAACCAAAGTTTAAGTTTGCCAAGGAAAGAAATGCTGAAATATTCTCTTTTACGAAATTCTTTTTATATTCCAGGTGGTTGTGGTAAAACCAGTCTTCTAGCTAAAAGTGCAGCCATGTTTCTGGACACCTGGTTAGCTGACGTGCGGCCTACCAACATCATCAGGTTCTTTAGAACTACTCCTGACTCCAGCACTTTGACTCCTACTCTCATCTCGATCTGTCAGCAGGTACCTTAAGTTATTATCATCCTCCTGTTCTTATCACCATACTTAGGGTTTTCATCGACAGCGCGCACTGTTTCCACACGCCTCAAGTAGTTGTCAGTAAACTTTAGGGGACTTACATCCGAAAAAAAATAATAGTTTTTTTTATTTTTTTTATTTTATGGTAGGTAAAATCATCCAATTACAAATCTCGCCCTTGGGTGGAGCGGGAAGTAGTGTCAGACTCTTACTGACTAAAAACCTACCCCGTTCCTTCGTTGCCTATAGTGCCGGGGCTGAGCCTTCCTCTCAGAAAACAGCCCTTGACCCCAGCAGGCTTCGTGGGGTTTCTCGGACGGTTCTGATCTTCAGTGTTTGTGCGGCGTCTCTCTGTATACCATGTCCTACCTTCCATCCTACATCATGTGCCCTATTACCTGTTCACGTAGGGACCTAATGACAGCATCAGTGGATAGCATTGCCGTGGTCGAATACTGGGCCAGGCAAGGAATTTAACTAATTTTGCCATCGATACGCTCAGAAGAAGATGAGAATCAAAGTTACTGACAGCCTGAAGAATTGCCAAATTGTAGTGGCAGTGGACAAGATACATTGCTCGTAGAACAGATGACTGATGGTGTTGAAAGGGGCAATGATCACTTACCGGAAGAAGCAGCATTGGAAGGCCTCCCGCAAGGTGACAGTGTGACCTGCGCAGCGTCCGCGCAACGAAAGACGGCCGGACGCAATGGCAGGCTGTGATGGACACTGGTGTCTGCCATTTAACATCTCTGAAAATTATATGTTTCTGTACAACGCCCATTATTTTTATTTCCTAACAATGCATTGCATTACTGGGTAATAATTGTTCCCACTGCTGAGACTCAAGTCTCCTCTCTATGAGAGGGAATGGCCCGTAATTTACCACGCGGGCCCAGTGCGGGTTGGTGGATGTCACATGTTTTCAAATTTTTGGTTCTAGGACATGCCGGTTTCCCCACGATGTTTTCCTTCACCGTTTTTGAGAGCTGTGGTGACGAAATAAATTACACAAAGTAAAGCACCTGACTGGATTTGATCCCGCAACCTACAATTCGTCAGTTGGGGTCGTTGCCACTCGGCCACCACTGCCCTCATGTCTCAATAACTTCAACTAAAAAATAAACCTTCAGTATTGAAAATGGAATGTAAAGAGAAATAAAATTCAATTGAACCGTCATTTTTTAAAGTGTCTGTATTGGTTTTCCGAGAAAATTCAATTCAGTTTCAATTTTATTTTGCAATAAGAAAGATAGGAGTTGATTAATTAAATGCAGTAGCATTGGTTGAAATTTATTGCACGAATAATTTTTCAAAGACTTAGGCGCTTTTCACATGGAGCAACTATTGCAGCAACTAGCAACTAGTTGTTTACATATATTTCAATTGGACTGCGCACACATAGCAACTCGAGTTTCGTTTCGTCAACATTTTTCAGTTGCTGTAATCGATGACTAAGTTAGTTCCTAATTGCCGCAACTAGCAACTGTTAAATATTACACCGGTTTTCCTTCACCGTTTTGAAAGCACTTATTACACAAAGTAATGCGCCAGGCTGGGTTTGAACCTACGACTTACAACTCGTAAGTCGGGGCCATTACCACTCGGCCACCACTGTAGTCCACATTATACGTAGAGCTAAGGAGTGAATTTGCCTGCCGAAGTTTCCGTTTCCTAATAACTACAACCCTGAGGTCTTCATGAAGTACAACCTTGAAGTCAAGAGGGAATAGGATACTTCTAGGCAAGCGTGCTCCATTGTCAGCCACATCATTGCTTATCAGGTGACATATGTAGTGGTCAAACGCGACACTATCCATAATAATTAAATTAAAAAGATAAATTTTGATTGCCCTCTCACATTACTCTTCGTCAACCAACGCGCCATTTGAACTAAATTACTGTATTACAAAATTATTTATATTTTCATCTTCTTAGCGTGTCGATGGCAAAACTAGTAAATTTCATGCCTGGCCCAGTTTTTGGCCACGGCAATCGGTCCACTGATGCTGTCATTAGGTCCCCATGTTAACAGGTGCTGTGTAGGTTTAGCTTTATTACGGAATTTAATACTTTTATTACTGTACTCTATATACATAATATTAACATTATTCAATATAATACTTTATTTCAAATATATTCAAAGCGTAATTTGCAACTTCATAAATTCCGGGATTTAATTGTCTTGTTTATTATTCCGGTATTTTAGAGGACAAACTCTATGTTTTTTTTTTTAATTGATTTAAACTAGTTTTGACTGCGATCCCACCTGATGGTAAGCAGTATTACAATCGCTGAGGGTGATGTTACTTACTTCTACGAACTTTAGATAAATATTGTTTTTTTGTTGTTGATAGGTTCACACTTGTTTGCTATCTCACCTGATGGAAAGCGACGATGTGGTCGACGATGGAGCGCGCTTACTTAGAAGTAACCTATTTACTCTTGACTTAAAGATTCCCGGGTAGTCGCCATCAGGAAACACAGACACATTTTGACCTCTGATAATAAAAGATATGTAGTTATTATGAGATCGTTTCCTTGACATAGCATTAAACATAAGCATAATGAGCCTTATGATGTTCCCATTGCCGGGTCTCAAGCCTCCTCTCTAGCGGAGGGAACGGGACGTAATCCACCACGCGGGCCCAATGCAATCCGCATTGGGCCGCTGGATGTCACATGTCTTCGATTTTTTGGTTCAAGGACATGCTGGTTTCCTCACCATGTTTTCCTTTACCGTTTTAAGAGCAGTGGTGATGAAATAAATTACAAAAAATTATGCACCTGCCTGATTATACAACTCGAAAGTTCACCTCTGCTCTGTAATAGAGCAGTGGTCAATTTGTCGAAGTTATGTTAACAATTATTGTTGAAAATCAAAGTTCAACAGCAAACTATGAACTGATTTCTTCTCAGTCAACTCACCAGAAAACCATACAATAGTCCGTCAAGATGAAAAGCTATTAAACTAGAACTACCCTCGAATCCGCCCCTAACTGGCTATTATTAAAAAGCTAGGCATTTCATGGGGCCATTTCGACCCCTTTATGAGTACGAAGGGTTAAAAAATACCCTCCAAAAGTACTATAAAATGGCAAAGACTATAAAGCAGAGGGATCTTATTATTTCATATATTGCTTGTTACAGTATGATTGGGGGTCTTTCGTATACTCGCGCCGTTGATTTTATGTCACCAGGTAGAAGGGTTGGGCTAATAAGGCAGTTTGGGGAATGGTCGTCAAATTGGCGATGGGGACAATGTGCAATGGGGTAGTTTGGACTTGGAATGTGCTGGTAAGGAAATTGATGCTGATATGGCAACATAACATAAACTTCCTATGATTATCTTCAGAAGTTTTTTGAGAGACAATCATCACAAGATGGTCTTGTTATGAGTTTTATGATCAACTATCTTCTGCCATCGGCTTTGCCCGGGGTAGAGTTTCGTAAAATCCGTTTTTAGCTGATGTGTACACCCTTTAAGGAACCTACCTGCCAAATTTTCAGTTTCTGGGATTTCGTAATTAGTGAGTGGTATTTTGCTTTTATAGATATAAATATTACATTGTACTGCTCCTGGGAGTATTTTACGGTTAAACAACACAATAACAGGCTTTTATTCATACTACATAACTGCGTGACTGCTTTAGTCGACCGGATGGCCACTGACAGATGTCAAATTATTTAATTTCATTATCAAGCATAATGACATCGGGAAAAAAATCTGCTGGTCAGTACCTACATTTATGTTCACTTAACTGGTCAAAATGTACTGAACTTTCTGATTTTTTTCGTGATTTCAGTTTTGGTCTCATAGCAAAAGTTGTTTGTTGTCATGACTACAATCACGTGTTTAAGTATCGGTCACCCTATATAGAGAGGTATTTAATATTTGAGGAGGAGACAAGTGTTATTAAAAGACTAGTCCTAAGAGAGCTTAGGACTCGTCTAACGTAAGACAGGGCAAAATAATAAAAAAGCTGGTGGAATTTCATTTATGCAAAAGGATTAGTTAACGAGAAGTCTATCCTTCATTTGCTGACACATAATTTCTTGGACTGAAAAATTCGGGTATTTTTTTTTGTGGTAGTTAGAATCATCCCACTCTTGGGCGGAGCGGGAAATAGTGTCAGACTCTTCTTCTTCTTCTTCCTGCCCTTGTCCCATATTACTTAGGTTCGGCGCAACATGTTTTTTTCTTCCACTCTATCCTGTCAGCCGTCACACTATCACTAACTTCCTTTTCTTTCATATCACTCCTCACACAATCCATATATCTCTTCTTCGGCCTCCCTCATCCTCTCCATCCATCTACTTGTAAACTCAGAACTCTTTTAGTGTCAGACTCTTACTGACTAAAAACTATTCCTTAATTGCCTTTCGTGCCGGGGCCAGGCCTTCCTTTCAGAAGCTGGTTTTATATGAGGTGGTCTTGTCATTTTTCTTGCTGACTGCTCAAAGGAAAGGAATTAGGTACAAATCTCAGAGTTTATTGGCTGATGAGGGCAAAACTTACAAACCAAGAAGCATACAGTTTTTTTTTGTGGGAAAATTATCCAATGACATCTCCGCGCCCTTGGACGTGCGGGAGATAGTGTCAGACTTTTACTGACTATAAACTGACTCCTGTTCCTTCTTTGTCTTCGCTCCAGAACCCCGGGTCTCATTTTCACATTCTCTATGGCCTCAGTAGCCTTCGACCCTGCTGGGCCCCTACGTTTTGCTGGCATCTCCCTGAAGCGCATACTTGGGCTCGGTCCGGATGGTTACCGGACGGTCGGTTGGCGAACTACTCATTATTCACCGTCCGCAAAAAGAAACGTGCAGTTAAGGATTAGAATTTCCTGTTGGAGTTTGTTTTTACTGGTAGCTACAACCTCATTATCATCAGCCTTTTAATGTTCCCACTGCTGGGACACAGGCCTCCTCCCTAAGAGAGGGAATGGGCCGTAATCCACCACGCGAGCCCAATGCGGGTTGGTGAATGTCTTAAAATTTTTGGTTCTAGGACATGCCTGTTTCCTCAGGATGTTTTCCTTCACCGTTTTGAGCTACAACCTGGGAGTATTTAAATTACTTCTAGAAAAACGTATTCCCTTGTCGAACACATCGTATCTGACCAACAGGTAGGATAGTGGCCAAAGGCGAATGTATCAATTTCTTTTCCCAACAAACCGGAAAATATTAAGTTATTTTGCAGTTTTGCCTTCACTGATGCAAAGGTTCCTTCTATTACTTCGGTATCTCTTTGACTCGTTAATATTCCCACACGTGTGTGACTAGATGGCGTGCCATCTTGGATCACATAATCATGTTTGGGCCCATAACTTTCACCTTAATAAAAATGAAAAGCACTCACTACGTGAGGAAAGAAGAGAGAAACACTCCACTTCTCGCCTCCCAAAATCTTGTTCTGCCAACAATTTTATAATTGTTTGCTTATTACCTAATATACATCTTTATTTTTAGTACGAGTATATGTGAAACCTGAATATAGTTTGTTCAGAATCAGTAACTGAATCGATTCCAATAATTTTACATCATGTTATATTTTTTTCCCAATATTGGACACCACTAAGTACAACACAGGTTACGGCAGGTCATAGCGAGCATTAGGCACCAGCGCATAGCAGGGTGCGTGAGAAAAACAACCCCTCAGTGGCCCGGATGGCCCGGTGACCATGTGTTTGTGTGGACAACCAGCTAACAAGCTTATAACTTTGTGATTTTTTCATACTAGACCCTGTTTCGGATTTCACATATACTAAAAAAAAGATTGTATAGGTTCCATCTACACTTGAAAATGTGCAATAATATTTGAAATTTAATTTTGATCATCTTAACAAAACGTCACATCTTCTAAACCATTTATTCTATGCCGTTTTAACTGCCATCGTAAAGCAACGCACAGAATAATAATCTTTATAACTATCCATTTACGAACAACAGACGCGCTGTTTCCTATGGCAGTTATGAAATTATTGGGCATTACGCTCTTGGCGGTGATTATTATATAGGCAAAATACTTGGTTTGATATTTTTGTATGAGTCCGTGTGTGTGTGGTCCCGGGCATAGGTCGCGCTATGAAAGCTGATTTGATAACATTATAATGAATGATGTACTATTACTTCTGATAATTAATTTAGAGAAGTTTCGTCTCCCTGCCGGGGTCTGTGTTTTCTGATGGCTACAACCTGGGGATATTTAAGTCACGAGCGAATAGGATACCTATTTATTGACAGTCTTTATGTACAGTAGTATTCTCTACCAGCCAACCATTGGATTATAAAAGGCAAAACTATGGTAGTTTACTTCTAGGCAAGCATGCTCCATGGTCAACCACATTGTCACCTTTTATCAGGTGAGATAGAAGCGAGAGAGAATCAAAAGCGAGTCTATCATCAGTAAAAAAAAGGTTTTTGTGTTTTACATTTACACGAGTATAATTCTGATCCTGTAGACCCTGAGGTGGTTTTAATACTTTGGGCGTTTTCTTCCTGGGCACGCCAATATCACGGTGATATGACTCTCTTTAGAAGTGGCTACAAAGGCCCCATGGCGTCCTCACTCTACGCCTAACGCAGGTCACCACTAGATACGGTGATTTCGGGTGGTTCCTTGTGCTCGAGTGTCACCATGAAGCGGATCATCCGGAGGATACGCTGGAGCATACGGTGTAGGTCTGTCCCGCTTAGGCAGAGCACCGCTGTATCGAGTCTTTACATCTAGCTTCAGGGTTCGTTACGGAGCGAGAGGGAATGGGACGTGGTGATCTCATTCTGCGAAGCAGTAATTCGAGTATAGGAGGCGACAGAAATTGTGAGGAAGAGACAAGTGCCACGCGCGGCTATCGCTGGAGAAACCTCGGGCATTGGGAGTAGCAGAGCAATTCCAGGCCACCGCAGGCCCGAGCGTTCAACAGCGGAGATCTTTTGGCTGAATTAATGATGATGCCGATGATAAAATTGACCAATAACAAATAGTTATTGTGTATTGAAGCATTTTGTATCCACCGACATATCTGGGATATTGGAGCGCGTACCAGAAACGTCTGTGTATACCAGTCAGAACAACAAACTGTTGTTACGTTTATATAATAAATTATATATAGCGTTCTCTTAGAAACAAGAAATGGGAGCAGTGGAATTTATTGCACGGGTTCTTGGGAAAAATATATTATAGGGTTTCAAAGTGCGTCGAAAAGTTGGTCGGACTGTAATGAGAGTTAACATATTTGAATAAAGCAGTCAAATGCAAGTACGAGGATTCCTTACAAAGTTACTTAATTAAATAGTTCGATTATCGAATATATTTTCGGTTATTTTTATTTCGTATTACAAAAAGTAAAGAACTATATTTGCCATGCAACGTGGCAGTGCCGTCAATTTTTTGGGCACACTTCAAGTTTTTCTACAGAATTTTTCCAATGCTAGTGTTATGAGAATTTGATTCTTGCCATTCAGGAATCTATTCTAGATCAGTCATCATCATTGCTTGCCATGAGATGGGGAGGGAGGGTATTACAAAAGAAAAATTAAAAGGACATTCTGTCAGTTTAAACGGTAGTCAAAGTTATTGAAGCAAAAAAAAATAATTGCTACAACTTTAAGGTTCAAATTATATATGACGGCTCGTTCAGGTGGGCCTACGTGGGTATCGTGCAATGAATAAAAACGGCTAGGAACTGAATCAGTTTACTTACAAACAAACAACAAAACGGACAGTTTCAGAACGTCTTGACTCTGCGACGGCCTGACTGAGAGTGTCCGCTGTACTCGGCGGATTCTCCTTCCCCAAGCTCGTAGCCAAAGCGGAAACCGCTGACTCTTTCTAGGCGCGTCACCTCTATTTCTTCTAGTCGCTACTAGATGGCATGCCTTGTTTTGTTGTCAACAAATCAACGCTGGATCCGACATATATATTATAGTGTAAAAAGCGAGACCAGGTGTGGCCCAATGGTAAAGGTTGCGACTTACGAGTAGGTCACGGATTTAAATCCACCCAGGCGCATTACTTAGTGTAATTTATTTCATTACCACTGCTCTCAAAATGGTGAAGGAAACCATCTTGAGGAAACCGGCATGTCCTTCAACCGAAAAGTCGAAGACATGTGACATCCACCCACTCGCACTGTGTCTGCTTGGTTGATCACGGCCCATTCTCTCTCCTAGAGAAGAAGCTTGAGTCCCAGCTGTAGGAACATTTTAAAACTGTAAATTTTTTTACAACTATCACACAAAGACATCTAGTCACAAGCTAAGCAGAACTTGTGACACCTGATAAACATACTTATATATTTCTAAATACATATTATAGACTTTGACCCCTGAGTTTGTTTCGGTGTTTCTTCTCAGGGTAGTCAGCTAGGAAACACCGGCCTCATCTAGTTAAAATTGACGAAAAAAAAAATTGACGTGTAAAAGTGTTTTTGAGAACCTATTTGCAAAAATAAAATATCATTTATCATTTATCATTTATAAATATATATCTTTACAAATCGATCATGGTGATGTTTCATGTACCGGATCGACCCTCCACAGGATCAAAACGATCATGGTATATATAAACGGTGTATATATTTACGATGTAAAAGGACGTGCACAATTAAAAAAACTCACCTAGTAAGAAGTATACTTACATGATAGCCAAGTACTCACTAAAGTGAATGACGCATGCTCTGGCCCGGCCCACCCACAAACATACTTGATCTAGCGCTACAGGTCAATCAATATCAGCCTACCCAGTAATTCCTCTTATTTAACAGGAGCCGTAACTACTACTTCTAGTGTCTATAATAATTTAAACTATTAACAAGCCCTCCCGGGAATTAATCAAGAAACTAAAGGAGAGGTCTTAGTTAGAGTTTGTGAGAAATATACTCACACAGAGTACCTACGGAATTGCCGAAGTGTCTGTTATAGCGACTGGAGACGCTACCTTAACTATTATAACTAAAAAAGGTAAAGTTGTTTATTTATAAAACATTACCATCTGCCATCCGTCTCGGCTGGGCAGCATTCGGGAAGCTGCGCGGTATCTTCTCATCCAACATACCAAAGTGTTTCAAGACTAAAGTCTATGACCAGTGCGTGTTGCCAGTGATAACATATGGCTCTGAAACGTACTCGCTCACAATGGGCTTCACCAGAAGGCTTAAAGTCCCCAAAGGGCAATGGAAACAGCTATACTCGGAGTTTCCTTGCGTGGTCGAATCAGGAATGATGATACCCGCACGAGAATCAAGGTATCCAACATAGCACGAAGAATCGCCAAACAAAAGTGGCAATGGGCACGACACATTGCTTACAGAATAGGTTCTGGAGTGGTGGCCGCGCCATTAGCCATTACTCTAAAGTAGAATCTTTATTGTACATCAATAAAATAGTACCAAAACGTTTGCATAAACGATAGCACATAGCACATAAAATAACAGAAATACGTAATGTTACACTCGTCGAGTCAAAACTCGAATGGCTTGAATATCGACGTCAAATTGCTAACCTGTCAATTTTCTATCGTTTACATTTCGGGAACTGTGCATCGGCACAATTCCGCTTAGTCATATGCACAAGTCGTTTTGACATTGTTTATTGTGCATACAGCTATTTCTACCGGAGTCTGAGTTTCCTGATAGCTATATCGGGCTCCTCTTTTAACCTAACCTGATCCTCCCAGGACCTGAGCCTGGGTGAGGAGTTCCGAGGGAGTTCGGGCTCTAAGATTTATATAATGGGTTTTTAACTGCGGGTTTCTGAATTGAGTATTTTGAGTTAAGAACGTCCTAAACCATACTTAAATGCCAAATTTCGACAGGTTTACAGGCTAAAGTAGAGTTTGAGTAATTCTCAACTTCAAATTCCTAAATCAGAAATCGGGGGTTAGTCAAGAGAGAATATGTTATTTCTAGCAAACGTACTCTATCGTCGACCTCATCATCGCTTACCATCAGGTGAGATAGTGTTCAAACGTAAGCCAATCAATGATGCCAAAAAAACCAGATCCAATAAATGCTAATTAAACTGTTTAGACACTCACATAAAATAACTGAAATACATAATTGTATTTACAACATTATTTTTAGTATTTGCGAAACGTGAATATAGTTTGTTCAGAATCAGTAACTGAATCGCTTTCAATATTTTTGACAACATGTTATATTTTTTCCCAAACCTATTTAAAAAGGTCACAATTTGGGCACCACCGAGAATAAGTACAATACAGGTCACGCCAGATCATAGCGGGCATTAGGAGCCAGCGCACAGCTGGGTATGAGAGCAAAACCACCCCTCAGTGGCCCGGATGGCCCGGTGACTATGTGTTTATGTGGACAACAAGGTAACATAACGAGCTTATGCATAGGATAGCTTGTGATTTTTCACGATACAGATTCTTTACATAAACCCGTGTTTCGGGTTTCGTATATACTAAAAATAAGGTTGTATACACAAGCCTTTCACTTACTGTTCTTGCAAGTCATCAAATATTAAGACAGTATCTGCTTCCATTGATCAGTGAACAGATCTAGTCCAGGACTGGATTGTTCAGTGGTCTACTTGATTGATTTATTGATAGAACTGCGTTGAGTGTGATTAGCATTCGCAGAATGGATGACATATGTCGCGCAACCATACGGCAAGGGCAACGTAGCACTGCCAAATACAGGGTGTGTCAGACATCGAAGCACAAACGAATACCATGGGTCCAGTACATGATTCTGATTCTGGACCCCCCAGTTGTGGATTTTTAGTCAGCTTTAGGGTTTCGTCCCTTAAAAGGAAAAAAACAGAAACCTTATAAGATCACTTTGTTTTCGGTCTGTCTGTATGTCAAGACCTATTATTTCGGGAATGCGTCGAGGTATCGAAATGAAATTTAAACCATAACATGGTTTAAATATAGTATATAATACTCAGGTCTGCGGTCCATTGAAGCTGGGAAATAATCAAACTTATAAATTAAAAAAAAAAGATATGGCAGTTTATGTCGCAAAAAACGTATTTTTCGACCCTCTCAAAGGAATCAAAATTCACAGGGTACTTTCCGTTGACCGAGATTCCTGAAATTTTGCATGAAGCAAGATCTCATAATACAAATACAGGTAAAAATCTGAAAACTGAATTTGTGGTTACGTCACAAAAAAAAAATATTTTGTGATCCGTAATAATCTTCGAAACTAGAATCGGGGATTTAAGCTGCTTTCATAGGTAAGTTTGTACAGATCCCTCAGTGAGTCCGATTCGAACTTGCTCGGTTTTTTATTTAATCTGTGTAAAATCGTTATTGGTTAGAATAATGACTATAACAACCCCGATGAGTTACTAATTAATAATTTTTAAAAGTAAAATTAATTTATTTATTTCACTAAAAATGTCACGATACAGGAGTAATTCCTAGTGTGGGGCACTTTCTTTTGAAAAAAAATATCTGATACATCCTGTATAATTTTTGTTTTCTTGCACAGCAATAGAGTGATGTCAGATGCAAAATTATTTGGGGTCGGCGCAATACGTATTTTTCTTCCACCCGGTTCTGTCACCCGTCACGCTATCACTAATTCCTCTTCTTTTTTCACACAATCCATTCATCTTTTTTTTGGTCTCCCTCTCTCTTTTAGTAACATGCGTTTCATCCCTTCTCTTTACATGGCCCTACCAAGATAAACGTTTCCTTTTCAACTTTGAACATGAATTATCAAAACCACATATATATGTTTCATATCTTTGGCTTGCATTTCAATTCTCCGGGTATCCCTATTGGAAGTCAGTCAATAGGTTTCGGCCCTGCTGAGCCCGTATGCTTTTACTGACATCTTCTTAAGACGCGCGTGGTTCGCTCGTAGTTACACGCCGTCAACGAATCGGGCTCAGTCCGGACGGTTACTGTACGACGAGACAGCGAGTTAACTTATATGACATTACCTTGTAGCGGTCAGCAAGAAATATGACAAGACAACCTCATAAAAAACAACCCGATTTATTCAGTCCAAGAAATTATGTCTCGGCAAAAGAAGGATAGCCTCGTTGTTAACTAATCCTTTTGTACAAACGGGATTCTGCCAGTTCTTTTTATTATTTTTCCCTGTCTTATTAAAGACGAGTCCCAAGGGAGATATTCGACAAAGAAATTAAGTGAACTCAACCATTTTAACAGTAAATTGAACTACTCTAGGGACTTCAGTGGCAAATGGTATCACTTACTTACATAAAAAAAAAATTGGGGTTTTTTTATGGTAGTTAAAATCATCCAATGACAAATCCCGTCCTTGGGCGGGGCGGGAGTTTGTGTTCTGACACTAAGAGTCTGCTCTTACTGACTAAAAAGCTACCCTGTTTCTTCAGTGCCTCGGGATTCACTTTCGCCTAACCTTAGGCCCTTTCTACTTTAGTGGCCAATGGTGCATTTAGCTGGAAGACTCACTAATATTATCACTTACATACAATGAAAAGTCTTGAGCCGTTTATTTAAATTTATTGAGTTTATTATAATTTGGGTCCCAAATACGGCAAGTTTGCTTATTAACAACACCATTCATCCAAAAATGCGAATGGCCATCGCTCAGATTCAGCCGGATCTATGCAGTAGAGTAACTGAAAATTGGACCTCTCGGATCCGTGCCACCGTTCGAAGCCGCGGTGGACATTTAAACGATGTCATATTTCATAAATAATGGTATAAATGGGCCTTTCAAATAAATAAATAATTTCTTTAATATCTCACATACAGCTTGTTTTATTTAATTTCAACATCGACCCGTCCATGTTGAAAGACCCTTTAGAATAAAAAAAAGCTCTTGGGCTCTGTAGTTTTTTTTTTTTTGTTTTAAAGAAATATTGCTCCACACCACCAGGAAATAATTCTGTATTGTATTTACATACACAAACATGTAAACTAAGATGCAAAAAACATCTAGACTTAGAAACAGTATCTGTAGGCCATGCAAATATTTGTTCCGTGTGGGAATCGAACCATTAACACGCAGTACAACAGTCAATTGCTCAATCAATATGCCAACCGTGCTGTCTAATGTCTATCCAAATGCTTAATTAGGCGGGTCAACACAGCAAGCAGCTTCGCGAAGCATTTGCCGCGCGAATCAGCTCGGTTAGTGTGGACGTGCCTCGGCCGAAGCAAGCGAGGTTTTTTTATTAGGCTTGCTCACTCTGTGTGGTCATGCCTAATGACATTTCGCACTACCCAAGGGCTGTTTTTTACCTCTTTATTTTTTACCAGTATGTAGTTAAGCAGTATCAAACAACGTAGCTATGCCGCCAGTTTTTTTCTTTTTGCACAAATGGGAATGTACCTGCTGTCTTACTTCCCAGGATGAGTCTGACTGCCCTCGAATCTAAATACCACGTTCACCCGTTAAGCACGAAATACCTCTGCCATCCAACCAATGCCTGAGTGAGAGGGAATGGGAAGCAATTGCTTCATTTTGCGAAGCAGTAATGCTAGCGTAACCGTGAGGAAACGGATTCGCAGAGCGATACCTGACTGCCATAGGTGCAGGATGACGAGCAACGGGTTGTTCATCTTCTGGCCGCTCGGTAAAAACCGAACCCGAGCTTTCGACGGGCGTAGTGTTCCAATTATATAGAATCTTTGAAACAGCTAAAGAATAAAGAAGAGGTGGGTTTTAATCAATAACAATCTAACACGCACCCTCGAGAAAAGTCATTAGATGATTTCCCAAATCAAAAAAAGTTTATGCATGTCTAGAAGTAACCTATTCACTTTTTACTTAAAGACGCCAGATTATTTAATCAGAAAAGATTTTTATAAAAAATATTGACACTTTCATCTCCAACAAACGACAAGGAGTCTCCGTTCTCTATAAGTAGTGACGTTAGAGGCGTTCATCTCGGCTTAAGTTATGCATTAAAGTTTTAATAAGTTTTGTTATGGAAAAATGTTCAGAAAAGATTAGTTTTTTGTAAAAAAATAAAAGATGTTACTCGACATCCGTAGTGCTGGTTAATTTTCTCTTCTTCTTAGTCGGGCACTCTTGTCATGGTCGTGGCTGTTGATGATGGACAGGTTCGTGGCGAGTTCGTCGTTTGCCTCCAAGGCTGCGGCATGTCGAGCGATATATAGCATTTGTTGGCATTATGCGCACATTGTACTCCAGTAATCTTAAATTTTACTAGCCTTATTTTTGTTAGTGTAAAATAGAGATGCGCCGAATACTGGTTTCACCGAATAACCAAATACCGAATATTATTCCGTTAAGGGTATTACATTGCTCAATGACCTTGATGAATTGACCTCTACACAGGCATTGCAGGGGGTGCTGCGCGCTGATTATTTCTTGATTACTTATCGATATTCAATGATATTAGAAAAAAAGTCAATACAAGTTATTCAATTTATCGTAACATATATTTTGGTATAAATTCAATGTATAAATATAGAGTCGTTTTCGAGAAAATGTGGTATTAATGTTAAAAAAAGGCCATATTTACCAAATTTTTTTTCTAGTGTTAGGGTATTTTTTTGAGAAACGTAATCAATAAAATTTATTAGTAATGTCCTTAAGCATCCCCTTCATTTTTTATATGGTAATCGTACATAAGGAATAATCTATAAACTTCAATCAACGTAGGTGTTTTTTTAGATTTGGGCGATCCCCTTAAGTTACCAAACCGAATATACAGCCCAATAATTCAGTTTTCCGTTCTATAGTTTTACCGCACAAACAAGCATCATTATGCATAAGTAAACCTTTCCTATTTCAATATAATTATTATAATTTGCTGGTGGGATTATAGCAACATAGTAATGTGAGGTTTGAATTGATTATATATCTGTGTTTAATTAAAATTTTGTTTGAATATGTTACAATAAACGATTTCTAATATGATTGTTAGTACATAATGATTACTTTAATTTATTTTGCCCTAAAGGCTGGTTTACAATGATCCATTAAACCATTAATTCATTTGGCAATTCAACGGAATGATTCGGCCGATCACGAATACCACAAAATTCTGCCGAATACGCCGATTACCGAATATAAAACGAATATATTAAATTCAGGGCATCTCTAGGGTAAAATCATGTTATAACTTCTTTCAGCTCCAGGTAGATCTAGAGAGATATATAGAACTGGGTGTCAAGTTCCATTTCTGTTGCAAAGAGTGGATCCTCCGACCTGAAGGGTGTTGTGTTTGATCCGGGCAATCGCCCAATATTTGATTTCAGACTGTTGTAGAAATTCGTAATGTTCTAATTACGCGGAGACCTTATTAGTTCCTTTATACAACAGTATTTGCGATATTTGTGAAACCAGAATATAGTTTGTTCAGTAATTGAATCGATTCCAACAATTTTTACTCCAAGTTATATTTTTTACCAAAAATATTTAAAAAAGGTCACAAGTTGGACACCACCGACATTAATACAACACAGGTCACTGCAGGTCATTGCGGGCATCAGGAAAACTACTCCTGTCTCCCAGATGGCCCGATAACCAAGTGTTTGTGTGAACCAGGTAACATAACAAGCTTATAACTTTGTGATTTTTCATGATACAGTTATGAAATTTTGTACATAGATTCTTTGCATAAAAATAGTAGATCTATGTTTCGGATTTCGCATATACTAAAACTAAGGTTGTATATACACTTTAGTAAACCAAATAAAAATTTTGTGGAACGAAATACAAATATCTATACATTTGTAGCTTGCAACAAGAACTAGAGAAGGTTGGTAGCTGAATATAATTTGTAGGAAGCCTATAAAGGAAGAAAACGTAATACATAATGAACATCATCATCGATAAAAACTGGTTTTCTTCTCTTCTCTTCTCTCGTAGAAAAGTCGGCACTAACACACCTGAAAGTTTGCTCACCTTGATTAAAACACAGGTTCGAGCAACAATTCAGGCCCATCAGTGTACCGTACTTTCTTCTAATGTTCTGTGTTATTCTTCTCTTCTCTTCTGTAACATTCTTGTTTGTTCTTCGGTGATATTCTTCCTTCTTCCGTTTCTTCTTTTTTTTTTGAAAGTTATAGAAAAAGCTCTCTTTAAAACTGTTTATTGCTAACAAAAAAATGTTAAACAACTAAGAAAATTTTGACCGTTCCTTTAATCCGTGACATAACATTAGAACGTCATTGTGCAGTCATTACTTTTAATTTATTACAAGACAGTCGACCAATGATCGGCCATTATGAATTAACAGATTACGAACTTTTAGCAGAATGACAATGGGATCGTGTTGGAATGACGAATTTATGAAAATAGCAGATTAGGGCCCAGGAATCCGATGGATGCGAGATGCACAGGACCGTTCATTGTAGCGACACTATGCCCAACAGTGGACGTATTTCGGCTGAAATGATGACGAATAGGACTCCATTTTGTATATCAAAGTGAGTCAATTAACCAGGATCTACGAAACAACATGGCGTCTCTAAAATGCCAAAGGACGCGCCTTCCGAATAAGTCCAAATAAAATTGACAAGTTGCAACAACAAAAATTGTAATTACAGCTTTGGTAAGACTAATTACTAATTCTTATTATTAATTATATAGATCTATCTAGCCAATCATTAAATAAAAAATGATTGACTTGATAAGACATTGTAGTGGAGGCATAGAGCCGGTTTTGTATGGGTGAGTCATTTTGAAGGTAGACTGGTCTAGGCATAAAGGCTGTCTTGTATATCATATATTTCTTGTAATTGATAGTCAAATAAATTGTAATCCGGTATCTTTATTATAAAAAAAATCACGCTACCGTATCTGCTTGTCTGTCTTTTTTTTTTTATAGGCTCGCGTTTGACCACTATCTTACCTGATGGAAAGCGAAGATAGGTGGATGGCCGACGATGGAGCACGCTTGCCTAGAAGTAACCTACTCACTCTTGGCTTAAAGACCCCTAGGTTATAGCTATCAGGAAACTTACTATATCCAGTCTAAAGTGGACTGCTCTGACCCCCACAACTCAGTAGCTGGGTAGGTACGTAGGTAACAAGCATAGATATTATGTATATTGTAAGGAAATACACGTTAAGCGCTAACCTCACAATCAGAAAACCTAGACTCGAAACTCACACATCAATGATCAGTGTCATCACAGCCGTAGACAAGGACAGAGATAAGAGCCGGCGCTGTCGTGCAAGCGAAATAGCGTAAGCAACCAAATATATTATGTGATCGTTGCGACAGATGTGAAATCGATTTTGTATTTCTGATTGGGATGTTAGCGCGCGTAACAGTCACGCACTAGAGGCGTCACCTATCTTCCGCCGTTTTGATTTTAATCTAAAGTAACAAGATAACCTTTGGCAAGACTGGTGTCAGATTTAAATAGGTACAAAAAACACTATTCTAAATAGAGACTAAAGTATGTTTCCAATATTTGACACTTGACTCATTTTTTTTTAAATTGTACTACTAATACTTTCAAAAAGTAGCTTTATCAAAAAAATTAAATAAAAAGGAATTTTCAAATTCAAAAGGGAAACTATCAAATAACAATATAAGGACGCAACTAATGAAATGTGACGTTACTGCATTTATATGTATATTCGTTAAGCGCTAACATAGCAATTAGAATACTTGAAATCGAAATTCACACATCTACTACCTGTAGTCACTGATAGACAAGGACAGAGATAAGAGCCGGCGCTGTCGTGCGAGCGAAATATCGTTCGCCGCCGAATGTGTATGAGTCTTTCTTTCTCATTTCAGCGGTCCATGCACTAAAGGTGAGTCACCTATCGTCCACTGTTTTGATTATATCGCTATTGAATCACATGACTGTGCTCAAAAGAGAAAGCGAGATATTCCCACCACGCCCCCACTTTTCCTCAAACCAATATTGCATTTCATTTTTAGCATTTCACATGCTAATTGCTGTTTTATTTAATAACCAATTGTGATGCTGTTTTCAGAAATAGATTTCTTTTTAGTGCTTTTAATGTTTAGTCTAAAATATTGTACAAAAAAAAAAAACACAGGCTACCCCAATTCTGATATAGGTACGTAACCCCCTTCGTTAACGATCTAAACTCCCGTCAAAATAATTGAGTTCCCATTATTATTCCAAATAACAAATCAAAACGAACAAAAAAAAATAGGTACCTCCTCACTAAACAGTTACCTGCAAAACAAATACAAATCAAACACGACACTATCGACAAAAAATCTACATCATTATTACACTGACAGCAAAAAAGGCGCGAAAAAGTCTTTTGACATCTGTCAATTACCACGCGCGTTCGGAAACACGACACGAACGGACCCTAGATTATTGCGAACAAATAATCGGTGACATGTAAATTGGCTTAGTTAGTTTTGCTGTAGTATTTGTACATGTTTCAAAATAATGGTTGGTCGGTTATTATAACGGTGATACTAGTTGCGTAGGGCGCCCGCAGCGACGGGTAGATATGTACATTGAGGCTAGTTTGTATATTCGGTTTTGATATGGTGGCCTTGTTAAACAGACATGCGACACGTGGGCAAAAAGACTTTAATCATATTCTTGAGCTCTTACAGTTGTATCGCACAGTAAGCACAGGGGTTGAGCTATTGGTTGCTGTGCAGCGTGTAGCTGATACGATTTACACACGAATGAAATATTTGTATGTACAAAAGTGAGTCCATGGAGTTTCTTGCACGTTCTTCTCCGTAGAGATCTAAGTACGTTTTAGAACGTCCAATTTAGCTTGACTTTTTTTAACTGACCGACATTTTGACAATTCAAAAGTGCCTGTGAATGGAATGGACTGTAAATTAAAAAAAAATTAACGCATTAAGAGCTCATGGAATTTGCAAATACTTATATAAAAACTTTCGAAAATTGAAGTTTCGCTGGAGTATTAACCTAAACACTTTCGGTAAATACTGGCAAAATGTACGTTATGCATTATGTCTCAAAAAAACCATGAACATCAGAAAACAGACAGAAAAAAACAGTACTTTTACTGACATGCGTGATGGAAACTTAACATCATGGCGAACGCGTGTATAAAAAAATCGATTGGCCGTCCCTTCTCATGGCCCCGGCTGCCCCAAAAATGTAATTGGATATTGATATCCCCATAGTCTCATAGCACACCTAATTATATAGGTCTATAATGTAATGTAATACATTTAGTAATGGGTATTAGAGAGCGATCCATCTTTATGTTTAAAAAGCTAATGTAGTTTACTACTTTTATTATAATATTTTGCATGGAAAGGTAGATTCACGTCGAACTTTTTGCTTTTCTTTAGAGCACCCAACCCGTGATTCTGCCTATAAACAGCTCTTACGTAATTATGACGCTGACTTGATTATTTTTTTCTAGATATTTTGGAAAATCAGGAATCATGTAGTTATTATCTAGATTTCTATTTATAAAAAAGTTTATAAGATCTGTGTTACCTGATAGCTTCAACCTAGGGGTCTTTAAGACCCCTCGAACGCTGATTGTACACAAATTTGTAGGACAACTTGAATAAGCTTGAAAAATGCTAATTGTCGTACTGTATTCACGGGTGTACGAAATTCATTCGGCGGAAAATGTTGGTTTTTATATCTTCGTTTTTCCTGGAAAAAATCAGAAAAAAAGTAAAATGATTTTCTAAAAAGTGCGCAATTACGTAAGTAATAATAACACACCCTGCGGGCGTGGGTTTTACGTCCAAAGTGAGCAGGGTTACTTCTTGGAAAGCGTGCTTCAACATCGGCTACATCATAGTTTACCATAATGTGGATTAGTAGTCATACGCGACTCGAGATATCGTTTTTTGCAGTATCTCAGTAAGCGACATTTTCTGTACAGACAGAAGATACATGGCGGCACGAGCTTTCATCAATTCTATTTAATGTTAACCCAAAATTTCCACCCAATTTCATTATAAACTAAGACTCAAATACAACAGTAAATCCACTCGTACCAATGACCAGTGTTGCCCAAACCAGTAATAAGATCGAGATCAATTCGCAAATGTTGCCAACGTCAATATCTATATCTGCCAACATTCAATCGTAAACTAAGGTGTTTATTTCAAATCTTATTATATCCTCCTTCGTAAATTGTCTATGAGAAAAGCACTAGTGTTAGTTATATAAGGGTGATGCTCAAAGATAGCCCACGAAATTAAAAAGACTTAAGTTTTTTGTATTTTACAGATTTCTTTTTTTATTATGGTGGGATCATCTAATACTTCTCTCTCTCTTAGGTAGAGCGAGAGGGCGTCTTAAACTTTTACTGACTAAAGCCCACTCATTAAGTTTTCATTTTGCAGGTGAGAGTCGATTATAATCATAATTCCGCCAATCATCACCAACCACAACGACAATCACCTTAAGCGTGCGCTTGCGGACGACGAGCAACGTTTAGCTCGCCGTCTGTTTGAAAAACAAAAAAAAACGCATCAAAATCGGTCCATTCGTTTGGCCGCTACGATGTCACGGACAGACACACAGACAGGTCAAACTTATAACACCCCTCTTTTCCGTGGGGGGTTAAAAACTGAAATATACCATCGTTATTACTTCAAAACTTATATCTAAACTTCGCTTCTCATTCAAACTTACTCTACTCAATTTCAACTTGTTCTCACTGTAGCAAAGAGCCATATTTCCACCATGTTTTAGTTGAAATATTCCTGTTATAAGCAACAGGTTGGGAGGATGGAAATTCGGCCATTTTCCCCGCTGATAAATGATGTGTCAGGGCAACGAACAGCGCCTCGTGTTTTTTAGTGTTCATTTTCGTTGTTAAATTGTGTTATTTGTGTTTTGTTTTATGTTCCTTTTTTAGTTCTTCGAATGGTTGTGTAATGTAATGTTATAGAATAGAATAGAATAAACTTTATTGTACACCATAATAGTAACAATTAATATAATATATAATAATATATTCCATAACTATCACACAACGCCGTCTAGTCCCAAGCTAAGCAGAGCTTGTGTTATGGGTGCTAGACAACTGATAAACATACTTATATATTTGTAAATACATACATATTATAGATAATTTACACCCAGACACAGAACAAATGATCGTGCTAATCACACAAACATTTATCCTGGATGGGAATCGAACCCACGACCTCCGGCATAGCAGTCAGGGCCACTAACCACTAGACCAACAGGCCAGTCAAAATTCACAGAAACATAAATGTATGGGTACAATGGCGGTCTTATCGCTGACAGCGATATCTACCAGACAACCTTAGGATGGATTATAAGAACTTAAACTGTAAAGGGGTTAGTCTGCGGTGTACTTCTAGCAAATAAAAATCAAAGAAATAAAAATACGATCAATAGATAAAAAAAAACCTATAGACAAATAATACATAAGCTTAATATATATCAGTACGTGTATATAAAATAAATATATATATTATTATTTCCTGCGACTTCGCACGCGTAAATATAAGTTTCGCAATACAAATTTTGGACACCCATTTCATCCCTTTACGGAATGAATTTAAAAAATCCTTTCTTATTACTTGCCTACGTCATAAAAGATGTCACGTTCCTAGTCCCGATACTTATACCCATTGATATAGGTATATCAATAACTATACCAAATACGTCCGTATAGTTTCACCTTTTATACATTTTTTTTTATTTATTTTTTATGTTAGGTAAAATCATCCAATGACAAATCCCGCCCTTGGGTGGAGCGGGAAGTAGTGTCAGACTCTTACTGACTACTAAACCTAACCCGTTCCATTCTTTGCCTTGGTCCCAGGGCCCCGGGTGCCATTTTCACATACCCTTTGACCCCAGTAGGCTTCGGCCCTGTTGGGCCCCTACAGTTTGCTGACAACTCCTTGAGGCGCGCGGGAACAGTGCGCGCGTGCCCGCCGTCCGCGAGCCCGCGCCTACGGTGGCCGGAAATCGGGATCGGAATCCCGGCGGCGGCGGCGGCGTGTACGCCGTTGCCTGATGCGGTCGGCCTCCTCCTTTGCTAGCATTACTGCTTCGCAGAAGGAGGCGACCGCCTGCCACTCCTCCTCGCTCCAGAGCATGGCTTGAACCAAGCCCCGGCGCGAGAGATCGCTGCCGCCGATCGCCCCCACAAGGACACGACGATGCTCTTCCCAAGCGGGGCACACCTCGACTGTGTGCTCCACCGTGTCCTCCGGACGCTCCGCACAGTGGCGACATCCGGGCGTCGTCTCCGCACGAATCTTGTACAGGTACGGTCCGAACTTGCCGTGTTCACCTTTTATACATGGACTAGCGACCCGCCCCAGCTTGGCACTGGTGCAATAGTGATATTAAATATATTATGCATGTATTATACATATAAACCTTCCTCTTGAATCACTCTATCTGTTAAAAAAAAACGCATCAAAATCCGTTGCGTAGTTTTAAAGTTCAATAGGGACAGACAGCGGGAAGCGACTTTATTTTATACTATGTAGTGATAATACAATATAGGTAATTGAACCGACCTAAAAATACCATAAAATTTATTCAAACAGGCTACCACCAAAATACCACAAGTTCAACAAACCATCCCATAAAACATGAACCTGTTAACTAAACACGCGAATTCTGGTAACTTTCCTATACGTGTTTCCATAGATAGCCATTATTATAGGAATAGGTATATGTAGTCTATGGTACATTTAGGTTAATACCACCACACCCGCGGCTCGCGTGACCAGAGACAGAGTGGCACTACACGTAATTGAATTAGCCAATATATTCCCCTGTACACTTAATACTATCCATTTGACTGATGGTTATCGCAAAGTGTGCAGTCTGTTCCTATCTTTAATTTGTTAATAGTTTTATTAATTGATGGATTGATATGGATATGTCGGGTGGTATGGATTTTTTTTTATTTTTTTTATTTCGATGTTTTGTTACGGTTATGTGGTGTGAAGGTACTGTTTATTAGTTATTTTCCTTGGTATTGTTCGTCAAGTCGTTGAGTTAGGCAAAGTACTTTTTTTCTAAAACTCGAATTAATATAGGTACGTATGTTCGAAATTGATGTCTTTAAGTAAACGAGTCAATGATCTTGTAGGTAGCTGTGAGTCGTTCCGTACTAACTACCTGCAGTTCATTTTAAAAAAAGTACTTTATTTTTTAATTTTCTCTTTACAAATTGATAGTATTTCATGTACCGAATCGACCCTCCGTTGGATTAAAACGAACAAAATTTAACTGTGTATAAACAGACTAAGACCCGACAGAGTTCGTACCGCCTAATTGTCGAATTTTTTTTATGATTTTTTCCATATTTTCTCACTTTTCTAACCTTCTCTGGAGTATCGCGAATATTTCAAGGCCAAAATTAGCCAAATAGGTCCACCCGTTTTGAGACTAACGAACAGCTATTCATTTTTATATGTAAGAAGATTGACATTTGCTACTGAAATGTCATTACCTAATCATTTGACATTATCACAATCGCTTTTAATAAAATGTCACTTTACTCGTATTTACGCCTTCTTAATCATAAAGCTGACAAAAGCTCATTACGGTTGGAATGTTTTCGTTTTAAACTTTATTTGTATTTATTGACGATTCGCCTTTAATTGTCTCATGTATGGCCCTTTAGAGCCTTCCACTTATTTTTTATCTTTAATATAATACAACATAATTTTTAGTATAAGCGAAAACTGAATATTGTTTGTCAGGATCAGTAACTGAATCGATTCCAATCATTTTTGAACCATGTTAGATAGATAGATAGATATATTCTTTATTGTACACCAAAGATAAAATTACAATAGGAACTTAAAATTAATATTATTAATGTTATATTTTTTCCTAAAAATATTTAAAAAAGGTTACAAGTTGGACACCACCGACACTAAACAATAAATAGGTCACGGCAGATTATAGCGGGCATTAGGCACCAGGGTACAGCGGGATGCGGGAGCAAAACAACGCCTCAGTGGCCTTGATGGTTCGGGGACCATGTTATTGTGTGGACAACCAGGTACCATAATAAGCTTACAACTTTGTGATTGAAATCTCGTACATAGATTCTTTGAATAAAATGTCTAGACACGTGTTTCTGTATTTGTATAAACTAAAAATAACGTTGTGTATATTGCATTTTGATGGATATTTATGAATTTATTAATGGTTTTAGCAGTTGTCCCGTATTACTTGAGGTCGGACTAACACATTATTTTCTTCTATTCAATCAGCAGTCACGCTATCACTGATTCCTTTACTTTCATATCACTCCTCACACAATCTATCCACCTATTATTTCACTGTCCTTTTCGATCCATTAAAAACATTTATTCTCATAACTTTTTTAGTAGCTAACTATCGTTTAAGGCCCGGTTCTACTCATTTTGACCTTTTTTAAACCTATGGAAATCCATAAATATAAAAGAGAACACCATGAAAATTTATTTTAATAAAATTGACTACATGGCCAAGGGTTTGTCAAAAATGAAAACACGATATAAATTAATTAGCTCGATAAAAAAAAATCGCGAATCTGACCCTAATTTACGATTTCAAACGTATTTATCTACGAGATTACGTTACGGAACTATATGAAAGTTACAAATAAATTAAAGCTTGTTATTTAAAAGCGCTTCGCAAGAACAAAAATCTTGAATAGTTGTTGTTTTTTTTTTTATATATAAATAAAACCGCTGTTTTGGGGCCGCGAAGACGACATAATCCCGAGCGAAGTTCATACAAAAAAAATAGTGACTAGAACTGGCCCTTAATCCCTATTCTTCATATACTAACAGATACTGAATTCATATTCTGACTACACTACAATTTATTAGCAGTATCTATGCTGTGTGTTTTTTTTTTTACAGATATAATTATTTAAAATAATCATTGTCATTCCAAATTTGTCTTTAGATTTATTGTAAATATAATATAACAGAAAAAACATTGTATGGATTATAAATAAAGCTTTATGATTATTAAACCTATGCTGTAAAAAGCTTTGAAATTTGCAATAACTTGGACTAAATGAGCCGTCTAATAATTAACTACTATTGCTATTACACTGTCTGGCAATAAAAAGTGGCCCACTTTTCTATATTAATTGCTTTGGCCTGGATATCTACAATTTGAGCACTTATTACGAACATCAATATTTCTTCGTTTACTTAATTGGTAACTTCCTTGGTACTTTAATTAGTTTTTCTATAACTTGCTTCGGTAAAAGACGCTTTTACTTCTTTTATTTTTATAACATTTTTGTTTTGTTCAAATAAAAGGTTATTTTAAAAGTAAAGTCTAAGAAAAATTGGTTTGTTTTATTTTTTTTATTTTTTGTAAATATGTAAATACATAGGTGGTATGACAAAATTACAAAAACGCTATCTGCTAGGACCGTTTCGAGGTGGTTTGGGAAAAAAATTAACTAGAATTATTTGTAGGCGGCCTTTGCCCAGCAGTGGGAAAGAATAGATTAATTAAAAAAAAAAAAGTATGTAGTTTTCGTTCAAAATTTCTGATATCCCATCAAAGAACAAATTGGGTTGTCAAGATTAATAAAATTGAACAATTGCCAATAAATTACAGTTAGCCAGCTTGTATTTATATCTTACTAGATTCTGCCAGCGGCGTCGCTCACATGAAAGTCGGTTTTACGATACATACTTCTAATCCCCGTTTTACCCCCTTAAGGGTAAAGTTTCGTAAATTCTGTTCTCAACGGACATCTAAACCCTATAAGGAATCTACATGCCAAATTTGAAGTTTGTAGGTGTTTTTGAGATTTCGTGATTAATCGATGAGTGGTATTTACGCTTTTATAAAATATATTGATAAAAAATAGCTTCTTGTAACACATATATGCTAGCAGCAGCTTCACCTGCATGGCTGTTGAAAATAATCCCACGGGAACATTCTCTCGGAATAAACAGTATTCTATGCCTTGTTCTAGGATATGGTTTACTCAAGTGAAAAAAACCATTCAACCACGTTTAGCTGTCTTAGTGTGAAGCAAAAACATACATGCATACATACGAGTACTCATATATATATAAAAATATATAAACTTTTGCATTTATAATATGTATAAGTGTAATAGGTACTACAAATTGACGCTTAAAAGGCAAAAATGACTAAGCGACATTGAGTAAACTTTACAGGATATTAAATAGGATAATTATTTTTTATAGCTATTGCTGATATTATCAATAATAGTTAAAATTAAATATGTATTTAAGTTAATAGCATCTAAATCCAGTGGAACAGTGGTGACCGAGTGGTAACGGCCCCAACTTACGAGTTGTAGGTCGCGGGTTCAAACCCAGCACGCATATTACTTTGTGTAATTTATTTCATCACCATTGCTCTCAAAATGGTGAAGGATAACATCGTGAGGAAACCGGCACGTCCTAGAACCAAAAACTTCGACGACATTTACAAGATTTATTTATTTATTTATTTATTTAAAATTTCAGTAACAACACCTTAACAGCTAATGCCAATGCGATGCTATTACTTACACACATGCCTACATGTGACATTCACCAATCCGCACTGGGCACTGTGTTGGATTACTGCCCATTCCCGCTCTTAGAGAGGAGGCTTGAGTCCCAGCATTGGGAAAATTATAAGGTTGATGCTATGCTATACTACTGCATCGTGCGAATAAAATCCTGGACTCAACAAGTTGTCATTATTTTAATAGTATTTTACTAACAATTTTAACTTTAAATCACCCTCCTGCAAACTTTACTCATTGTCGCTTAGTAATTTTTGCCTTTCAAGCGTCAATTATGAATGTGTTCATACTACTTTTTAGTAATGACCATAGCTTGGAACCAGGGCCGAAGCATACTACACGCCACACCCTCCCGCTCCACCTTAGATCGAGAGAAGTCTTTAAATGATTTCCCACTTCAAAAAAAGCTCATGACCATTATCTCACTCGATGATGTTAGGTTATGGTATAGGCAACGATGGTGCATGACTGCTTCAAGGCATTCTAGGTAACTTGTCCAATCGTGACTTGAAAGGTTCCAGGTTAAACTATCAGGAAGTAACTCTTGCAGGGAGTTTAACTTCTAAGGGCTGATTTCACCATTCAATATAAAAACGCAATTCAACTAAACTGAGCTCAGCGTAATCTAGTTTAAAGACCTGAGTCGTAAACATGGGCGACCACAAAAGAAATGAAACTGAGTTTAGCGTAAACTTGGTTCAATTCATAGCGGTGAAACGCAAAATGAAGCTATAATCTCGATAAGGCACTCGAACTGCGTTTTGTTTTATATAATCGCGATTAGTTTCTTGGTGAATTTGGCCCTAAGCTGAACGCACAACGAATGAGTTTTAAAAACTTTTTAAGCGTGTGTTGAATGCCATATTACACTATTGCACTGGTGTATCACATCTAAGTTTATTATTGTTTTTAGGGTTCCGTACCTCAAAAGGATACAACGGAACCCTTATAAGATGACTTTGTTGTCCGTCTGTCTGTCTGTCAAGACTCTATATCTCGGGAACGCGTCGAGGTATCGAGTTGAAAATAAAACCATATACTCAGGTCTGCGTTATAAAAGGAAGTGACTAAATTTTGCACACTTAGTCGCAGTAGTTTCAGCTATGCGTTGATATGTCAATCAGTCAGTGACTCCTTTTATACACCGTCAAATTTTGATCGTTTTAATCCCGTGGAGGATCGTTCCGGCACATGAAACACTATCGATTTGTAAAGATAAAATAATTTCGTACATGCATAAATTAATTCGAGTTTAAAAAAAGTACTTTTTTATTTTATCTTTACAAATCGACAGTGTTTCATGTACCGGATCGACCCTCCATGGGATTAAAACGATCAAAATTTTACATTGTATACTATAGACTAGCTCCTGCCAGCAGCTTTGTCCGCTTGAAATTTGTTTTCTCAATGCAAACTTCGAATCCACGTTTTCCCGTTAGAAAATCCTTTCTTCGTTTTCGGTTACGTCATAAAAGCCAACCCAGGACAAATGTTTGTGTGATGAGCACGATCATTTGTTCTGTGTCTGGGTGTAATTTATCTATAATATGAATGTGTTTAGAAATATATAAGTATGTTTATCAGTTGTCTAGTACCCATAATACAAGCTCTGCTTAGCTTGGGACTAGACGATGTTGTGTGATAATGTGTGAGCCATGTGAGCCTTGTGCAAAATTTCACGCTCTTTGTCCCAGTTATTTTGGCTGTACGTTGATATGGCAGTCACTCAGTTTCTCATATAATAAATACGAGTGTCCTATTTCCACAATAATTCATCAAACCCAGCAGGGAACAGCGAAACAGCGGTAGTTAATATATCTTTATAGTTCCATTTAGCGCTTCCATTACACGTGTTACGGTCAATGGTAAAAATTAGGTTAATAGTCAATTTACGAGATGTATGAACTAGACAGTGAGTCACGATGCTGTTCGTGGATTGCTATCATTTGTGCTGGTTACAGGCGTTTGTGGGAATAGATGAGAGTTGAATTTTGGTAATTTTTTGGTTGGCTCCGTCCATTTTAGAAAGATGTGTATTCATCATTCTCCTACATATAAGATTCTAGCTCCTGTCACCGGCTTCGACCCCGTGAAAGTAGTTAGCTATTCAAACTTTTGACCCCCGTTTCAACTCCTTAGTGCTCGATTACGGAGACGCGGCGCATTGGGCATTTCATCGTACATTGCAACAGCGGGCCGCATCATCGCTCGCACAAACACAAACATATGGCAATGTACGACGGACCGCCCGACGCGCCGCGCAACGCGCCGCGTCTCCGTAATCGAGCACTTAGGGGTTTTTTTTCATGGTAGGTAAAATCATCAAATGACAACTCCCGTCCTTGAGTGGGGCGGGAGATAGTGTCAGACTCTTACTGACTAAAAACCTACCCTGCTCCTTTCATTGCCTTCGTTCCAGGGCCCCAGGGTTCATTTTTACATAACCCTTGGCAACTTCCTTAGGTGGGGGTGAAAAAATTCCAAAACCTTCCGGCCCCAACGGTCATCTATTCTGCGAGCAATGTGCCCTGCCCATTGCCACTTAAGTTCGGCAATTCTTCGTGCTATATCCGTAACCTTGGTTCTCCTGCGGATATCCTCATTCCTGGTTCGATCACGCAAGGAAACTTCGAGCATAGCTTTTCGTACCGGGGCCGAATCTTAAATTCAGAAGCAGACTCTTGGCACCAGTAGGCTTCGACCCTATTGGGCTACCTATGGTTTGGCTGGACCCCTACGGTTTGACTGGGCCCTTACGGTTTGGGCTGGGTATGAACTTGTGAATCAGGGCAGTTACCATTGGATCACCGCTGCTGCGAACTTTTGATATTGAATACCTAGTTACTATAAAATAGGTATGTACCATATTATTAGCAGATCTAAGGTATTGTGTAGGTCAAAGGTGTTTGCCAATCATGATAAAAATGAAAAACTTATTGAAAGTACATATCTTAGGATTCTAAAAAGGCTGGGAAAGGCTTTGAAATAAGAAACGAAATAGGCCGAAAAATATCCTATCTTACTGTCTACCGACCTACATAGTATTTTGTATAAAAGAAAAATATTTTCAGGGCTAGATATCGCACACAACCCGAGTCCTGTCGATATTTCGTTCCGTTCTATTATATTTTAGTATTTCGACCAAACGGAACAAGTTTCGTTCGCAAAAAAATCTATAGAAGACGGTTATTATAATAACCTAATCAATATTCTGGAAGCTAGCCAATTTTAGCCTTCTTCGGTTATAAAATCTGATATTCTGATTCCTCGAAAGTTTAAAAAATAAAATAGGTTAACACAACCGATTATTGGCTTCCTGCCAAAATTTCAACCTACTTACTTTTGCAAAATTGTTTCAAGTAAGCAAAATTATTTAAAGTAGCAATTATGCATTGCAGTGGGGCTGCGATTTATGGTAGAATTCCAGGGGTAGGTTCTTGGCACACTTTAAATAGATTAGCGCATTTTATACCTGACCGACTGTATTTGTTAGGCGCACAGAACTACTGCAGAATTACATATGTAGTTAACCTTTAGGTATTTAATTTTTTTTCCCTTGGTTCTAGAGAACATCCAAAGGATGGACCCTAATTTTATTACAATCTAGCCTTATATACAGACTAATAATTAATTTAATTATATCCTAAACTAATAAATTTTCTTAACTAAGAATGTGTCCCATAGCACTTTTCTTATTGTCTCTATTAAGGCGAATACACTTTGTTCTTGTATTTATTAGGTAGCAATTATGCAACATATCACTATTCACTATTACTAAACACTAACTCGAACAGTTTTGTTCTCTTTAGTCTTCTCACTATATTCGTGTGGTCGAGAAGCTGGATTGCCTCGATGTTCACATGCCGATGAAGTCGCTTTTCGTGAGCATCTGCAGATTTTTTTATCAGTTTGTCTATGAACTCATCTTTTAGGTCCCGATGTAGATCATCATTTCGTATGTACCAAGTATTTAAATACACGCAGCCGTTATAGTTTTGTTATACGTATTGTATGTCGTATTTCAATGCAGTGTCGATGCTTGCTTTTCTTGTTAAAGTTCTCATGAGCAAATTTGCTTATCTTCATCAACATCTTTTCAAGAGAAAGCCATACACAGCTGGACATAAAGCTCGCCAAGTGCCTCTACAAAGACAGGTCCTGTGCGTCTCAAATTTATCGGATACCCTTAACCCTCATCAGGTCGTCAATCCACCTTGTAAAAGACATCTGGGGCTCTGGGGAGGTATGAAAATGCATGCCAGGGCCCTGGAACCAAAGCAGGGAAGGAACAGGGTAGGTTTTTAGTTAGTAAGAGTCTGACACTATTTCCCGCTCCGCCCAAGGGCGGGATTTGTCATTGGATGATTTTACCTACCATAAAAAAGCCTTGTGAAAGACTATCCAAGGCTGCGTCTTCCTTTGACTTGGGTTATTTTGAAATGTCATATTTATAAGTCTGTTTGATAAGTCTGTATGTCGATTGACACCGTCACAAAACAGTTATTCTATTTATCACACTAAAATATTAAAGACGATAGTTTGTATGTAAGTCACACTATACTTGGCTCTTTCATATCATTTCAAGTATAATTAGAAATAATAATAATATTCCACAACTTACACGCAACGCCATCTAGTCGCAAACTAAGTAAAACTTGTGATGCGAGTAATAGACAACTTACCGATAAACATATAAAAATATTTATAAATACAAATGTTATAGATAAATTACAAACGATCATCTCATCATCCAAATATTTGTCTTGGGTGGGAATGGAACCCACGACCTCTGGCATAGCAATCAGGGCTACTGACCACTAGAGCAACGGACCCGTCATCATCAGTTTTGATGAGCCACGCCATTGAAAAATCTAACCAAACGCACATTATAACAGTTGCCATGTGTAATATCAGAAATGTGCGTAAACCAGCGCATGCGCATACAATCTCCTGAGTCTGTCGGAAACGTGCATTTGTTGACATGTGTCGGCAATCTTTGTAATGCATATGCATTATGTGAACAGTCGGGGACAAAAGTATAGCGCGTTGATTTTATTAATTATAGAATCTTACTATGTTTTTTTCGAATACGGTTTCCAAAGTTGCCTTTTTTACTACATATTTTATGGAAAGGAACAAAAAAAAAACAAAAGAAGATGAAAATAAAGATATAAAATTAATAAGTATATACTTTTGTTGTTGACTATACACTCAACAATAAAAGAAAAAAATACTACACATTTACACAAAGGATTTTGTTACAAGGCTGTAAGCTGGGTTATCTTGATTGAAAGTATTTTTTTTTGGCTTTTCAAGATGGCTTTTTTGAGGTGGGGAGTCATCAAATGTTTCCTCTCACTCGAGAGGGCGTGACAGCCTTTTACTAACTAAAATCGAGCTATTTTTCTTCAGTTTCCCTTTGCGTTCCAGGGACACGCTATAATGCTTTCAAACAAGATAGCAGCCCTAAAGATAACTGTCTATTGAAAAAAATAGATAATAAATCCTGTCAATACTTGTTTGTTTATAAGAATAAGCATAGCAAAAAGTAACAGCTATAGAATTTTCCCACTGCTGGAACACAGGCTTCCTCTCTAGAAGAGGGAATGAGCCGTAATCAACCACGACCCAGTGCAGCTTAGCGGCTTGTTTTTTTCATTGTTTGTGCAAAAAATAAGTTTTTTTTTCTTTAAAATCTATAATTTCACTTTTAAAATTTTGCATCTGTAGAATTTTCGGGACTTAAAAACCAAACAGCTATAAAGACGTAGTAAATCGGTCGCCATGTTACAAAAGTGCGCGAGCGGCGCGTGCGCAAGCAATCATTCAACGGATACGGGCCATATGTTCAGTTTATTGATGAACTTTGTACGCAACGCTCATCTAAGGTTGAATGTGTACGAACATCTAAAATCGTTTATTTAAATAAAGTTAAGAAATATTTTTTGAAGACAAAAATTACTTTAGGGGGTGCTCTAGTCAGTAATATTCTTGACAGAAAATGTTTAAAAAAACTAGGTTCTGCCTGCGGCTTCGCTCTTTTGAAGTTAGAAAATATATAGGGTGACAGGTAATTAGGGAACGATACTTAAACACGTGGTTGTAGTCATGATAACAAACAACTTTTACTATGGGACCTAACCTGAAATCGCGAAAAAAATCAGCCAAGTTCAGTACATTTTGACCAGTTAGCCGAACACAAATGTAGTGATCAGCAGCTTTCAGGTTCTTTTACGGTTTGCTGACATCTTCTTGAGACGCAGCACTACGCGCCGTCGATGACTTGGGCTTGAACCGGACGGTTACCGGACCGTCGGACGGTGAGGTACCCATTGCTCACCGTCCGGAAGCCACGCTCACGGTAGAGGTGGGGGTAAAAGGGTGAAAAATACATTACAACCTATTCTCAGACCTACCAAATAAACACAAAAAAATAATAAAATTCGGTCTAGTCATTTCGGAGGACTTCGATAACAAACGCTGCGACACAAGATATCAGACTAGGTTTACTCAATTTCTTTTGCTACTACTTAAGGCCCGGTTCTACTCATTTTGACCTTATTTAAACCTATGGAAATCCACAAATATAAAAAAGAACACCATGAAAATTTAATTTATTAAAATTGACTACATGGCCAAGGGCTTGGCAAAAATAAAAACACGATATAAATTAGTTGGCTTGATAAAAAAAAATCGCGAATCTGACCCTAATTTACGATTTCAAACGTATTTATCTACGAGATTACGTAACGGAACTATATGAAAGTTACAAAAAAAAAAATAAAGCTTGTTATTTAAAAGCGCTTCGCAAGAACAAAAATCTTGAATAGTTGTTGTTTTTTTTTTTTTTTTATATAAAAATAAAACCGCTGTTTTGGGGCCGCGTAGACGACATTATCCCGAGCGAAGTTCATACAAAAAAAAACAGTGACTAGAACCGGCCCATAATATACCACAACCTCCTTAAACACCCACCCAGTAACTGATCTCAATGTGTAACTCACTACCAGTAAGCCGTCAGATCGATCTCACATTAAAGTGTATTTTCGGAACGAAAGATTAATATTTTTTGGCATAAACTCAAAGTTTCCATCGTCGAGTGATGCTGCGCAGACGGCTATCATGTTATTATTTAGATTTTTCTTTATATTTTATTAGTATTACAAACTGTGAGAGTATTTAAGGCTCTGGTTTATGTTATGGAACTATAAATGGAAATTTTTTCTAGTTACATACGTAATACTAGCTTCTATCAGTAGCTTTAAAAAAAGAAAATTCATATGCCCATGTTTTTTTTTTTATGGTAGGTAAAATCATCCAATGACAAATCCCGCCCTTGGACGGAGCGGGAAGTAGTGTCAGACTCTTACTGACTAAAAACCTACCCCGTTCCTTCGTAGCCTATCGTGCCGGGGCCGAGCATTCCTTTCGGAAGTTAACCCATGACCCCAGTAGGCTTCGACCCTGCCTGCCTGCAGTTAGCAGGCTGGGCCTCTTCGGTGTGCTGACAGCTCCTTGAGGCGCGCGGGAACAGAACGCGCCGTCGACGACTTGGGCTCGGTCCAGTCGTGTATGCCCATGTCACTTAGTGTGGATTGATAGATCTATATGATGTGGTTTTCTAGCGCTTGTGATTATTATGGGAGTATAGTGAACCTCCCTTGTGACCATTTCGATAAAGCGCTGTTTCTGAATTATAGTGATAAAGCTTTGTAGCATTTTGCTGGTAAAGGAATTTTTGAAATTGGGTCGGTAATTTTTAAATTTATTTCATTTTATATTTATTAATAAGGTACACCAACAACTTGTTCACAAAATGATCAACTAAAAAAATCAATTAAAGGCATGCACATAATTCACAGTGGTTGTTTAAAATTAAAAAATCACATATTATAATATATATAAAATAAAATTAAAAAAGAAAGAAATGAATCGAATACATTAAAAATTACAATAATTCAAAAGTCAGTAGTAAATCAAGTAAACAAAGGTGGAGCAAATTTTAAAGACCCCCTAATAATTATAAGGGGGTCTTTAATTTTGCTCCATCTTCGACTACATCAACGCTTACGCATTTATGTGAGATGGTATCAAAGGCGAGTCTATAAATATATATAAAAAAATAATTACAAAAAAAAACCTTTTTATAATATTAGTATAGTACATTAAAGGCTTGCATGGTCTAGACAGGTCCACTAAAATCTGTAATACTTTCCTCAAAGGACTACCTCAATTAAACCAATAAATATTATCTGTTTATATGCGAAACCCGAAACACGTGTCTAGTATTTTTATTCAAAGAATCTATGTATAAAATTTCAAAACTGTATCATGAAAAATCACAAAGTTATAAGCTTGTTATGTTACCTGGTTGTCCACACAAACACATGGTCACCCGGGCCACTGAGGGGTTGTTTTGCTCCCGTACCCAGCTGTGCGCTGGTGTCTAATGTCCGATATAAACTGCCGTGACCTGTATTATTGTACTTAGTCTCGGTGGTGTCCAACTTGTGACCTTTTTTAAATATTTTTGAGAAAAAATATAACATGGTGTAAAAATGATTGGAATCGATTCAGTTACTGATTCTGAACCAACTATATTGAGGTTTCGCATATACTAAAAATAATGTTGTATAGTTCCCATATGATTTCACCATTACAGACTGTATTAGACTTATAAAGTTCGCCCTCTGAGTTTGCTTTGGTGTGTCTTCTTAGAGTAGTTAGCTATACTGGCCTCTATAGTTTATATGGACAGAGAAGATTGACGTGCAAAAGTGTTATCTATAACCAATTTTTTTAAATAAATATCAAGTTTCATGAAAACAGCTCATTATAAGGTAATGGCTTCTTATGCAGAGATAGCACAAGTATTGACAACAACGATTGTTCCAGATGGCTCGTAAGTAGTAAATACTTAGGATAAAAAGGAGTTGAAAACGAGAATCAAAAAAATGATGGAGAAACATGTGATGTGTACGATGATATGCATACAAAGGGAGTAATTACTTAGACGATAACCAAGAAAAAGCATGAAAGAAGTGACATTCAAATAAATTGGGATGAATACACGATAGTGATGATGTGGTTGGTCCATAAATAGAGCTGCATTTTAGTACTGATATGACACTGGCACGGAAAGCACTTAAAGTCGTTGGTCCTACAATTGATCTTTTCGACCGGATAGCCGTTTCATCGAACTATGAAGATAAAGGAACAGAAAATGGAGTGTCCTTGAGCACTCGCTTGAGTCCTATAATATCTTCTTCATACTTCTTGAACTTCTTTTTAGATTGGTTATATGATCACAATGCTACTGAAATGATGTTCAAGTTATTTTAAAACTTCCCATAACCCATGGAATTTGTTAAACGGGAGGTAAAATGTAAAACTGGCAAGATTAATGATATGTTGATATGGTCATAGAATTAAAAGCTCTGGTTTTGAGGTTTACAGGAGTGAGTCGTATTATGGTCAAATATTGAGGATATAAGGCATTACTAATTCCAAATAGGAAACTACTATCAAATTCCTATAAAATGAATGAGGATTTAACACCAATAGACTAAACTTAATACATCACTAATAACAAAAAACTATTATTATTATATTTTAATTATTATAATTTAGACGAATATGTAAATCACAATGATATAGCAAAAAAAAATAAACAGTTCTTAACAAGAAACAATTTAGCTTATAAGTAAAATATTTATGACTTACCAAATCTTCAACAAGGTAAAATTTTGGATCAGGTTCCCAAATTTTATCATTATACCTGGAAGAAAAGAAACGATTTCATTAATATCACTGTAGGATATTTTATGATTAGTCATAGTCACAGTAATACAGTAGTCATAGTAATTATTGTTGATAGGCTTACTCTTGGTCAGTATGCTCAAATGATGGTCAGCGATGATTTAGTCAATGTGACGGTCGACGATGGAGCACGCTTGTCTAGAAGTAACCTATTTACTCTTGACTTAAAGACTCCTATGTTATAAGCTATCAGAAATCACACAAATTCCACTCCCCATCTGTACGCAGAATGAATATGTTCCCAAAATATTTTGTGCGTACGGGTGATATTTCCAATAACATTATAAGCGTAGGGGTATCCTAATATCCAATAGATAACAGAGCTGTTATTGAGGTCCGATAGGCAGTTTTCTATAAAATACTGATTTTCGACTATAGTCGGTTAGACTGGATGCGATCACATTATAGTTGGGGAAAGACTAGGCTTGCAATATTTACTAGTATTTTTTTAATGATATATACATATATATATATATATATATAGGTACTAACCTATCCAGTAAGCACTTGCTTGACTGCGATTCTACCGGATGGTAAGCAGGATCCTTGGAAAATCCGCTACTATATTACTGTCTAGTTTAATTATATTTTTAACATGACCATTTTCATAAAAGTGATTTCAAGATTAATACGCTACGGAAAATTCTGGAGCATTAGATTATGAATCAGCTGATCAAGGACAGTAAAGCAAGCCTCTTTGCTCATGTCATGACACATGATATCATGAAGATTATATATGGTACATTATGATGTCATTATCAAATAACTATTTTACTTTGTCTATTTATCTGTGCCTGTGTGTATAGAAGTATTAACGATAAAAATAAGTGGCATTCGAAGTTTTGGAAATTTAAATTTAAGCGTAAAAATTCTAGTACTTTCAGTAATTAACTTTGTATGATTGGTCATTTAAAGTAAGTTATCAGGAAATTTAAAGTCACCGAAAGGGCAATGGAAAGAGATAGGTTCGGTGTTTCTTCGCATAATCGCATATACAATAAGAATATCTGCAAGAGAAGCAAGGTGCACATGCATGCAAGACGCAACATTAGAAGGCCTCTCACAAGGTGGACCAATGACCTGGTGAGGATCGTGGGATGGCGATGGATGCAAGTCGTACAGGGCCGGTAGACTTATGTCCAGCAGTGGACAGATGATGATGAAGTAAGTTATGTTGATCGCTATTCCCCGTAATTTAACTAAGTTTACAGTGTAAAATACTGAATTCTCTTACACACTTCCAATATGTTTTACCATTTTTATTCAAAGTTCAACACACCTCTACATCTTTTCTATTACTGCCTACAGCTATGAATTTAATATCTACAGTCTTTACATTATCAATTATCATCTTAACTAGAATAAAAATAGTGAATATAGGTATTAATACTAACATTACAAATACAGATTAGTCAGGAACTCCATTCATGAATTGACCCGCATACTGTCAAATGGGTTAAATGGTTGACACGCGGTAAACGAGTAACATTTCGCAATATTTCGTAATACAGTGGAATAATTACTGAGAATGCTTCAAATATATAAGGTAATTGACATTGAAATTTGGCGACTCGTGCTTGTGAAAGAAACTTTTTTATGAGATACATTTTAACGCCTCATTTTCCTTCTAACATAAAGTTCGCATCAAAATGACTCTGCAGTAACGCCTCTACAATTAAATTAACATTTATAAGATCGATTGTCTATATCTCAAGTATGTAATTTCCGGTAACATGACAAGCAGTTTCCTTTTACAAATTCTCATTTTCAACCTACAGCAAAATTCACCTAGTAAGCTAGCAGTACTAAATCTTCCAGACAACCTTGCCAGCTAAAAGAATCTTTTTTAATTGACACGCCATGTTGCCAGACAGCAGTTGTTCCAAATCCTTTGATATCGACTCTGATCAAACACAGACGGCTTCTAAAATAGATGTGTTTATAGTAACTAGAATAGCTTAATGTTTCTGGCTAGTAATCTTTTACACGAAAGTCTGTGAACGGCTGTGAAGTTAGTTGAATTTGTTAGCTGTTGGCTGATGCGTCAGTGATGGATAATGTCGGCAGATGTCACTTTCGAGAAAAGGGTGAGATAGACAGATTTGAATCTATAAACAATACCAAAATTCCAAGAGATGATGGTAATATTATATTCATTGGAATATGGTATACAAAGAGAACGATGTCATTTAAACATAGGCGACCTTTCAGAGCCTCAAAATACAAGGCCGTTGACCTCTTGATCCAAACGGTCGACCACCCTCATTCCATTCATCTAGTACAGACCTAATCAACTTAATGACTAAATATTAAAATGGCGGAAATACTCTAAATTCTTTCTAGTGACTCACTTTTGAACAATAATTAAGTTAACAATGTTAGTAATTGTGTTAACAAGACATACTAAATTGACACTTGACTGTCAGAAAATTGATATAATTATATGAACAATGTAACTCTGTTAGTTATATTAGGGGTACATTGTTAAAGCATTAAGGTTATGGTCGGATCGGAAACTGTGCAAGTCATAGTGATCGAATGGTTTCCAAAACAGGTTTCACTAACAAACAAAATGATGAAACAGAAATAAAAGAAAATAATAACATTCTAAGAGTACAATAATATGTGAATATAGAAGAGAAATCGTGCTTATACAAAAATTCGAAGTTCATAAAAGTGGACGATGATACTATTGAAATACTAGCTAATGAAGTAATACAGAAAGTTCATCCATGAGGCGTTGATGTGTAGTTAATATGTCCTCAGCCCAAATTCGAAGTACTTTTAGTGTTATAGTGAATCCACTGGTAGTAGGATAATCCAGCTTAACGATAATAAGATTAGCTTCGGTTCTTATAAACTAAAAGACTGATGAAAAGCCATATAAGTCGCGAAATATAATTCCAAAAAGATTTTGAAAGAAAAATAAAAGAAAATACATGAATCTCCTTGAAAATGCATGAACAGTTTAACATTGATGAACAGTCTAAAACAAAAAAATGATAAAAGGAAATTTTATTCCCTAGTACGACATAGAGTTTGATATCAATTCTCAATGGAAAAAAAAAACACACTTTTGTTTTCATTATCCACCATAAAATAATATATACCCTGTTAATAAAGATCTTTTAAACCACGAAAATCTTTTAGCGGTAATCCCGGAAGGCCCGTGACCTCATTTTGGAAAAAAAAGCGCCTAAAACAATACAAGAGTGGAAGAGAACAATAAAACGGGGTTTGAACGAATAGCAATCTAGGAGAGACGTTCAATATATACGAAAGATGCCGAATATATTGCATAAGCGAGCGAGTTTGAATACAAAATATATTTTAAGATTTAGATTTGAAATTGATTTTGAAGGAACCTTTATTAATACAGATAAAATATATGTTAGACTTGAAGATAAAACACACATTGAACTAACTAATGATAACAATCCAAATGACAATAACTTACAAGTGTAACATCGACCAGACGATCTCGATAGTCGTGTCCGCAAATTAATCGCGATTGCTCTCTCGGGACGACTAAGGAGATTGGATCTCCGTTAGGGGTAGTTGTGGCTAGTTCGGTACTAACACTCCTTGACACCTTTGGGATTGTCCAGGGTTGTGTTGCAATCAACTTGAATGTTAGAACTGACCACAGTCTAAAGGAAGACAAAAAATAAAAACTTTTTCTTTTCCAATCTATAGTTAAGTCTTATTTAGTTTTGGGGTTAGTGGTGAACCGTTTCAATAGCGTTAATTAAGTCCTCGATTATATCGATCAATATCACACTAATATTAAATATGTAGGAGTGTGTGTGTTCATATTTGTTATTCCTTCAAGCTCAAATTGGTGAGCGGATTTGGAAGAAACTAGCATACGGGTAGACTACGTTCTGTAATAGCAAGTAGGATACTTTTTATCTCGGGAGCATGTTCCCTCAGAATAATTTCCTATTTCAATGCAGGCAAAGCCGCAGGCAGAAGCTAGTTAAGTTAACATCTTGTAATATGCACTTTAAGATATAATGTAGATTTTTATAAAGACTCCGAACAACTTTGTAAAAAGTCCACCGCAGCTTAACATTCTGTACGGCATAAATATTTCAATTCTACTTTTACCAAAACTAAAGTAGAATTTTCAACGCTGGATACACGAAAATATTCATAGTTACTACTCCCCTGCAATCATAACCATTATTTTTGGCTCAGCTTTAAAAATAAAAAGAAAAGCGTCGAAAAGCAAAGAGAGTAAAATTCTAGATCATTTCGAGAGTGCTGTTGTTTATCTTGAAAAGGATATGGTGGTGCAATAAAGTGAACTTTGGAAAATCTGAGCAGAGAGTAAAGCTCTCCTATTTTATGCAAGAGTATCATGTTTGCAAAGGAAATGATTTAGATGTTTTGAGAATTCGCATTTTATTGCAGCTGAATCTGGAACCGAAGTGAAGGAGTAGTTCTGATCTCAGTATATCCAATGTACTCAGTGGTACCGATGATAATAATATAAATTCTAATACCGATGATACTTGGAAAATAAGGTATAACATTCATTGTTTTTGATATGTATGGTAAACTTTATTTGCTTTTTATCAGAAGATAATGTAGTTGAAAACCTAAATAAATTTTTTGAACATAAAACATAGTACAAAAATCGCCATAACAATGACACTGTGAATATGGATTTTGAAATTTACCAAAAATGGGGATATCCTAGTAAAACACATAAATAATATTCGATTCAACAAAAATCTACAGTTCAATACAAAACCACAGAATTCTCAAAAAAACATTTGGCAAAGCCAAGAAATAAGCCGTTTCCCACATCCTTTACCAATTTTAGATTTAACATACCACAGCCCCTAGAGACGGTAGATAATATACCAGTAAAAGGCTATAGGATTCCATTTGGATTCCTCTCTAAACCGCGATGGATTCCCGAGGGGGCTGACGTCATTCAGCCTCGAAAATAGGTACACAGCGATTTTGATAGTCTCTTTCGGTTTTTGCACTCATCTTGTCGGAGTTTTTGAAAACACTTTTCTAGCTAGTTCGTGTCTCGTTTAAATGGCTTTTTGATGTAGTGCCTTTATTCTGCACTTTATTGTACTACATATTGCGTATAATGTAGCATTAGAATGAGAAGCTTGGGAATGTGATATTGATAATTTTTTTGTCATTACATAGTTAATGTTCTGACTGGATATTTTTAAATGTCTCATGTGAATGGGTTTTTGGTATTTTTACTTTATATTTGTACGACATATTTTATGTGTAGCATCGTGAAATATCAGACATCTATATTTTGGGTTTGAAATATATTATTAGGTTTAATTTTATTATGTTTCGAGAATGTTAATATTATTTTAGACCTAACATAAGCTTTTCTCTAATACTTGAATATCTTTAAATAAATTATAATTTTGTTTTACTACAGCCATTTCTTGCTCTACATTTCTGATATCGTCATTATACGATATAAATAACAGGAATAATTCAGAACGTTCAGTATGGCTTGCGAAAACCAATTAAGGTTTTAGCATATATTTTCCTTATGGAGAAGTAAATAACTTTCAACGCATTTTACTCCTTTTGAATAAAATTAATTCTAATTCAAAAAGCATTCTATTCATCACTACATTGTCTTTGTGTGGAATGCTGTTTTGGTTCATTAAAATTGATATAGATTATCACTTAATTTACTGATAGTTATATTAAGTTTGCTTTCACTACTATCGCATTGTTTTCCTTAGAAGACTCTATGATCAGGTTCTGCCAAACCATATCTAATTATGTTAGGGTCAGCTTTCCGTTTCCTGTACGATTGAATACGTAGATATCAGTAGTTTAGATTTATGCCAGACTTCCTAGAAAGAAAAGACAGGCGGGATCAATAGCCTAATGTTTAAAACATGGAAGTACCTCAGTATGTTAAGATGGTTACCAATCCTCAGATCGACCTCGGCAAACGTTGCTTAATCAAGGAAGATATTATTTTAGCCTCGATTGACTCTAATTTTATGTTTTTTTAAGTAATGTCCTAGATTTAAGAGTGCAGGATAATTCTCAATGTAAAAAAGTATGGATATGTCAGCAGATAGCAGAAAAGTATGGTTTTTTTTTTTTTTTTTTTTTTTTTTGTGGTAGGTAAAAATCATCCAATGACGAATCCCGCCCTTGGGTGGGGCGGGAAACAGTGTCAGACTTTTACTGACTAAAAAACCTACCTTTCCATTCCTTGCCTTTATCCTGGGGCCTTTGGTGACAGTCTCACATAACCTTTGGCCCCAGTAGGCTTCGGCCCTGCTGGACCCCTACAGTATGCTGACAACTCCTTGAGGCGCGCGGGAACGGTGCGCGCCGTAGACGACCTGAGCTCGGACCGGTCTGTTACCGGACGGACGGACAGCGAGCTACCCATTGCCCACCGTCCGCGAGCCCGCGCCTACGGTGGCCGGAAATTGGGATCGGAAACCCGGCGGCGGCGGCGGCGTGTCCGCCTTTGCCTAAGGCGGTCGGCCTCCTCCTTTACTAGCATTACTGCTTCGCAGAAGGAGGCGACCGCCTGCCACTCCTCCTCGCTCCGGAGCATGGCTTGAACCAAGCCCCGGCGCGAGAGATCGCCGCCGATCGCCCCCACGAGGACACGGCGCTGCTCTTCCCAAGCGGGGCACACCTCGACTGTGTGCTCCACCGTGTCCACCGGGCGGTCCGCACAGTGGCGACACCCGGGCGTCGTCTCCGCACGAATCTTGTACAGGTACGGACCGAACTTGCCGTGCTCGGTCAGCACCTGCGCCAAACGGAAGGTGACGACGCCGTGGGGCCTTTCCAGCCACGCCTCAAAGAGGGGCCTTACCGCCTCGATCGTGGCGTGCCCAGCACGAGGTTGCGACAATCGCTCTCGCCATTTCACCATGAGATCCCGCCGGAGCTCTGTCCGCCATGCCGCGACTTGTCGCGGCAGCGGAGTTTCGCCCCGACGTTGCATCTCCACGCGTAAGTCATGCATGTGTGCAAGGACTGTTGCCTCCAAATCCCATGGTGGTAGGCCAGCAAGGAGGCTCGCCGCTTCGCAGGACACCGTACGGTATCCGCGGATCATCCGGATGGCCATGACCCTCTGGCAGGCGGTTAGCCGGGCCGCCACTCGCTTCCGTAGCGATGGCGCCCACACCGGCGCACCGTAAAGGGCCATGGACCGAACGATGCCTGCGTAGAGCCTCCGGCAGGAGGCGTCTGGACCCCCCAGGTTCGGCAGGAGCCGCTTGAGCGCAGCCCCAGTCGCATTCAATCTGGGAGCCAGACGTCGGAAATGCTCCTTGAAGTTCCACCGGCTGTCGAGGACGAGTCCCAGGTACTTCATCGTCGACCCGACACCGATGTGAACTCCTCCTACCGTTAATTGGGAGCCCGGAGGTGGCGCGCTCCGAGGGCCGTGAAAACACATGGCCTCGGACTTGTGCAATGCCACCTCGAGTCCCAACTGCTGTATCCTCTCCACGACTGTCGCAACCCCGCGCGTCGCTAGTTCGACCGCCGCCTGGTACGACCGTCCCCGCGCCAGGACCAGCGTGTCGTCTGCGTAACAGACCACGCTGACCCCGTCGGGGAGGTCGGCGCGCAGCACGTAGTCGTACCCGATGTTCCACAAGGGCGGCCCTAGTACCGATCCCTGCGGAACACCGCACGACATCTCTCGCCGTTTCACCTCCCCCTGATGACCGGGGTAGATGATGAACCTGTCCGACAGGTAGGCCTCGATCACCCGACAGAGGTAGTCGGGCACCCGGTGGTACCGGAGTGCCCTACCAATGCAACTCCAGGGCAGGGAGTTGAAGGCGTTGGCGATGTCCAGAGACACCGCCAAGACACACCTGCCCCGGGACACCGCATCCCCTGTCGTGAGGGCTCGCACGCGCATGATGGCGTCCACAGTGGAGCGCCTCCTGCGAAATCCGAACTGGCCGTCCGCAAGATCCGGCCCCTTCCGTGCCAGATGCACGACGAGGCGGTCTGCAATTACTCTTTCAAAGAGCTTGCCCACCTCGTCAAGCAGCACAATGGGCCGATACGCGGACGGAGAGTCCGCGGGGCGCCCCGGCTTCGCGATAAGGACCAGTTTCCCCGTCTTCCAGCGAAGCGGGAACTGGCCCCTCTCCATGCATGCGCTGAAGAGCCCTCTCAGTCGAGACCCGAGTTCCTCCATGGCCAGGACCCAGGCTTTTCCAGGCAAGCCATCGGGTCCTGGGGCGGTGTTCTTGGCACTCAGCCTTCGCACCGCCACTCTCATCTCCACCTCGGTCACCTCTGGAGCATTGTTGCCGTCGCTGCCGTCGTGGTCCGCATCGGACACCGCTGCTGGTGGCGGAGCCATAGGCGGGGGAGTATGCTCCCCTCGCGTAGGGAACAGAGCGCTCACCACACCCTCCACAAGCTGGGGCCGGAGACTCTGAGAGAAAAGTATGGTGGAATTTGGTTGCGATTTATCATATACAAACGATTTTTTCATATTATATCGAGTAATTACAATCTAACTACTGCTACATTTAATATGAAAATCTAATAAAGATTTATTACAATCATACGGAGTCTGAAATCCAGTGATAGATATGATTTATGATAGGCGCTAAAAATTGACATAGTTTTCCCCGACCTAACCACTGCACATATCATAAACAGCTAAAAAAACACCAACCTAAATAATATCATGTCTCACACACAGGAAATATTACCGAAACTAGAAGGTGGAAGGTTCCGAAAACCTTTTCGCTCAATTAAATAGCTGAAATCAATTTAAAAGGCCCGTAATTCCAACTCGGCCATCCGTATTTAACAGCCACTTACATCAGCTACTTTTTTCATGTGAGGGATCCGACATCCGGAATTTTTCAAGGCGAAAAAATCGTTAAAAGGCGTTTTTTGAAATACCTACGTGAATTTTCGGACTCTTTTGTTAGGAGTTCAAAATGAAAAGCTTCCTAGACGATTGCGTAATGAAAATGGGACCAACTACGACTATACTTCATAGAATTTTATCTAAAAATATTGTATTATCCTTAAATGATGTGCGCCGAGATAATTTAGTTAAACACACAGGTAATAAAAGACTACCAGTAGTAGGGAAACTTATAAAATATAAAGATACAAGAACTTTTGATACATATGAAATGCATATTGCACAGCTAGCAAGCAAACAGTAACCGTAGAACGTAGAAAATTTTAGCCTATATAAAAATAGGGCTAGAATAGTGACTGATAGTGCTCAAGTAGGTAATTAAATTATCAACGTTACTGAACTCAAACAAAAAGAGGTCATTGTTCCTATTACTTTTATAGTATTTGAAGCTATAGTACAGAAACAGCTTGCTACAAACTCTTATAAATATGAACCTTTACATAACTGACTTCATGTACCTTTCTCTCTTTTATTGGTTTTCCTATTCCTTCTACCATAATCATTAGCGAATCTACCAACAACTATTTCATCGTCATCCTCATCATCATCTTTGCTTTCTGCAAACAAGTTAAACAGCAATGGCAACAACGTAGGTCTCATCAAATCTTAAACCAGATTTGTGCTAAGCATATTTAAAAAAAGTATACAATCAAATATTTTTTCTAGTATCCGCGGGTTCTTTAAAGATTTCGTCACGAACGCGACGTCACACAATGATAGGGCAAATTTTTTATTCATTTCGTCATTCTTAAAGTGTACACGTTTACACTTGTTGCTTCGAGTTTAGTGTGATTGGAGGACATTTTGGCATACCTACAGTAGTCGATCTATTTATATTTTCATTCTGATTATTTTTGTTAGTTTTTCTCCAAATAGACCTGTCGTATATATATAATTCCGATTATAGTTATTGCATGCATGCTATTAGTTTAATCTAACTACCCTGTTCTGTCTCACAGCTAAACCAAAGGCTTTCTTCTCCTTTTTCGACATTTTTACAAATTATCTCTCCTTTACTTTGGGCAAGGCTTTTCTTTAAGAGTCGAGCTCGTGGTGCCATCATCATCTTGATCTACAGCGATTTCGTCTGGCATTTAATGAGACTCGGTCGTTCTTTTTAATTCTTAGTATTTACACAATAATGTGCTAAAATATGTCACATAGAATTTAAATTAGTAAAATTTGACTTTTCTTTTCTTATCTATTTCTATTCATTCGCTTATTTCGCTCTGATCACACAAAATACCGACTTTTCCCGAACTTTTATTTTTACTTTTCCTCCTAAATATGACGTTTTTTCCAAGGTTTCCTAATCAAAACTTAGTCAAACTTGGAAGCCGCCTTGATTGCCAAAAAAAGACTGACGCATATTTAATGTTAAATACGAGTTCATACTTTATTTTATAAGAAAATCTAATATTTACTTTGGGAACATTACCAAAAATTTAGAGAAAAAAATTGGAGTATTTCTATTGCAAAAAATACGTGAAAAATCCTTGAGATTAGAATATAGTGCGCACAGTTGGGACACAGACGTTTTCTCTGTAAGGAAGAGTGGACCGTCATCCACGACGCGGGACTTGCAAGGGTTGGTGGATGTCACATGTCTTAGATTTTTTGTTTTAGGATATCGTTTTTCACCGATATAAATAAGGATAGAAATTGGAACTACAAATTGATGAATTCTAAATGATGTTGGCCCTTAGACTGCTATCTCACCTGACAGAAAGCGACGATGCGGTCGACGATGGAGCGCACTTACCTAAAAGTAATCCTATTCACTCTTGACTTAAAGATTCTCAAGTTGTAGCCATCCGGAAACACAGACTCCGGCAGGGAATTCTATTCCTTAGCTGTACGCACAAGGAATGTAAGTGAAGGAAAAGGTTAAACTAAGAAATAAAACTAGAAGAAGATCAGGAAGATGACGACAGACAATGTCAAAACCATTTGAGACAAATATTAATAACTAAATGATGAAATACAGCGACAGCGTTTTACATAATCCTTTAGTGAACAAGATCTTATCAACGAAACAATAATAACTCTTCGTAATAAAAGGATCGCTCTGAGGCACGTGTTTGTTGTACTGGGCAAGTGTGAGTCGGACTCGTGCATTGAGAGTTCCGTACAATGTAATTTTTGTGACGTAACAACAAATTTACTGTTTTCAGATTTATTCCTATTTCTGTATTATAAGACCTTTACTGGGGCCCAAAGGTTGTGTGAGACTGTCACCACGGGCCCCAGGATAAAGGCAAGGAATGGAAAGGTAGGTTTTTAGTCAGTAAAAGTCTGACACTGTTTCCCGCCCCACCCAAGGGCGGGATTCGTCATTGGATGATTTTACCTACGTTAAAAAAAAAAAAAAAAAAATTATAAGACCTTTGTTTATGCCAAATTTCAAGATTCTGGGTCAACGGGATTTAGTACCCTATGAATTTTGATTCTTTAAGAGTATCGAAATATACGTTTTTTGCGACATAAACGGCCATATCTTTTTTTTCGTTAACTAAGAAGTTCATTTTTTTTAACAGCTTCAAGGGACCATAGACCTAAATATATTATGGTTTTAATTTGAACTAGATACGTTCACGCGTTCCCAAGATACTCGTAAACTTGACAGACGGACGGACAACATGTGTTGTGTGATCCTTTAAGAGTTCCGTTTTTTCCTTTAGAGATACGGAACCCTAAAAGTGAATGAAGTACCTCTCATTGTTATTATAATTAAAAGGAAGGAAAACACATAAGGAAACTGATATAATATCTAGAATCTTGTCGTCTAGTGGAGCATTTTTGTGTTAATTAATAAGAAACAACTCTTTAGGAGGAGGAAAATTGTTCGGAGGATAAGTACAGAGGTAAAATACACAATATTTTTTACCGTTGATGAAAGTTTTTGACCAATTTGAATGGTAAGCTATATGTTTGCTATAATTATGTATAAAGTGGTCAGCGATAGATAATGCTTACCAAGAAATTACCTATTACGAGTACGTCTACAGAAAATAGTGAGTCTATCAAGGAGAACTCTTAACGTAGTTTTTTTACCAAAACCAATAGGGAAACTGGTGTTGGTTTCTACCAGTTTTCTTGTAACTTGATGACGATGTGTTGGGTCGGCGCCCTAAGCTATCTGACCCACCCCTTTAATAGTATTTCAAAGGAGGTTGGTTAGTTAACATAGGGCACCGACTGTACTAGATTCATAGCTCTAGAAAATTTTCAACATTTTCATATCTTATAGTGAACATACATAAATATAATACATGTTAAACAACCGAAATTACGAAGTCCAAATCTTTCGAAGATATCAAAATATGTAATACTGATATCAGTGCTGAAATACGACCATAACTATTGTTACTGCCATTGCTGAACATAAAATGTTCATCCCCCAGCTTCGCACGGGTGCAATGGTGATATTAAATCTATTATGTATGTATTATATATATAAACCTTTCTCTTGAAACACTCTATCTAATAAATAAAAAACGCATCAAAATCCGTTGCGTAGTTTTAAAAATCTAAGCATACATAGGGACAGACAGCGGGAAGTGACTTTGTTTTATACTATGTAGTGAAGTAAAACTTTTAGTTCCAAGATTCTTTTAACAGGAAGGGAAAAATAAAGCATATTATTGAAAGTACATAACTTAGCGATAAAAAATAAAAGCCTTATATTATTATGTTTGTCGTCACTTAAAACTTGATCATACTTTTATTTTTAGATCCAAAAATCTTTTGGGTATTGCCCAGTTTAAATTTTTCCAGGCAACGGAATATACTCGTATATCCTCAACACATCGTCATGAGAATATATCAAATGGAGAACTAAACTAAATTCACAGAGTTTAATCGATCAAGTAACATATTTAAAATTGATATTATTTAATAGAAAACTCGATCAGAGCAGTACAAATAATTTATACACGTTGGATGTCTATATCAATAAATTTTCACCTCCAAAATACCTTATGATTTCCAAATCAAAAAAGCAAAAGGACAACATTTGGTATAGTCAATTTTGAAGCTAATATAGAAATTTAACAGAGATTTCATTGTTATCAAATCCTTCCTTCATAATATTATTCTCGCTTTAACAAAATTAAAATGCCTTGAAAATATTTAAATGATAATCCATGCATGCTGTTTCCTCCGAATTCTCATTGTTAATAAAATTATTATATTAACTACAAGTGACCCGCCCCAGCTTTGCATGGGTGCAATGGTGATATTAAATTATATTATGAATTTATTATACATTAAACCTTCCTCTTGAAGCACTCTATCTATTAAAAAAACCGCATCAAAATCCGTTGCGTAGTTTTAAAGATCTAAGTATACATAGGGACAGACAGGGGGAAGTGACTTTGTTTTATACTATGTAGTGATATCAACGATGGAAGATGTGTAACCTTCAGGTCCTTAGTTTGACCCTCGAGTAAAGCAACTACGCATATAGAAATTTGTTTTTCAGTTCTTACCTTTGGTTCCAATTAATAAATCCATGCCTAACGAAATCTGATCAGTATATCTTTTTATATTGTCCAAGTTTACTATTTTTAAATCAGAAGAAAGGGATATTTAACTACACACTTGCAAAATGGCTATTTAAATGTAGTTCAAGTTCAGTACTATACATAGTAATTAAAGGCAATGATTATAAAATCTTTGATGGACTGGAACAATTTGCCTGTTGCAGTCTTCTCGTCCGATTATAATTTAGGTGTCTTCAAGGCTAGAGTGAAAAGTCTTTTAATAAACTAGTGCGCCTCACCATCAACGATTGCATCACTGCTTATCATCAGGTGGGATCGCAGTCAAGCACTAGTATGAATTATTAAAAAAAATAAGAAGGAAGTATAGAAGCACCGATTTTGCTTATTAACGATAACTGATAATCCGAAAACCTGACTTCTTTATATTAAGTACCTTGTCCCAGAATATTCCAGATTTTCAGTACCATAAATCATCCTGAAATTGGAACTCTGCCTGATAAATGGCGCTTAAGCGTTTATTCCTAAAGTTGTCTTTAAGTTTGACTGTTTTGAATACGATTCTTCTTCGAGTTAAAACTTTCCAATCGCTTACTTCAGGACTACACGAATAAACTTTAGAGTTTAAGTTAGTTGGAATAATATTTTATGAAGAGAACTGGTCTATAAATTTATTCGGCAAAGTTTTAGACGTAAATGAAAACTTTTCTTCACGATTTTTAAGAAGGTTGGTATTTTTGAGAACGGTGTTTAAATTGGACCGGAAATTCGTTATTCATAGTTCACACCTAATATTCTAATTGTTTCCAAAAATTTCACTCAGATGTTTACATGAAAAAAAAAACTCGTTAATTCGTGTTCTAGGCTGGCGTCCAATTATCGGGTGTGGGCGAGCCCGACTCGAGACTGAGTCACTCATTTAACATAACACGATCGAAACAAATTAACACATATTAAGTTAACGAAGTCTGCGAGGACGACCGCGCGCGGCGCCGTCGCGTGGGGTACTGAGTGAGTTCGCCCCTCGTTCCTCACTATATACCATGGACAAGGGGTTGCGCGCGCATAGACAATAAAAACTAAATGCTAGCTCGCCCCATAAAGTGTCCTCATTAGAGAAAGGGCGCGCCAGCTATGTACACACAGTTTTATTGCAGGTGGACACCGCACCTCGTTTGGCGATCATCTGTTTATTTTAAGGTCATTTCTTGTCTTTATCGGTTTTGTAACTTATTTGGGGCTGGCTAAGGGCAGTTCGGGCAGGGTAATAATGTGACAGATTGAGCGATTATAGTACGCAATACAGCTATATGGTTGGCGCGCCCTGTTAAACAAATGTCGAAGAAAATAGGTAGATGGTGGAATTGTTTATTGTGAAACTAGGGAGCGGTCGGGCGGGGTTGCAATCGCGATACGGCCTGATTTATCAAGGTAGGTAGAAGCGGGTAGAAAAAAAATTAGACCTCACAAATTGAAGCCACCCCATTTTATTTTTATACGGCGTTTTTATCGTGGACACGTCAATCTGTACCCCTTTTTAAATATCGGATGGGTAGAGACAACTTTTCCACATTTCACGTGAATAGATTGGGGTTTTGTTTGCACGGTTTTATTTAGCAATGTGTTGTGTAATGGTTTTATTAATTGCACTGTCGTTTTTACTGTTTTTTTATTCGTACTCTATCAATCTGTGTAGCCTATTCCCAACTATATTGGAATCTTATGACGGGCAATTCATTGGTATATCTTTTGCATTACCACCTTTTCTTTTCTCTCTTTTATTGTACTTGCCTCTGTTTTCTCTGCATCACCCAAAGGTTGACTGGTAGAAAATGCCTAAGGCATTAAGTCCACCTCTGTACCTTTATGTGCATTGCATTGGATTGCATTGCATCAGCCTTATAATGTTCCTACTGTTGAGACTCAGGCCTCCTCTCTAGGAGAGGGAAAGGGCCGTAACCAACCATACGGGCCCAGTGCGGATTAGTGGCTGTCACATGTGTTCGAATTTTTGGTTCTAGGACATGTCTTGCCCATGTTTTCCTTTACCGTTTTGAGAGCAGTGGTGATGAAATAAATTACACAAAGTGCAAGAAGTATTAAATAAACAAATAATTTATTTGGATATCAGTATTTGTAATTTAGTAACCCGATACCCTCTTGGCAAATTTTCTGGGTAGGTAATGATAATATCTTAAATGATTATGGTAGAAAAACATAGATAACATGGATAGTGGTATGTATCTTAGGCGTCAAATAGGGGCAATCATCAGTCACAACGAAACTAAGAACTACCAAATCCTGCATCCGCGTAAAGTTCTCCGCGCGATTTCACACAACCCGAAATCAGCTATCGGGCAGTTACCCACCAGTCTGGTCGGAGGATCCTCCCTTTTTTCAGGCATGTGGGACTTTACTCTCTATTCCGCTTACCCCCGTCCCGTGCCCTTCGCAGCTACTACTAGCGCAGCCTTCGAGCAGCTACTACTTCGTGACGTCATCATCCCTTCCTCAAGCTTTCGAGCAGCGAGTCATACAACCAGCACTTACGGCTGTTTTCTTAGCAATGACAAACATTCTGGGGTGAGGTCTATGTTCAAAAGAGTCCTTTTGCTAAAATGATGATGATGATGATGAATGACAATCGTAAAGCTGGGCAAAAGCCTTCCTCATATTCTGCTGTCACTTCTAGGATGGCCTCCACAGCTTTTTCCTTCTGCAGAAACCCTTTGCGTGGCGACTCTTGCCCGCTATACGTGTGGCTCACGTGACTCGCATTTTCATTCACCACACAATGTCTCCTTTCAAAAAAATTAAGGAAAGGTCTCCGAAACACGTGATTTTTTAAATAAAAAGTAGAAATAAGGAAACAACCCGACATCGCATAGAAAATAAAGGATTTGTTTGGGACTGAAACTTCGACATTTCATCGAGGGGTTTTCCGGAAACCTTTTTCGACCTTTTCACGAAAACGTGAACCGAGTATAAAAGGTCAACCCGAAACTCAAGGGTGGCTGCCTTGTCCCGAGTTGAAAACAATGCTTCCAACTGAAATTAATGCAAAATTTAAAAATAAGTTTGCTCTGGTTGATTGATTGTGATTTTGTTTTTTTGGCTACACAGAAATTTCGGAATTCTATGAATTTAAAACAATCTATACAGTGTTTTCTTTTTTTGGTAATTTATATAACATGATCTATGACCCACAATAGACTTGAAATCACCCAAAAAACAACGAAAAAGGCTACGTTCCAAGTTTCCCTGTTGTGTTCCATTTAAGTAAAGTTTCAATAAATAATATTAAAGCAAAGTTTAAAGTTATAAACAGCAAAGTTATGAGCGTTTGTTTATATCCCAAAATCACACTCAATTTATGAAAACATTGTACAGATTATTGTAATGAATGAAAAAATGGCAATAAAAATGGAAAAATACCGCGCTTAGTATTTTCTAGTAGTAGTTGTTATGTATGCTGATTCGATTATGAATTTACCAATAATGACAAATTTTCGTGGTCAATTTTGGGATTTCGTTTTTTTTTACTTTTGACTACACAAATATGATCAGTAACAGGTACTGATTGAGCACCATTTTTTTGTGCACTGATTAAAAAATAGGGGTGTATAACCCAAAAAATCGACGAACTTAACTTGCTGTAGGCAGACCACATTGTTCGCAGAACAGAATGGGGCTGAAAGATTCTGGAGTGGAGACCGTGCACCGAGAGACGCAGTGATGGAAGGCTTCTCACAAGGTGGACCGTTGGCCTGCTTGGGGATTGCGGGAATTCGATGGATACGTGACGCGCGGGGCTATTCATTGAGGCGATATTTTGGGGAGGCCTATGTCTTTCGGCTGAAATGATGACGATGAACTAAAAAAGGACAATAAGTTTTGAGTCAATTATATAATATACAATATTGATTTTACTCTCAAACGTATCAGAGGAACAGTTAATATTGTTGTGCCCTACTTGTTTTTATGAAATCGATACCAATTGCAAAATAATCAAACGATCCTATATTTCAATTAATATTTTCGCGAGCGGTATGCTCATTGAAATGTATGAACCTATAGAGGTGTGTTTTTCGAATTACCGATATGACCTTGGAGTAGACCAGGGAATGTCTTTTCACTGACATAATGTTTATGATTTATGAGAGGACTGGAACAAATTGTCTGCTGCGGTCTTCCCGTCCGAATATAATTTAGGTGTCTTCAAGGCTAGAGTGAACAGGGTATAAATAAACTAGTGCGCTTCGCTATCAACGATTGCATTACCACTTACTATCATTAGAGATCACATTCAAGCACTAATTTATATCATTAAAAAAATATACAGTGAATGGAAGAAATATATTATAAGTCATACTGTTGTTAGGTTTTGTTCTTGATAATAAATAGTGCCTTATGTTTTTAAAGATAATTGTTAAAATGAGTTAAAATTTTAAGGATTCTTGTTTTATATAAACAATAATGTTTTAAGTAATACCTAAGCTATATTATATAAGTTATTTATTTCTGCTGTTTGGAAATGTTAACCCTTGATCTAATATTGATCGTTAGAATGAATGGGGTAATAAGTGACTTAACGATTGGACCACGACTCTGGGATCACCTGATATCGTGGGCCAATGAGAGAGCGGAACGCACGGGGGTTTTTGGCTAAGAACTTGAGCGCGCAAGGGCATTCGTTCCCGGAGGGACGATGGGGAGAGTCGATAGGAATAGTAGCTTTGAGTACTGTAATAATTAAGTATCACATAGTTGTTTGTTCTTAATGTAATTAATAAAAGTAAGTGAACAGTTTGAGTTTGTCTTTATACAGTCCTCCCAATTGAAATAGTCTTCCGTTAAGAATTGTGACCGCTAAGGCAACGAGTTCTATACTTCAGAAGTGACAAGTGCACCCAAAACGTAAGTATGCGCCCAAATTTTATATTTTCTTTGTTTGATGTGATTATAATTACGGGTTTTGCCTTTAAATTAACCTGAGTCAGTCTTAAGATAAGTCATACAGTGTGTTAGTTAGGCACCAATAGGATTTAGTTTTTTTTTTTTAAATCTTGTTTTTGTAACTAATTTTATTGATACTATATTATATTTGAAATTACTGTTATTTATTTATTGTGCACACCTACCACAGTTTTGTCTTTTTAACCCAAAGGTTGACTGGAAGAGAATGCCTTGTTGCATTAAGTCCGCCTATGTACCACTATTGTACATGAAGATTAAATAAATAAATAAATCATTAGCACAGAGTAAGTAATAGTACAAGTCCATTAGTACCATAGTTGAAAGTTTTCTTGCTAAAAGCTGTAATTACATTTTGTTTAATATTTTTGTAAGACAGTATTTTAGCGAGTGATTACCCGTTAACACTATTCCGTGCTCTCACTATGGAAGACGTAATAGCTAGCAAACAATGGAACTCCATGTTAGAATTTCCGTTAGTAACCAAATCGCAAGCTTAAAATCGAATGATTGAGGTGGGTGTCAAGAAACCCTTCTAAACAAAGCTAAAAATATTCAACGATAGAGGTGTTTTGTATTTTTCGTTAGAGAACTTTTTAAGTTTTTACAATAAGGTTGATATTGGGTTATAACGGCGCTTACCTACCAAGAGCGTCACCCGACCCTTCCCACGATAAGTTCGACCGTGGCGAGCGAGGCACTTATGAGGCACTTGACGCCGCATACCGCATCTATCGCTTATTGGATTTAAGCGTTTACATTTGGGACACAGGTACCTATGTTCTATTTTTAGAATGGGACGAATTAAACTTCATTCTTTATTTAAGAAATACCAATCTTGATTCCGAAAACAAAGGCGACTTGCTCAGCACACATGCTCGACTTTTCAATTTTCCAATGGTATTAAAAGAAAGGATAAACAATTTCAGACCATCGGCAATTAGTAACTTCTTATTCACAACTTCATTATACGGCTCTCAAGTTTCTTTACCGTGAGTTTCAGACAATGCTACAGTCATCGGGTCAACGAAGGCTTGTGACTCCGGGTCACCGAGAGCTGCACTCCGCCACGAGGAGCCGGAGTCGGCTGCGAAGTCGAAGCCCCGTGCCAGACATCGAGCTGAGCCGAGAGCGGCTTCGGGTGCTGGAGAATGAAGTACGGCGTGAGCGCGACCGTGTACGCGTCGCCGAAGACCTGCACCTCGCAACACGTCGCAGCGACGAGCCGCGTGAGGACAACCGTCTCCGCAGCGCTTCCACGGCATCGACACGGCGCCGGGACGCCGAGCCACGTGCAGAGCAACGCGCGGAGCGCAGACTACAGAACTAAGTACGGCAGGAGTGCGACCGTGTACGCGCCAACGAAGATCTGCACCACGCATCGCGTCGTAGCGACGAGCCCCAAGCGAACAACCGTCCCCGCAGCATCTCCATGGCATCGATACGGCCGGGATGCTGAGCCACGTGCAGAGCAACGTGCGGAGCGCGGACCACGGCAGCACAACCGCGTGGAATGGATTGAAAGGTCACGTAGTCTTTCTTTTTCGAAAAGAGATTTGTTTAATATTATTAGGGACTTGAGAAGTGCTCTCACATCTCCACCTGTAAACCAAGACGCAGCCCAACCACTACAGAAAATTAACCACGAAAATATATTGTCGAACTTTGATCCCTCGTCCAAAAACCAGCGAATAGACGTGTGGTTAAGAAAAGTGAATGAGTGCGCTTCGGTATACGGTTGGGATGAAAGCACCACCGCTCATTTTGCAATGCAAAAGTTGCAAGGTCTGGCCAAGTCGTGGTACGAAAGTCTACATACCATCCTATTTACTTGGCAAGAATGGCAAGAGAAGTTACTAAGCGCGTTTCCGTGTGAACAGAATTACGGTCAGACCTTGGAAGATATGATTAGGAGAAAGAGCAGATATAACGAATCCATTGAGGTTTATTACTATGAAAAACTTAGTATAGTGAATCAATGCGATATAGTAGGTACCCGCGCGGCAGAATGCAAATAAAACACTCAAATCAGGAGCTTTAGCACTGAGTTGTACCCAACCCGATCAGCTGTTACAGTATTTACTCAGCAATAGGGACTATAATCAATCTGGTCGGGACCGTTTTTACGCTAATAATAGAAATTTGGATAATCTTAAATTTTCCAAAACAGCGAGCAGTAGTTCTGGTAACCGACCAAGCCACACTAATGGATGTTACAATTGTGGGGAAATAGCGTAGACGTTGAAAAACTCTTCATTTTACAAAAAAAATGTGTGGGAATTCTTGCGAACATAGACCAAATGCAGAGCTGTAAACCTCATTTCATTAAATATAAAATGCTCACCCTAACAAGCATATACATTTTGGAATTAAGCAAGTTTGTAAGAAAGCATGTGTCGTTATTCCCTTTAGCTAAGAATCAAAGGCAACAACGCTCCTTAAGAGTAAAAAAAATGAATTAGCAGTACCGAGCTCAAAACTAGCTATGTATCACTCAGGACCTCTTGTAATGTGCATAAAAATTTACAATAAATTACCCAGTGAAATTAAAGACATAGAATTTGACAATAAATTTATAAACACACTTAAAATGCACTTAATACAAAAGTGTTATTATAGCCTTAATGAGTTTCTAAATTGAAATTACGCTAATATATTGATTACACTATTTGACAATATTATTTGAAAAATTGACATTCTAAAAAAAATTATCAATATTTGAAATTTGACGCAATGTAAAAATGTAGAAATGTAATAAAATGTTCAAAATAAATAAATTAATAATGAAATGATAGCATAGTAATTGATAATGTGATAATAATATTTAACTAAATAACTTTTACAATAATGCATGCAATACAAATTAAGATACATAAAATGTTGCGGTGCCCTAGCAGGGTTCATGTACGAAACTTATATTATATAACAAGACCTTGTAAACGACATGAATGCAAATAAATAAATAAATAAGATTGGCCACATCGCGGAAAAATGTTACAGATAATCAGATGACAGATTGACAAACGTTAGTGGTACAGCGCAGAAAACGATTTTATAAACGACAAAAAAACGCACATATAGGCAATTATCCTGGTTCTAAGTTCATAAAAGAGGTAAAAGTAAATAGTTGTTCGAGTAAGTAATAGTTAGAACTTTTATAGATTTTAGGAGTGACGTTACTCTGATTAGGGAAACTATTGCCAGCCAACTAGGAGTAACTCGCGATAATGTATCTACACTATTGAAGGGATTTGGCAACAACGTAGTCCAGTCGCTAGGAAATCTGACTCTTGACATGATTGTCTATGAGGTGGAGGCTAGAGCTGCTTGTTAAGTAGTGCCCAAATATCTAATAGACGTCCCTGTGCTTATAGTACAATTATTCACAGTGCAATCTTACATAGCAGTCTACAAAGATAAAAGTAAATTGCAATTGTATAATATTAGGGATGAATTGCCTTGTCCCGAACTTGTTGTTAACAGTGATAGCTTATTGAGTTTTTGCTGCTAATACAATAGACATATGACCCTGCTGCTGAAATAGAATTACACACAAATACAATTAGGTTAGGAATCAGTGGAATTGTTCTTCAACGAAAGCAAGACTTCGAGAATTTTCATTCTGTATCATACTATAGTCGGCAGACTTCTCCGGAAGAAAAGAATTTCCACCATTATGAGTTAGAAACCCTAGCAATGGTTTGCTACCTTCATAAGTTTAGATTATATTAATTATGAAATGAGTTCAAAGTTATCACTGATTGCGGCTTTCTGTGTTCTACACTTTCAAAGCGGGACTCGATACCAAGGATAGCATGGTGGTGGCTGACATTACAGGAATTCGACTGTACTGTCGAATAAAGAGCTAGAACTAAAATGAGTCATGTTAGTGCATTGTCTCGAAATCTTGTCAGATCGTCAGAATCACTCGAAGATCAGTTTCCAGTAATAATGACAATTAGTAGTGAAGTTGGTTTCATACGCTACAGTTACGTGACTCCAAGCTACGTAGGATAACAGACGTTCAAAATAGTTAACTAGGTGAAAAATGCCTACAGTACATTAGTCAAAATTATGTCATTAGGTTACTTCGCTATTTGGATGGTGAGGTAGAGAAGATCAGATGGGTTGTACCAAAACTCGCGAAGATTTACTGCACCCTATCACTAATGTAGAGATTCCATTCCATACGCTTCATGTGGACCACCTTGGACCCTTTGTGAAGCCAAATAAAGGTTTGACTCACCTGTTTGTAGTTGTGGACGGTTTTACAACATTTTGCTTCCTAAGACCCGTTATAAACACGAACACCCAAAATGCAACTAGGATTCCAGAAGACATCTTTAGTACGTTTAGAAACCCTGAACGTCTCATGAGCGCTTGTGGTATTTGTTTTGCCTCGCATACATACAAGCGATTTGGCCTAAACAAAGGCATAAAACATGTTTTAAATGCGGTAGCCAGCTCCAAGTCGAGCGGTACAATCCCACCATTCTCGATTCATTGAGAGCGTTAAGCATTCGATAGATAGATAGATGTATTCTTTATTGTACACCAAAAATAAAATTACATAAAGAACTTAAAATTAATAGGGTTTAATGCAATAATAAAGACTGGTTTCAGTAAAAGACGGAAACAGCAAAAAACTTATGCCTTCCTTTGTAGGACCGTAACGTGTTAGCAAATTTCTAGATATGGACTGTTACACCCGTATTGTGGCACCAATACCGGGGCTAGTTGATACAGAGAGTAGACGTTCGACAACGGTTGCTGCAGATCGCATGAAGCCGTGGTTCCACGTAACCGCTCTAGAGATCGCATCGACAGAAAAGACGTAGATGATAGTTACAATAGTGACGATAATAATGCGGGAGTAATTCCAGTTAGAATACGAGTACCTTACTTATTATGTTGTGTTTTGTTGTTGTTTTTTTTTTAATGTTTTGTTTTAATATAATAGACCATTTATTATGTACAGAATTTTATCCGTTGTTACAGATCAAGTACGCGAGAATCGATCGGTTCGTGACTTGATGTAAAAGTGGCCAAGCCTTACGGCTGCCATCTCGGGCACAAATCGATCGGCTCGTGCGGGCGTCGTTAGGTGATGAATAAAGTGATAAAGTAAGTCCTTCCGGCTGCCATCACGAGCATAAATCGATCGGCTCGTGCGGGCGTCGTTAGGTGATGAATAAAGTGATAAAGTAAGTCCTTCCGGCTGCCATCACGAGCATAAATCGATCGGCTCGTGCGGGCGCCGCGTGGCATCCTGATTAATCGATCGTTCAGGATAGTAGGGCACCCTGATTAATCGATCGTTCAGGGATTTGGTTTGTTCACGACATAAATCGATCGGTCGTGAACTTACTCTTAGATGTTTTGTGACCCAATTAATCGATCGTTTGGGTTCACTTTGTGTTGGGGTTATAATGCCCAACAGTGAGAGTATTGGTTCAAGGTACAGCGTGGCTCGTACAAATTGTTTCGATCCAGCAAATCGATTGCTGGTTGAAATTGAAAGTTAAAAAAAAAAAAAAAAGTTTGTTAATGTCTCTTTCTACCTATAATGTAAATGTGAGAACACTGTAGACTCCGCAAATTCTTAGATTAATTCTTATCATGACTCACTTTTTATGATTATTTTTGTTGTGCTTTCTGGTACAATATTGACTGGTCTACATTGTCCTAACATAATTTATTAATGAATACTGTAATATGAAAATATTGTAATATAAACCTTTTTTTTAAAAGAGTAACCATGGAGTTTCTTGCCGGTTCTTCTCCATAGGAAACGACCAATTTGGAACCGTGCACTAGCTTCTGACGTTTTATAAGTGCCCATGTAGGCCTATATGAAATAAAAACATTTTGACTTTGACATTATTGTATTAAGTTCAAACAACTAGTAATAGATACTAATTATTATTGTTATAAATTCAACAACCAATTAAAAGTCCGATTGTTAGGTTTCCACCTGGAGCCGTGTGCAGGGCCGCACACGATGTCAGGACGGACGATTGTTAGGTTTTGTTCTTGATAATAAATAGTGCCTTATGTTTTTAAAGATAATTGTTAAAATGAGTTAAAATTTTAAGGATTCTTGTTTTATATAAACAATAATGTTTTAAGTAATACCTAAGCTATATTATATAAGTTATTTATTTCTGCTGTTTGGAAATGTTAACCCTTGATCTAATATTGATCGTTAGAATGAATGGGGTAATAAGTGACTTAACGATTGGACCACGACTCTGGGATCACCTGATATCGTGGGCCAATGAGAGAGCGGAACGCACGGGGGTTTTTGGCTAAGAACTTGAGCGCGCAAGGGCATTCGTTCCCGGAGGGACGATGGGGAGAGTCGATAGGAATAGTAGCTTTGAGTACTGTAATAATTAAGTATCACATAGTTGTTTGTTCTTAATGTAATTAATAAAAGTAAGTGAACAGTTTGAGTTTGTCTTTATACAGTCCTCCCAATTGAAATAGTCTTCCGTTAAGAATTGTGACCGCTAAGGCAACGAGTTTTATACTGTCTAAATTGTAAAAAGCATTTTTTCGAGGTCGAAAAATTATCAAATAATTTCTCCTACTCTGGATAGAGCGAAAAGGAGTGTCAGACTTTTAATAACAAAAACCCAAAAACCCGAATCCAATTAAAAAGAAAACGGCCTAAACCAATACAAAAACTGATAACGATACCAGAACTAATAACAATACCAGAACTAATAACAATACCAGAACCGTTAACGATACCAGAACCGATACCGATACTAATATGGCAGTAAAACAAATGACTGCACTAAAAGTAACTGGTCAACGACTTCACTAAATGTTACCCTTGTTACACAGTTTTTTTTTTTATAAAAGAAAAAAAGGAAAAATTGAATTAATTACGTAAAAACCCGAGCTTTGCTGAAATTTTGACAGTTTTTGTTCGCCAAGAGAATAACTTAAAAACCACTTTACTGGCTAAGCTGACTAGATTAATTACTTAAATGGAATTTTTATTGGAATCAAATTAAATTCCTGGCAAGCTGCGGTCGTCCTGGCTTTTGTTGATTTTAGTACCTTTTAGTATAATTGAGTAATTCTGTGGTTGTTAGTAAAAATATTTTTATCCTTTTTCGGCCATAGACTGTACAGGGTCGTTACTGAGCTAGCCAATTTAATATTTATTAGTTATATTCTGACTTAAGAGTCCCGGGCTCAAACCCAGCCAGGCGCAGTACTTTGTGTAATATACGAGTATTTCATCTCCACTGCTCTCAAAACAGCGAAGGAAAACATCGTGAAGAAACCATGTCCTAGAACCAAAAATTCGAAGACATGTGACATCCACCAACACGCACTTGCCCGCGTGGTGGATTACGGCCCATTTTCACTCCTAGAGAGGAGGCCTGAGTCCCAGCAGGGGGAATATTATATAATAAGGCTGATGCTATGCTTTGCTTTGCCAGTTATATTCTGAGTTATCTTTATAATAATTTTTATTTGTTTATCAATTTTAGTTACGTTGCCGACATTAGCAAAACCGTAGACGTTCAAAACGGCCGAAGCCCACTGGGGCCATGCGACAATTTCTGAAATGGATACTCGAGGTCCTGGGATGTAAAGGGCAACTGAAGGTGTGGTTTTAGTCAGTAAAACCCTGACACGCCCATCCGCTGCACCTTAGCGATGACGAAGTCATTAAATGATTTCCTTCTTAAAAAAACCATGGCCCTGGAACGCAAAAGGCAACTGAAGGAACACAGCTAAGTTTTAGTCTGTAAAAGTCTGTCACATCCTCTTGCTTCACCCAGAGCGGCAAAAGTTATTTACTGATTTCCCGCTTAAAAAAAACCCTCAGTTGCACAGATGCTTTATTCATAAACCGACTCTATTACAAACGACCCATTCAAATATTAAATTACAAGTTAATAACAATAGAAAATAAACAGTAACCCCATAAGTAAACATTATTTTTTTCTACGCTGGTAAAAAATAGTATCATTGTTTCAACGGCTGAAAGTGAACAATAATTCCATTCTAAGCCGGGACTCGAACCCTGGACCGTGCGCTACTAGTAAAACAATCAGCTCTTGTTAGAATAACTTTAGTTTTTGTGTGGTTTAAGTTACAGGAGATTAGCGTCAGCGTTAGGTAAGCTCTCATACATAAATCTTGTAAATAGTTTTATTTTTGTTTGGGGTAACCCCCTAGTTGAGTCGACGGCGCGTTCTGTTCCCGCGCGCCTCAAGGAGCTGTCAGCACACCGAAGAGGCCCAGCCTGCTAACTGCAGGCAGGCAGGGTCGAAGCCTACTGGGGTCATGGGTTATGTTCGGAAAGGAATACCCGGCCCCGGCACAATAGGCTACGAAGGAACGGAGTAGGTTTTTAGTCAGTAAGAGTCTGACACTACTTCCCGCTCCGCCCAAGGGCGGGATTTGTCATTAGATGATTTTACCTACCATAAAAAAAATCCTAGTTGAGTAAAGCTTGCCTGCGGGTTGGTGAATGTCACATGTCTTCGAATTTTTTGTTCTAAGACATGCCGCCATTTTGATCACTATGTTTTCCTGTCGTTTTCCTCTTTGATTATATACCTGTCTTCCTTTACCGTTTTGAGAGCAGTGTTGATGAAATAAATTACAGAAAAAAATGCGCCAGGCTGGATTTGAAACCGCGACTTACAATTCGCGACCACCACTTGTGGCCACCACTGCTCTCAGCTCTCTCATGTTGCAGTGGCAGAGCATTTATAAGAAGCTGTTCACACTTGTCAAGTTTGAAAACATCGTGAGATCGGCATGTCCTGGAACCAAAAATTCGAAGACATGTGACATCCACCAATCTGTACTAGGCCGGCTCGTGATGGAAACGTCATTACTTTTACTAGAAAGTAGGCTAGAATCCCAGCAGTGGGAATAATATAAGTTTAACTTATTATTATCAACACAACTTGTGAAATGACATTGTGCTTACACCTCTGCAACACATAAAAAAAAAAGGCGTCATGAATAAAATAACAAAATATATATACAATTTTCGTCCGTGTAATTATAAATTTGATATTCAACAACGTCACGTTTTTGAGCTTAAAATTTCCGGAGGACGCGACATGTATTCAATTAGGTATAAACCCAAGTATTGACTTTACGTCATTTTCAATTTGTTCCTTAATTTTCTGCGATATTAAATTGAATTTTATTACGTTTTCTCTGGGATGAAAGTCACGCCTACAGGCCTTGAAAGGGTGGGTAGAAATAGGCAGTTTTAATATGTAAAGGCTCGCTTTTAACCTCTATCTCACCTGTTGATAAGCGATGATGTGGCCAACAAAGGCGCACGCTTGTTAGGAAGTAACCTGTACACTCTTGACTAAAAGAGGTTATAGTTATTAGGAAAAGCAGACTCCGGCAATTACAATGGATTTTGTGTCAAAACGCAATCGATTGGACTTGACATCGTGAATTCTTGCTATTTACTGATTTTTTTTACTGACTCAGATAAAATTGCCTTGCATTACATTGTATACTAACGGTTGAACTGATTTCGATGAAGTATTTTATATCGGAAAATCATACAAAATACTTTTTATCCCAGAAGTAATTTTCTTAGGACCATTTTCTACTTTCACAAATGCTGGCAAAAGTTACTGATAGATTAAAACAGTAAAAAAATTGTGAGAAGACTGACAGGAATTGATTCTGGCGACTGATCATGGTATTTGGAGGTTAAAAAAATACAACGAAATCACCGGAAACTCCGAACCGCTGCCGCCTATATCTCAAGACCAATAACCCGTCAATATTAGTCGCTGACTCATAACCCGCCAGCAACACTACTTATAACCTTCCATTGTAGCCCGTCAAAACGTACGTACAGTCACCAGCCTAAATATGTGGCTATTATACTGTTAAATTGCCTATAAATAGGCAATTTTAATAATAATAATAATTGGACTAATTTCAGGACACAGGGCAGGAAGATACCCAGGAGCCCAGACTGCTAGTAGCTAGAATCTTGTTCCCAATACCGGTGGGCTATTATGTCTTCATATTTTTATTTTATTTAATATTTTCATTATAATCGATTTCATCGTCGACCGTATCGTCGCTTTCCATCAGGTGAGATAGCGGTCAAGCGCGAACCTATCACTAATAAAAAAAAAAAAAAAATTTAGAGCCATGTTCACTCATGCCTAAGCTGTGGTTGTCTATAATTGAGTGTGCATTATAGGAATATGTGACGTGTAATAATTTTGATTTCTAAGTTTTTATTTTGTAAAACTCGTTGGTGATCCTTAAATAAACAAATAAATGTTTTTTTTTAATCAGATTTGTCAAAGAATTATTTAAAAAATATAAAATTATGTAGAGTGTGAACAAACAAAAAACTGTCATGTCAAACAAAAGTGAAGCTAAAATGCACATTCCAAAGCGTAAATCTCTGTGTAAAGAAACGTGCAAGAAACTCCATTTCATTTTTTGTAATTGTCAGATATTTATGCTGATGACTGTACCTACATAACGTAAGTCACAACTGAAAATAGACTAATAGTTATGAATTGGAAACTCAATACAAGCATTCGATACTGTGGAGTAAGGAGGAAGTATGCGGATAAATATAGTTTCAGGAGAGCTCCATGTACATTTTGATAGGAATTACATCGTACATTTGCATTGTTCATACAGCTAAGGAGTGGAATTCTCTACAGGAGTCTGAGTTTCCTTACAGTTAACGTAGGAATGTTTAAGTCAGGAGTTAATAGGTTACTTCTAGGCAAACGTGCTCCATCGTCGACCACATCATCGCTTATCATCAGGTGAGATTGTAGTCAAATGCGAGCCTACTAATAGTTAGTTAGTTTAGCCTATCATGTCCCACTGCTGGGCGACGGCCTCCCTCTCCCTTTTCCACACACGTCTGTCCATTGTGGGCCAGTCCCTCCGGTAATTATCTAGCTCATCTCTCCACCTTCACCTTGGTAATTGAAAAAAAAATTACAAACACACCACGGCTACTACTGTCAAGCAGAAATATGTATTGTCAGGGATCAAAAGTGTAGAAAGTTGCAAGGTGCTACTTTCAATGTCAATGTTTTTTAGGGTTCTGTAGTTGAAAAGAAAAAAACAGAACCTTTATAGGATATCGTAGGTGCGGGCTTGCGGACAGCGAGCAATGGATAGCTCGCTGTCCGACCGTCCGGTAACCGGTTGGACCGAGCCCAAGTCGTCGACGGGATGTACTGTTCCCGCGCACCTCAAGCAGCGCCTAGCAGGCAGGCCGGGCCGAAGACTACAGGGGTCAAAAATCGGCTTCTGAAAAGAAGGCTCGGCGCCGGTACGATAGGCAACGAAGGAACGGGGTAGGTTTTTAGTCAGTAAGAGTCTGACACTATTTCCCGCTCCACTCAAGAGCGGGATCTGTCATTGGATGATTTTACCTACCATAAAAAAAAACTCTTATAGGTTCACTATATTAATTTCGTTAATGGATGCATTTTATCCCTAATAAGTAAATGTGCCTTATATTTCATATGTGTTCGCGCCGAGTCTGCGGCTGGAGCAATTATTTTGATGATGGTACTTTATCGGGCGGGCAACCCAATCACCACCGCTAAGGGTAATAGCATAATATTACGAGTACTTTACTACTGGTTTTAAAAGTAAACGAAGTAATATTTCTGATTTAAACTCAACTTTAAGGTCCTAGCGCCCGAGCAGTGCCATGAAACAGTAACTTGCAGAAGCCTATTCCTCAGTAACGGCTAGGTTAATAGATTTGGAAAAAAATATACACCGTTAAATTTTGGTCGTTTTAATCCCGTGAAGAGTCGATTCGGTACATGTAACACTATCGATTTGTAAAGATAAAATTAAAAAATAAAGTACTTTTTTTTCTAAAACTCGAATTAATATACACATGTACGAAATTAAGTAAAAAAGTCAATGACCTTGTAGGTAGCTGTCGGTCGTTACGCACTAACTACCTACAGTTCATTGGCCTCGCTCAGCTGACGTTTACTTAAAGAAATTAATTTCGTACATGCGGGAATTAATTCGAGTTTGAAAAAAATGTACTTTATTTTTCATTTTTATCTTTACTAATCGATAGTGTTTCATGTACCGAATCGACCCTCCGCGGGATTAAAACGACCAAAATTTAACGGTGTATGTTTATCATGGATTCAGGTACAAAATTGGGGATCGGTTTCCCAACCCAATGCAGCTGGATATGCAAATTTTACTGATCTCCAGAACCCAGTAATTGACTAAAATGTATCATTTTAGTATACACGGCATATAAGCTGAACCAAAATGGCGATCGATCTTCAACGCGCAGTAACAGATAGTTTAGTTCAGACAAGACTGTTGTTTGATTTTCCAAATTGCAAAACTATAAAATCTCGCGACAACTAACTTACGAGTATTTTAATTAAGTCTAAAACTACAAGCTGGTACAAGCTAAAGAAATATTTGGTGCTTAATGAGTCCTTAAGACGGGTACAGACTGCTGTAATGTAACATGTAATGTAACACACAAAACGAATTTTCTTTTTTTTTTATTATTGATAGGTTCGCGCTTGACCGCTATCTCACCTGATGGAAAGCGACGATACGGTCGACGATGGATCGCGCTTACCTAGAAGAAACCTATTCACTCTTGACTTAAAGATTCCCGGGTTGTAGCCATCAGGAAACACAGACTCCGGCAGGGAATTCCACTCCTTAGCTGTACGCATAATAAAAGTGTTCCCAAAACGCTTTGTGCGTATAGGTGGGATGTCCACCATGTACCGGTGGCGCAACGCCGTACGTCTGGTAGTCCGATGATGGAACGGGCTAGGCGGAATTAGGCTATGCAATTCCGACGCACACTCTCCGAAATGTAACCTGTAGAAAACCGACAGGTTAGCAACTCGGCGTCGATGCTCAAGACTTTGAAGCCTCGACTCGACAAGTGCATCATTGCCAATGATCCTCTTGGCTCGCCTCTCAATAGTCTCAAGCGCATCAAGCTGGTATCGGGCAGATCCGTCCCAAAGATGAGAGCAGCACTCCATACACGATCGCACTTGCGCTATCGAATTTGCCGTTCACATTGTCGCAATGTATCATGCAATGTAACCTATTTCGAAAATGTGAATGTGAGAACACTGTACACTCCGAAAATTCTTAGACTATGTACTTCCTATCATAACTCATTTTTTAATGATTATTTTTGTTGTGCTCTTGGGTACAATATTGACTAATCTACACTGTCCTTACATAATTTATCTATTAATACCTATACTGTCATATGGAAATATTGTAAGAAAAAACATTTTTTTTAAATGAGTAGCCATGTAGTTTCTTGCCGGTTCTTCTCCATAGGAAACGACCAATTTGTGCCGTGCACTAGCTTCTGACATTTTTTAAGTGGCCATGTAGGCTTGTGTAAAATAAAAATATATTGATTGATTGAGTGTTCACACTATCCGCGCGCATTTCAACTATATGAGTGAGAGAGAACCCGGTTTGTGCGGGCGCTGCGTCTACACCTATGAAATCCTTCTTTCATAATTGTTACGTTGCATGTTGCATGTTAGCATTCTGTACCCCGCTTTATCGAGATGTGCAGAAAGTGAAGGGACGTAGATGTAGACTAGTTAACTGTAAGGTAGAGCTTGCCCACTAATGAAGGGTCTGGTTCAAAAGGCTGAGCTACATTAATACAAGATCGTCTAATCAGTGGAGGAAACGGTATCTAATGGGATATCATCAAATAACCGTGCCCGCTCTGGGCGGAGCGAAAGCAATATCAGAGGTTTATTGATAAACCGCGCGCACGGCACAGCGGCGCGTACATGGTGGACATCCCACCTATACGCACAAAGCGTTTTGGGAACACATTCATTGTGCGTACAGCTAAGGAATGGAATTCCCTGCCGGAGTGTTGGTTAGGGTTATGTGGCATATTGTGATGTCCAGAGAGATCACATGCCGGTAACTTGCAAACTGGCACCACAGTGTTACCTTTTAAGGTTTACGGTTCAAAAGATGTGGATTCTTATACTTTGTTTTATTTTATACGCTTTGTTTTATTTTATAAAAAATATTATCTAGGGGGGCAAGGCTAAATAAATTATGGTTGAATAAGTAGCAGATGACCCCACCTATCCACCATTTTCGTATGTTCAACGTTCTGCAAAACACCCTGTATAAAATATTTTATAATTAATGTAACAAATTACTTCTAGAACAATATAACATAATACGTAAAAGCATGGAGACGTAATAAAAAGGCACGTCTCCACTCATCACAATTATATAGTTTCTTCGGTCTGCCTCAAAGACATTAAAATATATTAACTCTTTAAATCTCTTTGGCTTGCCTGCAGCCCGATACCAGGGACCATCATCTTTCCGCTACCGTATTGGTGTATTCTATTTCGCTTGTATATATAGGATATACTTTCCTGCCCTTTAGTACGTTCTCTTGGATCATTTTCCACTTTTATGCAAGAAAAGCCACTGGTAAAACTACTCGCCGGGCCGTGGTTCAGGCCATGGTCCGGAGTGTGGAGGGATGGCAGGCGGTCGCCTCCTTCTGCGAAGCAGTAATGCTAGCAAAGGAGGAGGCCGACCGCATCAGGCAGAGGCAAATGAGCGCTCGCCCCAGCCGCCGCCGGGATTCCGATCCCGATTTCCGGCCACCGTAGGCGCGGGCTTGCGGATGGCGTGCAATGGGTAGCACGCTGTCCGATCGTCCGGTAACTGACCGGACCGAGCCCAAGTCGTCGACGGCGCGTTCTGTTCCCGCGCGCCTCAAGGAGCTGTCAGCACACCGAAGAGGCCCAGCCTGCCAACTGCAGGCAGGCAGGGTCGAAGCCTACTGGGATCATGGGTTAACTTCCGAAAGGAATACCCGGCCCCGGCACGATAGGCTACGAAGGAACGGGGTAGGTTTTTAGTCAGTTAGAGTCTGACACTACTTCCCGCTCCGCCCAAGGGCGGGATTTGTCATTGGATGATTTTATTTACCAAAAAAAAAAAAAAACTGGTAAAGACTAGTACTTCATAAGCCAACGATATCACAAAATATTAGAGACCTCCAGTGACGTTGGAAGGAGATAGAATCTTCAATTTAATACATAATACAAATCTATTATGAACGGTTTTATAATGTAGGTCTATGTAAATTTTATATAAGAACTAATCTCCATAAGATACGCTTGAATGGTTGTTATAAACCCGTAGTGTGTGGCTACTAAATAAGCGAGCTTTTGTGAAATTACTTTCGGGCCTGATTCTAACCTTTGGGCCAGAAAATACTCGTGAAATCATTTACGACTTTCAGTTGGGGAAAATATGGCTTGCCGCAATTAGTACAAAGAACAGTTATTGCATATTTAATCAGCCTTATAACGTTCCCACTGCTGGGACTCAGGCCTCCTTTCTAGGAGAGGGAATGGGCTGTAAACCATAGGCCCAGTGCGAATTGGTGGATGTCACATGTCTTCAAATTTTTGGTTCTCGAACATGTTACTTTCCTCACGATGTTTTCCTTCACCGTTTTTGTGAGCAGTGGTGATGAAATAATTACACAAAGTAATGCGCCTGGCTAGGTTTGTACCCGTGACCTACAACTCGTAACCCGTTACCACTCGGCCACCACTGCTCTCCGTAAGTCGTGTTATTGAATTTATTAATATGTAATGTTATTGACTTTCTTTTTTCTTTTGGATTTATGTGGAACAGAGTATAAAGTCCCACATACGTCCACTGAAAAGGGAGGATCCTCCGACCAGACGGGTGTTTTCGTCTGATCTGGGGAACTGCCCGATATTTGATCGATAGATAAACTCTTTATTGCTCTATTTTTCTTCTTTTTTTCTCTTTATTTTAGGCTATTGTACATGTTCTAATCCTTGCAGGGTATTTAATTTTTAATTGCAGTGATGCAACTCCATAGTTGCTGTCAAAAAAAAACGCCGTAAAATCCGTTTCAATTATTTTTCAGTCTAAAATATTCATACTGTGTCCGCCTGTCTTGTGGCCCTACAAGGCTCTACACGGGGCTTAATCTGTAATATAACGTTGCAATAAGCCTTTAATAATATTGTTACGCATTAAATAAATGTACGTATACTTTTGATGTATTCATTTTGTAAAATTATATGAGTATTATTGTATCGGAAGCTTTCGAAAGAATTGAAAAAAGATCCCATGTCTTCTTTTATTGATGTTGTAAAAGATACAGTACAAATGCGCTGATGATTACAGAGAAACCGTTATTAAACATACATTACATAACATAATCGGTCTTGAACCCGTTTTCAAACATAAATTACATAACATAATTGGTCGTGAACCCGTTTTTAAACATACATTACATAACATAATCGATCTTGAACCCGTTTTTAAAAATACATTACATAACATAATCGGTCTAGAAATGTTCCCACTGCTGGTTTTCAGACCTCCTTACTTTTTTTTTTTTTTTTTTTTGTGGTAGGTAAAATCATCCAATGACGAATCCCGCCCTTGGGTGGGGCGGGAAACAGTGTCAGACTTTTACTGACTAAAAACCTACCTTTCCATTCCTTGCCTTTATCCTGGGGCCTTTGGTGACAGTCTCACATAACCTTTGGCCCCAGTAAGACCTCCTTACTAGAAGAAGGAACGGGTCGATGTACACTATACGGGTCCAGTACGGATTGATGGATGTCACGTGTCTTCGAATTTTTGAGTCTATGACATGCTGGTTTCCTCACGATGTTTTGATTCACCGTTTTGAGAATTAAACAGTGTTTAAAAAAAAATAGATTTAGTTTGTTTTACGAATGTGATATGCACATTATATGTTGAGCCGTATTAAAAGTTAGCGCGCCGGATTGTAAATATTCGCGGTTCTGTAATGCGTCTACCCGAAATTCCTCTTACTTTATTTCAGCTGGAATGAAATCCGACTGAACCTAATGTAGCCGCATTACATTACAGCTCCAATATATTAAACAAGATGAAAAAAATAGTCCCATAACCTGACCCAAACCGAGGTAAATTTTCATACAACCGCTCTTACATGATTATATTTTAGATACACAGATCTCTTGTAGATATTATTTAGGCTTTTATAGAAATAAAAACATAAATAAGTGTTAAACTAATCCAGTAAAGACCTCTCAAATATATCTATTTTATGTGAACTTTGGCCGCCATCTAATATTAAAATTATAAAAAGTACATCTATAGAAAACTTGCACATTTAATCGAGATTCTGAATGACGACAAATTTTCTCAAAAACTTTTAAGGGTTTTAATAAACACGTATTTCCTGGTATTCAGTTGTAAAATATTCAAGTGAATCACTGAATGCCCACAAAGTTTTCAGGCATTATCTCTCTTTTTTCGCGTTGCCTTTTCATCAAACATCGCGTTGGAATGCATTAGATGAAGCAATAAGCTTTAACGATAGGTGACTGGAAAAGGCTTTTTTTTACAAATAAATTCTTTGAAAAACCAGCCCATAGTACTACCAAGTTTAACGACCTTTTTACACATAAAAAAAAACTTGACATGTGTTCAACATTGATATTCAAATGTTGCATGAGTGAAGAAAGAAGCCTTTCATAAGCATACGTGAGTAAAGGGTCTGAATTGAATGAAAATAAAAAAAGAAACGTACAAGGATAAAAAGAGATATGGGAAAAGGAGGATGTACGTATGTGCTTAACGAAGATTACCGACAAAGCCCGAAGAATCGCCGAACTTAAGTAGCACTAGGCAGGGCAGATTAGTCGCAGAAGAAAGCCAGCCTTTCGCTATTTTAAAGGATGCATTTTGGACAGTGTTCACGGGAACTGCCTAACTTGATTCCGCTATTTCCTTATCCACCCTTACGTTGTACAAACTTCTATGGTCCGGACTAAGTGCTCGATTACGGAGACACGGCGCGTTGCGCGGTGCATCGGGCAGTCCGTCGTACTTTGCCATATGTTTGTGTTTGCGCGAGCGATGACGCGGCCCGCTGCTGCAATGTACGACGAAACGCCCAACGCGCCGCGCAACGCGCTGCGTCTCCGTAAACACAGCCTAAGCGTTCCGCCTCGTCGCTTCGTTTATACCGCGTACATCGAAGGACTAGAACAGTTTGCCTGCTGCGGTCTTCCCGTCCGATTATAATTTAGGTGCTTGAAGGCACCTAAATTATAATCGGATTCTTTGTAGGTTGTGACTAAGCATTTCGCCTCGTCATTTATACCGCGTACATCGAAGGACTGGAACAGTTCGCCTGCTGCGGTCTTCCCATCCCATTATAATTTAGGTGTCTTCAAGGCTAGAGTGAATAGGCTCTTAATAAACTAGTGCGCCTCACCATCAACGATTCGCAGTCCAGTTTATATAAATTAAAAAAACAACCTGTGAATTTGAAACTACACGAATCAATAAGCGACGATTGCCTTTTAAAATGGTATGTAATGTAAAGCAAAACATTTCCAAAATCATTTTGAAAAAAATTAGACCCCTTCCACTCTTGGTTCGCTCGCGTCTTATCTTATAAAAGGTAAACGAAAGAAGAAAATTATGCTTTCATATTTTTACAGCGTATAAAATAATTACGCAGCAAAAGCTGACCAAACAAATTGTAAAGGTAAGTCCTCTGGTTGTTATTAATTCTAGGATAAGCCTCTATCGAGTTGAAATGGCTGTTTTAAGGTTATATGTATTAATTTCGCATTATATGAGCCCATAGATCGGATTTGGGGGAGGCTTATGTCCAGCGATGGACCTCTGGACATAAGCCTCGACTGAAATAATTCTGATAATTTTTTTTTAGGTAGGAAAATCATCCAATGACATCTCCCGCCCTTGGGCGGAGCGGGAAATAGTGCGGGGGATAGAGTCAGACTTTTACTGACTAAAAACCCACTCCTGTTCCTTCTTTGCCTTCGTTCCAGGGCCCCGGGGTTCACTTTCACATTACCCATGGCATCAGTAGGCTTCGACCCTACGGTTTGCTGACATCTCCTTTTTTTTTTTAATTTGTATAAACTAGTGCTTGACTGCAATCCCACCTGATGTTAAGCAGTGATGCAATCGTTGATGGTGAAGTGCACTAGTATCCTTGAGGCACGCATAGAACAATACGCGCCGTCGACAACTTGGGCCCAGTCCGGACGGTTACCAGACGGTCGAACGGTGAGTTACCCATTGCTCGCTGTCCGCATTCCCGCAAAAAGTATCTTAGGTCCTGTTCCAGGATATAATCTCCCGTGTGCTAAAATTCATCAAAATCCTTTCAACTGTTTAAGCGTGAAGTAGTAACAAACATTCTCACTTTTTCGCAGAAACTTTCGCCTTTATATGTATAGTTGCTGCCAGCGGCTTCGCCCGCATGATATTATATAATTATCCCAAGAGATTATGATACTCCTATGTTAAAAAGTATCTTGTGTCCTATTCCATTACATGGTCTATTCGTGTGAAAAAATTCATCAAATAACTACTAATCGTCAGCAACTAAGGACTAAGCGTTTGGCCTCGTCTTTTATACCGCGACAGATAGTAACAGTTTGCCTGCTGCGGTCTTCCCGTCCGATTATAATTTAGGTGTCTTCAAGGCTAGAGTGAAAACGCTCTGAATTAACTAGTGCGCCTCGCTATCAGCAATTGCATCTCTGCTTACCATTAGGTTTTTTTTTTTACGGTAGGTAAAATCATCCAATGACAAATCCCGCCCTTGGGCGGAGCGGGAAATAGTGTCAGACTCTTACTGACTAAAAACCTACCCTGTTCCTTCCCTGCCTTGGTTCCAGGGCCCTGGTATGCATTTTCATACCTTCCCAGAGCCCCAGACTAGGCCTCGACCCTACTGGGCCCCTACGGTTTGCTGACAACTCCATTAGTTTATATCAATAAAAAAAAATCCGTTTAGCAGACAGCCGTTTGAGCGTGAAGGAGTATCAAGTACTTACACTTTTTTGTACAAACTTTCACCTCTTTAAATTATTGTAGTGTCAGTGATGATGGTCCTATGAGAAAATAAACGATACTAGTCTGTTTCTTGTCATCATTTGAAGACAAAAGAATGTGCTAACAAGACGAGTCCGTAATTCCATTCTATAGCGACCTCGGTTATTAACCTTTTAAATTATCTATTAGTTTGTAGTCTATTGTATCGTATGATGGCTGGAAGAGTAAGAAAAGATGAAAAAGTGATCTGTGAAGGATGATTAGTGATTACTTTTTTTGGTGGAAATTCATGAAATGACTTCTCCCACTCGAGGAGGGGCGAGAGAGCGTGTTATACTGACTAAAACCCACATGTGTACTTCAGTTGGACATTTTATTTCAAAAATTCTCGTAGCTCTAGCAGGCATTGTCCTAGAACTAGAATTCCGAAGATACCTCCTTGAGAAAAAGCCTGTGCTGAAGTAGTGAGAACATGAAGCTGGGTCTCAACAATGTTCGCGAACCTGTTGCGCTCCACGTTCCTGCAACTGCTTCACTTAGTAGATAGGTTCGCGCTCCTGGACCGTGCAACGTTGCGCGTTCCGTATGCTCAGCTCTTCAATCGGTGGAGACTCAGTATTTGGACGAACACAAAGTAGTCTGTTCGTAGATAAGAGCAAAATACCACGTTTGTTTGGGTACAGATCGCGTATCACATTCCAGATGGATAAATGGAAATTCCGTCAAGTCCGTTCCATCGTCAGACCACAAGACGTATAGCGTTGAGAACATATTTATTATGCGTACAGCTAAGGAGTGGAATTCCCTGTCGGAGTCTGTGTTTCTTGATAGCTATAATCTAGGGGTCTTTAAGTCAAGAGTGAATAGGTTACTTCTAGTCAAGTGTGCTCCATCATAGGCCACATCATTGCTTACCATAAGGTGAGATAGTGGTCACACGCGAGCCTATCTATAATAATAAAAAAATATGTGATCGGATGAAAAATTATTGCAAGGTCACTGTGGAGACAGACTTTTATCGACTAAAAACCCACTCCTGTTCCTTCGTTGCCTCTCATACCGGGACTGAATCTTCCTTTCAGAAACAGACCCAGCCCCAGTAGGCTTCGACCCTGTTGGGCCCCTACGGTTTGCAGACATCTCCTTGAGGTGCGCGTGGAACAATGTGCGCCGCCGACTTGTTACCGAACGGTCAGACGGCGAGCTATCCATCTTCGTCCGCAAGCCCGCGCCTACGGTGGCCGGAAATCGGGATCGGAATCCTTGCGGCGGCTGGGGGGTGAGGGTCACTGTCGGTACTTCATGAGATTCCACCAGAACGGTGCGGTTGTCTATAGTAAATTCTACAGCACTTTTTGAACTAAAACTAGGTAGTAACTTAGCACAAAAATATTCCACTATTTTTATTCATACTTACAAATTGTTAAAACACATGGCTCCAGCCAGTTTCCTCGTGATTACAACAAATTTTAAACAGAGGAATATATCCAAAAATAAATGTAGCATTTCTCTAACGAACGAATGTTACAATGTGAAGTGTTTCGCACCAAATGTTTCATTGTTTCAGTTTTGTAACAAAAATGTTTATGTTATAATTAAACCAGCGTTTGAAGTGCTTTAAAATATGTAGTGAGAAGGAAGAATTGTGTTTTAGTTTATTTGTAGGGTGGTGAAGAATAAAATGAATGATTTTTCTTTTGAGGAGTCATTAGATTTGTAAGGAGAGGGTTAATGTCCTTTTCATGGGTATTTTTATTTTGTAGGCTTGGGGACGGTAAGCATTCGGTAGCATGGGGTCCGGTCGTCCAATAACCGTCTCCAGCAAGAATTTCACCCCGTTGCTGTAAGCACAATAATTGTGTTAGGTACCAAAACACTATGTACGTATAGGGTGGGATATCCACCATGTAGCTAGTGATCTGTTGAAGAAACGGACTTGGTGGAATTAGATTGTTAGATTCCAGTGTACGCTCCCCGAAATGTAAACAATTTTTTTTTTATTGACACACCAACGACTTTGTGCGTAAAGAAAAATTCTGGCGAGTTTTTATCTTATAGGCGTGCATAGCTCTAGTAGATATATGAGATACATTATGAAAAAACCTTTTTTTTTTGGTGGTGGGTAAAATCATCACCCTGTTCCTTAATTGCCTTAGATACCAGGGCCGAGCTTTCCTTTCAGAAGCTAACCCTTGGCCCCAGTAGGCTTCGACCCTGCCTGCCAGCAGCTAGCAGGCTGGAGAGTGTCGAAATACACGTTTTTTGCGATATAAACGGCCGTATCTTTTTTTCCGTTAATTTAAAAGTTTGATTTTTTCACAGCTTTGTAGGACCGTAAACTTGAGTATATGGTTTTAATTTCAACTCGATACCTCCACGCGTTCTCGAGATAAAGGGTCTTGAAAGACAGATAGACAGACGGACAACAAAGTGATCGAATAAAGGGTTCCGTTGTTTTCCTTTTCAGTTACGGAACGCTAATAAAGATCATATTCACATAAAAAACAAGTTGAATTACATTTAAATAATTTAAAATGACGTCTTTCGGCTGAAATAATGTTGAAATTAAAGACTGCGACAACTAAGGATAGTTTAGCATGTCATCATCATCAGCCTTTTTAATGTTCCCACTGCTGGGACACAGGTCTCCTCTCTAACAGAGGGAATGGGCCGTAATCCACCACGCGGGCCCAGTGCGGGTTGGTGAATTTCACAATGTCTTCGAATTTTTGGTTCTAGGACATGCCGGTTTCCTCACGATGTTTTCTTTCACAGTTTTTAGAGCAGTAGTGATGAAATAAATTACACAAAGCTATGCGCCTGGCTGCGTTTGAACCCGCGACTTATAACTCGTAAGTTGGGGCCGTTACCACTCGGCCACCACTGCTCTCCATTTAGCATGTACCTACTAATTATTAAATCAATCTCCTCTTGTTTCAGTCCAGCCTAAGGTTGTCTGTAAGAGATTGCCCTGTGCGATAAGACCGCGCATTGTACACTTAGGCCGTGTTTACGGAGACGCGGCGCTCTGCGCGGCGCGTTGAGCGTTTCGACGGACAATCACAAACATAGAGCAATGTACGACGAACCGCGCAACGCGCCGCGTCTCCGTAATCGAGCACTTAGTTTTGTAATATTTATCCTATCCACATTATGAGGCGTACAATAAAGTAAATAATAAATAAATAATTACTGGTCTAAATAGGTACCAAATGAAAGAAGAAGAAAGATGATGGATTACAGACAACGTTTTAAAAGTATCCTTTTAAAAATAAGCTTTCCTTAATTATGAAACACCTCAGCCCAAATTTTAAGCTCATTAGTAAAACACAGGCGTGAAATAACAAATTCATCCGCCCTTCTCCCAATTCACTCAAAATAGACCTAAAGGCTTGGAAATAGCTCCAAATTTGGCACCAAATTATAAACCTTGAGGCACTCCAGGCTATAATTATTTACCGTTCCAGTGATGCAATGATGTACACAACAAAGGACATTTGCATATGTATCTCCACGCATCTGGGCCGCTTGCACGTGTCCTTTCAATACCCCATTATACACCCCATGAATCAAAACCCATTGAAAACTCAACCTTATCTCAAACATTTACGATTTATTTAAGAATTTTCCGAACGCAAATCGATTTGCGTGGAAACAAAATTAGATTTGCTGTTCGTATTATTGAAGCTTTTCGAATTTGGACTCTATTGAAATGGAATTATGGTTCTGATAACGGTTTTGTAAGTGTAAAAAGCTTGATGAAGAGTTGAAGAATGGGCTGTTGGTCGTGAATGGAGTCTTTAGAGGTACAAAATGAGCTTTATATAGCTGTAGATGTACAAATAATGTATGAGACCGAATGTATGAGTCGTATGAGACCGATGTATGAGTTGTATGAATGTTTGTTTTATGTGAATGTGAATCACGTAGTGACAATGTTATAATATAGTATTATGCTTGTGTACTATAATGATGTAGGCAGAGATTTAAGGGCCTTTCATGTACTTACCGAATCGACCCTCCGCGGGATTAAAACGACTAAAATTTAACGATGTATGTACACTAAGCTGAAGTGAAGATATTGCTGACATTACAAAAACTAACAAATAATTATTTATTTTTTTACGAAATTTGACGTAGAATAATTATTTTTTTAAACTAATTAAAAGATTAAGCAATAACGTTTGATTTAACCAAACTTGGTTTTTCTTTGCAAACAGTCCTTTTCAACTAACACTTGACCGATAGAGGTCATTGACGTTCCTATTCTTATTCTAAATATTATGTTTTAAAAGATAAAATAAGTTGTTTTCTCTCAAATGTGTCAATCTAATAAAAAACCCATTTGGCACAAGTTAAACTATCTTGAACACCTGATATCTATATCATCATTATAAAATATGTCAATTCATGATTACTCTGCATTTTATACGTTAGAAAATCATCAAAGTACCAAATAAAGCACTACCTACAAATAATGTGGCAGGCGGTCGTCTCCTTCTGCGAAGCAGTAATGCTAGCAAAGGAGGAGGCCGACCGCATCAGGCAACGGCGTACACGCCGCCGCCGCCGCCGGGTTTCCGATCCCGATTTCCGGCCACCGTAGGCGCGGGCTCGCGGATGGCGGGCAATGGGTAGCTCGCTGTCGGTCCGTCCGGTAACAGACCGGTCCGAGCTCAAGTCGTTTACGGCGCGCACTGTTCCCGCGCGCCTCAAGGAGTTGTCAGCAAACTGTAGGGGCCCAACAAGGCCGAAGCCTACTGGGGTCAAAGGGTATGTGAAAATGGCACCCGGGGCCCTGGGATCAAGGCGAAGAATGGAACGGGGTAGGTTTTTAGTCAGTAAGAGTCTGACACTACTTCCCGCTCCACCCAAGGGCAGGATTTGTCATTGGATGATTTTACCTACCGAAAAAAAAAAAACCTACAAATAATATGGCATTATATATCAGTCATGATCTAAGTATAATTTTTATAAGTTTTTTATGTTAAGTAAAATCATTCAATGACATCCCCCGCCCTTGTTTGGTGCGAAAGATAGTGTCAAACTCTTACTGACTAAAAATCTACCCCGTTCTTTCATTGGCTTGGTTCCAGAGCCCTGGTATGCATTTTCATACCTCCCCAGAGCCCCAGAGTAGGCTTCGACCCTGCTGGGCCCCTACAGTTTGCTGACAACTTCTTGAGGCGCGCGGGAACAGTCCGCCGACCTCCTTAGGGGTAGAGTTTCATAAAATCCATTCTTAGCGGATGTCTACACTCTATAAGGAAACTACATGTCAAATTTTAAGTTTGTAGGTGTTATAGTTTCTGAGAATTCGTGATTAATCAGTGAGTGGTATTTCGCTTTTATATATGTAGATTAAAGATCAGCTTTCTTCTTCTTCTTCCTGCCCATAACCCATATTACTTGGGGTCGGCGCAACACGTTTTTTCCTTTCACTCTGTCCTGTCACCCGTCACACTATCACTAGCCCCATTTTCTTTCATATCACTCCTCACACAATCCATCCGTCTCTTCTTTGGCCTCCCTCTTCCTCTCCATCCTTCTACGTGTAAACTCAAAACTCTTTTAGAAATATGCGTTTCATCCCTCCTCTTCACAATACCGTACCAAGACAAACGATTAAAGATCAGTACCTCTACCATGAGTTTTAAGCAATAGTATTCGTCGCTACTCGATATCGACGCCGTAAATATTTTGTATGGCAAATTTTGCAGCGCCTCTAGCGGTCACTTGCAGAACCAAAATTTGCCATACAAAATATTTACGGCGTCGATATCGAGTAGCGACTAGCTCCGTTAAAATGACCTTATCTATAGATTGCATTTACTCAGAAGATTAATTTTTTCAAGGTTCTAAGACCATGGGTTTCCTTTTTAGAATATGCCCGCAGCCCTAGCAGGCATCGGCCCTGCTGGGCCCTACAGAGACCGACCCATTGCACTGATATTATTAAACCATAGGATCCTCTGACTTGTTAAAAACCAAAAACGAAAACTCGTAGTCAAATAAAAATTTAAGTATAGATGGTCTAAATACAATTATTATTATTAAACATACTGATTTTTAATATATACTTTCAAAAAAATAATGCTATGTTTTAAATAAGTACCTATACATTTCAGAATTGCCTGTTCAAGAATGTCACAAGCACATTTTTATTTACCTAAATCGTGTACGGAATAATAAAACAATTTCACTAACTTAGGGTGAACGCGGGGAAATTGGAACCACAGCGAAATATAATTATTTATTCCATTTTATTCAAATAAAAATTTCACTCGCGTTTCGCTGATCCAAATAATACAGATTTCGTTAAGATAAAAACAAATGGAATTTCTCATTTCCACCTGTGCGAGGTAAAACGTGTTCGTTGGGGAAATTAAAGGAATAAGTGATATATTTAATGTAGAAGTTCTATTAAGTGTTTTAAAGCTTTTAGTGTAGTTTAAGACCTATCATTTTGTATATACTATTAAAAACAATGCAGTAAAATTTTCAAGTTAAGTGCAGTATTTAAGCAATGCAATTAGTTCAGGAGTCAAAGTCTACAGGCAAACAATGAATTATGGCAGAAAATTATAAGGAACAGATTGTAGAAACCGTTTCATTTTAATAGAAGGTCCTAATATTACTCATTCAGCTAGGAACCGAATAATTGTTAATAGTTTCCAGACATAACAATTGTCATAACTCGCATCATGAATCATGGATAATTAATGCCTACTACAATCTACAGAGACTGCCATTTAATAACAATCTATGTTAGCCATCTTAAATTCCACAAGATGACGACAAGAACTTACAAAATCACGTTCAAAATTAATGAATAGTGAAGGGAAGTACTCGTAACAATATGTGACACAAAAAACACATTCATTACATGTCAAGCAACACGTGTCGGTCTATATCATAACAAAAGCTTTAAGTCACTGGCCAGACAGAAATTATTCTAACACCAGACCGAAATTTAAAAAAAAGACATGTCAACATTGTCCTCAGCAAACAAAGAAAAAATAAATCAACAGATGTCCAACATAACACGATCCGCCCCTCCCGTCTTCATGCAACTACACGCATTAAAACTCAGGCTACACAAAGAAGTTTTAGAGACCAACCAAAATTGGTCCCTGCGTGGCCTACATCTAAGCACCAAAATTATTTTACGGTCCAAATAGTCATTACAAATTTAAATTTAGGCCTTATGGCTGTACTTTTAAGAATTTAAAGTAGTGGTTTGAAAGGAAAATTTAATTTTGCGTTGAACAGTAGGCCTTTTCTTGACAAGGAACCCACCATGCTGATGTCATAATGATATTTAATTGGGGACGGTCTAATTCCTGGAGGATATTTGGTTGATAGAGCTTTTCCTGCGGATTTGTACGAAGATTTTATATATTTTAGAGTTAAACACGACTTTGTAACATTGTTTCCTTTCGAGATTGTTAAATAAATATTTGAAGTACTTAGTCGTATATTTTGTGGCAACATCTGTTCTGTCTTTTAAAAAACATACTTGTTTAGAAGTAGCAAATTTTTTGGTTGGTTACTTTTTTATTAAATTCACCATAGACTCAATTTGTTTTTTTTTTTTTATATATCTTTTGTGAACTTACTTTTCTCAAGTCCTATCAACTCTAATCGGCCCAATTCTTTTCAAACCGAATTCACACACGCCAATGTAGACCCAGACGATAATCAAGCATACAACAAAAAGGACATTCAACTCGAAAAGATCTTAACTTCTCAGTTTAGTGCTCCACAAAATTTTACATAGACACATAATGTATGAAGAAGATAAGGAGGGCAAACATGGCACGTGACGTGACGTCGTAAATACCTGCTAGATTTATCAGCAGGATTAACAGGATTAAAGAGGATGAATCGTTGCGACATCATACAGGGAGACACGAGGCCTTGGAAGTGAAGAAAACGATAATAAGATAGATGAAGAGGAAAATGTTAGAAGAGTGGAATAGACAAAAGACATTGCATGTATTGAAGACGCTGGTTAGAACAATACATTCGTTCTGCTTAACTAAGGCGCTAAATAATAGTATGCGTTTAAATTTCAAAGCATCCTTGACTTTTTCATTATTATTTTGGAATTTCGAACATATTGTGGTTGTTTTGTTGTTAGATACACTTTTGTGTGAAAATTGATAATACTAAAATTTTTAGAGTAGGTAAACTGTTTATCAAAATATAAAATACATATGTTTTAGAAAACATATGTCCTGCAGTGGTTAAAGGTGAGATAGTATATCGCAAATTGGAAGAATTTCAAAACTATTCAGCACTAGAATGAGAAAGATTTTCGTAATAACACAATGATATCGTAAGTGGGGCCATAAATATAGAATCAAAACGTTCGTGACAGCAAATTGCATAATATACCAACTACCAACTAAATCAAAGCTGCAAAGGTTGTCTTTTAAGTATTGATACACTAAGGTTGAAACACTTGGGATATTTCACGAGTGTAATAAATTAGAAAGTATAGCAGAACTTGGTCTGTGAGAGACAATGACCTAAAGGTTATACCTGATGTTGATCGAGAAATCGTGAAGCCAGATCCGGGATATTGACGGCTTATGAATTATGACAAGGCTCCTGGTGGCAGAATATTTGAAATAATTTAGGCTATCGTGGTACATTTTCGTGACTAACTAAGTGATTAATAACTGATAGTCTACACATTTCTTATACACTAAATGATAGACCAAATTGCTTATACACATGAAATTCTAAAATATTTTTAAAATTTCTCCTTACGAAGAATTGTAATTTTTGATATGTCTAAGGCAGTTTTCAAGGATACATTCACATTTACTTAAATTTAATCAAGAAGCAATAATTCTAAAAAAATATATAAAATTAACGTCTGAGGGAATTAAATTACAAAATTAGTTAAATAAATAATTTAGTCTCTAGCTACGAGCTCATTTAATTCCACAATAACGATCCTATTAGTAACATAATTAATATTAAAGATACTTACAGTATTAAAGCATTTTCTTCTTTATTGGAACCATCTGTAACAATTAAAATGTGTCATTAATTTTACAATTTCTGCAAGATATAACTAAATTATTTATCATAAGAATAATTTCGGTAAATATTTTTTTTCTGAATTTTGAAAACAACTCACATATTTTCTACATAGTATCTATTTATAAACGGTCCCGATATCTATCGGGACAACATCAGTTGTCCAACCTGAAAGCTGGCTCTTCGTCAGAAAAAAAATAAGAACTTGACATCCTTATCAAGGAAATTTCACATCGCTTGATCGATACTTTGCGTGACAAGAGGACTGGCTCATTCTTTGCCCAAAGAATCAGCATTGCTGCCAGTCTTCTGGGTACGTTTCCGGATGACAGCGATATGGAGGAGTACTTCGACGCCCGAGTGTATTTGGTGTTTTTTTGGTAGTTAGTACGCAACGACCGACAACTCCCTACAAGGTCATTGACTCGTTTACTTAAAGAAATTAATTTCGTACATGCGTATATTAATTCGAGTTTTAGAAAAAAAGTACTTTATTTTTTAATTTTATCTTTATAAATCGATAGTGTTCCATGTACCGAATCGACCCTCCGCGGGATTAAAACGACTAAAATTTAACATATATATTTTTTAAATGGACTACCAGTACTAAGTTCCATCCAAACCCGTTATACTGTTCATATATGGTTAATAAACAAACATACAAACACAGAGATTTTCATAATATTCTGGTGAAATTATACAAGATTATACCTATTGTGCCTTCCGGGTATGAAACCCTTTCATCAAAAGGCATCGTTTCGCCATTAACCGCGTCAATCGGATCGCCCAATTAAACCATTAACGATTTTAACCAGCCTTCATTAAGGTTTGAACAATATCATGTTACTGAGAATTGACAATTAATCCAAAATTGGTAGATGATTCAAATGTAAACGAGACATTATCTGCTATCAATCTGTTTTCTGAGATATATTTAGATTTATCTATTAAAATTTACTCCCAGAACAGATAGCCGTTGGAGCCGAAAGGTTCTGGAATGGCGACCGCGTACCGGATGACGCAGTGTTGGAAGGCCTCCTACAAGGTGGACCGATGAACTGGCAAGAGTTGCGGGAATCCGATGGATGCGAGATGCACAGGACCGTTTATTGTGGCGACACTTGGGAGAGGCCTATGTCCAACAGTGGACGTCTTTTGGCTGATATGATGATTAAAATAAAGTCGCTTCCTACTGTCTGTGCCAATGTATGTTTAAAAATACTCAACGGATTTTGATGCGGTTTTTTTAATAGATAGAGTGATTTAAGAGGAAGGTTCACCATTGTGCCCGTGCGAAGCTGGGGCGGGTCGCTAGTAAGTAATAAGTGAAATGCCACAAAAGTTTTGGCCACCTATTGGTTCATTTATTGAAACGGTTTTTAAAAAAAATATTTTCTACACACAACTATTAAATATTATTAATACTGTGTACTTATACTATATTTTCTTTTATACCGTCTATACTTATTATTAAGAGAAAAGGTTACTTTTTATATTTTTATAATCAATTAACTCAAAAACTATTGGCCCGATTTCGAAAATTCTTTTGCTAGTAGAATGCTGCAAGCCTAGTCGCAAGCGATACCTACATAATAAAGAGTACTTACTTACTATAACTTAATACTACCTACTAATCTTCAAGATAAGTACTTGAAACTATTCCAAAAAAATATACACATACAATTTTTCCCCACTCTCCTCTTTTCAATTCGAACCCAAATCCACTTAGCCCCATTTCACTTCATCTCCAAATTTAAGCAAACACTGAAAAATCGCGCCGTTTACTCTACGTGGCACGTAGTTATCTAAAATCTGGATCAATCCAGTTTAATCTGGTTCATGCCGGTACTAACCAGATCAACGAAGCCAGACGTACTAAAAAGGCGCGCCTATTGGCCCAGTATCGTTCAGTTTTATTTATTTAGCCTATTTTAAAGCCAATGCGTCAGCACTCAGTGTAGTCTGGTAAATTAACGTTTTTTGATCAATCAAGGTGAAATCGAGTGCAGAGGCAAAGTATAAAACAACTTTAAAGAGAGTAGGCCCCCTAGCCAAGTTACAATCGTTTCGTTTACCGTGAACGCTTGGAGTTGGCCACGCCCCCAATTCCTATGATCTGAGAACTTTTTTATTTAACTTCTTTGCCACGTACTTTTTTTTTAAAAGCTTAACTGTAATCCTACCTGAAGGTAAGCAGTGATGCAATCGTTGATCGTGAGGCGCACTAGTTTATTAAGAGACTATTCACTCTATATTAACTTTACCACATTCAAGGAGTATTCTAAGGAGTGGAATTCCCTGCCGGAGTCTGTGTTTCTTGATAGCTACAACCTAGGGGTCTTTAAGTCAAGAGTGAATAGGTTACATCTAGGCAAGCGTGCTCCATCGTCGGCCACATCAGCGCTTACTATCAGGTGAGATAGTAGTTTTTTTTTTATGATAGGGGTCCTTTCAGAAGCCGACCCTTGACCCCAGTAGGCTTCGACCCTGCCTGCCTCCAGCTAGCAGGCTGGGCCTCTACGGTTTGCTGACAGCTCCTTGAAGCGCGCGGGAACAGTACGAGCCGTCGACGACTTGGGCTCGGTCCGGTCGGTTACCGGACGGTCCAGCAAGCTACCCATTGCTGCCGTCCGCAATCCCGCGCCTACGGTGGCCGGAAATCGGGATCGGATTGCCGGCGAGGTTAAATAGTGGTCAAACGCGAGCCTATCCACAGTAAAAAAAAAAACCTTTGCCAGTACGGGTCGTCTATACCCCGATCTCGCAACTTGGTCACCAACTGCCCAACCGTGGGAAAATCACGCAACACACATCAACATTGTGCAACAAGGAACATCATGAATGAAGACTTCATTACAGAATGACGCACATACATATGTCTGTTTGTATGGGAGTGTGTTTGTGTGTAGCGTCCGCGTGACAGACAATCGCTTTGTATATAATTACAATAATTACATGTGGTACTGCTGCTTGATGAAATGGCTGCCGTGAAATAAGGTAATGAATGAGGAGTTTATTACAGTCCCATAGTATGACAGAGATCCACAGGGAATATCTGAGAGGAATAAGCGTGTATTTAATAACATGCGGAAAACCGCATGCGGAGCAAATACGCATGCGGAAAATGTCGTAAGGCAAAATACGTGTCCCGCGTGCGTATTGCACGCATTACTATAAATACTTGTATGAAAAGGACATTTGTGGAGGTTACGCATGCGGAGCAAATCCGCATGCGCAGGTAATCTTGTTTCTCCTTTTACATATACACCGTTAAATTTTGACGTTTTTATCCCGTGGAAGGTCAATTCGGTACATGAAACACAATCGATTTGTAAAGATAACATTAAAAAAGAAAGTACTTTTTTAAACTCGAATTGATTTAAGAAAGAAAGAAAGAAAGAAAGTATTTTTTTAACTAAACGTCAGCTGGGCGAGTTCAATGACCTGTAGGTAGTTAGTACGTAACGACCGCCAACTACCTACAAGCGCATTGAGTCGTTTACATAAAGAAATTAATTTCGTAATTCGAGTTTTAGAAAAAAAGTACTTTATTTTTTATTTTATCTTTACAAATCAATAAAGTTTCATTTACCGGATCGACTCTCCACGGGTATAGATCTAGATAGTTAACCAAAAATAACAGTAAAAGGACGGAAATGGAACTGTTCGCGATATTTCGGTGAAACTTTCAGAAGCTATTTTTGTTTGACAAGCGTATTCTCGTCCTCGACATATATATAGCATTTCACCGAATTTAGTTCTGTGATTCATTTCAATTTTATTCAAGGAATTAAGGAAAACGCAAACATTTCAGTTTGAGATTTCCTGTTGAGCAAAGACGATGGCTAACTGTTTACAAGAAAAAATCTTTAATTCGGATTTGTGACATCCATATGAGATAGCAGTAATCAATTACGAAAAACTTAAACCTATAACATAAGTAAAATCATCAGCCTTTTAATGTTCCCACTGCTGGGACACAGGCCTCCTCTCTAGGAGTGGGAATAGGCCGTAATCCACTACGCGGGCCAAGAGTTGGATGTCACATATCTTGGAATTTGTGGTTCTAAGACATGCCGGTTTCCTCACGATGTTTTCCTTCACCGTTTTGAGAGCAGTGGTGATGAAATAAATTACACAAAGTAATGCGCCTGGCTGGGTTTGAAACCGCGACCTACAAGTCGTAAGTCGGGGCCGTTACCACTTGGCCACCACTGCTCTCCATTTAGCATGTACCTACTAATTATTAAATCAATCTCCTCTTGTTTCAATCCATTGTTTCAATATGTCTTAGTAAATTTTCTATCGGTTTTTAAACAGGTTTTAAAGCCTTACCATGATGTATTAAAATGTCAAGCGTACGAGCGAGAAAAAGAGATGGAGTTATAAAACACCCTATAAAGCGTCATTCTTTTAAGAAAATAGTAAAATATCTGATAACAATAAATTTATAGTTACGTAACAAAAAAAAAAAAAAAAACAATTTTGCCTTTGGAAAATTCTCCGTAACTCATAAGTCACTTTGTACGGAACCCTCAGTGTGCGATTCCGACTCGCACTTGACCAGTTTTTTTTTGTTTCAGACGAAAATTATAAAATAACTTCTCCTGCTTTGCGTAAAGCGAGAAGTATCACACTTTTGCTAACTAAAACCTACCCGGCTCCTAGAGTTGTCCAATGCATTTCGAACTATGCTGCTACCCTGACAGGAGTACAATCTGACAGGAGTTAATAGACACTATTAGAGATCGATTTATTTTTTGGCTAGCTCATGTAATAATAATAATAAAAAAAACCGCTGGTAGGAAATTGTGCAACAATAATAATATTACCAATGAACCATTCAATGTAATTCAACCACTAAATCTAGAACTACACTGCGCACTCCATATATTTTATAAGGCAACTAGACTTGTAGAGCTACACTTGATCCACGCCACGCGACATCGTTTTACGTACAAATCAAGCGTGTTACACGTGTGCGTCGGTCTAATGTAGTTCTAGCTTAACTCTGCTCCCCACACAATTCACCTAGCTATCTAAATGAAAACTTGTTGGTTTTTGTGCTCATATCATAAGTACACACTGTTATCTCTGCACAGAGCCTCGACACCTAATTATTATCTTTCTATCTAACTGGTTTCAAGCTGAAATTAAATCGTTTGCTCTTTAGCGATCAATTAGCGACTTTTTTTTCCGACAAAAGGATGGGTATTTCTTTTTTAATTGTCAACTAATGGTAAGCAGTGATGCAATCATTGATGGTGACTAGTTTATTAAGAGCCTATTCACTCTGGCCTTGAAGACTCCTAAATAAGTTTTGGATGGGAAAACCACAGCTGGAAAATTCATCCCTTTTTTGTTTCAGTCCTTCGAGACTCACCGTAAGTCGGATTTACTGATGGTAAAAAGGAGATAGCGGAATCATCATCATTTCAGCCGGCCTCCCCCAATTGTCGCTATAATGAACGGCCCTGTGCGTCTCGCGTCCATCGGATTCCCGCAACCCTTACCAGGTCATCTGTCCACCTTGTAGGAGGCCTTCCAACGCTACGTCTTCTGGTACGTGGTCGCCATTCCAGAACTTTTCGGCCACAATAGCCATCTGTTCTGCGAGCAATGTACTCTACCCATTGCCACTTAAAATGGGCGATTCTTCGTGCTATGTCGGTATCCTTGGTTCTACTGCGGATATCCTCATTCCTGATTCGATCACGCAAGGAGACTCCGAGTATAGCGCTTTCCATTACTCTGTGGGTGACTTTAAGTCTTCGGATGAGGCCCATTGTAAGCGACCACGAATCAAGTTATGCAATTCAGGCGTACACTCTCCAAAATACAAGCTGCAAAATACTGAAAGGCTGGATACCCTAAGGCCGTGTTTACGGAGACGCAGCGCGTTGCGCGACGCGTTGGCCGTTCGTCGTACATTGCAGCAGCGGGCTGCGTCATCGTACGCGCAAACACAAACATAATATGGCAATGTACGACGCACGGCCCAACGCTCCGCGCAACGCGCCGCGTCTCCGTAAACACGGCCTAAGCCTTAGCCTTGGGTCATAAAGTGGAAATGTGACGGTGTTATAAAATAATTCTTATTGGTATATTAAAAGTGGGTTAATAATGTACTTAATTAACGCCAGGAAGTGAACCTGCCTATTATACTTACACAGCCGATAACCCCGGGTATATCGATAGTCTTAGCTTGTAATCAGTTTGTTGGCAGGGAACTTATAATTAATTTAATATGTTATGCCTAGCTTTTTTTTGAATTCAGAGAATTTCTTGCTTTGAAATATGGGATTAAGGTTTGCCGGAAATTAAAAAAAAAGACTGTAATTTTGATACAAAGGTTTTCTAGGTTCCAGGCTAAAAGGCTGTACCTATTTTGTTTGTCTACATTTTCTAGGAACAAAACTACCGCAAATTTTAAATTACTTATTCAAAGAATTTACAGCATGAAGTCCGCCTTTGTAAACATTTGCGCGTTTTTAGGGTTTCGTAACCAAAGGATAGAAATGGGACACTATTGGTACCACTCCGCTGTTCGTCTGACTGTCACCAGGCTGTATCTCATGAACCGTGACAGCTAGATAATTAAAATTTTCACACATAATGTATTTTTGTTGCCGCTATAACAACAAATACTAAAAATACAATAAAATAAATATTTGAGTTTGATTTCCATACAAAAACATGATTTTTTTTCCCGATTTTTTTTTTCTGCGTACGGTACAGACCGCTATAAGGTGACTGGTAATTAGTGAACAATACTTAAACACGTGATTGCAGTCATGAAATCGCGAAAAAATCTGCCAAGTTCAGTATATTTTAACCAGTTAGGCGAACATAAATGTACTGAACTTGGCAGAATTTTTTCCCGATTTCAGGTTTGGTCCCAAAGTAAAAGTTGTTTGTTATCATGACTACAATCATGTGTTTAAGTATCGTTGACTAATTACCAGTCACCCTATATATGCTAGTGCAACTCGCACTTGACCGGTTTTTTTTTAACAAACCAAACAAATTTTTTTCATAGACAAATAGATGCTATCAATGAAGAGTCTTTACTAATATTGGTGGGTGCGTTTACTAACACATAATAAATACATACACAAGACACCAAGACCAGAAATAACTACCTGTAGGCCATACAAATATTTTCTTTATGCGGGAATCGAACCCGCAACACGCAAGAAAACATCCAATCGCTCAACCACTACACCCACAGTGCCATCAAAATTACAGGTAACTTTTTCTGTCTGTTAAGGTACCTAACTAAACGTAAACAGTCTTGCTATGTCCTTTTATTTGAAAAAAAAAACCGTCTAGAACACCTATTTAAAGACTAGGTATTTCAATTTAGTTAATTACCTAACATTAAAAGACATGTGAAGATTGTTTACATTTAGTTAAGTACTTAAACAGATGAACTATTTAAGTCTTCAATCATATTAAATAGTTCAGTTGGCAGTCTATTCTCCATCTCTGTCACTCCTATATGGCTGTCTCTTTCTGAAGCTCGACGTGTCATAATTCGGGTACTGAAGTTGTCGGGCTTGCAATAAATCAATACAATATCGCTTTACAGACAGCGTGTGTGTATGTATGTATGTGTCAATCGTCTCTTACAGCCGATGGTATATAATTACAACTTTCATTGTCACCAAGCGTTGTGTGATGGACAAATTTATTGCCTTTTATTTGGTTAACTGAAGTTAGTTATACTAAAATTTTTTTACTTCCAATTATGGCCGGTTGGTCTAGTGGTTAGTGGCCCTGACTGGTATGCCAGAGGAGCCCACCCAGGACAAATGTTTGTATGATGAGCACGATAAATTTTTCTGTGTCTGTGTGTAATTTGTCTGTAATATGTATGCGTTTAGTATGTAAATATGTTTATCAGTTGTCTAGTACCCATAACACAAGCTCTGCTTAGGTTAGGACTAGATGACGTTGTGTGATAGTTGTGAAATATTATTATTATTTTCGTTTATTACTTTAATTCGTCAAATTATACATATAAATAAAATTTTTAAATATTATAATATTTATTTCAGAAATTTTACGAAAGACAATGCTATATTACACGACTTATTCTGACTGACTAGCTGGTACTGACTGTTAGAAAATGCCTTAAAAGTGTCCAACCCGAAGTACGAGTACATTTTTATACAACTGCTCTGATTATGACATTATTACACATCTTTTTTCACATATTTTGAATACACAGATATCTTGTGAATATTAGGCTCCTAAATAAATCAAAACATAAATTTGTGTAAAACTAATGCAGTAAAGACCTCTGAAAATATTCTATTTTGCTTCAATTTTGGCCCTTCGTGATGTACTCATAAATTAAATATAAAAAAATATATATTTTATAGAATCCTGGCCTTTAATCGAGGTTTTAATTTAATTAATTTATTTGATTTTAATTTTATTGTTATTTTATTTTTATATTGTGATTTTAATTTGTGATTTCTTTTAATTGGCTATGAACTCTGGTCTGATGATAAATGTTTTTTTTTTTTATTTATTTTTTAATGACAATTTTTCTCAAAAATATGGAACAAATTTTGTGAAATATTCGAGTAAATCAAGGAATTGCCGAATGCCAACAGAGTTTTCTGGTGTTATCTCTCTTTTTTCACGTTGCCTCTTCATCAAACATCGCGTTGGAATGCTTTAGATGGAGCAACAAGCTTTTAAACCATGCTCGTCGTTAACGATAGCCGTGTGGGGAAGGGCCCTCTTATGACATAAAGTCTGTCTCTGTACTTTTGTGTATATAAAGAATTAAATAATTATATAAGTTAATGAATAATAAGTAATACTAAGTACAAACAGTACCATCATCATAATCATCCTCCTGCCCTTATTACTTTTTTTGAGGTAGGAAATCATATAATGACATCTCCCACTCTAGAGCGGAGCGGGAGAACGTGACAGACATTTTTCTTTTTATCTGACTAAAACCCCACCTAAGATATTCCTTCAGTGGTCTTGCGCTCTAGGATTACGAGTTTCCCTTGTCCCATGTCACGTGGTGTCGGCACAATACGTTTTTTTCTTCCATTCAATTTTGTCAATTGTTACGCTAACACTGAATCCCTTGCGCGGACTTACGAACGGCTAGCAATGGTGGTAGCTAGCTGTCCGGATTTACCACGAGTCGAGTATTGTTCCACACGCGCCTCAAGGAGATGTCAGCAAACAGTAGGGGCCCAGCAGGGCCGAAATCTACTGGGGCCAAGGGTCTGCTTCTGAAAGGAAGATTCGGCCCTGGTATGAAAGTCAACGAAGGAACAGGAGCGGGTTTATAGTAAGTAAAAGTCTGACTATACCTCCCGCTCCGTATTTTTTTTTTTAGAAGGTTTTCCCACCTGAAAACAAACGCACTAACTCCATTTTCTTTCATATTTTTCCCACCTACTATTCCAAATAAGCACAACATGAAATCACAATCATTTATCCCATCCAAACTTAACTAACAAATCACCAGCAATTGCCAGCCCAACCCACACAAATCAAAAGCCATACAACATCCAGTTTTACTAATCAGGACTGTCTCCAACTCTCCACGCGACGCCACCCTACCCTTACGTCAACACATGAAGTGTCTGGTTTAGGGGCCTGTGATTATCAGCTGAGTGATAAGGCCCCCTGCCCTTCCCCTCCCCCCTTTGTCGCTGACACCCCCCCGTATCGAGCGAGCCCGCATAAGTGCATGATTAGAACCATGCGTCATTAGTTGTAGCTATTTTCTTGCTTGTCGAGTTATTTTTTGGGGGTTTTGTTTTTAATAGTGTGATGTTTGTTTCTGTAATTATTTTTCTTTTTTTTTTGTTGTTATAAACTAGGGCTTGACTGCAATCCCACCTGATGTTAAGCAGTGACGCAATCGTTGATGGTGAGGCGCACTAGATTATTAAGAGCCTATTCACTCTAGCCTTGAAGACACTTAAATTATAATCGGACGGGAAGACCGCAGCAAGTAAACTGTTCCAGTCCTTCGATGTACGCGGTATAAACGACGAGGCAAAACGCTTAGTCCGTACCGTAGAAGTTTCAACAACATAGGGGTTGATATTTTCCGTACGCTTTCGTTCCGTAATTTTATTATTTCGGAGAGTACCATGGAACAGCCGGGATGGCTTAGTATTGAGCCGGAAGAACCGATATCAGTATGATTTTATGCAAATTGGACTATTTCATGGAACCCTCAGTGTACGCGTTCGTTTCGCACTTGCCCCGTTTCTTTGGATTGCAATACAGTAGCCTGTGAACGAATGCTAGACCAGCTAAGAACGATTGACCAGAGCGCCGGGCTTTTCTTCAGTTAACGAATCAGCATTGCCATCCAACGTGGCAATGCTGCCAGCGTTCTGGGCACTTCTCCCATTGATATCGGTGTGGATGAATTTTTTGATGCCCAATAAGTTCTTTTTCCACCCGTTTGTACATATTATTTTTAATTTGTATATATATATACTTATTAAGGCAATTAACTAAATATAAATATTGCATGTCAGAAAACGAAGATCAATAATAAATTTAAAAAAAACATGTTTTTTTATGGTAGTTAAAATCATGCAATGACAAATCCCGCCCTTGGGCGGAGTGAGAAATAATGTCAGACTCTTAATTACTGAAAAAAACATGTTCTAATTACGTCATCATTTTGTTAAAAATGCTCTATCAACAAAAAAAGAAAACTATTTTTATCTATGTTGACCATCAAACTAGAATATGCGCATTGTCTAAGGGCCTTTCCCTTTAAAGTCGAAGTAGAAAGCGGTTTGATTGCACATGAATTGATCGTAAAAATCGCGGCGTCAACTTTTGAATATAAATCGTAAATGTCAAACTTGAAAGTGGATTGGAATTGATTTGACTATTGTATTAGAAAGATATTATTTCAATAGAAGTATTGAGTCAATTCTACTCCAAAAGGAACTCATGGAAAGTGAGAATAGTAAGCACGGGTTGTTCTCCAAGTTTAAGCAATGCTTGCTGTGGTTGGCCTTTTTATGATTCCGTAATGGGACCAGTGGAATGAGAGCAGTGGTAGCTGAGTGGTAACGGCCCCGACTTACGAGTTGTAGGTCGCTGGTTCAAACCCAGCTAGGCGTGCATTACTTTGTGCAATTTATTTCATCACCACTGCTCTCAAAAACGGTGAAGGAAAACATCGTGAGGAAACCGGCATGTCTTAGAAAAAAAATCAAACACATATGTGACATCCACTACTTATGCACTATATTATGCACTTAACTCGCACTGATTATGGCCCATTCCCTCTCCTAGAGAGGAGGCCTGAGTCCCAACAGTAGGAACATTATAAGGCTGATGCTATGCTATGCTATGCCCACAGATATAGATATACCTAGATAACGCAAGAGCAACTACTTCGCTTGCCTAGCTTACGTACAAAAATCGTAAGTGGTCACTTTCGCGCTCAGTCTGCATCGGAGAACAGCGCTAGTCGGGTGCAGTTAAAAATATAAAAATGGTTAATTGTGCTGTTGGTGTGGGGGTGGAGCAAGGGGGACGCCGTACGCAGCGTCGTCTTCACTAAATAGTGCTTGTGACGTCATAATCGGTAGTCAAAAAATGGCACGCTTGGTTTTCATACAGATCGTGATGCTTGCGTTATCTATGTCTATCTATATTTGTGGCTATGCCAATGGGACCCTATAGGTAAGACTTACAATGTAGTCCGCCAGTCTGTCACCAAGCTATATCTCATGACCAGTGATAGCTAGACTGTTGAAATTTTCGCAGATGATGCATTTCTGGTTTGGTTGATGCCACGCCCACTCCTCCCTAGAGAAATCAGTGAGTGGTATTTCGCTCTAGTGGTATAAGACTCGGCCCTGGTATGAAAGGCAACGAAGAAACGGGGTAGGTTTTTAGTCAGTAAGAGTCTAACACTATCTTCCGCTCCGCCCAAGGGCGGGAGATGTCATTGGACGATTTTACCCACCACAAAAAAGTGGTGTTTCGCTTTTGGCATAATTATATAGATTTTATAGGTAGATTAATATGATTGTTATTATGGAGGCAATTTTAAAACTCTTCAAAGAAACAGGGCAGTGGCTAAATCAGTTTGATATGGTAAATTGATTCTTAACGACATTGTACACAAGTACAGTTAAGAAATAAATTAAAGCCTATTAGACCTCATCTCTTTCTAAACAGAAATTATCCACGCTTTACAAATTGAACGCAAGTCAATGATGAGATGAGTTAGCCGTTCATTCATTCAACGAATCATTAGTAGTAGGCGGCCAATAGGTTGAACATGCATTTGCTATGTTTACGCACAGCCCCCCCGGTTACTGAGTATTCAAGGTCGACCGTCATGATGGTTCAACTTGTGTGTCGTAGTTTATAATTGATTTTCTCTCTCTCAATAGAAGTGGAAGGCTGCGTGTAACTGGAACAAATGATCCAAATTATTTGCTGCATACTAAACTCATTTTGGCAGATTATTATACCATATACTTTGCATAGAGCGAGAGAGTTTCTTCAGTTACCTTTTGCAGTCCAGGGCTATGGTAACATTTTCGATAAACCTCGCTGCCAGCTTAGGTAGACTGCGAGGTCCTCGTAGTCTACCTAACGCTGATTTTTTTTTGACATTTCAGAAAGTGTTCCTAAATCTTGTCTATAACAATTATAATAATAAACACAAAAATTGACTGGACCGATTTGATATTTTTTTTATTATTTATTGCAATATTATCACTAAGAGATATAGGCATACCTATATTTTATACTTTTTCGCAGACGGAAAAACTAGCAGAACCCAATATGCCATTATAAAATGTTTCAATCTTGATACAAATGTAGAAAGTTGGTAATTGTGACCGAGGCCAAATTAGCCCGAGCCACAGGTGAGGGTGTTATAGGGCCGAGTGTTGTAGTGAGAAACCACGTGTATCAAACGACGTTTTTCAATAAATTAACGGGAATTAGCACGCTGCTCGTGGGGGTATCTTAGCAACCAGACTGATAAGACTCATACAATTAATAGTAGTGGGAGTGGGTTCGTCCATTTTTCCGCACTAGTGCGTAAAACAGTAAATTGCGGGCCTAAAAGTGAGAGCGGGATTTCGAGTAAGGGTATTTATAAAACTATACTCAAAGTATTTTCCCATATAAATGATGTCACTGTTTGGAAACAATTTCCAAATATACAAATTCTTTTATAATTCGGTTAACTAGCGAAGCCAATGCGGTAACTATTCGGCGATATTTAAAAGGCTTTATATTTGACTAATCGTCTAACAGTAACTTATAATTATACATTACTATTACACGAAATCTTTTCGTTCCATAGCTAATTGGTTTCTCAATTACAATCGATACCAATTAATTAATCGACAATTGCTTTACTATAAATTATAGATGTCTGTCTTGCTCAATTACTGCTATAGGTACATATCCTGACTTTGTTACAAAACCTTTATTAATTAATCTCTATCCCAAGTCTATTAAATTTCTTTTTCTATTTTGCTTACTGGTTCATTAATAATTTCTTCGTCAGCAATGTATTCATCATCCTGTTCATCAGTATTTATTTTCAAGAGCAAGTTTAGCCTTATAGTTTTATCATTTTTTTCAATTGTATCATCTAGACCACCTTTTCTTGTTCCTTGATTAATATATTCCAATTTGAACAATCATCATCATCATCATCATCAGCCTTTTTTTTTAATGTTCCCACTGCTGGGACACAGGCCTCCTTTCTTAGAGAGGGAAAGCCATACTTCACCACGCGGGCCCAGTGCGGGTTGGTGAATTTCACATGTCTTCGAATTTTTGGTTCTAGGACATATATATTACTAGGACGTGTATATTTGAACAATAGTAGACAAAAAAAAAAAAAATCACTTTTTCTAAAAAAGTAACCTTGCTTCTCTAGTGATTTGACCTTTGCAACCCAATTGGGAATGTTATTAATCTTGAAGCTAGACCGATTCAGACTTTGGACTCAGAGCTAAGTGAGTCAAATGTCCCAGACATTCGTTTGATAACCGAAACTCATCCAATGGCCAAAGATCAGATGACTCGTAACAGGAAAAGTTTTAGAAATAATCTTTTTGTACCAAATCCAAATAAAACTCCTAATTAAGATGACGTAGAAAAATAAGCATCTAAACTCAAAACTCAAATTGGTGCCTAAGGCGCTTCAAACTTGGTGCAACACAAATTTGGGAAACGCCAAACTTTTTAAATGTCAATTAATTAGATAGCAACGAATGTCTAATTACTGTTTACACAAAACATGCTGACGGTAAAGTTCAAATATTTTCAAACAAGCACCAAAATCGAAAGCAATCATATCTTCAAATATGCTCATAGATAAGAAACGGATCACCAGTATAAAACGGCTCGTCATTTCGACAGTTCGTTCGTATCAATATGTATGGCTTGTAGTTGTACGGAACCCACCGATCGCAGCAGATGTGCAAGATAAACAGGACACGCGCGCGCTGACTCACGCCTGCGCCCGCGCATGTACAGGCGGTTGCACAAGAGTTTGGTAAGTGTGTGTGTGGTAATATATTTTATTATGGTAGTTATTTCTGCTCTTTTATTAGATAAATATTTAAAATAAAAAACTCATTAGGTCCATAACCTTGGTTTGTTAAAATATTTTAATAATATAACTTACAAAAAAAATCACAAATTAAAAAATATATATTTTGATCAATAGTTTACTAAGATCATAATTTATGACCTAAAAGAATGCTTTGTTCAACTTTAGTCAAAGATTAATTCGAAAGAAGTTAATTAAAAAATAAAAGATCTTACTGTATTTATAACGAGCTACACCAATATTCGCGATGTTCCCGACCAGATGCGACTGACTCCATTTATTTTACAAAAGGTGGCGCCGCAAAGCCACATGGCTTGGCAAGGTGCAAAAATTTCAACCCTCTTCCAAATTTAACCCATCCCATTATTGAAAACGAAACATGCACTGCGGCAGATGTAGGATAACAATCTAAATAAAAATAAAGAAAAGCAAAATGAAAAAGGATTGAAAAGGTCGCAAATCATACATAAAAACTGACTTGCTTGTCCAAGTTACCATCTGCTATTTAGTAGTAAATAGTGATTTTGAAGTTATAAGAAATTTTGGCGGCCTAATAAAACGCTATAATGACGACCGAAAGTTTGTATACAAGAGATTAGTTGAAGATGTCAACACATTAAAGAATGAAGGAGATTATATTAGATCAGAATAGATTTAAAAATAAATAGTCTTAATTAAAACGAAAAGTAATATTAATCATGACTTGGCCTGAGCTTTTAAATTTTCTATTATATCAAAATAAAAAATAAGAGCAAGTCTAGGAAAGGAAGAAAAAAAAGAAGAAAGGAGGACAAGGTAGGAATCAAGGTATCAAGACCAGTTTTTTGTCAACAAGTGCTAAATACCCTGCACTGCGACAATTCCAGCATAAAATTATCATAGTAAAGCAAACTGACGCAACTTTATTCGAAGCTACACCTAAACTTCACCAATCTGAAATTTAATCCGTACCATAAATCAATAAGAAAATGGCTGACAATCCAAATAAATTGTCACTGTTCTATTAAACTAACTCAAACAGAAAACGAAAAGTAATATTGAAACTTTTTCGAGTAAACCTTGAACGGAATTGCCTTTGTCTCACAATATAGACTGCGGCTTATAAATCTTCGTTAAGTCATGGCGTTTTATGGTTAACCTACTTTGCCCCACCTTTGTGGACACCTAAAATGGCGACTAATGCTAATTACTGACCCACTTGTTCGGCTCAAATTAAGAATACAGTTTTGGTAGTTTTTTGTTTTTCCTATTTAGTGTCGCGGACATTTTCTTTGTTGTCAGGAGTGGTAATAGGTCCTGCATTAGTATCTTTTGTTTTAGTAACACCTCGTTTATGTGACGTTAACTAATGATAATCGACAGGTTCCGTGGTTTGTATTTATGTATAACTAAATTTTTTAAAGCCAGCAACATCGCCTTAATAATATTGAAATATTGCTCTCGGGATTGTACCCACGGCATAAAATACGTTTCCTCCCCAAGTTTTATATAAATTAGTGTAGTTTTTAAGACATTATTACTTAACAGACACCCAATTCATTATAACATTAAGTCGGAAGGATTATCCAATATCTTCACTGTGAATGTTATTATTATCGAAGTGTTTTGAAGAATATAATTACTCACTTAAAACCATGTTGTCTTAGTTGGGATTGCCATTACACATATCTTAAGGATAGTTAGTGGCCATCAAGGGATGTTAATTCCTTTAATCTTCTTTTACGGCCCTCATGGGATAGCTCTTTTAGATTAATAGCTTATTCTCTACTATATATAGTGTCTTAACATTACAGACTACGCAGTAGTTACATCTGGAAAAATTATTAGATCATTGTTTAAAAATATACTCTATCTAACTCCATTATCTCATCGATAGTCTTTCAGTTAATATGTAGGTCACAAGTCAGTAGATTATCATTCAGTAATAATTAAATATATTATCTAACACCATTTGTCATTCCACCAGTTCTTGATCTGATATAGTTTTCATGGCCGGTATCTATTATATTCATACATAGTTCGTTGGTATCACTAGACCCAAGAGTTTATTGTACTATCCCTAACGAAGGAAAGGTACGTTGTATCCTAAATGTATTTATGCCAGTAGTTTTAGTTATGTGGCGGACAACTAAAGTACCGTACCCAACTTTGATATGGACAATATAGGCTTGGGTAGCAAAGTGTTTCATATTTAATTTTGTCATACTAACAGAATTATTTAAGCTAAATTCTGTAGCAGTTTATTTGAAGCTCATGAAAATATTCAACCCAGTATTTATAAAAACGTTGTCAACAATCAAAAAGCCATCTTATACAACCCTATTAAAGCCTTCAAATTCATCTTAACACTTCGGGTAGAAAAAGTAGGGTCCTCTACTTAAATGGAATACCAATAGATGGAGCCACCTGTTACTCTGAACATTAACTATATCGACATGGACAGATCGTGTGCCATTCACCACAGGGGCTCGCGATTGATTAACTACCTCCTCTTCCTCTGCTAAAGTTTGATAGGGTTAATATTGGTACGTTTAGTACTAAATTAAACATAGATTTGGTTATAATATAGTTTAACAAAAACTAATAATAAAAATTTTAGATCTTCAATTAACTGCTTCAATTTCACTATAAAGTGAAATTGAAGCAGTTAATTGAAGATAATCCTAAGAATTTAACCTTAACCGAAAACCCTGAGAATATGTAGATCAAACAAAAAAGATTAATACAGAAGTTAAACTTTTATGAACAGCTTTAAGATGCAAATAGGACTTCAATGCATAAGGAAAAGACTATTTAACTAGAAAAAGGAAGATCATATTCAGAAACGTATATTGAAATTGTAGTCCGATCGTTTCATGAATGAAAATGAGCAAAGTTTACAAAAAGATGAAGATAATAGCTAGTGTAAATTTAAGTTATCTAAATGCAAAGAGTGCTTCAAGGTTTAACGAGAACTGGGAAATATGCGAAGTGAACGCATAGATTTTTTTCGATACTATAATTAAAATGTAGTTTTATTGTTAGCTATGTTTTCTAACTTTTCTGTCTTTAAACAAATTTTGTTTCATTGATTGTTTGTTTGGTTGTAGTAATATCAGCATTTTGCTTTTCTACACGATTTATAATCAAATTAACTTCACCTTTTAAGTACCCACATAACATTTTGTTATTTTTCAGTCTCCCGGTTTCTCACAACCTTTTCAACTCAGCATAAGGAAGTTACCGAAATATTGTTCCGTTATATAATTTTGGGCTCAGCTCTCCTTTTCGCTGAGTAAAAAATGTTAAACTTTTACGATTTAATACAAATGAATTTTTCAGCTTTATTTTAAATTAAGTTCTGGCTTGTATTTACTTGCATGATGAATAAGGCTCCTTATTATATTTTAAAATTCATTTTCCTTTACTGCTTTAGTTATATTTTGAAGTAGTATTAAGTCCACAGTGACAAAGTTCTGAATAATTAATCAACAAGAATAGCTGGTCTTTAAAATATTTCTGACGTTCTCAAAATCGAAATTGGAAAATGTTTTAGAAGTATTAATAACCATTATCCGGTCTCCGAAATCTTCAATTGAAATTGCTTCTAAGAATGTCTGATTAGAATGTTCGAATTTTCTATCAGTAAGTACTTCTGCTTCTGTTTAAGGATCTTCGCGAGGATCAACAGCCTTTCACTATAATTACGATTGTATGAATGTCCGTGTCTGCTCGATAGTACCTCTCGCCCACTTGGAGGCCTCTACGGCGCCTGTTGGTCGCATCCCAGCAATAATTAAACTATGTAGGTCGCATGAACACCCACAATGACCAACGTTGTACAAACCACCAGCTTATCTTGACCCACCCCACCTCCCACTAACAATCAAACGTCAGACAAGTATCGCACACGGCAAGGCTCAGCGCAAACTGGACGTGCTGTGACCTCGCCGACCGCTCTTCTGTTGTTCTTTATTCAATTCAAAATGCGTTCCAGACGTGTACGTTGATGATAAATGACGGTTGAAACTTGAAATTCGATTTCAATTTGGAAGTTTGAAATTAAATTTTCGGAATTTGAGTTATTTTCGAATTCGCGTGTGAAAAGTTTGGATCGTTAAATATGTGGGGAATGGAGTAATTTGATGTTCGGTCGGTGAAGTATTTTATAATTTTTAGGTGAATGAATTCAATTAGTAATTGGATTTTTTTACTGTCCAAATCCTATTTTTGAAAATAGTTAGCATCACTTTTAAAATTTAGTACCTCCTTCCGATGATAACATAATTTAATAAAATATTGAAAAGCTGAAAATTGATTCCAACAAAGACGAGATAATTCTCACTTCTCAAAAAGCATAATGCTCTAACCAGAGAACAATAAACGAAGTTAAAAGAGCAGCAAGCTAACATAACAGACATAAACCATAGTTTCCTAAGAAGATTAAAAATAAATCCATCTGCTTATCTTATACGATGTGGCTTTGCACTACAAGAGGCCCGAATAATGGATTTTCTTTCCACTAAAGAAACGTAACAATGGCGTTGAAATCGTAGTATCTGTTAAAAGAAATCGCTACAAAATAAAAGTGTACGGAGACATTCTTCGTGCTATGACAAATGTCCCTGCGGCAGAAGTAATTTGCCGCAATTTTTAGAATGCGACCACCCCATTCAGATTCATTCATTAGAATGTTTTTATTCCGACAGAAAAAGAAAAAAGGATGCGACGATATATTTTTCTTTTTAAAAATTACGGCGTGGAAAATTGGCATTGTCAATTTTAGTAAGACCTTTTTTCTTATTTATGGAAAATTTCAAGATATATATTCTAATAAAAAAGCTATCACAAAATATGGCCGCTTAGAAAAAGAAAGTATCTAGTAATATTTTTATATTGTGTTGGAATATCTATTATAAAATTCCAGAAAAACAATAAAATTGGAATCCAAATGGGTGACTTCATTCGAACAAATCAACTGTCCGAGTACGTATAGGTTCTCACAGCGTAAATAAAATCACCATTAAATTCACGCAACCGCAAGCACAAAGCGCTATAAAATTTCTTTCGAACCGTAACCTACAATCGTAGATGTTTTTAATAAAATTGCAGCTCGATAAATATTAGCGTAGCGCCATAGTGACAGCTATTGCTCAGAATATAACGATATCATTTACATTAAGCGGAAAAAAAAACGCAAACTCGATATCGGCGTAATTCGATGCTCGTATAAAAAAATCCTAAAGCGAAATTTCCCGCTTGTCAGCCGCAAAAAGCTTTACGAGCTTTGAATCGATCACTGTACTACAAGAGAAAAAACTTACGTTCCAATCCGGGTTCCTTCCGCAAAAATGCAACGTAAAAAAAAAAAACAAAAAAGTCGTACACATAACTAAAAAGGCACTAAACGGTATACGTCCAAACGCGTTTTCGAGATAAAAAAAAATGGTTGCGTGTCTATACGGGCGCGCCGAGGGCGGCTTGCAGTATACTGATCTAATTTCCAAACGTACGACTGTGAAAGTGACGTAATGCCGGCGCCATGTTGCCCCGCGTCCCTAGCCGCGCCCCCCCTCCCCGCGACCGCGCCTTGCTTCCGCCACTGGAAAAATGCACTACCTATTTAATCAATTTTCAGGAGTGGTATGGAATGTTACGGAGCTTTATGGGTTTATTGCGTAGTATCACGTTACTAGCTGTGTTAAGTTTTCCGCGAATCGATTAGAATTGTCTTATCTGTCCTTCCTGCGTTAGAAATGGCTTTTGCTACGCTAGTTTGTATAGGACTGGCACGTCATAAATAAGGGCTTCGCGTGCAGGCTGCGTTGAGGTTCTCTTTTCAAAATTGTTTCTTGTGATTTGATTTTGGAATTGTTTTGCGTTTTGTTTCTTTTTGGTTCTTTGTATTTCTCATTATATTATTTGGTTATAGATTCTGGCTGTTGGATTCTTTGAAATATTTGCCGTGGCCCTGAAAGGTAAAGAGCCACTGAAGAAACACAGATAGATTTTAGTCACTAAAAGCCTAACACTCCTTCGTGGTCCACGCTCGAAATATATTTTAATTTGATAATTTTCCAACTCAAATGAGTTCACTCAGAACTCATTTCTTGCCTACCGTCTCTATCTATGGATCATATGACGTGACCGAACTCACGTCTGAAATGTGTATCTGTATATACCGATATACATATAAGTATATCTGTTTTATCTCAACGACCGGAACTACAGTCTTGATCTTGAAGATGCATAAATAAACTCGATACGACCGTATCTTGGTGTGTGTCTGGTATATTGTATTTATACTACGTTTTGATTCTTGGTCCTGATTCAAACTGATTTCGTTTTTAGAATTTGTATTTGAAGTGGTTTCTCTATTATTATATTTCCGAATTTGTAATTAAATAGGTTTAATTTCTAATTTAATCTTTTAATTTTTATTTCCTAATCGTTGCGATGCAATTTGTAATTGTATTATTTTGTATCTATGCATTTTTACTTATATATAATTTGTTTGATATGCTTAAATTTGTTATAAATTTATATTTTTGTAATTTCTTATTTGATGGTTTTATTTCTTTTAAATGTAATTTGTAGATACTCGTATAAGATTTTGTAATTTTGTACAACCACTATCTTTAATTTTGTGAATGATGTGATCTTTGATTGATTTTTTACGCGGCACCATATTAAGTGGACTTGTCGGTAGGTTTTAAATTATCGCCATTTGCCCTTTCTTCGTGTTTACGGTTACTGAAAGTCACTTCCTGCTTCAAAAGTTTGTTCGTAGATTTTGTAGATTATGTTACAGATATGATGACAGCCATTTTATTATATTGAGAGTGGAGTAAAAAAAAAATTTCGTTTAGGAAATTCTTGTTAAGGAAATATCTTATTAATTGTTTTATAATTAATAAAAACAATAAAACACAGATCATTGACGGACTCAGAAGGCTGTCTAACTTAAATACGTACTAAGAGTGGTGGGCCTGTAAAATATAAAATTGGTAGAAATCGCGAAGCGGGGTTGCAGCAGGCCACGAAGAACAAAACGATGCAGGATGATGCATGACTTGAATGTCTTCCTAAGAAACTGGCAAGAAATAGATAGTCCTCTGCCTAACAGTAATACAGTACAGGCGAGATTTAATATAATAATAATAATTAGAAAACTATATGAAATATTATATGGCTGGAAAACAAGCAATTGCTCAGACAAATACTGAATAATAAGTACCTATGGAAGAAGATAATATTTCACCAACCCCAAATAAACTGAGGCCAGATCAAGATAATGATCATTATTGATTGCGATAATCCTTCCGACCGAATTTCGATCACGGTGGCCAATCGCAAGCATAGATTAGCCAAGTATGCAAAAGATATTACGGAGCATAAGTGTGTGCATAAACAGAGATGCAATCTCTGTTCCTTTACTCTTATAGTCGGACGGGACGGCAATCCCATACAATCGGAGAGAGATAAGTCGCATGACCCACGGCTTACTTACTTTTCGAGGCATGGCATCAATTTCCAAACTTCGGCCTGCTACAGAGTAATTCTTAATGAAAAAACCGAATACCTCTTTTTAACAGAACTTGGAATGAAACTGGGCTGTATGCTCAACAGTCGCACTTATGGCTACCAAGTTTTTTAATAGCGGTTTATGTTCTTTAAACATCTAAAAGAACATTATAAGTACTGGTCCTTCGAGCCGGATATACTGAAAACCAAATTATTTCATTTAGTATCTTCCAAGAAATCAAAAATTAGAATCTAATATTAAAAGAGCTTATTATCTAACAAAAGCTCTTCGAGTTAAATCGGATTTTCCTTAAGATGATACGAATAATAAAAATTTGGATTATGAAGCTCAGATAATATGATTTATTAGGTTAATCTAAATGCTAATATATTTTCTTTTTAGTACAGATACAGTACTTAAACAAACTCTCAGCTAACCAAGTTTGATAGACAAAAAATGTTTTACGATTTAATGTAGGTAGATATAACAATTTTTTAAAGAAAACACTGCTTTATTGGTCTTGTGAACACCACTGCTGAGCACGAGAGCCTTAGGTTCGAGTACCATGTCAAGTTTGGTGTCATTCAGATATTCCATCTGTAACCCAGGATTCTATGTGGGACTGTACCTTCTTGGATTGAATGGGAATAGGCTCGCTCACGCTCAATTTTTTTGTGGTTTGGAAATATCATTACAAAACTTCTCCCGCTTTAGATAGAACAAGAGAAAGTATCAGACTTTTACAGATTAAAATCCATCCATGTTATTCCAGTTAACTTTTGCGTTCCATGGTGACTATTTCGATCAATCCCGCAACAGATCTTATCTTTGTGGTCCAGTTTCCGTACTTAGTCCCTAGCGAACCATTGTGCGTGGGCCATGGCGGCCTTTACTCCAACCAGCCCACCTCACTCTAGAAGCAGATGAGTCTCTTCAGTTTGCTCAGGGTGTCTATGAGTGAACTCAGTGCACCCAAGGTTCGTGTTCTTATTTCGCTGACGGCTGTGCACTTTAGGAGCACATGCGCTGCAGTTTCTCCTGACTTCATACATCCTCAGCATAGAGGACTATCCGTGATATTGATGAGTTCAGGGAGCGGAGTCTGGTGATAGTCCCAGCAACCAGACGCAGGCTACCTCTGTCCAGTCACATAAGGTTGCTGGTTAGGGTTTCTGGATTGAAGCATGCCATGGTTTCCAAATCCATCCCGCAGCCTTATTTTCGCTGTTACATGGAATTTAGATATAACTTGGTAGGTAAACTTCTATCTAAGCCTACGAAAATTTAAACAAATTTGTATTTATATAATTAATATCTTATGTGATTGCTGCTGTTAGGCAGCAGCAGGCAATCTATTGACTCTCAATATAAGCTTTTGTCGATATAAAAGGAAGAGATTTTAGAACGAGAAATTTTGAAACCGATAATAGTGCAATATGTAATAAAAAAAATAAAAAACCAATATTTTGACTGGCCAAATCTGTTATTTTTTTCTTTATTAAATTTTTACTTGTAATTTTTATTCATTCCATTAAAATTTTGCTTAATTTTTTAAATTATAATTTGAGTTAATTAGTATCTATTTGTACGCGTTCTTTATTGACACTTGTTTCGACATTAGTTTAAAATCTCAAGCAATATTATTTGTCCATATTTGCGTTTGTATTGTTGACGTGTCATAAATAAATATAAAACCTTATTTTTAGTTTTTAGTATATACGAAATCCGAGACACGTGTCTAGTATTTTTATACAAAAAATTTATGAAATTTCATAACTGTATCATGAAAAATCACAAAGTTATAAGCTTGTTATGTTTCCTGGTTGTCCACACAAACACATGGTCACCAGGCCATCCGGGTGACTGAGGGGTAGTTTTGCTTCCGCACCCAGCTGTGCGCTGGCTCCTAATGGCCGCTATGATCTGCCGTGAACTGTATTCTACTTAGCCTCGGTGGTGTCCAACTTGTGACCTTTTTTTAAATATTTTGGGAAAAAATATAATATGGGATAAAAGTTATTGAAATCATCTTAATCATCAGGTTTCGCATATAGTAAAAATAATGTTGGATAAAAATAAAACAAAAAAAAAAACAGTTCGAAAAACAAAAACTCTGAATATACCTGAAAAATAACAATTTCGTAACTTGCATGAAACAATCTCAATCACAAAGTGCTGTACAGATGCGTCAGCTTTCCTCGAGGTCGGATGAAGCTATGACGTAGGCTGTTAACGATCGCCCACAACAGGTTGCTACCAATATCTATAGTTATGTAAGTCATTTCAATCAGTTTTCCCCTCAATAAATTTATTGTTACATCATTCGTTCTTTATTTGGATTAAAATGAAAGGAATATGTATAACTATATATGCAGAACTATTTGTTATAAAGCCAATTTATCAATAATTATATAAAAATAGAATACTAATTGTGAAAACCATATCAAAGTCAGTAAAAAATCAAACGAACGTAACGCCGTTTTATAAGGCAGCCAAACGGGCGTGATGAACTGTGACGTCATATTCCATATCGGACTTCTCTCTTCTAATTAGTCTTTTTAAGTATTTTAGTTTCATTATTGATGAAGATATTTTGAAAATTCTTTCACTTTTTGATTTATTTATAAATTCAAGTATATACAAACACTTGAAAATGAAATTAACAAATACAGATAGAACACAAAGGCACTGCTTATTTCAAAAGAAATTTCTTCCATCAGCCCTGTGATAGGAGAGTTGGATGAGAAATTTAGACACAGTGTATACAAATAAGTTATAACATTTAAAATAAAAAAAAAATATGTGACTAAATCTATTTTTTAACTTAAATACTAAGAAAAAAAAATGTATGCAACCTTATTTTTTTATTTCTGCCCTCTCGTACTGTATCTAGGCTTGAAGCAGGACTATATGCGAGAGGCGATAGCCATCGATCACCTATACGAAGATCACTCTAACCAGAGCGAGAGAAGTTATCAAAGTTATAAAGTTATCCTAAACCAAAAACAAGCTACAATGATCAAGAACAAAATTTACTAAGAACTAAGCACACAGTCGCACACATTCACAAAAAAATATCAACGAAAGGTCTATAAATCGTATTAATAAAACTTAAGGCACATTACGATATCGGTTATATCGCGAGCTTTTATGCACTACCAGAGCCATTAGAACTGATAAGACAAGAGAAGCTGAATCGATTACATTAAATGTCAAAAATTTTGACGAATTACATTAGTGTCGTTCTGTACTTGTTAATATCATGTTTCATCTAAAACTTTTATTTTATCGTCTATATTAGTCGTATTTGCGTCTGTATGTTCCTGTCTACAATGGAAAGTGATAACAGCATCTTTACGTCACCATATCGTTTGATGCTATTCTTGGCTGGCAATGACACCATCAGGACTATCACAGGAGAAGACGGTCCTGCAGCGAATATCAGGCGTCATGAGCCATTAATTATTCCCTGTTATCAAGTCCCTCACTATATTCTGTTCTTCATGACACTGGCTACGTTCATATACGGTCTGACATCATGGTGCCTCATCAGGAAGTTTCGCAATTTCAACAACTACGTGTATCTTAGTGCAACTTTCGTCAATATTGTGCGTTTAATAATTCTGTCGATTATTTTAAAAGACTGTGGCAAGAAATTTTTGATCATTCGTGTGATGTACTTTTATATATTTATTGTTGCGACAACCGTGTATAATTATTGGTTGGTGGTGACGTGTTATGTTTTTTATGTTAAGATTGTTAAAGTTTTCAATGGGGACATCAAGAAAATATATCTTAAAGGTAATCTTTTTGCCTGGGGTGTGCCTCTCTTAGTAGCTGTAATTTGTAGACTGATTTTACTAATTATCGAGCAATTATTTGTAGATTGTAACAAACATAAACTACGTATTATTTACATCTATGTGTGCATGTTAATCACAGACAACTTTGTTCCTATGATTTTTAACTTGACTATTTTTATAAAACTCTTGCGTGCTCTATTTTATTCCAAACAAAGTAATGCAATAAATTTTACGAGAAAAGAAAAATGGCGTCGCTTCATTACAGCTACGTCAATATTTCTTTTAAGCAATGTTTTTGTATTGACTTATGTCATATGGGATGCTTTAGAATTGTCTGTTATGATACGATCTGTAACAATTAACTTTCAAATAATGGTTTTAACGTTATTTATTCCTTTAGTAAAAAGTAATAGAGTGTTATGGTACAAATATTACAAAAAGCGATTGACAAAGAATATATTTTGATCGTTGTTTTGTTGTGTATCGGTAATAATGAGAAAATAGGTAGAAATTATTTTAATTAACATTAATGGACTCTTGAAACCTTATCGAAATCTGCGGAATCACGTGCCTGAAGTATGGCTACGTTTTTCCGTTTTTAATCCCTGTAATGGATGATTTTACCTACCATAAAAAAAACTCATTAATATAAATTGAATAAGAAGTCTATTGCATTGCGTTTTATAGTTATTTAATGTTATTAATATCTAGAGGTATTTAGTAATAATGAATTAATTGTATAAAATAAAATATTGTTTACCTCAAAGTTGTTTTTTTTATTTTTTTTTCCTCATTGAATAGATACTTTTTTTTTGGGCTTCGTACGTTTTGTACATTTAGCATTTGTCAAGTTTAGAAAATATTATAGTCAATAGACGTTACTTTGTGTTCAAGAAGAACGCAGATGGTAGTCGTTTTTACCGTATTTGGCAGCAATTGCATCAAGTAAATCTTCTAGTAAACCATCTCGGCCAGTGTCACTGTGGTAAAAAAATAATTCTTAGCTCCATTTTACCGAAATCGCGCCTGTTAAAATGATTCTACATATTGCCCAGGTGTTTAGATACTTGAGATATCAAACACAATACATCTTTTACGAATCAATTTTCGTCCGTCGAGTACATAACATTAGTAACACTTCTTTATCCGCATCAGCTATTTTCTTAACTTGAATAACATATAGTACAAAAACAACGAACGCAAACAACACTTTCGTACATCGTCAGACAGAATATTTTTTTTTGTATATAGTTAATGCTATATCGCCTTTATCATAAGCTTTTACTGACTGGAGATGCCATTACGACTGATTAGGCAAGATAATCAGAATCGATAAGTTCTATAAGTGTCGAAAATGTGGCTAAATTGCATCAGTTTGATTTTGTTGCTGTTATGGTAGTGTTGCATTTGAAAGTTATAAGTTAAATCTCATCTCCTGCTCATATTTTCTCCTCAATTGTTTAACTATGGGGCATAACTACAGCATTTGTGATCATCGTTTGATGGTCATCATGGCTGATAACGAAAACAGCATACCATGCCCTACACTGAACTTCAAGTACGAGAAGCCAATAAGCAATTCCTGTTATAAAGTCTCACACTATATTCTCTTCTCCTTGACCCTGGCCACGTTCATATACGGAGTGACATCGTGGTGCCTCATCAGGAAGTTTCGCAATTTCAACAACTACGTGTATATCAGTGCAACTCTTGTCAATATAATGCGTTTGTTCATTTTGTCGATTATTTTAAAAGACTGTGACAGTGGTTTATTGAATGTTGAAGAAGTAAATTATGTTTTTTTGTATATTTTCGTTTTTCAATCAGCAGTGTATAACTATTGGATAGTAGTGATGTGTTATGTGTTTTATATTAAAATTATTAGAGTTTTCTATGTTGATATTAAGAGAAAGTACCTCAAAAGCACTCTCTTTGCCTGGGGTTTGCCTATTGCTTTATTATTAGTTTTCAAATTGATTTTATTTATTATTGAACTTTCAGTTGTAAAAGGTAATATAGGATTGATACGTGTAATTTATATCTATTCTTGCTTTTTGATTACATGTAACTTAGTGCCTATGATTTTTAACTTGACTATTTTTATCAAGCTATTGTTTTCTCTATTTTCTATCAAAGATAGGGATGAAATTTCTGCTGTTACTAAAATGGAAAGAAGAAAAGATTTATGTCGTCGTTTTGTTACAGCAACGTCTATATATTTTATAGGCAACGTTTTTGTATTAACTTTTATTGTATGGGATGGTTTTCAACTTAGTATTTTTATACGATATGCTTCAATTTACTTTCAAATATTAGCTATTACGTTATTTATTCCTTTTGTAAAGAGTAACAGAGCGTTATGGTACCAATTTTACAAGAAACGATATGTAAGGAGCATGTCTTGATAATTTCTGTGTTATTATTTATCTATTGTCTAGATGAGATTTAAAATTATAATAATGATTTAAATATCTTTTTTTTTATGATATCAGATACTATAGTAATTGATCCGTCATCACTGACAGAACTATACGCCTGATATAATGGTGGTAGAACGAATCAAGGGGCTGGTAGTGGACTGAATCAAGAGACGCACAATGATTGAGGATAAATTATAATTATTCTGCATGGTGAGAACCTCATGAAAACCAAGAAAGATAAGCTAATCAAATATCTTGACTTAGTTCACGAGGTTGTCGACATGTGAGATATAGATTTGGCGATCGTTGTACAAATAACATCAAAAAATGACGTTTATTCACATGAATACGTGCTTAAATATTTTTAAATATTTTGAGATCATAAAGTGTTTCTATTTTCTTACTTGCTTTTCCAAAAATAATGATTTCGCTAAAACCGAATAAAATATATGAGTTAACTTTAAAATATATGTTTAAGGCAGGGACCGTTTTCGGTTAAGGTATACGGTTACGCTACCGGTATAAAATAACGATAGCGGTATTTTTTTAGGTACCGCTATACGTTTATTTAACCGAAATAATTCCGGTACTGAAATTATTTCTCGTGCGAGTACCTACGATAAATGCGACGTTGCCAGCTATCGCGAAAAGTATATTGCGATTGGCACGACGAAAAAGCGCGGGAGTAGGGGTTTCAAAGGATACCTTAATGTTAGAGGTTTAGGTACTGTAAAAAATACCGTTATTTTTCGGTAGTGAAAAATTTAGGTATCGTAATTTTTCGGTAGTGAAAAATAACGGTACCGTTATTTTGAGGTATTGAAATAAAAAGGTATGACGTTATACCGTTAACCCTTATAACCGATATTTTTTCGGTATGCAGTCCCTGGTTTAAGGGTATTTTCAATATCATGCGGATTTTATCACGCATGCGGGATTGTTCCGCACGCGTAGCTCATGCAAATATCCTCTTTCTACAAGTATTTATTGTAATGTGCGTAATACGCACACGAGATGCAGGGCATGATATCGGGCACTGGCCCCGCATGCAGAGCAACTCCATATGTGTGATGAAATCTGCACGATATTAAAAACACCCGAAAATTGCTAACCCACCGTAGGCGCGGGCTTGCGGACGGTGGGGAATGGGTAACTCGTTGTCCGTTTGTCCGGTAATAAACCGGACCAGGCCAAGTCGTTTACGGCGCGCACTGTTCCCGCGCACCTCAAGAAGCTGTCAGCAAACTGTAGGGGCCCAGTAGGGTCAAGGCCTAGTCTGGGATTCTGGGAAGGTATGAAAATGCATATCAGGGCCCTACCGAGGCAGGGAGGGAAAAGGGTAGGTTTTTAGTCAGTAAGAGTCTGACACTATTTCCCGCTCCGCCCAAGGGCGGGAGGTGTCATTGGGTGATTTTAGCTACTTTGAAAAAAAAAAACCTCGAGAAAGCTGTTTGAGATAAACTGGATAGTTCGAAAGTGGTACCATGGCCCTGAAATGCAAAGGCCAGCAGAAGAAATATGGTTGTGTTTTAGCACAGAATAAGAAATAGTACAGCGTTTTAGTCAATAAAATTCTGTCACTCTCTCTTGCTCTAACCGGAGAGAACTGATGTTCAACGTGTTGTATGAATAACCAGGTAATACACCGTTAAATTTTCATCGCTTTAATCTCGTGGAGGGTAAAGTATCTACTTTTTTCTAAAATTCGAATTAATATTGATTACGTATTGATGTTCGAAATTAATGTCTCTCCGACCGTTCGGTTATCGACCGGACCGAGCCCAAGTCGTCGACGGCGCTTACTGCTGTTGGCGGGTCAGCTTCAGAAAAGAAGGCTTGGTCCCGGTACTATAGGCAACGAAGAAACGGGGTAGGTTTTTAGTCAGTAAGAGTCTGACACTATCTCCCGCGCCGCCCAAGGGTAGGAGATGTCATTGGATGATTTTAGGTAAGTAAAATCATATCATAAAAAAAACATGTTGTTGTTAAATCATTTGCGAACAAACATACAGCCGAATATAGAACATCCTCCTTTTCGAAGTCGGTTAAAGACCATCTTATATGTAGTCTTTAACCGCTTTCGAAAAGGAGGAGGTTCCATATTCGGCTGTATGTATTTTTTGAGAAAAAAGTCACACAGATTTGAGTAGGACTATGTAAATCAAGATGCCCGTAACATGCCCATTTCAGGCATTGTATTTGATGTTTTGCCAATAGGATTCGACCCTGCTATGCGTTACTGTCTAGCTATCACGGTTCATGAGACACAGCCTGTTGACAGACAGACAAACGTACAGTGAAGTCTTAGTAATTATGTTTCCGGGTTCCGTTTTTAATTTAAACCTCTCATTTAACAAAACTCTAATCTCCAATCAAACTGTGGTGACATTTTTGTTTTATTTTATTACGCGAAAGTCATTTAATACCATCTCCCGCCTTTGGGCGAAGCGGGAGGGTGTGTCGGACTTTTACTGACTAAAAACCCAATCCTGTTCCTTCGTTGCCTTTCATACCAGGACCGAGTCTACCTTTTAGAAGTAGACCCTCGGCCACATTTGCAATGGTCCCTAGCGTTTATTCAAATATTCCAGCAGTTGTCCCGTCCCGCATAATATATTCAATTAACTAAATAATAGATCAAATGTATTCCTTCATTATTAATGCTTTAATTCTTGGCGATTATTGCCGTCGCTGTTTTTGGGAGTTAGAAATTAGGTTAATGTTTCAGACTGCTAAGTAATGGTTAGTACGTTTTAGATTTACTATTTCTTTGTTGATTATTATGATAGTAGAATCAGTATTGTAACTAGCATTTTATCCGCCCGGTGCACGGTGCCTGTATCTGAAACTGAGCCCCGAAAAAAGTCCAAGATGGGTGAGTTTAAAGGTCACAGACTCAGCTCATTAGAGCCACCCGGCACCCACTAGCCTCTTGCGGCTAGTATTCTTTATATGGACTTGTATGGGCATGTGATCACTACATCCACTCCATAACGTCACCGGATCGCCTCGGTCGTAAGACCTCCACGCTTGGTCGGTGGGTAGACACAGCTTGCTGGTCGCATGCTTGCCTTGCGTTGTCTGCGCATTGACAACGCGTGGGTCCGGAGTGGACCGCGCGCTGCCCGCGAATAATTCACGCGAGAACGATACTTGACGATATTGTGAAATTTGACATTACGAAACACACGTGTAAACCTAGGGACAATTTTTAAAAGACTATTCAAAAATTCGCGAGGTCCACTGGTTGACCACACGACGTTTATTGGTGATAACGCGGCGTCAACCCGTGGACCACCGGTTGACAACAAATGGATGCTGTGCGACGAGGATGTACGAGTTGGGTTCTGGGTGGCTTTAATGAGCTACCTTTATCCACCTGACGCAGGCCCTCTCAAAAATACATAAATATCTTAATTGTTACAAAATTAAACATATACGTAAACCAACTATACAGACAGAATATTTGTAGCTATGACTCATAATTTTATATTATTGTGGCGGATGAATATCATCGTCACCACAAGCAGTTTTAGAGAAGGGTATGTTTAGAGGGCAGGGCCATTGATTGCTAGACGAATCCTAAATTTCGGGAGACGGCTGTATAAGCCTAAAGATGGAACGATGTTTGTGCATTCAAAAAATATGTGCTCCAGTGTGCCCACCTCCAGACCGCACTCACATAAGGAGGAGCCGCGAACACGGATTTTTTCCAGAAAAAAAAAAAACAGGCGTGCAACACACTTGTTTTTCCAATCTGCTTTAGATATTTGCAGAATACTCGACATCGTCTTTACTTGTCATTAATAAAGGATAGAATAAAAGAAATAAAAATTAAAATAAGCCACCGGCATCTAAGACATAACCAGTCTCAACTTTACCTAAATATCAGGAATTTTCTAAAGGTAAAGTTGTCATGCCAATGTAATATCCATTGTAATCGGTATATCACCAGTTCACTTAACCCCAGCGCCAACTAAGCTGACATACGTGGGCCGTTTCCTCATTATCCTGGCTGCAATCATCTGCTCCAGTTCCTTCCTTATCGTCCGGAGTTTGTGCCGTGTTTCAAGGAAATCCTCCGCGCATTTTATAGGAAATTGTAATGACATGCAGTAGAAATATGACTTTACATTTACAATAAGCCTAAAACTATTTGTAATAATACGAATTATATATAGATCACTTTTACGTCTTTTTTTTTTCGATGGAATAATCATCCAATGACATCTACACGCCCTTGGGTAGGAGATAGTGTCAGACTTTCTTTGTACATACCGGGGCCGAATCTTCCTTTCAAAAACCGACCCTGGCCCCAGTATGCTTCGACCCTGCTGAGCCCCTACGGTTTGCTGACAACTCCTTGAAGCGCGCGTGGAACGATACGTGCCGTTGACAACTTGGGCTCGGTCCGGACGGTTACCGGACGTTCGGACAGCGAGCTACCCATTGCTCGCCGTCCGCAAACCCGTGCCTACGGTGGCCGTAAATCGGGATCGGAATGCCGGCGGCTGGGGCGTAAGGGCCGTCTCTTTGACATCTGTGTATTTTATACACTTTAACGACAAGAGGAGTTATGGTATTTAGGAAATTCATACATGAGTTTCCATAATCTACACCGTTAAGTTTTGAACGTTTTAATCCCGTGGAGGATCGATTCGGTACATGAAACACTATCGGTTTGTAAAGATAAAATTAGAGAAACCTACCACATACCAGAAGTCGCAGCGTTAGAGTGCCTACCACCAAGTTACCTGGTGAGGAACATTGAAATATGACGGATGCGAAACGCGCAAGACTGGTTATGGTGGCAATAGTTTGTCCAGGAGATGCCTATAATGATGAGATTGTTTTTATATAAATATATTATAATAGAGGTATAGGGATTATGGGATTAGAGGATAAAGCAGTGTTTTTAAGTCGCGAGCGGCATGTTGAATTCCGAACGGAACGAAGGTTGTGTAGTTTTAATCCCGAACGCAGTGAGGGTTTTATAGCACCTTGTGGCTGAATGGATGGTCATCCAAAGACCGACCAGGCGTAACTTTACCTCACTATAGACTCAAGTGACTGATACTTCTAAATTCTAGATATTTTATTTGACAAATGAGTATCCGGGACACTCAATAATAAATCACTGCTTGCCTGGCTGTTCTTTATTCGATATAATGAAAAACAATTATGAAATGTAAATTTCACCAGGATACTATACTTATAATTTTTCTTGGTAATAGAGGTTATGTAAACAAAGGAGAATTGTTGCAATATTATAGTACCTTAAGTAACTTGAGTGTAAAAAAAATAGTGATGTTCACATTCCCATATAGTAAAGGTTTGCCACAGGAAGAAAATCGCATTAGGTATAAGATCAATTCAACATTGTATAATATAACATTAAATAATCAATTGTTTCATCTAATTGACACCAACAATTATGTTGGTACTAACTATTATTTGACTAAAGATAGATATCTTGTAGATACTTACTATCTATCAAACTATTGTAAGAGACAGATAGCTATGTCGCTATCATATTATTTTCTTATTACAGCCAAGAACTTGGCTAAAAAAATTGCTCCTATTGAGCAACGCTATAACATGACAACTGATTTTGCCAATAACTTGGCATCGAATATTGACATTAATATTAATTTAAATTAGACATTGAGACAACAGAGTCAATCTCTAGCTTGAATATACTGGCAACCAAAAATTATTCAAATCAAGTTTTGAAATCAATAAATGATATCAACCTGGTGCATCAAAATATTCAAGGATTTATGAACAAAGATTTAGAAATAGAACTATTCCTTAATTGTAATCATATCGATATTCTTTGTATAACAGAACACTGGCTTAAAAGCCACCAGTTCATGTTTAATTTTAGTAATCACCAGGTTGGTAGTTCATTTAGCAGAACTAATGCCTTACGTGGTGGCTCATTGATTTTAGTTAGTAACCACCTTAAATTTAAGGAACGTAAGGATATTGTGAGTCTATCTGTTGAGCGGTCAATTGAAATAGCCTGTATTGAGTTGGACAAGTTTATTATATTAAGTGTGTACAAACCCCCTTCTGGATTGTATGACTGCTTTGAAAAGGTAATGGATGAAGTGTTTAACAAGATCTGTAATTATTCAAACAAATACATAATCACTTGTGGTGATTTTAATGTTAATCTACTAGAAAACTCAGCTTTATGTTGCAAAATCATAAGTCTATTTCAGTCATACAATCTTGTTAATTTGTTTTTGGAGCCCACAAGAGTAACTCCTACTAGTGCCACTTGCATAGATAATATTTATACTGATGTTATACCTAGCCACAAAAACATTATAAATTTACTAGATTCTGATCACTGTGGGCAATTAATTACTTTTCAAAACCCAATCATCAAAGTGGCTAAAAAGAATATCACTGTTAACCCGAAAACTGCAAATCGCTTAGAAAGTTTTAAAGCTAAACTCATTAATAATTTACCAGTTTTGTCAACATTAGATGATCTGAATCATCAATATGAGAGTTTTTTTAACATGTACTGTAAGCAATTTAATTCCACTTTTATACCCAAAACTATATTGGTTAATAGTAATGTATCTTTCAGTGAATGGGCTACTATTGGTATCCATAAAAGCAGAACGCGACTTTATGAATTGTATGATGAAAGAATTCTTGTAAACACTGCTGAGTTTAGTTTATATGTTAAAAATTATTCAAAATTATTCAAAAAAATATGTTCAACCGCAAAAGCGCGTTATTTGAGTTCCAAAATTAAAAATAGTAGTAATATAATTAAAACAACTTGGAATATTATAAATAGTGAAACTGGAAAGTCTAAAAAACCGTGTAATGATTATAGCCTTATAATAAATGACAATGTGGTCAATTCGGACTCACAGGTTGCCGCGGCTTTTGAAAAGTTCTTTTCAGAGATCCCCATATTAACTACAAAATCACTGAACTCATCACCTACTGATGCAGAGCCTTTGCTCAAAGAAAATGTAAAAGTTTGCGATTCTGATTTTAATTTTGAACATGTTACTTATGTAGATATAATTAAAACCTTTAATACTTTGAATGTAAAAAAGACTACAGAATTATGGGGAAATTCTGTGGATGTTGTAAAGTCTATTATAAACGTAGTAGCTCCCAGTTTAGCACTTATTTTTAATAATTGTATTGATCGTGGCGAGTTTCCTGACTTAATGAAATATAGTAAAATAATACCATTGTTTAAAACGGGTAGTACATCTGACCCCACGAATTATAGACCCATCTCAGTGCTACCCACCTTTAGTAAAATATTTGAAAAACTAATTTTACAACAGTTACAAAGATTTTTTAATACACATAAATTATTACACACTAAACAGTTTGGTTTTACAAGGGGTCGTTCAACAACCGATGCCGGTGTTGAACTTTTAGGACATATTTATAATGCATGGGAAGACAAATGCGATGTCCTGGGCATTTTTTGTGATTTGTCCAAGGCCTTTGATTGTGTTCTCCATGAAACATTAATCAGGAAACTTCACCATTACGGAATCCGGAACTCCTCCCTGGATCTTCTTACTTCATATTTGAGTGATAGGATTCAGAGAGTTGACGTAAACGGAATAAGATCACCCGGGTCTGTAGTGTCAATGGGTGTACCCCAAGGTTCAATTCTTGGCCCATTTTTATTTCTTATTTATATAAATGATTTGCCTTACCTTATAAAGGATAACCATGATATAGTGTTGTTTGCAGACGACACTTCGCTTTTGTTTAAACTTAAACGTCAGCAGCCGGTTACTGACGATATAAATATTGCCCTTTCAAAAATAGTACACTGGTTTAATGTTAATAACTTACTTCTTAATGAAAAAAAAACTAAATTTGTAAAGTTTACGATGCCTAATGTTAGGCAAGTGGAAACTAGTGTGCTAATAAAAGGTAAAGAATTGAGTCCTGAAGGTACTACAGTGTTCTTGGGCTTAACTCTTGATGCTAAGCTTCAGTGGGGCCCACACATTGATAAGTTGTCAAAAAAACTTGGTTCTGCAGCATATGCTGTTAGACAAATCCGAAATCTAACTGATTTAGAGACAGCCCGCTTAGTTTATTTCAGTTATTTCCACAGCGTAATGTCGTACGGTATTTTATTGTGGGGAAATGCCGCCGATATTCAGACGATTTTTGTTTTACAGAAAAGGGCTATTCGTTCAATTTATAAATTAAGTCCCAGATGCTCCCTTAGAGATAAATTTAAAACTATTAATATTTTGGCTGTGCCATCTCAGTATATCTATGAAAATATTTTGTATGTTCACAAAAATAGAAATTTGTTTAAAAAGTACAGTGATATTCACAACGTGAATACTAGGAACAAACACAAATTAGTGGTTCCTGCGACTAGACTCAGAAAAATAGGAGGCTCATTTAGATGCCAATGTATACACTTTTATAATAAGATTCCCAGTCCTATTCAGGAACTTAGCCTTAATAAATTCAAAAAACTTGTAAAACGGAAACTTTGCCAGAAGGCTTTTTATACTGTAAAAGAGTATCTCGAGGACAAAACTTACTGCTTGGGATTGACCTGCTCCAGTACTCACTATATTTGTTGTTATTTCATTTACTTTTTTTTTAAATTGCCCTTCTTTATTATTTGTTTATTTAATTTGACGATTATTGTTATTTTACAATTATGACATTGTTAACTTTTTTAATTTATTTTTTTTTTTTAATTCTTATTTATACAATTATGACATTGTTTATTTTTACAATTTGACATTAACAATTACTTTTATAATTTTTATTTTTTTATTTTAGCAATATTAACTCTGTAAAATTACATTTTTGTATATTTTATTATTGTGAATTTGGGGACTATGTGGATGTTTTTTTTCTCGTTTTTCTCTAATTTTAATTAATGTCTGACAGTTATGAGTACTTTTTGCGGCCTACCCAAATGTCCTTTCTTTGGTATTGTTCGTCAAGTCGTTGAGCTCCTTAGTAGTCCTGAGTTGAGCTTTACGAATACTGACAAATGCTTGCACTGACTGGACAGGTCCACTCAGAACTGTGTGGTTCTTTCTTCAAAAGACCATCCCAGACACTGATCTGCATGGTTCTCATATGTTTTGACTATTACTTGTTTGCTGTATGGACTTTAAAAGAGACTTTGACCCCTGAGTTTGTTTCGGTGTTTCTTCTCAGGGTAGTCAGCTAGGAAACACCGGCCTCATCTAGTTAAAATTGACGAAAAAAAAAAATTGACGTGTAAAAGTGTTTTTGAGAACCTATTTATTTATTTATTTATTTATTTATATATACTTTATTGTACACCAAGATAAAAAGATTATACATTTTTGAGACTTAAATAACAAACATACAATGGGCGGCCTTATCGCTATCTGCGATCTCTTCCAGGCAACCTGGGATGGAAAGAGATTGCCTGGACATAAAGTGGGGTTGCACTTGGTGCGTAACAAAAAAAGTTAAACAAATGAGGAAAATAACAAAGTACATACTTAAAACTAGATAGATACATAAATACATACATAATAAAATATAGGCAAGAAACAAGTGACGACTACAATTGATACAAATAGAAACGAAACATAACTACAAGGACAAGTAATATTCCTTCACAAGCGTTTTGAAAAAATGAAGTGATTGCGCGCGTTTGATTGATACAGGCAATGCATTCCACAGACGACAAGCTTGAACAGTAAAGGATTTATCTAAAAACGTAGTGGAATGCATCGGCATTTTGAGTTTCAAATTTTCTGATGACCTAAGAGATTTCGTATGTGAGTCACAAAGTAATTCAAAACGGTTCTTGAGATAAAGAGGGGTGAAAGGGGAAAATAGCACATTATACAAGAGGGAAAGAATATGAGCATTCCGGCGAAGGCGAATTGGCAACCACTTGAGTTTAACACGGAACTCAGAAACATGATCATATTTGCGTAAACCAAATATGAACCTTATACAAAAATTTTGGAGACGCTCAAGTTTATCAAGTTGTACTTCAGTGAGGTCAAGATAGCTGGCATCAGCATAATCAAGGATGGGAAGAAGGAGAGATTGAGCAAGCGCAATTTTGGTAGCAGTCGGCAGAAAATTGCGCAATCTTCGCAAAGAAGCAGCAGATGCAAATAGCTTGCGACTGACTTCCTGTAGCTGGGCAGTCCAAGTGAAATTTGTATCGATAAATATCCCCAAGTTCTTCACTTTCTCACTGATAGGAATAACGGAATTGTCAAAAGAAAACCTATTAAACCTATTTGCAAAAATAAAATATCATTTATTATGGAGAATTTCCATATTGTAAATAAACCTAGATTCCATTCCGCAAAACGCTTACATAAAATATTTCTGGGAAACGTTTTAAAAAACTTATTCGGCTAACCTTTGTGTCGACGGACTCATAAACTTGAATCTTGGATTGCTACCAAATTCTACGAGTATTAGACGAATGAAATAACGTAGGAGGAATGTGTAAGTGTTTTAGTTGGACATATAAAATGTTAAGGAAACTACATTTTAGAGACTGGTCTGTTGGTCTACTGGTTAGTGGCCCTGACTGCTATGCCGGAGGTCGTGGGTTTGATTCCCATCCCAGAACAAATGTTTTTGTGATGAGCATGATCATTTGTTCTCTGTCGGGCTGTATTTTTTTTATAACTACGACCCGCCCCAGCTTCGCACGGGTGCAATGGTGATATTTTATACATTATGCATGTATTATACATATAAACCTTCCTCTTGAATTACTCTACCTATTAAAACAAACCGCATCAAAATCCGTTGTGTAGTTTTAAAGATTTAAGCATACATAGAGACAGAAAAAAGAAGAAGCGAGCGTTTTATACTATGTAGTGATATGTAAGTATTTAGAAATATATAAGTATGTTTAACAGGCGTCTAGTACTCATTACATAAGTTCTGCTTAGCTTGGGACTAGAAAAAAAAATCTTTCTAGAGGTACATCACGAAAGTAATATGTTCAGAATAAACTGCTGAATCAATCTAAACCGAAATAAATAATTTTATAGTACTATGTAAGGATTGAGCATGCCATAATTATGGCGGCAAGTCCCCTCCTTGAAGAGTGACTGGAAAGACTGTCGCAGCGTCCTCATTTTCTGCATGTCGCTTATCCTCACCGGACATAATAAGTTCGAGAGGTTCCTGCTCCGCATGCGTGCGGAAAAAACGCCTGGGTGTCACCAATGTATGGACCACCTGGAGGACACGGTTTTTTTTTTTAAAGTAGGTAAAATCATCCAATGACATCCCCCGCCCTTGGGCGGAGTGGGAGATAGTGTCAGACTCTTACTGACTAAAAACCTACTCCGTTCCTCCTTTGCCTTGGTTCCAGGGCCCTGGTATGCATTTTCATACCTCCCCAAAGCCCCAGATTAGGCTTCGACCCTACTGGGCCCCTTCAGTTTGCTGACAACTCCTTGAGGCGCGCGGGAACAGTGCGCGCCGTAAACGACTTGGGTTCGGTCCAGTCTGATACCGGACGGACGGACAGCGAGCTACCCATTGCCCGCCGTCCGCAAGCCCCAGCCTACGGTGGCCGGAAATCGGGATCGGAATTACGGCGGCGGCTGCGGAGTGAGCGCCGTTGCCTGATGCGGTCGGCCTCCTCCTTTGCTAGCATTACTGCTTTGCAGAAGGCGGCGACCGCCTGCCACTCCTCCTCGCTTCGGACCATGGCCTGAACCAAGGCCCGGCGCGAGAGATCATCGCTACCGATTGCCCCCACGAGGACACGGCGATGCTCTTCCCAAGCGGGGCACACCTCTACCGTGTACTCCACCGTGTCCTCCGGGTGGTCCGCGCAGTGGCGACACCCAAGCGTCGTCTCCGCACGGATCTTGTACAGGTACGTCCCGAACTTGCCATGTTTGTTGCGCCTCGAAGATGGGCCTTACCGCCTTAATCGTTGCGTGCCCATGGAGGACACGGTGGAACACACAACAGAGGTGTGTAGTAGTGTATTTTAGTTATTAAAAGTCTGACATGCCCTAGCGCTCCCCCCAAGAGCGGGAAGTCATCGGATGATTTCTCACTTGTAAATTTATAAGGATTAACTTGTAACATGAATTATGAGTTACTGTTTAATACCTATTCCCTAATTATACCTACTTCCGGATACCATGAAAATAACCATGGTTTAGATAGAAAAAAAAATAATTGAAATGGTGATGTTTGTCATATATTATACAAAAAGACATTGATAGGATTACTTTTAAAATCGATGCAAGTTTTAAGAGGTAGCGGGGTAAATATAAATAAAGTGGTTGCGCAAATAAGCTTGATGTTTTAATGGACTGTATGTTTGAAAAGCGATCTAAGGTTTGTTAACAATATGCAGGTACTGTGCCTGGATGGGACGGATGTATTAGGAAGGAACACTGACCTTTTGACCTCGAAGGTTCCACGTGGCGCCGGCCGGCGAACCTCGACTTCGCACATTTAACCACTGCCAGGTCCTGTATTGCACTACACTGCACTATTGTTGAGTCTTTGAATGGTTGGATCACGAAATAGTCAATTTTCTTGTAATTTCGAGCGGGCGATGATAGCGGAGCGGTCACATTCACAATCGATGCACAAACGTCAATGTCATTCCAATTCTTGAGGTCGTGCGGGGGAAGGGAAACGGAAGGGATAGGATTGCTAGGCCAAAAAATAAATTACAAAAAACAAAATCGCGGATCATAGCAAATTGGCGCAACCATTCCCCCCGGGTTTGAAGGGTTACCTTCAAAGAAAAGAAAAAAAACAAAAGCGAAACTAAACCCTATTACTATATCTAAACTATCAATACTAGGTAGCGAAACAACTTATAACTAACTATGCCACTACTGCTGATTAGGCAGAGGGCAGAGGCGAATAACCGGACGCAGGTACGATCCAGTTGCGGTTTTAACCTTTACGACTCGCGTTATTCCGTTCGAACCCGGAAAAACTTCTTCCACTACACCAAGAGGCCAGTGCAGAGGAGGCGCACTCTCAGTCTTCAGTATCACCACAGTACCGACTGTGACTGGATCTGAAGGAGTGTTCCACCTTTGACGCGACATACAAACGAATAGGCAAATGTATGCCTTTGTGGAACGTATACCACGACCACGGGCAATAGTGACTTTAAACGGTCCAGCATAGTCCGTCCCAGTATGTATGAAAGGTTTCACCGTCTGTACAACACGACAAGAACGATGGTCGGCCATTTCCGGCGCGTTGAAACGCGGGCGGAGCTTAAAGCAGGGCACACATCTGTGCACTCTAGCGCGTATCAAATTGCGAGCGGAAAGTATCTGATCGAGCATTGGAAGCTCTTTCCTATAGCGAGCCCACAACTTAGCAACACTGTCAGGAGCGGTGTCGTCCCAATCACAGTTGGAAAGCCAAAGCTCTTTTATAAGCAGCTTTGCATACAAAACGACAGGAGCTACAAAACCCATTATATCCCATATCCGAGCTACACATGCTAGGATAACGCGTTTGGTACAAGTTGGCGGAGTCGAGCTAATTTTAAGACTGAACATATCAGTTGCGGGTGACCAACTTAAACCAAGGATCTTATGCGAATCACTATCATCGAATTCCTTTACCGAAGTCAACCGGTGTGACGGTGGAATCGACTCTAATGTAGCTTGCGAGTTGCTTGTCCATTTCACCAGATCAAATTGACCGGACTTCATGAGGCTGATTACTTGAGCAGCGGTCTCTATAGCCTCTGCTTCACTAGGTACACTGTACACAAAATCGTCCTTGTACAATCCGGTTTCAATAGTGGCCCTTGCTTTCGGGTATGTATCACCCTCGTCAACGGCCAACTGCTTGATAGTGCGAAGAGCGTGAAAGGGACTAGACTTAAGCCCAAAACAAACACGATTGAATTCGTAAACCTTCAAAGGTTCCTGCGGAGAAAATCTATACAAGAAGCGTTGGAATCTACGGTCACATTCTCTGATTCCAATACTAAGAAACATTTGCCGAATATCAGCAGAGAGCGCAATAGCAAACAAGCGAAAATTTACTATTATTTCAAATAAGTTACCCTGGAGGTTCTGACCACAACACAAGATATCGTTAAGCGATATGCCAGTACTAGTTTTAGCGCTACCATCCATAACCACACGCAGTTTAGTTGTAAGCTTGTCTTCTCTAACAACTCCATGGTGCGGGATGATGTAAAACGGGTAATCACGTATCTCCTCAGTCTCGGCAGGCGCTGATGAGATATAACCTTTATCTAAATATTCGATCAGCACATCATCATAGGCTTGCTTCAACTTAGGAGACGCCTGCATCTTACGTTCCAAGCATAGAAAGCGTTTTTCTGCGGAGGCACGGGAGCCACCGAGCGAAAAAATATCACCCTTGAAAGGGAGCGCGACAACATAACGACCATCTTTATCACGAGTAGTCGTGCGGGTATAAATCTCCTCAGTGACCTGATCCTCAGGGCTGAGAATAGGCGGGACATTGACCTCTTCAATCTCCCAGAACTTGCGGATGGTAGACTCAAGCGGCGGCTCGACGGTGCAACAGTGCGACACAGTCGAGTAACTATCTAAACAAGCGGGTGCGGAACCAACTATAACAAACCCGAGAACTGTTTCCAGTGCGTGCGGAGCGGGGTACATCGGAAGACCTTGAATTTTACGTGATAACTGGAGATGCGGGAGAATCGAAGCACCGATCAATAGATCGATATCTCCAGGGAAAGCGTAATTTCCGTCGGCTAACTGCAAGTTCTTAAACTCCGTCAGCATGGACGTGTCAACCGGTACCGTGGGCAACCGTTCCGTAATCTTATCTGCGACTAGCGAATCCATTTCAAACGAAATATTACGATTAAAACGTGAACTAAATATTATTTTAATGGAACCGTGAATGGTTGCCTTTAAACCTCCAAAACCTTTCACTTCTGAGCGGGATGACCAATTATTAAAACTAAAACCAATGCGTTGACAACAATCCCGAGTAATAAAATTACTCTGGGAGGCGCCATCTAGTAGCGCTCGAACGGTGTGCGGTTTGCCAAAGGCATCTACAATGACAACTTGCGCGGTCGCAAGTAAAACGGTAGTGATTTGAGTACCAGCGGCGGAAAGCGAACACAATGTTACGTCGTTTGCACTTGCAGCAGGCCGCGCGTCACAAGCGTCGCGCGTCTGCGCAGGCTGCGGCTGCGATGGCAGCTTACTACTCTAAAAATGTAAGAAGGTATGATGTCTAGCTAGACATTTACGACAGCTAACACCACTGTTACATGACGTAACCAGATGTTTGTCACTTAGACAATTAAAACACAAATTATTAGTGCGGACAAACTTGTAACGATCACTAGGCGATAATCTCTGAAATTCCGAACACTTGTACAGATGTGTATGGCTACCCTTACACAGAGAACAGTCAGGTGTTGAGGCGGTATTAACTAGCGTATGTGCAGTCTTGACTGACTTCGATGACGCGTCTATACGGCGATCGGAACCTGTCCTATTCGTGACTTCATGACGTGCCGACGTGCGCTGCAATACCTTAATATGGTCGCGAATAAAAGATTCTAAATCTTCGAACTTAGGTATTTCGTTACCGCGCCGAGTCGTTTCAAACAGACGAACAGTTTCAGGATCTAATTTCTTTAAACCGATATACAAAAACAAAAAGTCACAGAGGTCATTGACCTTTAGGTTCTTTACTGCACGAACAGATGATGCGAAAATATTTAAAAACTTCTCTAAATTATGATCGTTACAAACGGAAAAACTTTTCAAATCGAATAATTGATCTAAATATGCGGTGGCTACTAATCGCTTATCTTCGTATTTTGTTTTTAAAGTGTTCAAAACTAAAGTGTAATTTTCAGCGCTAAACGTAATTCCAGCACAGACAGCCTTTGCCTTACCGGTCAATTTTTCTACGAGACAATGCAATCTCTCGTGATCTGTCAGCGATGTGTTCCTATGTATTATATTTTCGAAACTATCTATAAATAAATTCCAATTTCGAATGTCACCATTAAATTCAGGTATTTGAATTGGCGGCAATCGTGGGCGTTCGCGAGGAGGGTTGGATAAACCACTCGCGGGGGGGGGAGTCTCTAAACTCCTAGCAATACGTTTGATACGACAATACAAGTCATCAAAGGACGACAATGCCTGATAACTCACACAGTAATCAGAATTTAACTCCAACTCTAAAATGTTTATATTCTTAATTGTAGATTTAAAATCCGCGCGCAAACTATCTAAAGTTTCCAACGAACACAAGAAAGCATCTCTAATCGCCAGATCCGAGGTTTGCAAAGATTTATCACAAATTGATTGAACACGTGAAAACTGTGAGTCCCTTTCAGCGTATAAAAGCTTTAACTGAACCTTTAAATCAGTACTAACCTTGGTTCCCTTAAGAGACATCTTGTTTTGATATATTCACACTATACACTCAAACAAACACTTAACGAATTATTAAGTAAGCGATAATTATCAGATAACAATATGGTAATATTGTAAACAACAAAGTGAACGGCGAACGAACGGAATAACCTGAATCAATGAGTGAATATTACCCAATTTCTCGATTAAATCATTCACGTCGTTCATATGCGTATATAATCTATGGTTTATCCGTTTCCTACAAATATTCACTCAACAATGAACGGGTATTTTTGAAATGCGTCTACCTACATGCAATTTGTAGGACTTCCGAATGAATTTTGTCAAGAAAAAGAATGCGATCGATTTATATCTACGCTGATATTTACGTAGCTAACTATAATTATGCGGTGCGGTTGACGGCGTAGGTACCGTAATTATCAATGGCTCTTTAACTATACGAGCGAAATAACGTTTAGTTGCCTAAATGCCTAGATGCGGGTTTTCTACTATTATATCTAGGTAAACAGGCGCGTTGCGTTTATTCCCTATGGAACAAATACTATATTGCGAAATTACAAGAAAATGATTCACGATCCGGCTCGAAGGACCAAAAAGTAATGATTGCGCAAATAAGCTTGATGTTTTAATGGACTGTATGTTTGAAAAGCGATCTAAGGTTTGTTAACAATATGCAGGTACTGTGCCTGGATGGGACGGATGTATTAGGAAGGAACACTGACCTTTTGACCTCGAAGGTTCCACGTGGCGCCGGCCGGCGAACCTCGACTTCGCACATTTAACCACTGCCAGGTCCTGTATTGCACTACACTGCACTATTGTTGAGTCTTTGAATGGTTGGATCACGAAATAGTCAATTTTCTTGTAATTTCGAGCGGGCGATGATAGCGGAGCGGTCACATCACAATCGATGCACAAACGTCAATGTCATTCCAATTCTTGAGGTCGTGCGGGGGAAGGGAAACGGAAGGGATAGGATTGCTAGGCCAAAAAATAAATTACAAAAAACAAAATCGCGGATCATAGCAAATTGGCGCAACCATAAAGTGATGTATAATTTTGTATATTTACTAACGAAACTATTGCGAATAGTATTATATTTGGATACTAGATGGCGTTGTTAGATGAGCTCACTTTTCTACATCTCGCTATGGTTTCGTTACCGTGATTTTGTAGGGTGTCAACCGAACATTGATAAATGTCTTCGTCCATAGCAACATTGGTTTTATTGGTTTGTGGAAAGAATTGTCCATTCTCATTGCGGAGTTACTGTAGGTTTTTTTATGTTGGAAAATCATAAAATGACATCTTCCGTTCTTGGGCAGGGCGAGAGGGTATGTCAGATTTTACTGACTAAAAACCCACTCCTTTTCCTTCTTTGTCTTCGTTCAGGGGCCTCGGGTACACTTTCGCATAATCTGAGGACCCAGTAGGCTTCGACCCTGCTGGGGTTTAACGGTTTGCTGACATCTCCTTGAGGTGCATGTGGAACAATACCCGCCGTGGAGTTATAGTACAGTGCAAGTTTTTAACGTAATTGATAATTTTTTGTTTTTTTTTTTGTCCTTTTTTTTGTTTTTTTTTTTTTTATATATGATATATATACTTCAACGTAGGATGGTATTTTTTATAATTATTATGAGATGGCGTTTATAGTTTTAGTATCTACGAATTATATTTGCTTTATGCATACTTTCATTCTAGAAGATAACTTAAAAAAAATAATACATTTAGTTGCCATACTTTTATGATATAATAGATAAACGTGAATAGCCTTATTCTAAAACGCGATCCAAATAGTTCCAGGAATATTACTAGATTTAATTGGCATTAAACCTAGTAATATTCCCGGAACTATTTTAGATCGCGTTTTGTAAGGCGCTAAACGTTTTGATCACGTTATGATAAAAACAACTCACATTTGTCCGATTTTGGTCCGCTCGTCGTTCAATACTTGCACCACACAACCCAAACCCGTAAAAATCAGTCATGATTTATTGGAATATAATTTTAATGCCACATGACGGTTGTAAGTCATGTTTGACGTTTACGTTATGACGTAAAATCGAATGTGATATACTGGTCTTAATTTTTAAGCCGATGTGTAGTTTAAAAATTGGGATCATTGCATTGGTTACTTTGGCTTTTGGATAAGATGACGAGCTGATGTTGATGTGTTAGGTATTGAATTTAAAAACGAAAATATAAAAAAAAAACTTTCCATTATTTATTTATTTTATTAATTTGGGTTTTTACAAAATCTTAATGCAGCAAGGGTTCTGAACCGAAGGGTAACAGTGCAACGGGTCCCTATAACTAAGCCTCCGCTGTCTATCCGTCTGTGAACGGGCTATATCTCCTAAACTGAAAAAGCCTACAGTCTACAAATAACTTCTTCGGGCTACAAATAATCGTCTTCTACTATGTCCCTCACATCGCTCTGGTCTTATCCACTCCTTCTTTTTTGTCCAGGCGATATCACTATGGAATGCGCTGCCTCTGAATGTCAGGATGGCGAGAGCCGCTTTTCCATTAAGGTGAAGGCACGTGAGTTCATTCGTAAGAAGTTGGCAGAATAATCACAACACTGATTGGTTGAATTCGTTTTTCACAATAACATTGCTTATTTTTATGTGTGTATCTAAGTATGTATTTATTATTGTATTTTTGCTTTTCTGTTTGTCTATTCATTAGTTGCACCTACCATGTTAAGTTTCTGCGCCACCCTAAGGTCGACTGGTAGAAAATGCCTAAGGCATTAAGTCCGCCTTTGTACATTGTTATATGCATGAAGTCTGTATAAATAAATAAATAAATAAAAAGATAGAGAGTTGAAATTTTCACAGAATCTGTATTTCCATTGCCGCTACAACAGCAAATATTATCACAATAAAGTTAAAAATTAAAGATGGTTTCCATACGAGAAACGATTTTTTATCGGCGCCTTTTTCTTAATTTTAATATTGTAGTACGGAACCCGATATGTGCAAGTCTGACCACCACTTGACCAGTTTTTAAAATGAACTCGTCGGTCGACTGGTAGAAAATGGTATTATTATTTTTATTTAGATAGTTTATTTTACTTGTGTATAAAAACAAATACGCTTATTCGATAAATCAGTAAATATTTAACGAAATTGGTCTAGTTGTTCATTCGTGATCAAGAGAATATTTTTATATTAAAATAGATATAAACTTAAAACCCGCACATGGGTTTGACCATTATGAATTAGTAGATTAATTTTGTTTGTCCTGATTTCATCTAAATTATAAAAAAAAAATATTTTTCTCTCAATTTCTAAACCTATTCTAAATTTAAATGTATAATCCTTAAAAAAATATTTTTGTCTAACCAGCCAGCAAGTTAATTAGAGATATTTTTAATATTGTGACCTCTTTCGATATTACAATATCTATAATATTTTGTTTTGAATATAATTTGCTAGTATAATTACCCATAAACACAAAAAGTATTGGGAACACATTTGTTGTGCATAGGTAGAGCTAAGAAGTGGATTTATCTGCCGGAGTGTTTGTGTAGTGTTTTTTTTCGGACGGCGAGCAATGGATAGCTCGTCGTCTCGCCGTCCGGTAACCATCTGGACCGAGCCCGAGTCATCAACGGCACGTAGTGTTCCACGCGCGCCTCAAGGAGATGTTAGCAAAACCGTAGAGTCCTAGCATGGTCGAAGCCTACTGAGGCCATAATTTCGTTTCTGAAAGGAAAACCTAGGAACAAAGGAACTTAGGGGTATTTTTTAGTCAGTAAAAGTCTGACACGCCTTCCCGCTTCGCCCAAAAGCAGGAGAAGTTAAAAAAGACACTAAACGTGATAATAATATAGTATAGGACGTGGGGCATGATACTGGGCCCGTATACAGCAGCTCCACATACGGCGCAATTCCGCATGCGTGAAAACAATCCACACGATAATAAAAACACCATAAATTCATTAATAAATTTATTTATTATATGTTAGGATTAGTAAATGAAACTGAGGTCTATTTTCTTGGCTTGAGAGATTTATCGGTAGGACAAGAACAAAGTAGGGCGATAATATTGAATTCTAACCCGTATTTGAAAAATTTCAGTCGTGAATCTCAACCTAAAACTGTCAAATTCGAAAGCAATCTAACTGAAATCTAGTTTGGAATCGATTTCAAATTCAGAACGAGTTCGTTCTAAAATACCGCTAGAGGCCCTACTATGAGCTTTTTACACGATGCATTTAACGACTTGAACAGGGGCCCAAGTCTTCTATTTTTGTAAATTTGACATTCCAACACAATCCCATTGCCATGTTGGTAAAAGTTCTTAATCTACTAATTCATAATGGTTGATCATTGGTCCGTTATTGGGCTCGTAAACGAATGGTGGACTTTTTTTAAACTCGAATTCATTTACGCAGTAGTTTTGAGAGTTTTGTGAGTTTTTTGACGCTATATTCTAGTTAGGAGTAGCCTTTAGTGTATATATTTATGTGTAATGTTTATAGTAATGTATGTTTATTACAGATTTATGTGCAACATTATCAACATACTATGATTTTTTCGTATGACTAATAACTTTGCCAAAAAAAAAAAATATTTACGCATGTACGAAATTAATTCCTTTAAGTAAAAGTCAGCTGAGTGACGCCAATGACCTGTAGGTAGTTAGTACGCAACGACCGATAACTACCTCTAAGGTCTTTGACTCGTTTACTTAATGACATTAATTTCGTACATGCATAAATAAATTCGATTCCAAAAAAAGTACTTTATTTTTTAAATTTTATCTTTACAAATCGATAGTGTTTCATGCACCGAATCGACCCTCCACGGGATTAAAACGACCAAAATTTAACGGTGTAGAGAGTGTATATCTACTTCCCACTTTCTTGTTCGTACGTTTGACATTTCAACACATCATGGTAAGGCTCATGTTATTTATTTATTGTGCACACTTACCACAGTGTTGTCTTTGTCCACAAATGCTATTTATTATGCAAATAGGTTTTTAAAAAACGCTTTTGCACGTCAATTTTTTTTTCGTCAATATTGACTAGACGGCCGGTGTTTCCTAGCTGACTACCCTGAGAAGAAACACCGAAATACACTCAAGGAACAAAGTTTCTTCTATACTATGATTTTTTATTAGATGAAGTAAAGTGACAGCAGTGGATAATGCCCAACTGTCAAATAACAATGCCCAACTGTCAAACAACCATTGTTATAGCTGTCACTTTACTTCATCTAATAAAAAATCATAGTATAGAGTCCATACAGCAGACGTGTAATGGTCAAATCATATGAAGACCATGCTGTTTGTGTCTGAGATGGTCTTTTGACGAAAGAACCATGCCGTCCGTCCGTCCTTCGTTGATGGTGAGGCGCACTACTTTATCAAGAGCCTATTCACTCTAGCTTTGGAGAGACATAAATTGGAACCGGGCGGGAATACCGATAAATAAAATACTTAATTTACATTGCATATATATGTAGGTTAGTATATATGTCACGTAACGAAAGCTGAAAAAGATGGTTTGATATATAAAGACTTAGACGAAATGATGATTGCGTAATTTTAGGTTAGGTAAGTTAAGGTGACTCTTCCCCAGGTTTTTTTTTTATGGTAGGTAAAATCATCCAATGACAAATCCCGCCCTTGGGCGGATCGGAGTGTAGTGTCAGACTCTTACTGACTAAAAACCTACCCCGTTCCTTCGTAGCCTATCGTGCCGGGGCCGGGTATTCCTTTCGGAAGTTAACCCATGACCCCAGTAGGCTTCGACCCTGCCTACCTGCAGCCAGCAGGCTGGGCCTCTTCGGTGTGCTGAAAGCTCGTTGAGGCGCGCGGGAACAGAACGCGCCGTCGACGACTCGGGCTCGGTCCGGTCGGTTACCGGACGATCGGACAGCGTGATACCCATTGCACGCCGTCCGCAAGCCCGCGCCTACGGTGGCCGGAAATCGGAATCGGAATCCCGGCGGCGGTTGGGGCGAGCGCCCAGCTCTTCCCCAGGTGCCTATTATCAATGCCGAGCATGATTAAAAAACTTGTTGCTTCATCTAAAGCAATCCAAAGCAATGTTTGATGGAGAGGCAACGCGAAAAAAGAGAGATAACGCCTGAAAACTCTGTTAGCATTCGGTAATTCTGTGATTTACCGAATGCCAACAGAAAACTAGTTCTAGGAAATACGTGCTTTTTTTAAAACTCTTAAAAATGTTTGAGAAAAATGGTTCATTATTTAGAATCTTGATTAAATGTGCAAGGTTTCTATTGAAGCACTTTTTTTATTGTTTTATTATAATTATGAGAATTATCAGTACATTATAGAGGGCCAAAGTCCACGTAAAATAGCAGATTTCCAGAGGTCTTTACTGGATTACTTTTTAACCGACTTCGAAAAAAGGAGGAGGTTCTATGTTCGGCTGTATGTATTTTTTTTTTTTTTATGTATGTTCACCGATATCTCGGTCAATTGTGGACCGATTTCGAAAATTTTTATTTTGATTGAAAGATTATACTTCCGAATTGATCCCATAAAAATATCCTTTTGATCTGATGATAAACTTCGAAGATATATGACGAAACTCTTCAAAAAATCATAGCAGAATTGTCGTTTGTATATACGGTCAATTGTGGACTGATTTTGAAATTTTTTGTTTTGATTGAAAGATTATACCCTCGAGTTGGTCTTATAAAAATATTGTTTTGATCTGATGATGAACTACGAAGACATAGAACGGAATTCTTCAAAAAACCTTAGCAGAACTGTCGTAACAAGTAAAATTGCTTTGTTTATAAATGTAGTTGGTGGCTGACTAAAGGAAAAAGGGGAGGGGTACATAGAACTGACCTGATGATGAAGACGGAAGTTAGGTAAGAGCCGGAACTTTGTAATAAATCAGTGTATCTTAGCCGTGTTTGGTATTATTAGAATTGTCATGATGATTTGATGATGGAACCGAATGGCGGAAGGTATCTATCTATTTAAGTTTGGCTGAGGGGTACTAAAGGTTAAATAGCGAAGAGACCAAACTATTATAGAAACACCGACTTCCGAAATTGAAAGTTATTTTGCATTTTTTGGTGGTTTTTGAAGTCGGTTGTATTTTTTTTGTAAAAAGTTTTTTTACTGGATTGAAATCAAAACTTAATTAATGTGTGTAACATTTAAGTTTTGATTTCTATAGAAGCCTAGATGGGATATTATCTAGGCTTCTATAGAAATTAAAACTCCAAGAGATCGAAAATACCAGATATCTGTGTATTCAAAATATCTGATGAAAGCATATCATAGCATAGCATCAGCCTTATAATGTTCCCCACTGCTGGGACTCAGGCCTCCTCTCTAGGAGAGAGAATGGGCCGTAATCCATCACGCGGGCCCAATGCGGGTTGGTAGATGTCACAATGTCATGTCTTCGAATTGTGGGTTCTAGGGCATGTTTTGTCACGATGTTTTCCTTCACCGTTTTAAGAGCAGTGGTGGTGAAATAAATTACACAAACTAATGCGCCTGGCTGGGTTCGAACACCGAATATCAGTGTCCGATACACTCGCTCTGGGTAAGCATTGTGATTGGGACGGTGAAATAAAATAAATGTACCTATGTTGTGAATGTATCTTGCTACTAACATAGTTTGTAAGTTAAAATTTGTTACTAACCATTATGGATCATGTTGTTATCTACTTAATAAAAAATAATAATAATAATAATAATAATAAAGACCCCAGCGATTACGGGTTTGGGAGACAATTTGTTACTGTTTTTAGTTTTTGAATGCTTCTTTACTTGTGAAGTTTTAGGAGAAACATATTCATTACTATTAATATAAAAAAGCGAAACGAAATCTCAGAAATTACAAGTTTAAAGGTGTAAGTCGGGGCCGTTACCACTTGGCCACCACTCCTCTAAATCTGAAGAAAGATGTGTACTCGTAATAACATCATAAACACTTAAGAGCGGTTGTATGAAAATGTACCTCGGGTTGGCTCTCTTAAGGGAGAAGTCCCCTAACTTACCTAACCTAAAATGACGCAATCATCATTTCTACGATTTCCATTCGTGAACGCCAACCAATGTAGGCACCAGACCTGTTTTACTTGTAAGCAATTAATTTGTAACTTTTGGAAGCCCTATTAAGTTTCTGAATTTTCCCGTCATCATTGTTTTACTGATACAGTAACCTTTCATGGTAATAAAGTTTATGGAGTTCAATATATTTTTATAATGATCATTTTACGAAGAAATCATGTTATATGGTATCAAGGGTTTTAAGAGATTTGGAACGTATTCGATGGCGTAAACGTAAAGCTCTATTTATACTAACTCTTTTTGATATTGCCATTGGTTTCACTCGCGAAATATTAGAAAAATACCCTAAGTAATAAAATATTCAGGTGTCCCTACACCTGCACTTTAGAGGACCTCAAAAATGCCACTGATGCCGCTGTAAACGTGGCAACCTACTGGGCCCAAAAACTTTGAGGGAAAAGAAAACCATCGATACGATAAGAAGGAGAAGTAATAAAAAATATCCCATATTATGTATTGATATAATCGAAACAGCGGAAAATACGTGATACGCCTCTAGCGCGTGGACGCTTAAATCAGGATCGTTTGTCATAGTTTCATTCCGTCGCAATCGGCGAGTGACATGACGAGGGTGCTACGCAAAATATTATTTTCTTGTTTTAAGTGGAATAAAAATTATAAAAATGCCTTTGGGTGCTTTTATGCGTTGTATAAATTATTCAAATAAAAAAAGAAAAACAAATCACGTTGAATCATATTTCACTCGTAGTTTTTTTAATGATATTTCTAATTTCGCTCGCCATTTTGCGAAGAAATATAAATGGAGCTCACGTTTTCATAATCGTAAATATTCGGCGGCTAAAGCGATCACACTCCTACAACAGCGCCGGCTCTTATATCTGTCCTTATCTATCAGTGAATGTACGTTTGCGTCTGTGATGACACTCATCAAAGATGTGTGAGTTTCGAGTCCAGATTTTCGGATTGAAATGTTAGCGCTTAATGTATCTTCCCTTATAATATATCAATGTATATGTGCTATTCTCCTCGCGGTTATCTTCGAAAAATTTTGCAATACTTCGGTCACATTGAAAGGAAAGACGGTGCCAGTCTCGAAAGGCTCATCGTGACCGGTAAAGTAGATGAGAAAGGGTCTCGTGGGTGCAATTTAATAAGTTGGTCCGACCCAGTCCGCACCGTTCTTGACTCTACAGTACACAACGCCGGTGAGAAAAAAAGTTGAAGGAATATTATACAAGTGATAGCGATGAAGGGCACGGCTCAGCACTGAGAAATACGATGTAAGGAGGGTGCCGCCGCCGCCGGGATTCCCATCCCGATTTCCGGCCACCGCAGGCGCGGGCTAGCGGACGGCGGGCAATGGGTAGCTCGCTGTCCGTCCGTTTGGTAACAGACCGGTCCGAGCTCAAGTCGTTTACGGCGCGCACTGTTCCCGCGCGCCTCAAGGAGTTGTCAGCAAACTGTAGGGGCCCAACAGGGCCGAAGCCTACTGGGGTCAAAGGGTATGTGAAAATGGCACCCGGGGCCCTGGGACCAAGGCAAAGAATGGAACGGGGTAGGTTTTTAGTCAGTAAGAGTCTGACACTACTTCCCGCTCCACCCAAGGGCGGTATTTGTCATTGGATGATAGAATTGGCTTTATAATATTAGTGTAATAAAAGCATTGTCTGATGAAAATAATGTAAAACGTATTTTTTTTGCTATACTAATTGACATAAACGAACTTTTTTTTATCTTAACTGCGATCCCACCTGATGGTAAGCAGTGATGCAATCGTTGATGGTGAAGTGCACTAGATTATTAAGAGTCTATTCACTCTAGCCTTAAAGACACTCAAATTATAATCGGATGGGAAGACCGCAGCAGTCAAATCGTTCCAATCCTTCGATGTACGCGGTATAAATGACATTTAAACTCACACAAAACCACCATAATAGGCGCGGGCTTAAGGATGACGAGCAATGGTAGCTCACTGTCCGCCTTTCCAGTAAGTATCAAACCCGAGTAGTCGACGGCGCGTAGCACGCTCATCTCAAAACTATGTCAGCAAATATGTAGGTGGCCCCCTACATATTTGTTGACATAGTTCTGATGAGCAGTGCTGATTCCCGGTTGGACCACCGGGAATATCTGAAAAGGAAACCTGTGGTGGCTAGAACGCAAAGGAAAACTAAAGGACACAGGCGTAGTTTTAATCAGTAAAAGCTTAATAAGGCATTGGGTGATTTCCCACTTCAAAAGACTGACCAGAATGGCTCCATACCAGAAAAGATGTATATTGAAAGATGTGACCACTGCCTAGCATTGGTTGTTTGTAGGCAAAAAAGAAAATGCCTAAACGCTCGACTTTTCCATTACTAAAAGGTCAAATATACCTGACTATGAATAAAGTTTTCTAAAAACAAAAGTAACAAGAGATAAATTCATATCTGATTAAATAACGCTTCGAAACACATAACATTCTCCACATAATCCTCGCATGTTTTTCTTATCATCGCACCCTAAAAGTAGAAAATCTTTGTCCTAAATCGCAATGTTAAGATAAAACTTCCAACAATTCGTAAAAAACACTTGTAACAGTAATAACGAAGTAAAACTTTTTACCCGCTCGATTGAACACGAAGATGCCTCACAATGGGTCTCGATTCAAAATGGCTGCTTTCCCGCGCTTTCTTGTGTCAAACGTAATACGTGCATTCTCGCTTTGGTGATTTTTTTCGATGTTCTTTTTTTTTGTTTTTATGAGTTTTTGAAGTATCGATGGAAGTTTCTGGGTGGATAAGTGGGAAGTTATCTGAGCGTAGTGAGTGCACTCGTGGCATTACAATTCTGTGCTTGTTGTAGGTACAGCAAAAACATGTTTTGTTTAGTTGAAGTAAGGTAAAATAAAAACGCAGTTGTTTATGGTAAAGATTCTAAAGAGCATAATTATTATTTTAAGTACCTATATTTTTTAGTATATTTTTCGATTTGAATTTTTTAACCTTTTTTTGTTTTTCTTTTTTATATTTTTTTCATTGTTTTCCTTTCTTTATTTATAAATATTTAAATTCAACATATAATAGAAGTTACCATATTCGAATTAGCAACAGACAAAACTAAGCCACGCAGACTTCAGAACAGTATAAGATAATAAATCTAGATGTTTTACCGACGCAGAACACCCTTAGGTCCGATAAATTTATTGATGAAGAACCCAGAAAGTTTTGGAAGAAATATTGGTCTTTTGGTACAACATTTCTTGGTTGGTAAGGACCAGAAATGTTTTATTCAAAGAAAATACTAACAGAATCTATCATTTCTGGTTTAAATGCGAGTTCTTAACAGCCGCCTGCAGGCATTTTGTGAGTACTGCCCTGGGTCTATGACGATTTGGAGGACCCGTAACAGCGGTTTTATGATTACAAAAAAAAAAAAAACAGTAAATATATTATTCAAGATTTTTGTTTTTGCCAGTCGCTTTCAAAAAAACAAGCTTTATTATTTTATATAACTTTCAAATATATCCGTATCATAATCTCGTAGATATACACGTTTAAAATAATAATTAAGTAACAGATTAGTTTTTTTTTTATCAAAACAACTAATTTATCTCATGTTTAATTTTTTATCTAGCTAAAGTCTAAAAAAAAATCATGGTGTTTTCTTTCATATTTGAAGATTTCCAGAGGTTAAAAAAAGTTGAAAATCAGTGCAAGCTCGCCTTAAAAGCAAATACTATTTATAATTGCAAATACATTAATGCTGCGATATAGGATTGTGTGTCCATTAAGACGTCTTCCCACGCATTCAAGCAACTGTTAGCCAGGGGAATGGATCACTTAAAAGCTCACTGTCTACGTTTTACTGTTCAGTATGCTGCTATTCAAGTTCATTTGCCATTTAAGGTATTAGATCAGTGGTTCCCAACCTGTAGTCCGCGGAACGCTGGTGGTCCATTACAGCCAAAATATGAAGAAAGAAAGAAAGAAAGAAAAACAGTTTATTTATGCGTTTTTTTTGTTTGTTTGTTTATATGGTCCACGAAAGATCAAAAAATTCCAACAACAAATCCAACAGATTCACTTAAATATTCCTAGCTTAATATTCTACAGTACATTTGTTGTATTTTCAAACCTATTTTTCTGCCAAGATGTTATGTACGATGTAACACACTTTTAAATAAAAGGTTCTATTGGTGCCATAGTGACAGCAGAACACTGACTCACAACTAACAGGATTTCCTAGTTTGGGAGTCAGGGTTTTATCAATCTGTGTGACCTTTGAATTCACTGTAATTTTATGCACATCGACCTAGTACTTAAGTCATGTTAAAGGTTTTTGTATAAATAAAGATTTTATTATTATTACTCAACTTTCCAACTAGAAAGTTACATTGATATGAACTGATTTTAATTACCTAACACAGCATCAGCCTTCCCACTGCTGGGACTCAGGCCTCCTCTCTAGGACAGGGAATGGGCCGTAATATACCACACAGGCCCAAGGCGGATTGTTGGATGTCACAAGTCTGCGAATTTTTGGTTCTAGCACATGCCGGTTTCCTCACGATGTTTTCCTCCTTCACCGTTTAAATACCTACTGTTATAAATTTTGTATTCTATGACAGTCTTGTTACTTTTGTTTTTAAAAATTGACAAATCCAAGTTTTAATGATACTGGTTTGTTTATTAGAATAGTTAAGTTTTCATCTGAACTTCTGGTCCCCGCAGCTGTCAACAAAAAAATCAATGTGGTCCTCGGCCAAAAAAAGTTGGGAACCACTGTGTTAGATTAGTGCGAGTGAAATAGGCTGTAATAATGAAATGAATGGTAATAGCTATTGAATATCAAACAGAACCTCTGTTAGATCACATGGTAGTTAAATTTTAAAACCTCAACGTCTTTGAAGTTTACACGCAAACCACAAAGAAGGGCAAAATTGTTGGTCATGGTGCTGCGGTTTTTTTTTTCTTCACTGACTAAAACCCACTCCTGTTCCTTCTCCGTCATCGTTCCAGTTCGCCCCGGGTTTCATTTTCACATTCCCCATGGCCAGTGGGGTTTGACCCTGCTAGGCCCCTATAGTTTGCTGACAACTCCTTGAGGCGCGCGTGAAACGATACGCGCTGTCGACGACTTGGGACCGGTCCGGACGGTCAGACGGCAAGCTACTAATTGCTCGCCGTAAGCCCGTAACTACTATGGCCGCAAATCGAGATCAGAATCCCGACGGCGGCTGGGGAGTGAGCGCCGTTGTCTCACGCGTGCGGCCTCCTCTTTTGCTAGCATTACTGCTTTGCTTCGCAAAAGGAGGCGACTGCTTGCCAATTCTCCTCGCTTCGGACCATGGCCTGTACGCTGCATGGTTGAACGCTGCTGCTTATGCCATTGATGTGCAAAGTTGTCAAAAAATATAATAGGAAATGGAAATAGAAACAGTAGCTAATGCACCTCGGAACAACTGCTGCCGAAGAATAATTTGAATACTTAGATAATTATGATTTAGGATTTCGTCTATCCTTCGTAAATTATTTTTTATTATTGATAGGCTCGCGTTTGACCACTATCTTACGAGCACGCAAGACAAGAGTCAAAACTGCATAGGTTGTTTCTAGGTAAGAAGTAACCAATACACTTACTTACTAGACTTATAGGCCCCTAAGTTGTTGCTAACCAGAAACCCAGACTCCGGTGGGGAATTCCACTGCCTTAGCTGTACGTGTAATAAATGTTTTCCCAAACCGTTTCTAAGTTACAACGTTAGTCTCTTAAAAATGTCTACTAGATCGTATCTCAGGCTTTCGCCGGATACTCAAGTGGCTCCCTATTCGACTTCGCAGGAACTCTCGAATATTGTGTCTGCTATTTAAGATCCTTCACAATTTTAAAACGCCCACCTATTTGCGGGAACGCTTTTCCTATTCACATCCTTCTGATGCACCTTGCAGGTCGCATCTACAGAATCTCCTTAAATCCCCTCCTCACTCCACCGATTTCTATTCCTACTCCTTCACTGTGCATGCAGTACGATTGTGGATTCTCTACCACCTGACATTAGGGGCTGCCAAACTCTTGCTGTTTTTAAAAGTAGAGTAAAAGAACACTATCTTTCTCTTCCGTCATAGTTGCATATTAGTATGTATTATATTACATTATATAGTATGTATTCTTGTGATATTTATTTTACTTTGTGTATGTTTATAATTATAATAGTATATTTTTATTTACATGTTATAATTTTTCATTGACAATCATTGTGTATGTACTAATTTTCCTTTTACTATTACACACGGTGTCTACTTCTCTATTTTTCTAACTCTCCTTTCGCAGGTGTGCTGGAAGAAATTTCTTTAGAAATAAGCATCACCTCTGTACCTATTATCTGTTTTCTTCATTTTTTTTCTTTTTTTTATGTGTGTACAAATTGTTAAATAATAAATAAATAAATACTTATACTGATTGTCATGGGCTCTTGAGAAGACTCAAGGCATCTTTCCTGTCTAGACTGACACGGTGTAAGAATAAGACAGTGTCTGAAGTGCTATATGGTGTGTACCTGATTAGACGTTGTTTATTTTAATTTTATCAATTTATCAATGTTATTCAATAATTTTATCAATGTTTCAATAATTTTAAATAATACAATGTATTACATTTTATTTATTTATTATGCTTTTTTTATGGTAGGTTAAATCATCCAATGAGAAATCCCGCCCTTGGGCGGAGCGGGAAATAGTGTCAGACTCTTACTGATTAAAATCCTACCCTGTTCCTTCGTAGCCTATCGTGCCGGGGCCGGGTATTCCTTTCGGAAGCTGACCCATGACCCCAGTAGGCTTCTACCCTACCTGCCTGGAGCTAGCAGGCTGGGCCTCTTATTATGCTTTAACAATTGTATGTAATTCAATAATGTTATTATGGGTTTATTAATGCCTGAAATAAACGATAAATGAATAAATAAAATAAAATTTACATGTTACAAAATAACTAGCTGCTACCAGCGGTTTCGCACGCGTGGTCGTAGGAAATTAGTCCAAGGGAATACAGCCCCGCGATAAAAAGTATCCTATTTGATATTTCATGACCTGATTTACCCGTATGCCAAGGCCTTTTAACAGTTTTAACATGACGGAACAACAAACATACATATCACAAAAACATTCGAGTGTAGCTGGGACTGGTTGCTTGTGCAATATTAAACCCTTTGGATTCTTACTTCTTTTTTTTTTTTGGTGGGTAAAAATCATCCAATGACATCTCCCGCCCTTGGGCGGAGCGGGAGATTGTGTCAGACTTTTACTTACTAAAAAACCCACCCCGTTCCTACGACCTAGGCGAACCTGCCTGCTGGCAGGCTGGGCCCCTACGGTTTGCTGACAACTCCTTGAGGCGCGCAGAAACAGTACGCGTTGTCGACGACTTGGGCTCGTTCCGATCGGTTACCGGACGGTCGGACAGCGAGCTACCCATTACTCGCCGTTCGCAAGCCTGCGCCTACAGTTGCCGGAAATCAGGATCGGAATCCCAGCTGCGGCTGAGGCGTGAGCGCCGGTACCTGATGCGATCAGCTTCCTCTGCTGGCATTACTACTTCGCAGAAGGAGGCAACCGCCTGTCACTCCTCCTCGCTCCGGACCATGGCCTATACGAAGGCCCGGCGCGAGAGATCGCCGCCACCACGCCGTAGACACTTACTTGAGATTTCTTAAAGTTAATAAAATATATCTTGAATAGTGAATAAAAATTAAAGAAGAAGAAAGAATGGAAATGTATTAAATTGGCACAAAGGCACACAAACACCAATTAAATAAGAACTAAAAAAAAAGGAGGAAACAAAAATAAATAAAATAGTGCCTCACGGCTGCGCCATAATAGGTCTAGTTTAGCATAAATACCTGAGCTTGTAAATTTTTAAGGTTCCTTACCTCAAAAGTAAAAAAACGGTATCCTTATAGGATCACTTTGTTTTCTGTCTGTCAAGGCCCTTTATCTCGGCAACCATATACTCAGGTCTAGGGCCCTTTGAAGAAAAAATCAAACTTCTTAGTTGACGAAAAAAAAAGATACGGTCGTTTATATTGTAAAATACCTACGTATATTTCGACACTCTCAAGAGAATCAAAATTCATAGGGTATTTCCCGTTTACTCAGAATCCTAAAATTTGGCACGAGGCAAGGTGTCATAGCACAACTGCAGGAAAAAATCTGAACACTGTAGAACTGAAATTTGTAGTTACGTCAAAAAAAAACTTTTTGCGATTCGGAAAAATCTTCGAGTCTCGATTCGGGAATTGAACGGTTTTCATAGGTATGTAGCGACACCTATGGCGTCAAGTAAAAACTAATCTTGCATCGCGCAAGTAAAGTTCTCTACGCGATTTGAACATAGCAGAACAGCCCGAAATCACCTATCGGGCAGTAGCCCAACAAACAGAGACACCTGTCTGGTCGGAGGATCCTCCCTTTTCACAGGAGCTTTTCACACTCCTCCAAAGCTAAGTTTTCACAGAACCCTCGGCGCGCTAGTCCGGCTCGCACTTGCCTGGATTTTTCAAATGAACTTGAGTTTGTGCGTAGTTGTGAACTTTATTTCACAATCATTCGCATTTGTGTAGTTTTAAATGCTTTTTATAACTCAATTCTATTCAGCAGAGACTAAATAGAGCAAGCAAAATAGAGTAAGGTTAAATATTAAATGAAATAAACTAGCGCATTCCAGAATTCATTCATATTTCTAGAGACCTAACTGAATAAAACTGTCGGAGTTTTTGCTGAATACTCCACGTGACTTGATTTCCCAAAAGAATTTTTCGCATATAATGTTAAAATAGTTTGGGCTGCTCGCTTATGAAGTATTTAATTGGGTACTTTTTTGTTTTGGTAAATGGCTGCATAAAAAACATATCATAATCAGCCTTATGATGTTGCCACTGCTGGGACTTAGGCATCCTCTCTAGAAGAGGGAATGGACCTTAATCCACCACGCGGGCCCAGTGTGGGTGGTTGCATGTGAAATGTCTTAAAATTTTGGTTTTAAGACACTTTTTATTTTGCAGAAAGCTTATATCAAAAAAAAATTTTTTGGACATTTCGATTTAATATTTACTACCTTTTGAATACCGTAATTAGAGACACAATAGAAAGACAATAGGTGTGCAGACATCGGTGTTTTCTTGGGGCTTCACAGTATAAAAGGATCGTCAACATTACAAACACTAATGTCCTTTGCGTTCTAAGACTATGGGTTTCCTTTTCAGTAAAGACCCGCGGCCCTAGCAGGCATTAAGGCCCAGTTCTACTCATTTTGACCTTTTTTAAACCCATGGAAATCCACAAATATAAAAGAGAACACCATGAAAATTTATTTTATTAAAATTGACTATATGACCAAGGGCTTGGCGAAAATGAAAACACGATATAAATTAGTTGCCTCGATAAAAAAAAATCGCGGATCTGCCCCTAATTTACGATTTCAAACGTAGTTATCTACGAGATTACGTTACGAAACTATTTAAAAGTTACAAAAAAAAAAATAAAGCTTGTTATTTAAAAGCGCTTCGTAAGAACAAAAATCTTGAATAGTTGTTGTTTTTTTTTTATATAAAAATAAAACCGCTGTTTTGGGGCCGCGAAGACGACATAATCCCGAGTGAAGTTCATACAAAAAAAACAGTGACTAGAACCGGCCCTTAAAGGAATATGGTCCAAACCTTAGATTAAATCAAAACAACGGAAGGGAAGATAGGTGACTCGCCTCAAGCGCGTGGACTGCTGAAATTGTGCACGTGCTTATGGCACGATTTCACATCGGTCATTTAACGGCTGACGCTATTTCCCTTGCACGACAGCGCCGGCTCTTATCTCGGTCCTTGTCTATCAGTGACTATGAGTTTGCGGTGTATGTGTGAATTTTGAGTTCAGGTTTTCTGTTTGCGATGTTAGCGCGTAACGTATGTCCGTTTATAATATATCAATGGTCCAAACTAATAAGAATCGTATCGTCGCTAAAATATGTAGGGCTTTGTGTATAAGAAATAACAGCTGCACACCGGTCGATCGATAAAGTTGACCTACGCTTTTCAAGGGCGGTCCGTATGAGAGACTAGTCGTTTCATAGTGGAACCGACCATGACTGTCATTTGAAATCTTTGACTCCAGTTACGTTGGATCAAATGTCCTCAGATGGGGGTGGCTAGACGACTAGGGGGCTTACTCTCGAGTTTAATTCCGATCGGTCGACATTGGAATTATGACGTTAGGTACTCTTGAATTCGATGCTAGTGCCAAATTGGTTTAAAATTGCTTGACCACACGCCAAGCCCAATCCCCATTTTACTTAGTTTTCCAAAAAGGTCACGCAATTTGGCCCTAGCATCGAATTCAAGAGTACCTACCGTCTCAATTCCAATGTCGACCGATCGGAATTAAACTCGAGAGTAAAGCGTAATTTAGACGGTACGAGTTTCTCGAACGTTTTGTTCGAGAAAATCGTACGCAATAATCGTAAGCAATAATCGCCATGACATTATCGTATCAAAGTGTTTAGACACAGGTAAGAAATAAATTCGAGTCGAGAAACTCGAACCGTCTAGGTATGAATGTTTAGACGGAGATGCTTTTTTGTTCTTACGATTATCGTACGTTCGAGACGAGAAACTCGCACCACCTGGGTATGTGTTTAGACGATGACATTTTTTCTATGCTCTTACGATTCTCGTATGTTCGAGGCGAGAAACTCGTACCGTCTAAATTGCGCTTAAGCTCCCTGGATGTGTTGCTTAAGAGCGGTCAACCCGAAGTACATTTTTGTGCAACCGCTCTTACGTTATTATGATGTTATTACACATCTTTTTCTTCAGATATTTTGGATACACATAAATGTTGTGGATATTAGGCTTCTATAGAAATTAAAACAAATTTGTGTAAAACTAATCCTGTAAAGACCTCTGAAAATCTATTATTTTACGTGAACTTCTTCCATATATATTTAAAATATAAAAAAATACTTCTATAGAAACTTTGCCCTTTTAATCGAGATTCTAATTGATGACAATTTTTTTCATAACTTTTAAGAGTTAAAAAAAAAAACACTTATTTCCTGGAACAAGTTTTGTGAAATATTCGAGTAAATCACGGAATTACCGAATGCTAACAGAGTTTTCAGGCGTTATCTTTCGCGTTGCCTCTCCATCAAACATCGCGTTGCTTTAGACGAAGCCACAAGCTTTTAAACCGTGCTGACGACAGGCAAGTGGGGAAGGGCAACCTTAACAACTGAAAAGAAGAAAAGAAAAACGGTGACCGTTGAAAGGATTGAAGGGAGGCCTTTTCCCAGCTATGAAACAATACGGACTCATATCTCCCTAGTTTTTTTGGGTAAAACGGAGTTTTTTTTATGGTAGGTAAAATCATCTAAAATGACAAATCTCGCCCTTGGGTGGGGCGGGGGATAGATAGACTCTTACTGACTAAAAACCTACCCTGCTCCTTTCATTGCTTTCGTCCCAGGGCCCCAGGTTTAATTTTCACATAACCTTTGGCCCCAGTAGGCTTCGGCCCTGCTGGGCCCTTACAGTTTGCTGACAACTCCTTGAGGCGCGCGGGGACAGTGCGCGCCGTAAACGACTTGAGCTCGGACCGGTCTGTTACCGGACGGACGGACAGCGAGCTACTCATTGCCCGCCGTCCGCTAGCCCGCGCCTACGGTGGCTGGAAATCGGGATCGGAATCCCTTGGTGGCGGCGGCATGTGCGCTGTTGCCTGATGCGGTCGGCTTCCTCCTTTGCTAGCATTACTGCTTCGCAGAAGGAGGCGGCCGCCTCCCATTCCTCCTCGCTCCGGAGCATGGCCTGAACCAAGCCCCGGAAAACGGGGGTTGGAAGTCTGCATGGAGAAACCGAATATCACGCGGGCGAGGCCGCTGAAAGAACCTAGTATAGTATAAGCTTTCCGTAACAAAATATCCCTCACAATAAATAAATCCACCTGAATGCTCGCTTTGTTCGTGAGGATAGCTGAAGGGATGGCTGTAATAGAACTCAATCAGCGTAAAGGGGGCGACAACTAGTAACTGCTACAAATAACAATGAACGAGATGTAGTCATTGGAAGGGAGAGTTTTTCGACTGTTACCCTACAGTGCGGGACAGAATAAAGTGGAGGTTGAGAGGAAAATATTACGGCTTTACGTTTTCATTAAAAACAATTATGTGATACAAATCAACAAAGTGTTGACTCCTTGATGGATTGGTAAAGAATGCCTTAAGAATTAAGCAGGTCTATATAAGACTAAACAATTAAATTATTTTTTTAATTTAACTGTAATTAAAGTTAGTTATCTATATTTTAAATGTAAATTATTGCGTTGACTTAAAAAAAAAGTAAATTATGAAAAGAAAAATTCATATAGATGTCATCATCATCATATCAGCCGAAAGACGTCCACTGTTGGATATAGGCCTTCCCCATGTGTCGCCACAATGAACGGTCCTGTGCATCTCGCATCCATCGGATTCCCGCAACTCTTGCCAGGTCATCGGTTCACCTTGTAGGAGGCCTTCCAACACTGCGTCTTCCGGTCATATAGGTATACAAAAAATTAAATCAACTTTTTTGCCAAACAGGTACCAGCCAAAAGTATACTATCTTCTGTTGGTTTTTTTATTATTTAATACAATAAATAACACTAAAAATGATATTTTTTTGAAAACAGCATTCTAATTAGATTATTGGCTGTGTCTATATCGAACATTGTTTCATGTTCTACAACAATTTTTTTTAAATTATGTTTTCACATTAAAATTGGTTATAATATGAAGCAATAATTAGGATTTGAAATACTATTGATATAAATGTGATGATCTGATAATGTTTACGGGGCAAAATTGGCCAGAGATTGCCCTAGACAGGAAAGTTAGGAAGGAGTAAGGGAAGGCCTTTGCCCAGTAGTGGGACACACCATAGACTATAAAAAAAATAAAGGAAGAGTGAGCGTGTGGTGAGAACATAACGCTATCTCTTTTGCAAACACGTATCCTAATGTATATGTGAGACACCATCAGTAAAAAACTAATCCAGCGGGAACTTCACGACCCTCAGTAATGAGGAATACGAATCGAGGAGGAAGGTGGATCCTAATGTATGTCGGTAACGTCTCATTTCAGTATACGCATCCTCATTCTGCCACTTGACAGTTTCCTCTAAGTCGTCCTTAGGAATTGACAGTAACTAGCCCAACGCTGGGAACAATGGAAGGAATGAAGAAGACTTTTGCCCATCTGTGGAACAATTCAGGCTCGATAAAGGACATAATGAACATTTTTAACTGAAACAAAATTTTCTTCAAAACGACACTTAAATTGTACGTACATAATTTTTGCTTTGAGAAGATCTGTTAACCTGTTGAATACCGTAATTAGAGACACAATAGAAAGACAATAGGTGTGCGGACGCCGGCGTCCTCTCGGGGAATAATGAATTAAACTACTTTGAAAGCGCTATTAAAAATAACTTGCAAAGCAAAGTGGCGCAATAGGTTAGTATTACGTTGCGAAGATTATTTCTACCACATTTCTGCTATGTAGGTTAATCCGTAATACTACGGGTTGGATTTGAGCATCATTTTCACGTTGGGTAACGATTTCAGTTGCATTTTAGACAATATTTCACTAAAATGTTTGAAATTACCTAAAATAAATGTGGTCTTTCAAAGACGACGGCACAAAACACATGTGTGTGTTCACAGAACATTAGGTTAACGGCAGAGTTGAGCGGTTCAATACTGTGTTGAGTATTGCAGAATCGATTCCCGCTCGGAACAGATATTTGTATGGTCTACAGTATGGTGATCAGACCCATCCAGGAGTGTGAGTGTCTTGTGTATGTAAGTATAATTTTTTATGGATGCTGATGCTCACAATACCTGGTAAAACGACCAGTTTTTAATAAAATAAAACATTTTAGCTCTTCTTTTCTTCTTTCTTTTGGTTATACGTTACATTTTGGTCGATTTAATCCCGCGGATGGTCGATTCGGTACATCAAACACTATCGATTTGAAAAGATAAAATTAAAAATAAGGTAAGTACTTTTTTTTAAACTCGATATAATTTACGCATGTACAAAATTAATTCTTTAAGTGAATGTCAGCTGAGCGAGGCCAATGAACTGTAGGTAGTTAGTACGCAACGACTGACAACTACCTACAAGGTCATTGACTCATTCACTTAAGGAAATTATATGCGTATATTAATTCGAGTTTTCTAAAAAAAGTACTTTATTTTTAAACTTTTTCTTTACAAGTTATTTAATGTACCGAAAAATAAATATACTATTTATGTTTTACCTTACTATTAAATACTGAACTACAAATTTACAAAAATCAGGGCAAGTACGAGTCGGACTCACGCACTGAGGGTTCTGTACAAACCGACTTATCGGTTCTTGTATACCAAATGTAAATAATTTAATTCCTGAATGGAGACTCCGATTTTTTTTCCGAATCGTTTTTTTTTATTTCGTTACAAAAATTTACTGTTTTCTGATTTCCTATACCTTTGCTATAAGACCTTGTTTTATGCTAAATTTTAAGACTCTGGGTTACCAGGAAGGACCCTGTGAATTTTGATTCCCTGGAGAATGTCAAAATATACGTTTCTTTTTTGCGAAATAAACCATTTTTTTATCAACTTTGAAGTTTGTTTTTTTTACAACTTCAAGGCATTGCAGACTTGAGTATATGGTTATAATTTCAACCTTTTGTTACATTTTATTTCAATTCAATATTTAATTCGAATAACCTCAAAATTGAAAAAAAAAACATATTATTTTATGGACTACCATAAAGCATTTACCTTAAAACAAATAACTAATGACATGCAATGTGTGGTCTTGTCCAAATTAATGCTTTTAGTGCTCCGTTAATTTAAGCCAGCTGGAGGCCGGGCGGTGTTCGATGAAAATTGTTGGGCAAAGTTTGGGCAGTTGCTTCCACAAACTTCCAATGCAGACACGACAAAGTTGGGCAAAATTTATTCAGGATGTTTATAAACTTGCCTACCTGATTTTAGATACCGTAGAGAATATAAATAGAATGGAGGGTGTTGCTCTGATCATCATATTTTATTTTCAATTAATGAGTGTGTCCAAACTTAGTAATGAAAGATTTATTTATTATTTTATTTATTTATTTAATATTTCATGTACACACAAATATTAAGATAAAAGAAAAGAAGAAGGAAACAAAAAAATAGGTACTATTGTTATTGATGATTATTATTTTGTAATTTAAAACAACTAAAAACTCATTAACTAATTAAAATTATGTTTTCACTAAAGGCCAATTAAAATAATGTTATTATTTTAATTAAAAAAAAACTTTAAATTCAACTCGTTTACTTTTAGTAAACGAGTTAATGAACTTGTAGGTAGTTGTTGGTCGTTGCGTACTAACTACCTACTCATCGCGGTCATTGAACTCGCCCAACTGACGTTTACTTAAAGAAATTAATTTCGTACATGCGTAAATTAATTCGAGTTTAAAAAAAAAGAACTTTATTTTTTAATTTTATCTTTACAAATCTATAGTTTTTCATGTACCGAATCTATCATGCACGGGATTAAAACGATCAAAATTTAACGGTGTATAGAGTGATTCATGAGGAAGGTTTTGGTCTATCATAATATTCGTAATGCATACGTAGTTGAGAAAAGTCGAGAATTTCACAGATTTGTAACACCCGTGCAAGGCTAGAGTGGACTTAAATACTAGAAAACCTACACTAGATGCCATTAATATATCAAAAGAAACTAAATAAAACATTTGACGATCATCCTCTTTTCTTTCAAAGTAAAACTAAAAACAATGTGATACCTTTTCACTGCACGCCAGTGTACGGCACATAATAGCTATAGTGTTGTACAAGTTATTGGACCAAGTCAAAGCCGAGCCTTTGTGAACTTATCTCGGGCGTTAGTCGACCTGCCAATTGAATTTTGACCTTCCGAGATTCGTGTTAACTTTCTTTTTATATTCGAGTGCAAAACGGGTGAGATTGAGACTTATTTGATTAGGTTGGGTACTTATGAAGACTTTATTTGAATGATTTTAGATTGTAAAGGTCTATTGATGCATACATTGCTCTCTAATAGGTTTTTTTTTATGGTAGGTAAAATCATCTAATGACAAATCCCGCCGTTGGGCGGAGCGGGAAGTAGTGTCAGACTCTTACTGACTAAAAACCTACCCCGTTCCTTCGTAGCCTATCGCGCCGGGGCCGGGTATTCCTTTCGGAAGTTAACCCATGACCCCAGTAGGCTTCGACCCTGCGTTTTGGAGAGGTAGCGTTTCAAGGCTTCTCACAAGGTGGATTGATGAATTGGTGGGTTGCGGGAATCCGGTGGACGTAAGAAGATGAAATTTTATTTGTAACTTAAGCGGCACCTCCCCACTCGTCTATCGTCAACGTCGAGCATGGTTTAAAAGCCAGTTGCTTCATCTAACGCAATCCAACGCGATGTTTGATGAAGAGGCAACGCGAAAAAAGAGAGATAACGCCTGAAAACTCCATTGGCATTCGGTACCTTCGTGATTTACTCGAAAATTTCACAAAACTTGATCCAAGAAATACGTGTTTTCCCTAAAAGTTTTTGAGAAAAATTTTCGTCAACCAGAATCTCGATTGAATGTGCAAAGCTACAATAGATGTCCTTTTTTATATTTTTAATGTATGAAAGCTCAGTTATCATTATGGAAGCTATAATAATCATTATGGAAGCTCAAATTTCACGTAGATTTTCAGAGGTCTTAACTTGTTTAGTTACCTCATTGCAACAATTGTAATCACCCTCGTTCTAAGGAATTTCAAAGTATGCAAATATTGCAACTATACAACTTCTATTATATCCTTTCAGAGAAAACAGCCATTCCATTTTCAATCACTATTAAAAAAGCCACAGTATAGAAATATCCGGTTTCGCGCACAGAAGTTACAACCAGCACATAAAGGAAGCTACAACTTTGTCGTGTAGCATAGGACACTACCGCCACCCTAGTAACCTGATTACCTCATAACAAAGCTTTCTGCATCATTATAAGTACAATCTACAAAAGAAATGGCTATGAAGGTAATAAAAATCAAACTTTGAAAGAAAATATCAGTTAAACCAATGGTTTTGGAAAAAGTGGCAATTAAATGATAACGAATTTCATATATTGGCCATGTTTTCACTTTATCTGCTTGTAAAGATTTATACAAATAGAGAAAATGCATAAAAAAAGAATCTAAACAGTTTATCAATGAATATACAAAATACAAAACTAGAATACTTTCTAACTGTGAAAACAATACCAAAAACTGCAGAAAAATCTACGCCTCTAGTCGCCATTTTCTATGGTCGTATGGACGTTACGAAATATGACGTCAAAGTTCATGTCGAAAGTAAAAAGCCTTTTAATAAACTTTAAGTTGATTTCTAATTAGCCTTGATAGGAAATTTAAATATCATCCACACGGACGAATCGAAGTGACTCAGAAGAAGAATAACTGAAATAATTTGGGGAAGAATGTTGCCAAGTGAAAAATCTCCATGTAGAAGTGATATGATTCATGTCCTATACATTCCTGTAGCTGTTGCCAATTACAAGTAAATATTATTATATTTTGCGTTACCCATCACGTAACGCAAACCTTTCAATTCTTTTCAATGTTGAAACTCAAACCATAACCAGAAAATTTGTATTACGTCACAGCTTAAATAAAAGAATTGTTTTACAACAACCTTAATTTAATTACGTAACTATTTCAGAAATTACTTAAACAATTCATAAACCAAAATATCAATTCCTTATTCGAGACATAACACGAATTACATAACACTTTTTAAATATTAAACCCTATTTCCCTGCTATAGAATATATAAAGTAATTATCTATTTGTAAGATACAGTTGCGATAGATGTCCGCTCACTATGACAGCTCGTCTGCAAGTGACAGATGATGGGCGCCATATTGGATTGTCTGTTGCAGGCTACACGTAACACAGTCGCTTATTGTTGCGGTTCTACTTATAAACTCGATGTTTTAACTGTGTGACTATGTTATTGTGGAAACTGAAACGGTTTACCAACAGTCGATTGGTCAATGAACCGTTGGTCAACATTAACTTTAAACCATTAACTTTTCGTCCAAAGGACTCTTCATCCACGAACTTATCGCCAACAGAATGTTTTGACCAATATTTTTTCACCCAAAGAACAATTGACCCATGGACTGTTCCCCTAGATAACGGTACGTCAGTGAGTAAATATACCCTATTTATCTATTCCGATCTCTGGTAAAAAAAGAATAAAAATAAAAAAGTGAGACAAAAAGGAAAGAAAAACAGTATGAAAAATATAGAAAGAAAGACGAAGAAAATTAATTTATTGGCATGACACAATGAACACACAATATTTAGGTAAACGCGAAACCAAAAAAAAAGGTTGGTTGGTTTACAAATGAATCTGAGGTTGTGACGCATCGGACGTAAAACAGTCTAAGTGCTCGATTACAGAGACGCGGCGCGTCGCGCGTTATGCGGTCCGTCGTACTTTGCCATACGTTTATGTTTGCGCGTGCGATGACGCGGCTCGCTGATGCAATGTACGACGAACGGCCAACGCGCCGCGCAACGCGCCGCGTCTCCGTATACATGGCCTTAGTGATTGTTTCGGAAGTAAACTGAAAAAACAAACAGTTATGAGCTTAATACTATAAATATTAAAGTTTTAATTACCTCAACGACACCTATGTAATCAATAACGAAGGCTGACACCATCGATCCACCGCCATGGAGACTCCATTATCAGATCGTTTGTTTCGATAGTTTGCCTTATCCATGACCTGTAGCTAGCTGACAGCTTGACGTGGTAAGTGATTATAATGGTCAGATGGGCATCTAGTTTATTATCTTAATGTAATTAAAAATATTGTGGTCATGTTGTGGTCATGGGTATTTGAACGCTTTCACTAAAGTTGTCAAAAACTAAAAGCATCGTTTTGAAATTTGTGTTTTGACTACCTAGCTTGTCCAGTGTAGTGTAGCTATTACTAAAATAATACGAGTAATTAGGGGTCCTGTGTAGCTATTTTAGTACCTATAATAGCTACACTACACCGAACAAGTCAGAATACAAATGTCAAGACAAGCCTTTTATTTTTTGACAACTTTATATACTATGTATACTTGCCTTGCCGATTACGGCTACAGTGACTGGTTTCTAAATTATTATCAACGAGCAACGTCACGTGCCCTTTTTTTTAAAGTACGAAATCATCCAATGACTTCTCGCGCTTTAGGGCAGAGTGGGAGAACGTGTCAGACTTTTACTGACAAAAACCGCACGTATGTTTCTACTTTGCCTTACGTTCCGAGACCCCTGCCTTACGTTCTCTTTTGGAAGATAATCCATGGCCCTAGTAGGCTTCGATCTTGCTAGGCCCCATCGGCCCTGACATCTCCCTGAGACACGCTTGAAATACTACTACTACCTGGTAGAGTGACTTCTTAAGCTGGTCTTCATAAACATTTTGACATCTCCAACCAAGTTCATCCTATGCCACCTCCCCCTGGGCCTATATTGCGTTTCTTCATATGTTTTTCTGAACGTCTTTATACCTGAGGTACTGGCCATTTTCTTTCCGCTTACCGGCCTTGTGTTCAGAAAAAAGGCCCTTTTCACAAAATTACTGTAATCACAAAAGTTTGTAATATGTACTTCTATGTGTCCCGAAACAGCACATATTTGATATTTTATTCCCTAGGAATATGTTGCCGTGGGATAATTTTCTGCTATCACGCAGGCGAAGCCACAGGCACCAGCTAATCATCCATAAGCCAGCTTCATGCTTTATCATCACCACAAATTCAGAAGCCAAAAATGATTACAATTCCTTTCCTACCCCGGATACTCACCAACAAATAACCTCATTTAAAAACTGGGCAAGTGTGAGTGATTCGTGCACTGAGGGTTCCGCACAAACCTACCTCTGATAATACTTCAATTCCCGAGTCGAGGCTCGAAATTTTTTCTGAGTCGCAAAAAAAGTGTTTTTTTTTTCATGACGTAACAACAAATTTACTGTTTTCAGATTTTTCTTATACTTGTGCTATGAGACCTTACTCCACGCCAAATTTCAGGATTTTAGGTCAACGGGAAGTACCCTATGAATTTTGATTATCTTGAGTGTCGAAATACACGTTTTTTGCGACATAAACAGCTGTATCTTTTTTCCATTAACTTACAAACTTAATTTTGACACAGCTTCAAGGGACCACAGATTTGAGTATAATTTAATATATAAAATTTCTATGTCACAATGTTAGTTACCGTACTCCTCCGAAACGGCTTTACCGATTTTTACCAATTTTTATATGCGTCTGAGAATCGGCTACTATCTATTTTCCATACCCCTAAGTGATAAGGGTTATTCACCCTTAATTTTTTTTTTTTTGACTTATAAGGCAAAACAACGTTTGCCGGGTCAGCTAGTTATGATTTAAATTTCAATTAGATACCTCTACGCGTTCCCAAGACAAAGAGTCTTGACATACAGACAGACAGACGGACAACAAACTGATCCTATAAGGGTTTCTTTTTTTTCTTTTGAAGTACGGGACCCTAAAAAGAAGTGTTGCTACCCCCCCACCCGTCCCCCTCTTTTCTCCCCAAGGGTAGTCATTTATCACAATCGAGTCGACGTTTGGAAGCCCTTCATAACCTAATCTATCCAATCAGTAGGGCATTGTAATTGACATTATGATTTAAGTCTATCTATACTTATAGATTGGTGACTCTTTTGTTTTTTTTTTTTTTGCTTGTTTAAGCCTTGTGCCATTTTATAGGCACAGCTGGACGAAGCAGCATGTTTGGACCACTCGATGCTGTTCCGCGCTGGTTACGGGAACAGCCCCCCTAGCCAAGTTACAATCGTTTCGTTTTGCGTTAACGCTTGTAGTTGGCTACGCCCCCAACTCCTTTGTTCGAACAAACGATTTGGGGGCGTGGTCAAGCCCAAGCGTTAACGCAAAACGAAAAGATTGTAACTTGGCTAGGGGGCTGGGCTTCTTCTTTTAAACTCTTGTAAAACCGTCTTCATCAACCTGGCCCGTTTTCCCTAATTTCATTTGTCGCTTTGCTTGCGATGCACCTGATTTGCCGGTGGTGTTCCGTTTAGGGTTTACCGGATCAACATGTGAGCCGCGGCCGATGTTGAGCGGCGGCCGACGACGACAGCGGTTGGTGCTTGTTTTATTATGAGCGAGTTTCCCGGTGCTTCTGCACTAAAAGGTCTCTCTTTCTTCCACTCTTTCCTGTCTTTTACCACTTCTGACTAATCCTTTAGGTAGGAGTCCAAATCGTCATGCTATCTCCTTCTGGGCTTACCGCGCCGCCAGCTCCTGCTGTTCGGGATCCAGTCAGTTTTGCAGTTAGGGTTGCCTCCGCCCAATTACGTTGTGACTTGCGGCAGATGTGGCTTGCTTAGTTCCATTTTAGTTTGGGGGTTGAGTAGCCTACGTCTGCTTTTTGTGTTTTGGAACGAAGTATACTATTCCTTATGCGGTCTGTTCTTTTTCCTGCTCTGCCCAAGGTTGTGATCTATCATTGGATGATTTTACCTACCATAAAAAAAGCCAAACGGCTCGAAAATTTAAACGCAAAGTCCCAACATAGCACAGCACGACGAGTATCAATACTGGTAGCTTCCCACACTAAAAGCCAGTTCATCTTCCACTATATTTTGATATTCAAACAATACAAGTAAAAATCCTCTGAGTACGGCAGGCTGTGCTGGGGCGGCTGCTGCAGGTGCCGAAAACCTCAAACGGCGTAAATATAATAACCTTATCGGTAGTTATATGTTTGAACTGTTTGAGGTTGAAACACTGGGGCCATGGGATCCGAGCACTCATCGAGTTGTTCGGGACATCAGCAAACCGCTGGTTGACTCTTCGCGTGATCAGAGGGCTGGGCTTTTCTTTAGTCAACGAATCAGCATTGTCATTCAACGCGGCAATGCTGCCAGCGTTCTGGCCACTTTTCCCATTGATATCGATGTGGATGAATTTTTTGATGCCCAATGAGTTATTTTTCTACCTGTTTATACATATTATTATTTATATTTTGTATATATACCTATTAAGTTTTGATTATTACAGTTAAATAAATCTAGTGCAAATTCAAATTTTTGCATAGTTTCAAATATATCATGTACTGTACTATTGTTTATATTTTAATTGTCTGACGCCCAGCAAAGCTGAGGTGGTCACCCTTTTGGTGCGGGCACGCTCAGAGCACTCTTTAATTTTGATTACATTTTTTACTGTAACCATTGTGTAGTGTCTGTCCCGAATAAAAGTATTTCTATTCTATTCTAATTGGCTTGGAATAAAATACTGAAAGAAGTGGTTAGACGCTGGAAAATGGGGGACCAAGACCACTCACTTCCATGAAACCAGCTACCTTGAATGATCGTCTTGCATCTTATTTGAAGGCTGTATGTGTATTATAAGATAAAAAATAGAATGCTGAGGTAAGGGATAGGTGTGACTTTACTTACATCATCACCATCTTCCTGCCCTTGTCCCGTTTTATTTTGGGTCGGCGCAATACGTTTTCCCTTCCATTCTGTCCTGTCACCCGTCACGCTATTACTAACTCTTCGTTCTTTCATATCACTTCTCACACAATCCATCCATCTTTTCTTTGGTCTCCCTCTCCATCCATCCACATGTATAATCATAGCTCCTTTAGTAACGCGTGACCTTACTTACATATAAAGATTTTTATTATTTTTTATTATGTCAGGGGCAAATTTGAAATCGCTTCAATCACCATAAATTTACCGAAAACCCCCACAGGTATGAACAAATACCATGTCATAGCAGCAAGGAAAAGCCATGCCGTAAAAATTGCACAGAAAAAAGGAATGCTGAAGTCGTCGCCATTGGCTTGGTGTTCTAGAATCGAAACACACCCTAAGTTAACCCAATTGCCAAAGTAGATTACACAGGCTTGCCCTAGCGTCGAACAGTGAGGAGATCCGTCCCCAAATAATGGGAACAGGAGAGGACAAAGAAGAGAAGGCTCATACGTCAGCAGATTCAAACAAGACGTATAACCGTATTTTTTATTCTTCTTTGGTTTAGTGTTTTTTTAATCAGACAGCAATTACAATTTATTGCAGCCAGGCTTTAAGCGAATGAGTTGAATGAAACATCGTATTCGTAGAATTGTTGGGTAGTGAGATTTTGCAACACTATTGGCTCATTTTTTGGTATGCAATGCTAACTTCTCCTGCTTTGGGTGTAGCGAGAAGGATTGTCAATTTTTTACTGACTAAAACCCATCCATGTTCTTTCAGTAGCCCTTTGTTGAACAGTACCCTGGCTCTGAAGAATTAAGTCTGTATATTAAGATATTAAAAAAAATGGAAAATTTAAAACAAATTTCTATGTGCAAAATATATATTTTTTTAATTAAATTTTAGGTTTATTATACAGACAAAAATCAAAAATATATATTAGTATTTTTTTTTAATCAGTGTAGTTGAAAAAACAAATAATATACCAAAGTTACCTGCATTAATCATCTTTGTAAAACAAAACAGTTCACAATAAAACAGATAATATAATTATGAAATATTATTGTTCCTTGACAATAGATTTATATAATATTCATACCATAATGCCCTGTTACTCTTTAATAACGGAATAAATAACGTAATAACTAATATTTGAAAGTAAATTAAGGAAAATCGTATAAAAATACTCATTTGATAACCATCCCATATTACTAAAGTCAATATAAAAACATTACCCATAAAATATATACAGAACACTGTAAAAAAACAACGCCATTGACCATTCTTAATAATCGCAATAATTGTATTCATGTCTCTTGAAGAAAATAAGGAACTCAAGACTTTAATAAAAATAAGCAAGTGTAAAATTAAAGGAACTAAGTTACAAGTGATCAAAATGCATGAATAGATGTAAATTACACGTATCAATCTTATTTTATCTCGTTCAACTAATAATTCAATTATAAGGAAAAACCATTTAGAAATTATAACTAAAAGAATAGGCAAACCCCAGGCAAAAAGACTGCCTTTAAGATACATTTTCTTAATACCTGTATTGAAAACTTTTACAACTTGATCATAAAACACATAACACATCAACACTATCCAATAGTTGTACACTGCTGACAGAAAAATGAAAGCATACGCATAAATATAATGAACATTTTCAACAATCAATAAACCTTGATCGCAATCATTTAAAATAATCGACACGATGAATAAACGCAATACATTAACTACAGTTGTACTAAGATACACATAGTTGTTGAAGTTCCAAAACTTCTTGATGAGGCACCACGATGTCACTCCGTATATGAACGTAGCCCAAGTCATGATGAACAGAATGTTGTGTGTAGCCATATAACAGGTTGTTGGTTCCCAATTCTTGGCATTTCCTATAATGCATTCTCTAATATTGTCTTTATCAACCATCAAAAGATGTGTCGCCATCGTACAGTTGCCTTTGTTATTTGCCATAATCATTCACTCGAGAAAAAAATTTAGGCCACAGACGTAGGTTTGACTAATATAGTAAATTTAATAAAATTTTCGGATCGAACTTTCCAATAACGGGATCAGGATCACACTAATGCAATTTGACTTGATTTCAGGCACTTATTGAACAAATTGATTCTGTTGCTCTTGTCTTATCAGTTGTAATTGAATTTGTGGTCAATAAAACCGATATCATATTTATTACTTAAAAAAAAAATCTGTCTGTCCGTGTTTGTAAATGTACCTATTGTTCTTTCATTTATTTTTCACTTTATTCTTAATTTTTAATTACTTATTGTGTGTGATTGATTCAACAATACGTTTCCTTCCAGCTAACCTTTGTTATAGAGTGAAATCACATTCGTCGGCGGTTTTCGGTAAAACATTATATTAACTTCATAAATAGATATTTGTAGAAGAATATTTATTAAGAAGAAACACAATTTTGTTCCTCTGAATATCTATATAGTTGTTAATATTAATTCTTCTTCTCAGTCGTACACTCCTGGCGGAGTGGTCGTGATCGTGGATCGTCCGGTAGGTTGGTTGCGGCTTTTGCGAGACTTCTCCATCGCTCTCTCTTCATGGCATTTTATAAACATTCATTCATTGATGTATTGAGGTCAGTCCATCTGGTAGGTGATCAGTCATGAGAACGCTGGCCCTCTACTCTTCCCTATACCACTAAACGTTCCAAAGAGCTTTCATTGCGTATGATCTGTCCAAACATCTAGAAAATTTGCTATTGCACAATTGACGAAAGTCATTGTTTGATGCGAAGCTTTTTCATAATGAAAACGTTAGTGTAATGAGCAGTCCATTTTATCCTCAGTAGACGCTTCCAGCATCACATCTTAAGAGCGTCAATCAGTTTTACGGTGCTTTTGTTGGATCGTCCATGTTTCAGCTCCATACAGGAATATAGGGAATATTGAGCATCTAATTAATCGAACCTTTGTGTTTTAGGCTATATTGCGATCTTTCTATAACATTGTGTGCTTTTCCGCGACTGGTCGTGTCATGGCTCATTGTCTTTTCTTCGCAACTTCCAGTATTTGTGACTTTGGATCTCAGGTAGACTTAACTCTAGACAACTTCGCAATTGGCTAATGTTAATATATTGGCAGGCTAATGTTATATTCTCAATTAATTAAAGGAAGACGAAATTATCGATTGGATGGACTGTGTGAAAGAAAGTTTGTCTAAAAACAAAGTGACCTGTCTTTTGTGATGATTACAGTAAAATATATATACGAAAACACACGACGTACTAAGAGAATGGCTTGAAAGACGTCACGGCGTTATCACCTCCCGAATGACGCAGGTCCACACCGGACATGGTAAGTTCAGGAGTTTCCTGCACTGGATTCGTGCGGAAGAAACGCCCGGATGTCACCATTGTGTGGACTGCCAGGAAGACACGGTGGACCATACGGTAGAGGTGTGCCTCGCTTGGGCAGAGCACCGCCGTGTCCTCGTCAGGGCGTTCAGAGGACCTCTCGCGCCGAGCCATGGTACAAGCCATAGTCTGGAGCGAAGAGGAGTGGCACGCGGTGGCCTTCTTCTGCGAAGCAGTAATGCTAGCAAAGGAAGCGGCCACACACCGCCATGGTTTGGAGTGAAGAGCAATGGCAGGTGGTGGACTCCTTCTGTGAAGCAGTAATGCTAGTGAAGAAGGTGGCCGCACGCATGAAGGAAAAGACCCTAACGCCCCAGCCGCTGGGATCCCGATCCCGATTTGCAGCCACCATAGGAGTAGGCTTGCGGACGGCCAGTAATGTATAGCTCGCCATCCCGGACCCAGCAGGATCGAAGCCTACCTGGGGCCATGCACTGTGCGAAAGTGTAACCCGGGGCCCTGGAACGAAGGCAAAGAAGGAACAGTATTGGGTTTTAGTCAGTAAAAGTCTGTCATTGGATGATATCCCATCTAAAAAAAAAAAGACGTGCTAGGAAATCATGAGGTGAAGCGAAGCCCTTACTGAATATTTGTAGAGATATGGTAGATGGAATGGTTGCAGACAAATACAGCTTGTGGGTGGAGATAAATGCAATATGGGTTGATATTGTCAGGGTGAATGTAATCAACTTATATTCTGTGTAGTACATATTTTATTTATTTAAAACTTTATGCACTAATAAACTTTATGAATTGCATGTTTATGCTCAATCTCCTGTTTTATTAGGATGCCTGATGTCTTTAAGATTTCTTTGTTTTTTTTTTTGTCTTATAAAAAGGGAAATCATATTAAATTCTTTCTTAGTCGATGGTCAAAAGTTTCATAGTTTCTAAGATTCTGAATGACCTTATGATAAAATCGAACCCTCTAAGGGTAAGATCACTGGTGTGTACAGTCTATCAACTGTCTTCCAGAAACTAGTTACTTAAACAATACATAATTTGTTGTGTAATTTGTACGTTGTTGAAACCTCTACGGTTCGGACTAAGCGTTTTGCTTCGTCGTTTATATCGCGTACATCGAGGGACTGGAACAGTTTGCCTGCTGCGGTCTTCCCGTCCGATTATAATTTAGGTGTCTTCAAGGCTAGAGCGAAAAGGCTCTTAATAAACTAGTGCGCCTCACCATCAATGATTGCATCACTGCTTACCATCAGGTGGAATCGCAGTCAAGCACTAGTTTATATACATATAAAAAATAATAATAATATTGAAAGTCAACTTTTTTTATCAAATTTAAAATAAAAACACTTCTTTAATTCATCTTCAACACAAATCACAACTAACTAATTTTCCAGTAGAGGCCCGGCCTGCTAGCTGCAGGCAGGCAGGGTCGAAGCCTGCTGGGGTCAAGGGCCGTTTTCTGAGAGGAAGGCTCAGCCATGGTATGATAGTCAACGGGGTAGGTTTTTAGTCAGTAAGAGTTGTTGTAATATCACATCACTAGTTAGTAAAACTAATGGTCACAACCCTAGTGAGATATATCGGTCATTGTCGATATAGGTGTGGCCGCCTAAGCAGTGTCTGATTAATCTTAATATTATGTACATGTTCTAAGTCTAATAAATCTAGTATTCACTATATCAAGTGTTTCAATATAAACATTACATGGTGTCAGAAGTGAAGAATCCAAAAACACGAAGAAAATCGCGAAAAAAATGGACCACTCATCAACAGTCAAAAGCGGTAGCCATTTTGAACAAAGTCTGAACAATGCGATTAAAGCCTTGAAAATCACCTCAGATTCAACAAACAACAATGCGGAAGCATGGAAACGCTGGTGGCAGCAATTTGAGCTGTATTTGTTAGCCACAGGTCTGGACAGGGCAGGTGAAAAACGCAAGATCGCCATTTTACTCCATCTCATTGGTGAGAACGGTTTAAATATATTTAACACTTTTAACCTCAAATTAGAAGAGACCACGATACTGGATGTCAAAGAAAAATTCGACCATTATTTTGAGCCTAGGAGAAACTTGACCATGTGCCGTTATAGTTTCTTCACAAGGAGACAACAGAAATCCGAGTCCATCGAGGGATTCCTGGCAGATCTAGAAAATAAAAGTCAAGAATGCGAATTTGGAACGCTCAGGGAATCACTCATCAGGGATATTTTTATCGCAAATCTAAATCTAGATTTAGCACATGTCCGTCAGAGATTGCTGCAGGAACCTGATCTGACATACCAGAGGATGCGAGAACTAGCAAGGACACTCATCGTTGCTCAGCAGGATGCAGAAAAGATGCTCAATGGTTCTACAAACAATGGTTCTACAAATGAAAATACAGAAAATGTCATGCATCTACGTCGGAGGAGCCGTAGTCGAGGGGAACGTCGACAGCGAGCTTCACCAGTCGGTCAGCAGGGATCTGGCGCAGGGAAGTCACCCAACAAAGGAAAACAGTCTCCCAACCCTGAAAAGCGCTCGAGGACGTGTAGCCGCTGTGGGCAGTCTCACCGCTACAAGTGCCCAGCGCAAGGAGTTAAATGCAGGTCATGTAAATCTTTTGGTCATTTTGCTAAGTATTGTTTTACAAATAAAAAAGTCAGTCGCTTGGTGTCATTTAGTCATAATAATAGTCAAGATAATTTTGTTGGAATTATAAGTCATAAGTGTCATAAGTCAAGTCAATCCAACAGTCATTTAAAGTCAGATAAACATGTCAAGTCAATAGGCACACCGTCACACACTATGCACCTACACCGACAATCACAGTCAGGATGGTCATATAATGGCCAGTCACAGTCTAGGAATGATTCCGATGATGAGATTGGTGTCATATCTGAGAGATCTCATGTAGACTCACATTGTCATAAAAAATATTATAAGTCATGTCTCAATGATGAAAGTGGTGAAAATGTAATATCTGAGAGGTCTAAAAATAGCCTCGGTGATGAATGCAATCACCAGTCTGAGAGATTCAGTGTCAAGTCAAAGAAGTCAAATAAATATAGTCAAAGTCAAAGTTCATATCTCAATGATGAACACAGACACATGTCTGAGGAATCACTCACTATCATAACAAAACCATTTCATCAAAAGTCATTTGTTACACTTAGAACAAGTACGTCAATCACATCACCACAAAGTCAACAAGTCAACACAGTAGATACAACACAAAACAAATACTATTCTAATCAGTCATGGAACATAAACATTTTAGTAGGTCATACACAAATTAGTTGTATCATTGATTCAGGAGCTGATCTTAACATAATGTCAAAACAAACTTTTCTTTGTTTAAAACGTCATTCTCAAATGACACTTGTCAAATGTCAGATAAATGTCACTGGATTTGGTGGCAAGTCAATACCCATAATTGGTAAAGTCAATGTCAGATGCAGCTTAACCTTGAATAACAGTACTATTATAGAAAATATAGTATTTATAGTCGCAGATTTAGTTTGTCCAAATGTCCTAGGTCTTCCCACTTGTGAGAAATTAGGTATAATTAAAAGAGTTTTTTCAGTGTCAAAACAAAATTTTTGTCAACAAATTCTTACACAATACAATGATGTATTCCAGGGTCTTGGATGTCTGCCTCCTGTCTGTCACCTGAAACTCAAACCTGATGCAGTGCCATGTGTGGATCCTCCCAGGAGAGTACCATTTGCGTTGCTCGATAAACTTCGCGAAGAGTTGGATCGCATGGAAAGAATGCAGGTGATTGAGAAAGTCACTAAGCCTACAGAATGGGTGAATAGCATAGTAATTACTGTCAAGAATTCAGGTCAGTTGAGAATTTGTTTAGATCCTAGAAATTTAAATAAGAATATTATAAGGGAAATCTATCCACTTAAGTCAATTGATGAGATAAGATCTCAGTTAGTTGGAGCTGAATGTTTCTCTCATTTAGATGCTTTTTCAGGATTCTGGATGTTAAGATTAGATGAATATAGTTCTGATTTATGTACCTTTCAAACACCCTTTGGTAGATATAAATATTTAAGATTGCCTTTTGGTATAAATGCATCATCAGAAATATTTCAGAGAGTTATGATGAATTTGTTTGGTGATTTAGAAGGAGTCTTAATATTCATCGATGACATTCTTGTCTATGGACCGAATGAGGCCATACATAATGAGAGATTACATAAGGTCATGCAAAGAGCACGTCAAGTCAATTTAAAGTTCAATAAGTCTAAATGTAAATTTCTAGTTTCTGAAGTCTGTTTTTTAGGTTATGTTTTTAGTAAACATGGTGCTAGGGTCGATCAAGAAAAAGTAAAAGCAATTGTCAATATGCCTACACCACAAAATGTCAAAGAATTGCAAAGAATTTTAGGTATGATCAACTATTTAGGTCCCTTTATTAGCAATTTGTCAGAAAAAACTCAAATTTTAAGAAATCTTTTGAGAAAAGATTCAGTCTGGACTTGGGATGAAAATCACAGTAAATGTCTTAAGAGTTTAATAGATGAAATCACAAAGTCACCAGTCTTAGCTCATTATAACCCCAATATTCCATTAGTCTTGTCAGTAGATTCGTCTAAGTCAGCATTGGGAGCAGTCATTTTACAAAACAATAAACCCATTGCTTATAGTTCAAAAACACTAACAGAAACTCAGTCTAGGTATGCTCAAATTGAGAAAGAATTGTTAGCAATACAATTTGGTTGTGAAAAGTTTCACCAGTATGTATATGGTCATAGGGTAACTGTCCATACTGATCACAAACCCTTAGTCTACTTATTTGATAAACCATTACATGATGTACCAGCTAGATTACAGCGAATGATGTTAACTTTACAAAAATATGATTTGAGAGTTATACATGTCCCAGGAAAGCAGATGTATATATCAGATACATTGTCCAGAGCAGCCTTAAAAGATCATTATATACCAGAGAATGAATCTGAAATGTCTTGTCATGTCAATTTAATGTATTCAAATTTAGCTGTCACAAAGGAATACAGTACAAAACTGTTGCAACATACAAATAAAGATGAAACTTTGCAATTGTTAAAGAAATATTATTATGAAGGTTGGCCAAAAAATAAAAATAAAGTCAGTCCATTGGCAAAACCATTTTGGAGTACACAAGCTGAAATTCATGTAGTCAAAGATTTGTTGTTTAAAGGTTCAAAATTAATAGTACCTCAGTCTATGTATAAAGAAATGTTGGCTAAAATTCACGAAGGTCACCAAGGTATAAATAAATGTTTAAAAGTAGCAAGAGATTCTTTGTATTGGCCAAGCATGTCAGCAGATATTAAAAATGTGGTAGAACAGTGTCTCATATGTGCAAAATATAAACCGTGTAATCAAAAGGAACCACTACAAAATTTTGAAATAAATAAGTATCCATGGCAACAAGTTGGTATTGATTTAATGTATTTTGATAACCTTACATATTTAATTGTCACAGATTATTATTCTAAATACATAGAAATAGCTTTGTTAAATAAAAACAGTACAGCCAAAAATGTAATTACACATTTAAAGTCTATTTTTGCCCGTCATGGAATACCTTTGTCATTAGTGTCAGATGGTGGACCTCCTTTTCAGTCATTAGAATTTAAAAATTTCCTACATGAATGGGACATAGAACATAATGTAACTAGTCCATATCATTCACAGTCAAATGGACAAGCAGAAAGTTCAGTCAAAATAGTCAAAAATATGTTAAAAAAATGTAGAGAAAATTCGTCTGACCCATATATAGCCTTATTACAATATAGAAACACACCTAAGAATAACTTACCATCTCCAGCACAATTGTTAATGTCTAGGAATTTAAGAGATAACATTCCAATGTCATACAAAAAATTAAAACCAAAGGTTGTAACATTTAAAAATTATAAAGAGTGTGTCAATAAGAACAATGAAAATAAGTCTAAGTATTATAACAAGAATACTAAGTCATTGTCAATATTATATCCCAATGATCATGTCTACTTCAAAAGAAAACCAAATTATAATTGGGAACAGGCCATTGTCAAACAAAGGTTGACAGGAAATAGGTCATATATCATTGAGGATGTCAATGGAGTTAGGTATAGGAGAAACAGAATTCACCTAAGGCATAAATATTCTCCTATGTTATCCAACTCGTCGCAGGGGAGAGAGGAAGGTGATAGTCAGGAGTCAGCACCTCAAGAATCCTCATCTCAATTCATAGGTCAAAAGTCAACCCGTTATGGTAGAATTGTAAAGCCAACTAGAAGGCTAATTGATGAAATCAATTAAATGTACTAAAGTGTATTTTAGATTAAGTCATATTTAAGCCAAGATGTTTTGTATTGTAAAACTAAATAAGTACTTGTCAGATACTTTGTATTGTCAATTGAATTTAAGTCAAGTCCGTCCACAGCCTATGTTACATTGTTTGTTAAAGGTTAATTTGAACTTAACAAGGGGGATGTTGTAATATCACATCACTAGTTAGTAAAACTAATGGTCACAACCCTAGTGAGATATATCGGTCATTGTCGATATAGGTGTGGCCGCCTAAGCAGTGTCTGATTAATCTTAATATTATGTACATGTTCTAAGTCTAATAAATCTAGTATTCACTATATCAAGTGTTTCAATATAAACATTACAAGAGTCTGACACTATTTCCCGCTCCGCCCAAGGGCGGGATCTGTCATTGGATGATTTTACCTACCATAAAAAGAAAACTGACTAATTTTCCAAGTACCGAAAACAAAGCCATTTTTGCTAATCTATCATTATCTGGTTAAATATTCTTCAGTATATACAAAGCATATGTAAATCAATCAATATTTAAGCAATACTAAACTAACTATATCACAGTAAAATAATAAAAACCCTACGCTAACTACGATTAACTAAAACATGGCGTCAAAAAACTCTTCCACATCGCTGTCGACTGGTAATGTGCCCAAAAGACCTGGCGGTATTGCCACGCTGTATGGCAATTCTTATCCTCTGTCCGGGGCAAAGGCCAGCTCTTGGGTCACGTGAAGTGTCAATTAGACATTTTGACAGATCTTTAAGTACAACTTGTGAGCACTTGGAATTGGAGACACTTGGAAAATATAATGTGTCGATGTAAGGTATTTTAACTGTTTCTTTTTGTGTCTTACGATGTGGGGATGATCGGAGGCGGAAATAATAGTCCAAATTACAGTTAACAATTATAATGTATTTGTTACATAGCATTGCATAGGTATAAACAATACTGAGTAGTACAGGCAATAAACAATACTGAGCAGCTAATATAGATCGGACTAACAAATATAAATCTAGTCCATATCTGACGATGGATGACAAAGAGCAAGCGATATTAATGGTAGAGCCCCAAATGTTCTTTTCATGTTGCCACTTAACGATGTTGGCTAAAATATTAACAAACAATAATTATACTCGTCATCATCATCATCATCAGCCTTATAATCTTCCCACTGCAGGGACTCAGGCCTCCTCTCTAAGAGAGGGAATGGGCCGTAATCCACCACGCGGGCCCAGTTCGGATTGGTGGATGTCACATATCTTCGAATTTATGGTTCTAGGACATGCCGGTATCCTCACGATGTTTTCCTTCACCGTTTTGAGAGCAGTGGTGATAAATTAAATTATACAAAGTAATGCGCCTGGCTGGGTTTGCATCCGCGACCTTATACTCGTATTTATAAAGAATTAATTACTTGTTGCTAAGTAATTTCATATTAAGTCACTAATTGAGTTAAGAAATCGTCATTAGTTTAACTTGTTTATAAATATAAGGTTACATGAACTATGCAATGCGTGACGTCACGCTACACCATCATGGAGAAGGATAAACCACACGACGATATGGTACCAATTAATTTGACGAGTAACATTGATGAACAAAACGTCATCTACAAACCGCGCGCCCAGCGTGAGACATGAAACATAAAATCCGTCACGACTTGTGACGAATCGTTGCGGTCACGCGGCGACCCGTCGTGAGTCGCAACGAAACGCTGGTAGAAGATTAATCGCCTTGTGGGTATTATCCAACAATAGCAAAGTGGATTAGTAGCCAGTTATTTGCCGAGGTGATGCCTTAAAGGTCATTATAACAATCATGGTTGTTATTCATAAAGAGAAAGAAGAAGAAAATAACACTAATACCCATCCAATCAGTGCCAATAAAAAAAATCACAACGTATTTCTCGTCAATCGATTTTTATAATATTCATACCATAAGGTTCTGTTACTTTTTAATAAAGGAATAAATAATGTTATAACTAATATTTGAAAATTAAATGTTATAGCTCTTATTAAAACAGATAGTTGTAATATATCCCATATAACATATGTCATTACAAAAACATTGCTTATAAAAAATATAGATGTCGCTGTAAGAAAACGGCGCCATCTTTCTTTTCTAGTAACCATAATTGGATTTAGGTTTTTAGCAAAAAATAGAGAATGTAAAAGTTTTATGAAAATAATCAAGTTAAAAATCATAGGAATGAAGTTGCATGTAACTAAAATGCACACATAGATATAAATTGTACGTATTATTTCTGAATTATCTTCCATAACTGATAGATCAATAATGAATAAAATCAGTCCACAGATGACCACTAACACGAAAGGCACACCCAAGGCAAAGAGAGTGCTTTTAAGATACTTTCTTTTGATATTCCTATGGAAAACTTTAACAATTTTAACATACATGATATAACACATCACCACCAACCAAAAGTTATACACTGTTGACTGAAAAACCAATAAATAAATGTAAACATTTAAGAATTGGACGATCGATAAAGGTTTGTCACAATCTCCCAAAACAAGCGATACTATAACTAAACGAAATATATTCACTAAAGTTGCACTTAGATACACGTAGTTGTTGAAATTGCGAAATTTTCTAATGAGGCACCACGATGTCACTCCGTATATCGATGCCCCCCGCGAATAATCCGGTAATCGTAAAAGTATAAATGTTCAGGAAAAATAAAAAACCATTTTTCCTTAATATCTCCATTAAACAACAAGTATCAGAGACTTTTTATAGCGCATATGGAAGCTAATTTTTTCAGCTATCTGGTTATTTCAACAAAATTAAAGTAGTCCCAAGGGCTTCGTTATAATTTAACTGGATGCATTTTACTATATTAGTGTAGGTCAAGCTCTGGTCAGTAATGTCACTTACGATATTGTTCGTGTAAATTTATATTTTTGACGGCAACAGTAAAATCTTATTGCGATATTATTCGTGTAAATTTATATTTTCGACAGCAACGGTAAAAACGTTTTGCGCTATTATTCGTGTAATTTGTTTTGTATACTGAACATTTGTAAAAAGCAATTATTAGGTTATTCGATTGTTTAACAGTAACGTACATTTTATTGTTATGACTATTACTGTTTATTCGAATAGTTTACTTAAGTATTATTTGATGATTATTATAGTATATTTTATGAAATAAAGGACATTCTAGTAAATGAAACAACTTTGGTTAGTTTGACAAAACACGATAGTTATTATATCATAAAAAATAGACACTGCACTGAAGACAACGACTAGTATAGCTAGTACCGAAGTAATTCGGCCCATGATTACTTACCGCGCTGTGGTGTGGTGGCCTCGCACCAAGTTAGCCACCGCCGTAAACAAACTACAACACATGCAAAGGCTGGCCTGCATGGCTACTACGGGCTGCATGAGGACCACTCCGACTGCAGCGCTCGAAGCTATGCTTAAGCTTAAGCTGGGACTTCCCCCACTCCACCTGTTTATACAGCAGGAAGCGACGATGGCGGCCGTACGTCTTAAGACACTGGATCTCTGGGTTAAGAGAGAAACACAACACACCGCTCTGCTTGCGGCACTCAACGATGAGCTTCCCATAGCGCTAGCAATCAACGACCGGATACCTAAGCAATTTATCTTTGATAAAAAATACAAAATCCAACTGCATGAGGACCACCGCTGCGAAGGACTGTGCCCTACAGAGCTGCGGATCTTAACTGATGTATCCAAAACAGGTAATGGCACGGGTGCTGGAGTCTTCTCGGAGGATCTCAACATTCACATAGCCACACCATTGGGGGTTCATAACACTGTGTTCCAGGCTGAGTGCTTGGGCATTTCCCTGGCAGCCTTAGCCGTCGCAACCAGGAAAGTTAAGGACCACTCTATACGCATACTTTCGGACAGCATGGCTGTACTGCAAGCGCTAAACAGCCACACGGTTAACTCCGGGCTGATTTATGAGTGTACCAACGCCTCAACCAGGTGGGTAAACACAACCAAGTAACCATTCAATGGATTAAAGGACACAGCGATTCCCGAGGCAATGACGCTGCGGACGAACTCGCCCGAAGGGGATCGAGTATGGCGGCGATAGGGCCTGAGCCCATCGTGCCGCTCCCCTTTGCACACCTACGCAATCTGGTAAGGAAACGAACTAGAGAATTACACCACAAACTATGGGTAGATCATAGTGAGTGCAGGCAGGCCAAGGAGGCACTTCCCTCTATTGATAGCCGCTTTACGAAAAAGGCCCTACAACTGACTAAACCTCAGTTACGGAGAGTGACGGCCGTTACAACTGGCCACGGGACTTTTAATAAGCACCTCTCTGTCATAGGAGTTACAGACAGCCCACTGTGCAGAGCCTGCATGGAGGAGGAAGAGACTGCAGACTGATCAGGTTTCTCAAAAAAATACCCTAACTCTAGAAAAAAAATCTGGTAAATAGGCCTTTTCTGAACATTAAATCCATATTTTCTCGAAAACGGCTCTATATTTATACATTGAATTTATACCAAAATATATGTTACGATAAATTGAATAACTTGTATTGTTTTTTTTTCTAATTTCATTGAATATCGACAAGTAATCAAGAAAAAACTCGAATCAGTACTAACACCCCGCGCGCAGCACCCCCTGCAATGCCTGTGTAGAGGTCAATTCTTCTCTACTAGTGTAGAGGTAAATTCTTCAAGGTCATTGAGCAATGTAATACCGTTAAATAAGGTAGAAAACTATTTACCCGAATAATATTGTAACAATGTTTACTGTCAAATCATATTGATATTTTTTTTCGCAAAGATCTAAAACCATATTATTCGTTTAAAATACATTTTAATGAATTTTTATGGAATATACGCGTAGTTTTTCATATCTTCGTAAATAAAGATAGAACAATTCTGAAAAAAAATTACGCGGTGTATTTTAACTTATATATGCCGAAAAACGCATAACATGAAAAACCCCGTAATAGGTCATTACCGGATTATTCGCGGGGGACGTCGATATGAAAGTAGCCAAAATCATGGAGAACAGAATATAGTGTGAGGTTTGATAACAGGGAATAATAATTATTAATGTTCGGTTTCTGTCATTCTCTAATAGACTGGATATGTTGGTCTCGTTGTCAGCCATTATAAGCATAAAATATTGAACCGACGCAACGATATTGTTGTAAATTGTCATTTTTAAATAAAAATGTAACTAATTTAGACGACAATCTTAAAACATTTTCAGATCGAACATATCTTTTACATGAACGAAATCAAACTAATTCGAAAAATATTTCGGCACTAATGGAACTAATCGATTTGGTTCCCCTTGTCTTATCAATATCGGTAATAATGGCACTGGTAGTCAATAAAAGCCTGCCATTAAGTCTGATATCATATTTACTGTATTACTTAAATTATGTTAGTGCATTTAAAAAATATTGTTCTTTTTATTTAGAACTAAATACATTTGTTCGAAAATTAGTTATATTTTAAATATTATGATGACTGGAAGTCCAGTTCAGAAGGTTGACTGACGAGCCGGTCCGACTCCAGTGAGGTGAGAAAGGAAATATTATATAATTCCGGAACTATTCACAGCTGCAATGGTGAATATCTTCAAGGCTTTGAATTGAAGAGTACTATGCATTAACGCTAATGAAGAGTACAGCACTCATCTTCAATAAGCCGATGATATAGTAGTCATGGTTGAGACTATGGCAAAAATTTATATAGACAAAGCTAATTCAATCCAAAATGTTTTTAATTAACATAAGCCTACATGGGCACTTATAAAACATAAGAAGCTAGTGCACGGTTCCGAATTGATCGTTTCCTATGGAGAAGAACTGGCAAGAAACTTCATGAAGCCAAGTTCATGGTAAATGCCCAAATATTGACTAAGTGAGGATCAAAAGAATCTGACGGGGATGTGAAACATTGGGGTAGGTTTACGTCCTGCAGTAGATCTATGGACTGAAGTGACGGTGATAATTATATACACTGGAGGACACTACTGTCCGTCACAGTAATCATGACAAACTTCTTGACAATCGACTCTTATAATATTCATGCCATAATACTCGATTACTCTTTACTAAAGGAACGAATAACGTTATTGCTAATATTTGTATGTCGATTGTTATAATACGCATTTGGATTGAGAAAGCAAAACGATCCCAAATAACAAAGTGTAATACGAATACGTTGCTTAAAACGAATATAGCCGTCGCTGTAAACGAACGACGCCATATTTCTTTCCGTCTTTCATTTTCTGAAAGTGCATTGTTTTCTTTGGAAAAAAATAGAGAATGCAAGAGCTTAATAAAAATAATTAAATTAATAACAGAAGGTGTAATGTGGCATGCGACTAAAATACAAACATAGAGATAAAATTTGCGTATGTATTCTATATTATCACTTTCTACAACTTGGTCTATAATAAGCCAAATTATCCAACAACTAAGCACTATCAAAAAAGGCAAGCCCCAGGCATAGAGTGTACTTTTAAGGTACTTTCTTTTTATACTTCCATTATACACTTTTACAATTTTAACGTAAATCACATAACACATTACTACCAGCCAAAAGTTGTAAACCATTGTCATGAACATAAAGACGCAAAAATAAACGATAATATTGGTCCCCAAAATTTGGCCGCAATTTATGAAAACAATCGAAAGAATCATTAGTCTGATAATATTAACTAGAATTGCACTGAGATACACGTAGTTGTTGAAGTTCCGAAACTTCTTGATGAGGCACCATGATGTCACTCCGTATATGAATGTAGCCAGAGTCATGAAGAACAAAACATAGTGTGTAATCGTGTAACAGGGAATAATTACTGTCCCCTGTATTATGAATCTCACTGTAGGGCAGTATTCGTTAGTGTCATTATTATCAGTCAAAGTTGACACAGAAGTATTGCAAGTTCCCATTACTGAACACTGAAAATCGATTTAAACGACAGATGTAAATATGTCTTAAATTACGATTGTTACTAAGCACACGGTGGTTACAGCAGAAACAAAATTAGACTAATGTGGTTAGACCTGATAATCACCTGTGCTTTTTGTCTTATCAGTTTTAATGGCACTGGTAGACAGCCTACGATAAAGTTGATATCGCATAAATTATCCCATGATTTGAATTATTTATTACATAAAAATAATTTAGTCAGTCGCTGTGTGTAAGTATATGGTTTGCTTTCGTCAATCATCATAATAATAAAAGCAGTTAAAGCGGTACTTCTTGACATGGCCCGTATTGTAAAGCAGGATTTTTCCTTTGCCTCCGTAGCTCAGACTCTGTTCTCGATATAGGTAAATTGTGTTTTTTATGTAATTTTATTATTAAAAAAATTTAAATAATACATATAAAATACTATGAATTTATAGGAAGTAACGATTTTTTTAATAGAAAGAACCATCATTATATAAATTATAAACCGCAGAACTTCACAAAGGTGGTGGCTATCTTATATTATGATGACATAGAACTTTTTTTTTTCATTTTGCAGTTGCTTAGTTTGTTGTTACTTGAAATTATAAGATGGGTATATTTTCATTTTGAAAAAAAAAAGGAATAAAGAAAGAAGGAAAGATAAAATACAGAAATAATAAAGAAAGAAAGAAAATACTTATGCGTTCTTTAGACATGATATAGAGATTTTAACTTCATTTAAAGACAAAATAAGCTCCTCATATTTTATGACCTACGTAAAATGCATCAATATTGAATTATCTATGTAAAATGCATCAATATTGCATTGTCTCTGAATCAGCACTCGTTGTAGGTACTGAACCATAGAGTGAGACAGTTGAAATTATGTGGGCTCAATCAATTTGCCTGGCATTTTTCCAACCATGATGGGATCGGATCCAATTAACCCGTGTGTAGTTGAATACCATTATTTAAATGATTCAAATTTCTGATATCTACTACTCACTAATTTGGAATTAGAATTACGTTAGTCAATAAGACTTTAGTACTCCTGACTAAAACTCGTAACGTTTTCTTCATTTTCTTCTTTTTGTGTTAATGGACTAATTTTTTTTCTGACTAATATTTGGCTACCTGTACAGTTCAGTTATTGGCCTTGAATAAATCCTCGAACTCAAATATCGTTACGTCTGTAAAAGATCTACTAGTGACAACGGGTTCTATCCACGAGTGTGTTTTTTTTCCTTGTTAAAAATCCTAAACTTATTCTACCAAAGCAGCAATATGTACATCATTCCGAAATAAACACCATTTTCAGAGTGCAGTTAATTATCATCGTTTTTTTCTTCAATTCTGTTCTATCACGCTATAACTATTTTAATTTAATTTTGGTGCTTATTATGACAGCCCCATTTCATTTTCTGAGAATACAGTCCATTCATGGTCGCCTGGAAGAGATCGCGGAATACGATAAGGCCAATTGTTTATATTTTAGACATAAGTTTTCGTTATTGTATTTCTTGTAAGTGCCAATAATAAAGTGTACAATAAATAAATAAATAACTCCCTTTTCTTTCATATCATTACTCATACAATCTATCAAGCTTTTCTTTGACTTGATCTCCCTTTCCATCTATCTATATTAGTAACAGATTTCAGTTAATCTCTGAATTTACAGTTATAGAAATTCCTTTCATTCGGTCTCCGCCAACTTTTCTCTGTTGCCTGTTATGACCCTTCTCCAGTTTAGTCCTGCAGTCAATTTTATTTCGTCCCCCCACTTTGTGTGTCTTTCTTGACTTCCTTTACCATCTTTTGGATATCATTCAGTAAACCGCTTGCTCCATTTTCCTTACTACTACTTAAATGATCACAACCAACAGATCATCGTAACTGGCATGGTTAATGCCAAACGACCAAGAGGCTGCAGCCCCAACATGGGCAGATCAGGCCTGCTCCACTCTAAATATCCGATTGCACGTCATATTTCGTGACGCCAAGAACCATCACAGTAAGTTGCGAAACATCATCAGTAAAAAGCTAATCCAGCGAAAACTTCCCGACCCTCAGTAATGATGAATAAGACTCAAAGAGGAGGAAGTTACTTACAACTCTTTTGACTACTCAGGAAGACAGTCAACCTGAAACTGTCACATCAAAATGGGAATTTTGAACCAATCAAAACGTTAGTCCAAAATTAGAAACAAACAAGCTAAAATTTAGCAAAAACTAGACACATTTTCGCACCATATTTTGTAGGTACTCCATCTATTACAAATGTCTAGTCAGTCGAGGACTATAATGGTAGCCTAAAATAATTAGAAGTAGTTTGATGGCGTGTCATGGGCTCGCCTGGGAGTGCCCCTAGCTCCGTAATGCGTTAAGGCGCGTTCACAGTCAGTGGGAAGCACTTTTTACATTGTAACTGATGAAATTGACAGGTTTACTTTGAAATGGTAAAAGGATTTGTTATTGACGTTAAAAGAAGGGTCGATTGTGTTGACTCATTTCCATTTTTAATATTTGGTATTACTACATAGTATAAAACAAAGTCGCTTACCGCTGTCTGTCCCTATGTATGTTTAGATCGTTAAACTACGCAACGGATTTTGATGCAGTTTTTTTTTTTAATAGATAGAGTGAATCAAGAGGAAGGTTCATATATATAATACAAGCATAATATAATTAATTTCACCGTTACACCTGTGCGAAGCTGGGACGGGTCGCTAGTTATTTTATAACATGCACAATGCCTAGATGAAGCGATTTTCTATCATCAAAGTCAAAGTCATTTTTTTTTATTTCCGGGCTTGCGGACGGCGTGCAATGGGTAGCACGCTGTCCGATTGTCTGGTAACCGACCGGACCGAGCCCAAGTCGTCGACGGCGCGTTCTGTTCCCGCGCGCCTCAAGGAGCTGTCAGCATACCGAAGAGGCCCAGCCTGCTAACTGCAGGCAGGCAGGGTCGAAGCCTGCAGGGGTCAAGGGCCGTTTTCCGAGAGGAAGGCTCAGCCCCGGCACTATAGGCAACGAAGGAATGGGGTAGGTTTTTAGTCAGTAAGAGTCTGACACTACTTCCCGCTCCACCCAAGGGCGGGATTCGTCATTGGATGATTTTACCTACCATAAAAAAGTCAAAATATTTTCATTTCATATAGGCCTACGTGGGCACTTATAAAACTTCAGAAGCTAGTGCACGGTTCAAATTGGTCGTTTCCTATGGAGAAGAACCGGCAAGAAAATCCATGGTTACTCTTTAAAAAAAAAGGTGTGTTGTACAATATTTCCAAATTACAGTATTAATAATTATGTAAGGATAGTGTAGACTAGTCAATATTGTGCCCAAAAGCACAAAAATATAATCATAATAATAAAAAGAAAGTGATTCGTAAAGGAACTCGAAGTCTACATATTCATATAGGTTATTTTGATGGCTCGGACTGTTGCTGTCAATAAATTCCGAATTGGAATTTATTATTTGTTTTATTTTATATGTTTATTAATGCAATTAAATTATTTTACGTGGGCAATCGTCACGGGAGGGAGTATCAGACTTTTACTGACGAAAATCAACATCGTTTCTTCGTTGAACAGTCTGTAGCCCATGCGGGCATCAGCCTTAACTGGCACCTACCGTAGCTGTAGGTTTGCGGACGGCGAGCAATGGGTCCGGGCCCAAGTAGTCGACGATAGTGTATAATGTTCCACCCGCGCCTTAAGATGTCAGCAAACCGTAGAGATCCAGCAGGGTCGAAGCCTGCTAGGGCCATGGATAATATGAAAGTGAACCTTGGAGCCCTGAAACGAAGGCAAAGAAGGAACCGAAGTGGGTTTTAGCCAGTAAAAGTCTGACACTATCTCCCGCTCCGCCCAAGAGCAAGAGATGTCATTGTATGGTTTTCCCACCCAAAAAAAAGCCCATGTGGGCATCAACCTTAAATTGCACCGAAACATATTACGTACTTAAAGCTAATATATTAAATGTTTAACTAAGTTAATGATTGACTAAGTAATTCTAATATCTCAAGGAAATTAATATCACTACCCACAATTGATTGATACGCAACAACCACCGACCACGCTCACGATGTCACGATTTTGTGCGATGCAATCAAGCATAGGCCGGCTACTAAAGTACTTAGAATTTATGTAATAAAGGAATTTGAAATCAAATAGATTAATTATGCTTGCACGGCTGCTACAAGTACGAAAGTGTAGCCACCGCAGCTACGCTTTCAGAAATGGATGAGAGCAATGGAAAACTCGCCGTCTGGCCTTTGAATGAAGACCGAGCCCAAATCTTCGACGGCCCATAGTGTTCCATGCGCGTCTCATAGAGTTATCAGCAAAACCGTAAGAGTCCAGCAGAGCAGATAAAATCACGAGGAATTTCAGGAAATCGTGTGGTATAATTGTCTTAGTCAGTAAAAATCAGACATCTTGCTTCTGAGCAGGAGAAATCATTGGATCACATTACTTAAGAAAAAAGATATACAATAGCATAGCATAGCATCAGCCTTATAATATTCCCTTAGCTGGGACTCAGGCCTCCTTAGCCCAATGCGGGTTAGTAGATGTCACATGTCTTCGTGTCTTATTATTATTATTATTATTATTAATTTTTTCTTGCTTTTATATAGCCTCTTTCTACCTATAATTTAGATGTGAGAACACTGTAGACTCCGCAAATTCTTAGATTACTTCCTATCATGACTCACTATTTTATGATTATTTTTGTTGTGCTCTCTGGTACAATATTGACTGGTCTACATTGGTTCTTCTCCATAGGAAACGACCAATTTGGAACCGTGCACTAGCTTCTGACGTTTTATAAGTGCCCATGTAGGCCTATGTAAAATAAAAATATTTTAATTGATTGATTGATTAATTCGAATTTTTGGTTCTAGGACATGCCGGTTTCCTCACGGTGTTCTCCTTCACCGTTTTGAGAGCAGTGTGATGAAATACATAATGCACCAAGCTGGGTTTGAACCCGCGAACTACAACTCGTAAGTTGGGGCCGTTACAACTCGGCGCCACTGCTCTAAACAATGGATAGAAGATAGAAGATATACTCAGGTAAACCAATCTTTTGATGACATAAAGAACAAAAACTTTTGCCCTAAACAAGCGGTAAAACATTATAATAGTTTTCCCTTTTGTTGTCTTTCAAAGAAAACTTTTTACACTAGCTATAAAAAAGATAATCGTTGTAGACACAGTCTTACATAGGAAATGAGGGAGCGCCGGGAAATGGGTGGGGCGACCGACCCATATACTGCGGATCAACCAGTTGAACTGAGCTGACCCGGTTAACTTAACACCGATAGTTATTAGCTATACAAACTGTAAAGAAACAGTACATTTTGATACAAGTGCAGAAAGTTTGTCATTGCGACCGAGGCGGAATCCGCACGAGCCGCAGGCTAGTGTATTATGGAGCCGAGGGCTGCAGTGATAAATTTGCACGTGTTTCAAACGACGTTTTTCAATACAGTTATGACTCGTGGGGGTTGACCCGCGCCACGTGGGAGACGACGCGCGCCCAGCCTAATACGATAAATAATTTTATTACAATAAAATTGTGGAGGGGGCAAGCATACGCGCTTTTCTGCACTAGTGCGGAAAACAGTCAATTGCGTGCCTATTCATGTTGAACGAAGTTCATTACGTTTCCTCATGTCGAACAAAGAGAACTGTGCTGGCCGAGTGGTAACAGCCCCGACTTACGAGTAGTAGGTCGCAGGTTCAAACCCAGGGAGGCGCTTTTTTTTTTTAATTAGCCTATACTTTCCCATTGCTGGGTAAAGGCCTCCCCCAATTCCTTCCAGGCAGGCGATTTATTTAATCACCACCGCTCTCAAAATGGTGAAGGAAAACATTGTGAGTAAACCGGCAATAACATGTGACATTTATCAACCCGCACTGGACCCGCGTGGTGGATTACAGCCCATTCCCTCTCCTAGAGAGGAGGGCTGAGTCGCAGTAGTGGGAAACATTACAAGGCTGATGATACATATGCTAATGGGTAGAAACCAAGTTTATCTTAGTCATCTATCTTAGTCAAGTAAGTGAAATAAAGCAAAACGAACTAGGTATGATGATCAATCCGCCGTGCCCAATGATAGCAAGAAGGAAAGGAATGGTTGGTATATTATTATTCCTGCCATCATTGAGTATGGCGGACGGTCTATTTTAGTCAGAATTCTCTGAAACCAACATTTTTTTTATTACTATAAACTAGTGCGTGGCTACAATCCCACCTGATGGTAAGTAGTGATGTAATCGTTGATGGTGAGGCGCACTAGTTTATTAAGAGCCTATTATTAAGACACTTAAATTATAATCGGACGGAAAGACCGCAGCAGGCAAACTGTTCCAGTCCATTGTATTGATCTAAAAGAATTTGTTTTGCAGAATAAAGCCGACGGTGATGCAATAGAACTAGCATACAAAGTTTTAGTAAATATTGGTTGAAGTATAAATGCAACATGCATAGTATAAATGAGGAATATTATATTTATAAAAATTATTATTTATGTTGACAGAGCCTGTAAAGACAGTTGTATGACATTAAATAAATAAATAAATAAAAGTTTTAATACGAATAAAGTAAAAAACAAAAAAAAACTAACTCTTAAAAAAAATAAACTACAAAAAAAAGATACTTGAACGTTATTTTACAATTTTTCGTCTCAATGTTAAGACTTCATTTATTTCACAAATACACAATTATATACATTATATAAAACACTAATTAAAGCTATATACACACTAAAACCTACTCCTAACTAAAAATTGTATTTAAAATTTTTAGTTGTTTTTTTTTAAGCCCCTTGTATTTTTTTTTATCTAGATAAATCTTAACTCCAACTTAAATAAAGATAACATGACCTATTCAGAAAACACACAGCGAATTTCACGCAGATCTTAAAACAACATAATTTTGCATAAAATCGTGCTCAGACGTAATACCTAGACTAATGTTATGACCATTACAAATACTGCGTGATAACCTGCGTGGGCTCATTGTAGGCGTGACGAGGACGGTCCTACATTCGATGCCCGACTTATTAAAGTTAAGTATCCAGTGCTACGTGAGATATGCGAAGAGATGGGCCAGGTTAGCAGCGCGATTCATTTTTTTGTGTGGACAGACATTTATCCGTGCGTAGCGTGGCTTTGGACCGCGAGCTGCAATGGTTGTAGTAAGATTTTCATACGAATTGAAGGTGAACGATCTGATCACTTCATCTTCCTTTCAATATAACTGCAATATCTGGAATAATTCATTATTAATGTTATTAATTTATTTCTTTTTGATTTCAAATTAACAGGAAATCATGGAATTACATTTCGCTCTGCTTGGAGCAGGTGTTAGATTTTTACATGCTACAATAGCAGTTTTTTTTTAATTTCCTGTCCGTCACATACAAAACTTCGAAAACTAGTGCACTGTTCCAATTGGTCATTTACTATGGAGAAGAACTTTTGAAGAGCAAGGTTATGAAATAAAAAACTTAGTACATACACGTCTCACGCTCTCTCTCACTTTAACATTTTTATTTTTAGTAAACAGCATACACTTTTAAAAAAAGCTGCCAAAGGAGGTAACTTAAAAAAGCGAAGGCAAGTTCAAAACTCATATTAAGCGTGTCTTAACCAAAAAGCATATTATAAGGTTATAGACTATGTCGAAGACACGCTTGTTTGACAATGACTGCTTCTGCACATGTGGCCCCCTGGTAACTTATTGATATTGTACAGATATGTCTATTAACTGCGCCATCTTTGTTTTTAATATATAACACGTTTTTTTATACTTTTTTTGCAATATTTTTTATATTATTTAGACCATCGGATAATGTAAAAAAACTGAAACTCGTGCGTATCTTAGCCATGGTTAGCTGTAAAGCAGTGCCTTACTTATTACGCTCGTCCCCTATCGTAGTTGTGTTGAATCATTCATAGTTAATTTGTTAAAGCCAATTATAATGGTTAAAATGTTGGACGAGGTCAGAGTTTAATTTAAGTTAGTTAAACTAGCCAGAAGGTGGAGTAAAGTGGCGTTGATTAAAGTGCAGTTAGTAAATGTATGGAATTAGTAGCTTCGGGCGGGCCGTCTTTGGCCACGTGAAATTAGATTCCTTGCAAACTTTGGACACCCGTTTTATTCTCGTAGGGATTGAATTTGAAAAAAACGTTTTACAAAAAAATACAACCGACTTTAATATACATTGAAGTCGGTTCTATTTTTTTTTTTTTTTTATTTAAAAACCGAATGGCGGAAGGTACCTACCTTCCGCCATTCGCTAAATTTTGGTCGTTTTAATCCCGCGGAGGGACGATTCGGTACATGAAACTCGGAAAAGAAATTAATTTCATACATGCGTATATTAATTCGAGTTTTAGAAAAAAAAAGTACTTTATTTTTTAATTTTATCTTTATAAATCGAGTGTTACATATACCGAATTGATCCTCCACGGGATTAAAATTACCAAAATTTAACGGTGTATTGTGGTCAAATCGTCAACAACTCGTATTCCTTATTCTAATGGCAGTATATACATATATATAGTTTCCTTGGTAGGCTGTAAGCTAAGAAAGCGGAATAGTAATTACGAGTAAAACGGTGTAATTGAGCGATTCAGCAGGTGTGTGATAGACCTCTTCGGTATCATATCGCCGCTATGCTATGAATATTGAAAAGCAGTTGACTGAAACAAAATTAAATAATCTATCAACAGCCATTATAACTATCTACAAAGCCTGTACCCAAAGTGCTTAAAGGGCCAACTTTGGAACTTCCAAAAATTCTTTGCTAAATTACTATCGACTTATCCTTTGGCACTCTTTACTCGTAAACAAGTGTGTCTCCAACGTCGTCTGAAGATGATTAATGCGTCAGTCTCCCTCTTCCCTCCCCCTCCAGACAGTGTTTACCTTGTGAGGGGAAGCTTGTATTAATTGGAGTATATTATTATAAGGGTGGGTTTGGCATTGTCGTGCAATGCGTGTTGGATGAGCGAGACTTGAGCCGATAAAATTGGTTGAGTTTTAGTCCTTTACTATTGCTAGTAATCCTCCCAGGACTCCCGACATCTGGAGCTTCTGACACTTGGGCAATCTTGTTTTTAATTGATATAAACTAGTGCTTCATTGCAGCTGATGGTAAGCAGTGATGCAATCGTTGATAGTGAAGCGCACTAGTTTATTAAGGGCCGGTTCTAGTCACTGTTTTTTTTGTATGAACTTCGCTCGGGATTATGTCGTCTTCGCGGCCCCAAAACAGCGGTTTTATTTTTATATAAAAAAAAAACCAACAACTATTCAAGATTTTTGTTCTTGCGAAGCGCTTTTAAATAACAAGCTTTATTTATTTATTTTTGTGACTTTCAAATATGTAGTTCCGTAACGTAATCTCGTAGATAATTACTTTTGAAATCGTAAATTAGGGTCAGAATCGCGATTTTTTTTATCGAGCCAACTAATTTATATCGTGTTTTTATTTTTGCCAAGCCCTTGGCCATGTAGTCAATTTTAATAAAATAAATTTTCATGGTGTTCTTTTTTATATTTGTCGATTTCCATAGGTTTAAAAAAGGTCCAAATGAGTAGAACCGGGCCTTAAGAGCCTGTTCACACTAACCTTGAAGACTAAATTATAATCGGACGGGAAGACCGCAGCAGGCAAACTATTCTAGTTCTTCAATGTGTATAAACGACGAGGCAAAACGCTTAGTCCGGACCATAGAATTTTCAATGTTTGAATCTTTCAGCTGGTGATGAAAATAGTGCATGAACCACATGTTTTAATAATAGCATAGAATGTTAACGGACTTAATTGCTCAATTTGACCACACCGATATGGTTATTAGACCATGGTATTTAACTATAATTGAATAATATAATCGATGGCATCCGTAACGAAGCAGCTATGCGTGGAACATCTACCGAATTTTACATCAAGTTGCAATAGTAACAACTGTTATGTAATTTAAAATGACTGTCGGTGAAGTAACCATTGGTGTAAGAAATTTTCGGACAACATGGATAACTTTTACTAAATTAATTAACTTGCAACCGACCGGACCGAGCCCAAGTCGTCGACGGCGCGTATTGTTCCCGCGCGCCTCAAGGAGCTGTCAGCAAACCGTAGAGGCCCCTGCTAGCTGCAGGCAGGCAGAGTCGAAGCCTGCTGGGGTCATGGGTCAGTTTCCGAAAGGAATACCCGGCCCCGGCACGATAGGCAACGACGGAACGGGGTAGGTTTTTAGTCAGTAAGAGTCTGACACTACTTCCCGCTCCGCCCAAGGGTCTGTCATTAGATGATTTTACCTAACATAAAAATAAAAAATTAAGGGTATTTTTAAAATCGTGCAGGTTTCATCAAACAGCAGAATGACTCCGCATGCGGGGCTGCTTCCCGATATCACGTCCCACATCCAGCGTTCGTATTCCCCGCATTAATACTCGTAGAAATGCGTGGAATTGTCACGTGGTCAGAAGAAAAGAATTGGAGGCGTTGCCGAATCGAGGCAATCAACGAAAGAGAATCAAAACGAAACGGTCGCAACTTGGCTAGACCTGCTGCAGGTTAAGGTGACCATACTCTGCTTTTCTTTGAAGCTTAAAGAGCGATTATGATTATAATATGACGTGATTATGATGTTATTACACATCTATCTCCAGATATTTTGGATACACAGATATCTTGTGGATTTTTACCTAGTCTTTAAAGAAATAAAAACATAAATTTGTGTAAAATTAATCCGAAATATTATATTATTATTTTCATATTATTATAGTAAAGACCTCTGAAAATCTGCTACGAGTATTTCACGTGAACTTTGGTCCTTCATCATGTACTATATATAAAAATATAAAAAAGTAAACGAGTCAATAACCTTGTCGGTCGTTGCGTAACTTGCTAACTACCTACAGTTATTTACATGAAGAAATTAATTTCGTACATGCGTAAATTAATTCGAGTTTAAAAAAAAGCACTTTATTTTTTAATTTTATCTTCACAAATCGATAGTATTTCATGTACCGAATCGACCTTCCGCGGGATTAAAACGACCAAAATTTAACGCTGTATATATTATTATATCAATGTCGGTAACCACACTTCGCTTCATATTTTACGATAGCTATTACAAATTTTATTGTTTTATCATTGTCGTTATAACTGCAGCCACCGCACGTCTGTCAATGGGTAATTCGCGTTATTGTATTAATTTTAGCGGTTTTATGAATATGCTGGCTAAACTTTCCGATCTGCTGGAAGTTTTTCGGCCACAATTGGACATGCGGACACAAAGTCACATATGGTCACAAAACAAAGCTGCCTATCTGAGCTTGCAACTTATTATGATTTTTTTTAAGATAGGAAATTATCCTATGATTTTTCTCGCTCAAGGACGGAGCGAAAGGACGTGGCAGACTTTAAAAGGTGGAACGGCCTTTTAAAGGGTGGGCGCTCATGGGCAGAGCAGGAAACTGACTAAAAAACACACCCTGTTCCTTCTTTGCCTGTTATACCAGGACCGAGTAGTTAGTTCCAGTAGGTTGCGACACTTCTGGGCCCCTATGATTTACTGTCGACGACTTAGGCTCGATTTGGACGGCCCCTACCCATTACTCGTCGTCCGCAAGCTCCAGCATAGATACGGTACGGCGATATTCGGGCGAGTTCTGTGTCCATCGCTGCTGAACCAGCAGTGGGCGTCTTTTAGCTGTAATAACGAAGAATATATCATTCATCATCATCCTCATCATTTCAGCCGAAAGACGTCTAATGTTGAACATTTTTTTTAGGTGGGAAAATCATCTAATAACATTTTCCGCTCTTGGGCGGAGCGGGAAATAGTGTGAAATTTTTACTGATTAAAAACCTACTCCTGTTCCTTCTTTGCCATCGTTCTTGGACCTTGGGGTTCACTTTCATATTACCTATGGCCCCAGTAGGCTTCGACCCTGCTGAGCCCTACGGTTTGCTGACATCTCCTTAAGGCGAGCGTGAAACACGCGCCGTCGACGACTTCGGCCTGGTCTGGACCACTGATGGACAAAGGCCTCCCCTAAATGTCGCCACAATGAACGTGCGTCTCGTATCCATCGCTTTCCCGCGACTCTTACCAGGTCTTCGGTCCAGCTTGTGGGACCTTCCAATGCTGCGTCTACCGGTGCGTGGTCGCCACTCCAGAACCTTTCGGCCCCATCGACTATCTGTTCCACGAATGACTCGTTGGCTTAATATAATTACGACCGTGTAATACTATCTGATGACAATGTGTATTTACCTTTTATTATGAATTGTAGGTACAATGTGACAAAAAATCTAATAAGCATAGCCATGATAATGAATTATTATTAAGAGGGGCTTTCCCCACTCACATATCGTCTGCATGCCGTCGAGCATTGGTTTAAAAGCTTGTTCTTTCATCTTACGCAATTCAACGCGATGTTTGATGAAAAGAAAGATAACGCCTGAAAACTCTGTTGGCATTCGGTAATTCCGTGATTTACTCGAATATTTCACAAAACAAAAAAAAATACGTGTGTTATTTTTTTAAGTTTCAAAAGTTTTTAAGAAAAATTGTCGTCATTCAGTATTTAAATTGAATGTGCAAGGCTTCTATAGAAGATTTTTTTTTATATTTTTCTTTTATGATTACATTACGGAAGGCCAAATTTCAGATAACGTAATAGCAAATTTTCAGAGGTTTAGTTTTACACAAATTTATGTTTTAATTTCTATAGAAGCCTAAATAATATCCACAAAATATCTGTGTATCCAAAGTATCTGGAGAAAGATGTGTAACGACAGCATAATCACGTAAGATCGGTTATATGAAATTGTAACTCGGGTTGGCCGCTCTTAAAGACATTGCACTGTTATGAAAATAACATATTTCAGGATAACGTGTAGATAAGGTTTATTGATTCTAATTTTGACCAAAATTATTTTTGGTTTTCATAAGCATGAATTTCTTTGTTGTTATTAACCATTTTATTTTTAATATCTGTTATCATCATCATCATCATCATCATCATTTCAGCCAAAAGATGTCCACTGTTGGACATAGGCCTCCCCCAAGCGTCGCCACAATGGGCGGTCCTGTGCGTCTCGCATCCATCGGGCTCCAGCGAGCCAGACCATATCTATTATAGGTGGTTTTAATTGAATTTAGGAATTGTTTATAAAAATTGTAATTACAACAGTGTTATTTATTAACTTCTCCATACTATTTCACTTTTACGTGTCTTGACTTCTGTAAAGTTGCAAAATGTGAGTGTGTTTGTTACTTCTTCACCCTTGAACGGCTGAACGGATTTCGATGGAGCATTGGTGGTATGATTCCTTTGGAATAATCTTTTCAGCAGGCGAAGCCGCTGGTAGGCAGCCTGTAGGGATATATAAAAGATAAAACCTGACTCATTGACTCAACAGCACCCAGATTAAATCCTTGAACATATTTAGTGCACCCATGAGACACACGTTGTATCAGTGTTATTTTTTTCTTAAGTTTTGTGTGTGTAAAATAAAATATTTTCCTTCTTTAATTCTTTCCTTCATTTCTTCTTTCCTTCTTTCCTTCTTTCCTTCGTTCCTTCTTTCCTTCTTTCCTTCTTTTATTCATTTGTTCTTTCCTTCTTTCCTTCTTTCCTTCTTTCCTCCTTTCCTTCTTTCCTTCTTTCCTTCTTTCCTTCTTTCCTTCCTTCCTTCCTTCCTTCTTTCCTTCTTTCCTTCTTTTATTCATTTCTTCTTTCCTTCTTTCCTTCCTTCTTCCTTTCTTTCTTTCATTCCTTGGAACTAAAAAGCTGTTTTGTACTGTTCACTGGCGTAGTTTTTAAGACTTAAACATGAAATAAGAACGGGTTTTTCAAAATTAATTAATTGGTGAAAGAGGGTTTTTGCCAGCAAAGCTGCAGACCTTATGTCTGCAAAAACCCTCTTTAGTGTGTAAAAAAAAATCACTAAACTCACACAATCAAAAAAAGCAACAAATCTGACAAATTTTTATTCATTTATTTAAAACTTTATGCACTAATGAAACCTTGTACACAAAATTTGAGACAAAATTTTTGGCCTAAAAACAAAAAAAGAACTACAAATATTCTTGCTAACAGACATATTTAGATCAAACCAAGAGGTAGAGTGGAACTGGTACTCGATTTCATCAATCATACCCGTCGTTGACACACAGAACCAAAAAAACGGAACTCCTAACGTTATCGTCATTAACGATAATTAAACGAAAAGAATTCCACAATAATTTTGCCAGAGGAATATAAAAGCAACGGATTTTCAACCTTATTACTTTAGCGGTAAGCATAGAAATGAGTTTGGTAACGGTAATGTTAAATATGGTAGAAAGTAAACACATGATAGGGTTGGCAGTCGTTGGTGTGCACGAAAGTTTTTGGTTTTTTTTTTTCTGTTTTGTAGTAGTTTGATTCATCGCTGAAAGGTAAAGTTGAAAAGGAAATAGTATAGCATAGGATAGCATTAGCCTTATAATGTTCCCACTGCTGGGGCTCAAGCCTCCTCTTTGAGAGAAGAAATGGGCCATAATCCACCACGTGCGCCCAGTGCGGGTTGGTAGATGTCACGTACATGGCTTCGAATATTTGGTTCTAGAACATGCCGGTTTCCTCATGATTTTTTACTTCACCGTTTTGAGAGCAGTGGTGATTAAATAAATTACACAAAGTAATGCACCTGGCTGGGTAAGCCGGGGTCATTGCCAGTCGGCCACCACTGCTCAAAAGGAATACCTAATTATTATTATTTCAGGCAAGAGTCGTCCATTGATTTTCTATCAAGATTTTCAGGATGCTGAAATATAAGCATCCGGAAAAATTTGATTCACCGTTTTTTTTTTGTCGTAGTCGGGTTTTAATTATTTTTATATTTTTTATTGTGTTATTATTATTATCTAATGACTTCTCACGCTCTAGTGTGAGAGGGTGACTTCTGAAAAGGTTACTCGTGGCCCTAGAACGTAAAGGGCAACTGTAGAAACATAGGTGTAGTTTTAGTCAGTAAAGGTCTGACACTCCACCCGAGAGAGTTTGGGTAGCTCGCTGTCCGTCCGTCCGGTAACAGACCGGTCCAAGCCCAAGTCGTCGACGGCGCGCACTGTTCTCGCGCGCCTCAAGGAGTTATCAGCAAACTGTAGGGGCCCAGCAGGGTCGAAGCCTATTCTGATGTTCTGGCGAGATATGAAAGTGCATACCAGGGCCCTGGAACAAAGGCAAAGAACGAACCGGGTAGGTTTTTAGTCAGTAAGAGTCTGATACTAACTCCCGCTCCGCCCAAGGACGGGGATATCATAGGATGATTTTACCTACCATAAAAAAAAACCTAGAAAGAGGTTTTGTTAAAAAAAAATCAAAGCAACAAAATATACTTTACCAACCAACTACTATACCAAAAAGCTCCAACAGAAAATTTCTAAAAAGTAAAATGTCAGTATTTTGCAGCGGCCATAATGCTTTTATCTACTTACCACGCCTCGCATGAAAGTAACCCGTATAAATTCTAATAGGCCTGTGTCGTTTCCAACGAATATACTAGGTAATGATACTATGATAGTGGGGTCGACTATATCTCTTTATGTTGAAGTAGCTAAGATAGGGACGGTGGAATGCCTTTTCGCCATGGTGTAAGACAAGAAAACGTTTTAAATGAATATGGAGAGGGACAGGGCGGCCAAAAAAAGATGGATGGATTGTTGAAGAGTGATATGAAAGAAAGGGAAGTTAGTGATAGTGTTACGGGTGACAGGGTAGAATGGAAGAATAAAGCTAGAACTACATTAGACCGACGCACACGTGTAACACGCCTGACTTGTACGTAGAACGACGTCGCGTGGCGTGGATCAAGTGTAGCTCTACAAGTCTAGTTTCCATATAAAACGTATGGAGACCGACGCGCCCAGATCGGCGTGTGTGGCATACGTGTGCGCAGTGTACTTCTAGCATTAAACGTGTTGCACCGACCCCAAATGACATGGGAAAAGGGCAGGAAGATGATGATGATAAGAAAAAAAATATTTATCAATATCATGCCTAAAAAGGTTTTTCGTCAGTAAAATTTACGTAATAAATTTCAAGCAACGGTTTTTTTGAATTAGTAACTAGTTAATTTGTACAATTGGAATCTGTTTTATTAGGGTTCCATACCTCACAGTGTGTTCCATCTGTCTATCTGTCTGTGTGTCAAGACCCTTTATCGCAGGAATGCATGGAGGTATCCAGTTGAAATTTAAACCACCCTTGAAGCTGTGAAAAATCAAACTTAAGTTAACGAAAAAAAACGTACATTTTGACACTCTCGAGGGAATCAGAATTCATAGGGTAGGAACTTCCCGTTGACCTAGAACCCTGGAATTTTGCATGATGCAAGATCTTATAGCACAAGTATAGGAATAAATCTGAAAACTGTAAAGTAGTGACGTCACAAAAAATCTTTTTCTATTCGATAAATCTTCCGTCACTCGATTTGTGATTTTGAACTATTTACATAAGTTAGTTTGGAAGGAACCCTTGGTGTACGAGTCCGACTCACACTTGCTCAGTTTTTTTTTTTAAAGTCAGTTTTAGTAAAATAGCCCTCTCTCAAAAAAGTTTTTATTTCACATAGGCCTACATGGCACTACAAGAAACATCAGAAGTTAGTGCACGGTCCCAATCGGTCGTTTCTTAAAGAGAAGAACTTACAAAAAAACTCCATGGTACCTCTTAACCGTCTTAAAATACCGTCTATTAAAGAAAAAAAAACATTCTAATTTTAAAACCACATCTTTTTCTACACAAGTCGCCTTAATATTCAGCCAGCACCCCAACATGACATCCTTAGCTAAAGCATCTGAACGATCACTCGCCGCTCTTGATTGGCTGCCGCGTTCCCGCCAAAAACGCCATGATGAATGACAGCTGTCAACTTAACCTCAACAATTTGTTAGGTGACATGTTTTGAAAACAAATTATTGTCGCTAACATTCGTTTAGAAGTGAGGAATGAGAATTTGTTTATTTATATTATTGAGTTTTAAGTGTGAAAGATGTTTACAGTCTTCGCTCTTAATTCATAAGTTTAATTTGTCGATGGATATGCTAAGAAATACCTGGTAGGTACCTAATTATGACAAATATAGAAATTTTCGGTGGGAATTTTTAGATTGAAGTTCAGTGGCTGTTTTAATTTCTAGTGAATATTGTGCTGTAATACTTAGATTAATTTTGTATCTCAAGAGTCTATACAGCTGATCAATATGTGGAATTATTGTAACAGGCGCCATCTCGGTAAAATGGAGCTGAGAATAATAATGTAGTATTTACTACCTCAGCAAAGCTTACCGAAAAGGCCAACTCGATACATTTACTGCCAAATTCAGCAAAAATATTAGAATGTTTTACATTTGCATTCAAATGGAAATCAAAGTGGCTATACTTCGTATCATAAACAAAATATTTAACTCTGGCTAAATGCATCTTATAATATATTAGTCTATGGCTAAATGCACAAATCATGCGAAGCCAAAAAAAAAAAGTTTTTTTTTTACAATACCAATTGTAGGGTAGAAAATACGCGCTTTGCAATTCGTGAACAATCGCATCTCTTTCCATCTTTTTCCTACCCGCACGCTGACTAATTTTTTCGCTCTGTCATCGTCGTTCTCGAACTTTTCACTATGGTCAAAACTCCGCGCAGTGTGTCACGACCGTGAATTAGTGCATATTATTTTCTTATGTATTTGATTTGCGAACTGGTACAAGTGTTATAGCCTAGCTGGTGTTGTTTAAATGTTAAGTGTGTTTTGCAAGTGCGTGGCCCCAGTTTCAGTGCAGTGAAAAAACCTAGCTGTACCTCTACCATGAGTTTTAAGCAATAGTATTCGTCGCTACTCGATATCGACGCCGTAAATATTTTGTATGGTAAATTTTGCAGCGCCTCTAGTGGTCACTTGCAGAACCAAAATTTGTCATACAAAATATTTACGGCGTCGATATCGAGTAGCGACGAATACTATTGATTAAAACTCATGGTAGAGGTACAGGTGTTAAAAACATTACCCTAAGTGAGTTTTTCAAGTGCGTGGCCCCAGTTCCAGTGCAGTGGTTCCGGACTGAACGAGCCTCCATTTCAACGGACGAATCCAGGTCAGTTCCTAATCCAATTTTCCTATTTAAGCCCAAAACTTGCCTTTCGTCGTCCTCGAGCCACGTTTTTCAAGGCCACATATAGCTACGCATTTTGACACCGCTTTAATACAGTCCACTTTTATTCAATTTTTATTCAATCCAGCCTGCCCTGTGCCGGAGCACAAAATAGATAGGCCCAGAAGTCTATCTCATGTATGTACTTCAGTTTTTACAGCTACGCTCGGCGGTAGCTAGAAAAAGTACTCCGTGATCTAGCACTGATTTAGCACAGTTTGGTCACGTACAAAATATCTTGTCCGTGAGTGCTGTCTATGTGTGCGTTGCTCGAGCGCGACACGTATGTAGATTGTCTTTTGTACTATCTCACTTTTGTGGCCGGGCTGTCCGCATATAATTTTTAGATATATTTCCGCCTAAAATAATTTCTTGATAGGAGCCACAAGTTAGTAAAAGGTGCACAAAATTTGACATCCTAACTCCTCGGGCTTGCGGACGGCGAGCAATGGGTAGCTCGCTGTCCAATCGTCCGGTAACCGACCGGACTGAGCCCAAGTCGTCGACGGCGCGTACTGTTACCGCGCGCCTCAAGGAGCTGTCAGCAAACCGTAGAGGCCCAGCCTGCTAGCTGGGGGCCAAGGGCCGCTTTCTGAATATAAAGCTAGGCCCCGGTACGTTAGGCAATGAAGGAACGGGTTAGGTTTTTCTTCAGTAAGAGTCTCGCACTATTCCCGCTCCGCCCAAGAGCGGGATTTGTCATTGGATCATTTTACCTACCATAAAAAAAAAACAAAAAAAAACCCTGACTCCTAAACTAGGAATTCTTAGGTCTTTAGAGTCAGTGTTCTACGGCTACTTGGAGACTATAGCCCCATATAAGAATTTTAGAGCTGGTAAGCTGATATTGTAAAAGAATATATTTGTTAGGTACGTTTTTTTTTATTTGATATAAACTAGTGCTTGACTGCAATCCCACCTGATGGTAAGCAGTGATGCAATCTTTGATGGTGAGTCGCACTAGTTTATTAAGAGCCTATTCACTTTAGCCTTGAAGACACCCAAATTATAATCGGATGGGAAGACCGCAGCAGGCAAGTTGTTCTAGTCCCTCGACGTACGCGGTATGAATGACGAGGCGAAACGCCTAGTCCGGACCGTAGATGTTTCAACAACGTAAGGGTTTTTATACTCGCCATACGTCGGGTTGTCCGATGGCGGAATTGAGATGGTGGAATCAAGTCATGATATTCCCGTGCACACTCTCCAAAATGTATCCTATAAAATACGGAAAGGCTGGCTACCTTACGCCTTCATCATTCATCATCATTATCATTTCAGCCAAAAGACGTCCACTGTTGGACATAAGCCTCCCCCAAGCGTCGCCACAATGGCCGGTCCTGTGCGTATCGCATCCATCGGATTCCAGCGACCCTGACCAGGTCATCGGTCCACCTTGTAGGAGGTCTTCCAACGCTGCGTCTTCCGGTACGCGGCCGCCACTCCTTACGCCTTACATTTAGTAATTTCTCATTTAAAAAGGCTAAGTCACATCGAGTGAGTGTTATTTAAAAACCAAAATATGAGTAACGATTCTTTTTCCACCCTGGCCACTCCCTTAGGGTTATTTTTAACGTTCCACTATGACATACCGGTGATTACACCATAGGGTGCCCGTGAGCTTCTTGTCACGCGTGCTCTATTCAATTAGAAGCTGCTAACCGATCGTGGCACGAACCAATCAGATTGATCCGTTGGAGTGACCATATATTTTGAAAAAAGAAAGACAGTTTTATTTTTATAGAATTTTTATTTTTTAACATATTTTATAGTTTTTACAAGCTTTCTATTAGCTTGCACTGTATGTAACTATGTATGTTCGGCTCAAATCTTGCAACTCAATTTTGAAGCAGATATCATTAACCGATTGAGCTGAAACTTTACATGCATATGTAAATCGGGTGACAATGAAATGTTATGATGACATGGAGGTAATCTGATGATAGAGCTAGAAGTTAGACATAGGAACTCAGCAATAAAATTAAAATAATACAACCCCATCGAGTTTGGGCTTGTTTAATTAGTATTGATGAGTACTTTGATCCTAAATAGTAGCCAGGGTCTGATGATGAAGCTGGAAGGTGGCCATAGGAACTGATCCGCAATAAAACAATACAACACCATCGAGTTCGCGCTCGTTTGATTTGTATTGACGAGTACTTTGATCCTATATCCTTACTTTAATTGACAGCTTGTTTTTAAAAAAGTTTTTTTTTGTAATTTATTACTTATAAATAGAAACACTTTACTAACATTATTATACTACATTATTTTTAGTACATATACAGTTTGTTCAGAATCAGTAACTAAATCGATTCCAACAATTTTTATATCATGTTATATTTTGTCCCAAAAATATTTTAAAAACGTCACAAGTTGAAAACACCACCGCCACTGAGTACAAGTCTGGTCAGGGCAGGTCATAGCGGGCTTTAGGTGCCGAGCCTCAAAATTTTTTTTGAATTGTAAATTTTTTTTTTTGACTAACCTACAAATTTTTCAGATTTATATTAGATATTTGTGTTAGAAGACCTTGCTTCATGCCACAAATTTTCAAATTGCCAAACTCAGGGTTCTAGGTCAACGGAAAGTTTCCTATGAATTTTGATTCCCTTGAGAGTATGGTAACCGTCACATATTTTTTTTTTTCATTAACTTAGAAGTTTGATTTTCACAGCTTCAAGGAACCGCAGACCTAAGTAGGTATATGGTTTCTATACTAAATACCTAGTTAGTCATCATCATCATCATCATCATCATCATCACCTAGTTAGTCATTCAGTAAACGTTGCCCTAACCTCTTGGCATTAGGTCTACTAAATGGTAGCTGCTGAAACGCATAGGACAACTGAAGGAGCATCTCCCACCTGAACGTGAATTGCAGTGGAAAGCCCCAAATCGGTTGCGCACCCTGGCACAGAATAAGAAATAGCACAGGATACAGAAATTTCACTCCGCGAAAGCAAACATGCGAATTTAAACTTACTAACAACGCTTTTAATGTTCATAATAATATTGCCCAGCACGAACGTAACCTTGAATATATTTGCCTACAGCAGCGAGTCGCGATTGTAACTAATCAAAATGCACCTTATGTCCGCGCAGTGAGAGTTTCTTTTATTACGCCCGTTATGCGCCTTTGAACTTGCCAACATGTGTTAGGGTTTGGCGGTGTGTGTTTTTGAAAAATGTAAAATAGGTAGCAACGTTTTATAACATAAAATATATTCAAATTAATTAAAAAAATATTTTTCCAAAGGGTCTGTCAAGATTGTTTACATTTTGTTAGGTATTTAAGTAGATATCTAGAAAGAAATAGAATAATAGTGAAGTCGTGTACTTGGGTATAACTTTGTTGGTTTCCACAGCGCGATTTTTAAAAGATGGTAGGTAATTTAAGACGTGACCGTTATATTTAAAGATTAATGATAGTGGGAATACGGCCGTTACAAACCACCAAATGAAAATAAAAATAAAAAACATAAATCCAGTATACGTTGGCCTTGCATTAGTAGGCAGTCACTAGTACTAGGAGGCCTAATTACACTGAATGATCTTTAAGGTCATTGACTTTTTGCACGACAAAAGTCGCAAACGTATGAAAAAAAAAATTAAAAATATATAAATAATATTATATGAAATAAAAACTCCATACAATGTTCGATAAAGTAATTGAAAACAATTTTTGTTAGTGCGGCTCGTGGTACGCGTCAAGCGGCAGGTCGAACACGCGTGACACTCTATCGTACTAACCCCTCTGGAGTGGCCGAGCGCCGTAGGTCTATATTTTCACTGACAAGTGCGCCAGGCTTGACCCAGGCAGGCCGCTGTAAACTTGACGAAATAGTGTTTTATAGACCCGTCGGATACTCAATGTAAGTCCGGTACCCCTATTGAAAACATGAGCCACCTCCACTAATGTTAGAGTACTCTAAACGCCCATACATCTGCACTAAAGAGGATTTAATGAGTGTCACGGATTCTGTAGGTAACATATCCACCTACTGGATCCCAACAGTTTGATGAGTTTATCATCGATTCTAAAAGAAGAAGAACTGACGAACTACCATGGGTTTTTGTCAGAAAAGTTTTTTAAAACAATCTTTTTCGAATACATTACCACTGATCTCAAAACCGTGAAAAAAAAAAACATCGTGAAGAAATTGGCATGTCTTTGAACCAAACATTCGAAGACATACTCGTAATGACATCAAAACATTGGGCATGCGTGTAGGATTACGGGCCATTCCCTTTCCTAGATAGGAAGCCTACATTCCAGCAGTGGGAACATAAGGCTGATAATGCTTTGTAATTTCAGCAGTGCATGACAATATGTCACTATCACTGATAAAAGGTCGCTTTCTTTAAGCCCACTTATTTTCACATACATCGAGGGGTACAACTATGAATTAATTAGATGGAGCAATGTATGCCGGCCACTTCAAAAGGCTTTTAGTGACTACGTACTTATAGCACCATTACGAACAGACAAAGATAAGGTAATTGTAACGAACTCGATTATCATCACCAAAATTTCCTTTATCAAGTTAGTTTGTTTCAGTACCTGGTAAAGCAAAGTCCCTTCAAAAGTCACGTTTATACAGTATCACCTCCACTTTTGAGTTCAAGTGAGCAATATTTTAAATAATTTACAATGTCCTCGCGTTGACAAGAATTTTGATGTTCGTCATGGCTACTATCACCAACAGTGAACCCATCTACAAAAAGTGGGATACTGATTTCACTGAAGATTTTATGAGATTTATCCATTTCTATCTGGTTGGACACTATCTTCAAGTTACCTCAACCCTGGCTACTTTCATATACGGAGTGACATCGTGGTGCCTCATCAGGAAGTATCGCAATTTCAACAACTACGTGTACCTCAATGTGCTCATAGTGAATTTGACGCGTTTAATCGTAGTTTCACTTCCATTAGTCAATGATTGCAGTATGTATATTCCAGTGTTTCTACGATATTGGAATGTACATTTTTTCATATATGTATTTCTATCGGCAGTGTTCAATTATTGGTTGGTGGTGATGTGTTACATGTTTTACGTCGATATTGTAAAAGCACTTAATAGAGACATCAAAAGAAGATACCTTAAAAGTTTTTTGTTTGCCTGGGGTGTGCCTACGGTAGTCTTGGTCATTTGTGGAATAATTATATTTATTACGGAAAAAGCTGAAGAAGAAGATTTACTCAAGAAATTTGTTAATATCTGCATGTTTTTAACATGCAGCGGTTTACCTGCAATCACTAACTTGCTCCTCTTTATTAGACTTGTATTTTCTTTATTCCCTTGTAGAAATACCAAAGTATGTACTATTCCAAAAAAGGAAAGAAGAAAACAAAATTTTAGTCGTTTATGTACGGCTGCTTCCATGTTTGTTGTAAGCAACGTATTTTTGTTGATGTTGTTAATCTGGGACATTTTTGAATTATCACCTTTATTAAGTATTTTTACACTTAACTTTCAAATCATAACACTTGCACTGTTTGTTCCTTTATTAAAAAGTAATCGTGCGTTATGGTACGAGTATTACAAGAATCGATTGAAAATAAAGTCTATATCATCAACGTCGACCAGATAGTCGGTAACGAAACCATTCTCTTTTTTAACTATAGTAAGATTCTCTATTATTATAATGTCATAGACTATTCTAAAAGACCCACCTACATGATCGATGTCAAGTTACAACCAATTTTAACCATAGGTGTCGCTGATCTCATAGGTGTAGTTGACTAGCTCAAAGGGCTGAATCGATTATTGTGGTTTATCAAAGACATCTAGCCAATCGGTCGTTTTTAAAATGATTGTGACATATATGATGTCATCAATCGACGTCGATCATTTAGGAATAAAATCAATCTCATACTTTAACATACATAAGTTCTAATTGTCGTGTCAATTGTCATAAAAAAACATCATAAATCTGATATGAACTGCAAAGCAGTTGGTAAGTTTGAAATTTTAAACTTTGGTAGGGAATCCGGCCGTTACAAACCACTTGCTTCCCTGGTACTTTTTAATAAAAAAGTAAAATTAATGTTCGTTATCAAACATTATTTACTCAGTATTTGCCTAATTCTGGTCAGTGTCTGCTGATAAAGGAAGATAAAAATACTAGGGCACAAAATTTACTGCGATCACATTACTTTGACTCTGCCATTGTCAAAGCAATGTTCAATCTGAAAAATTTAACATTTTCACAATTATTTCAAGTTACACTATTCAAAATTTTAACTAACAAGCATAATAAAATCTCGCTGTTGTTCAGTGTTAACTACCACTGGAGTGTTACGTCTGTCAAAGGAGACCTCCATACAGTGTAAAGTCAACAGTCGACTAAAAATAGTTATTGTGTTCAAATAAAAAGAAATTGTGAAAATTCCAAAAAACATTTTGATGTGAGTTTCTACCTTTTGAGGCTCGTCATGGCTGATCGTAATTGCAGTGTAGCAAACTCTGCAGTGACTAACTGCACGAAAGAAGTTCTCCTTTTTGTCGGCCACTATTTCCAGTGCTCTATAACTCTGGCTACGTTCATATACGAAGTGATATCTTGGTGCCTCATCAGAAAATTCCGCAATTTCAACAACTACGTGTTTCTCAGTGTTACTTTTGTGAATATATTACGTTTAACTGTTCTAACTCTTATTTTAATAAAACGTGACATTATTTTCACTTTATTTGAAAAGATCCAGAATGTATATGACTTTTTCTTCATGTTCTTCTCAACGGTGTATAACTATTGGTTAGTAGTGATGTGTTATATGTTTTATGTTGATATTGTTAAAGTATTTGATAATAACATCAAAAGTAGGTATCTTAAAAGTTCTCTTTTTGCGTGGGGTTTACCTTTGGTTGTGTTGATCATTTGTAGATTGATTTACTTGTTTGTTGAAATAGCTCGAAAACGTGATCAAGAAATAATAGTCGTAGTTTTTGTCCAGGCTTACATTATAATCGCGTGTTATGTTTCACCTACGATTATCAACTTGATTATTTATATAAAACTTGTTTTTTCTTTATTTCCTTGTAAAAATAAAAGTGCATGTGCAATTCCTGAAAAGGAAAAGAAAAAACAAAATTTAAGTCGCTTAAGTACAGCGACAGCCATGTTTATGTTGAGCAACGTCTTTTTACTGATGATGCTCATATGGGATTTGAAGAATTGTTCGGACATTGTAAAAGCTGTTTCCTTTTGCTTGCAAATAGTTGTCTTTGCATTGTTTGTTCCTTTAATAAAAAGTAATCGGTCCATATGGCACGAGTATTATAAGAATCGATTAAATAGGACCGTGTCATGTTGTTGATAATATCTGATTACAAAAACAACAAATAATAATAGGTGTTTTATTCGATCGTCATCGACAAAGTCTTGACTGTGAGACCCCATGATCGACGTCTACTAAATCGTATTGATCTCGTAGGTGTAGCACCTTAAGACAGTCAAACGACTCAATCTGTTTATTACGAGTTATACAGACCAGTTACAAAATCCTAAAAGCGCGTTTAGGTACACACTAAAATCATAAAGAATCATATGAATGTGATTTGTTTCTACTAAATATGGCAAAACGAAATTTGGCACATGAAAGGACCATATCCTGGAATAGTATTTAGGATATTTTCATCTTAAGAGTATATTCCCCTTAAATATATTTTTTACTTTCATATGGGCGATGCCGCTGGTTATTGGTACATAATATAAACGCGCCTTACAAACATTTTGATTTTAGCTTTCGATAGTGTTAAATGTAATTATATAGGGTGACTGGTAATTAGTGAACGATACTTAAACACGTGATTGTAGTCATGATAACAAACAACTTTTACTATGGAACTAAACCTCAAATCGCGAAAGAAAATCTGCCAAGTTCAGTACATTTATGTTCGCCTGACTAGTCAAAATGTACTGAACTTGGCCACACTATATACATAATATCTCTGTCTAACAATTTTTTGATTAAAAAAGATATATGCTATAAGGGTCAGCTCATAATAAGACTGACTAATAACGCAAATTATAGCTTGTACTGATAAACCTAGATAATGATACAAATTCGAGTGCCAAACATTTTTTGTAATCACGTTTAGTTTGATTTCATCGCTGTCATATATCGTTGGTTGGAGGTTTATATCGTTGACATAATATCAGATCTGATAACTTTTAGTAAAAATTACAATAAATAATAATTTTTAACCAGTATTTGGATACAGAAGTAGCCCCTATATTGTCCTTGTTACGTATACAATTACATGGATAACAGTTTAAAGTGATATAAAATCAACTAGCGCTGGAGTATCTTAAATTATATTGTAATGTGAACAGACTATTCGAGAATTTAATAAATGTAGTTGATAATTAAGAACAGTATTCAAATGTTGTTGTAAGCCTTTTAACGCTCACCATGGCAGATCGTGATACTGACGTCGAAAATATTACAGTGAGTGAAAGTGATATCCCAAAGGAAGTCGTCTTTGTTGTCAGTCATTATTTTCAATGCACTGTAACCCTACTGATATTCATATACGGAGTAACATCATGGTACTTCATCAAAAAATTTCGTAATTTCAACAACTATGTATATTTAAGTGTTATTCTTGTGAATATATTACGTTTGAGCGTTATTACGCTTGTGTTAGTAAAAGAGGGCATGTATATCGTTGTGCTCATTGAATTCATGGATTACTTTTTTTTAATATTTATGTTTTTCTCCAGTGTGTACAGCTATTGGTTGGTAGTGATGTGTTACATGTTTTACGTTGATATTGTAAAAGTATTTGACAAAGAAATTAAGAGAAAGTATCTTAAAAGTTCACTTTTTGCTTGGGGTGTACCTCTATTAGTATTGATCTTTTCTCGAATTATTTTCATTTTTATAGAACGAGCTGAAGAAAATAATCAAGATACAATCCTAGCAAATTTTATGCAGGCATGCATTTTGATTACATGCAGTATTCTTCCTGCGATTATCAACTTGATCCTTTACATTAAACTAATATGTTCTTTATTTCCTTGTAAAAATAAAAATGTGAGTGTAATTCCTAAAAAAGAAAGAAGAAGACAAAATTTGAATCGCCTATGCACTGCTACAGCTATGTTTCTGTTAAGCAATGTCTTTGTGTTAATGATAAGTATTTGGGACTTATTTGATGCTTCTGATATACTACGAGCTGTTTCATTTTGCTTACACGTAGTAGTATTATCGTTATTTATTCCTCTAATAAAAAGTAATCGGACGTTATGGCACCAGTATTATAAGAATCGATTAAATAGAAGTATATCGTGATTTTCATTAACGTGGTGGTCAACAATGCTAATATAACGGAACAGTTGATCTTATGGGAGTTCAAATTATTTATCAATCTTTGCATATTATCTAAATATTGCGTAACAACGCGAACTGTGTGTATGTGTGTGTGTACTCATGTGGTTGTGTATGCATATACTTCATCATTTGGTTTCATTGTGTGAATCATTTATTTTCGTCAGAACTTTTAGCTCACACATAACTACAATGTTTCTGATAAGCACAACCTGCTCGTACATTTTCACGTACATCGACGTTCTGTTTTTTATTAACGTTCTTATATTAATAAAATAGAGCACTGACTATATGATATCAAGCATTATTGACTCTTGTTGACTACTAGCGTAATTATGCCCTGTTCTGATAAAACAAGATAGCCAGATACAAATATTCAAGTGCCCAAAATTTTCTTTGACTGCGTTAGTTTGATTTTATCGCTGTTAAAACAATGTCCGATCTGAAATTTATAATATTTGGCAAGTGTTTGGTGTCACATCTCCCAAAATTACGCTGAAATATTGACACTATGAAAAATAAAAATGACAGCTGATAATCAGCCTTATAACGTCTAATGCTCGCCATGGCTGATCATGTCAACACCGTAGAAAACACTACAGTAAGTGAAAATGGCGGCCACAGCCCAAAACAGGTCCTCTATATTGTTGGACACTATTTCCAGTGCATTATGACCCTGACTACTTTCTTATACGGAGTGATTTCGTGGTATTTAATCAGGAAGTTTCGTAACTTCAACAACTACGTGTATCTCAGTGCTACTCTAGTGAATGTTTTACGTTTAACCCTTATTACGGTTACTTTATTACAAGGTAGCGAGTATATGCTAGTGCTTGTTCAATATACAAATTACTTATTTTTCATCTTTACGTTCTTGTCTACTGTGTATAACTATTGGCTAGTGGTGATTTGTTACATATTTTACGTTGACATTGTTAAAGTTTTCAACAAAGAAATTAAGAGAAAGTATCTAAAAAGCTCGCTTTTTGCCTGGGGTTTGCCTTTTGTAATAATGGTAAGCTGTAGATTAATTTTGATGTGTATTGAATTAACTGAAGACTGTAATAGAGTAACAGAACTGATGGCAATTCTGCATGCAGGCATTTCAATTGTATGCAACGTTTTTCCTGCTGTTATCAACTTGTTCCTATATTTCAAACTCGTGAGTTCTTTGTTTCCTTGTAGAGATAAAAAGATCTATACAATTTCTAAAAAAGAAAGAATTAAGCAAAATTTGAGTCGTTTATGTACTGCAACGGCTATGTTCGTGATAAGCAATATTTTTGTGTTGACGATGCTTATTTGGGATTTATGGAATGCTTCAGACGTAGTGCGAGCTGTTTCTTTTTGCTTACAAGTTGTATTCCTTTCGTTGTTTGTTCCTATAGTAAAATGTAATCGGGCGCTTTGGCGTGATTTTTATAAGATTCAATCAATAAGGACCACATCGTAATGATTTTTATTGTTTGACTAACAAAATGTTTCTTGACGCGCTTAGACGTTGAAACTTGACGGTGAGAGCGAATGTTCAAAAGATTTACAACTTGCTCGAAGCAGGTTAATAAGATTACGCTATTTAAGGAATACTGCTAAAAGTTCTTTTGCAACTCCTTATGGACAACATATTCCAGATATACCCTCAACATCTTACGCATCCCATACAACTACTTCTTCATGTTATTGCAGTTCCCACGTTTTTGCGGTTCCTACGTTTTTGCAGTGCATCTGTTATGTTTATGAAGGCACGTACCGATTTACAGCCATTTTGCGCAAAAACGTAGCCTCCTTATTAAGCAAGCTTTGTGCTCGCGGCAATAGCATTCAAGCGGTTGTTGCTGATAAATTTGTCTGCCCTATGTTAATGCATCGTATTAGGGTGCCGATGGAAAAGGGTTAGGATGCTGATTATGAAAATCGCGTTTTGAAAAATAGATTAACTATTAATATCTGACTTATTCGTGTTATTTATGAACAAAAGGTCAAATTTATGTAAATGTTAAAGAGAATTTTTCGCTAAAAAATAAGATGCCAAATAATGTTATTTAGACAAAAAATGCTTGTGATAGCCTGCTGCCATCTAAATCAAAACAAAAAATGTATGGCAACTTTGGAAAATTTTCATCAGTAGAAAATTAATAAAAACGCGTAATAATCTTCAGAGAATGTACTCGTATTTCATCGTTTATTGAAAAGCAACGTTTGATTTGCGTGGTTGGTCACTGCTGCACCTCGCCTGTGCGGCTCGGGTAAATTTCACCTTGGTTGTAATGACAAAGTTTCTCGATTTTCATCAAAGTACTATTTCTTTAGATTTTTTGGTTCATGGTTGATATACGAGTATGACACAACAATATTTTCAATTATTTGACACATGGACGGATAAAACTTGATTATTATAGAAACAATTTTAATGAAGCAAGAACAATTTGAATGTGACACTGTGTTATCATAGGCAATATTATCGACCATTACCTCAATTAACAACTCTAGATAAGGCAGGTTAACGGAATCGATTATCCGTGTGGCTAAATCTGGCTTTACTATATTTGTTTGTTATCCTTGCTTCATCTGTAACTTTTATTATATCACCAACTGTGTTGGGAGTCACACCTGTGTCTATCACGAATTTGTATTATAAAAAAAAAATATTATCTAAGTGTTAGCATTACGAATTATGGTAATCATGGATGTCATGGAATCCCGAAATCTTAACGCTACCGTCTTATGTGAGTGTAAACCTTACGTGGAAAAATATTCCGTATATTTGATCGCCCTCTCCATTCTATATATCTTATGTCTACCAACGTTCATATACGGAGTGATATCATGGTGCCTCATCAGAAATTTTCGCAATTTCAATAACTACGTGTATCTCAATGCAATTCTAATTAACATTCTTCGTTTAATTTTCGTGACACTAACAATAATGCATTGCAACCGAAACATTGACAAAAAATTCATATATATCTATCAGTTTATAATTATGTTCCTTTCAATAGTCTACAGCAATTGGTTGGTGGTTATGTTTTATATATTTTACATTGATGTTGTGAAAGTTTTCTATAAAGATTTTACAAGAAAATATGTTAAAAGTTTTCTTTTTGCATGGGGTGTGCCTTTGACAGTTTTGTTAATATTGTATTTAATTTTACTATTTATAAGTATATCCGAAGAATATAAAAGTGGACATGTAATAATTGCCTTCGTTGGTTTTTGCATCTTAGTCGTTTGCATATTTTTGCCTGTAGTTACTAATTTGACAATTTTAGTTAAATTGTTGTGTTCTCTATTTCCTTGTAAAGCTGTAAATGCATGTGCAATTACTAAAAAAGAAAAAATAAAACAAACTCTAAGTCGTTTATGTACAGCCACGGCTATGGTTGTTTTTAGCAATGGCATTGCACTAACGTTTGTAATTTGGGAGTATTTCGAAATTGCAGAATTAGTACGAGCCATTTCATTCTGCTTGCAAGTGATTGTCATTTCTATATTTGTTCCTTTGTTAAAGAGTAACCGAACTGTGTGTTATGAGTATTATGAAAATCATTTAAAAAAACCATGTCGTGATTATTATTTTTGTATTATTTGTCGGTAATAAATCGCCTTTGATTTTTTTTTTTCAACTAGTCTAAAATTGACGGTTATTTTAACTCATTCAATCAATGATGTCTTGATAAACGTCGATAGTGGGGATGTAATAAGCTCAGAGAGATCTATTTATATAGCTGTTGTCATGTGTAAAACCATATCGATATAACTAATGATTTCTTTATGTTTTTACTTGCAAACTTTCTCAGCTTATGTTTACTGTTACCTATTTTTGTACCGTCAGTATTTTAAATTTTTTACACATTGTTTATTTGGAGATGTATTATGCAGCGTTATTTATAATTTGTTAAAAATATTAATTTTCTGTAGATACTGTTTTTTACTGGTACTGTTATTTCATTAGTCATGTTAGAGTGTTATCCATTACAGGATAAGTGTAATTAAATTTAGAATAATTAAATTTAAAAAAAACCTGTTTATGAGATATGTCTTAATAATATTATGTTTTTGCTCTCTGATTTCAAGCAGATTAACAATGTTATCCTTTTTATTACTGTCCTGTCTCTTTTGATGCTCTCTTCTATATGATCTTCAACAGAAAAGTTACGAATCACACGTTGATAAATATGTAACTAAGCTTTAATTAAGTGATAATTTAATGTTCCTCATGTGTAAATTTTATGCATCTTTTGTACAAATATACATTGTCAATTTGTATTTTAGTAGTTTTACTTTTTCTTTGTAGTCTCTCACCCCAGGGGCATTTTTATTTTTCATTTTGTATCAGCGTTCATCTCCTCCACCACTTTTCTAGTAGTCAAAATTCGTCCATCGTTTCCTAGCTTTTGATTTTGAGGTTTTAGCCCAGCAGTGGGTTAATGTAGGCTAATTCTATCTTAATAAATCTATATATATAAAAGGAAGTCGTGTTAGTTACACTATTTATAACTCAAGAACGGCTGAACCGATTTGGCTCAAAATTGATGGGAAGGTTGCTTAGAATCAGGAGAAGGACAAAGGATATTTTTTATCCCGTCAAATAATAAAAAAAAATCCAAAGCCTGTTCCTTTATTGGTATAAGGTAGAGTAGTCTAGAGTAGGGTAGAGTAGAGTAGGGCAGAGAAGGGTAGAGTAGAATAGAGTAGTCAGTTGACGGGAGCGAAGCCGTGGGCAAAAGCTAGTAAATATTATAAAAATAATTTAATTTATAATTTTAATAAAACCATAATTTTGATAATTTTTTGCATCAGGTGGTATGAGTGTGTATGTGTGTTACTCCCAAACGCTTTAACGGCTGAACACATTCTGATGAAATTTAGCACACGGGTAGAACTCGTGTCTAAGAATGAGACGTAGAATACTTATTATTCCGTGAGTATATTGCCTTGGGATAATTTTCTATTTCCTCGCATTCGAAACCACTACCACTATTACATTATTCTAAACTTTGCCGTTATTTTACGAATTTGTGAAAGGAGTCTAAGGTCCCTGGTATTCAGTCACCTCAAGTTTAAATCACTCAGTAAGGCCAAATCGGCTGAAGAGGGCCCTACCCAACCCATCTATCGGTATCGTGAACATGGTTTTAAAGCTCGTTGTTTCATCCAACGCAATGCATAAGGGCCGGTTATAGTCACTGTTTTTTTTTTGTATGGACTTCGCTCGGGACTATGTCGACTTCGCGGCCCCAAAACAGCGGTTTTATTTTTATATAAAAAAAAAATAACTATTCTAGATTTTTGTTTTTGCGAAGCGCTTTTAAATAACAGCTTTATTTTTTTTTTTTTGTAGCTCTCAAATATTTCCGTAACGTAATCTCGTAGATAAACAAGTTTGAAATCGTAAATTAGGGTCAGATTCGCGATTTTTTTTTTTATCAAGCCAACTAATTTATATCATTTCATTTTTGCCAAGCGCTTAGTCATATAGTCAATATTAACAATTGAAGTTTCATATAAGAAAGAAAGAAAGAAAAACATTTATTTGAGACTCGCACAGGACAAAAAATATATATACAACAACAATACAAAAACTATAAATAGATTTTACAACATAAAAAAACAATAAATAAAGGAACACAAAAAAAAAGATGGTGTTTTCTTCTACATTTGTGGATTTCCAGAGGTTTAAAAAAGTTTAAAATGAGTAGAACCTAACTATTTGCCGCCTCACCCAAGGGCGGGATTAGTCATTGGATGATATTACCAACCATAAAAAAACGCGAATAAAAAGAGATAACACCTCAATGTTCTGTTGGCATTCGATAATTCCGTCATTTATTCGAATATTTTACAAAAATTGTTAAAGGATATAAGCCTTTTTTTATCCTAAAATTATATTAATTAAACCTGGAAGGCAGATAATATGCTTTTTTATATTTTAAATTTATGAGCACATTATGAAGGACCAAAGTTCTATGAAAATAGCAGATTTTCAGAGGTCTTTACTGAATTAATTTTTGCACATAATTAAAATTTTGATTTATATAAAAACCTAGAGTGTTTCCAAAATATCTTGCTAAAGATGTAATATAATATGATATATTTCCACAACTATCACACAACACCGTCTAGTCCCAAGCTAAGCAGAGCTTGTGTTATGGGTACCAGACAGCTGATAAACAGACTTATATATTTCTAAATACATACATATTATAGATAAATAACACCCAGACACAGAACAAATGATCATGCTCATCACACAAACATTTGTCCTGGGTGGGAATCGAACCCACGACCTCCGGCATAGCAGTCAGGGCCACTAACCACTAGACCAACAGGTCAGTCATGTGTATTAACGTCATAATTACGTAAGAGCGGTTGTATGAAAACATAATAATATCTCGGGTTGGGCACTTTTAATTATAAATTCCTACACACATTAGTAAGAATGTTATAATCCTACTATTATGATAAGGGTAAGTACATTTTTAAATGTCATTTACATTTAATTTAATGAAGGGGATGTCTGTGTAATAGGGTAATTTCGTGCTTGCTTCAAACAAATAGCTCCGACAATTTCTGTTTATTTAATTTTCATAAGTTTTGACTGGGTTAAAGTAACCTCTTTTTATCATTGCCTCTTTTTTTCTTTTTTTTTTTTTGACACTGACTGAAATTAATTTCTTTGAGTAAATGAGTCAATGACCTTGTAGGTAGTTGTCGGTCGTTGTGTACTAACTACCTACAGGTCATTGAACTCGCCCAGCTGACGTTTACTTAAAGAAACTAATTTCAAAAACAAATACGTACTCATGAATTGTGAATAATAAAGATGTTTAAGCACAACCAGCCTTTTTTTATGTTCTCACTGCTAGGACACAGATCTCTTCTCTAGGAGAAGAATACGGCCACCACGCTGGCCCAGAGCGGGTTTGTGGATACCGCATTACATATAATAATACATGCCCCAGTCGATAATTAGCCCCACTTGTAAAACTAACCCCCGATTTCTGATTTAAGCATTTGATGTTGAGAATTACTCAAACTCTACTTTAGCCTATAAACCTGTCGAAATTTGGCATTTAAGTATGGTTTGAGACGGCCTTAACTCAAAATACTCAATTCAGAAATTCGCCCTAAGACATGTATTTAAAATTGGGTGCTTATTTTAGTTGATCTGGTTAGTTTTTAAGTATGATGGTGATGTAAACTATACAATGAAAATTTAACTTGCATTGTACCTATAGTTTATGTAATTTTAAATGCGTGTCTTAGTTTGGCAAGTAGAGCACGTTACCGACTAGGACACGTATGACTGGTTTACCCTACAGAATATCGAAATATAGGTGCAAACAAAATCAAATATAAGACTTTCCCAAACCACCCTATAGCTCTGCCACCCTACACCGCCGGCAGTAATCAAGAAACCTGACAATTTTGACGAATATTAATTCGTCAAAGTTGTTTTCGAGTTCAGATTGCGTGCCTAATGAACGGACAGACGGACATACCAGTCTATTCGCTATTGTCTTCCAATCGACTGTAGATTAAATTCAGTCTCATACAAAATTCAACCTTGTTTTACCGAGATAGGGTTGAGATTACAATGACGTGGTGTTTTCATGGAAATCATTAATTACTGTTGGCAACAATCAGGCAGTATTGTTTATTGTTTTATTTTAGTAATTAAATTATGTGTTTGTCTAGCGATTGCTTCTGTTTGTGCGCCTCTGCGTGTCTATTGTGAAATTTTATTTTGCGCGTTGGGATATTAATTTGGTTTCCATCAAGCGTGACTTGTGAAGATTTAGCAAAAGAATAGAAACCTGATTACTTTTCGTTAAATCTCTGACTGCACTTTTAGGCCTCGTTTACGGAGACGCGGTGCAAAGTTCGTCGCGTTGTGTGGCACGGTCCACACTAAATTCAAACTAAACGCTCCTATACAACACCATAATTATATTATCATTATGGTGTTGTATGATAGCGTTTACGGTGAAGCGATTTTACAGGCGTTTGCTTGAAATGTAGATAATGCGTGTGGATGGCATTGCCATGTTGCACGCGTTTTGGTAACCTATTCCTGCAATTTTCCGGTCACCGTAAAACGTAGTGACACCCGCAGCGGGGCCCGCAGCGTTGAACGCGCCATGCTAATATACGATGCGTTTCTCTGTAAACACTGAAATCCCCCGACGCGCTACTAGATTCCTGGTACGCGACCAGTGATGCTCTGCGTCTCCGTAAACGAGCACTTAGGGTTCAGAATTCACATGATGAAATCCACCTAACTACTATGCGTTCCAAATAAGAATAGGAAAGCCAATAACCTCGATCTGTCAATTGTTGAGTGAAAAGTACCGTTTGCAAAAAAACCTTATTTGCGTATAAATAAAGGGTTTTTTTTGCTTTGTATTACGAAGTCTTAGTGAAGTCTAGGTGAATATAAAACGTTATTGTTTAATTTATATTAAGCAATAACGTTTTTACTTCACCTAGACATTAGATAAATTTAATGTTTTTAATCATAATTACGTAAAACAAAAATATCCATTTTCTTTCTTATTTTCATTGTTAGGAACATTTCGCCTTCTTCTTCAATTTGCTAGTAATCAGACACTTCACACAGTGACGAAGAGATGAGCAAAATTTAGGAACTGGATTCTGATAAAACTTATTTCGTTCACGATTCGTAAATAAATTGAATTTAAAAAATTTCTTTTTTTGCTCGCCGTACCCGATTTCTTCAATTTGACAGTTCGTCGTGACGTCACAACATGGCAATCGATCCTATTCTCATTTGGACCGCATTTTATTGATTGTCTTATAACCAGCTAGCGATGAGGTTCAGTTGAAAACCAGCGTCAGGCAACTATCACGTAGCTGTCTGGCGTTTTTCCTGAACTGGACCTATTTGGCGCAACCGTGAGACACACAATGTTAGTTTTATCCTTTTTTTTATCTTAAGTGTCTACATGTTGTTTCTGCATTGTGTGTGTCTATATATGTCAAATAAAATATTTTCTTTCTTTCTTTCTTCTTTCTTTCTTTCGATGATTCTACAGGTCAGTCTGTATTTCCTGATACCTAGATACAACTTAGGAGTCTTTAAGTCAAGAGTGAATAGGTTACCTACTTCTAGGCAAGCGTGCTCATCATCGCTTACCATCAGGTGAGAAAGCAGTCAAACGCGAGCCTATGAATAATAAAAATAGGTAGGTAGTTATCATATATTAGTGTCGAGACGCATCCTATTTAGGTAAGTAAAATAGTAAGGGAAATAAACAGTTCGGAAAAATTTGTCAGCAGAAAATCTAATCATTTGACTGACCTGTTGGTCTAGTGGTTAGTGGACCTGACTGCTATGCCGGAGGTCGTGGATTCGATTCCCACCCAGAACAAATGTTTGTGTGATGAGCATGATCATTTGTTCTGTGTCTGGGTGTTATTTATCTATAATATGTATGTATTTAGAAATATATAAGTATGTTTATCAGTTTTCTAGTACCCATAACACAAGCTCTGCTTAGCTTGGGACTAGAAGGCGTTGTGTGATAGTTGTGGAATATTATATTATATTATATTTCTTCCGCTCTGGGAGGAGAGAGAGGGCGAGTCACGCGTTTACTGACTAAATCCGAACTACGTTTCCTCAGTTGCCCTCTACGTTCACCTCACGAAGCTCGGCTTAACCTCGCAGATCAATCAACAGCCATTGAGCAATAACAATTAGGTATATCTTTGCCTAGTCTATGATAGTGTTAATAGACAAACTGCTTTTAGATTGCCTCTGATTGGTTTATCATCTGTTTTCTGTAGTTTTTGTTGGGCTGATGTTAATGAATTGAGTTATTTATGTGTTAGATAGTAGCTTCTAATACTGGCCTTACTTACGTTAGGTCAAAAATCTTCCAAATGAAACGTATCTTCAGAGTAATTCCGTGAGACTCCCACGTGAAGATTTCAGTTAAAACTACATTACGTCGACGCACACGTGTAACACGCCTGATTTGTACGTAGAACGACGTCGCGTAGCGTGGATCTAATAAAATTGAATCTGTATCATATTTTAGTCTAGTCCCAAGCTAAGCAGAGCTTGTGTTATGGGTACTAGACAACTGATAAACATACTTATATATTTCTAAATACATACATATTATAGATAATTACATCCAGGCACAGAACAAATGATCGTGCTCATCACACTTGTCTCGTAGTTTATACCACGTACATCGAAGAACTGGAACAATTTGTCTGCTGCGGTCTTCCCGTCCATTTTTAGTTCAGGCGTATTCAAGGCTAGAGGGAATAGGCTCTTAATAAACTAGTGCGTCAACCCAACCCATCAACGATTGTGTCACTGGTTACCATCAGGTGGATTCGTAGTCAAGCACTAGTTTAAATCTTTCCATCTAAAGGGTCTTTCAACAAGGACGGGTCGATGTTGAAATTAAATAAAACAATTTTTTTGTGAGATATTAAAGAAATTATTTTTTTATTTGAAAGGCCCATTTATGCCATTATTTATGAAATATGACATCGTTTAAATGTCCACCGCGGCTTCGAACGGTGGCACGGATCCGCGAGGTCCAATTTTCAATTACTCTACTGCATAGATCCGGCTGAATCTGAGCGATGGCCTGCGTTATGTTGACTTTTAGGGCATCGGTTGATCGTGTACCTTTGGAAGGCGTACGAGGGATCGAAGCCAACTCGTGACACTTCATCATCATTATCATCGGCCTTTTAATTTTCCCACTGCTGGGACACAGGTCTCCTCTCTAAGAGAGGGAATGGGCCGTAATCCACCTCGCGGGTCCAGTGCGGGTTGATGGATATCACATATCTTCGAATTTTTGGTTCTAGGACATGCCGTTTAGTTGCCATGTAGTTTAATTTGTACCAATCCTTTTGAATGTTTATTTTTTATACCAATATTTGGGTCGTGTAAGAGAGACGCGTTAGACGGATTAGCTTGTCATTGAAACTGCTAGTTTTGGCGGCACTGTCAGTTTGGTGGGATTAGAGATTTTGCTGTAGCGTCCATTTTGAATTAGGAAATTTAAATGGCAAATATTGGTTTTTCAGAAAATAAATTACAGTAACTTGATTAAAGAACTTTTTATTTGAGAAAAAAAGTACCGTGGTCAGAGATGAAAGCCTGACAGCATTGCCACGTTGTATGGCAATTCTTATGCCATACAACGTGGCAATGCTGTCAGTCTTGGGCACACTTTTATTCGACAGCGATGCGGAGGACTTTTATGACGCCATTTTTTAGTTAGGAGTAGGTTTTAATCTTAGTGTATATATAGTTTTAATTAATAAGTGTTTTATATAATGTATATAATTGTGTATTTGTGAAACAAAAAAAAAATAATTTGAAATATTCTAACATGTTGGCCGTTGGGCTCAATGCCCATATACCTGTAAGTTGAAGGCCTTGATGAATACTACTGATGCTGCAAAAAACTACTATCATCTACTGGACTTACTTGACTTAAGATTCTATGTCCCCTAGCTAGGGCAGAGAGTGTCTACAGTAAACACCCATTTTAAATATATCAATACAAAAAATAAATAAAAAACATTTAAAAATATAAAAAATAATATCCCACCAATAACAAGAACAGGGTCCAAGGTACCGGCTGTCAGGGCTCCAGAGAAAGGAACCTCCTAATAATACATGTCGTGTATTATTATTATCATATTTTTATACATTTACTTATCTCTAGACCCTGAGGGTCCTGGACCTTTGGAAGACGTAAGAGGGACCGAAGCCAACTCGCAGAGGCCTTAGGCAATTTTCAAGGAACGTGATACTTCATCATCATCATCATCATCGGCCTTTTATTGTTCCCACTGCTAGGACACAGGCCTCCTCTCTAAGAGAGGGAATGGGCCATAATCCACCACACGGGTCCAGTGCGGGTTGGTTGATGTCACATGTCTTCGAATTTTTGGTTCTAGGACATGCCGGTTTCCTCACGATGTTTTCTTTCACCGTTTTGAGAGCAGTGGTGATGTAATAAATTACACAAAGTAATGCGCCTGGCTGGGCTTGAACCCGCCACCTACTAAACGTAAGTCGGGGCCGTTACCACTCGGTCACCAATGCTCTCATTGAAACTTATTATATTATTATTACTTTATAAGACCATAGAATACAAAGCCGGGCATTTCCAGAACAGAATTGAGTCTTCTTTCACCAAACTAAAGGCGAACAATTTTTTGCAAGTTGTACAGCACAATCGTAGGATATTAGCACCGGTTATTAACAGCACTTTGGTATCTCAGGAAGGAAGGCATTCGGCAAAACATTTCCCCCCGCGGTTGATGGATGAGCTACAACTAAAATATGGGGGTCACACCGCGGGTGGCTAATGGGGATCAGTTAACTCTGGTTAAATGAAACGAATTATTTGTGAAGGAGTTAACTGTCAAATGTATGTTTGTTGAATTTGACGACTAAAAATGATTGGCGTGTGATTTGATTTATTAACAGCTTTGATTTGATTACAAAGTTTTACAGTAAATGATGTTTTTAGAGCGGGCCTACCCGAGATGTGTTTCCATAAAACCGTTTTTATGTGATATCGATATTACTACCCATATTTCACTTGATATTTAAAAAAAAAACTGAAGTCTTGTGAAAATCTAGGTTTATATTAAAATATTTTTTAGAGATTCTGAATAACGAATTTTTTTCCAAGGTTTAGGTTTTTTTCTTTAAATCAAGTGTTTTCTGGAACAAGTTTTGTAAAAAATTTGAATGAGTGACAAGTTTGAATTACCGAATGCCATCAAAGCGTTCATGAGTTAAGAAGGCCTTAACCGATCTGTTTATCGATCAACGTGAGCATGGTTTAAGCAGGTCTTACTTTGTATGAGAAATAAGTTTTTGCCGAAACAATTTTCATATCTTGTCGTAATAATAATGACGATCTTAAATCAACACTACCCAACTGCAGAAGCAAATTAACAGCCAAAAGTCTCCCATAAATTCCAAAAAAGAAAGAAAAAAAAATGTAGCGTACTTTTTTGTACATGATCCATCAAAGAACGGAACAAATCCGAAAAACATACTTTCCGCCAAAAGCAGTTTTGTTGATCAAAATCTCAGTTTAACGGATAACAGTGAAACCCACCCCCAAGGTGTTTGGCATCACGCAAGTTTCGCTAGCTAAAACTTTCTACGCTATAGCGAATACTTAATATTAGATGTGGAATGATATAAATGTAGTATATTCCTAAATTTATAATGTCAGAAGGATAGTTCAGTTCAAAATTGGCACTTTTCTTAAACTATAAGTGGTATAATCTTTGATTGATAGAATGCTTAAGAGCTGCCAACCCGAAGCACATTTTCATACAACCTCTCTTACGTGATTATGATGTACACATCTTTCGTCAGATATTTTGGATACACCCTGTCGATATTACCATCATGAATTTGTGTAAAACTAATCCTGCAAAGACCTCTAAAAATCTGCTAATTTACGTGAACTTAAGCCCTCCATAATGTACTCCTATATTAAAAAAAAAAAGTACTTTTATAGAAGCCTTGCACATTTAATTCTTCTAAATGACGACAATTTTTAACAAAAACTTAAGAGTTTAAAAAAAAAACATGTTGTTCCTGGAACAAGTTTTGTGATAATAATATTATTCGAGTAAATCACGAAATTACCGAAAGAAAAAATGAAAAATATGAAAAAACGCCAACAGAGTTTTCAGGCGTAATCATTGAAGCCATAAATAAGCTCTTGGATAAATAATAAAGTTAATAAATCGATAGTTATTACTACCAACGGCCTGATGACTAAAATCCTCGAAGACCATCTGTCGAAGCTATCATTGCACGGTTGGATCAAAGACCAGAAACAAAAGGCTACTAGAACTCTTCATTATGGCTCACATTATAAGGAGGTTTCTGTCTCTAGAACCGGTCCGATCTCAGTGGAAAAAGAGGGAGTGTCATACTGTGTACCTTTAGTTGCCCTTTGTGACAGCTACGGTAACTTTCAAACAATCTGCAGCCTTGATAGGATCTGGCCCTATGATGGACTGGAATTTCTGCCTTTTATCTGTATAGTAGCTAACCTGGCCCTCTAATTCTTGTAGCGGAGCGGGAAATGACTTTGTTTGTATAAGGTAGTGACGTTGACGTCATAATTTGATACGTTGAATTGACCTGTATGTATTTTGTTCCCATTTGGAATTGAGAAGGCGAGGTTTTTTTCAAGCCAAGGCGTAAAAGAGTTAGTTTTCCTTTTATCTATTTGACTGGCGTATAGGAGTAGCTTTCTGAAGAAAAAAATAACCACGAAGTTGCAGATTATATATTTTATTTATTTAAAATTCATGTACAGTATTGGTAGATAGGCGGACTTAATGCAACAAGGCCTTCTCTACCAGTCAACTTTTGGCTTAAAAAAGAAAACACTGTGGTAGGTTTGCACAATAAATAAATAACAAATATTTCAAATAGAATGTAAAATAAATTAAGTTCCATACAATAATAAAATACGTATTTATGCTAATATTATAAAGTAATAAATACTAATTAATTATAAACACACTTTACAAAATTTTTTGCTTAGGTTTCGATCTTGGAATAAAAATCTGTCATGTTTCAATGCTTACAAATTTTAATCGTGTTTATTTTATTAGTGAAATAGTTTTCGGAATCTGATCTGCAGGTCCTTTTTCAAACTATACTATATAACTATATAGTATAGTTTTTAAAAGGAATTATTACTATATACATAGCTATATATATAACGATGATGCTATGAACTAAAAAAAAAAAACAATTTGACCTTGATATTTGACCCGGTGTAACCGCAAAGAAATCTAGTATAATTATAAATATCTATCTATAATTTATGCTTATATAATTTCGACTATGACTACGATTTCGACCGCTCTGTACTTAATGGCAAATGTGTATGGGGCATTTTTTCAAGTAAGTGCTTAGTTTGCATTGCATTGCATAGCATCAGCCTTATAATGTTCCCACTACTGGGACTCAGGCCTCTTCTCTAGGCGTTCCAAACCAAGCACTTCCTCCCTCTCCTCACCTAAATTCTGAGCAGCCAACATTATATTGAACGTACTGTATCTGAGATTACTATTATGGTCCATAGACTAAGAACGGTGACAAATATAGGCCATCATGGAAGTAACCCTTGACTCTGCGGCCGGTTTGACCTCAAAACCGCCCCTACATAAATCGAATATCCATCCAACAACATCCCGCCCGCATATCATCATATTGGTTACATAAAAAGAATTCTTTAGAACCACTTAAATACCACAGACGGACCCAAACATACTTGGAACTCGAAAAAAAGCAAAAAAAGTATAAAAATCCGCGATTGCGCTCATTCAGATCTAAGTGTGCACTGACAAGTTGACAAGAGAGAGAGATGGGGATATAGAAGCTGCTAAAGATGGAAAGGGACGAATAGATCGTTAGGGTCATCACACGGGAGACAGGGTGTTTGCACTTGACCCCGCAGTGAAGTAAGGTACGAAACGCCTTTCGGAATTCTGGAGTTTGAATGTGCTATTTTTGTTTGGCGTGAAACTTTGGTCAGATTTTTCCTTTGAACGCCACGTCAAAAATGCAAAAGTAAGCGTTCAATGCCAAGCTATGATTTCATAGTATTCGTTTTATGATGTGGTAATTTGGATGAAATAAATAGTAAGTACTTAGTTCACATAGTATAAATTGGGATAAGTAATAGAGTTTAGCTACATTCATTATGAGTACCTACAGCTAAGGAATAGAATTCCCTAGGAGCCTTTGTTGCCTGGTGGCTACAACCCGGGGATCTTTAAATCAAGAGTGAATAGGTTACTTCTAGGTAAGCGCGCTCCATCGTCGACCGCATCTTCTCTTCCCATCAAATGAGATAGTGATCAGGCGCGAATATCAATAAAAATAAAACATGTTTTTAACTATAAATAATTATGCTGGAAAATCTTAATTCTTGCTATATTTCAGGCTTCTAGGGCAGCGGGAAGTACCTTAAGTATAGGTTTAGATTTCCTTACGAGTGTCAAAAATGCTGCATCAACGATCTTTTTTTAGATTGCGTTGACCTAGAAGTATTTTTTTTTTCACTTGCCCCGTTTGGTTGGAGCACCGCCGGCAACCTCAGGGGTTGCATTGGTGACATCTGGGCGTTTCTTTCCCACGAATCAGGTGCAGAAACCATGTTCGATGAGCACCTGCGTCATGCAGAAGGTAAGAACGCCGTAACGTCTCTCCAGCCACTCCTCAACCAAAGTCCTCCAGAGACATCATTCCTCCACTTCGCCATATTCTTGGCAGGTAAGTCTCCTGAGGAAACTCACCCGTCAAGACTATGGTGTGCCCAGGGTAGCTTCCTGGGGACGCCATTGCGTTTTCACCTTAACATGAAATCCTCTACATCAGCGGGTCTAAAAAGGCCACTTTTATAGAATCATATTTTTTTTATACGGCAATATTTACAAGGAATATGATTCTGATATGCAGTGAATTGAGTATGATTCGACTAATTTGTGCAACCATTTTACGAACATTAGAGGAATTGCTTATGATCTGCTAGGAATTCGGAATATGATTTGCTCTAGATGAATTGCTCATGTTTTTTTTTTTTTTTTTTTTTTTATGGTAGGTAAAATCATCCAATGACAAATCCCGCCCTTGGGCGGAGCGGGAAGTAGTGTCAGACTCTTACTGACTAAAAACCTACCCCGTTCCTTCGTAGCCTGACTTTTTTAAGCCATCAGGTCTGCGTTTATCGTGTGTTCACCTAGAAAAACATGGAACAAAGTTAGTTATAAAATTAAAAAGTAATTCAGTAATGCGTTCGCTCGCTCGAACTAATTAGTGCTCATTTAAATTGGACGCTCGCAATTCAGTTAGTGTTTGTGAGTTGATCTACTGAGTAATTCGTTTAGTTAATTGCATGTACGTTATTCCTGCATTTTGTTAAAATAATGTTTTAAAGAGCAGTACAGAAGGGCACTTATTAAACGTATACACCGTTAAATTTTGATCGTTTTAATCCCGTGGAGAGTCGATCCGGTACATGAAACTTTATCGATTTGTAATTTCTTTTTTAGTAAACATTAGCTGAGTGAGTTCAATGACCTGTAAGTAGTTGTCGGTCGTTGCGTACTAACTACCTAAAGGTCATTGGACTCGCTCAGCTGACGTTTACTTAAAGAAATTTAATTTCGTACATGCGTATATTAATTCGAGGTTTAGAAAAAAATCTTTACAAATCGATAGTGTTTCATGGCGACCCTCTACAGGATTAAAAATGATCTAAATTTAGCCGTGTGTAAGTTACAGTTACGTAAGTAAGCAACAAAATAATCGATATCCCATTTATTTCCTCTCATGTAGAAGCTTTTAGTCATATAGTATATCGTCAGATTTTACAGCAGTGTAAACTTTAACGAGTCGCTTCTGTGACCCAGTTTTCACATTCAATTCCTGCAGCTTACTTAGACTTTACTGAGCTTACATTCTATATATGTTTGAGTTATATATATCTATGTACTTACTGCAATGGAAAGGGCTATGCTCGGAGTTTCCTTGCGTGATCGAATCAGAAATGAAGATATCTGCAAGAGAACCAGGGTTGCCGACATAGCACGTAGAATTGCCAAACTTAAGTGGCAATAGGCTGGGCACATTGCACGCAGAACAGATGGCCGTTGGGGCCGAAATGTTCTGGAGTGGCGGCCGCGTACCGGAAGACGCAGCGTTGGAAGGCCTCCCACAAGGTGGACCGATGACCTGGTCAGGGTAGCTGAAGTCCGATGGATGCGAGACGCACAGGACCGGCCATTGTGGCGACGCTTGGGGGAGGGCTATATCCAACAGTGGACGTCTTTTGGCTGAAATGATGATGATGATGATGATGATGTACTTACTAGGTCCATACATAATCGCCAACACCCACTGAGTGTGTGAAAAAAGGCCTTTACTTGCATTTTTTCAAAACTCTATTCAACTAGACGCTTCGAATGAACCTGTTTCAAATCTGTTGGTGGGTGCCACGCTTTAGCCTCGAGCTAGGAATTAGCAGTTGTGGCCGAGTGGTAACGGCCCTGACTTACGAGTTATAGGTCGCGGTTTCAAACCCAACCAGGCGCATTACTTTCATCACCACTGCTCTCAAAACGGTGAAGGAAAACATCGTGAGGAAACCCGCATGTCTTAGAACCAAAAATTCGAAGACATGTGACATTCACCAAGCGGCACTGGGCCCGCGTGGTAGATTACCACCCATTCCCTCGCCTAGAGAGGTGGCCTGAGTCCCTGCAGTGGGAACAATATAAGGCTGACCGCTGATGCTATGCTATGCTATACACCGTTAAATTTTGGTCGTTTTAATCCCCAGAACGGGCGATCCGGTACATGTAACACTATCGATTTGTAAAGATAAAACACAAAACTAAAGTACTTTTTTTATTCTTAAACTCCAATTAATATACATACGCATGTACGAAATTTATTTCTTTAAGTGAACGAGTCAATGACCTTGTCGGTAGTTGTCGGTTGTTGCATACTAACTACCTACAGGTCATTGAAATCGCCCAGCTGACGTTTACCTATTGAAATTAATTTCGTAAGTGCGTAAATTAATTCGAGTTTAAAAAAGTACTTTATTTTTTAATTTTATCTTTTAAAATTCAAAATATTTTTATTTCATAAAGGCCTACATGGGCACTTATAAAACGTCAGAAGCTAGTGCACGGTTCGAAATTGGTCGTTTCCTATGGAGAAGAACCGGCAAGAAACTCCATGTTTACTCATTTAAAAAAATGGTTTGTCTTACAATATTTCCATATATTACAGTATTCATAATTGTGTAAGGACAGTGTAGACCGATCAATATTGTACGCAAAATCACAGTAAAAATAAACACAATAAAAGCTTTACCAATAGATAGTGTTTCATGTACCGGATCGACCCTCCACGGGCTTAAAACGACCAAAATTTAACGGTGTATATGTATACCTTATCCTTTATCGTACTCGTTGTCATATCCCATACCGTCCGTTTGTTCTATGGGAGCTCCAATTAACTATTTATTTTAATATATTTTTAGTATTTGTTAAATACTAAAAATGGAATAAAATAAATATTTTGTCATCATTTAGAATCTCGATTAAATGTGCAAGGCTTGTAAAGAAGTACTTTTTTATATTTTTTGTATATGAGCACATTACGGAGGGCCAAAGTTCATGTAAAATAGCAGATATTCGATTTTTATAGAAGCCTAGTTAACATCTACAAAAGACCTGTGTATCCAAAATATCTGGAGAAAGATGTGTAATAACATCATAATCACGTAATAGCGGTTGTTTGAAAATGTACCTCGGATTGGCTGCTCTTAAAAAAGCAATGTTTCTAACATGTTTGCAAGCTTGCAAAACAGTCGGCACTCGACGAACTATCCTGCTTACTCTCAAGTTGTATAGCAACCGCGATACTTTACGACCTCGTTATGAGACACGTACAGTTGCAGGCAAAAGTGTTACGGACTTTTTTTTTTATTATTATTATTTATTTATTATATCGCTGCTTTAATTTGATAGTGGCACATCACAAAATGTGTCATTATTTTGATAATGTTACCATTCAATACAGATTAATCTATAATATCATGTGAATAAAACTCACATTCCTATGTATATATTTGACGACGTGCCATGACTGAATGACGTTATCTGATTGGTAGAAATCGACCGCAATTTTGTCGTTATATCGACACAATGCCAGTTGCTTTGAATTTTCGCAAGGTGACATACGCATTTTCTTTTGAAAAAAGACATAAAATAAAATAGTTCGTTCTTATTGGTTGAATATTTTGTTTAAATAGGGTTTTTTTTTGTATTGTGACAATATACAAAAAATTTAAGTGTCATAGTTATGTTTCAATTCATTTAAATAACGTGGTATTTGGTGTTGCGACAGTATCAAAACAAATGAGTAGAGAAACTAAATAGCGTATTTCAAAATGGGTTAGTATTCAATTCTTTGTTTTTGGTACATATTAGAACTAATACAAAATAAGTCTATTTCATTCTTAAAAGTCTTAATTTTTACGATTTTTCTTTGCAAAATATGACGCTTTTTTGTGCTATTGTTGAATGATTTTTAAATATATGCCATTGTTCAAAATAACTGCAATTAAATATTTTTGTAATATAACATAAGCAAGGTGTGGAAGCAAGACATTAAATATTGAAAATAATTTCTTTAATTCATTATTTCCCAAGACGACGCCGGCGTCCGCACACACCTATTGTCTTTCTATTGTGTCTCTAATTACGGTATTCAACAGGTTAATTAAGATTTAATCTAATTATTTTTACCCTTGCAGTGTATTATAGAAAAAACATCAATTCAGAAGATTCATTGCAGATTTCTGTAGCAGATGGTACTAAAAAATACACACCTTTGCTGATTGAAAATAGCATAGAATAGCATAGCATCAGCGTTATAATGTTCTCACAGCTAGGACTCAGGCCTCCTCTTTAGGAGAGGAAATTGGCCGTAACCCACCATGCGGGCCCAGTGCGGGTTGGTGGATGTCACATGCCTTCGAATTTTTGGTTCTAGGACATGCCGATTTCCTCATGATGTTTTCCTTCACCGTTTTGAAAGCAGTGGTGATGAAAAAAAATAACACAAAATAATACGCCTGGCTGGGTTTGAACCCGCGACGTGACAAACAGCCATCATGCTATAGATCCAGTCATTAAAAAGGGTGTCAGGAAACAGAAAATACCGAAAATTGACAGTATTGCCACTATTGTCGAAATGTAAAATTAACAGGTATTGTAATGTTATAAAAATCAAATAATAATAATATCAAGAAAGTGATACTTAGTTGAAAATACAGGAAAGACAAGAAATAGAAGCGTTTGTAATAAAAATATTTCACTGAAGAAAATTTATAAAACTAAAAAGATGATACGTGAGAAAAAGAAAAAAGGCCTATATACTAAATAGAAAACTTATAATATATATACAAGATTTTATGCCCCATTTTTTGAAAATCTGTAAAGGATTTTTCGTAGGATAACGAAGATTTGTACACGGCAAACTATTTTTGAACCATATACTGTGGTTGCGCGCGACCCCCGCTTCGATTGGGACCCGAAAATCGGTTACTGCACATTCACCTACCATCATGATGGTTCAACTTGTGTGACAGGGATTATAACCGATTTTCGGGTCTAGGTCGGATAGGGGGCTGCGTGTAGCTCTGGCGGATAGTTCAATTTATTTGCCGCGTACCCTTTGTTATCCTACGAGCAATCCTTCATAGATTTTCAAAAAATGGGACTTAAAATATTAAGTACCAGTAGTAGTTTTTACCATTTGAAAAACTTTGTAACACCTTTTTTACTACTTTAACATTTTTATGATTAAATTTGTTTTTGTAACTTTGTGTTGTTTGAATTGATTTTGGTGTATGGTCATGTGAAGAGAAGGGATGAAACGCATATTACTAAAAGAGTTTTGAGTGTACATGTGGATGGATGGAGAGGGAGAGGGAGGCCAAAGAAGAGATGGATGGATTGTGTGAGGAGTAATATAAAAAAAGGAGTTAGTGATAATGTAACGAGTGACAGGACAGAATGGAAGAAAAAAACGTATTGCACTGACCCCAAATAAAACGGGATAAGGGCAGGAAAATGATGATGATGAGTGAAAGAAAATTACTATTTTAGAAACAGGTAATGCTTTATTTTTGTTAAAGTGGACTAGTGGAAGTCATAATTATGTGTAAGCTAGTTAATAAATATTTTTAATAACCTCCTAACAAAATTAATTTCGTTAGGAGGTTATTAATTATTTCACTGTTTCTATAATATAAATACTAGCTATATTTGCAATTTTGAGAGTAGCGCGTGTTCTGTGAAGGTAAGTTTTAAATAATTAGTATTATTTTTGATCTCTATAACGATAAAGACTGATAGAAAGTTAGTTAAACAAAACAAAAAATGTCATTGTATAGTAAAAATACATTGATTTGTATTACACCTTCCTTAGAATAGTAATGTAATTGTAAAAGTGACATTATTTGTAAAAAATCACTAACAAAAAAAATGCATCAAAAATAAATAAGCCATTGTACAAAAATTACTTTACTGAACTATTTGTTTTATTAAGAATAGTGTCACTGTTCACGAAAGAATGTTGTCAAATTAAAGGTCGTACTATAATTTATGCCTATGTTAAAAATAATTAAACTAAAAACTGTTTGGCGTATGTCTGAAGCATGTTGTTTTTTATAAGTTTATGTGTTGATTTTGTATTGAAAGGGCTAAATAACTTATTAATAATAAAAATTTGATAGATTTTACGTCGATTTAGGCAATTTTCAAAGGGTTCTCTTTATTAAAATAAAAGATGGAAACAATTTAATTTCTTGTTTTATTTAAACTGCTCTCTTGAAAAAAGTGCATTTTTGAGATATGTCATTATCAAATTAAAGCAGCGATATGCTTTATTGTACACCATTACATAAACAACAAAAACAAGGAACTAAATCTAAAACACACATATATACAATGGGCGGGCTGATCGCACTCTGCGATCTCTTCCAGGCAACCTGGAATGGACAGTAATTGTCTGGACAAGAAATGGGGCCTACCTGGCTTACCTTATGGGGACTATACCTTCTTTTAATTTTCCTTTTACATGTATCTCATCATCATCATCATTTCAGCCGAAAGAAGTCCATTGTTCGACATAGGCTTCCCTCAAGCGTCGCCTCAGTGAATGGTCCTGTGCGTCTCGCATCCATCAGACTCCAGCGACCCTGACCAGGTCATCTGTCTTGTGGGAGGCCTTCCAACGATTCGCCTTCCGGTACGCGGTCGCTAATCCAGAACCTTTCGGCTCCAACGTTCTGCATGCAATGTGCCCTATCCATTGCCACTTAAGTTTGGCGATTCTTTGGGCTGTGTCGGCGGCATTCGTTCTCCTGGGGGTGTCCTCATTCCTAATGCGATCATCCGCTGTTTTGATTTAATCTAAGATGTGAAATGATTTTTTGGAGGTTGTGTCGATCTGACATCAATTTCATATAATTGAAAGTGGTCTCCTACTGCATGTGTATTTACTGTTTGCGATAAACCAAAAATTCGAAGACATGACATGTGACATCCATCAATGGGCGCGAGTGGAGGATCACGGTCTATTCCTTCTCCTAGAAAGGATGCTTGAACTTCACCAGAGAAAACATTGTAAACGGATTTGCAGTCTGTCCCACTGCAGGAAAAACATTCACGTAAAATAGCAGAAATTCACTGGATTAGTTTTACACAAATTTATGATTTGATTTCAATAGAAATCTAAATATTATCCATAAGATATTTGTATCTCCAAAATAACCAGAGAAAGATGGGTAAAATACTCGGCATATAAGTTGAACCACAGATTTTCGGGTCTTAATCGAAGCGGAAGCATAATCACCACAAGAATAATCATAGCAACAGGTTCAAGTTATTTGCTACTACTATAATAACGTCATAATCACGTAAGGGCGGTTGCGTTGGTGTTGGTGGTCGGGCGCTCTTAAGATCGCTAGTTTATCACAAATGACTAGTTTATATTAACAAACTGTATTTAGATTATCAATAACTTACAAAATTATCGCAATTTGTCGACCATTGAACAGCGCTAGCTGTGTGGGCTCAATTGGCGTAATTTATGTCAGCTGAAAATATGGAGGCTAAAATAAACCATTGTTTATATTACTCTGGGAAGTATTTCGATGTAATCTAATAAATATAAACCCAATAAACTTCACGGTGGAGCACACTGTAGAGGTGTGCCCCGCCTGGGCGGAGCATCGCCGTGTCCTCGTGGGGGCGATCGGCGGCAGCGATCTCTCTCGCCGGGCCTTGGTTCAGGCCATGGTGCGTAGTGAGGAGGGATGGCAGGCGGTCGCCTCCTTCTGCGAAGCAGTAATGCTAGCAAAGGAGGAGGCCGACCGCATCAGGCAGAGGCAACGGGGCGCTCGCCCCAGCCGCCGCTGGGATTCCGATCTCGATTTCCGGCCACCGTAGGCGCGGGCTTGCGGATGGCGTACAATGGGTAACATGCTGTCCGATCGTCCGGTAACCGAACGGACCGAGCCCAAGTCGTCGACGGCGCGTTCTTTTCCCGCGCGCCTCAAGGAGCTGTCAGCAAACCGTAGAGGCCTAGCCTGCCAACTGGATGCAGGCAGGGCCGAAGCCTGCTGGGGTCATGGGTCAGCTTCCGAAAGGAATACCCGGCCCCGGCACGATAGACAACGAAGGAATGGGGTATGTTTTTAGTCAGTAAGAGTCTGACACTACTTCCCGCTCCACCCAAGGGCGGGATTTGTCATTGGATGATTTTACCTACCATAAAAAAAAACCCAATAAACTTATCAGTAGCATTTTCGAAGTAATCTGAACAATTTTTTTTTTACGCAGTAAAACCTCAAATGCCTTCTCCCGCTCTGAGTAGAAAAAAGTAGCCAAAGCTTTATAAGGCTAAGGCTACAAGATTACTAATAATCAGATACATATATTGTGATGACCAGTGTGTGTTGCCAGTGATCAGTAACTATAAGTTTGCGACTGTGATGACACTGATAATAAATGTGTGAGTTTCGAGTCCAGGGGCCCAATCTGCTATTTTTGTAAATTCAACATTCCAACACGATCCCATTGTCTTTTTGCTAAAAATTCTTAATCTGCTAAATCATTATGGTCGATCATTGGTCAGTCACTGGTCTCATAAACGAATGGTGGTAAAATGACTTTGTTATATTCAGACGCTTCTAATGGTAAGTCACTAATCAAAGGAACTGTCAAAATTTTAGCAGATTACCCCATACGTCAGACTTTCATATATCATATCTATGTACGAGATTACCATTTCTTTCAATGGTGTGTCAGTGAGTAACTATTGGGAATTCATAATGACGCCATTATATTAGTAGATTACCAAACTTGTCAAAATCAACAATTATAAAATCAATGATAGACGGTTTTGAGACTATTGTAATTCCAGACTTGAGGCCCTAGTTTTCTGATTGCGATGTTAGCGTTTAACGAACCTTATCCATGTTTTACATCGACTGCATTACGGAACTCACTGCAAGAGACCATTCATGTTTTATACAAAAACATTTCAAACTCGACATCACAGTCACACAGGTCTCCAACGACATGAAAACATTTGCAGTGCAACCGCGTCGCAAATTTTACGAAAAATATTTAGTTTACAAATAAAAGCTTGGTCTTGGCAACAAACCTTTGAATTTGTAACCGACTGTCGAGCTATCGACCACCACAAGACAGCCAGCGTCCTTAGCGACATATACATGCAAAAAAACAAGCGATTTCCAACCATATCTCCTCTACATAAAACCTAATTTAAACTCATCTAATACCACTAGCAGAATCACCTCACATTTGAATTTCAACTCTATTTTTAAAGCTTCAAAGCTCAAAATCGAATGGTCTCAAACACACTCACACATAGAAACACGCGTTCGATAATATAACTTGTTGCACGTCATCGCACGCACACATAGACACGTTTACGCACACAGTAATATTTACACTGGCAATAATGGATAGGGCTTGTCCGTAAAAAGGTATTGAGTTACGAGGAAATGATAGAAAATATATATTTTGTGGAGTCCTGGCCTCATAATAGCTATTGAATAAATTTTAGATGTTACCTCCTAGAATTTAGTGATCGAATAAGCAACCTGTATATTTCTGGAGATATTACGTTGAATTCATTGATATATATGTAGTACGCACTAGATTAGGCGTGCCGTACAATCACTTTGCTTGGCTTAAGTGTCCTGCAAGCCATACATCTCTTTATATTGATGACTTGATGACATTCGTGCAGTTTTGCAGTATCTAAGCGCTGTAAGTTTTAAAAGTTTAGTTAGGCGTCGTAATTCCAATTTAGCGCTGCAGCGAACTTTTGTTTTAACGTTTCAGTATTTTGACAAATACTGACTTAGGTTGAATTTTGGAAGGGTCAGTTGCCTGTCAGTACTGTCAGATAAGAATAATTTTCATTTCGAAAGGTTACCCTACTCTACCCTACTCTACTCTACCATACTCTACGCTACTCTACCATACTCTACCCTACTCTACCCAATTCTACCCTAATCTACACTATACCAATAAATGAGCAGGTTTTGGATTTTTTGAGATCAAGTCCTATTGAGTGGAGTTGATTTTCTCATGTTCACTGAGCGAAAACAAAAGTTTCATTACTTATACTTTTTATGTTATAATGTATATTAATATTAAGAAGAGAAAAGATTAGATTTTTTGTTTGTTTGTATATTTCGGGCTGGTTTCCTCAACTCCACGACTAAAGCGCGTATTTTGCGTACGGGTGGGACAAATGAGTCATTCGACTCACCCCAGCTACTGACCATTTCGCGGAGGTTACCTGGGTTTCCGAAGTACTTTGCCCTATATCCAGCGACAACTGGGCAACTTAGAAGCAGATGTGCCACTATCTCGTCCTCCTCTAAGCTTCTTGTATGTTAAAATTTAACTCAAAAACTACTTGACCGATTTCAAAAACTCTTTCACCATTAGCAAGCTACATCTTCACTACATAACATAGGCTATTTATTTTCTACTTTCATGCGGGCGAATAATAAATAATTTATTGATTTAAATAATTGAATTCTGTAGATAATAATTGCCTTATATTTATCTGTTATATTAATTTTAATTTAATTATATTGATCAATTTATTTTATTGTTTGTAATTGTTATGAATTGGATTTAATTGGTATGAAAATATTATTATTGTACTTAATTTATAGTGTTACCTATACTATTACATTTGGTTGGTCTGTAATGATAGCTAAATGTATGTCTAAATTCATATTTTTTGTTTTAGTAAATAAATATTTTAGGAATAGCCTAAAACCGTGTCTATATTGCTTCCTGGGGTTCCGTCATCAAGATACCACATTACCTGTCGAATAATTGGGTGGATAGTTAAACTAAAGATCACTGGATCACCTTGTTGACTGTCAACAGAAGATTCCAAAAAGTCCTAGTATAATAATTAACGGTTGTTAGACGGTTGTCGGAGATTTAAAGTCGATCTCAATCTTTATAAAATTATAGTAGAAGGTATAATTAGTCATATAAGTATTTTATTTTTACGTATTATTTGATAGTTTAGATTAAGATTTCACACTTTCTTCTTCTCTTGTTTCCTACACGCTATTGTCTACCTTTCTATTAATTTCTCCTTTCGCAGGTCTGCTGGAATTTTTTTGGAAATAAGCAGTAACTTTGTTCAATTGTCTATTATGTGTTTTTTTTTACGGTAGGTAAAATCATCCAGTGACAAATCCCGCCCTTGGGCGGAGCGGAAAATAGTGTCAGACTCTTACTGACTAAAAATCTACCCCGTTCCTTCGTTGCCTATCGTGCTGGGGCCGGGCCTTCCTTTCAGAAGGTGACCCATGACCCAAGCAGGTTTCGACCCTGCCTGCCTGCAGCTAGCAGGCTGGGCCTCTACGGTTTGCTGACAGCTCCTTGAGGCGCGCGGGAACAGTCAACAAGTCTTAACTAAGGTTACCAGATGAAAAAATGAAAAGTCTGGAAAAAAGGCCATTGAAAAATTCTTAGATTTTTTACAGTTGAAGAATTTTCTCTCAAACGTACCCGACAATTAAAAAAAATACGATTTTTTATACACTTCGGATCTTGCTCACGTGTTGCACATCGCACTCGAAACTGGGGGGCAGTGACAAAAAAACCCGGTAAGCAAGAGTATTTTTAGTTTATTCTTAACTATATTTTATTTCATTTTCTATTTAATTTTTTGTAATTAATATTTTCTTTCATTATTAATCTACATTGTGCTCATATAATAGAAGCGACATGAAATATGTAACCAAGATTTATGTAACTCATAATATGATTTAAAAGAGTGTCCATGGAGTTTCTTGCACGTTCTTCTCCACAGAGATCTTCGCTTTGGAACGTGCAATTTAGCTTCACTTTTTTTTGGACTGACCGACATTTTGACAATTCAAAAGTGCCTGTAATTGGTCTATTTGAAATAAACGCTCTGATTTCTAATTTGAAATTTAAAAAATCTTGATTTCATAAAATTTGCAAAATGCAGCCGCAATCCTGAGAAGAGACCAAAAATCCAAAAATCCCAGGACAAATCCTGAGACATGGGAACCCTAATCTCAACTGACAGCGTTCAAGAACATGACGCGTATATTAGTACCAATAAAGGAAATTACAGTCACCTTGGTCTTAAAAATACTCTAGATTTAACCTTTAACACCTACGATAAGATATTATCGTATCGATATTATTGGAATCAGTAAACAATTTCGCCCACTGTTTCTTAGAATTTCTGCGAAAAACAAATAGTTTATGTAATCCATTGGATTTTCTCAAGAGCCGGTTGTAGTCACTGATTTTTTTTGTAGGTTCTGGTTCGGGTCTATACCGGCTTTGTGGCTCCGTAACAGCGATTTTAGTATAGTATAGCATAGCATCAGCCTTATAATGTTCCCACTACTGGGACTCAGGCCTCCTCTCTTTAGGAGAGTACGGGTTAGTGGATGTCACGTGTCTACGAATTTTATGGTTGCCGAGTGGCAATTTATTTCATCAGCACTGCTCTCAAAATGGTGAAGGAAAGCATCGTGAGGAAACCGGCATGTCCTAGAACCAAAAATTCGAAGACATGTGACATCCACCAACTTGCACTGGGCCCGCCTGTTGGATTACGGTCCATTCCCTCTCCTAGAGAGGAGTTCTAAACCCCAGTAGTGGGAACATTATAAGACTGATGCTATGCTATGAATATTATTTTTCAGGACAGTTTTAAATACAAAAATTTTCACGGAACATATTTGCTCTTCCAGATCCAATACTCAGTATTAACATTTTTATAGCACCTTCTCACATTACATACTTATTATTATTCTAACGGTGCAAATGACTTCATATAAGCATACTTTCTCCCAAACGTGAAATTATCAACCCTCCTATTATCCACCATAATAGCCAGACCTACCTATACCCTTAATTCTTCTCTATGAAGGGGCCAAGGAATACTAGATACAGTAACCGATATAAAAAGACCCCTACCTCTTAGTTTTCTTTCCTCAAGGGTCAAATAAAGTACTTAAGATGGTGTGAAGCCCAGGGGTCAACTGTAAATGGTAATGGGTCGGTCGCAATGACTTTCAAGGTCAAGAAACTAATTTCGGAAGGAAATGGAAAATGAGTTTCGATTCCCGATATTGAGTCTCCGAACGGGTGGAATACGGGTTTTCTGGGCTTGTTATTCTCAGTAACATATAAGTATTATATTGGGCTTGCAGCTTGAGGGCTATAAGATGCGCATCCATCATGCGCAAGGTATGCGTCAGCCCCAACATCATCCTGAAGACTATAAGCGTACAGGTGGAGGATACTGGAGCATTGGGTACACCTGTATGCCCCTATGGCGTATAATACATAAGAAATATCTTTTTTAATAGACTTACTCGAAAGCCCGCTCTTATTCCACTGCATTTAGGCACGCAATGGACTGTTTTCCACACTAGTGCGGAAAAGTGCGCGTGCACGCCCCACAACAATTTTATTGTAATAAAATTGTGTATCACGAGGCACTGGTGGGGGTCAACCCCCACGAGTCGTAAGTGTATTGAAAAACGTAGTTTGACACACGTGCACATTTGTCACTGCAGCTCTCGGCTCCAAAACACACTCGCCAACGACTCGTGCGAATTCCTCGGTAGCATTGACAAACTTTCTGCACTTGTTTCAAAATATACTATATTTTTTCCGGTAGTTATAAGTATTGACACATTTTTTAAATTACGTGTAGGTATACTAACCAACTATGGCCTTTCTCGGAAATATAAGATTTTTATTTATAAGCTTAAGTATAACCTTCAGCCTTATAATATTCCCACTGCTGGTACTCAGGCCTCCTGTCCAGGAGCACAACACGCGGGCCCAGTGCGGGTTGGTGATTGAATGTCACATGTCTTCGAATTTTTGGTTCTGGATCATGGCCGGTTTCCTCAAGATGCACCGTTGTCAGAGCAGTGATGATGAAATAAATTACACGAAGCCTGACTGGTCTTGAACCCATAATCTACAATTCTTAGGCCAAGGCGAGCTACCCATTGCTCGCCGCAGGGCCACGCCTGTTGTGGTTGGAAACCGCTCTGTGACTCCCGTTACTCGGAGCGTCTTCGCCGAGACTAGTCACTATCTAAAGTGTAAATTAATCATCCAAAAACGTCTGGGCCGAGCCCAAGACGATGATGATGCATAGTGTTTCTCATGCTCCTCAAAGAGACGTCAGCAAAAATCGTAGAAGCCCAGCAGGGCCGAAGCCTACTGGGTCCAAGGGTTTGCTTCCGAAAGAGAATCCAGACACAAGGCAAAGAAGGAATATAGGAGTGGGTAATCGTCAGTAAAATTCTGACACGCCCTCCAGCTCCACTTTAGAACTGCTGCTTTAGTAGGCATCGGTCATACTAGCCCCTTGGACAGTTGGATGGCGAGTTACCCATTGCTCACCATTTGCAAAGCCACGCCTGTGGTGGTTGGAAACCGCTCTATGACTCCCGACGCTCTGGGAGTCTTCAATGGAACTAATCACTATCTAAAGCACAATTCAACCATCCTATTAACAAAAACCACACTTCTAAATCTTCATAAATTCCTCTGATTGGTCTAGAAGCGTCATAAATTCCACTTCGCTGACGTAACGATGATGAAAACGCGCATTAATTTGGCAAAGCATTCGCCATTACCGGTAATTACTACTACTGGTATTAGGCATCAAATATTCACCATTAGGCATGCCTGACATTTGATTCACTTGGTTTGTGATTACACTGGTTTCAGAAGGCTAGCGAATTTTGTGACAGCAGGATTACTGCTTCAGAATTCGATATTTCCTTTGATCGTACAAAATGGACACGTGAATTACTCATACGTTATGCTCAGGGCCTCAAGTCTGCTATTAAAATAGCGTCAGAATGATCTATCATTGAATTTATAATTATTGATTTTGACAAGTTTGGTAATCTATTAATACACCGTTAAATTTTAAGCGTTTTAATCCCGTGGAGGGTCGATCCGGTACATAAAACACTATCGATTTGTAAAAAAAAATAATAAAAAATAAAGTACTTTTTTCTAAAACTTGAATTACGCATGTACGAAATTCATTTCTCTAAGTAAACGTCAGCTGAGCGAGGCCAATGAACTGTGGGTAGTTAATACGCAACGACCGACGACTACCTACAAGGTCATTGACTCGTTTACTTAAAGAAATTAATTTTGTACATGCGTAAATTAATTCGAGTTTAAGGAAAAAGTACTTTATTTTTTAATTTTATCGTTACAAATCGATAGTGTTTCATGTACCAGATCAACCCTCCACGGGATTAAAACGATCAAAATTTTACGGTGTATAATGGCATCATTAAAACGTTTCAGTTGTAGGGGCCTAGCAGGGCCGAAGCCTACTGGGGCCAAAGGTTATGTGAAAAAGTCACCCGGGGCCCTGGAACGAAGGCAATGAATGGAACAGGATAGGTTTTTAGTCAATAAGAGTCTGACACTATTTCGCGCCCCACCCAAGGGCGGGATTTGTCATTGAATGATTTTACCTACCATAAAAAAAATGAAATTCCAGTATTCAACCACTGACACTCTATTAAAAGAAATGGCATAGAAAATTGAGCAGTTCCAACTCTCTGAAATGTAAACGGCAAAAAACTGACAGGCTAGCAACTAGGCATCATTTTGACTTATCACTTTGTCAAAACTGCATGAAAATTCGTTCATGACTTTTTCAAAATTGCATGCATACAGACAGACAGGAAGATTCATAAAACCTTTTAAAATTAACCCCGGGCATAAAAATAGTTCGCGCCAAAACTATGCACATACCACAGCATATGCATGTTTTATATTTTCATGAGTACCGCTGGCCTGGCGGTCGGGCGGCAGCGATGATTTTTGTGCTATTTTTATAAATATTCCAGTCGTTTTCCATAGCGTAAAGTGGCCAGCCTTAATACTGTAGCGAACCAGCTTAAGTGGAAGCAACATTCTTATTACAAAAATATTTTAGAAAGTAATTTAATATGGACTTGATTTGAAACGGAACAATGCCTCTAGGGTGGGAGGTTGTGTTGTGATTATGATTACTTTTTAGGGTTCTGTGCTAACGGGACTGTTGTTGTCCAAAAGGGAACCCCAAGGGTCCTGGGACGCTCGGCAAAGAAGGAACAAAGGAGAGCCTCTCCCCGCTCGCCGCTCGCGAATCTCAAATTAAAGTTTTTATTTATTCTTTTTCTTTCTTTAGTTGTTTTTTTTTAATTCTTTCTTCGTCTCCAAAAAAGCAAGAATCATTATTCCGAGGTGAGGATTTTGAAGGACTTTGAATTTTTTTTTCAAAAATCCGACCAGGAAGATCAATCAATCGTAGAATACTCTGGAAAAATCTATGCTAGGACCCAGAGCAAGGGCGTAACTAGCGTCGAATCAGCCATATTAATGATACGGGGCCTAGATGTTTACAAGAATTTGCAACATGTTATACACAACCTTAAATTATTAATATGTTTAATTAATAATGATTTACTCATTAGATTTCTCATAGATTTTCTTAAATGATATAAACTAGTGCTGGACTGCAATCCCACCTGATGGTAAGCAGTGAAGTAATTGTTGAAGGTGTAGCCCACTAGATTATTAAGAACCTATTCACTCTAGCCTTGTAGGCTATAGCTCGCTCTGCTCCTTCTAGCATTCTCTCCATAAGATCACCATAAAAACTTAACCTGTTCCAGTCCACACACACACATGCTCTAATAAACGAGCTCATTTTCAATCAAGACTTATTCTGTCCCAGTGAAAGTAATCCTATTTTCGGACACAATCTTACATGATGAATAAACCAATTCATTCATCTTTATAATATAAGCCTTATTTTTAAGGTTTTGTAACTTCAATTGCGCAAAAATGTAACTGTTATAGGTTCACTTTGCTGTTCGTCTATACGTCTATCAAGATCCTTTTCGAGGGGAACACGGAGGTATGAAGCTGATATTAATATGAAATACTCATGTCTGCTACCTTTTGGAGTGCTGAAAAATTCAAACTTATTTCAAAGTCAAAATAATCTAAAGATAAGCCTGTAGGATAGTTATTTTTGATATAATGCGTACTTCTTCACGGCAACGCTAGGCGAGAAACGTCACTTCGACCTGTCAAGCCTCGGGATCATAGACGGGACCTCGAGAAGATTCCCGAGGCTGCACGAGCGGGCATTTGGGTGTTTTGGCGACTAGCGGCGAACAGCGGTCGGCTACATTCGCCATTTATCCCGATCGCTACATGGCCATTTATGCTCCGTGTAAGCGCACATTTCGACATTTGCAAATAAACCAAAACCTGAAGGGTACTTTCCGTTTATCTAGAATCGTGAAATGTGGTAAGAGCAAAGGCTTTCTAGCATAAATAAAGGAAACAATCTAATAACAGAAAATTAAGAGTTACAGCACCAGCACCAGCGCTGTGTGCTCATCGCATTGTGCATGAGGGCACAGCTTTATGCTGAGCGTTCGGCCGTTTTGCACGGATGTGACGCATATCTTTTCTTTAAAATATTATTTTTGTCTAGTTTTTAATTGCATCATTCCGTGTAAATAAACTGTTTTTATTTTCTTTTCTTTTTTTTCCAAATACGAGAATTATTTTTTGCGAATTGAAAAAATCTATTCTAACTATTTACAACATAAGTAAAATTGTACGGAACCCTCAGTGCGCGAGTCCGTCTCGTGTTTGCACGATTTTTAAGGTACCGTACCTCAAATAGAAAAAATGGAACCCTTATAGGATAACCTCGTTGTCCGTCTGTCTGTCTGTCAAGACCTTTTATCACGGGGACGCGTGGAGGTATCGAATTAAAATTAAAACGATATACTCGGATATGCAGTCCCTTGAAGCTGTAAAAAAATCAAACTTCTAAGTCTACGGAAAAAAGATACCGCCACTTATATCGCAAAAAACATATACTTATATTTCGACACTAAAGGGAATCAAAATTCATAGGGTACTTCCCGTTGACCTAGAATCCTGAAAGGCACGAAGCAGTCTCATAGCACAAGTATAGGAAAAAATCTCAAAACTGTGAATTTGTAGTTACGTCAGAAAAAAAAAATCGTAAAAAAAAAAGAATGTGCGCAAGTCCAATTTGCTTTTGACCGATTTTTTTATACCGGGCTCTTTTGAGCTACACCACTGATCCAGAGCTGCATTGCCTGCGTTTCGATTACTTGGAGACGGATCCCTGGAGAAATTCTAGCCCGTCTTGTAACCCGTGGCGAGACTAATCGGGAAGATTTCAATGGCGTAGGTACACTCTTCAGGCTATAGGAAAGAATCCTTTTGTGAACTCAGCTTTCTTTATTACGAACGAATATTGTGCAAGGTGCAAGAGAACATTCAGATAGCTGTTTTAAAATTTTAGGTACCTAATCAACAGAGGGTGTCGCCACTGTGTGGACCGCCCGGAGGACAAGGTGGAGCACACGGTAGAGGTGTGCCCCGCCGTGTCCTTGTGGGGGCGATCGGCGGCGGCGATCTCTCGGGCCGGGCTTTGGTACAGCCCATAGTCTAGAGCGAGGAAGGATGGCAGGTGGTCGCTTCCTTCTGCGAAGCAGTAATGCTAGCAATGGAGGAGGACGGTGGGCAATGGGTAGCTCGCTGACCGACTGTCCGGTAACCGACCGGACCGAGCCTAAGTCGTTGACGCCGCGCCTCAAGGAGTTGTCAGCAAACCGTAAGGACCCTGCAGAAGGGTCGAAGCCTATTGGGGCCAAGGGTTGGCTTCTAAACAGAAGACTCGGCCCCGGTATGATAGGCAAAGAAGGAACGGGATAGGTTTTTAGTCAGTAAGAGTCAGACACTATCTCCCGCTCCGCCCAAGGGCGAGGGATATCATTGGATGATTTGGATGATTTTCACCCACTATATTAAAAAAAAAATACTCAAGAGAAAAACAGAGTGATTCCTCACCTAAAAGTATCCTGACTTAAAAACATTATTATATCAGTGATTTTTAACTTGAGGTCCATGGACCACTGGTGGTCCCCAGAAATACTGTCAGCGGCCAATGAAGCCATCCTCTTATCTTTCAAAAATAAATAAATGGTCCCAAGGGTATAAACTCTCAGGATAAAAAGCATCTAATGTGCTATTCCAGGAAGTGGTCTATCAGTGTGCTTAATGTCATCCAAATTGGATCAGCCGTTCGAACATGAAGAAGTAACAAACTTGCGCACTCACAAACTTTCGTTTTTAGAATGTCAGTGTGATTTGATTTCATCGCTACTGCACCGAACGGTTCCTCAAAGCGATCCTCCCAAACCTCCCTTCATCTTTTTCACTCCAAATCATCATAAAACACCAAAACTAAACTTTAGAGAATAATAATTTCCATCTAAATCTGTCTCCCCTTAACACATACCTAGAAATAGCAGCGTTTGATCGCCAGCAGGCGTTGCGCACGCGTCGATCGATCGATTGATTTATACACAGATCGCTTCAGACCCATACGACGTAACCACCACTTCCTAATCACTCCAAAGTCTACCTTACTTCATCGGAGTAAGGTTGGAAATAGGGTGGGGGATTGTTATTCCAGAATCAGGTATAAATTTACGGGTCATCTTTATGAGAGTAGGTAGAATTGTGAAATTAGGACATGGCCATGTGCCATAGACGAAAGACCAGACGCTTTGCGTAATGTGGCTTATTTAATTTTTGGGGGAATAATGCCTACTGGGGTTTCAAATTCTCTTTGTGTTTAACGCTAAAAATAAAAGTTACTTGCGTAACTAAAAATGTAGCGGTGTTGCAAAGAAAAGCCCCATTGAAAAGCCGTAAATAAATAACTTCAACTTCTTTAGCTTCTTATGCAAGAGTTTGTGAACAAAGAAAACAGCTGAAGACCAAAAAATAATAGATATATTTTTAGAGTTCTGTTTCTCAAACGTAAACAACGGAAGCCTTATAGGATCACTTTGTGGTCCTTCTCTCTGTTTGTCAAGACTCTTTATCTTCGAAACGCGTGGAGGTATCGAGTTGAAACTAAAACCATATACTCCAGAATTGGTTGCGGTCCCTAAAAGCTGAAAAAAATCAAACAATCAACTTTTCTTATTAATCTTTTGTTTTTTTTTTTTATGCACCTGCCATGTTTTCTCTTCACTACCCTTGGTTCACTGGTAGAGAATGCCTCAGGCATTAAGTCCGCCTTTGTACCTTTGTGTTGCATGAAGTTTAAATAAATAAACTTCTAAGTTAAAGAAAAAAAAAAGATAGGTACCCAAATTCTCAAACACAAAACCATTTATTTCACATAGGCCTACATGGGCACTTATAAAACGTCAAAAGCTAGCGCACGGTCGTTTATATAGCAAAAAATGGTACAGACCTATATTTTGACAGTTTCAAGGGAATCAAAATTCATTCATTCTGAAATTTGGCATGAAGCAAGGCCTCATAGCACTAACGTCTCGCGGAAAACTATAGATTTTTAGTTACGTGACAAAAAAAAAAACCTTTTTTGTGGTTCGGAAAATCTTCGTAACAATTCGAATATTGAACTGTTTTATTATTATTATTACTCGCAGAACAGATGGCCATTGGAACCAAAACGTTCTGGTGTGGCGACTACGTACACACGTATATAGGCCTCCCGTAAGGTAGACCGATAAACTGGTGAATGAAGCAAGAAATCGGATGCGAGACGCACAAGACCTTCGATTATGATGATACTTGGGGAAAGCCTATGTCCAACACTATTCTGATATCTTTCTGCTGAAATGATGTGCCAAAAATTATTTAGTTAACAGAAATCGCCTAACACATTTCGTTCTAAACTTCAACATTACCTATTCTTACCTAAAAAGAAAAAATGTAAAAGTAATACTCGTCTCAAACAAAACGCCGATTTTTAACAAGCTTCGCTTAGGGCTGGGGGAATCTAGCCCTCGACTTGAGAACTTACCCCCCTACACAAAGGAAAATCAAACTTCACTGCTACAAGATTAAGTACATTTTCTATTACCACATTATTCACGACAAACGCTTACCATAAAGAAAACGACGGAAATAAAGAAAAACGCACATTATTTTTTGTAGCAATAAAGTTTAAATTTCAGTAGAGTATGTAAATTTTCTTATTTTTTAAATAAGGCCTGTATTATTGGAGTAGGAGAGCATCGTATAAGAGCAGCTCATTGTTTTGAGAGTACTAGACATTACACCAACGAACTTTACACCTTATTTATTTAAGAATAGAGTCTAGATTCTATTGTGTTGCCTAGTATTGATTACTGATACTATAATATAGCTTGGATCACACGACTTGATTCAAGTTTACTGGGTCATTCCACTCGCTAGGCAAGTACACTGTACAAGTACTGGCTTCGACAATGATTGCTTAGGCCTTTAGAGCCTTTAAGTCTTAGTAAATATAACTTTGTTCTTTTTTTACTTCATACCAGAAAATCATGAGGACATTTTCAACAAGACGAGTCTATGTCCTGGTGAGTGACGGTGATGGACCGGTCCTTATGTTGATACTTACTGGACGGATTTGTCCAGCATTGGATGTCTTTAGATTGAAATATTAATCTATGAGTTACCGGAAATCTATTTAATCCGGTATTCTATACAATACGTAGGCAATGTATAGACTACGGTTTAAAATAAGGCTTTTATTTTCAGGTGGTGATAAAAAAAAACCCTAACCTAACCTGTCCGTGTTGGAGTGCCCTAAAATTACATCACCAGCTTCTATGCTCTCTTTTTCACACATTACCGGCTGCGCATTCAGTATTGTATAGAATACCTGAATTATAAAATTCATACAGTAGGTACCTGTATACACACAGAGAGACTTTGAACTGTGATTTTTTTTATTATTATTATTGATAGGTTCACGTGACCACTATCTCACCAGATGGTAAATGACGATGTGGCCGACGATGGAGCATGCTTGCCTAGAAGTAACTTTTTCACTCTTGACTTGACCTCTATTTCATTATAGACATTTTTTCTCATAGCATTGGACTAGAAAGCACAGATTTCATCTATAAACTAGACTGGAAACGCCACAATCATGGGATTAAGTCCAGGATTCTTTGAGGAGTGGCTATACATAGGAAGGATAACCATCCTTCAATTGTATTCCATCCAGTATAACCATACTAACAAGCTATAGTACATTTTGATACAAGTGTAGAAAGTTTGTCATTGTGACTGAAGCGGAATTCGCACGAGCCGTAGCCGTAGCCACGAGTGTGTTATGGAGCCGTGGGCTGCAGTGTCAAACGACGTTTTTCAATACACTTACGACTCGTGTGGGATGACCCGCGCCTGATAATATAAACGATTTTATTACAATAGAATTGTGGTGGGGGTAATCACGCGCATTTTCCGCACTAGTGCGGAAAACAGTTCATTGCGTGCCTAAACGCAGTGGGATAAGAGTTAATTTTTGAGTAAGTGTATTGAAAATCAATTTTCGCATCTAAGGCCAATTTGCAAACTTATTTTTTCAAGTTAGTCAAAATATATAGATAGATAATTCTAATTACATGACTTTACAACAGTGAAAGGAACTAACAGTAGGAAATTATTAATAGCCCAAATTAATCTAATAACCTATCACGATTTCTTATCTATGTGTATTACGAACAAGATACCCTCCGAGGTATATGGAACACCCATAAATTTTCCACTTTGAATACCTGTAGGTACTCACGACTTTTCCCTTGACTGTTTGTATACTTTTTCGCCCCCCCTAGCGAAGTGACGATCGTTTCGTTAACGTCAAACGCTTGGAATTGACCACACCTCCAATTCCTTTGTTCTGACCACGTGATTGAGCGTTGAGATGACGTCAGAATAAAGGAATTGGAGGCGTGGCCAACTCAAAGCGTTCGATGTTAACGAAACGATTGTAACTTGGCTAGGGGGCAATACTGCGCGACACAACACGATGACGATAGATGAGTGGGAAAAAGGTGAGAATTCATTACCAGACAGCTGATAAACATACATATATATTTCTAAATACATACATATTATAGATAAATAACACCCAGAACAAATGATCGTGCTCATCACACAAACATTTGTTCTGGGTGGAAATCGAACCCACGACCTCCGGTATAGCAGTCAGGGCCACTAACCACTAGACCAACAGGCCAATCCAAATTCAGAGGTAAGAAGATCTAGCACGAGTCTTTCTCAGGGGTAGTTCTAGTGCGCCTTACCATCAACGATTGCATCACTGCTTACCATCAGGTGGGATCGCAGTCGAGCACCAGTTTATTTAAAAAATAAAAAATAAGCAGTCACTCCTTGTATGACTAGAACTCAGAAAAATTGCTTAGATTAGACACAGACCCCAATATTGTTGGGAAAAGCTAGTTAGATAGATTTCAAATGAATTTTTCTAATGTTCTAGTAAGCACTCACGAACATTTTGATGCCTGAGATAGGGCATTTGAGGAAAATACTTCAAATTCCCTGGACTATTTTCCGTGCAACATCTCAATCATTCGCTAACTAAACACATTAACTAGACTGACAACTATAAGTATAGAGGACTAGAGTTTTTGGCCATATAGCCAGGAAAAATGGCATGGTTATACGTAAACGACCAAAAGACTACAGCCCAAAAAGATGGGCAGATTAGATCCGCTCCTCACTTCGCACATCATAACGCCAAAAACCGTCACAGATGGCGAGACACCACCAGTAAGAAAATAAACCAGCAGGAACTTCATGACCCTCAGTAATCAGGAAAAAGACGCGAGCAGGAGGAGGATTAAGTACTCTAAAGAAGTCAATTGCTAATATTCGTATTCTACTTTGATAATGGAAACAATAAAATGAATAAAAAACATATGCCTATCGTTCCAAAAGCATGAATATTTGCAAGAGTTCCATTTACAACGATAGTGAGTAGTAAAAAAATATTTTGAAATGTAGGAACTTCTTAATATTTTCATATAGAATTTTTTTTTTTTTCTTTACAACTATCACACAACGCCGTCTAGTCCCAAGCTAAGCAGAGCTTGTGTTATGGGTACTAGACAACTGATAAACATACTTATATATTTCTAAATACATATATATTATAGATAAATAACACCCAGACACAGAACAAATGATCGTGCTCATCACACAAACATTTCTACTGGGCGGGAATCGAACCCACGACCTCCAGCATAGCAGTCAGGTTCACTAACCACTAGACCAACAGGCCAGTCAATTCTGGTATTATTATTATTATATTATATTATATTATATTAAATTAAAATAGAAACAATAAAATAAACAAAACACCTAAGCCTATGGTTCCAAAAGCATGAATATTTGCAAGAGTTCCATTTACAACGATAGTGAGTAGTAAAAAAAAATGTTGAAATGTAGGAACTTCTTAATATTTTCATATAGAAAATTCCATCAGTATATCTAGTTTCCAAAAATCAATCCATAAAACAAAAATGGACCCTGGGAAAACCACCAAAACTTAGCACTTTCATACCAACAAGCTAAATTGACCATAACATCATATAACCCGAATTTCCCCTTAAAAATACACTTTCACCAAATACTTCCATTACAGTAAAAAAAAAAACAGACTCTATTGTTTTAATTTTCGACACTAAAATGGCCGGATACCCATAGAACGTTCAAATTAATAGAGCGGGTACAATGGCCAGGATGGGGTCAACGGCCGGGTCATGGGGTCACATGGGTGGGCCACGAGGCTACCATTGTTTTATGGGACTTTTTATTTCCATGCTTCTTTTATGGTGGTTTATGAATGGTCAGTTAGAGTGGAATGCTAAATATTTTATGAAAATGAAATCTGAATCATTTTGAAATGCATTGCTTAAGTGTTATATTTTTTGCAATCTTTTAGAAGTATGAAAATGAAAAAATAAAATAATTTAGGTATCGCTTATTTTAATGTCTATATCTATACAACATTATTTGTAACTACAAATAATGTTGTGCGAAACCTGTATATAGTTTATTCAGAATCAGTTACTGAATCGATTTCAATATTTTTTACACCATGTTATATTTTACAACATAGCTTACGCCAGGTCATAGCAAGCACAGCTGGGTGTGGGTGTAAAACAACTCATCAGTCGCCTGGATGGCCCTGTGACCACGTATTTATGCGGCCAACCAAGTAGCTTATAACTTTGTGATTTTTCATGATATCTAGTTTTGAAATAATGAACATAGATTTTATTGCTCTACATAAAAATACTAGGCAGGTGTCTGATAAGGTTTCGCGTAAACTAAAACTAATGTCGTATATTGTACATTGCTCTTAGAACAGATGGTCGTTGGAGCCAAAAGGTTCTGGAGTGGAGATCGCAAACTGGAAAACGCAATGTTTGAAGGCCTTCTGCAAGGCGTACCGATGACCTGATGAGGGTCATGGGAAGACGCACAGATCCGGTCGTTGTGGCGACTCTTAGGGGAAGGCCTGTATCCAATAGCGGAGGGCTATTAGCTGAAATGATGATGATGAATTCTTGATCTTGTATTTTTCTTCGGTATGCAATATTTTTTTCTTTGACCATTCCAGGTTGCCTAGAAGAGATCAGGAAAGGCGATAAGGCTGCCAATTAAGTATGTTTTTATTTTTTAGTTTAAGGCGGCCTTTATAATCTATATTATTTGTAGATACAAGAAAGTATAGAGCAGTGGTATTTTATTTTTATTTTTTTATGGTAGGTATAATCATCCAATGACTAATCCTGCCCTTGGGTGGGGCGGGCAATAGTGTCAGACTCACATTAGGCCCCAGTAGGTTTCGGCCCTGCTGGGCCCCTACAGTTTGCTGACAACTCCTTGAGGCACGCAGGAACAGTGCGCGCCGTAAATGACTTGAGCTCGGACCGGTCTGTTACCGGATGGATGGACAGCGAGCTACCCATTGCCCACCGTCCGCGAGCCCGCGCCTACGGAGGCCGGAAATTGGGATCGGAATCCCGGTAGCGGCGGCATAGAGCATTGGTGGCCAAACCCAGCCAGGCGCATTACTTTGTACCACTGCTCTCAAAACGGTGAAGGAAAGCATCGTGAGGAAACCGGCATGTCCTAGAACCACAAATTCGAAGACAAGTGACATCCACCAACCCGCACTGGGCCCGCGTGGTTGATTACGGCCCATTCTCTCTCTTAGAGGAGAGGCCTAATACAATAAAGTATTATAAAAATGTATCATAGGTCCGTTTACCAGTGACAGCCGGCGTCATGGATGTAGTAGACAACCTAGACGACTTGGTTGTCTATGGTCACAAGGTGGAATGTTATGCCCGTTTCACATATGGCCTGACAGGGAAACTTTTTTTTTTGTAAATAAATTGTGCGTCTATTTTAAGTAGAATAAACGTATTTTCTTTTTCTTTTTCTTATTTTGTCCAATTCTGGTATTTATAGAATGCCTAGGCAAAGAATAAAATAAATAATAATTCATACATTGCGTACACGTTTTAGGATTGCCTATGAATTGTATAGAATACCGGATTGTAAGTATATAATAGTATAAGCATATTCAGCCTTCTTTTTAATGTTCCAACTGCTGGGACTCAGGCCTCCAGTCTAGGAGAGGGAATGAGCCGTAATCCACCACGCGAGCCCAGTGTGTGTTGGTGAATGTCACATGTCTTCGAATTTTAGATTCTAGGACATTTCCTCGCGATGTTTTCCTTTACCGTATTGAGAGCAGTGGTGAAGAAATAAATTACACAAAGTAATGCGCCTGGCTGGGTTTGAACTCGCAACCTATAACTCGTAAGTCGGGGCTGTTACCACTCGGCCACCACTGCACTTTATTTATTAAGAATAGTTTACGGTTATTTGATTTTATGCAGATTATATAGGGTGACTGGTAATTAGTGAACGATACTTAAACACGTGATTTTAGTCATGATAACAAACATCTTTTACTAAGGGACCAAACCTGAAATCGCGAAAAATCTTGTGTTCAGTACATTTGTTTTCGCCTAACTGGTTAAAATGTATTGAACTTGGCTGATTTAGGCATGACTACAATCACGTGTTTAAGTATCGTTCACTTATTACCAGTCACCCTATATGTATCATCATCATCATCATCATTTCAACCAAAAGACGTCCACTGTTGGACATAGGCCTCCCCCAAACGTCGCCACAATGGCCGGTCCTGTGCGTCTCGCATCCAGCGACCCTGACCAGGTCATCGGTCCACCTTGTGGGAGGCCTTCCAACGCTGCGTCTTCCGGTACGCGGCCGCCACTCAAGAACCTTTCGGCCCCAACGGCCATCTGTTCTGCGTGCAATGTACCCAGCCCATTGCCACTTAAGTTTGGAAATTCTACGTGCTATGTCGGCAACCCTGGTTCTCTTGCGGATATCTTCATTTCTGATTCGATCACGCAAGGAAACTCCGAGCATAGCCCTTTCCATTGCCCTTTGGGTGACTTTGAGTCTTCTTATGAGCCCCATTGTAAGCGACCACGTTTCAGAGCCATATGTCATCACTGGCAACACGCACTGGTCATAGACTTTCATCTTGAGACACTGTGGTATGTTGGACGAGAAGACATCGCGCAGCTTCCCGAACGCCGCCCAGCCGAGTCGGATTCGACGATTGACCTCTTTCTCGAAGTTAGACCTATATGTATAGATTTCTGATAACATTATACAACATCGCGTTACAACTCACGACAGTGTAAGGCAGGTAAAACCGCGGGGGACAGCTAGCAAAAATATGCCGTTATCAGCTCAACCAATGTACTCAAGTGAACAATGTGATGACTTAGCATGCACCACGCCTACTGCCTACAAATGTAATCGTACGGGTGTTCTATAAAATGTCTTATCGTAAACATGACACATATGAACGAACATGGTGGTCTTACACTTCACACGGTTAAATTTTGATCATTTTAATCCCGTAGAGGGTCGATCCGGTACTTGAAACACTATCGATTTGTAAAGATAAAATAAAAATAATTGAGTACTTTTTTCAAAAACTCGAATAATATGTATTTAATCGAAGAATACAAGGTAATTGACTCGTTTACATAAAGAAATTAATTTCGGACATGCGTTAATAAGAGTACTTTATTTTTTATTTTTATCTTTACAAATCGATAGTGTTTCATGTACTGGATCGACTCTCCACGGGATTAAAACCATAAAAAAAATATCCGTGTATATTTAATAGTTCTAATTGATTTTAATGAATATTGAATTGAAGATATGTGCTTTTTTTTATTAGACACACATACAGCCATCATTACAGATCAACCCAATGAGTCTAGTCAAAATATAAATTACAATAATAATTGTATACCAATTAAATCCAATCATAAAAAATAAAAAAAACTCTATGTAAATTAAATTAAACTTTTTACAAAATAAATGCAACCGACTTCAATCTAAAAAAAAAAAAACACAAAAAAGTGCAAAATAACTTTAATTTTGGGAGTTGGTGTTTCTATTAGTTTGATCTCTTCGTTATTTAACACCAACTTCCGAAATTGAAGTTATTTTAAAATCGGTCCACAATTGACCGGAATATCGGAGAACATAGTTAAAATATATATTATATATATACAGCCGAACATAAAACCTCCACCTTTTCGAAGTTTTAAAAAGGAGAAACTGAGTGACTGACATACCAAAGCACAGCGGAAACTACTTGGACTAGACTAGGAGCATGAAACTTCACAGTCATTATCTAAATTATGTATGTATTTAGAAATATGTTATGTTTATCAGTCGTCTAGTACTCGAAACAAAAGCTCTGCTTAGCTTGGAACTAGACGGTTGTATGATCATTGTGAAATATTAAAAATATATATATAGAAACACCAAAAAATAGAGAGAAACAGTTCAAATGAACTTTGAACGGTTTGCCCTATTCTCAACCAGTTCATGTCAATACGAAAGGAGCACATCTGAACGCAGCCATTTCGATCCAAACAGAACAAGTATTTCCACTTAAACCTAAGAACAGAGCCATGAACCGAAGCTAGCTGTAAAATAGATAGAACTAAAATAACAATAAATCGAATTGAGCCACAACTCGCTTCCTTCAATTGACTATAACAGGGATGGTGAACCTATGGCAGGCGTGCCAATTGTGGCAGGTGACGTAATAATTAGGGCACGCCAATGTAAGATCGATGCACTCGAGATGTGGTGCTGGCGGCGACTGCTGCGGATCTCTTGGACAGCACTTAGGACTAACGTCTCGATCCTAGAGGAGCTAAAAATGCAGCTTATCGTGAACTGTGCAAGTACGAATCCTTTAATATTTCGGTCACGTTGTTCGCAACGAAGACTCCATAGAGCGACTCGTTGTCCAGGGACAAGTGGAGGGGAAGCGGTCACGCGGGCGCTCGCCTACGTGTTGGACAGACCTCATCAGAGCTGCAACGCAAACCTCCACAGTCCAGTGTATAGTACATTGATAAGTGGAGACGTATCGCGGGAGCCTCACTCGCCAACTAAAATGCACTAACGACAGAAGATACTTCATCGTTCGAATGACGTCCACAGTTAGGTATAAGACTCTCTCAAGTGTAATCACAATGAATGGGTCTGTGCATCTCGCACCCATCTGACTCCCGCAACTCTTACCAGGTCATGTAAGCTGGCATTCAGATAATTTTCAACAGAAAAAATCACATTCATTTTCAGTTTTATTTAAATAAACAGAACTATAACTGTTACAAATGCAATACGAATGTTGGGTAACAGATAAAGAAATCTGCTACTAGTATTTACTTTATGTTTCAGTAAGGTATGTATCTATGGGCCAAGATACCTGACAATAAATGATTTAAGTATCATTATTATTATCAGTTAATAAGCCACTAGTTTGATTTTCTGTCCAGTAATAGCGGCACGTCATGATCGGTTTTTGACATTATTTTATTTTTAACTAGCTTCTGCCAGCGTCTTCGCCCGCAAGAAAATTGGTTTTTACATACAAACTTTGGCTTCCGTTTCATTCCGTCAGGAGGTGAATTTTGGGAAACTCTCTCTTAGTGCTCGCCTCGGTGAAAAATTTCACATTCTTATCCCCTGTAGTTTTGACTGTGTGTTGATATGTCAGTCAGTTTGTTTCTCCTTTTATTTATATTTATAGATAGCACGATCGCCAATAAAGGTTTGCCAACTCTGGACTATAACAACTCACTCAATTTGATAAACGTCTGATAACTGAATTTAATTTATACCAATTCCAATTTAAGAGCATCGCAAAGTTTACTTTAGCGGATTGCACAACCGCGTAAACTATATTTATAAACTCAGATTTTCAATACTTCAAGATGTCGGTCGATTTCGTCCATGATTTTATATTTAAAATCGTAACAGTTGCCAAAACCTTTTGTTAATTTCGGCGTGGTTTACGAGCGATACTAAAAATCCGCCATGTTGGCATCGGTTTATCGCGAGATGGCGGCTGATGTCAAAAAGGGCGCGAAAACGAACAAAATGGCGGACCGCGATCGTTATTTTTTAATAGTCTGTTTGTTGGCTATTAATTTTGTGGAGATTCTCGATGAAATCGTTTTGGTTTCGGCACTTGGAAAAGTAATTAGTTGATCTGGTTTGTGTAGATTATGTATTGAATAAGTGTTTTATTTTTAAATGAGAAAATGTTGCGAGGTAAAGGTAAATATTTGGAAGCGAAATGATAAAGACAAATGAGTGATTAATGATGATTTTTTTTTTTTATTTCATATACATAAAGCCCTCGTTACCCAGCAGACTACTTCACAGGGTCAGGAAGAAACGCCGAAATAAGTTTAGAGATCAAGGTCTCTTTTAAAGTCCAAACAGTTGGTAAACATGTAATGGTCTTATCATTCGATAATCATGTAGATTAGGTCCGAAACGCATAACTGGAGTGCGGCGGCGCTGCGCCTCTAAAATCAGCAGTGCCTGCCTCTACGTAACAACACAGTTATGTGTTTCGGCCCTAAGACACTAAGGGCCAAAACACATAACCGTATAGCGGCGCCGCGGCGCTAAAATAGGCTGTGCTGACCGTCCCTATCGGACAGCTCTTCGAGTTTCGGCCCTTAAATGGACTATTGACTAACCATATACAATTGAGTAGACCTGTCAAGGTAGAGCAAGCATTTGTCAGTGTTCGTGTAGCTTAACTTAGAACTAGTTTTTTTTTTTTAAGTTAGGAAAATCATCCAATGACATCTCCCGCTCTTGGGAGGAGTGGGATGGTGTGTCAGATTCTTATAGACTAAAAACCTACTCCTGTTCCTTCTTTGCCTTCGTTCCAGGACCCCGGGCTTCACTTTCGCACAACTTAGAACTAGTAAAGAGCTCACGATTCGACAAAAAATACCAAAGAAAGGACATTTGCGTAGGTACAACTAAAGAGTGGAATTCCCTGCCGGAGTCTGTGTTTCCTGATAGCTATAACTTAGAGGTCTTTTAGTCAAGTGTCAAGATAGAGAAGTAACCTGTTCAGGTTACTTCTAGGCAAGCGTGCTCCACCATCGGCCACATCATCGCTTACCATCAGGTGAGGTAGTGGTCAAACGCGAGCCTAACCACAATTTAAAAAAAAAAAGTAAAATACTCACGTTTAAGAATCCTGATTGAGCCTGTTTAAGTTTGCAAAGGTTCAAAACTTATCTTCAAGCGTATCGCTAAACATCTTTACATATGAATTAGCGTACCCATACAATTTAACGAAGTAATTTGAGTCGCAAACAAAAGACGGAAGGTGTTTAGCGAGATCTTAAAGAATTTACATGCAAATTTCAAATTCTTGGAAACTCGGCAAATTAAGTGTTTCCCTAAACTTTTCGCACCTCTGCGCGTTACCCTAAAAACGCTACGCTACGCATCATTTAGAAAACAATGCATATACAATGGACCACCTCTAGGACGTACAACCTACATAATATAGCATAATAAGCCTTATAATGCTCCCGTACCGACATCTATGGCGTCACATAAGAACTAAACTGGCCTGTTGGTCTAGTGGTTAGTGGCCCTGACTGTTATGCCGGAGGTCGTGGGTTCGATTCCCACCCAGGACAAATTTTTGTGTGATGAGCACGATCATTTGTTCTGTGTCTGGGTGTAATTTTTATATAACAATATGTATGTATTTACAAATACATAAGTATGTTTATCAGTTGTCTAGTACTCATAACACAAAGCTTTGGAATAGACGGCGTTGTGTGTTAGATGTGAAATATTATTATATTATATTTAACTACGAAATCTTGCATCACAATTTGAACATATAATATGACAGCCTGGAATCATCTATCGGGCAGTTTACTCAGACATAAGACCCGTATGGTCGGAGGACCTACCCTTTTCAACGGAGGTATGTGGGATTTTACAACAGAGTGTAAAGTATACCTCTAAAAAACAACTGTTGGGACTCAGACCTCCTCTCTAGGAGAAGGAATGGGCCGTATCTCACCATGCAAGCCCAGTGCGGGTTAGTGGATGTCATATGTCGTCGAATACTTGGTTCTAGGACAGTTGAAAATGATTTTCCCTGGGGATAAAAAGTATTACTTTCAACCCGCTCCTCAGGCAACTTCAGACCTACTTTCTGAGCATGAGTAATGAAAAAGTTTAATAGTCTAAAGACGGTCAACCAGGCTATTTGATTTAATGACTAAAATGTTGCAAGAACAGTGATTTAGTTAATTTTATGCGGACTCGAATCTATTACTTTAAGAACGCGTAACTAGTACTCCTGTTAACCTCTCCAACCGAGCTCTAAATAGCTTACAAGTTGTGTTTACATCAATAGTGCAAATGGTAGGTATCGAAGTCACGACGTCTCGTTGGCGAGTAAAGTTGTCCGCCCCAAACAGGCCTACATCGCTTTCTTGCTTGAACGCAACATTATCATTACCTTCAAATTGACTCCTCTTTACTTTGACCTGACATTTAAAAGGATCATTAATTTCATATTCAAAATGCCAATACATCACTACCCTTTAGATCTACATAATATAATAAATTTCATTCTGTGCCAAAGTCAAAATCAAAATGTTAAAACAAATGCCAAATAGTCCCTATGGGAACATTAAAAAGAAATCCGCTAATGTTATCGCTAACTAAATAGCTGCAAAATGTCAGAAATAAGGTCGGGAATCAGAAATGCCAGTGCAAATGCTAGGTTGCGACATTTCGGCATGATCCGATCGCGCCACGGTCGGGTAGACACCCCAACTTGGTGCCGATTCCTTGCGTTTTAGAAATGTATTGGTAGGAGAAAGTTGGACCGGGCACGTCGTCGTGAATAGTAATAAATTATAGCTATAAATCTTAGTCTTGTTCATCATTACCATAATTATTTCTGCCCTTATCCTGGGGTCGACGCAACACATCTTTTCTTCTATTCTGCCTTATCAACCGCCACGCTTTCACTGACTCCCTTTTCTTTCATGTTACTTTTCAGACAATCAAACCATCATTTGGCCTCTCTTTCTCTCCATCCATTTACATGTATACATGCGGTCTTCCCGTCCGATTATAATTTAGGTGTCTTCAAGGCTCGAGTAAATAGGCTCTTGATAAACTAGTGCGCCTCACCAACAACGATTGTATCACTGCTTAACATCAGGTGGAATTGCAGTCAAGCACTAGTTTAATTATATCAATAAAAAAAAACTCTTTTATTGAAAGAAAAAATGACTATTATTTTATTTGGCACACATACCTAGATACACACAACACGCGTAAATAAAATGCGTTTTATCCTTCCTCTGCAAACGACCATAATTATACAGATACACGAATCCCTTTCAACTTCTCAGTCCCCGGGCCTCTCTTTTAAACTTACTCTAGTATACTCATTTCTCAAGCCGCCTGCCACTCCTCCTCGCTCCGGAGCATGGCCTGTACCAAGGCCCGGCGCGAGAGATCATTGCTACCGATCGCCCTCACGAGGACACGACGATGCTCTTCCCAAACACACCTCTACCGTGTGCTCCACCGTGTCCTCCGGGCAGTCCGCACAGTGGCGACACCCGAGCGTCACCTCCGCACGGAGACTCTTGTAATGGTGACCTAAATATTCGTGCAAATATCGAAATAAACAACATCAAAAAGTAATTAACGATACTGTTTGCAAAATTAATGTTGTTGCATTAGAATGAATTACTTCTTGTACCATTTTGGGAATGCCATTCAATATAAGAGCTATTTATAATTCTGTAGAAGCACGAAGAGGTCTATAAAAGGGAGCGAAAACGATGTTGATTGTAGACACGATCATTCACTGATACAACGTCTGTTGAAACACTTGAATGTTTTGGGCTCATTCATCTTTGTAAATCTTATCTAAATCTAAAGTACTATCTGAATTATAAATAAGGTAGCATTGTTTGTTTTTTTTTGTTACACTAATTTTATATTTGTCACATTAATTATATTATTACGTTGATAGTTTGTACATATTATAGTGTACAGTACGGCAAGTAGTTAGTGGATTTTTTAATTATTGCTGTACTTGTGCTATGCAGTCTTGCTTTATACAAAATTTCAGAATTCTATGTCAACGGGAAGTACCCTTTGATTCCTTTGTGACTGTCGAAATATTTTTTTTTGCGAGAAAAACAACCATATCATTCTTAGTACCTAGTTTGATTTTTTTTTTCAGCTGCAAGGGACGACAGACCTAAATATAATTATGGTTTTAATCTCATTGCGATACGTTCACGCGTACTCGAGATAAAGGGTCTTGACAGACAGACAGACGGTCGACGGACAACAAAGTGATCCTATGAGGGTTTTTTTTATGGTAGGTAAAATCATCCAATGACAAATCCCGCCCTTAGGCGCAGCGGGAAGTAGTGTCAGACTCTGACTTAAAACCTACCCCATTCCTTCGTAGCCTATCGTGCCGGGGCCGGGCATTCCTTTCGGAAGTTAATCCATGACCCCAGTAGGCTTCGACCCTGCCTGCCTGCAGTTAGCAGGCTGGGCCTCTTCGGTGTGCTGACAGCTCCTTGAGGCGCGCAGGAACAGAACGCGCCGTCGACGACTTGGGCTCGGTCCGGTCGGTTACCGGACGATCGGACAGCGTGCTACCCACTGCACGCCGTCCGCAAGCCCGCGATCCTATGAGGGTTCCGTTTTTTTCCTTTTGAGGTACGAAACCCCAAAAAGGGGTCTTTCCTACCACTGCTAATCAAAATCTGGCAACAGACTGTAATTCTTAGACAGTTCCGGTACACGAAAGCTAGCTAGTTTCGTTATAAGTATGTAACCATTTTATGTATGTTTATTAATGTAAGCATTTGAAATGCAAATGGCCAAGGCCGAGTTCAAGGCCGTTGTACAAGGTCCAAGAATATTAAGGAGGAAAATGGTTATTGGCACGAAAGATATTGATGTTACAGATATTATTGATCTGGTCAAGTAATGACATGGGCAGCGTATTTTGCGAATTATATTTCGACAACCAAAGAACCACAATTCTTAAGGTACTTCCCGTTGACCTAGAACCCTGAAATTTGGCATGAAGAAAGGTCTCATAGCACCAGTACAAGAAAGAATCTGAAAACTGTAATTTTTTTGTAACGTTACAAAAAGTACCTTTTTTTGCGATTCGGACAAAAATCTTCGAAACTCAATTCGGGAACTGTTTTCATAGTTAAGTGTGGTGCTCAAGACCAGACGATGGCCCACCTATTAGAGTGCCCAAAGTGTCCTTACACCTGCACTTTGGAGGACCTCAAAAATGCCACTGATGCCGCTGTAAACGTGGCAACCTACTGGGCCCAAAAACTTTGAGGGAAAAGAAAACAATCGATACGATAAGAAGAAGATAGGTATGTGTTGACGTTGAGCTCCTTAGTACTCCAATGCTTGCACTGACTGGACAGGTCCACTCAAATCTGTATAGTTCTTTCCTCAAAAGACCATCTCAGACACTAATCTGTATGGTTCTCATACGATTTGACCGTTACATGTTTGCTATATGGACTTTAAAAGAGACTTTGACCCCTGAGTTTGTTTCGGTGTTTCTTCTCAGGGCAGTTAGCTAGGAAACACCGGCCTCATCTAGTCTAAACTGACAAAAAAAAATTGACGTGTAAAAAAAAGTGTTTTTGAAAAACCTATTTGCAAATAAATATCATTTAATTTAATTTAATAGTTTGTACAAAACGCTCAGTTTGCGAGTTCGACTCGCACTTGACCTGGTAAAAAATATCATTTATCATTTGACTGGCATTAACATCTGACTGGCCTGTTGGTCTAGTGGTTAGTGGCTCTGACTGCTATGCCGGAGGTCGTGGGTTCGAATCCCACCCAGAACAAATGTTTGTGTGATGAGCACGATCATTTGTTCTGTGTCTGGGTGTTATTTATCTATAATATGCATGTATTTAGAAATATATAAGTATGTGTATCAGCTGTCTGGTATCCATAACACAAGCTCTGCTTAGCTTGGGGCTAGACGGCGTTGTGTGATAGTTGTGGAAATATTATATTATTATATATTATTATTATATTATTTTCGTAAATCGTTGTCAAATGTTACTAATCTATAAATTGACATATCGAAACGGTTTTAATTTCACAAAAACGCAGTCACTCACAACTCACGTCGCCGCTCCACTTTCCCTCCCGTATATTTCCACGCACAGCTATTGTTTTTCACCGTTATTTATTGCAAAGTTTAGCATAGTACCTCTGTTTATTAGGGACCGGCCAGAAAGGGGACGAGCGTTTTGTTTTTAACAAAATACTCGTGAATCATTTGCAAGCAGTTCTGTTGCCATGTTTACTAAGTCATATTTGATAGCACGGTCACTCCGTTTAGCTCCGATGTTAAGGATCTGGGCTTAAATGTCGACACCTGTCTCGACTGGCGGAAGCAAGTTGCGAGTGTTAGTAGGAGGGTTACTGGAACGTTACGGTCGCTCTATCGGCTGAAAAATCTTCTTCCAGCTCACATAAAGGTACTGCTTGTACAGTCCCTGATTTTTCCTATTATCGACTATGGTGATGTGTGCTACTATGACCTGAATGCAGATCTCCTCAATAAACTTGACCGCCTTCTGAATAACTGCATTCGATTTGTCTTCAACCTTCGTAAGTATGATCATATTTCGGAACAGCGTTTGCTTTTAAAATGGTTACCTATACGTTAGCGTAGAGCACTAAGGGCCTTGACTACCCTGTTTTCTTTTCTGAACAAGCCTTCTTCTCCTTCTTATCTTACTTCTCAAATTGAATTCCTTTGCTCTGACCATAATAAAAATCTCCGATCTACGAATAATCGTTTACTGCGCTGTCCCTCACATCGCTCTGGGTTTATCCATTCTTCCTTTTTTGTACAGGCGATCTCTCTTTGGAACGCGCTCCCGTTGAACATCAGGATGGCTTCCAGTCCGTTCTCCTTTAAGGTAATGGCACGTGAACATATTCGCAGGAAACTGCTAGATTCATCGCAGCGTTGATTTGGTGGATTCGTTTCTCAAAATAATTTTGGTTATTTGTATGTATTTATATTTATATTTATTAGATATTGTATTAGTTTTCTATTTATTTTGTCTGTTTTTCATTAAGTTGCACCTATTACGTTATGTCTCTGCACCACCCTAAGGTCGACTGGTAGATAATGCCTACTGCATTAAGTCCGCCTTTGTACACTAGTGCATAAAGATTTTTAAATAAATAAATAAAACTGTGTTTATGTTATTGACCGAACCTATTTCGGTCTTGACCAATATGTCACCTGATGGTAAGCGATGATGTGGCCGACGATGGAGCACGCTTGCCTAGAAGTAACCTATTCACTCTTGGCTTAAGGCCTCCTAAGTTGTAGTTAGCAGGAAAAACCGACTCCGGCAGGGAATTCCACTCCTAAACTGTCTGCATAAATTCGGTGGGATTTCAAACTCAAACTCAAAAGCGTTTATTTCACATAGGCCTACATGGGCACAGAAAATGTCAGAAGCTAGCGCACGGTTCCAATTGGTCGTTTCCTATGGAGAAAAACCGGCAAGAAACTCCATGGTCGTCGATCGTTACTAACTAACCACCTACAGGTCATTGGACTCGGACAACTGAAATTTACTTAAAGAAATTAATTTCGTACATGCGTATATTAATTCGAGTTTTAGAAAAAAAGTACTTTATTTTTTAATTTTATCTTTACAAATCGATTGAGTTTCATGTACCGGATTGATCCTCCACGGGATTAAAACGATCAAAATTTAACTGTGTATATTATGGTCAATATTATTTAAAAAATAAAAATGGTGTTCTCTCTTATATTTGTGGATTTCCAGAGAATTAAAAGAGTTCAAAATGAGTAGAACTTTGCCTTAACCACTTGTTTCGGATTGGTCGATAAGTGTTTACCTATCCTATACGCCAGGGTCGCGTCTTTGTGACTAGACCCTCCATCTAAAGAAAGAAAGAAAGAAGAAAGAAAGAAAGAAGAAATAAAAAAGAAAGAAAGAAGAAAAAAAGAAGAAAGAAAGAAAGACGAAAGAAAGAAAGACGAAAGAAAGAAGAAAGAAAGAAGAAAGAAAGAAGAAAGAAAGAAGAAAGAAAGAAGAAAGAAAGACGAAAGAAAGAAGAAAGAAAGAAGAAAGAAAGACGAAAGAAAGAAGAAAGAAAGAAGAAAGAAAGAAGAAAGAAAGAAGGAAGAAATAAGAAAGAAAGAAAGAAGAAAGAAAGGAGAAAGAAAGAAGAAAGAAAGAAGAAAGAAAGACGAAAGAAAGAAGAAAGAAAGAAAAACATTTATTTGAGACTCCCACGGGACAAAAAAATATATACAAAACAATACAAAAACTAAAAATAGTTTAAAAAAAGAACAATAAATAAAAGAACACATCATTCAATCCCCACATCATCATCATTAGCATCATCATTATCATCATCTCATTTAGCTCTTCAATCTCCACAGGTCACAGAAAATTTAATGACATGGAGTATATGGTCGTGAATGTGCGACCCTGGCGGAATAAACGCGAGAAAGCTAGTCGGAAAAAGGAAAAAAAAATATGAATCTCCTGCAGGTGTCCAATGCACCTCCTAAGTTCATTCAACCTCACCTATATTTTAAATCAAACGTATCCATTAACACATATTTGCCAAACTACATGTATAAGAACAAAGAGAAAAATATTTTGTTTTATTCATACATTTTTGATATGCACATAAAAGTCGGAAATTATGTAAATATGGAGTAATGTATGGAAATTATTTCTGCAACCATTTGTTCGGTGTTGAATTTCTAATCCAAAGCTCTAAGGTAACTTATATTGTATTTTAATACCCACAAATTATAGAAAGGTGAACAGAGAGTCATTTATCATCATTACGTCATCACCCTTTTTTATTGTTAGGGTTTGGTACCGCAAAAGAAAAAAATGGAACCATTATAACATCATTTTTTTGTCCATCTGTCTGTGTCTGTCTGTCTTTCAAGACCTTTTATCTCGGGAACGCGTGGAGGTATCGAGTTGAAATTAATACTATATACACAAATCTGAGGTCTCTTGAAGTTGTGAAAAAATCAAACTTCTAAGGTACTGAAAAAACAAGATACAGCTGTTTATGTCGTAAAAAAACGTATAGGTATTTCGACACTCTCAAGGGAATCACAATTCAAAAGGTACTTCCCGTTGACCTAGAGCCCTGAAATTTGGCATGAAGCGAGGTCTTATAGCAGAATTATAGGAATAAATCTGAAAACTTTTTGGTAATTAATAACAAAAGAAAAATCTTTTTTCGATTCGGAAAAATCTTCCAAGACTTTATTTGGGAATCGAACTATTTACATACAAGTTAGTTTGTACGAAACCCTCAGTGTACGAGGCCGACTCGCTCTTGCCCAGTTTTTTAGATGCGAAACCACCAGGCCACCGGACGTACGGTGTTGCGCTATAGTAGTGGGCATCCCACCCATATGCACAAAAAATTATAGAAACGTATTTATTGCGCGTAAAGCTAAGGAGTGGAATTCCCTTCCGGAGACCGTGCTTTCTGATAGCTACAACCTGGGGATCTATAAATCAAGTCAAGAGTGAATAGGCTACTTTTAGGCAAACGAGCTCCATCGTCAACCATATCCTCACTTTCCATCAGGTGGCACTGTTCAAGCACGAGTCGATCTTACCTTATTATTCTTATTATTTATTTATTCAACCAGAACGAAAAAAATACCAATTACACTTACATATATCAGATACAAATTATGTAAAACACATTAAAGAAAATATAACATAAATATGTAACTAAACCATTCAGTCAGTATCTCCTTCCATTCATCAACGAATAAATCTAGTACTGTGGTGCTATTCTCTAAGAAAAAACAGCACTGCCGCAACGACGAACATCCAAATAGGATACATTGAATCCAATACATAGGTCCATTAGGTTGACAATCCAATGTATCCTATTTGGGTGTTCGTCGTTGAGGCAGCGCTGCATTTTCTTGGAAAATAGCATCACTGCACTGGATTCAAGGAGAGCGTTGAATGCGATTAATATCCGCGGAATGGGTAATTATTATATACCAATTCTTTTTGGTAAACGTAGCTCATAATTTAAAATAAATCGTTTTAAAAAACTATCTTAGTATTCTAGAAAAAAATGAACAGTACCACTTTACCTCAATAGACTATGTCCTGGAATAGCACATAGGATATTTTTTTATTCCAGGAATATGTTTCCTTGGAACCAGTTTTTTTTATGGTAGGTAAAATCATCCAATGACAAATCCCGCCCTTGGGTGGGGCGGGAAATAGTGTCAGACTCTTACTGACTAAAAACCTACCCTGTTCCATTCATTGCCTTCGTCCCAGGGTCCCGGGTGACATTTTCACATAACCTTTGGCCCCAGTAGGCTTCGGCCCTGCTGGGCCCCTACAGTTTACTGACAGATCCTTGAGGCGCGCGGGAACAGTGCGCGCCGTAGACGACTTGAGCTCGGACCGGTCTGTTACCGGACGATCGGACAGCGTGCTACCCATTACACGCCGTCCGCAAGCCCGCAGAAACATTGGGGTGGGTTTGAGTCCGTAAAGGTCTGACACGCTCTATTTTAGTGCGGGAGAAGTCATTGTATGATTTCCAATTTAAAAAAAAAATCGCCTGAGCTTTGGTTGAAATTTGGCACACAGGTAGACCGTGTACTGGAATAAGGACATAGTACTTTTTATACCAGGAGTTAGTTCCCTCGCGACAATTTTCTACTTTCACATAGACAAAGCCACTGGCCGAAGCTAGTATTAGAATAAATTCTCTTGGACAACGTATTTCATTTTGTCCGACATATTGCAGCTCTGAATCTTCATTATTCAAATAATATAATATTTGCATGCACTTTGCTCTTATATTTCTTCAGGAAAAGGAAATACTCTTGGGAGTACCACAGAGAATAGAATACCAGCGATTAGAGAAAGAGACTCCATTTTTTCCAAAGAAAGAATAGTCATTTAGTCATGAACAGTCCAAATTAGGTGAACTTTGAAGCAATAACTTAAGTTCTATAAAGTGGAATATCCGATTTTAGCAAATATCATTACTTCTTTCCCATACACTAAAAACAATATAAGCTTTCATTGATTTTCATCTGGTGAGCTATCGGTCAAGCGCGAAACTATTAACAATAAAAAATAACTAAAACGTTGAGTAGAACGCCATTTAGCGACAAGATGGCCACCTTTTTTATTCTTATTGGTGAAGGTTGAAACCCTTCACCCTAGAGCGAGAAAAGTCATGGGGTAATTTCCAACCTCAATAAAATAATAAAGTCACGGTTAATGTTGTCGTTATTTGTGACGTTATTTTTATTACACAGTTTTTTTTTATGTATTCGTTTTGTCATCAAACAGTCATAATACAAAAAAAAATAATAATTCTTATACTATTTCTTTCCTTACAAAAGACCTACCGTGCCGACAAAATGGAAAAATTATTCGTACAATTTATAAACTCCTAATAAGGAGGACGCGTTAGAAATATAAATATTTTTTTTATATTATAGAAATTAAGTTCACTGTACAAGCACATATTTTTTATTAAAACTAAGTGAAATGATAAAAAGAAAAACCTCTTCTCTCGATCCCCTTCGACTCGAAGTCTTAAATCACTACATAATAAAAAAAAAATCGCTTCCAGCAGTCTGTCTCTATGTACGCTTAGATCTTTAAAACTCCGCAACGGATTTTGATGCGATTTTTTTAAAAAATAGATAGAGTGATTCAAGAGGAAGGTTTATGTGTATAATACATACATAATTTATTTAATATCACCATTGCACCCGTGCGAAGCTGGGGCGGGTCGCTAGATAAGTGATATATCGACTTTTTAGCTCTTGTTACAGATATAGAATTTTATATTTATAACCGTCCGACTGAATCATTGATTCGTCTCAATAACTTATAACAGTTATAACCCAACAAAAAGATGTAGCATCATCTCTATTAAAACGCATACCCATTCGAATATAAACAATGAGTCAGTCTGACCAACTATTTAATATTAAAAGTATTTGCTTGTCTGTCAGTAGGTATGCTATCATGGCTATCATCGTTGGCTGTCAGCAACTCACACAGTTTGTACTGGAAGTTAATTCTTGGAATGTTTGCTCGTAAACTATGATGGGAGGGCCTAGTTACCAGTAGCGTAAATAGTATTTTATGCGCCCGGTGCCAGTTTCCGAAATTGCGCCCCTAAAATGTCGTAAGTCAAATAATTAATTTTAATTTAGGTGTCATCAAGGCTAGAGTGAATAGGGTCTTAATAAACTAGTGCACCTCAGTATCAACATTGCGTCACTGCTTACCATCAGGTGGGATCGTAGTTTAGTTTATATCAATCAAAAAAGTTCGAGTTGGGTAAGTTATCCGCCCAACGCAGGTCTTCACCGGACCTGAGTGTTTCGAGAAGTACCTGTTTAAGCACCTGTTTCTGACCTGGTGGGAAGAATAGCTCGGGTGTCACCATTGTGCGGATCGCTCAGAGCTTACTTGAAGCATAAGGTGGAATAGGGTGGAAGTAAGCACCGCTTCGGATGCCCCGCTGTGTCCTTGTAGAGGCGATACCAACTTAAGCTACTGACCCTGGTTCAGAGGTAATTGGAAACAGTAACCTCTTTTTGATGAAATGAATAATAAAAACTTGGCCTTGGTTTGGTCATTTCTGCGCCCCGTCAGTATCTGCGCCCGTGGCCGCCACTGGCACCGACACCTACTTAGTTACGGCACTGTTAGTTACTAGGATTAGTCATGGCTGAAAATTCGGACTTCATTGCTAAAAATAATTGTTTTATAGAGGCCAATGGCCTAATATACTGAAGGGTTAATGCCGTTAATGGACACGTTAGAGTTTTATAGAAATTTATTGAAACTTAAAACGGATGTAGGGAAAGGTCTTTTTGACACACTTATCTCCACCATTTTTAAGCACGCAAGTTACTGTTTTTCGCACTAGTGCGGAAAAGTGCGCGAGTTCGCCCCGCCATAATTTATTACATTTTAAGTATCAGGTTGGGCACTAAGCGATCCCCAAGTGTATTTTTTTAATTTTTTTCTAACTGTAGGGCAATAATATGGTGATCGACTCACTGCAAAGGTAGTGCATTGGTATTAATATCTACGCACATACAAACACGCTATAGTGACGTAACAATATAAAACAAAATATAAAAGTATTAAAAACAAACCTAATTTAATTAACAAATCTAATAATGAAAATAATAATGGACTCAGACCGAGCTAGACGCCCTGGATAGGCGGGTCCGTACATTGCTGACCGCAAATCGGATGCATCACCCACGATCATCGGTGATGAGACTGTACATCCCGCGGAAGTGTGGAGGTCGGGGCTTTTTGAACGCAAAGACTCTACACAACCGTGAGGTGTGCAACCTCAGAGAATATTTTCTCAAGACCGACGTGGGTATGCACCGCGATGTGGTCACAGTGGATAAGGGACTCACCCCGTTGTCCATGGCTAAAGAGAACTGGCGCAAACCTGTGGTACTTACTACTGATGACCGCAAGGAAGTATGGAAAGGCAAGGAGCTCCATGGACGCTTTTACCGGACTCTTCATGAGCCCGATGTAGATTTCACGGCGTCCGTGGCCTGGTTACGTTTCAGTGACCTCTTCGGAGAAACTGAAGGTTTTGTATGTGCGATTATGGACGAAGTTATTCTAACGAACAACTACCGGAGACATATTATGAAGGACGGGACGGTTGACGTGTGTCGGGCATGCCATCGACCGGGTGAGTCCATCAGACATATTATCTCTAGTTGTTCTCGTCTGGCTAACGGCGAGTATTTGCACAGACATAACCAAGTAGCCAGGATTATTCACCAGCAACTTGCTTTGAAGTACAACCTAGTGGATTCTGAGGTACCGTATTACAGGTATGTGCCCGACCCAGTTCTCGAAAATGACCATGCCACGTTGTACTGGGATCGGTCTATCATCACTGACCGGACTATTGTAGCCAATAAGCCGGATATAGTGGTGGTAGACCGATTAGCGCGCCGCGCAATGATAGTCGATGTCACCATCCCACATGACGAGAATCTCGTGAAAGCTGAGAAAGAGAAACAAATCAAATATCTCGACTTAGCACACGAGGTTGTCGACATGTGGAATGTGGACACGGCTGTCATTGTGCCGATTGTCGTGACTGCCAACGGCCTTATAGCCAAAAGCTTCGACGACCATCTGTCGAAGCTATCGTTGCGTGGTTGGATCAAGGGCCTGATACAGAAGGCAGTACTCCTCGATACGGCTCGCATTGTGAGGAGGTTCCTGTCTCTGGAGCCCTAACCACCGGTAGCTTGGACCCTGCTCCCGACACCGGCGGACTACTGTTTTTTTATATTTTTAAATGTTTTTTTATACGTTTTTTAGGAAATATTTAAAAATTATAAAAGACATGTATAAATAATTAATAAAGGGAAAAATAATAATAATAAAAAAAATTATACCTAATTATTTATTTGATTATTTATTAATATATATGTATAATTATACATTATTAATAAACCAAAAATAATAAATTTTAATGCGGACTAAAATTGATTCAGCAATCAATTCCAAATATACTACTTTCATGATGTGAGTTTATTTTACACGTTGTTTAGTTCTAACTCCTCACCCACAGGTACGTCTCGCACTTGACCGTTAGATATTTTTACCTCGAGTACGGCCATGTGTTGGGCACACCGCTACATCAAAGAACAAAAGAATTAGCTTCATGAAGAAAGTTAAAATAAATCTAAAGATACAGCGGGTTGCTTTTTTGACCGGTTTGTTATATACAATTTTTTTAGTGATTTAAACTGGTGTTTGACTCGAGATCTCACCTGTACCTCTACCATGAGTTTTAAGCAATAGTATTCGTCGCTACTCGATATCGACGCCTTAAATATTTTGTATGGCAAATTTTGGTTCTGCTCTTCCGCTAGAGGCGCTGCAAAATTTGCCATACAAAATATTTACGGCGTCGATATCGAGTAGCGACGAATACTATTGCTTAAAACCCATGATAGAGGTACTGATGGTAAACAGTGATGCAATCGATGATGGTGAACTATGTGGTTCTTTTTTCAAAAGACCATCACAGACTCCAATGTGCATGGTTCTCATATATGTTTTGACCGTAATGTTTGCTGTATGGACTTTAAAAAAGACTTTGACCACTGAGTTTGTTTCGGTGTTTCTTCTCAATGTAGTCAGCTAGGAATCACCGGTTTCATCTAGTTTAAATTGACGAAAAATTTTACTTGTAAATGTGATTTTTTTATACGTATTTGCAGAATAAATATCATTTATCTACATTCATAATAATGTAGGTACTAAAATCCGATCCCCTTGAAACTACCTCACAATGTAAAATCTGGAACTTGTCATTGTATTCGCTAATGAGCACCGCGACAGCTCTCAAACAATGCGGCTGGCAGTGAGCCAGAAACCTACGACAGACTATAAGGCAATAAAGTCATGTCGAAATCTGCAGTACGATTCTCTATGGCTCACTTAGATCTTCACACAAGCTACCGCGTACCAGGGGATGTTATGAAGCTCCGTAATCATAACCACAACTATCAATTATCCCAAATAAAAAATAACCGTAACCGATATAATAGCTAATAGCTTCGGATCATAATCATCATCATCAGCCTTTTAATGTTCTCACTACTGGGACACAGGCCTCCTCTCTAAGAGAGGGAATGGGCCGTAATCCACCTCGCGGGCCCAGTGCGGGTTGGTGAATGTCACATGTCTTCGAATTTTTGGTTCTAGGACATGCCGGTTTCCTAACGATGTTTTCCGTTACCGTTTTGAGAGCAGTGGTGATGAAATAAATTACACAAAGTATTGCGCCTGGCTGGGTTTGAACCTGTGACATACAACTCGTAAGTCGGGGCCGTTACCACTCGGCTACCACTGCTCGCCAAAGCACCAAAACTTCGGATAGTTTGGAATATAAACGGCTTATTTTTACGTGGGAAAATCATCCAGTAACATCTCTTGCCCTTGGGCGGAGCGGGAGATTGTGACAGACTTTTACTGACTAAAAACCAACTCCAGTTCCTTCTTTGCCTTTCATACCGGGACCGAAGCTTCCTTCCAGAAATCGATCCTTGGCTCCAGTAGGCATAATAACAAAATGATTGTACTGCCGAACATTGTATTGACAATAAACCACAAAATTTTGGTCATTTTAATCCCGCAGAGGGTCGATTTGGTACATGAAACACTATCGATTTATATTTTGTACATGCGTAAATTAATTCAAATTTAAAATAAATTACTTCGTTTTCAATTTTCTCTGTACAAATCGATAGTGTTTCATGTACCGAATCGACCCTCTGCGGGATTAAAACGACCGAATTTAACGGTGTATATCACGGGTTTAAGCTACCGTTCCTCATTCATTCACCTTTCAAGAACTCTTACAAAATAGGTAAGTTTCATTCAAACCCCTGCCTCGTTTTATTTGCTCCCTTTTTCACTAAAAACAAATGTGAACCGCTATAGATTTATTTAAGGGCCTACTGTAACGATTTGCTTTAGTCATTTATATTGGTTTCGGGTTTTCTCCTGAATCGATAATGTCATCAATCTTTTCAGTCGAGCCTTTCATAGGTTTGTATTGTGTAACCTTTCTTTTTCAGCTTTAATTTTCGCCGACTACTTTGCCTGTTTATTAGTTAGGTTAGCTTAAGGGCCGGTTCTAGTCACTGTTTTTTTTTTTTTTGTATGAACTTCACTCGGGATTATGTCGTCTTCGCGGCCCCAAAACAGCGGTTTTATTCTTATATTAAAAAAGACAACAACTATTCAAGATTCTTGTTCTTGCGAAGCGCTTTTAAATAACAAGCTTAATTTTGTTTTGTAACTTTCAAATAGTTCCGTAACGTAATCTCGTAGATAAATACGTTTTAAATCGTAAATTAGGGTCAGATTCGCGATTTTTTTTTATCGAGCCAACTAATTTATATCGTGTTTTCATTTTTGCCAAGCCCTTGGCCATATAATCAATTTTAATAAAATAAATTTTCATGGTGTTCTCTTTTATATTTGTAGATTTCCATAGGTTTAAAAAAGGTCAAAATGAGTAGAACCGGGCCTTAAGGTATAGGCACTCACGGTGCTAAAAGTTTATTAATTCATGATCACCAGAGATCAAAATAGTGTTGGAATCTTATTGTTTGGATAAGGTTTTCAATTGATCTGACACTTGCTGTCGTGTGTGACAGCTGATATTTTAAGGTTAGAAATAACTGTCGTCTAAATGGCGTTAGTTTTGGTATACTTACAATCAATTTTTTTTTTAAGTGGTGCATTAAATAATTCTACCATTCAAGATTTTTTTGCCTTTTAAAAAACAAGGTTTATTATTTTTTGTAACTTTCAAATATTGCTGTGACGTAATTTCGTAAACATAACTACACGTTTGAAATCGTAAGTTAGATTAGGTTTTTTTATCAAGCCAACTAATTTATATCATGGTATGTATTTTGCTCGGCGGTTGCTCATATAGTCAATTTTATTAAAATAAATTTTCATGGTTTTCTTTTTTATATTTGTGAATTTCCAGAGGCCACGTTCTACTCATTTTGAACTTTAAAAAAAAAAACAAAATGAGTAGACCCTGGCCTTAAGGGTCTCAGTAGCTGCTGCAGCAGCGCCAGCATAGGTAGAGTGTTTGTGGTGAGGCCTTGACTGGAAGTTTGTAACATAAGTCTTAAACCCCGGAATAATAAACATGAAAATTAAATGGCAACCAAACTCTTAAGATATTACAAAGTATCTTCAAATATTAATACATAGTAATAATTGTAAATAGTCTGAATTTCCATTCTTATTTTTACGAATAGATTAGGTAGCCATTTTTAGGGTTCCGTAGCTCATAAAGACAAAGTGAACCCCTTATAGGATCACTTTGCTGTCCGCCTGTCTGTCTGTCAAGACCCTTTATCTCGGGAACGCGTAGAAGCATCAAGTTGAAATTAAAAACATATACTCAAGTCTCTGGTTGCTTGAAGCTGTGAAAAAAATAAACTTCTAAGTTATTGACAAAAAAGATACGGCCATTTATGTCGCAAAAAAACGTATATTCCGACACTTTGAAGGACATCAAAATTCATAGGGTACTTCCCGTTGATCGTCTTGTAGCATAAATTGTAATTGTATAGGATAAATATAGACCAAAATCTATTTATTTTTAATCTATTTTTATAGTTAGGTCTTGTATACATTCTTAGTTTAGTTTTTATGTACAGAGGTTTAGTATAAATACTTAGTAAATATTTAAGTTTCTTTTGTTTCTGTATTTATTTTACACATTTCCGGTGGACTAGCAGGCATTCTATACAATCCCTAGCAATTGTATACATTTCCTAAGTATGTAATGAACAATAATATTCATAATTCGAAGTGAGGAGGGATGGCAGGTGGTCGCCTCCTTCTGCGAAGCAGTAATGCTAGCAAAGGAGGTGGCCGCACGCGAGAGGCAACGGCCCTCACGCCCCAGCCCCCGCGGAGATCCCGATTCCGATTCCGATCCTGATTTTCAGCCAATGTGGGCGCGGGCTTGCGGACGGCGAGCTATGGGTAGCTCGCTGTACGACCGTCCGGTAACCATCCGGACCGAGCCCAGGTCGTCAACGGCGCGCACTATTCCCGCGTGCCTTAATGAGTTGTTAGCAAACTGTAGAGGCCCAGCCTGCTAGCTGCAGGCAGGCAAGGTTGAAGCCTACTGGGGCCAAGGGTCTGGTTCTTAAAGGAAAGCTCGGCCCTAGTATGAAAGGCAACGAAGGAACGGAGTGGATTTTTAGTCAGTAAGAGTTTGACACTATCTTCTGCTCCGCCCAAGGGCGGGAGATGTCATTGGATGATTTTACCCACCACCAGAAAAAAATATTCTATATATTGCCAAGGAATTGTATAGAATGCCTGAATTATACAGGTAGCTGGTGATAAACATATATAAAATAAACAACAGTAATAAGAAATTTAAATATTAAATACCTAATAACTATGCGTGACGACCTATACATATGAATCGGCGGCAGCGATCTCTCTCGCCGGGCCTTGGTTCAGGCCATGGTCCGTAGTGAGGAGGGATGGCAGGCAGTCGCCTCCTTCTGCGAAGCAGTAATGCTAGCAAAGGAGGAGGCCGACCGCATCAGGCAGAGGCAACGGGGCGCTCGCCCCAGCCGCCGCCGGGATGCCGATCCCGATTTCCGGCCACCGCAGGCCCGGGCTTGCGGACGGCGTGCAATGGGTAGCACGCTTTCCGATCGTCCGGTAACCGACCGGACCGAGCCCAAGTCGTCGACGGCGCTGTTCCCGCGCGCCTCAAGGAGCTGTCAGAACACCGAAGAGGCCCAGCCTGCTAACTGCAGGCAGGCAGGGTCGAAGCCTACTGGGGTCATGGGTTTATTTCCGAAAGGAGTGCTCGGCCCCGGCACGATAGGCTACGAAGGAACGGGGTAGGTTTTTAGTCAGTAAGAGTCTGACACTACTTCCCGCTCCGCCCAAGGGCGGGATTTGTCATTGGATGATTTTACCCACCACCAAAAAAAAATGTATTCTGTATATTGCCAAGGAATTGTATAGAATGCCTGAATTATACAGGTTGCTGGTGATAAACATATATAAAATAAACAACAGTAATAAGAAATTTAAATATTAAATACCTAATAACTATGCGTCACGACCTATAAGTACATATGAATAATCCTGGTTGTCTAACGGTAAACAGAATGCATTAGATTTTATATGATCACAACAATGTCACATGTTTCTCAAATTTATGAAGAGCTGGGAATTATTAATAGGAACACGTAAACGCGTTGTAAAGTTAGGATCGCAGTTCATAAATATATAATGATTGCTGATTTATAAATAAGAACATAAACCATCAATGTTGACTGAATATTATGTAGGTTATTATGTCAGGTTGAGCAGTGGTGGCTGAGTGATAACTGCCCCGACTTACGAGTGGTAAGTTGCGGTTTTAAACCCAGCCTTATGTGAAAATGTCACCAAGGGCCCTGGGACAAAGGCAAGGAATGGAACAGGGTAGGTTTTTAGTCAATAAGAGTCTGAAACTATCTCCCGCCCCACCCAAGGGCGGGATTTGTCATTGGATGATTTTACCTACCATAAAAAAAAGCCTGACACATTACTTTGTGTAATTTATTTCATCACCACTGCTCACAAAACGGTGAAGGAAAACATCGTGAGGAAACTAGCATGTTCTAGAAACAAAAATTCGAAGACATGTGACATCCCACCAACCCGCACTGGGTTCACGTGGTTGATTACGGTCCATTCCCTCTCCTAGAGAGGAGGCCTGAGTCCCAGCAATGGGAACATTTTAAGGCTGATACTATGCTATGCTATGTCAGAAATAAAACGAAAAATGTTGTCGCTAAACCTCGTCGGTCGTAGTACCTATTCCACGCGCGCCAGCAAAGCAAATCGTAGAAGCCCGGCAGGATCAAAGCCTACTGGGGACATGGGTTATGAGGACATGAGTGGCAAAGAAGGAACAGGAGTGGGTTTTAGTCATTTTAAGTCTGACATCTACACCCAAGAGTGGGAGAAGTCTTCACCCACCGAAGACCTACCTAAAAAAAGGACCTAATTCTAATTCTGAAGGACGAGGGAATAAACCAATTAGTATAAAGAATGTTTTTTTTTAAGTTGATATTTATCAAATATATTCTCCTGCTCTGGGTGGAGCAACCCTCTTGCTCCAACCAGAGCAGATATTAGAGTATTAGATTTTTGCTGACTGATCTGCATGTGTTCCTTCAGTTTCACAAAGGGGCCGCGGTGACATACACACATGCGGTTGAATAATGCATTTAACTACACTTTTGGTCTCACTTGCATGAGGTTCTAAGTTCGATTCGAGGTTTTAAAGCTAGTTGCTTCTTCTATCGCAATCCAACGCGATGTTTAATGAAGAGGCAACGCGAAAAAAGAGAGATAATGTCTGAAAACTCTGTTGGCTTTTTTTTTTTTTGGTGGTGTGTAAAATTATCCAATGACATCGCCCGCCCTTGGGCGGAGCGGGACATAGTGTCAGACTCTTACTGACTAAAAACCTACCCCATTCTTTCGTTGCCTATCATACCGAGGCTGAGGCTTCCTGTCAGAAACAAACCTTTGGCCCCAATAGGCTTCGAATCTGACTGCCTGCTAGCAGCATAGGACTCTACGATTTCCTGACAACTCCTTGAGGCGCGCGGGAACAGTGCGCGCCGTCGACGACTTGGGCTTGGTCCAGATGGTTACCAGACGGTCGAACAGCGAGCTACCTATTGCTCGCCGTCCGCAAGCCCGTGCCTACGTTGGCTGGAAATCAGGATCGGAATCAAAATCCCCGCGGCGGCTGGGGCGTGAGGGCCGATGCCTCTCGCGTGCGGCTTCTCCCTTTGCTAGCATTATTGTTTCGCAGAAGGAGGCGACCGCCTGCCACTCCTCCTCGCTTCGGACCATGACTTGTACCAGGGCCGGTACGAGAAATAACCGCGCGGTAATTTCGTGATTTACTCGAATATTTTACAAAACTTGTCCCACTATTTAGTACTACGTATTCTTGTACTAATTTCCTCCCAATCAAAAGGCCAAGCAATCACCAAACTCCAGTCCACGAAAATCCGTCAGTTATGCGAGAGTGGTACCCAATTGATGCAGCTGTCTGTACAACATATTCAATCTTGGACAAAAGTTTTTTAAAAATACGTTTCGAGAATAAGAAGTCTATCCTATTGAACATTATTCGGTTTTGGGTCAAAGATATTGCTGCATGAGCGCCTGCAGGTTGTAAGGGCCCAATTGAAGGGTCCAGGTAAGGGTTGGGTCCAAAAGGGTAAGTTACAGAATGGGCAATGGACTAACGATCAGTTACTACCCGACACGAATTCGATATTTTTAACTGACTTGAAATTAAGGACAAGTTTGAGAATTTTTGTGTATTTTTTGTTACCTTATTTACTTCAACTTAGTTACTTCATCTGTACTAACCACAGATATAGATAGACATATATAACGCATCACGATCTGTATGAAAACTAAGCGTGCCATTTTTTGACTACCTAAGTATTATGAGGTCACAAGCACTATTTAGTGAAGACGCCGCCGCGTACGGCGTCCCCCTCGCTCCACCCCCACACCAACAGCACAATTAACCATTTTTATATTTTTAACTGCACCCGACTAGCGCTGTACTCCGATGCAGACTGAGCGCGAAAGTGACCACTTACGATTTTTGTACGTAAGCTAGGCACGCGAAGTAGTTGCTCCTGCGTTATCTAGGTATATCTATATCTGTGGTACTAACCGATATCCGTGGTACTAACAGTACAAATTTAAAATTTCATACCATTTGATTTAATTTAATTGTATTCCAGTAAATAAGACTCTTCCGTTTGACTTTTATTGTGTTGTGCGTGTTTTGTTTATTACTGTTGGATAATTAAAGGAAAATTGACTTTGATGAAATAAATGTCTTCAATTCTGGTTCCACAATAGTTCGTTATTACTAACTACGTACGAGTACTATGTATGTGTCGAGGCAGGGCGGTGTAACGCAAGCGACTGGCGAGCCTTGCGCTCGCGCTCCCGTATTTCGTCAAAATCGCGGTTACCAAGCCGCCACATCACACCACCACTTTCTCCAAAAAAATTTTTACGATTTTTTTTGTGTATTATATATTTCCTATTTTAATATAATTTAATTCATGTAATGTAATTATCAATTGTCATTTTTTATTTCTTTCCGCGATATTTTTTTGTGTTTTTATTAAGAAGAGAGTTTACAAGAATTGTATTCATAATTATACATAATAATATTATTTATTTATTCATGTACACACAAACACATAAAAACGAGAAAATCAAATACAGATAGAAGAGTACAAAGGTACTGCTTATTTCTAGCGATTTTTTATTTTTATTTATTGTATTATATTTTGATCATTTATAATTTGCATAGTGATTTTAATCTAGATTTCAATTTTTAATTTGATATTCATTTCGGATTTCTAATTTAGTTGTAATATTAATTTCAATCAATAATTTTACTTCCTAATTATTTTGCTCTTATTTTATTGTTGGTAATTTTATACATATAATATACATAGGTATAATATACCTCGTAGCATGTTATTTTTACTTTTATATGGCATGCGGTGCTAACCTATAAGAAATTGTATTTATATAATTATTTTTCAGTGTTTAAGATTGTTGGTTTGCCAATAAAAATTAATAAATTACTGTCATTTTTTTTTCTTTGACATTTTATCTAATGATGATGAGAAGAGCTAATCTTATGTGTTTTAAAATTAAAAGTTTTATGTTAATGTAGTGACTGTCGTTAAATAGTGTTATTAAATGTACCTATAAATTTCTAGTGCATAATAATATAATAATAACGATAGTGACGATCCCTTATAAAAATAAAAATGTATTTTTATATATTCACCTGAAAAACTACTACACTGATTTAATTAAATCTTTTTCAATAATATAACGCTACTGTATCACTCAGTGGTATAATCTAATGGATGGAGTAGGACAACCATTACAATTGTATTACACATAATTGTATTTACAATGTAAGTACAATTTAAAAAAAAGTTGATCATAAAATGCCAACAAAGAATCTAAAATGACTTAGGGCTGATTTCATCATTCAATATAAAAACTTAGTTCAACTAAACTGAGCTCAACGTAATCTAGTTTAAAGACCCGTGTCGTAAACAAGGGCGACAACAAAAGAATTGAAACTGAGTTTAGCGTAAACTAGGTTCAATTCATCGCGGTGAAACGCAAAATGAAGCTATAATCTCGATTAGTCGATCAAACTGGGTTTTATTTGAACGAATCGCGATTAGTTTATTGGTGAATTTGTGATTTAATTAAAAATAATAATAATAACTAGATGCAAGTAATTCCTAATTGGCAAACCCTGATTGGCATGAAGCACAAATATAGAAATAAATCTGAAAACTAAAAATTTGTAGTAACGTCATAAAAAAATATCTACATTTTTTCCCTTGAGAGTGTCGAAATGAACGTTTTTTGCAGTATAAACGGCCGTATCTATTTTTTTGTTCCGGTCTTGACAGACAGACGGACAATAAAGTGATCCTACAAGGGTTCCGTGTTTTCCTTTTAAGGTACGGAACCCTAAAAAAAAAACATGGTAAGGTTCAACTCTAACATCGTCATCATCATTTCAGACGAAAAACGTCCACTGTTGGACATAGGCCTCCCCCAAGTGTCACCATAATTACTGATCCTATGCATCTCGTATCCAACGGATTCCTGCGACTCTCATCGGGTCATCGGTCCACATTCTGGGAAGTAATTTATACAAACTTACTTTAGAAACTAGAAAACAAAAAAAAAACAGAAACTTTCCGCTACAAGATGCTTTAAAAATTAAATACGAAACAATATCTAAACCATCCTGTATATACCGGGCCCCCCAATAAAGTAGAGCTGCGCGGACGCACCGAAATCGTTCATCGAACTCGGCACATCTGTTTCGTTGTGCACGAGCCACCGGCACGGCCCGACCCTGCCCGACAGACTGTCTCGAGTGTGCACCGTGCTTCATAATTGATGCAACCTTGGTAAATCTAACTTTGAATTATGAAAATGTATGTTTATGATAAATATTTGAAAGTCTCTGTTTTCTGATAATTACAATCTGGAGGTGTTTAAGGTATCTTGGTAAGCGTGCGATCGATCTCATACCTAATCATAATCACTACATACTCGTAGTATAAAACAAAGTCGCTTCCCGCTGTCTGTCCCTATGTATGCTTAGATCTTTAAAACTACGCAACGGATTTTGATGCGATTATTTTTAAATAGATAGAGTGATTCAAGAGGAAGGTTTATAATATGTATAATACATGCATAATATAATTAATATCACCATTGCACCTGTGCGAAGCTGGGGTGGGTCGCTGGTCTTATATCTTATATATAAAAATGAACAGCTGTTCGTTAGTCTCGCTAAAACTCGAGAACGGCTGGACCGATTTGGCCTTGAAATATTCGTGGTACTCCAGGAAAGGTTTAAACGGTGAGAAAATTTGGAAAAATTCACCAAAAATAAAATCTGTATCACAATATTCATAGACTATTACACGGTACGAAGTTTGCCAGTTCAGCTCGTACAGGACCTTTTTTAATTTTTATAAACCAGTGCTTGACTGCAATTCCAACTCTTTTTTATTATTGATAGGTTCGCGCTTAACCGCTATCTCACCTGATGTTAAGCGACGATACGGTCGACAATGGAGCGCGCTTACCTCGAAGAAACCTATTCACTCTTGACTTAAAGATTCCCGGGTTGTAGCCATCAGGAAACACAGACTCCGGCAGGGAATTCCACTCCTTAGCTAGGTAAGCAGTGATACAATCGTTGATGCGCACTAGTATATTAGGAGCCTATTCACTCTAGCCTTGAAGACAACTAAATTAAAATCGGACGGGAAGACCACAGCAGGCAAACTATTCCAGTCCTTCGATGTACGCGGTATAAACGACGAGGCAAAACGCTTAGTCCGGATCGTAGAAGTTTCTACAACATAAGGGTTGATATTCGCCGTACGTCGGGTTGTCCGATGGTAGAACTGAGATGGCGGAATTAAGTCAGGCAATTCCCGCGCACACTCTTCAAAATGCATCCTGTAATATAATATTAACCTAATGATATAATATTCCATAACTTTCTCACAACGGCGTTTAGACTCAAACTCAGCAGAGCTTGCAGTATGAGTACTAATGAATACTTACTATTTTTATTTATTATATTTCTTTTTCAATGATATAAAGCATTGCTTGACTGCGATCCCAACTGGTGGTAAGTAGTAACAATTAAATTAGAAATTTACTTGTTCAACTAACGTATTGGCGAAGGCGATCCTAGATTATAATCATCATCATCAGCCTTTTAATGTTCCCACTGCTGGGACTCAGACATCCTCTCTAGGAGAGGGAATGGGCCATAATCCACCACGCGGGCCCTGTGCGGGTTGGTGAATGTCACATGTCTTTGAAATCCGAGATAATAGATTAGTGTAAATCATTTTAAAGATTCCCAGCTTATAACTATCAGGAAACATAGACTCCGGCAGGAAATTCCACTCATTAGTGGAAGATACGTAGAATGAATGTGAGGTCGTTATTAGAGATCCTCAAACTCTTGACTTAGAGATCCCCCGGTTGTAGCTATCAGGAAACACAGGAACTATCTGGAAACACAATGAAATCCACTCCTTAGTTGTACGCACAAAAAACGTACATCCATTCCCATAACGTTTTTGCCTTCTTTCACTTCCCAAAAACAATTACAAAAAAGACAATTTAATTCCGGCCCCATCCTGTATACGGGCCCCAATAAAGCGCCCGCGCCGAAACCGTTCATCGAACCCAGGACATCTGTTTCCTCGCGGCGCACGCGTACGGGCCACGCACTGGCTCGCTCATTCATCGCTCGGTTTTGTTGTTTAAAAAAAAATTACGAGACTTGCTTTCAAACTGTTTTTAAAGAAGAGGGTGTGGGCAGAAACGTGTTGTTTGAATTTGTAGCGACATCTATAGCGTTACATAAGAACTAAACTACGAAATCCTGCATCGTGCAATTAGGCACTGAGCTCACGAAGCGGTTTTCTCCCGCGGCCGCCGCTGCAGAGGAAACGGCTATTTTATTTCAAAACTCACAATACAGTAGATTCGCAGCCGCCGCCGCCGCCGCGGTTGCTGCGATTTTCGACCGCAAGCTGATAGAGCGTGGTCGCCGAGGCGGCAGCAGGCGACCGCTTCTAACACTCGAATTAATATATGTATGTACGAAATTAATTTCTCTAAGTAAACGAGTCAATGACCTTATAGGTAGTTGTCGGTCGTTGCGTACTAACTACCTACAGGTCATTGAACTCGCCCAGCTGACGTGTACTTAAAGAAATTAATTTCGTACATGCGTAAATTAATTCGAGATTTTTTAAAAAGTACTTCATTTTTTAATTTTATCTTTACAAATCGATAGTGTTTCATGTACCACATCGACCCTCCACGGGATTAAAACGATCAAAATTTATCGGTGTATATTTGCATTCTACAGAAATTGTACAAAAGCCCAAAACCACACATCGTGCATTTGCCCAAACCAGACACAAACCACATCTGGTGGGAGGATCCTCTCTTTTAAACTGAGGTTTACGGGATTTTGCACTCTGTCCCCCATTACTCCAAAAGTTTTAAAATGACAAATCTAATTTTGTTTATTCACAGGAGTAAAAATACTGCAGAAAAAGGCGACCACCTGCCATTTCTGCCCGCAGGGTAATTTTGGTAATGGCTTTTTGATTATTTTTTTGTTGTACGAGTATAAAGACTTATTTTTTTTTTACTAAGTATTATAATATCTTTTTGCAACTAGACAATATGTGGAATCATTGAAATAGACGCGATCTCGCTAATATGGAGCTTAGAATTTTATTGTAGTGTTGATTACCTCAGCGATGTTTGCCAAGCAGGTTGACTTGATGCGTTTGCTGCCAAATACTACTGTCATTCATACTGTAATGTTAAAAAAAATAACTATTCATAAGAAGACATGGGTTAAAGGACTTAGTATCCAATTCCAAGTCAAAAACATTAAAAAGAAAAAAAAAACAAGAAAAAAGCGGCCAAGCGCGAGTCGGACTTGCGCACTAAGGGTTCCGTACCATTACACGTCTAGGTAAACAACAGAACAACTACAAAATAGGCAAAAAATGGCGTTTTTTGTATGGGAGCCCCCTTTAAATATTTATTTTATTATAATTTTATTATTACAATTGAGAATTTTGTGAATATTTTAAGTGCCTACCTGTTGCCATTATTGATATCGAGCAAAAAAGGGCAAAAAAATCGCGATTGTTGTAAGGGACCCTGTCATAAATATTTATTTTATTTTGGTTTTAGTATTTGTGGTAAGCGGCAACAGAAATACATATAATATGTGAAAATTTCAACTGTCTATAAAACTGTTTATAGCTATCGCGGTTCTTGAGATACAGCCTGGTGACAGACAGAAGGGCAGAAAGCGAATTCTTAGTAATACTGTCCCGTTTTTACCCTTTGATAAAGGAACCATAAAAACCGCTGTTTCAAACTCAACATTACATTTTTATTTCTCTCAAAAACTTATCTTTTTTCTACAAACTCCAATTTGTACTGTAAATTTACGTTTTTGTATAAAAACAATGTTATATCTTAAAATTTTAATTACCTACCTTCATTTATACTAATTGGAATACCATACAAAACCTATGAGAAATCAGATTCACAGCACGATGTTATCAATAACAACTTGATGTATGGACTTCCTCTCGCGATTATCTATTCTATTTATAAGTAAATGAGAATGAAATAATGAATGGAAATAACGGAAGGCATTAAGCATCAGCTGTTTTATAGTTGCATCCCACACAGACATAGCTACATTGTTATTGCAGGTACTAAACCAGTGTTTCTCAACCTTTTATTGACCTAGGTTCACTTTGAATCTTGGTCTATAACATAGACCAAAATCCCAGAGCTGCCTGACATACTTAACTTAAGCGTCTATTACACCACTCGATATTCTGCACAAGTTACACAGACTGTCTTAAAGTTTACTTCCGAGTAAGACAGTCTGACCCTTATTAGGTACACTATGCGACGTCATCAAAACCGGTCTTGATATCGAGTGGTGTAATAGATCCTTTATAGATGAAACCTTAGGTTCTCAGTAGCGACTCATGTGCTTTGAATACCTGTGTGCTTGTGGAGGCCCCTCTTGGTGGCCCTGGGCAGGTACCAGGTGAGAAAGGGAACTAAAAATAAGAGTTACTTTACTTCATTTTTTATGACTGATTACTATATATATTTTGTAAAATGTTATTCTAAAGTAGTATCATAAGCAGAGGTCAGAGTAGGTAGATTGATTTTATATACTTGCGTCAAGATATTATAATAATATGGACATGCCATTTTATCCATAATGTGCGGGAAGTACTGGAAAAAGTTCCGGGATTGGAATTATGGACTAAAATAAAATAAAGCGTCATACTGTCAAGCGTCATTTCTAATACAACAGTAAGGGACAAAATACGGTGTAACTATTCCAAGGTATTTTTGTATAAAATAAAATACTGATTTCTTTCACCATTAGCTAACACTGGCAGCATATATTGATATTATTAATACGTTTTTCACCTTAAACACAGATTCGTGCTAATTTCAAAATTCCGGAACAAATATCACAATAAATATGAAGTTCCGGGATTTTGGAGGCATATCCATATTATCCTCTACGTTTGATGTCAACGACCTTAAATCAATCTACCTACTCCGACCTCTGATCGTAAGTGTGAGACAGTTCCCATGAACCAAAACTTTTGTCAGACTGATATCTTGTACGTGACTAAACCGTGCTAAACCAGTGCTAGATCACAGAGTACTTTTTCTAGCAACCGCCGAGCGTAAGTATAAAAAGTGAAGTTCATACATGAGATTTACTTCTGTACCTATTTTGTGGCTGTACGCACAATGAATGTGTTTCCAAAACGTTTTATGCGTAGGTATTCATGGAGTTATATTATTTTTTTTTTGTATTTAAATATTTTAGCTCTTATAGATCACCAGAGGTCCGCATACCATAGTTTGGGAACCACTGTACGAAACTAATGCTTATTAATGATTGTAAGTGGCTTTAGTAAACAGATAATTGAATTGCCTAAGACATGTTTAAGACGGTTAATACTACATTCATATCTTTTTGTTTTTCTTGGGCTTTGTGAAAACTGTAATATATATTGATGTTGATACATCATTACCAATTTGTCAAGGAAGCGCATTACTTTGTGTAATTTATTTCATCACCACTGCTCTCAAAACGGTGAACGAAAACATCTTGTGCAAACTGGCATGTGCTAGAACCAAAAATTCGAAGACATGTGACATTCACCAGTCAAAATATATTACTCAGCAGTTGTGGACTGTTGCTAAGGTACATTTTGATACAACTGGAGAATTGTGTTTGTTATAGGCGAGGGTGTAATGGAGCTGAGTGTTGCTGTTACAAATTTGCACGTGTATCAAACGACGTTTTTCAATACAGTTAACGAAAATATAAATCAACGGGAGTGACGCGCGACTCGTAGAGGGTTGCTTAGCGTCCAGCCCGATACGGTACATGTAATAAATTGTTACGGAGGCGATCTCGCACGTTTTCCGCACTGGTGCGAAAAACTGTAAATTGCGTGCCTAAAAGCGGGTTTTCGAATATGTGTATTGAAATTCTTTTCAGTATATTGCCCGGTCTTCAAAAATTATGACAGTTTATCTCCGAACAAACATTCGAGAGCCGTCTGCATCAGCAACATCATCGACAGATCTATAAAGCGTCAGACCACCATAAAGTACGAACGATTAATATTTAAAACAGCTGACGGAATGCAAATGGCGACGAGTTAGGGACCGGCGCCATATTTGTGACGTCAGAGCGGTTACTATGCTTGATATCCAGGGTTCTTTCATTATAATTATGATTTATGATTTAGGTTAACCTCATTAATCTAATTTTTTTTTGTGGGAATCAAATAGCTTATCCAACTCTGAGAGAGTGTAGGTACCGTGTTCCTTCAATTGCCTTTTACATTCCAGGGGCACAGTAATTCTTTGGGACAGTCTTTTTAGTTAGCAAAAGTCTGATACTTCCTCACGCTTCTCTTCTCAGAGCAGGTGAAGTTATATGATAATCTTACACTAGATTTTTTAAATTGATATACTTAAACTATTGCTTGACTGCGATCCCACCTGATGATAAGCAGCGATGCTATCGTTGATGGTGAGGCGCACTAGCTCATTAAGAGCCTATTCACTCTGGCCTTGGAAACACCTAAATTATAATCAGACAGGAAGACCGCAGCAAGCTGGGGTCAAAACTAGCAAGTTTCAAGTCCAGATTTACTGATTGCGATGTTGGCGCGTAACGCATCTTCCCCTATAATAATATCAATGCATTGGTATTGTTGGATCACTAATTCAACATTACTGACTTTATCCACACAGCACTTTTATTTCCCTGACTTGTCAATTTTAGAACGGGCAAGTCAGGGAAATAAAAGTGCTGTGTGGATAAAGTCAGTAATGTTGAATTAGTGATCCAACAGTATGATGGTTCATAGAAAGTAACTTTAACACACAGACAGTTTATTCATTTTCATGATTAGATATGTTATGAATAATTCACGATCCATTCCACCTAGTTTCACAGTTAGAAGCGTTTTCAGGCGGACAAAAGTTACGATTCTGAGGAAAATGGATACAATAATTTTTCCTGGGATTCATTCCAGTTGGTAAGCAAATTATTCGTTCAATTTGGAATTAAGATTTTCTGGAATGAGGTTCCCTGGGTAAGGTGTAGTTTGGGTTAATTTGGGATTCAATATTATTGTGGTTTAGTTATTTAAGGTTCAGTAGTATAAATGGGGTGAATAGAAACTACAGGTTTATTAGAACGAGTTTGAATAGAATGGAATAAACTCTAGTGTACTACAAAATAATATCATATATAAAAAAACTTAAACGGTGCAATATGGTGTGGTAACCAGTGTCAGACAACTATAGTACGCGGCAAATAAGTTGAAATCGAGTGGCCGTCGTTGCTATAGTTACGCTCAGCTCCCCCTGCGCCGCACTTCGTTTGAGCCTAGAAAATCTGTTACTGCGCAATGACATTTTGACTGGCCTGTTAGTCTAGTGGTTAGTGCCTCTGACTGCTAGACCGGAGGTTGTGGATTCGATTCCCACCCAGGACAAATGGTTGTGTGATGAGCACGATCATTATTTTGTTCTGTGTCTGGGTGTAAGTTATCTATAATATGTATGTATTTAGAAATATGTAAGTATGTTTATCAGTTGTCTAGTGCCCATAACACAAGCTCTGCTTAGCTTGGGACTAGACGGCGTTGTGTGATAGTTGTGGAATATTATTATTATATTATTGAAGGTCGATCGCCATTTTTTTCCAACGTATATGCCGCGTATACCACGAAGTTGTCTGGCATAATATTTATTAAGCTGGACTTATTTGGAACAGCCGTGAGACACACAATGTTGGTTTTCTTTCGTCTTGTTTCTACACTGTGTGTATCTATGTGTGCCAAATAAAATATTATACTTATCTTTTTCTTTTGGTAACGACTACTTATGTCATGAAAAAGACATTCAATAGGGTGAGACGAATTGAGAGGATCGTAGTGATGATTTTAATGATTGTAATATTATAATGTTATGCAAAATCATGTATACTCTGTATTTAACCTTTGTACTGTTACGTCTGCGTAATGAGTTTGCATAAGATTATATGCAAACTCATGCGTATCCTCATAAGTTAGCATACTGGCTGTATAAGGGTTCGAAGATTGTTAGTATTCTAGATTTAATTTGAATATTTGTAAGAGTAGATTGTTTTGTTGTTTGATCCAGTTCCATGTAGTCGTTCAAAGCGTGAAGAAGTATTTTTAAAATATATCATCGTGAAAACCTTCAAGAAGTTTAATTTTATAGATAATTGATCCCGGTAGTCGAGCCCTTAGTATCCAGGGTTCGACATAGTGGTGGAGGTGCCGGGTATTAGTAGTAAAAGTAAAAGTATTAAAAGTATAACTAGAAGAATAGTATAAAATTGCATGCACGGAGCCGATAGTAATTGCATGTATGGAGCTATTTGAGAAAGACGACTAGTACAGCCCCATGTTGTGTTGTGTGCTCTCGCAGCGAAGAAAATAGAAAAGCTAAGTGGTTTTTATATTATGTAATTAGTGTTAAAGGAGAGATGATGATGATGTATTTCTCGGGCATTGATGAGGTCTGCCTAGAGGAGTTTATCACCGAGTTCAGGCGAATCGCCAGAAGCTATGAGTGGTTTGAGAAAGATTATGCTCTCATATTGGGCGCGTATCTTCAGGGTCCAGCCTTGTATTTTTATAATTATACTTACCGTGATGATATGGAGTTTGCAACGTTGTGCGAGGAATTGAGGAACGAGTTCCCTTGTCAATGTTATGTTTGTAAACAACGTACAGCAATTGCAGCAATGGAAGCATGTGTTGATGAAGAAGAAACTGCAGATGTATATGAAGAAAATGAATCGCCAGATGACATGAACCAAGAGGATAATATTGTTTTATGTTCTAGCATGATCATGGACGACCCACATATTGAGGAAATAAATGATATCGATGATGACCAGAGCGGCGACGTAAGCAGCCAGAACGATGACGAATCCGAAGTTGATTGTACGGATGAAGAGAAAAACCCGGGTGTGTCCAATCCAATTATTATTTCATCCGTTTTCATTTCAGAAAATAAAAATGTGTTTTTTAAAGAATGTGGTCACGATGAAAATACGGATAAACACCACATCGCTGGTGATTATAATTTTGAAAAGAACATGGTCCAATCTGATGTTGGAGACGACGTCCATTCTTCGTTGGTAACAATAAAAAATAATAGGTTTGGGTTTATTAATTTCTATGTTGAATTTTCTCATCGAGCCTCATGTCAAGCTAAAATAGGTATGACATCAAGGAAGTCCTACCATGTTAAGTTGAGTCGTATTTATGCCCAAATTAAAAATAAAAGATGCATGGCACGAAGATGTATGGCAATAAGAAAGTCCCTTCATTACGTTCATTCAAATAAAATAAAATCATATTTATTACATTCTTACCATGGTTATAGTAATTTTATAAAACAGACATTTTTATTTAAATATAAATTTTGGAAATTTTATAAAAAGAAATTTTTCATAACCTTTTCATATGAGAGTGTAAATAGGTGTAGGCTCAAAAGCTTAGTATCCAGGGTAGAATAAAATTAGAAAAATGTCTATAGGCTGTCATGTCATTATGTCATTTGTCAATCATTATGATTGTTATGTTTATTATTGTGTTGGAAATTGTAATTAATTTGTGATTTTTGTTTCATAAAATGCTGCCGGGCGGAACGCGCCCCATGAGCTGAATGCAGACGCAGCCGGGTGTTTCAGAGGACAGAGCCATACAACCCAGAAAAACGTTTATATACAAGATGTAGTGGTAGACGTGTTTTTGCTCCAGAGTATAATATTAGATTCTCCTCCGGACCTCCCATAGAGTTATGAGAGGGCCACTTAGTGTTCAATTTGAGCTAATATCAACTTTGCTATATGGAGCATAGTCTTCGCAAAGGGAGTCAGGTTGACTCTGTTGATTTAGCTATGATAATTGAAACTCTTCAATGGTTAAGAGTTATTAGATGAGTAATTCTTCTTATTTTTTTTATTAATCTCTCTGGAGTAGATACAGGCAATGAGAAGTTATAGGTGGTCCAATGCAATTATGGCTCTCTGACCTCTGACCCGATAAGCGTCTGAAGGAATTACAGTCATAAAGGTGTTGAATCTTAGCATGTATTCCCAGTCTGGGTGGATGTCACTTGGGCATCCTAGGTTCAATTAGGGCTGTGCGCTGTGGCTTTTAATATGGTTTTGCTGCAGTGGGGTTTAAGCAGAGCAACGTTGTTTGATGAGCGTGGATTGACGCTCAGTAATAATATATGAATTTTATGAATCAGTAGTGATCGTTGACTCTGACTTAAGCTCGCTTTCTAAAGACGTAAGCCAAAAATAAAGTTCTTCCATATAAAGGTAGGGATCTCGGTGTTAGGATTAGGTAGGTCATATTAACACCCTTCGAAAGTTTTTAGAATATAACTGTGTTATATACACAATTATATTCTTCGGGGCGTAGCTGATGTTACGTCTGCGTAATGAGTTTGCATAAGATTATATGCAAACTCATGCGTATCCTCATAAGTTAGCATACTGGCTGTATAAGGGTTCGAAGATTGTTAGTATTCTAGATTTAATTTGAATATTTGTAAGAGTAGATTGTTTTGTTGTTTGATCCAGTTCCATGTAGTCGTTCAAAGCGTGAAGAAGTATTTTTAAAATATATCATCGTGAAAACCTTCAAGAAGTTTAATTTTATAGATAATTGATCCCGGTAGTCGAGCCCTTAGTATCCAGGGTTCGACAGTACCATCCTTAATATCGTGATTTTATGCAAATATATGTTATTCTATTCTATTTATACAAACCAAAAATAATAATATGTACAAACGGGTAGAAAAAGAGCTCATAGGGCATCAAAAAATTCATCCACATCGATGTCAATTGGACCAGTATATAGGTATACATGTTAAGTTGTAATATTTGTTAGTTTAGACGTATATATAGTTATTAATACGAAATATATTACAGAGTTTAACCATTCTATTTTAAATAAATACGTGTTACGCCAACCAAGCCTATTTGAATCAACATAAAACTTGACTCTGACTGCAAAATGCAGAAAATCGCGAGCTACCTTGGAGCATCTGCCTTTAAGAATTTCACAATTGTTTCAACTTCCACTTCCTACGAGTATTTCAGGGGAGTAATCATTCTGAAATCATGACTTCTAAACTCATCATCATCTTCCTCCCCTTGTCCCATATTGGCCCGAATCGTCATCGGCGCGTAGTAGATGTGTATTGAATGATTTCACGCCTAAAAAGAAATCCACATTAAATCATTAATAATAATAATAATATACTTAATTTCGGATATAGAAAATCCATAATGTGTTAGTAACAGAAATACTTATACAACTATGTTAGTAATCAAATAAAATAAACAAAAAAAAAATAACATCAAAATATCGTCCCCTCTTAGATATATTTTCCCTCAACACCAGACCCGCAGGCATACCTGCTGGACCAGTGCATCAGAATGGACAGTTTGGTTTCCCAAAAATTCCCTTCAGGATGCTTTTGAAGCCTCCACATATCCTACGCATCAAGGATGCGGCGTCTCTTGTGCATAACCTCAAAACTATCTGTGCCTGCCTCAGCAAACATGCCATGCTTTTAAACTAGCCTTTAAGATAACATTTCATCACCTCCCACTTAACCAAGTTCCCATTCAGCTAGAACCACAGCATTAATCCTTTGAAATGATGAATCCTCATAGCCCAGTAGTTGAGCGTGAACCCTACCTGCCTCGTTATTGTATAGCAGTGGGCAGAGTGACTAATCGGCCTTCTCTAACAGGTGGTCAACAGATGCATTGTTGTACAGATAGCAAATTAATTTAGGAAACAAAAAACACAGGACTTTTATCCTGTTTTATTTTTTTGTTTTTGCTTTTTTTTCGATTGGCAGCTAATTAAAATTTTCATTTAATGTTGTGCTGTTGTTAAAGGAAATTTGTTTTTGACTAATAATAATAATATTCCACACACATAATAATAATATATCACACAATGCCGTTTAGTCTTGGGACTAGACGGCGTTGTGTCATAGATAGCTCAGCAGAGCATGTGTTATGAGTACTAGATAACTGATATACATACTACACAGTTAAATTATGGTCGTTTTAATCCCGTGGAGGGTCGATTCGGTACTTGAAACACTATCGAATTGTAAAGATAAAATTAAAAAATAAAGTTGTTTTTTTAACTCGAATTAATTTACGCGTGACGAAATTAATTTCTTTAAGTGAATGTCAGCCGGGCGGGTCCAATGAACTGTAGGTAGTTAGTACGTGACTGACAATTACCTACAATGTCATTGACTCGTTTACTTAAAGAAATTAATTTCATACATGCGTATATTAATACGAGTTTTAGAAAAAAAGTATTTTATTTTTTAATTTTATCTTTAAAAATTAATAGTGTTTCGTGTACCGAATCGATCCTCCACGGGATTAAAACGACCAAAATTGAACGGTGTATATTTCTAAATACATACATGATATAGATAAATTACACACAGACACAGAACAAATGATAATGCTCATCGCGCGAACAATTGTCCTGGGTCATGCCATAGCAAAAAAAAAGTCAAAACAAATAAAGGTCAAACAAAATTTAATTTGATTGGATCGACACAAAGAGAAGATATATTATGTATTTATTATTAAGGTCTATAAGTGTCGATGTATCATGCATTGCACTCAATAAATAGTACCATTTGTGTAATTTAGTTCATCACCACTGCTCTCAAAACTGTGAAGGAAAACATCGTGAGGAAACCGGTGTGTCCTAGAACCAAAAATACGAAGACATGTGACATCAACCAACCCGCACTGGGGCCGCGTGGTGGATTACGGCCCATTCCCTCTCCTAGACAGGAGGCCTGAATCCCAGCATTGGGAACATTATAAGGCTGATGCTATGGCTATGCTATGATTGTAAGTTTACCAACACAGGTTAATTTTTTTTTTTTTTGTTAATTGTTTACTAACCCGTATTAAAGATTATTTAACTTTATTTAAAATCATTCCCAGATTGAAGCAACAGTTGTTCGTGACATCAGCAAACAGCTGGTCGACTCTTCGCGTGACCAGAGGGCTGGACTTTTCTTCGGTCAACGAATCAGCATTGCCATCCAACGTAGCAATGCTGCCAGCGTTCTGGGCACTTTTCCCATTGATATCGATGTGGATGAATTTTTTGATGCCCAATAAGTTCTTTTTCTACCCGTTTGTACATATTATTAATTTTTAATTTGTATATATATCTATTAAGTTTTATATAGAACTAGATTTAATTATTATTGATATTGTAATTTAAAGGTATTATAATTATGATTTAAATTTGATTAAAGCAACAGTTAATTCATACCTTATTTGCCGATCGTCCACTAATCTGTTCGTTGCATATTCATATAGAATATCCTAGCTATAGGTATATGGACATACGTGCTAGTGCTATTTATAGATAGCCATTGTTTGATAATGATCTGTTATTATTGTCATGGGGTTATTACATGTAATCTTATAATAAAATTCGAAGAATTGGTAGGTGTTTTTGTTGTCTTTACAGTAAGCTTCTATGATGTTTCAGAGTCAGCAAGCTGTTTTTTGTATGTAATTCTTAACAATAAAAAATATTAAAATTGACTCCAATTTATAATTTTTGGTTGCGCCAATTTGCTATGATCCGCGACTTTGTTTTTTGTAATTTATTTTTTTGGCCTAGCAATCCTATCCCTACCGCCTCCCGCCCCCGCACGACCTCAAGAAATGGAATGACATTGACGTTTGTGCATCGATTGTGAATGTGACCGCACCGCTAACAACGCCCGCTCGAAATTACAAGAAAATTGACTATTTCGTGATCCAACCATTCAAAAACTCAACAATAGTGCAGTGTAGTGCAATACGGGACCTGGCAGTGGTTAAATGTGCGAAGTCGAGGTTCGCCGGCCGGCGCCACGTGGAACCTTCGAGGTCAAAAGGTCAGTGTTCCTTCCTAATACATTTATCCCATTAATAAACGCTAGGCGCAGTATCTGCATATTGTTAACAAACCTTAGATCGCTTTTTAAACCTACAGTCCACAGCAAATTCGCGCAACCAATTTTTATATTTTATTCTACAGAATCTAAAATATATATTATTTTCGTAAAATAATAATGACTGCAACGCTGTCGTGTCCCTTCTTGGAGGCTTTTTTTTATGGTAGGTAAAATCATCCAATGACAAATCCCGCCCTTGGGCGGAGCAGGAAATAGTGTCAGATTCTTACTGACTAAAAACCTACCTCGTTCAAATTCGTTGCCTATCAAACCGGGGCCGAGCCTTCCTCTCAGAAAACGGCCCTTGACCCCAGCAGGCTTCGACCCTGCCTGCCTGCAGCTAGCAGGCTGGACCTCTGCGGACCCCTCTTGGAGGTGGGTGCTAAATAACAATAATTACCGATTATAATTTTATGTTTGTGTAGTTTTTAGTTGCGTCATTCCGTGTAAATAAACTGATTTTCTTTCTTTCTTTCTTTCTAAATGTGGTCGACAATTGAGTACATTTGCCTCTAGGTAAGGTTAGCTAAAGACCACTAAGTTGTAGCTATCAGGAAACAGACTGGCAGGCGTATGGCGATGCGCCACCGGTACATGATAGACATCCAACCTATACGCACAAAACGTTTTGGGAACACTTTCATTGTGCGTACAGCTAAGGAATGGAATTCCCTGCAGGAGCCTGTTTCCTGATGGCTACAACCCGGGAATCTTAAAGTCAAGAGTGAATAGGTTACTTCTAGTAAAGCGCGCTCCATCGTCGACCGCATCGTCGCTTTCCATCAGGTGAGATAGTGGTCAAGCGCAAACCTGTCAACAATAAAAAATCCACTCTTTAGCTGTACGCAGAAACAATGTGTTCCTATATTCACCATGTACCAGTGGCCCATCACCATACTCCTGGTGGTCCTATGATGGAATAGGCTTGGCGGAATTCGTTTGTGCATAATTCGAATCATCGGAGTATCGGTGTACCCATTGGAATTCCATCGTGACGTGAATTAGATAATATGAGTCCATTATCTGCAATTATCCTATCAATGTGTCTATCTTTACTTGTATCTGTTATTGTTTACTGCTTTGTTGTTGTATAGGCTGCGTCTACACTGAGCGGTTGAACCGCTCAACTTATGAATCAGTTCATGTTTTGCAACAGAGCTACAGTACGGCCGACGGATCTTGGCGCGTCTTAAGTTAGGCTCTGCGAACTTTAGTGCTTAAAATAAAGCGCGCCAAATAAATTATTTATAAAAATAAATGCTAATAACAGTTGTTAACAGCAATAACAACTGCTATTGGCATTTATTTTTTCAAACTATTTATTTTTTTACGAGTGCACAAGCGCTAAAGTTCGCAGAGCCTACCTTCAGACGCGCCAAGATCCGTCGGCCGTCTTGCTATCTTAAAAGTGCGTAGTTAAATGATAAATTATATTTTTTCATTCTAGTTTCAACCATCTTTACTGTTAAATTTTTTCGTCAGTTTAAACTAGATGAGGCTGGCCCTGGGAAGAAAAACTAAAACGAACTTAGAGATCAGTCTCTTCTAAAGTCATAGTCATTAATGTCAGTAAAATTTCGTTTTAGCGATAAGACCGCCCATTGCGACACCCTATTAATTTTAAGTTCTTTATATAATTTAATTTTTGGTGTACAATAAAGAATATATCTGTCTGTCTATCTTAATGTTTCAACTAAATGAAAACAATTATTCTCTGCATCACCCAAAGTTTGACTGGTGAAAAATGACTATGGTATTAAAATCTGCCCCTGTACTTCTGTGTGCTTTCAAAAATCAATACTCATTTATTTCAAATAGACCATTTACAGGCACTTTTGAATAGTCAAAATATCAAAATGTCTGTCAGTCAAAAAAAAAGGGAAGCTAAATTGAACGTTCCAAAGCGTAGATCTCTATGGAGAAGAACGTGCAAGAAACTCCATGGAGACTCTTTAAGTATTAAATAAATAAATATTATAAATCATGTAATGAGAGCAGTGGTGGCCGAGTGGTAACAGCCCCGACTTACGAGTTGTAGGACGCAGGCTCAAACCCAGCCAGGTGCATTACTTTGTGTAATGTATTTCATCGCCACTACTCTCAAAACAGTGAAGGGAAACATCGTCAGGAAACCTAGTCTGTCCTAGAATAAAAAATTCGAAAGCATATGACATCCATCCATCCGCACTGGGCCCGCGTGGTGGATTACGGCCCATTCCCTCTCCTAGAGAGGAGGCCTGAGTCCCAGCAGTGGAAACATTATAAGGCTGATGCTATGCTATGTAATGGTCATATCATATGAGAATCATGTATAAGAAGATGTGTGTGCATGTTTAATGTCTAACATTGATTTTGAGGACATAACCTCATAGATTTGAGTGGACCTGTCCAGTTAGTGAAAGCATTTATTAATAAATCGTATAACTCAACTCAGGACTAATAATAAGTTTAACTATTTGACGAACAAGACCAAAGAAAGAACATTCGAATAGAGTGCAAAAATACGTGTGTTACAAATACTGCAAAGAAGAAACAATCCACATATTTCTCACACGCACGGGCTTGCGGACGGCGTGCAATGGGTAGCACGCTGTCCGATCGTCGAGTAACCGACCGGACCGAGCCAAAGTCGTCGACGGCGCGGACTATTCTCGCGCGCCTCAAGGAGCTATCAGCAAATCGTAGAGGCCCAGCCTGCTAGCTGCAGGCAGGCAGGGTCGAAGCCTGCTTGGGTCATAGGTCAGTTTTTGAAAGGAAGGCCCGGCCCCGGCATGATAGGGAACGAAGGAACGGGGTAGGTTTTTGGTCAGTAAGAGTCTGACACTATCTCCCGCTCCGCCTAAGAGCGGGATTTGTCATTGGATGATTTTACCAACCATAAAAAAAATCGCAGCTTTTATATCGCTCTGTGCACTACCAGCTTAACCAAACAATAGACTATATTCAATCCCTAGAGTTCTGATTAAAACAGCCTTACAGCGTCGCTAATCTGTGCATAACAACACATCCCTACATATATACTGGTTATTTATAAGTATGCGTACTATTACAATTAGCTCTTTGTAATAATGCCGCCGCTTTGCCGTTTGTTTTGCATCCTGCTGCAGTAATCTGTAGGGCATATTGAAATAGTTAATAGCTCTCATTGTTGCGTAATGTAGAAAGCAATTCAATCTTTATATTCCTAATAATGGTATCTATAGGTAAGCAGATGATAGCACAGTTGTAGAGGTTGTACCTGCCAAGTGCTCGGGTTAGTAAGGAGCTAATACAGTCTGAAAGACGGGCTATGGTAGAGCATACGAATGTTTCACTTCGAGCCAATCTGGTGAGATTCAACACCGCCAAATACAGGCATGTCTGTTCAACGCCAAAAGGAGCCCCTTAACTTTAGCTTCTGTTTTTCAGAATGTATCCCTGGAGTGCACCGATCGCCTTTAGCTCTTGGCAGTTGCAATTTTTTCAGACCTTAACTTTGAACAGTTCATTGAGTTCAAAGCCAAGGTAGTTGCTAGGAAATTCGGCGTTCTTGCAAAGGTTCGGTGGCATTTCGCATCGGGACAGCTTCTAATGTTATAATACAAAGCATAGATCCAATCTTGTGTAGAGTACTTCAGCCATATATGGGCTGGTGCTGCAAAATTCCATCTGGCGTTCGAAATGGCTCATTGGTGATCCACATTTGGTTAAATCCAATCCACAATGAGCACAGGCGTACGGTAGCCAGCCTTTCGGTATTTTACAAGATGCATTTTGGATGGTGTGCGCGGGCATTGCGTGACTTGATTCCGCCATCTCCTTTCTACCATCGGACAACCCAACGTGTAGCGAGTATCCAACCTTACGTTGTTGAAACCTTTACGCCTACTCTACCACGTACATCGAAGGACTGGAAAAATTTGCTTGCTGTGGTTTCCCCTTCCAAATAATTTAGGCGTCTTCAAGATCAGAGTGAATAGGCTCTTAATAAACTGGTGCTCCTTACTGTCAACGACCATCACTGCTTTCCATCAGGTGAGCACTTCAATAAATAAAAGAAAGGAAGCTACTGTCAAACACTTTCAATAAATTGCTGTACAGATTCTACGAGTATTTTATCGCCCCATAGACTCGAGTCATTGACTACACAGATGGTAGCTAGACGTCGAACAGGGAAGTAAGTAGCAACACACATGGAACGTGCTGGTCGGTGTCGGTATCTACCTACTCACACGAATCACAATCACTAGCTTTGTTTATGTTATCATATGGGCAGACGGTGGCGGGGATTGACAACCTTCTATAGGTTCGATAGATACTCGTAGATCATAACTTGTTGTGTTTTCGTTAAAAAACTTCCTATTTACTTCAATAGTATATCTGATATGACCATCTTAATTATAGAAGAGGAATTAAACGCGATTACGAGAGCACAGCGAGCCTGAGTGAGTCGCAATACTACCACTCACTTACTCGCTTCACATACGTTTTTCATCGTCCGTTCAGTTGAGTGAGTTGAGTTTGAGGAGTAGCTGGAGAGGCACCGTCACGCACACTTTCCGTCTGGCGCAAGTCCTCAACGGACAAGGCAAGTTTGAGAGGTTCCTGTTTCGGATTCAGGCGGAAGAAATGTCTGTTTGTCACCATTGTGTGAGGACACGGTGGAATTTATGGTTTAGCGGTGCTCCGATGTGGAGGAGCACTGCCGTGTCTTTGTAGGGGTAATCAGCGGTGGCGATCTCTCGCGGTGCTTGTTTCAGGCTACGGCCAAAGCAAGATGGGATGGGAAGCGGTGGGTTCTTCTGCGATGCAGTAATGCTAGCAAAAAAGATGGCTGCAACTTTAATGGAACGGACATCCTCACTCACGCCCCAGCCCACCAGGTGGTAAGATATCCCAGGCATCGGGTGTCGCAGGGCGATCCCTGGCCACCGTAAGCGCGGGTTTGCCGAGTAATGTCGCTGTCTGGTAAGGAACGAGCACTGGTCGTCGACGGCACTTAGCGTTGTATGCGCGGCTCAAAGAGATGTCAGCGAAACAGTAGCTAAGGCCACGGTTTCTGAAAGAGATACCGGTCCTGGAATACAAAGGGCTGCTGAAGTTTACGGGTTGGTTTTGATCAGTAAAAATCTAACTCAGACAGATTGCTCCACCCTAGAATGGGTCAAGTCGTCTACGGTGCGCACTGTTCCCGCGCGCCTCAAGGAGCTGTCAGCAAACTGTAGCGGCCCAGCAGGACCGAAGCCTACTGGGGCCAAAAGTTATGTGAAAATGTTACCGGGGCCCTGAGAAAAAGGCAATGAATGGAACAGGGTAGGTTTATAGTCAGTAAGAGTCTGACACTATTTTCCGCCGCACCCATGGGCGGGATTTGTCATTGGATGATTTTACCTACCATAAAAAAACCCTAGAATGGGAGAAGGCATTGGAAGATTTCCCACTTCAACAAAAAAAAAGTTGTCATCTGATACGTGGCGACGCTACATTATATATATAGCAATTCTTATTTTTATGCCCAAGTGAAGGATCAGTTGGGTCAGCGTGATGAAGAATATTTTTTTTTTGTATCTCTAACGCATCCAAAAATGTTATTTGACTAAAACCACTACTACGTGCGTGATCCCTGCCCCAATGTTTACACATCACAGATGCGGCGCACGTGTACGTATCGCGTGCGCGGGCGCATCGTGACGTCACTGCGTCAATAGACACCGTCGAGCGCGCGGCTGTTGGGCCGTACAAAGAGTTTGTAGTAGTTCAAAGAGTTTTCATTGTATCAAGATTTTTAATGATGTATTGCTAGTATTCGTATTTTCATAATGACTGTAGCTTTTCGGGCAACTCTTTCGAATCATACCGCTTCGAAATAGTTACCACGTCTCTGGAACGCAAAGCTACTCATGAAACATGGGTTAGTTTTAGTCAGGTTGAGTTTTAGTCAAGTTTGGTTTTAGTCAGTAAAAGTTTGACGCTCCCTCTTTCTCCACTGAGAGTAGGAGAAATTATTTAAAGACATTCCACCAAAAAAAACGTGTTAATTAAAAAATATCTAAAGAGAACACCCATACTTTTATACTGGTCGTTGCTTCGCTCGCTCACTAGACTCCGTTATCCCCTTCTAACCTAACTTGACCGAGTCGGAGTGCTTCAAGCTCCATTACTTACTCCCTTTGTAATATTATAAAGTCCATCAAGATTTGTTATACAATTAGGATTTTCAGTGAAGAATAAGATTTGATCGATGCACATTTAAAATTATCCCATATTGAATTATAATAATAATAATAAAATAATAAAATTTATTTATTGTTTACAAGGACCAGATTACACAAATGGATATAATAGGCACATATATGAGTAAAACAAGAATCTAGAAAGCGGGTGAAGCACTGTACTCCTAAATAGGCTACAAAGCAACCTGAGCTTAGGAGAGACAGGACCGATCCCGATTATACAATATAAATATGGAGGTCTTATATGGCGCAAGACGTGGTACATTTTATAATTAGGTACATAATCCCAGTAACAATAACATGCATGCAGACAAATAAAGAGAAATGAAAGACAAATCAGTGAATTACTGTTCATATTCTACTGTGGACAAGAGTTCAACAAATCTTGTGCTAATTTAATTAGTTGAGTACACCATTCTGTTTGCTTATTGAACCGAATTCCTGTTACATCATGTTCTAATGATTCATCAGGAATTTTAACTTCCATAATTACTGTTTCATAGGCATAATCGGCCTTGGAATTTCCCACTGCTGGGAATCAGGCCTCCTCTCTAAGAGAAGGAATGGGCCGTAATCCACCACGCAGGCCCTGTGTGTGTTTATGGATGTCACCGTTTTCGAATTTATAGTTCTAGGATATGCCAGTTTCCTCACGATTTTTTCCTTCACCGTTTTTAAAGTAGCGGTGATGAAATAAATTACATTAAGTACCTAATAGGCTCGGCTGGGTTTAAATCTGCAATCTGCAATTCGTAAGTCGGGACTGTTACCACTGGGCTACCATTACTGTATCAATTCTATTAAATATAAAAAATCCAGGCTTTAAATTCCTTTCCTAGCCATAAAAATGGCTGTCAAATGCGATCGAACTGGCGCACCAAAGGTTGTATACAATATGACTAGCGTACTTTGATTTCCGAACAATCATCATCTTCCTGCCCTTATCCCGTTTTATTTGGGGTCGGCACAACACGTTTTTTTCTTCCATCCTGTTCTGTCACTCGTCACGCTATCACTAACTCCCTTTTCTTTCATATCACTCCTCACACAATCCATCCATCTCTTCTTTGGCCTCCCTCTCCCTCTCCATCCATCCACATGTAAACTCATAACACTTTTAGTAACATGCGTTTCATCCCCTCCTCTTCACATGAACATACCAAGACAAACGATTTCCTTTCAACTTTTCAGTCACTGGCGCCACTTTCAAACTTCCCTTATACTCATTTCTCACTTTATCCATTCTCGTCACACCACACATCCATCTCAACATTCTCATCTCCGCTACATGCAATCTTTTTTACTTTGATTTCCGAACCAATCACAAAAAAGTTAAATTATTTTGTGATGTAACTACAAAACGATTTTCAGGCGTTTTTCTATATTTATTCTATGTGACCTTGGTTCTTATTATCAGGAACGGGAAGTACCCTGTAGGTTTTGACTTTTAGGGTTCCGTACCTCAAAAGGAAAAAACGGAACCCTTGTAAGATCACTTTGTTGTCCGTCTGTCTGTCTGACTGTCAAGACTCCATACCATATACTCAGGTCAGCGGTCCTTAGAAGTTGTGAAAAAATCAAACTTCTAAGTTTACGAAAAAAAAAGATACGGCCGTTTATGTCGCAAAAAAACGTATATACCTACGTGTATGACACTCTCTAGTGAATCAAAATTCATAGGGTAATTCCTGTTGACCTAGAAGCTTGGCATGAAGCAAGGTCTTATAGCATAAATATAGGAATAAAACTGAAAATTTGTAGTTACTGCACAGAAAAAAAACCTTTTTCGATTCGGAAAAATCATCCAGACTCGATTTGGGAATTGAACTATTCACATAAGTTAGTTAGTACGGAACCCTCAGTATGCGAATACGACTCGCACTTGACCAGTTTTTTTTTTAATCTTTATTTAAAGAGCTTTTACGTGAGAAATTTACACGAAAAACAAAGCATAAATGGCCTTATCTTTAGATTGCGTTGATTTAGACGTACGATTTTTTCAGTGTCCTAAGGGAGTAGACCTTAATTTGGTTTTAATTTCAGCTTTATACCACCACGCGTTCCCGAGAAAAATGGTCTTGATGAACGGACATGTGGACAACAAAGTGATCCTTTAAAGAATACGTTTTTGCCGTACGAGAAAATAATTGTTTTTAACCATAATTGTGTGCCAGTAAGTGGCGAAACATGCTACGAGTAGATCATAATTCCGTGACAAAATCTTTTAGGGCGCTTTCAATTTATGCGTTTATTGACGGCTTGTTGCGGTGCCGATTCGAAGTCGTAATACGTACGGACGATTGTATTTTTCAAAAAAAGCGTGCGGTGTGGCAACCGTACCGCAAACGGTCGACAACAGGACATCAACGTCACAAGCACCACGTGTTCAATTCGGTGTTGAGTAGCGCATCACTGGCATATAAACGCTTGGTAGCCTAATACGTTTTCAATTTAGGCGCTTGTTTTCGGACTGTTAACGTACTGCAACCGGTCGGCTGCTGCACGGTAAACGTGCGGCAGCGGTCCGACATGAAACGTCTAACTTGAAAGCGCCCATCCATTATTTACCATCTTCAGCAAATTAATATAATATTTTATTCTATTCGCCTAATGAAATACTAACAATATTCAATTTTTGCATTTAGGCAACATTGCTATGATTTATTTTGTAGGGGCCGGTATAAAAATGGCCGACTCATTCTTGTTTTCATCATAAACCAGCTTGTGACCTAGATCTGACCTGATATAAAGCGATGGATAAGATCTACGATGGAACCGGCAAACTCAGATGATGGTTATACGTTATACATTCTTGGAATTTTTACAATTTTTTTGAATTTTGGTGGTTAGGAACTAAAAATCATCCAATGACAAATCCCGCCCTGAACATAGACAGGGTGAGTTTCACACTGACTGTGCACGCTTATATAATAAATCGGACCAGTAGTTTTTTTTTTTTTGTTTATTAAATCTTTCCTCTTTATAAATACTAAATATAGAGAAACAACTGCGTCATTGGTTTCGTGGTCGCAAGCACGAATGCTTAACGCGAGGTCCTGGTTCCGATTGTTTTTCCATTAGTGCTCGATTACGGAGACGCGGTGCGTTGCGCGGCGCGTCGGGCGGTCCGTCGTACATTGCCATATTTTTGTGTTGCGCGAGCGATGACACGGCCCGCTGCTGCAATGTACGATGAAACGCCCAACGCGCCGCGCAACGCGCCGCGCAACGCGCCGCGTCTATGTAAATACGGCCTTACGAATTACTTTGTAGCAACCTGGAATTTGGAAATAGGTGGTGTGATACCCCGAGCTTCAGAAAGCATAATTATAAAGCCGTTGGTCCTGCGACTGATCTCTGTCCGGTCATGTCGGATTGGACGGCAATCGAACTATGAGAGTAAGGGAACAGAGTGCACATATAATATCTCTTGCATACTTAGCTAATCTCTGTCGGGAGTGGCCACCGTGATCAAAATACGGTCGGGAGGATTATAGAGAAATAAACAAATAAGTATTGATGTATAATCCTACCTAAATTATGGTTATCATCATGGCCTACAATTACAATAGTGATAAAGATCAATGAATGACAAATGACAGTCGTAAACAAACACCAATCACTTAACGCTACAATATGACAAGCAACAACACCAAAATTGTACCCAGAACTTAATTTCATTCGTCACTACAAATGTTTGAGAGCTTTCAACTGTTTCATCATCATCATTTCAGCCGAAATGACGATAAGTGTTCGACATAGTTTAATATTATCGTCCGAAATACTTTTTATCCTGAAAGTACTTTTTTTTATGGTAGGTAAAATCATCAAATGACAAATCCCTCGCTTGGGTGGGACGGGAGATAGTGTCAGACTCTTATTGACTAAAAACCTACCCTGTTCCATTCATTGCCTTCGATCCAGGGCTCCGAGGTTCATTTTCACCTAACCCTTGGCCCCAGTAGGCTTCGGCCCTGCTGAGCCCCTACAGTTTGCTGACAACTCCTTGAGGTGCGCGGGAACAGTTCGCGCCGTAGACGACTTGGGCTCGGACCGGTCTGTTACCGGACGGACGGACAGCGAGCTACCCATTGCCCGCTGTCCGCAAGCCCCATTTTCTACTTTCACGCGGGTGAAGCCGATGGCAGCAGCTAGTAATTAAATAACTTCTCCCGCTCTGGGGGGGGGGGGGGCAAGGGGGAGTGTTAGACTTTTACTGACTTCAACCCACCTATGTACTTTCAGTGGCCGTTAGGCCTCATCAGGTGTTTGCCAATGCGTGGAACGTATCCTGAAGCGATTTTCAGGGCTTCATGGACGGAGGTGACATCTTCCCTTTCCCTTTCGCTTCGTACCATAGATTGAACCAGGGTCAACGCTCAATTAGTAACCTAGTAGTTTCATTTTCGTTTTAATTATAAACATTTTTTTTTTCTTTTTATTACATTGCTTTTGTATTTTTTTAAATATTTTTTAGACTTTGATTCAACTACCTTAACTTTACTAGTGATAAGTTTATGTTTATTTTTTAATAGCCTTTTTTTTTAAACTGAACTGAGAACACTGTAGACTCCGTGGATTCATAGATTACTTTTTTTTTTGACAATTTTTTTCATTATTTTTATTTTTATTGTACTTTTGGATAAAAGGTATTGAGAAAACATACCTATTAATATTGTAGTATGGAATGGAAATATAGTAAAACCATTTTTATATAAGTAACCATGTATATTCTGGCCCGTTCTTCTCCATAGGAAACGACCAATTGCAATCGTGCACTACCATCTTTCCCTCTCTTAGAGAGGAGGCTTGTGTCCCAGCAGTGGGAACATTAAAAGGCTGATGATGACTACCACCTGACGTTTTATAAGTGCCCATGTGGGCCTATGTGAAATAAAAGAATAAGAATATGAAATTCGGTTTTTCCGATTCTCACACATAAATTCACGGGCAATATTAGTATTTGATAGATCTACATACGTTCTCAATATAATGTAGTACAATAAAAGTGATGGACAATAAAACAGCCATAGAATAGAGGCACACCTCGAGTCGCTACAAACGAAATTATATCGCTAAGCGCTTTGTATATCTACTTACTGCGCAATATGAGTGCTAGGGGTGTGCCTTCCGGTATCGAATCATCGATTTAGTTTATCGAGTACATAATCGACTAATTTTGAAACTAGTTGTCATCGATTTGACACTTATCTGTGGGAGTTTTTGGCGGGCATTTCTCCGAATAAAGTTCAGGGGCTGTTTCAATTTTTCGCAAATTAGTTTTTTCTACTAGAAGACATTGTGATGTATTTGTGTTGTTTTGTATCTCAAGTGTTTACGCTAGTGGACAATATGTGGGTTCATTGCAACAACGGGATCTTGGTAATACTCGTATGATGCTGAAAATTTTATTATAGTATTTATGTACCTATCTGTGTTTGACATAGAACTCCTATGAAACGGCTTGACCGAGATTTTATGAAATTATATGGGTAGATCTGAGAAATAGGTCATCAAATATTTTGCCCTCCTTAATCGCGATATTTCTATAACAATCTATCTCTAAACTATTTCTTAACAAAAATATACTACCAATTGAAACCAAAAAAAAAACTTATTTCCAAAATACAATCGACTAAGCCCAACTAAACCTGACTTCGCCCACCCCTACAGCGCGTATAAGATGAGTTTTTGAATCACCCCATTACATACGATGGGTCGCATTCCTCGGGGGGGTGGAAATCAATTACAGGGGGGTGTGCGAGGGGTGGGGGTGTTGGCAAGACGCATGTAGGCTACGACTTGCGTACTAACATAGATTTTCTTCAATATTTTTCAAGAATACGCTGTCAACATGCTTTGGGGTGGTTTTGTAAAATTAGAGCAGTCTACTATTGTTATTTAACTTGCGTTGAGTTTTTAGAAGAATAAAATCTATTTTTTTTAGGGTTCTGTAACTCAAAAGGAATAAATGGAACCCTTATAGCATCACTTTGTTGTCCGTCTGTCTGTCAAGACATTAACTTTATCTCGGGAACGCGTGGAGAATTTAAAACCGTATACTCAGTTTTACGGTTCCTTGAAGATGTGAAGAAATCAAGCTTCAAGTTAACGACAAAAAAGATACGGCCGTTTATATTGCAAAAAACGTACATTTCAGTGCTTTCAAGGGAATCAAAATTCATAGAGTACTTCCCGTTGACCTAGAACCCTGAAATTTTGCCTAGAGCAAGGTCCAATAGCATAAGTAGGGAAAATATCTGAAAACTAAGTTACGTCACCAACCCCGCTTGGGAAGAGCATCGCCGTGTCCTCGTGGGGGCGATCGGCGGCGATCTCTCGCGCCGGGGCTTGGTTCAGGCCATGCTCCGGAGCGAGGAGGAGTGGCAGGCGGTCGCCTCCTTTTGCGAAGCAGTAATGCTAGCAAAGGAGGAGGCCGACCGCATTAGGCAAAGGCGCACACGCCGCCGCCGCCGCCGGGTTTCCGATACCGATTTCCGGCCACCGTAGGCGCGGGCTCGCGGACGGTGGGCAATGGGTAGCTCGCTGTCCGTCCGTCCGGTAACAGACCGGTCCGAGCTCAGGTCGTCTACGGCGCGCACCGTTCCCGCGCGCCTCAGGGTAGTTGTCAGCAAACTGTAGGGGTCCAGCAGGGCCGAAGCCTACTGGGGCCAAAGGTTATGCGAGAGTGTCACCACGGGCCCCGGGACAAAGGCGAGGAATGGAAAGGTAGGTTTTTAGTCAGTAAAAGTCTGACACTATTTCCCGCCCCACCCAAGGGCGGGATTTGTCATTGGATGATTTTACCTACCAAAAAAAAAAAAAAAAAGTTACGTCACCAAAAAAAAAATTCTTATTCCGAAAAATCTTCGAGACTCAATTCAGGAATTAATAGGTAGGTTTGTATACGGATCCCTCAGTGCGCGAGTCCGACTCGCACTTGCCCGGTTTTTTTACTATAGATAGGCTCGCATTCGACTATTAAGCATCTCACGTGATGGTAAGCGATAATGTGGTCGACGCTGGAGCACGCTTGCCTAGAAATAACCTATTCACTCTTGGCTTAAAGACCTCTTTAGCTATCAGGAAACACAGACACCGGCAGAGAATTCCTCAATAAATGTGTTCCCAAAACGTTTTGAGCGTATAGGTGGGATGTCCACCAAGATTCTAGGCAGAGGGCGTCGACAGTAGTCACCCATTGCGACCTGTCTTAAGCTCTGCGCTTCACCTCGCTCCTTGTCAGTTCGATGGACGTCGCTTTTGCCAAAACGGTGCATCGCTAGGTTTGCCGACGGCCGCACTTCCTTTTCCCTTGAGGTTTCCAGTCCAATGCCTGTTTAGTTATATGATCGGAGCGAATCCCTCGTAAGCGTGTGACCAATCCATTTCGACTTACGACGTTTGATCTGGTGGTCGATCGAGCTCGTAATAGAATGGTGGTGCCAGCAGTCTTGTAACGAATCAAAATCAATGACTGCACCTTGACGTTCTAATGATCTAAGGAACTGTCATAATTTTATCAGATTTAACGCATACGTCAGACATTAATTTGTCATTATGAATGAGATTACTCGTGTGTAGTGTACGTGGTTGATCATTGGAAAGTCATAATAACGTCATTATATTAATAGATTACCAAACTTGTCAAAATCAACAATTATGCAATCAATGATCGGCCATTCGGACACTATTGTAGTAGCAGACTTGGGTCCTTGAATACCTGAATAGGCGAACGTCAAATACATCGCTGTACGCCTAATCATAAATAACTAATCTATCTGTATATTACGATATAACCGATGAAACCACAGATATAGATATACCTAGATAACGCAAGAGCAACTACTTCGCGTGCCTAGCTTACGTACAAAAATCGTAAGTGGTCACTTTCGCAATCAGTCTGCATCGGAGTACAGCTAAAAATGTACACAGTTAAAACTATAAAAATGGTTAATTGTGCTGTTGGTGTGGGGGTGGAGCGAGAGGGACGCCGTACGCGGCGGCGTCTTCACTAAATAGTGCTTGTGACGTCATAATAGGTAGTCAAAAAATGGCATGCTTGGTTTTCATACAGATCGTGATGCTTGCGTTATCTATGTCTATCTTTATCTGTGGATGAAACAGTCTGTGTGGTTAGCTAAACGGATCGATGTCTAGACAACACGCTGTTCGCTAGCGGGGACTAGCAGAACAATACATGTCGATAGTTCTGATGCGATGCGATAAGTGTGAATACTATGGCATCAGATGCGGATGAAACTTAGATGTTGTGATAGTTAAATGTAATATAGTACGCGGCAAATAAGTTCAACCAGTTGCCATGTTTACGCGCAGCCCCCCGAGGATAGTTGCAGTCGCCACAGACGGAGTATGAACTCCAGAATATGTTGTGACTACAACCAGCCCTTAAGGTAACACTAGTTGATATTTTTTACATACAAATTTCGGGGGATATTACTCCACAGTTCAATATTGTAAATCCAAAACAATCCTTTTGAATACCGTAATTAGAGACACAATAGAAAGACAATAGGTGTGCGGACACCGGTGTCCTCTTGGGGCTTCACAGTTTAAAACTCGATATCGTTTTATCATATTACTAGTTTTGTCTGTACGGAAACATAAAAGAGAAAAAATAGCCATGAAAAAGTTATGAGCTCACAAAGTTTTGTCTTTTTTAATGATTTTAACGCAACTTTAAGTGTAAAAAAGGTAACAAAAATAATGTAAAATCTCCAAAACAAAGTCGGTAACGACAAAGCTCAATTACAAAAGAGTAATAGGTACTAACCGAACACGGCAAGTTTGGGACGTACCTGAACAAGATTCGTGCGGAGACGACGCCCGTGTATCGCCACTGTGTGGACCGCCCGGAGGACACGGTGGAGCACACATTCGAGGTGTGCCCCGCTTGGGAAGAGCAACGCCGTGTCCTCGTGGGGGCGATCGGCGGTGGCGATCTCTCGCGCCGGGGCTTGGTTCAAGCCATGCTCCGGAGCAAGAAGTATTGGCAGGTGGTCGCAACCTTCTGTGAAGCAGTAATTCTAGCAAAGGAGGAGGCCGACCACATCAGGCAGCGGCGCACACACCGCCGCCGCCGCCGGGATTCCGATTCCGATTTCCGGCCACCGTAACCAAAAATCTTGACCGGTTTCGGTCTACCTTTAAAATAAAGCGGTACCGTATTTTAATACCGGTAGCGTAACCCGAAAACGGTCCCTGAATTTAATTGCTCATCAATGATACTATAATCTATCGGACACGATGAGACAGCGGGCTTTTTGACGGACATGTGTGAGTTCGAGCCCGCAACTAGTTCATATAAATGTCTGAAGCTTGGTACAATGTTAATTCATAAAGGGTAGCTTTAGGAATCCGACGGATAGTCTATTATTCAGAGGTTTCTGATCGATTGTGTGTAGTCTTGATTTACAAGGACAAAGATACACATTACTGCAAGTTTTATGAAGAACTTTCGGATAGAAGGGTGCGAGGGGACAGGCCTGTTGGTCTAGTGGTTAGTGGCTCTGACTGCTATGCTGGAGGTTGTGGGTTCGATTCCCACCGAGGACAAATGTTTGTGTGATGAGCACGATCGTTTGTTCTGTCTAGGTGTTTTTTTTTATGGTCATCAATCATCCAATGACAAATCCCGCGCTCAGACTCTTACTGACTAAAAACCTACCCTGTTCCATTCATTGCCTTCGTCTGTGTCTAGGTGTAATTTGTGTATAGTGCATATGATGTTTTTAGAAATATATAAGTTTGTTTATTTATTTGTATGTTTGTTTAAGTTTGTTTAGTACTCAGCACAAGCTCAGCTCAGTTTGGGACGCAACACGACGGTTTTGGATAACATGTCGCAAATTTTTGCCTAAGGCGGGGGCCCCTGTAGCGCGGTGGTCCCGTATCATTAATACAGCAGATATGGTGAAAGCTACGCCCCTGCCCATAGACCCAGATTTGGTTTCGAACGGGTTGGGCCTACGGTTTGCTAACATTCCCACTTTGGGGTGGAGCTGGACGACGTATCAGATTTTGCTGAACCACATCTATGACCTTCAGTAGCCCTTTACGTTCTAGGACAACGAGTTTCCCTTTCAGAAATACCCCGTGGCTCCAACGGGCATTGGCCCTAGATATTACACTAGGCAAACCCACAAAAGCTGGGTAGATTATGAAAATGGAATCCGTTAAAAATAAAACTAAAAGAATTCTGAATTTAATAACATCACGAAGTATAAGAATGCCTTGATACCGGGCAGATATGCAAGCGGCGCCGGGTGTCACAATAAACGATATGAATGGTAAGTACGTGCCAGTAATGAGACGCCGTAAATCTGCCAGCTCCCGCCAGACGGAGCGTGATGATATCAGACCTGGATGAAATATAAATATTCTGGGGAATAATGAGTTTAAAGTTGTTTTGAAGTAGTTCGTGTTGTTTGAAGAGATGGTAGTACAACCCAAGTCATTGATATATTGTAAAAGAAGGTACGTTACGCGCTAACTTCACAAACAGAATACCTGGACTCGAAACTCACACATCTCCACTACCAGCTGTAGTCACTGATAGACAAGGGCAGAGATAAGAGCCGGCGCTATCGTGCTAGCGCAATGGCGTTAGCCGCCGGATGTCTGTGATCGTCGCGACCGATGTGAAATCGTGCCATATAGGCACAATTTCAGCGGTCCACGCGCTAAATGCGAGTCACCTATCTACCACTGTTTTGACTTAATCTAAGCTAATAATACATAAATAACTATTTAAATTATATCTACACATGTACAAAACCTTAAATATTAACTAAACTATTTATACTAAAACCTACCTATGTACATATAATACAAAAACACAGTACACTCAGGCGTCGAAGTACTCCTCCACATCGCTGTCATTCGGAAACGTACCCAGAAGACTGGCAGCATTGCCACGATGAATGGCAATGCTAATTCTTTGGGCGAAGAACTAGCCAGCCTATGTCTTATTAATTTTAATTAAATTTGTAATTGTATTTCTTTACTCTACACGATGCGATAGTCGCATTGTGTTTTTGACATGATAACTTTATGTATGTACTGTCTGTAATAAATGAATCCATACTTTTTAATATAATAAATGTGAAAATAAGTCTCTCTGTTGCGCTTTCATGGCTAAGCTTCAATCTCAAGGAATTTGATTTTAGAAGAAGAAAACAGACGATAGTCACATGGAGACGTACGCACGTGCACGGTACAAGGTGGGTTTCAGTCAGGAACAGTCTGACACTCCCTCTCGCCCCACGTAGAGCGGGAGAAGTTTATGATGATTTCCCTCCTAAAAAAAGGATCTATTGCCTTCATAACTGCTTCGTTACCTCTCATATATAACTAACTACACAGGACCTAACATTAATATTACTACAGTTGTATAACAGTACGCCATATCGTGACGTCACCGGCGTCAGAGTGACGTCACTCGCCGTGCTAACTGCGTTTATACCAACATAATGAAATGTACGGAGGAGGGCGGTTTCATCGCGCTAACGGTAGTTTAAGATAGTGCAGGTTTATTTCATAATTTCAGCCGAAAGACGTCCACTGTTCCATCCCCCAAGTGTCGCTATGATGACCGGTCTACCATTTCTAGGGCGCCATTCCGGTACTACGACCCTTACCAGGTCATCGATCCACCTTGTGGGAAGCCTTCGAATGTTATGATTTTGAAAAAGATATCCCAAAGTAAGCATCGTCTCTGTTGGGGTTAGGTGGATTGCCAAAGTATAGACCGTATTAACAATTTCAATAATAACTGTTTATTATCCTTTTCTTTATATACTAGAAGGTGTGTTTCAATAATATTACGTGTGACGTGTGCTCCAAAGCAATGCTAGTGGGATACAGTAATTCCTGGTTTACACGTGGGCCCAGCCTCGGCCAATCGCCATTGTATAAACGGGGTTTCCCCGATTACACAATGGCTACACAATAGGGATTGGCCGACGCTGGGCCAACGTGTAAACCAGGCATAACAGTAACCAAATTAGGGATTTCAGTCAAGTGGTGATAGGGCACTCTGTCCATTAAATATAATATTTATTGGTTAGAAAGAGAAAGACTATAGTGCTGAAGTAGGATAGATTTGTTTTTTTTTTATACTCCAACATTCTCAAAGTAGTTTCGTGATGTCCCAGTGTTTAAGAATCCCGCCTCTCATGCATGCAACCTCATGCATAAGAGGCGGGTTCCTTAAAAGGTTCAAAACTAAGCAAAAACCAATGGGATATTTTCAATTTATATGTACTTTTTAAGTTTGATTCAAAAGCCAAGGCCTCTCTTGGAGAGGAGGCCTGATCCCAGCAGTAGGAACATTGTGAGGCAGATTATGCAATGCTATATTATATTCTGTGTTATGCGCCGACTTGCATATTCAACTTTGGCCCAAATACTGGTTAACGTACTTACGAGCTTGTCCTTGTTACCGATGATTCTATTTATAAGTGACGAGAGTTCATTGTGAGTAAACATGGATATTTATATTCGTATTTTTAGCTAAATGCTATCCTTAAATAACAAGCCAATAATAATTATTTTAAAGGTCAAAGTGGGCGTGGGTATTTCGATCTTTATTGGTTGTATAAGTGAAATAAAAATACTTTTCCGACAGTTTATATATATTATTTTGTCTGTGGTATTGTAGGACAGATTTTTTTTATTGATCTAAACTAGTGCTTGACTGCGATCCCACCTGATGGTAAATAGTAATGCAATCGTTGATGGTGAGGCGCACTAGCTTATTAAGGCCTATTCACTCTAGCCTTGAGGACACCTAAATTATAACCGGACGGAAACACCGTAGCGGGCACCAGTCCTTCGTTGTATGCGGTATAAAGGACGGGGCGAAACGCTTAGCCCGAACCGTAGAGGTTTCAGCAACGTAAAGGATGGATACCCACCGTACTTCGATTTGTCCAATGGTAGAAAGGTGATGGCGGAATTACGTCATGCAATTATTTATTTAATTTCTTATTAGTACACGGCAGACTGCCCTCTGTATTTATTTTAGTTCGTACGATCCATCCTAAGGTTGTCTGGTAGAAATCGCTTTAAGCCATAATACCGCCATTGTACCCATAGATTTAAGTTTAGTACTGATTAAGTAACTTTCTTGGTGTACAATAAAGTTTTATTCTATTCTATTCTATTCTATTCTATTCTATTCTATTCTCGCGCGAGTGTCCAGTTTTCTCATCTGATGTTAAGCAATGACTCTTGACTTAAAGACCTAGGTTGTAACTGCTCTATCAAGATACACAACCTCCGGCAGGGAATTCCACGGCTTAGCTGTACGCATAATGAATGTGTTCCCAAAGCGCTTTGTATGCGTGGGTGGGATCATAGATTGATGCAACACTGTACTTCAAAAGTTTCAGTTATGATAATGCCTTCAGGATGTTGTTGGGGCTCCCACTTATTGCAGTGCATCAGGAATATTTGCCGATGCACATATTGATGGTTTTAAAGCCATCATAAGAAAACTGCAGGCAGGCAGGGTCGAAGCCTATCGGGGCCAAGGGTTTGCTTCTGAAAGGAAAGCTCGGCCCTGGTATCTAAGACAACGAAGGAACGGGGTGGGTTTTTAGTCAGTAAGAGTCTGACACTATCTCCCACTCCGCCCAAGGGCGGGAGATGTCATTGGATGATTTTACCCACCACCAAAAAAGAAAGCTATAAAAAAAAATCATAAGAAAGCGGATAGCATCCATTATGCGCAGTGTTGGCGCCACAATGGCACACTGGTGGTCAGGTGTGCATAAAAGATATGTATTTAAATTAAGATCTCTCTCTCCTATTTTATCTTATACTAACATAGAATAAGAAAGAAGTAGGCAAAGCACATTAATTTATTACCAACAGAACAAATGGTTGATGGGGCCGACAGGTTCTGGAGTCACGACCGGGTACTTGAAGAAGCAGCGTTAGAAGGCCGCCCACAAGGTGGACTGATGACCCAAAATGAAAAGCACAACCAAAAAATTAAACAAAATAATATATTATCTACACGGCGATTATTAACCCTTACGTTGTTGAAACTTCTACGGTCCAGACTAGGTATTTCGCCTCGTTTATACGCGTACATCGAAGGACTGGAACAAATTGCCTGCTGCGGTCTTCCCATCCGATTATAATTTAGGTGTCTTCAAGGCTAGAATGAATAGGCTCTTCAAACTATTGCGCCTCACCATCAACGATTGCATCACTGTTACACCATCAGGTGTGATCGCAGTCAAGCACTCGTTTATATCAAATTTAAAAAAAAAACTAAATTCTGTAACCGCCTGTTTAAAATGCAACAGTGCAACCGGCCCTAAGGAAACCAATAGCTGTGTGTGTAACCCCTTACCGTAGATACAAGTTATTTCCGTATGTGTGTGTGTGTCGATTGAAGTAGTGTGCATCAGTGTGTGAATATGTGTGACAAGTAATGCCGCGGGAAACGCTTAAATTGAAGCGGGATTAGTTTTAACTAGATTTTGCTCCTGGGTTTGGCTCTAATTCATAGTTGATAGGTAGGTGCGTCTTCTACCGTAAAGATGTAGTGTAAAGTTTTGTGTTTATTCTTGCTTAATGTATATAACACAGGTAACTTCACGCCCTTTTTTCCTTTAGGGCCAAGTATATAAATAAAATCGTTGGGGCCCAGAAGGGTCAAAGCCTACTGGGACCATGGGTTGTTCGAAAGACAACCCCGGGGTCCTGAAACGAAGGCAAAAATGGAACATAGGACTGGGTCCGTAGGGACCCTGCAGCAGGATCGAAACCATAGATATAAGATTTCTATGGTCGATACCTACTGGGGCCAAGGGTCGGCCTCTGAAAAGATGGCTCGGCCCCTGTATGAAAGGCAACGAAGGAATGGAGAGTGAGTTTTTTAGTCAGTAAGAGTCTGCCACTATCTCCCGCTCCGCCCAAGGGCGGGGGATGTCATTGGAGGTTTTTCACCCACTATTATAGAAAAAAAAAACTATTTTAGTCAGGAAAGGTCTGGCAATTCCTCTCGCTTCACACAGAGTGGAAGAAAATATTTGATGATTGACCCAGCAAAAAAAGGAAAATTTTTAGTTTGTAAGTTTTCTCTGTGCAACACTTTGTATTTTCCAATCTATAATATGTTCAAGAACCTATTTATCTACATATAAATAAATAAAAATCGGTCAAGTGCGAGTCGTATTCTAGCACCGAGGTATCTGTAAAAACTTATCCACCTTTGTAAGAAGGCTTTAAGTCACCCAAAAGTCAAAAAGAAAGGGTTATGTTCGGAGTTTCCTTGCTTGATAGCATCAGCCCCCCTAGCCAAGTTACAATCGGTTCGTTTAGCGTGAACGCTTGGAGTTGGCCACGCCCCCAATACTTTTGTTATGACGTCATCTTAACGCTCAGTCACGTGATTAGAACCAAGGAATTGAGGGCGTGGTCAACTCCAAGCGTTCGCGCTAAACGAAACGATTGTAGCTAGGCTAGGGGGGCAGGAATGAAGTAATCCGTGAGAGAACCAAAGTTACCGACATAGCCGGTAGAATCTCCAAACTTAAGTGACTGTGGGCAGGCCACATTGCACGCAGAACATATGGCAGTTGGGGCCGAAAGGTTCTGGAGTGGCGACCGTGTACCGAAAGACGCAGCGTTAGAAAACCTTCCACAAAGTGAACTGATGACCTTTTCGGTATGAATCGGCCCTAAAATGAACGACCTCTTCCACCCAGTAACTAACTAGGTAACAAACAATCAATCTACGTGATATCTCCAAGAAAACTCCCTCGAAAAAGGTTAATTATAAAAATTTAATTAAAAGCTTCCCCGTTTCTTATCTGACTGCGTATCCGCCATTTGTTTGAGCGTAATGTTTTGAAAGGGGCGCGAGCCGTGAAACGTTACACTTTCCTGAAGGGAATGTGTAACTTAAGTGTTTTTGTTACGTTCAAGAGATTTTCTGAACGTTTTATAATACTTGTAGCTTTGCGTATGAGGGGTTGGGGAACAGCTTTACTGATTTTTAAAAGAGTAACCGTGATGATTCTTGCCGATTCGAAAACGACCAATTTATTTGAGAGTGTTCAACCCGTGAGATAGATATATTTTTACTATTTTTCTCTCTTACATGATTACGTTATTACACATTGTTTCCATTTCAGCTATGCTGCGTGTAGGAGACTGAAGGTTGTTCGAATAGTAGGCGACACCAGTACCTCTACCATGAGTTTTAAGCAATAGTATTCGTCGCTACTCGATATCGAAGCCGTAAATATTTTGTATGGCAAATTTTGGTTCTGCAAGTGACCGCTAGAGGCGCTGCAAAATTTGCCACACAAAATATTTACGACGTCGATATCGAGTAGCGACGAATACTATTGCTTAAAACTCATGGTAGAGGTACAGGAATTACTTGTAACTTTAATTACATTGTGAACATTACATGAAATTGGTATATAATGGTATAAGTGCGTGTGATGTAATAAAGGATTGAAAAAGAATAGAATTTTTAAAAAACGTTATTGCGTAGCTCGGTGGTGATTGGTTGATAGCATGCGTGGGCGACCAATCGCTGTGAGGCAGATGACAGCTCCAGTAGTTAAGGAGAAGTCCTTGTTGTTAAGGTGAAGTCTGAACACATCTTTCTCTACATATTTTGAAACCAGAATATCTTGTGGATAAAAATGAAATACAACTCACTGTTTAATTAATAAATCTCAGAAACTACAACACCTACAAACTTAAAATTTGGCAGGTAGGTTCCTTATAGAGTGTAGACATCCGCTAAAAAGGAATTTTTACGATATTCCACGAAGTTTATGTGGAGAAACCGACTTTCACGCGGCCGTAGCCGCTGGCAGAAGCTAGTTATCTATGTTTCTATTGAAATCAAATCATAAATTTGAGTTAAACTAATCCCTGTAGGTGGGACATGGGTCAGCTTCCAAAAGGAATACCCGGCCCCGGCACGATAGGCAACGAAGGAATGGGGTAGGTTTTTAGCCAGTAAGAGTCTCTTCCCGCTCCGCCCAAGGGCGGGATTTGTCATTGCATGATTTTACCTACCATAAAAAAAGTCCCTGTAGGTAGGCCTATGTGAAATGGAATATTTTATTTTAAATCGAATTGTAAGCTACGCCATTGTATATGTATGCTGCGGGATTGTTCAAAATGGTTACCACGGCCCGCATTGAGAAAAGCAAACAGGAACGGGTTGGCCTTTTTTCGGGGTTGTAATTTTTTTGTGGGTGTCCACTGCCCTTTTTTATTTTTTATTTTATGGTAGGTAAAATCATCCAATGACAAATCCCGCCCTTGGGCGGAGCGAGAAATAGTGTCAGACTCTTACTGACTAAAAACGTGCCCTGTTCCTTCCCTGCCTTGATACAGGGCCTTGGTATGCATTTTCATACCTCTCCAGAGCCCCAGAAGTCCACTGCCCTGGGGTGGGTGGAGGCTTCTACTTTATAATAAAAAAAAACAGGTCCACACCTTATCTATCCATCAAAATCTTCCAAAAATATTCAGCTTCAGCAAAAATGTTCACCTGAAGCACAGTGACAAAGAAACCTCAGGTTCATTTAATTGGTCGACCGGCGCGAGTGGTACTTGACCTACTGGCCTGTCCCTTTGTGCGCTAGCTATATAATACGTAGTTGCAGACATGTGGATGGGAAGGTCGAACGATGTAATAGTAAGTAGTTAGATGAATATCTTAATTGCTTTCTTGATGGCTAATGACTTTGTTTATAACGATGGTTTTTTTTTGTGTAGAAAAGTATTTAAAATGCCTCTTTTTTTCATATAAACTAGTGCTAACTGCGATCGCTACACCTTTTTACGAGTACTTAAGGTGGCCTTTCCCCTATTGCCTATCATCAACTGCGAGTATTGCTTCATCTAAAAATCTGTTCCGAAACGTGGTCGCTCACAATGGGCCTCATCAGAAGGTTTAGAGTCACCCAAAGGGCAATGGAAAGAGCTATGCTCGGAGTTTGAGGAGATGAACTGGCAAGGATGCGAGACACTCAGGACCGGTCATTGTGGCGACTTGGAGGAAGCCTATATCTAAAAGTGGACGTCTTTCGGCTGAAATGATGATGATGAAAAGTTTGTTATTATTTCGGTGTACAATAAAGGTTATTTTGTTCTATAGGCCAAAATCAAAACATCGGTTGGTCCTGTAATATTTGCATCCGTCGAATTCCCGCGGCTTTTACCAGGTCATCGGTCCAACTTATGAAGAAACCTTCCAACGTTACATTATTGGTACGCGATTACCAGAACTTCGCAGCTCTGTCAAAAATCTTTCTATATCCATATCCACCAAGTGATGGATCCACCTCATGGTAAGCAGTGATGCAATTGTTGATGGTGAGGCGCACTAATGTATAAGCGGGTCCACACAGAACGCACGACAGGCTGCTCGCTCTGTGTGGTTACCTTATTAAGTTTTCTGCGAGCAATTTGCCATGTCCACTGCCACTCACGATTGGCCATTCTTCAGGCTATGTCGATAACCTTGACTTCAGTGAACGTGTTTAATATCTACCTAGTAAGATAAATAGTAGATGAGAGTAATCACGTCAATGCAGTTAAGATAAATAAGTGCACAACTTTATTGTTTTATTCTCAGCTTCATTGTAGGGCTGTTTTAGGGACGATAAGGTGCAACAAAAAAAAAACTTTTTACATTAAAAATACAACAGACTTCCTTGTAAAAAAACACAAAAAAGTGCAAAATAACTTTCTTGGTCTCTTCCCAAATTATTTAATAAAATATTCCCAAATTAAAGTTATTTTGCACTTCTTTGTTAGATTGAAGTCGGTTGTAATTTTTTGTAAAATGTTATTTATTTCACACTTTTTAGTTGTAGTACCCCTCACCCAAACTTAGATAGTATACCTTCCGCCATTCCGGTATATCATCAAATCATCATGACAATTTTAATAATACCAAACACGGCTAGGATACACTGATTTATTACAGAATTCCGGTTCTTACCTACCTTCCATCTTGATCATCAGATCAGTTCTATGTATCGCCTTATCGTCTTTCTTCAGTCAGTCACCGACGATATGTATAAACAAAGTAATTTTACTTGTTACGACAGTTCTGCTATGATTTTTTGAAGAGTTCCGGTCTATCTCTTTTTCGAAGTCAGTTAAAATCGTGTGTGCACAAACACAGGTGCACTCTCTGTTCTTTATTCTAACAGTCTGAAGGAACTGCAGTCCCGGAAAGAAATCAGGTGCATGACCAACGGGTTTACGTGCTTTCCGAGGCATGGGGTTGTCAAACCACTAACTCCAAACTCCAGGCTACTTCAGAGTAATTCCTGATGGGAAAATGCATAAGCATTTTTTACCTGACCCGGGAATGAAACTCAGGACCTACTACTACTCAGCAGTCGCGCTTTAGAACACGAGACCAACGAGGCAGTCATACTTTATTACTGAATAGACAAAAAGAATTTAACTGATCCAGAGTTAGAGCGCTAAATTTTCAACCTTTCTCAAGGAGTTGTCAGCAAATCGTAGGGGCCTAGCAGGGTCGAAGCCTAAAGGGGCCAAAGGTCTGCTTCTGAAAGGAAGGCTCGGCCCTGGTATGAAAGGCAACGAAGGAATGGGGCGGGTTTTTCAGTCAGTAAAAGTCTGACACTATTGGCGGGAAATGTCATTGGATGATTTTCCCCACAAAGAAAAGGATAGTTAAGATAAACTTTAATGCCCAGGTTGGCAGTAGAGGCAAGGGTAAAAAATAAAAGTAGGAAAGTCTTGCCACTGAAAAAGTAATTATAACAGACACAAACTTATCGATTTTTACTACAAAATGACTAGCATTTCTTAATTCAGCCTTCAGGAAAAATCCCAACACAAAATTGACCGAAAAAATGGCCAAGTGCGAGTCAGATTCGCAAACGAAAGGTTCCGTACTACATTAAAATCGATTAAAAAATCATGTTTGTTGTATGTGAGCCTCACTTTAATATTTCTTTTATTCCGTTTACAGCATTTGTTGTTATAGCGGCAGCTGGAACGCATCATCTGTGAAAATTTCCACTGTGTCTTTTAATTAAGCATTATCAGCTTAATGTTCCCACTGCTGGAACTCAGGCCCAGGAGGCCTGAGTTCCAGAAGTGGGAAGTGAATGGGCCGTAATACACCAAGCGGGTCCAGTGCGGGTTGGTGAACGTCACATGTCTTCGAATTTTTGGTTCTAGGACATAACTTAGTTTCCTCACAATGTTTTCCTTCACTGTTTCGAGTTTCAACTGTGTGTTTCGAGTTTATTACACATCAGAATCGAACAAAAAAACGCCGAAAAAATAACGTTTCTTATAAGGAAAACCCCTTTAATTTTAACTTTATTTTTAATTTATTATTTTTTGTTATAATGGCAATAGAAATACTGTGAAAATGTTTACCTCTTACGGTGTATGAGCCTCTGACAGATAGATAAACCGACAAACAGTCTTCAAGTCAAGAGTGAATAGGTTACTTCTAGGCAAGCGTGCTCCATCGTCTGCCACATCTTCGCTTGGGTGAGATAGTGGTCAATAGCGAGCCTATCCACAATTAAAAAAAAATAGCGGAGACCGTTGGTACCCTTCAAATCTTCTTCTTCGAATGTGGTCGTGGTCATGGATTATCTGGTAGGTTGTTTGCGGCTTTTGCGAGAATTTTCCATTCTCTCTCTATTCATGGCACTTCGTGTACAGTACGGTCGACGGATCTTGGCGCGTCTGAAGTTAGGCTCTGCAAACTTTGGCGCTAGTGCACTCATAAAAAAGCAGTTGTTATTGCTCTTAACTACTGTTATTGGCATTTATTTTTATAAATCATTTATTTAGCGCGCTTATTTTGAGCGCTAATGTTCGCAGAGCCTAACTTCAGACGCGCCAAGATCCGTCGGCCGTACTGTACACTCAATGAGGGAACAGTTCGAGAATGACTTAATGAGGTCTGTCCATCTGGTAGGTGATCCGTCGCGAGAACGTTGGCCCTCCCTTACATTTCGCATACAGAACCCTAAAAAAACAGTAGATAATACCTTACTTATACAGTAAGCAAAATGCTGACTGTATAATTATAGTGTCTTCATTAAACAAATAAAACAATCATAATTAGGCCCAACTAGGAATTTTTTTCATTGCTAAAAATCTGTTTTTATAAGCTTCCCTATCTCTGGGCTCTAGCTTCATCCTTGATAACACAATCATCAACTGATATCTAAAGTTTCATAATCCCTTACTATTTAACGTAAATAGGTTGTTAGAATTAGTATGCATGTTTTATTACCTACCTGAAATCACATCAGTGGTTTTGTTACGTTGAGTTGGTTACACCAAGTCTTTTGTATTTAAATAATTTCATATAATTTAATGTATTCATTTATGTTTTACTTAATAAGTTTAAATAGACACGGAAATGCTTCAGATATTATAGTGTTTATAAAACCATTTCTTTAATAAGTAGTATAGTTAATAGAAATGAGATAACGTCATAAGGGAGCAATGTTTGATTTTCTATTCGGAATATCCTTTAAGATCCTGAAGTTCTAATACATTTAACTCGTCGATTACAATCTGAACTCAATTGAAAGTGAATTAGTTATGTGAAAAGATGGCTAATGTATTCTTCAGACAGGTAAGAGCATTACATGTTTGCTGTATGGGTACGGTAAAGTTACCACAGCTTCCTCTGTGGAGCATACGCTGAAGGTGTGCCCCACTTGGGCGGAGCACCGCCGTGTTCTCGTGATCGGCGGCAGCTACCTCTCGCGCTGATCCCTGGTACAGGCCATGGTCCGTAGCGAGATGGAATGGCAGGCATTCGCCTTCTTCTGTGAAGCAGTATCGGTGCTAGCTAAGTAGGCTGCCGCACGAGTAAGGCGTCGGCTTGCGGACAGCAAGCAATGAGTAGCTCGCCTTGCGGTCGTCCGGCGGTCCGCCCTCCCGCTCCACTATAGAGCAGGACAAGTTATTAAATATGTCCTACATAGGCACCGTCCCACGCGTGCGCGATGCCGCAGTTTTAATAGCCGTTTATATAAAACAAGTCATCGGAGCTGCGACCGCTTCGCTTTAGACATCGCCCCCACGTGGGTACGTGCGTTTAGTCACGTAGGCCACCGCAATTGACTATCAATTTTTTGTGCCAATTAAGCTACATCGCTTTGCGGTTGTATTGATTCGTGTTCGTTGGACGTTTCGTAAAAGAGGTAGAGGGTTTGACCTCTTTTTTTTAGGTAGGTAATCATCTAATGACTTCTCCCACTCTAGGGCGGAGTGGGAGGGCGTGTTAGACTTTTAGTGACAGAAACCCACTCCTAAGTTCCTTCTTTGCCTTGCGTTCCAGGACCCTGGGTGTCCCATTCTCCATTGGAAGCAAACACATGGCCCCAGTAGGCTTCGGCCCTGCTGGGCCCCTACGGTTTTGCTGACAGGTTTTGACCTCTGAATTTATTCCGGCGTTTCTTCACAAAGCATTCAGCTAAGAAACTCCGGCCTAATCTATTTTAAATTATGTTTTATAAATCCTTTTTGCAAAATATCATTTATCATAGGCAATATTATTCTATTCGGCCTATTAACAAAATTCTAAGGTCATAAAAAAAATGGTCCATTTTATGTTTTTACAGGCATGGATCGTGTCAGGAGTGCTCCTCACGATGATGGAGGTAGGGATGTTCCTGGGGTTCACCACGTGTCTTCTGCCAGCTCTCAAGGATCCAGACTCTCCCATCAAAGCTACCTTAGAACAGTCTTCTTGGATAGGTGAGCTTTTAGAGATATACGGAACTGGGTGTAAAATCTCAAACACCTCCGTTAAAAACGTAGAATTCTCCAATCTGACCGGTTTTGCGTTTGGTACGGGTAACTCTCGTGCGTCTCGCTCGTTAGTTGGTTTCAAAATGTTTTTTTTTTTAATTAATATAAACTAGTGCTTGACTGCGATCCCACCTGATAGTAAGCAGTGAAGCAATCGTTGATGGTGAAGCGAGCTAATTTATTATGAGCCTATTCACTCTAGAATTGAAGACACTCTAGCCTTGAAGACTTAAATTATAATCGGACGGGAAGACCGCATCTGGCAAACTGTTCCAGTTCTTCGATGTACGCGTATAAAAAACGAGGCAAAACGCTTATTCCGGACCGCAGAAGTTTCAACAACGTAATTGTGGATATTCGTCATACGTCGGGTTGTCCGATGGTAGAACGGTGATAGTCATGCCATTCCCTTGTACACTCTCCAAAATGCATACTGTAAAAAACTGAAAGGCTGGCTAATCTACGCGCGCCTGTGCTCAAAGCTTTAAAGATTGGCCCCAACCAAAAAGGATCACCAATTTATTAGCACCTGTTGTATATTATGTTCTTATTGCGCAGAGGATTCTAATACTGCAATACACAGTTTTGAATTTTAGTTCTTATGTGGCCATATAGATGTCACTACAAACCAACGTTATCATTTCTTTTCACACTGATACTCATACTAAACTAATTTAGGGTTTTCTTTTTACAGCTGCATCCTTCAGTCTAGCCTGGATCCCTGGCTTTTTATCATCCTCCTACTACATGGACCGTTTCGGACGAAAGATAGCCTTCATTCTGGACATCATTCCTGGAGCGTTAGGCCTGATCCTTATGTACTTTTCCACAAATGTTACCTGTCTAATAGCAGCCAGAAGTCTACAAGGTATAACTGCGGGGTCTACCTCAATATTAGGAGCTATAGTGATAGGAGAATACTCGAGTCCAGTCCATCGTGGTATGTTCCTTAATCTGAAGACTGCAGCTCTCTACGGAGGCAGTACTTTAGTCCATCTTCTAGGCCATCATTACCATTGGAGAACAGTTGCTATGCTGACTCTCTTGCCATACCTACTGGCTTTTGGCATGGTCTGTACATGGCCCGAAAGCCCTTCTTGGCTGGCGTCAGAGAAAAGATTTGATGTAAGCAGGAAAGTCTTCTACAGGCTCCGAGGAAAGACAGAGCAATCTACAAGGGAGCTGAAAGAAATGATCAAGGCTCAACAGGAACGAAAAAAAAATGACGAAATATCTGTTCTGAAGAATATGAAGAATTTCTTTAGAAAATTTGGCAAGAGAGACTTTGTTCTGCCGGTCTTGAACTATCTGTTTGCGGCTATTCTTTTAGAGACGACAGGAAGACATATTTTTCCTGCGTATGCTGTACAGATAATATCAGAGATTTCTGGGAACGTTAGCTCATTTTACACTTTAGGTTTAGATTTATTAGTGACTGTAAGTGCTACATTTTCGTCGTATCTCATCAGAATCATGAAAAGAAGGACATTGCTGTTTTCTACAGGGTTCGCTGCAGTACTGGTCCTTAAAGCCGCATGCTGCCAACTTTTCTTAACATCCAGGGGTATCATACCTAGTACTCCTTGGATTCCAATGACATTATTTAGCGTATATTTCGCGATAGTTAATTTTGCGTGTGCTCCAATACCCTTGGCTTTAGTTGGAGAGATATTTCCTTTAGAACACAGGGCAGCAGGGACTACCATAGCAGGAATATTGATAGCTGTAACAAGTATAGTTACACTAAAAACTACGCCAGTTATGTTGGCAACAGTCAAAGTCTATGGGACGTTTACCATATTAGGTATAACTATGGTCATTTCGTTAGTGTTTTTGTACTTCATGTTACCAGAAACTAAAGATAGAACTTTGCAAGAGATTGAATATTTCTTTAATCATGGGAAATTCAGAGATGAGAGTAAAAATAAAAATAATGGTCAAGAACTTACTCAAATGATTGTTAAAAAATAAATCACAAATATTACCATTTCGTATAGTGACTATTCAATTTTGACATTTAAAACAGCGCCATCTATCAATTTCCTTCGTAATTACGTTGAATTAGAAATAGCGCCATCTAGGATACTAAAGGCAAATCTCAATAAAAACACGCACTTATGTTATAAACCTTATTTATTTGTCAAATTCATACTAATAACTAATACACAATGACATCACGACCCATCCATGTTGGGTACCTACAGAATAAGTAGAGTACAACACAGAATACCATCTATTAAAATATTTTATATTATTATTAACTAATAAAATCGCCTAGGAACAAAATAATCGCCTACTGAAATGTCATTTGATTTTATTTACAAAAAAAAAAGTATCACAAGCAGTTTGTGTGTTGGAATAAATGGTAAATGATATGATTTTAGTTAATTTAGTAGTTTTCTTCTTCATTTAATGTTTTCTCAGATCGTAGGAGTTTTTTTTTTCTATTATTTTTTCAGAACTACTTAAACATATTTACAATAAATGAAAATACAAATATGAAAGTTTGAATAAAAACATCACTATATCATTACAATGTTGAAACAGCTGCTTCAACACTAATAAATTCAACAAATATTATGAAAAACTGAATATCTCTGCAACACCAAAACTGCCAACTTAACAAAAGATTACAGAAACAATATTTTAGGCAATCATATATTGAGAGATTACACAAACAAATAAATCTACAAAATAAACTAACAAATCACAAATACAAATTTAAAGTTAAATTATTTTAAAATGAAGTAAAAAATATCTTTGACTATTTTTTACATAAAAGTGACATACTTGAATAAAATGATATTTGTATGTCATGACAGATAAGTTGATGTAGTTTGACTTAATTTATGGTGACCAGCACCTATGAAGCTCATTTTCTATAAAATTAATGTGAGTTAATAAAATATAAAACATCATTAACACTGTATTATGTTTGGTTTTATACAAATACTAGTTACAAAAAATTAAAACGTAATAATAAACTATAAAAAATAAAACTGACGATTTTATGATTAAATAATCAATTCTAAAATTGAAAAACAAATCTTACATTCAAAAAAACATCACATTGTCTTTACTTTCAGAAAAAAGTATCTGTCATTTTGAAATCGCATTCCCGCCAAAATATAAATGCATAATAACATGTACACGAACTACTAAACTGTACATTCGAGGGAAATAAAAATTGTCTACTTACAAACTAAGGTTAGACTAACAATAACTAAATTTAATAATACTCATTTAATACCTATAGTTACAAAATAAAATATTGACTATCGACTTTGTTCAAGGTTAAAAAAATTGGTAAATATTATCCTCAGGCTCCTCTATGGTAATCTAAACGAGGAAATTGTCAATGTCATATGTCATACTAGTTCAGTAAAGGTACACGAGATGGCGTTAGTTGTACTGAAAATAGTTGCTAAAATGGTCTTTGGTCCTTTGGTCCTTTGGTACCAAAACCAGTTTTAGGAAAGGCCTGTTTGACAGACTATAAGTAGTAGAAGTATAAACGATATGAAGTCATAAAATCTAAATAATGTTATAATTGAGCTACAAGGGCCACTTATTGCGTCCAATTAAACGCAAACCGATATCGCGGCAGGCCAAGGCGACGGTGGAGAGATGCGCTTGACAACTACTAGAGGGACTGGCCCGCAATGGACAGACGTGTGAAGGCCTTTGCCCAGCAGTGGGAAATAATAGGCTAAAACAATATTATGATTTGCCAAAGGAGACCAAAATATTTAGTTAAAATAAAATATAGCAGGAAGGCGATTTCAGAACGATGTTTTAAAGACAAAAGTATACTTATATTGCTTAATGGGAGAAAAATTGAGCTTCTATGTTAGGATATACGATAATAGATTTTTTTAAATAAGTCGCATTTTAACATTCAGTTTCTCGAACAAAAATTATCCTAATAAAAGTGTGATAATTTTTTTACGTTAATTTAACATAAATATTCGTTTAGGAAACTGAAGAATAAAAACGATGACGATAAAACAATATCGCTGCAACTTACTTTTAGAGTGTAGGGCGCTTTATTTTAAAGAAAAAAACTTACATACTTAATTTGAAATTTTCACTTCACTATATTTAAAAAACTAATACTAACCTAACGCAAGCGATAATATTTGAAACTATTATATACAAGAAGTCCTGCCCCCCTAGCCAAGTTACGACCGTTTCGTTTCTCTTGCGTCGAACGCCTAGAATCGGCCACACCTCCAATTCCTGTTCCTGACCACGTGACTAAGCGTTGACAAAGACGTTAAAACAAAGGAATTGGAGGACCAACTCGAGGCGTTCGACGCAAGAGAATCGAAACGAAACGGTCGTAACTTGGCTAGGCTTGCAGGTAGGATTGTGCGGGCGTACAGCGTGGCAACTGCGTGGCAACTACGTGATATTAGCGTTTTTTTTTTTTGTCACTTTCTTGTGTTTATTGTTGTAAATATTTTGTACTAAACAAAAATAACACTAAAAACAAATACTTTTCTGAAAACCACATCAAAATCGGTTATAAAATGATGCAGCAATCAGCATTTTTGAAATATTTGATTAAAGAAGAATGAGCGCATAGTGAGAACATCTCGCTATCTCTTTTTTACGCGCTTAACCTAATTGTGGTGACATCACATTGCTGTTCAAACGGTATCAGTGAAAAGGTTATTTGACAGTACACCTTTCACCAGATTTCAATCTAATTTACTTCATTTTGAATGGATTAAAAAAAAAAAACTTTCTATTTGTGATCTGGGATAGTTATTATTTGTTACAAATATTTAAAACAATAATCAAGTGGAAAATTGTGACACTATAAGCAATTTTATCCATCATTGCTTTTTGTCGTTGCGGCTACCGAAACGTAACGCAATCGCCAAGCTTTTATGCGCAACCCAACCAAAAATTCACAGCACTGTAGAACTGGTATCATACAAACGCCTTTTATTTAGTTTGTTTGTCGAATTTTTTTATTCAACATTATTTTTCAATCCGACATATTTGTACATTAAAAGTAGATATCGAAGCTCAAAGGTTTTCACTTTGGCGATTTATGAAAATACTTTGTATTTTTCGTGCTTATGGACAAAGTATTTTCAAATTATTTTTCAATAAGTGGATTGAGCGAGTGAGTGAGTAATCCTTATTTACTTAATCAAAAGTCAACCAATATATAGGTTAGCCGATAGTCCATGTCTTTCTCAACAGATGGCGGTGTTACAAATAGCTAGTAACCAAAAAAATAGTTATCGGTTACATAAATACGAAAAACTAGTTTTGTAACTAGTGTTGTAACTAGTTTTTCGCATTTTTGTAATGAAAATATTTTTCTTCTCTTTGTTTGAATATTCGAACACCAAATGTTTTTGCTTGCAAAGATATTAATTTTGCAGCACCTTCTCTGTCTTTGCATCTTCTTCTTTTTTCTTCTTCTTTGCATCTGTTCGTATTTATTATTATTACAAGATTATTTTAGTTTTTAATTCACAATTAGCTTGTTATTTTACTTTACATTATTTAGGTAATCGCTACGTAACACATTAATGATAATATTCACATTGAGCTTACTAAAAATTACATAACGTGCAGACAAAATATCTTGAATATAGGTTTGCTGTAAATTGGCAAGTTTTTTCTCTCTGACTTAAAAATAAATTATGTCCTTCTACTTAGAACACGCTGGATAAAATCAAAGATTTCCACTTGATACAGTAATCATGTAGATGTACTAGTTTTCTAGAGATCATGATTTTGCGGGATTCCTGCCGCAGAACGTAAAGGGCAACGGAAGGAACACAGGTGGGTTTTAGCTATTAAAATTCTGATACTCCCTCTCGCTGCACCATCCTCAAACAAAAGGAAAAGTAAAAAAAAGCCATTTTACAATTTAAAAATATTGTTTAGGATTGATCACAAGATATTTTGGTAGCACTTTTAAACTAGCAGCACTTAGTGCTAGATTACGGAGACGCGGCGCGTTGCGCGGTGCGTCGTTGTTTGTGTTTGCGCGAGCGATGATGCGGCCCGCTGCTGCAATGTACGATGAAACGCACAACGCGCCACGCAACGCGACGCGTCTCCGTAAACACGGCCTTAGGTATTTTAATTGAAGGTCCTTAGAACAACTGTAGTTCTGTAATAACTGTTGATTGCCTGTTTTTTTTTATTATTATTTTAATAAATAAATAAACAGGCAATCATCAGTCTTCATACAACACGAAAGTACAAAAGTGGACGTAATGCCTTAGGCATTCTCTACTAGTCAACCTAGGGTGAGTTAACTGTTACTTTACTTGTGATATGCATCTATTTAATCACCCTACAACTAGATTGTTGAGATGTTTTTCATATAATATTCTAAGGGCTGATTTCATCATTCACTTTAAAAAGTTAGTTCAACTAAACTGAGCTCAGCGTAATCTAGTTTAAAGACCCGTGTCGTAAACATGGGTGACAACAAAGGAATTGAAACTGAGTTTAGCGTAAACTAGGTTCAATTCATCGCGGTGAAACGCAAAATGAAGTTATAATCTCGATTAGGCACTCAAACTGCGTTTTGTTTTCTAGAATCGCGATTAGTTTATTGGAGAATTTGGCCCATAGTGGTGAAACGCCAAATGAAACTATAATCTTGATTAGACGCTCAAACTGTGTTTTGTTTTAAATAATCGTGATTATTTTTATTAGTGAATTTGGCCCTTAATAGTGACCAAGTACTCGTCGACATAATTTTGAATAATTTCCAAATAAATATCAAATGGTATACAAATTTTGATTAACCAGCGTGCCATTAAAATTAGTACCTGTACTAAATTGCAGAGTTTAACTGACCAGGCGTGACATTTTATGACAAATATTACTGCACAATTCTTTTACAGCCAATTACATACAAATGTTCAGTGACTTCGTTCGAAGTTGTGTAACCACTCACTCACTTTCGATCAGGTAGTTGGAGGAGGTGGGTTCATCGTTGTCGCGGATTCGATGCCCCGTTGAGGCTTCTGAGTTCGGTGTAAGGTCTTCTGGAGAGCAGCTTGTAGTCCTCACCGCCAGTGACTCGAATGTAATCCCTGCGTTTTCTGTACACCATAAGCCTGTAAAGAGAAAATTGGATTTTGAGTAAAGGAAGTTTATGCGAAGAGGAAAGTCAAGACTGAAAGGCATTGGGAGTGGCCTTTATTTATCAGTAGAATAATAAAGAGCTAAGACTTAAAATTAATGTATTTTTGATGATTTTTTTTTAGTCTTTGGAGTCAAAATAGACAAAAAAAGATTAGTTACAATACAATCTCGGGACACACTTTATTCTTTCATGTTTTTATTCGATCTGAAAGAGAGCATTGGTGATCGAGTGATAACGGCCCCGACTTACGAGTTGTAAGGTCGCGGGTTCAAACCCAGCCAGGCGCATGACTTTGAGTAATTTATTACATCACCACTGCTCTCAAAACGGTGAAGGAAAACATTGTGAGGAAACCGGCATGTCCTAGAACCAAAAATTCTACGACTTGTGACATCTACCAACCCGCACTGAGCAAACATGGTATAAAAATATCCCATTCCTAAATCTAGCCTAAAAGATTATGCTATAATTTTTTTTCATGAAACAACATTTCTCAATATATTATCAGCTATATTTATAAGTGACTGACGCAATATAAAATTACAACATGAGACCCGCAATTCAAACAATCGTGCTGGAAAACATTGCTTATCTTTATTACTAACATAGTAGGTACTCGTATATCTTAAGACTACCTAGGTATATGCTTAGGTACACTAAGCATTAGATAATGTACAAACAAAGGTAATATCTTCATCTGCAGTCCTATCTTATATAAATATTACGCACTAGTGAGTTATACAAGGTAAATGGTTCTACGGCTACGGAATTGTGAACAGAGAACGGAGACTGAAGGAACACATGTGGATTTTAGTCAGTAAAAGTCTGATACTCTTTCTCGCTGCACCCAGATCGGTAGAAGTTATTCGAAGGATTATCACCCTCAAAAAAAAAGGATAGTGTGCGGCAAATAAGTTGAATCATTTTTTACGGTCACTCGCAGCCACTCACTTCGATTGAGACTCGAAAATCGGTTACAATCTTCGTCACACAAATTGAACCATCATGGCGGTCGACCTTGAATGCGCAGTAACCCCGATTTTCGGGTATCAATCGAAGTGTGGGGGTTGCGCGTAACCATAGCAAATGGTTCAACTTATTTGCCACGTATCATACCTACTTATTTGATAAAACTTGAAAACTTTACTTTCTTTAAGTAATTAATATTGTAAAGCTCAAAAGTTTATTTGGTCGAAGGCGCTGATCCTAGGTATTGCTGGATCGAATTATTTTTTTTGGATACACCATTTATCATCGAAGGCTATATACTCTATAACATCACGCTTTGCCGAATAGGAGCAGACCAGTGACCAAAGTGAAACCGCGGGGGACAGCTAAGTAACATTTATACGTCTTATCTCAATCAGCATAAGATAAAGTAGCAATCAAACAAGTCATAAAACTGCACAAATAGTTACAAATCGTGTCGTTTACGTTCGTGAACACAAGTCGTCAAGTACAGTCAGCAAACGATATAACCAGGGTCGTCAGAAGTAGTTGAAGTTTTTATGGAAACCGATTCCTGGATATGAATGAATTTAAGTTTTATTATGAGCCAAATTAACCAATAAACTAATCGCGATTCGTTCAAACAAAACGCAGTTTGAGCGCCTAATCGAGATTATAGCTTCATTTTGCGTTTCACCGCGATGACTTGAACCTAGTTTACGCTAAACTCAGTTTCAATTCATTTGTTGTCGCCCATGTTTACGACCCGGGTTTGTAAAGTAGATTACGCTGAGCTCAGTTTAGTTGAAAAATCAGCCCTTAAAGTTGTTTATTTACTATGAATTTAATTAAGTTTCATACATATGAAAGTGGCGGTAGTGACTGAAAAGTTGAAGGAGAATCGTTTATTTTGGTATGGTCATGTGAAGAGAAGGGATAAAACGCATGTTACTAAAAGAGATATGAGTATACATGTGGATGGATTAAGAGGCAGAGGAAGGCCAAAGAAAAGACGCGATGGTCTGTGTGAGATCAAAGAAACGAGAGATGACAGACGACAGGACGGAATAACACGGGACAAGGGCAGGAAGATGATGATAATGACTTATACCTCCATCGGTTTCCATGAATTCCTAAACTGTTGAACAAGAGGACAACAGCACACGAGGTTGAAGAGTTATGAAATCCCTAGTCTCAGCGCCAGATTCGCATAGGGAAATGATATCTACCCTGAAACCGCTCTTATTATAATAAACACAAACAGACTAAAAGTCGATCAACCCAGTGGCCTATTATTTTAGGTCAGATTTTCATAGTGCAGAAAAAAACTAAAAAAAAACTTAAACTATATCTGATGACCTTGGTTACTTGCCTCCTTTATTTATTTATTAAAACTTCATGCAACACAAAAGTACAAAGGCAGTTTAATGCCTTAGGTATTCTCTACCAGTCAACCAAAGGTAGTGAAGAGAAAACATGGCATGGCATGGTCTCTTTTGTTGACTGTACCTACATACACATCTCGTTTACGATGCATCTAACGATGTAAACACATTACTATGTAAACATACCATCAGTTTATACTGCAGCTCTTTAAGACAGGACAGGTGCAAAATAGGAAGTTTTATGGCTAATCTAGTAGTAACACGTGCTAGCTATCCTTTTTTTTTGGATGACTGATGCTCTAGTGTGTAGCGGAAGGGCGTGTGAAATTTCTACTGACTAAATCCAAGGGTGCTATTCTCTAATAAAACAGCCTTGAGCATGCGCCCAAACCCTTTGATGCTTGCACTCAAAACAAAAAGTTTTGAGTGCAAGCATCAAAGGGTTTGGTTCGGCGCCACGACGCAGGATTAAAACGATTTTTTTTTAAAGGATCAGGCAAAAATGATCACGCTGGTACATTGAAATTGTATGTACTGACCTACTTGGATTTCGTCGCGGGGCCAGCGCTGCGCTCAAGGTGATTTTCTTAGAGAATAAAAAAACACGTATTTCCGAAACAAGTTTTGTGAAAAGAAAAGCTTGTTCCAGAAATACGTGTTTTTTTTAAACCCTTAAAAGTTTTTAAGAAAAGTTGTCATAATTTAGAATCGTGATTAAATATGCAAAGCTTCTATAGAAGTACTTATTTATATTTTTGATATAATTATGAGTAGATACATTACCTATGGAAAGCGAAAGTTCACGTAAAATAGCAGAGGTCTTTACTGGATTAGTTTTAAACATATTCATGTTTTGATTTCTATAGAAGCCTAGATAATATTGACAAGATATCTGTGTATCCAAAATATCTCCAGAAAGATGTGTAATAACATCATAATCACGTAAGAGCAGTTTTATGACAATGTGTACCTCGGGTTGGCCGCTTTTACGGCCCATTCACGACTTCGGTCTTAGCGGCGAGCGGCGCGGCGACCGTATCCGTAGGCGATTGGTCGACGCCGCTCATAGCGGCCATAGCGACGCGCGCTCGACCAATCACCTACCGATACCGCCCCGCTTGCCGCGCCGCTCGCCGCTAGGTCCGAAGTCATGAATGCGCTGTTAAAACTACGAGTAGATACAATTGCTATCATAGAGTACTGGCGACCAGCCATGTAAGCGACAACTGGAAGCAAGTACTGGCGACGAGTATGAAGGCTAGCAAACTTGCTAGGTACACAAGCGTAATCAAAATTGCTCACCACTTTATCTAAATTGGTGCATTAGATATTGCATTGTATAGATTGTATAGAGACTAAGGCTGGCCACCATCTATGTTTAACAAATCTGTACAGCTTTAAGAAAATAAAAGCAACAAGAAATATGTAACCAACATTTATGTAATGTATAATATAATTTAAAAGAGTGTCCATGGAGTTTCTTGCACGTTCTTCTCCATAGAGATCTACGCTTTAGAAAGTGCAATTTAGTATCATCTTTTTTTGACTGATCGTTCATAATTCAAAAGTAAATGGTCTATTTGAAATAAATGTTTCTCATGTCCAATACATTGTGTTTACATCTCTCATCCAAATTTCTTTCTCCTTCAATGTATTCCTCTATTTGTTTTTTCGTTTCTAAGTGTGTGTCTTTATATGTACATTAATTAATTTATAAACTAATTCAAGACCAGAGTGGATCAACCAAAGCCATGATCATGCAAAAAACTAGCGTGAGAAAATATAAACAACTAACTGGTACCCGCGGCTTCGTTCGCGTTAGATTGCTAATTCAATACAATGCCATTTTGTTTCAATTTTTTTTTGTTATTTTTTTCCTAAAATAAAAGTAAGTTAGGTAATCCTTATAATATCAACAATCTTCCAGTGAAAAATGCGTCAAAATCGGTCCAACTGTTTCGTGCAAACAGATAAACAAAACTTTTTTATTATTAAATTATAAAATTGCATTTGTTATATCCGATAGATATATGTTGTTTCCTATGTTTTTATTAAAAAAAAAAAAAAAAACATTATTTCGACATTACAAACAGTCACACACATTAAATCCTTGAAACAAATGTTCGGAATAAAATCCTCTCAGAAATAATTAATTTAAAGCCCACCAATGTTTCGAAACCTAACTTTGAAAGTAAAAATAATAAAACTAAAATAGTCGATGATGATACTTATTCTTAATACACAGGTTGATTCATAAACACGTCGTATTATTATCCTTAAAAATACACGGCTCGATCGTTGCGTACTAACTACCTACAGGTCAATGCACTCGATCAGCTCGTGTGCTCAAGAAATTAATTTCGTGCAAGCGTATATTAATTCGAGTTTTAGAAAAATAGTACTTTATATTTTAATTTTATTTTTAAAAGTCGATAGTGTTTCATGTATCGACCCTCCACGGGATTAAAACAATCAAAATTTAGCCGCGTATACTAATATCTATAATAAATGAACAATTTTTTTTTTTTTTACTTGATGCAATAGAATTTTAAGACTCTTGCCCACTGTCATTTAATAACTTAAAAAATGGCAGTGGGCAGGGCAGAACAGATGGCCGTAAAGTTCAAGAGTGGCGCCGCGTATCGGAAGACGCAGCGTTGGAAGGCCTTCGACAAGGTGGGAAATCAATAAAATCGATTAAAATTTGGCGAAGATACGAGTATCCCTGACCAAGAAACAGAAGAACAAAAGCATTCAGCTAAATGGAGAACCTCCTTTTTTGAAAATCTGTTATAAATATAATCCTAAAGACGTAAAGAAATACTAAGACCCAGCAGTAATAACGGAAAACCTTGACAGTGAACTACGGAAAAAAGTTAACAATAAACCTATTACATACAGGAACTGCTAAAGGACCACAATAGATTCAAATGGCCTTGGCATTTACATTCTATGCAACTCAGGCGCGCTGCAATGGACACAATTTATTTTAAGTGCGATCAAAACGATTTAAATTAAAGGGTTATTTGAAACCAAATAGTTTTTTAGTTTTTTTTTTATTCAAAATGTATAGGGATAAACTATACTTTATATTAGTCATTGAATGTGAATAGCTATAACAGTAGAAAGAAGCATACTAAACCAGCTTCTGCCAGCGAAATGCCAGTAAAAATTCTTTCTTAGCGGACGTCTACACCTTATAAGGAATCTACCTACCAAATTTTAAATTTTTAGGTGTTATAGTTTCTGAAAAGTTCATGGACATATATGTATTCTCCATGTGTTGACTTATTTTTTTTTATTATAGGAACAAAAAACAGTTACATATTAAGGTGAAATATAGAATTATTAAATAAATAGGTAAACATATAACCCACACCATTGTCCACGGATTAATTAATTAAATGAAAAGCGGGAACTGATTTTCAGAATTATTTTATATTTATGAACTGACAAAGAGATTTTTTTTTTATTAGAAACCTATGGTGCACAGACTTGGTCTTTGAATATCCAAAAGTCCAAACTCAAGGTTTGCCAACGAGCAATGGAGCGCAGTATACTTGGTGTTAAATTAACGGATCAGGTTCAAAATAGATGTGGCTCAAAGGGCTGCCCAACTGAAATGGCCAGGACACGTCTGCCGCATGCCCGACAAACTGTGGGCCAAAGTAGCACAAAGTTGGTGCCCTGAGACAGTGCGACCGACGGGGTTGCGGCAGACCACGAAGGAGATGACGCGATCCGATGAGCTAGACCAATTACTCCTGGACTGGCTAGAGGAAGCGCGCGCCCGCGAAATATGGAAAGAGTGGAGGGAGCCCTTTACCTAGAAGTGGGACAGCACAGGCTCAAAAAAAAAAAATAGTTTCTGAGATTTCGTTATTAATCAGTGAGTGGTATATCACTTTTATATAAATATACATTGATTATAACATCGCTCTTTTTTTGGCGTAAAATAATGATAATTTGACTGGATGAAAAATCGCTTTCTATAAATAAAGAGGTCTCTAGATAGAAAGGAGTTACGGAGATTATGACTACATAATATATATGGCAGAAATCATATTCTAACAGATAATAATAAATTATGATGAGAAATTATTTTTGAAGCGACATTATTTTTTTTTTTAACAAACGTCTAGACAGCTTGGTGAAAGTAATGAAGTTAAAACGTGTCTATCTGTTCAAATAAAAGATTTATTTTTGATTCAATCAACCGTCAAAAAACAACACGCTGTACAAACAACTTGTGAATTAATTGCATAAAAATTGCGCGCACGCAACAAGATCTTACGAGTGCATTCACGAGCTCAGTAGTCGCGTAACCAGCGGTCTGTCAACACGTTTTTATTTGATTTAATTTAAATTTTTCCGCGAAATAAAACTACGACTTTACTCGTAAATGGAATAGGAAAAGTATTTACAGGAAATATTGTACAATGTTGGAGACGTGAGAAGGAATTCCTTGAAAATGGAAATTCAATAAAAAAATAAAAATGTAGCAGTGATTTTGAGGAAATTAATTGATGACGAGCAAATGTGGTAGAAATTGATTGTTAAGGTAAGATTTCAAATTTAAATGCAATTTTTTTTTTTATATTTTCCCTAATGTTTACGATTTAACGATGGACTTTCCCAAGAATGATGTTAAAGAAAGTGCAATTTACCTGACGCAACCAAAGCTATGGGTTGCATATTTAGATGACTTATATTATAGTCGACGATATTGATTTTTTTTTTAATTACTTTTGTAATACTATATTAGGGACGGTTTTTTATCAACTGTAATATTTATTTTTTTAATCTTATTTTATTTATTTAAAGGTTGGTATATTAGATTATATATTTTACTTTTTTTTTAATTTCTATATACTCCTCTGTGGTCTTTTATTGAACTGATCTGCTGTCGATAGAAACTACAAAGTCACTGTTGACACTTCTTGTTAAATCACTATATAGTATAAAACAAAGTCGCTTCCCGCTGTCTGTCCCTATGTATTCTTAGATCTTTAAAACTACGCAACGGATTTTGATACGGTTTTTTTTTTAATAGATAGAGTGATTCAAGAGGTTTATATACATGCATAATATATTAAATATCACCATTGCACCCCTGCGGAGCTGGGGCGGGTATTTTTATAATAAAATGTTGAGTTTTGCTCACTAAGAGCGCCTCACATAATATTTTAATATTTGCATGCCAACTCATAGCAGAATGTCTTTGCTCTAATAAATTATATGTAACTATTCTTTTAACACATTCAACGCAAATAAATGGCTTTGACTTTGAATCTTTAGAAAACCAAATTACAAGCAAATATTTCATGAACAAAAGTAATCTAAAAATAGGATTCAACAGTTTTATTTATTATAATTGTGCCCGAAAAATCACTGTCAATTTTGCTGAAATACCTTCGTAAAAACATGCTTGCTTATTTCGTTTTGTTTCTACATTACCCCATCAGAAAATCCCTGTGTTGAATAAGTTTATGATGTGTCGTTTTTAGCTTAGTATCGCTGGTTAGTGTCATATCCAGTCAATTGAAAACGGCAATAATAATACAAATATCAGTGTCAGCCAAAGGCTTATCAGCCATAAGCCTCAACCAACATCTTAGGATGCTCTGGTTAGGAACTCTTGGACACGACTCGTATAGTTAACCCCAACACCCGTATTTATAAATAAGTAATTACTTGTTGCTAAGTAATTTCTTATTAAATAATTGCTTGTGGTTAGAAATCTTCATTCAAAATTTAAACTTTTCGCATATTGTTACTTAAGTAGTTACTTTTACTCAAGTTATTAGTTTTACTTGTTAATAAATACGTGTGTTAGACTTTCTATTAATTTGATACTGTTTTTTTTTTAATAAGTTTTAAGAAATATTATTATGCAGGACAATAATTATACGCATAAATATAAGTTTTAAAATCATTTAAACAATTAAATATAATCATGCGCAGGTTATATTCCTCATAAAATACTATGTGCAAACAATGTTTTATAATAATCACAAGTGCAGAAACATAGTATCATTATTATCACAAATGCAGTAATAAAAACTGTATTTGTACATCTGCTGTACACATTTACACAATCACGTCTGGTATTTCTTAGTAAACACTTAAAGATAATATGTGCATGCTTATTTATAAGTATAGTACCTTCTTCTAGCGACATTGCCCGGGTAAAAATCGGTTTCTATAAACAAACATCTAAACCCCGTTTTGCCTCCTTAGGGGTGGAGTTTCGTAAAATCCGTTCTTAGCGGATGTCTACACCCTATAAGGAACCTACCTGCCAAATTTTAAGTTAGCTATTTCTGAGATTTCGTGATATTTGTTATTTATTTATAGTGCAAACCTACCACAGTGTTTTCTTTTTTAACCCAAAGGTAGAGAATGCCTTGTTGCATTATGTCCGCTTATGTACCACTACTGAACATGAAGTTTAAATAAATAATAAATAAATAAATCAGTGAGTGGTATTTCGCTTATATATGTATATATAGATTAGGACTTAATTAACGTTGTGAGGTGAGCAGAAGGCAAAGTTGCCGACCTTTAGAACTTCGCGCGGTTTCTATTTACAAATATTAAACTAGCTTATGCCAGTGGCTTTGCCTGTGTGAAACTAAGAAATTGTTCCAAGGAAAAAATATTCGTAGGATCAGGATCCCAAGAATGTTTCAGGATATGGTTTACCCGTGTGCTAAAGGAGGAGAGGCCCCAAAACACTACCCAAAAAATACACAGTTAAATTTTGATCATTTTAATCCCGTGGAGGGTCGATTCGGTACATGAAACACTATCGATTTGTAAAGATAAAATTAAAAAATAAAGAACTTTTTTAACTCGTACCGGATCGACCCTCCACGGGATTAAAATTATCAAAATGTAGCGGTGTATCGGGACCGCGATCCCGGTCCAAAGAGCCCCATGACCCAGAAATATTAGTAAACAAATAGTTATTTTACATTTATTAGTAACTTAGAGAGGTCGTTTGACATCAAAAAGGAGTTAGGTACGTTAGGGAAACCCAATGATCTGTCATGCAATTTAAGCTATGAAACATTTTATTTAGGGGTCTTTAAGTCAAGAGTGAATAGGGTATTTCTAGGCAAGCGTGCTCCATCCATGGCCACATCATCTCTTACCATCAGGTAAGATAGTGGTCAAACGAGAGCCTTTGAATAATTAAAAAAAATATATACTAGTAAGCCTTTGAAAGAATAGTCTGTACTTCAAGGAAAAATTCATGATTTGTCATGACAACTTCATTACCAACTAAAATTGTGGTTTCATCATTATATTCGTGAACCTGTGCAAATTAATCATTATTTTTAATATGAATTAGTATTTTCAACCACAGTCCTTATTCAATATAAGAGGAACCAGTACCAATTTTACTAAGCAAATGCTAAAAATGCGCGGCATAAAAGTTAAATCAAAATGGCGATCGACTTTTAATGCGCAGTTACAGATTTTCGTATCTCAATCGAAGCGGGGCTGCGCAAAGGGTTCAACTTATTTGCCGCGTACTATAAAACCTCGGTCTTTAGTATAACTAAGTACAAAGTAGGTAATAAAGAATTTACTCATTGTTTAATTTCAGATATTGCCAGTGATCGAGTTTGAAAGAAACACTGCCCACAATTTTTGTAATTAAGATGGTCATACATTAATCAAAAGAGAGAACAAAGGTGCCTATGAGATTTTAATGACCCTATGACGACTTTGAAAGGTATTGGTAAGAAATAACATTTTCATAGTAAGTATTTATGTTCATAATAAACTTGCCAAGGGTTTTGTGTTTTATTTTCCCACGGATTCACAACTTATAAGTAAGGATCGGAGATGGGGGGATGCGTGGTTGTTCGAAAAAGGCAAATGAAGGAACACATATGGAATTGAGGCACTGAAATTCCGTTATCCGCTATCCATGGAGTTTCTTGCATGTTCTTCTCCAAAGAAAATTTATGCTTCGAAACGTGCAAATCGCTTCATAATTTTTTTTTCGACTGATCGACCCTGACAATTGAAAAGTGTATGTAATTTGCACATTAACCCTTATACATAGGACCCATCAATATACGACTTATACACTTACTTATAAAATCTTTTCAAAGTCGGTTTGAGTTGATTTCAACTAAACTTTTTGATATACATAGGAATCATCAATATGTAGGTAAAGGTACTGGAAAATTTCCAGGAAACGATTTGTCAGTCTGTTAGCCAGTCTTCACGGAAAAATCTAGGCATAAACAAAGCTCTAGGCCATGACTCACACATCATACCTAAAAAAAAAACATCACAGTCATGCTAATTAAAAAAATAGCCAATAGCATATACAAACACAAAAATAGCACCTATGTATGTCATGAGATAAAAACTGACATCCATAAACAACACAATGCGTTATAAAAATTTCACGCCTCAAGGATTTTGGAGATACGCAAGCCAATAGAAAAACCAACTTTGAAGTTCGTAGTTTCATGAAATAGTTTCAACCGACTTTGAAGTTCGTAGTTTCATGAAATAGTTTAAACCAAATTTGATGTTCGCAGTTTCATGAAATACCTTTGCTAGGAGAAAGATTAGCTCTGCCTTTAAATCTAGGCTTCTAGAATCTGGTGTTTACGAAGTTAAACTTGGGGCACAATATTTCAATACTTTATATTTCTCAAGATCTTCGATATAACATGAGCTACGCCGTTAAGAATAGAAGCACGAGGGTAGTTGAAATACTTAATTCTATTATTCTATCACTAGGCGGATATCATTCACTTCAATAAGCGTCAAAGCCTAGAAAACCGAACTGAATGTCTATGAGCCAAGGTGCATGATATCTGATGCCTAGTTTCCTTTCCGAGCTCTAATAATATAAACTTATAACCTGATTAGGGAGATAAAGCGTTTTGGGAACACATTTATTGTGCGTACAGCTAAGGAGTGGAATTCCCTACAGGAGTCTATGTTTCCTGATAGCTACAACTTAGGGGTCTTTAAGTCAAGAGGGAATAGGTTACTTCTAGGCAAGCGTGCTCCATTGTCGACCAAATCATCGCTTACCATCAGGTGAGATAGTGGTGGAGGAAAAATCCTACCCTTTAACTTCAAATTAGTAAAATTAAAAATCATTGTCACAAATAAAATATAAAAGCCAGCTCGGGGAAAACGAACTCATCACACTATTACATTTAGGTACCTGTATATGACAGATACAAGGACATCCCATGACAGGTGAGAACGGATGCTGCCATTGTGGACTTTTCCGGTTATTAGCAATACAATGGAGGAGGCTGCACCAGCCTTATAGAGTGATAATTAGGATGATTGCGGGATCCTACGCTCTTTATCATAATCATTATCACTTCAGTCAAAAGACGTCCATTAATACACATAGGCCAGGTTAACGGGATTGTTCGAAGAAGATACCACGGCCCAGCAGTGGCAGTGTCTAAGAAAATGAGCCTTGAGCGAAACTAAATCCAGATAGGTACATTCAAATCCCATACAAATTCAATGTACCAATTTAAATTTCGTCGCTGGGCCAGCGCAGCGCTCAAGGCTGCTTTCTTAGAGAATAGCACTGCTGGAACACAAAAAGTAACTGAAGAAACTAAGGAGGGTTTTAGTCAGTAAAAGTCCGTACCTCTACCATGAGTTTTAAGCAATAGTATTCGTCGCTACTTGATATCGACGCCGTAAATATTTTGTATGGCAAATTTTGCAGCGCCTCTAGCGGTCACTTGCAGAACCAAAATTTACCATACAAAATATTTACGGCGTCGATATCGAGTAGCGACGAATACTATCGTTTAAAACTCATGGTAGAGGTACCGATAGTCATTCTCGCTAAAACCAAGGCGAGACCGTATTTGATGAATTTACACTACAAGAAAAGTGTCTACCTGTATTAACTGCAAGTACTATCAACGAGAAGGAAATCCTATTTATTATCGTTTATCTTCATTTCAATCGAAAAACGACCACAGCTGTCCTGACCCTCTTCTCAAAGCCCAGTCACGTGGTCAGAACAAAAGAATAGAGGCGTGGCCGACTCGAGGCGTTCGATGCAAGAAAATCGAAACGACACAGTCATAACTTGGCTACGGGCAGTGGTGATGAAATAAATTCATCATCATCATCTTTTGATGCTCCCACTGCTGGGACTCAGGCCTCCTCTCTAGGAGACAGAATGGGCCGTAATCCACCACGCGGGCCCAGTGCGGCTTGGTGGATGTCACATGTCTTCGAATTTTTGGTTCTAGGACATGCCAGTTTCCTCACGATGTTTTCCTTCACCGTTTTGAGAGCAGTGGTGATGAAATAAATTACACACAAGTAAAGTGCCTGCCTAAGTTTGAACCCATGACATACAACTCGTAAGTCGTTTACCACCGGGCCACCATAGCTCTGCTTATTACCTTGATAGTAGGTAACTACTAAATTATAGCCAACATTCCACACTCAGAAATTACATAGGAGGTAAATAGAAAAACTAGATTTATCGATATCAACTCTCACACCCGTATTTAAATATAAGTAAAACTAATTACTTGAGTAAAAGTAACTACTTAAGTAACAACTCGTAATCTATAGTTAAGATTTTTTTTAAATTTAAATGAATATTTCTAATTTCAAGCAATTACTTAATAAGCAATTAATTAGCAACAAGTAATTACTTCTTTCTAAATACGGGTGTCGCTGCTTAAGTATTGAAGGTGTTAGCAGGTCAATAGACTGGGTCCAGAAATTTTATTCTACCAGAATTACCTACTGAAGAGTTAATTGAATAAAATTCGATTTGTTTTTGTTTGATATAAAACTAGTGCTTGACTGCGATCCCACCTGACGGTAAGCAGTGTTGCAATCAGGCGCACCAGTTTATTATGACTCTATTCACTCTAGCCTTGAAGACATCCAAATTAAAATCGGATGGGAAGACTGCAGCAGGCAAATTGTTCCAGTCCTTCGATGTACGCGGTATAAACGACGAGGCAAAACGCTTATTCCGGACCGTAGAGGTTTCAACGTAAGGGTGGATACTCGCCGTATGAGAATTCTCAAACTTCAAGAGGAATAACCAGGTTCTGAAGTTCTAAAACAGAAGCGTGCGTGTCGTACAGTTGACGGAAACAAACTGTTTTTTTTTCTGTTGTCAAAAACGAAGTTTTATGCATAGGTTGTAGGATGTTTGGACTTGATCTAAGATCTTTAAGGTTTTTCTCTCTGTAGCCCTTAACTCTGTGAGATCGGATTTTAAAAATAACATTTCAGTACACGAAAACCAGTGACCAAAACCCGCTCCTATCCCCACTGTTTTTAGGCACGCAATTTTCTGTTTCCGCACTAGTGCAGCACTCGCCTCCATAACACCCTCACCTGCGGCTCGGGCGTATTCTGCCTCGGTTTTTACATAATACGATTGAAACGTCTACCGCGTTTGGCTCTCTGATTGGTTAAGAGCTCGAAGCAGGTCAATCGGAAACCGAACGTCCTATACGCGTTTACGTAAAATAAACTCACATTAGGGCTTGTTTACGGAGACGCGGCGCGTTGGTCGGTCGTCGCACATTGCCATATGTTTTTGTTTGCGCGAGCGATGACGCGGCCCGCTGCTGCAATGTACGACCAAAGCCCAACGCGCCGCGTCTCCGTAAACAAGCACTCACTTTGGGCTACCACAATACAATCGAGACATTTTGAGGTGAACGTACATACTACTTATTAAAACTGGAGTAACAAAGGGAAACATTAATAAAATTACAATTATCTCAAGGCAAGTGAACGGTCATTATAACTATAACATTTATAACTGTTAATTACCAGCGTTTAAACGTATTTTTTATTATGGCAATCGAGGATAAATAGACAGGTGTCAGTTCAAAACAAGGATTCTGAAAGTATACCTACTACTACTGAAATGTTTTATCTAAATACCTAAACAATTATGAAGAGATATAATAACTTAAGAAGAAGAGAAGAAGTGAAGAGAAGGGATGTACTTACTATACAACATTATTTTTAGTACATAATTAAGCGAAACCTGAATATAGTTTGTTCAGAATCAGTAACTGAATCGATTCCAATCGTTTTTACAGCATGTTAATATTCACATAAATATTTAAAAAAGGTCACAAGGTAGGTTATAACATAACGGGTATCAGGCGCCAACGCATAGTTGGATGCGGGAGTGAAACAACCGCTCAGTCACCCGGATGGCCCGGTGGCCATGTATTTGTGCGGACAACCAAGTAACATAACCAGCTTATAACTTTGTGATTTTTCATGATTCAGCTATGAAATTTTATTCATAGATTCTTTACATAAAAATACTATACGTGTTTCGGGTTTTGCATATACCAAAATTAATGTTGTATACAGATGTAAGACCTATAATAATACACGATGACTAGACATATTGGGGACAGATTGTAGTGGCCAGATAAATAATGACACGAGGATGAAGTTGCCAGTCACTACGAGATAATTAAAGGAAATGTCCATCATTTCGTTACAGAAAACTTCACACGAGGCTTGTGACCGGATGTAGTTATATGAAGAACTGAATACCGTTTACAAAGGTAGTTTTATCCTATGCAGTTCTACGAGTAACTAGTCAACAAAGTGTTATCCTGAAGTATTTTTTTAATTCCTATAAAAAAAAAACAAAGGACGACCAGGAAGAAAGTGAGTAACGGCGATCGTTGGAAAGGAAGGAGAGAAACCGTTGCCCAACAGTGGGACAATACGCGCACTTTTCTGCATTAATGCGGAAAACTGTCAATTTCGTGCCTAAAGCGGTGGGACGAAAGCAGGTTTTCGAGTAAGTGTATTGAAAAAAATATTGCTACACATCTAAAATATAGCTGTAGGTACATCAGTGATTTAGTAGAGCGTATTCAGTATTCAGTCCCTTCAAAACTTCCCAGACATCCCATCCCTAGATTACTCACATATTCCTTTCCGTAAAACTAACCTTGGACTCAACGCACCCTTGCTCCGAATGTGCAAAACCCACAACAGTCTTTGCAAGCTACCAGACACCGATTTACTTGGTGTCTCACTCAACAAGTTTAGGAGAGCAGTCTCGGAGGTATGAGCTTGTACAAATTTTCCAACATCTTACTGCTAATTGTAGGTATATATATTACAATATGTCCCCTTTTTAATGATTTTTTTTTTTCTATTTTATTCAACTTTTTTATTTTATACTTAATAGTATGTATTTTTTCCATTTTGTATGTAAAATAAAAATTGTAGTAATAATATTTTTTTATCTCTTTTAATAATGAATATGTAATATGGTGTAAGCTGTGCGTACCTATAATAGGCATGCATACCAGTGTCATGATTTTAATATTTTGTTTAAAAAAATTCTGTATGTAATGCTGTTGGTGTGCCAATAAAATAAATAAAAATAAAATCTCACAGATGTCTGTAGGTAAATGATACAAATGATACAGGCCCTTAAGAAGCTACAAATCAAACGAGATCACGTCACGAGGACGAGCCCAGAAGTACGTGCGCGTCTAATAACACACGTCCTGCGGTAAATCTTGTCTGTCCGTCCGTCCTTTAGTGCGAACAAGGTCTTGGTCATTGCTATATATACGACATATGAGTTAATACGTATGTACCTATAATCTATGCAGTTTATGATGATATAGATGCAACTATGACTGAGGTATGGACAGGGCACATTGCTCGCAGAACAGATGGCCTTTGGGGCCGAAAGGTTCTGGAGTGGCGACCGCGTACCGAAAGACGCAGTGTTTTAAGGTCGACCGATGACCTGGCAAGAGTTGCGGGAATTCGATAGATGCGAGATGCACAGGACCGTTCGTTGTGGCTACACTTGGGGGAGGCCTATGTCCAACAGTGGACGTCTTTCGGTTGATATGATGATGATTGAGGTAATTTTGTGTTGCGGTGGTTTCACCCGCATAAAAGTAATATATTATTCCATGAGAACATAGCATATGCATAGCATAATCAGCCTTTTTAATGTTCCTACAGCTGGGACTCAGGCCTCCTCTCTAGGAGAGGGAATGGGCCGTAATCTACCAAGCGGCTAGTGCAGGTTGGTAAATGTCACATGTCTTCGAATTTTTGGTTCTAGGACATGCCGGTATCCTCACGATGTTTTCCTTCACCGTTTTTAGAGCAGTGTTGAACCCGCGGCCTACAACTCGTAAGTCGGGGCCGTTACCACTAGACCACCACTGCTCACTGCTCATGGGAACATCCTTCAGGGACAAAAAGCATTGTAAGTGCTATTCCTGGACATGATTTACTCGTGTATCAAGTTTCACCGAAATTTGTTCAGCCGTTCGAACATAAGGAAGTAACAAACAGACTCCTCGCGTTTGACCACGCACCTGATGGTAAGCGATGATTTGGTCGATGATGGAGCACGCTTGCCTAGAATTCGCTCTTGACTTAAAGACTGACAGACTTGACTGAAAGAGATTTTATAGATATCAGGAACATATACCTACCTAAAGACTAAATGGCATGAACAAGATGTTGGTGACAAGATGGTAGTCCAGAGAAAGCAAACAGAAGAAAGGGAGACAGGTGAAATTGGTAGAAAAGGTGGTATGACGACATCAGACTCATGGCAGGAGTCATGTGGAACGGAGAGTTTCAAGAAAAGAAAAGAATAGAAAGGATTGGAGGAGGTCTTTGTCGTCCGGCAAAGATATCTAGGAAAGATACAAGAGTAAAGATAAAAAGATAAGATACAAGAGTATAGAGTAAAGATAAAAAATATGTTAGTTTAAGATTTCATGCTTGTTTGTTAGAAGTTTCAAAACATTTAGTCATTTAAAATATCTGAATAAAAAGTTATATCTATATAATTATATCTCGTTTATTCAATAAATAAATTACACATTAAAATAAAAATAAAAGATTTTTAAACATACTAAATAGTCCTACTGGTAGTCCTTGTCCTACTGGTATTGAGACCAGGATCCACACTACCAGGTCAGGGCTTCAGAGAAAGGTACAACTTAACAATATGAGCGAATTTCTCTTTTTTTTTCTTAGATGTTGGTCAAGGCTCGTAGCAATTAAGAAAGGCTATACACCGACAAATTTTAATCGTTTTAATCCCATGGAGGGTCGATTTGGTACATGAAACACTGTCGATTTGTAAAGATAAAATAAAAAAATGAAGTACTTTTTATCTAATACTCGAATTAATATACGCATGTACGAAATTAATTTCTTTAAGTAAATGAGTCAATGACCTTGTACATAGTTGTAAATCATTGCGTACTAACTACCTACAGTTCATTGGCCTCGCTCAGCTGACCTTTACCTACAGAAATTAATTTCGTACATGCGCAAAATAATTCGAGGTTCAATTCATATTCAATAGGTTCAATTCCCGGGTCAGACAAAATGTGCAACTGGGTATTTCCATTAGGAATTACTCAGTAGCCGCCCGGAGTTTGGAAGTTGGCGGTGTGATACTCCCGTGCTTTGGAAAGCACGTAAAGCCTTTGATCCTGCGCCTGGGGCCTTACTCTCAAGTTTAATTCCGATCGGTCGACATTGTAATTGTGACGTTTCGTACTCTTAAATTCGATGCTAGCGCCAAATTGTTTAAAATTGCGTGACGCCAAGCCCAATACCGATTTTACTTACTTTCCTAAAAAGGTCACACTATTTGGCGCTAGCATCGAATTCATAGTACCTAACGATACAATTCCAATGTGAACCGATCGGAATTAAACTCGAGAGTAAGCCCCCTGGTCTCTCTCCGACCGTGTCGGGTTGCCGTCCCATCGAAATATGAGAATAATGGAATAGAGAGTGAATCTACCATCTGCGTTTGCGCACACACTTGTGCACTATAACTTCTCAAACAATAACTTGGCTAATATCTGTTATGGAGTTTCTAGCACATCCTTCTTCATAGAGATCTACGCTTTGGAATGTGCAATTAGCATCATTTTTTTTTCTGACAGACTGACTCCTTAACCTTTCAAAAGTGCCTGTAAATGGTTTATTTGAAATAAATGATTTAAATCTTTGAATCTGTTTTGAATCTTTACGAAAGCAAAAATCGACATGACTTCAGATTTCCTTTATAATTAATTTAACTCACGATTGATGGTTGACCTAGGATGTATGTGAACATACCCAAGATCAACCGGGATTGATGAATCTAAGTCCATTAATAAACTAGTCACGAGAAACATGGATGTACCAACAGTCCGACACTGTCTTACAGCTACACAAGGTCCTTATTACCTCCTAACTGAGTAAACACTGCGGTAGTGCTGGGCATCCTGTCATTAAACTGGAAACTTGGAACTAATTGGATACTATAACAAGACAAGATGGAAAGAAAGGTTTGTGTTTATGGAAATGTCTGGAAATATTGTTGTACCATATTTGATAGCTAGCTTCTGTCTGTCTGAGAGTAGAAAACTGACGCAAGCAGGGGCGCCGGTTTGTAGAAAACCTCATGGGTGCTGCTCATTTGATGACTCGAAAAAAGTGTGAGAAAAGAAATGCACACTGATCGACCGACAAATAAATAAATGTCTTACTTTCATACTGCGTACTTAATAACTAATTATGTTTGAGAAACATAAAATGAAACCATTATATAAACCACTGCGCTAAACGGGTAAAGAAAAAACGCCCATACATAAAAGGCGATTTACTGTTCAGTTTTTTTTTATTTTTATAAACTAGTGCTTGACTGCAATCCCAGCTGATGGTAAGCAGTGCTGCAATCGTTGATGGAGAGGTGCACTAGTTTATTAAGAGCCTATTACTACACATAACACACATATTATTATTGTTGGTACTAGGCACACATTTTTTATTTCTCATGGGTACTCGCGCCCCCGAGCACCTACGGAGTCAGCGCCCCTGATCGCAAGGGAACATAATCCTAGAAACAAAAGTCAAATCCCATCTGCTATTCAAGGACACGGTCTACCCATGTTCCAAAGGAGATTTTTATTATTATGGATAGGCTCGCGCTAGGCCACTATCGCTTGATGTTAAGTGATGGTGTGGTCGATGATGGAGCACGCTTGCCTATACTCCATTTGTTTAGATAATTAACTAAACGTAAACAATCTTGATATATCTTTCCTATCTGCCAAATTTTAAGTTTGTAAGTGTTATAGTTTCTGAGATTTCGTGATTAATCAGTGAGTAGTATTTGACTTTTATATATAAAGATAATTGATTGGATAATTGAAGGTTCGCTCTTGAACACTTGATGGTAATCGATGATGTGGTAACCAATAGAGCAATCTTGCTTAAAATTGACTTTCAAGTAATTTTTAAAGAGAGTCACTATAAATATGGATAAAATTATAATACTTTATTGTATAAATATAAAATGTACTAGTACGCTAATATCACTATTTTTATATGCTTAGGAATATGATATAACAGATATTTACAAACACATTACATGTTAGTGCTAATTATAATAAGATATTTTAATCATAAAGACCTAGAAATAAGAAAAATACCTAATAAAATACTGGCGAATTACAATAATATTATATAATATCACATTTTTAAGGAATGTTTAAAACTCTAAAAATACCAAAAACTATGCATAACAACCTTATAAATAATTTTATTAAAAATATTTGTGATCTTGTGATAAGCACTTTAAAATTGCACACATCTTGCTTAATAATTTAAACAAAAAAAAAAATTATAAAAATAACTTAAAACATTATTAAAACAACATGATATTTCGAGACAAAACTGCTCATTATTTGCTGCAGTTTGCTCGAGGTAGCGTTTTTAAAGGCGACCTTTTTTAAAAGTCTACTCGAGGCAGCATTTTTGAAAACTTACATTTTGCCTGAGGTATTTTAAAAAAATAATCGAACTTGCCCTCTTTTTAGAAGTCATACGTTGCTCAAGGCAGCCTCTCTAAAAGTACCTAACACTTTGCTCAAGGCAGAAAATGAATTGGTAAGAAATAACCTAGGTAAGCCAAAATATCATATTTATGTACATCAACCTACCTCAATCTGTCAAATTTCTTTAATAGATTTTCAACCTTATCACAATATGAGAAGGTTAATGTTCGATTGGTAAAATTTGACAGATTGGGGTAGATCAACGTGCTGGCGTCTGTACTTTCAAAAGGTGTGATGTAATCATTGTGTGACTAAGTGTTTTTAAAAAAGTATTAGGTGATTACCCAACACTACTGTTATCTTTGATGCAATAATGTCTTGAGTTATCAAAAAAAAAAAAAACAAATATTGTACTTACTAAAATGCACAGATTTGCGTTTGTGCTATAGTTTAGGGATGGCGAACCTTTATTAGAGAACTTGCCACTTAAATAATATATATTTATAAAAAAAAAAAAATGATCTTGACGGCGGAAAAAACCTTGATTAAGTAATTTAATGGACAGAAGAAGCTAAAAGCTAGTAACATTGTTAATTTGTAACCTGTAACTCAATATCGTAATATTTAAGTTTATATAATATAATATAATAATTATTTAAGTTTTAAATATTTTTATTTAATTAAATAAAAGAGTAACCTGTCGTGCTTACTGCTGTTTCAAAAAGTCTAGCTTTTTTAATGTTAAGCGATGATGTGGCTGACGATGGAGCACGCTTGCCAAGAAGTAACCTATTTAGTCTTGAATTTAAGACCCCTAAGTTGCAGGTACCAGGAAAACAAGATACAAGGTTCGATGATGGAACGGATTTGCCTAAAAAAATATTAAACACCTTTTTCATTGCAGAGGTGCCAAAATTATTTTGCCTCTTGCCATAGGTTTGCCATCCCTGCTATAGTTCTTTCATTTTACGAATTCACGCAAATCATTTTAATTTAAAACTTATGCTAATACTAATAAAAGTTACAAGATGCACGTTCGTGATTTACTCCAACTATAGATCTAATTAAGGAAAATAATGGAAAGATCTTACTTTTAGCAGGTCTCATGTTGCACTGGGTAACTGTGGCGTACATTATAAGTTTATGTAAAGTATCATATCTGAAACAAAAGAAAAATATGGTAAAAAAACATTAACATAATTTGCTGTTAGCAAACTTACTTAATGTCTCACCGAATATAATTGTTAAGTTTTTGTCTCTAAAGGGTGGCGTCGATAATACAACATTAAATTATACTATGTATCTCTCATGATGTTCCCAGTCTGCATATCAAAAATTATTCGAAAATATCCAGTAGTTTAGTCACAGGACATAATAGCATAATAACAGGACATGATTTTGTCAGCATTTTCTATAATAATGTTCACGATTTATAAAACCAACTTTTTTGCCAACTGAGAAAAAAATCATCCGTATTGTAACCATATTTATAAAAGGTGTTTTCTTTTTGTTTATAATTTTAAGCTATTCAGTTTGTTTGAAAAAAAAAAGCTTTTATTTTGATTTAAGGATCATTTTGGTATTTAAATAATATTCCTATGAACTATTATTACGAGTACTTTAATTTACGGTCGTATTTTTGGCGCCACGTTGTATATTAACATAGGTTAAGAAATACTAGCGAATTTATAGGTACCCTACCCTAAGACCTAACTGAGGTGAATAAATAAATAGGAATTCGGGATTATAAAAAATATATAATTATCAGGATTTTACCCAGCTGTTTAAGCTTTGGAATCTACTACATCAAAACTAAAACTCCCTAAAATAGCTAGTTGAACATTTTTGCTTGAATAACTCTAAAAAATATAAGGAAGAACACAATATTTATATTTATATATAACTTGTATCTTTTATATAACGATAAAAAATCAACGTATAAAAATACAAAGTTCTGACACTCACCTCACCCTAGAGTCCCGGCAGCCAAAGATGCCAACACCACTAGAATAGCCGTGGCCACCCCGCTGGCTCCCACCTGCGCCCCGTACACGGCGCCGGACTCGGCGGCGGGCGCGGTGCCGAACGCGTCCGCTGAAGTCATGGTTCCTGTCAAATGGCCAACCGGTGAGCGGCGCCCACCGGTGGGCTCATCTAGCTTGTGCAAGGGTTTTGTATCTTTGATTTTTAACTATCCATACATTTGTATTCGACAGTATAAGTAAAAATGTTAACAAAAGTCATTGACTTTTTGAAAACAGTTTATTTATGAATTCAGTTCTGTCTCAAATCTTGTTTTATAATAGGTAAAAGTTAAATCATCATAGACCCTGTCCAGGTCTTTATTATATTTTGGTTATTAATATAATAAAGTCAACAAATTCTTTTATTTTGATTTTTATAATGATTTGCTTAAAATACTTAAGAAGAAAAATTTACATGAAAATAAGTTAAATACACTTAAATATAACTACGAGATTATACATATTATATGTAGATTCTACTGAGTATTAAAAAAAAAATATAATGCCAATACCAAAAAATAATAAGAGCTAATAAAAATACCACCACTTATTATTATTATTTATAACTACAGTGCCTATAAAGCAATGCTTAAAATTTAAAAAAAAAATGTAATACCAGTGTTAAAATAAAAATACAAATACACCAATAAATACCAAAATATTAAAAACCAGAAGTAACAAAACCCGTGCGTCAAGACTAGACTTACCCACCAATGCATGCAATAAAAAAACATAATAAAAAAAATATAAATTTAAAACTAAAGGTAAAGGTAGTATAATCAATAATGAATTCATTATCGTTTGATTTTTTACACATATTTCTTACAATTTCAAAATTATATTTATTTAAAATAATATATTATATAAAAAAACAAATAAGTATCCCCGGTATCGGAAACAGAGGCCAAGTTACTGGCAGTCAGGGGTTCAGAGAAAGGAACCTTTAAATAATACGAACTGTGTCCTGAAGTACCGCTTCCTGAATCAAGCCCTTGATCCAGCTAGCTAGCTAACCTAACGAGAGTCTCCTAAGATGTTGGTCGAGACTACTGGCTATTAAATCATTGGCTGACACGACTGTCGCTACAATGATCGCAGTGTCCACATCCTATATGTCGACAACCTTGCGAGCCAAGTAAATATAACTACTTGTTTTCTTTTTTTTAATTATTATTATTGATGGGATCGCGTTTGACCACTGTCTCACCTAATGGTAAACGATGATTTGTTCTATGTTAATAAATAGTGAATTCATTACCAATAGTACATTGAATCGTGTATTTAATAGACAATCTATAAGTACCAGAATATTTAATAAATAAATCATTGTTAAAACATAGAAAATTACAATAATACTACTTGAATCACACTAATATTTAATATAAATTGTAAAATTAAAAATTAAGTAAAATTGTTAGGTGGACAAATAAGTAAATAGAATAAACAGTAAAACCAATATCGAAGACAATTTCAAAATGAAATACATTATCAATATCTATGGCAAAATCAGCAAAAGAATATGAAAACGTTTGATATTAACATTTTTGTATCCTAATAACTATGAGATATTATTTTCAGTATCTAAGCTTTAAAAAATCGTTTATTGAGCAAAACTGACTTATTTTAGTTTACAAGAATAGTGCATTTCTCAGAAACGCCTCATAAGCCTGCAAAGGACCGAGTAGGTGGAGGAGCATTGTTCCAAAAAGTTAACACAACCCTCTAACGCAAAGTGCAACTAAAGGAATACAAGTAGGTTTTAATCAGTAAAAGTCTGACAGTGCTTCTCGCTCCACCCAGAGCAGGAGAAATTATTTGATGATTAACCTCAAAACAGGAAAAAGTTTTTTTTTTTAATTGGGAAATCATTCAAACGCTTCTCTCGCTCTAAAGTGGAAAGAGAGAGAGAAGCGGTTTGTTTTATTCAGTAAGCCTGACTATCTGTCAGACTTTTACTGACTAAAACCAGCCGGTTTCTTTCAATTGCTCTTTGTGTTCTTGGGCCACGGTTGCTGTTTCAACCGTTACCGCAAAGGCTTTCCTTTCTAAGCTCACCTTTATTACATTGAAAGAAGAGGTTCAAGTCAAGCTACCTTCACAAAAGCTGAGACAAAAATATACACAACTCAATACCGAAGAATTAAAACACAGAACACACAGGTAAATACACAAACACAACATAAAATTAAATGATCGACGTACCGATGCCACCAACTTCCATGATGAATGAGTGAATGGTGAAAAGAAAATAAAACGTTTTATTAAAGCGGCAACACTGATTGACAAGCGGCTCTAAACAAAGTAACATTTTTTTTACCAATATATAACTAGTAAAGAAGACTGCCGTGTCAGCTAATTTGAAATAAAATATTTCAACGGCAAACTTCGTACCGCCTGATAGTAGATTTTTTTTCGTGCATTTTTTCTTATTTTCTCACCGTTTAAAACTTCAACGAATATTCCAAAACCAAAATTGGCCAAATCAATCCAGCCGGTCTCGAGTTTTAGCAAGACAGCTACTCATTTTTATACACCGTTAAATTTTGATCGTTTTAATCCCGTGGAGGGTCGATTCGGTACATAAAACACTATCGATTAGTAAAGATAAAATTAAAAAAAGTACCTTTTTTTTAAAATTCGAATTAATTTACGCATGTACGAAATTAATTTCTTTAAGTAACGAGTCAATGGCCTTGTAGATAATTGTCGGTCGTTGCGTACTAACTACCTACAGTTCATTGGCCTCGCTCAGCTGACGTTTACTTAAAGAAATTAATTTCGTGCATGCGTAAATTAATTCGAGTTAAAAAAAAATACTTAATTTTTAAAATTTTCTCTTTATAAATCGATAGTATTTCATGTACCGAATCAACCCTATATATAATCCTTAAAACTATTCTGTAAATCGATTAGATCCTCTGTCCAGAAATGATGTTTCAAAATATTTTTTTATTTTTATTATTGATAGGTTCGCGCTTGACCGCTATCTCACCGATGGAAAGCGACGATACGGTCGACGATGGATCGCGCTTACCTAGAAGAAACCTATTCACTCTTGACTTAAAGATTCACGGGTTGTAGCCATCATAATGGGCCTTCCGCTGCCGATGGTTCGACCTTGGTAGTTTTCGAGATTTTGATGCATCGAGATAGTGAACTGTCGCGTTCATATAATTTATAGATGTCAAGTACTGTCGAGTTGACGTTTTTGAGTAAGTGTTATTCGAGCTAATGTCATTCGATTTCAAATAGAGAACCCAAAAAAATGTCACTTTGCCGAACCATTGGTTATTGCAATAATATTCATATTTTTAGTGTGAAACGCTTAATATATTTCTCATTCTCACAACACACATATACACAAGTAGTTGACCAGACATTCATACCTATTAATATTGTAATATGGCAATATTTTATTTTAAAGAGTAACCATGGAATTTCTTTCCGCCTCTTGCCCATAGGAAACGACCAATTGGAAGCGGGCAATAGCTTCTGGTGTTTTAGAAGAGGCCAAGTAGGTCTATGTAAAATATTTTGAATTTGGATTCTAAAAGAAAAAATCCTATAAAGTCCTATAGTTTTTTTTTTTTTTATACGGGAGTCGAACCAGTATAATTTATTATTAAGATTTCGACTTCTTAGAATTATAATAGGTTAGATAAATACCTATTTTGTTAAATCATACAGTTGAAGTTTTTTCTCCTTTGGCCACTATCTCACTTGATGATAAGTACCTCTACCATGAGTTTTAAGCAATAGTATTCGTCGCTACTCGATATCGACGCCGTAAATATTTTGTATGGCAAATTTTGGTTCTGCAAGTGACCGCTAGAGGCGCTGCAAAATTTGCCATACAAAATATTTACGGCGTCGATATCGAGTAGCGACGAATACTATTGCTTAAAACTCATGGTAGAGGTATAGGGATGTTTATTCTTTTTGATTTATGTTGCGTTTATAATGACTGACGAATGTTTAATCAATTATTTTTATGTTGAGCAAGCTTTAAAGTGTGTAGTATTTCATATTGTACAATAATGTCCATCTAGTGGCAACCAATGTATTTCAACTGTGTTTAATCTGTGGATAATGCAGTTGGCTGCAACATTACCTCCTAGTTAGTGTTATATTTTTTATGCATGACCTTTATGTTGTAGCTGTTTATTATCCCTCAATAAATAAAATAAAAATAAAAATGATGTGGCCGGCGACGGAGCACACTTGCCTAGAAGTAACCTATTCACTCTTGACTTAAAGATTAAATACGTTTTATTTAGTGAATAGGGACTATTATATTGGAGTCACAACTTGGGTTTGCCGTGCCAAAAGTTTTTTTATGTCACATTCAAACATCACAACTGCCATACAAACGCATACTGAAACGGTCACGCAAACCTTTCCAAATATTTTTTGTTCAAGCCATAATAAACTTTCCACCATTGACCCTAAGCACAGAATTGCTTACCTCCCCATTTGTTGAGCATAGCCATGATAACCCCGTTGGTCCATCCGAAGCCAGTCTGTACAACGTACTCGCCGCCACCGCCCAAACCGCCGAAAATTGTCGCGTCGTACTGGAAAATGGACGTTATTGTTAAGACAGCAAGATTCATTTTGCATAACTACTAATGTCTTAGATTTTTTATTAACTGCAAATTGGTAATGAAAGAATAAAAGAACAAAAATGTTGTCCATGCAAATATGAGACATCCACAGACTGGAATCGCAAGGGTAAGGTAAGTGCTAAAATTAGTTTTATAAATTTCAATTTCATGAAACAAGTAACCATCAACATTATAATTTCAGCCAAAAAACCTCCACTAATGGACGTAACCATGGCTCCCCTGAAGAAACCAGTGATACCGATCAGCACTGGGCCCCCGTGGTGGATTACTGTCCATTCCCTCTCTTAGAGAAGAGGCCTGAGTCCCAGCAGTGGGAATAACAATCAATCCCCAAGCGAAAGTTCGCATAGATCATAAAAAATTGAGCGTTTTTTTTATAGGGTATTTTTCCAAGAACGTAAAAAAAGTTTTTCATTAAAGTAGTTTGTATATAAGCAAACCTTTTCGTTATTCCCTTGTATACTGATTTAAATAATAATAATAATATTCCACAACTATCACACAACGATCGCCCTGAAATCGCAAAAAAATCTGCATGGTCAACACATTATAAGTGTTCGCCTAACTGGTCATAATGTCAGTACATTTGGCGGTTTTTTATCGCGATTTCAGGTTTGGTCCCATAGTAAAAGTTGTTTGCTGTCATGACTACAATCATGTGTTTAAGTATCGTTTCAAAACATAAAAAGGCTGATTATGCTATAGCCAGAAGCCACTTAAGAAAAAAAAAAACAATCACCTTCTCAAGCATAGCAGTCTTCTGCTTCCAAACCTCGAAGTTGGAGCGCACCCACTTGGTGGCGATCTCGCTGGCGAGGCGCTCGGCCTGCGGCTGCCCCGTGCCGGCGAGCCCCATCACCACGATGTACTGCAGCGGCGGCCACGCGTTGGGGTAGTCCCACTGCTCGCCCGAGTGCTCGAACGTCGTGGGGATGCCGCCGTCGAAGATGTCCACCTGGGGAGAGAAAGGGAGAAAAATATGTTAGCTAGAGTCGTGTAGGTGGGATTGTAATTAAGCACTAGTTTATAACCGATAAAAAAAAAACTTACGTGTTAACATATTTTTTTTTTAATATATTAGTTATAGTCGTAACTTACGAGTTACGACTAAAGCTAACATTATTTTTTTCGATGTCCAATATTCATTATAATCTTTTTTTTATATAATAATAATAATAATAATGATTTATTGTTCAAGAAAAATACACTCGTACATCAAATACTTCACTGGTCTCCACACTAGGATTCCCTGTGTCGTGGAGACCAGTCTCTTTCATCATGGTTCAAGAAGAAGTAAACAACAAAGTACAATATAACACATAGATTTAGTAGAACATAGGATTTAAAAATTATAATAATTATTATTATACGAGGTATACATGGCATCTTGCATAGTGTGCTATAAAGTAAATGGTGTGGTGTGGGTGTGTGTAAATGTGAGTGTGTGGATGTGTGTGATGGTGTGGCAGAGTCTAAATAATTATATAAATTCAATATATATTCTTAAGTTTGATTTTAGTTTTAATTCCAACTTTAATTTTGTTTTTATATATTTTCCTTCTATTAATGCTCTCATACACTAAAAAAAGCATTAATTTTAGCGCCATCTAGCGTGAAATAGCGCTCGGACAAAATGATTCTTATATAAAAAAAATATATGTTCTATTTGTTTATACATATTAATTTTAATTAAACATTTTAACACAAAATACCATAAAAAAATATAAAACAAAACGCAAAAAGACAAAAAGTTTACATTGACCCCGACGTGATTTGAACACGCAACCTTCTGATCTGGAGTCAGACGCGCTACCGTTGCGCCACGGAGTCGGTTACTGTCAGTGGCCAAATTACAGTAGTCTATGTACAACATGACGCAATATTTAATTATCTTTAGTAATTAACTAGATCAGGAATTAATTAGCATACACTTACTCGTAACAACTGTTGTTTGCAAATATGAAGGTTGTTTGTTAATGGCGTATAAAGTATGAATGTATTTGCAGAAATGTAGGAAATTTTCATGCCTTTCTCATGTTTTTTTTTTTTTGTTTAATAGCTAAATTTTTAATACTTAGATATATTTTAAGCTGACTAAATATATTTATGTATTATGTTTTTCATTGAAACGCTGTTGAACCATAATTATTCTAAAGGTAAGTGATCTGATCATTATATTACTATTATTTTAAATTTTATTTCTTGTATAATGTATTTTTCTCATTATTCCAATTTTTATTTAGGTATAATGCTCTAACATTTTAATTTTAATTTTATTTAATTAAATTTCTGTAATGAAATTTATCTAATTGTTTTGTTTGTTTCTTTCTTTCATTTTGTTTTTTTGTTTTTGTGCGTAACCATTTTTATTTAAATATTTTTTATTCCATGTAATTTCAGGTAGGTAGTCTAAATGACTATTGACTAGTTACTTTGTGTCTAATTGTTTTAAAATAATATACCTATACTTAATATTACACTTCTGTTGACGATCTCAGTAAATAAAGATAAAAAAATATCATCAATGACGGCAGCGTTTTGTTATTTCATGTAAATAAATAACGCGCGGCTGCAGCGCTGTAGTAGCGCGGTAGTTGCACGTTTAGCGACTAATATGAAGGCGCCCTAAGTTTCAATCCCTCACCTTAACTTTATCCAGATAATTGACGACTCTGTTGACGAAGTAGTCCTTCCTGGCCTGGTCGTAGCACACGGCCCACAGCGGCGACACGTTGGACGGGTAGAAGTAGTCGCGCCGCCGCCCCGACTCCAGGTTGTAGTCCAGCCACGCGCCCACGTCCTCGTGCCACAGGACCTGCCGGAAAATGTGGCATTAGTTACACCAGTGATACTTTTTTTATATAGTTTTTTTTTTGTTTTTGATTGGATATTCAATCCTTTAAGCCATACCGTAGGGGCCCAGTAGGGTCGAGGCCTAGTCTGGGGCTCTGGGAAGGTATGAAAATGCATACCAGGGCCCTGGAACCAAGGCAGGGAAGGAACAGGGTAGGTTTTTAGTCAGTAAGAGTCTGACACTATTTCCCGCTCCGCCCAAGGGCGGGATTTGTCATTGGATGATTTTACCTACCATAAAAAAAAGTCCTTAATAGTGCACCATAAACTACCTGCGTATCTTTTTCTTCTTCTCTGTCAAATCCATCCAAAGGTTGTCTGTAAGAGATCGCTTTTAGCGATAAGACCGCCCATTGTGACACCCTATTAATTTTAAGTTCTTAATGTAATTTTACTTTTTGGTGTACAATAAAGAATATATCTATCTATCTTAAAGCCATGATTTTGTCATTTTGTTTTTGGAATACGAGTGTAATGCATTATTTATCGAAATAGCTTTCTCGGCCAACTTTGCTGATTATTCAATACTACAACAAAAATTACAGGTACATTTTACCGAAATAGCGCAAGTTTCAATGATTCTACATACTTTCTAGTTGAGTTAACACTTGAGATTCAAAGGACTGTTTTCTGAATTGAGTATTTTGAGTCAAAAACGTCTCGAACCCTACTTAGTGCCAAATTTTGACAGGTTTTCAGGCGAAAATAGAGTTTAACACCCGTATTTATAAAAACTAATTACTTGAGTAATAGTAACTACTTATGTAACAATTTGGATTCAATAGTTAAGAAAAATTTAAATTTTGTATAAAGATTTCGAACGTCAAGTAATGACTTAATATGAAATAACTAAGCAACGAGTGATTATTTCTTTATAAATACGGGTGTAAGAACTTCAAACGCTAGAAATCGGGGAAAACAACATCAAAATATCTACTAGAAATTGGGGAAAATAACATCACAATAGAATTCATTAAAACTATAGCTATACATAGGAGTTATTATCTATTTTTTATTTTGTGCACACCTAACACAGTGTTGTCTTTTTTAACCCAAAGGTTGACTGGTAGAGAATGCCTTGTTGCATTAAGTCCGGCCATGTTAATTATAAGATCTTTAAAACTACGCAACGGATTTTGAAGCGGTTTTTTTTTTAATAAATAGAATAATTCAAGAGGAAGGTTTATGAGTATAACACATGCATAATATATTTAATATCACCATTGCACCCGTGCGAAGCTGGGGCGGGTCGCTAGTTATATATAAAACACCTACAAGCTTACAATTTGGTAGGAAGGTTCCTTATAGGGTGTATACGTCCGCTAAGAACGGATTTTACGAAACTCCACCCCTAAGGGGGTAACACGGGGCTTGGAAGTTTGTATGGAGAAACCGACTATCACGCGGGCGATGCCGCTAGCAAAAGCTAGAAAACCTATACCTGTCCTAGCTCGAGAGGACACCGGTGTCCTCTCACATCCACTCCACTATAGGCCAGAATTCCGATGTTTAGAGTCTACTTTTGTATGAACAAGTTTGATAGTAGTGGTACTCAAATATTAACCTGTTCAATAGCATCCATGAACCGTGCATGGACATTCCTGTAGTACTCCGCCTTGTCGACGTTGCCGAGGCGGACGTGGAAGTCCCTCAGGAGCTGCGCGTTCCAGCACATGATGGCGTTGAGGTCCACCGGGATGATGGAGCGCGTCTTCAGGTTTGTGAGGTTGCCTGGAGAACGATGTTGAGTTAGAATGGCGTTTTAAGTGGATTTTTAATATGCTTACTCGAAAATTGGCTCTTATCCCATCGCTTTTAGGCACACAATGGGCTATTTTCCGCACTAGTGCAGAAAAGTGAGCGTGCTTGCCCCCGCCACAATTTTATTGTACGTTGCACGAGTCACGCGTGTATTGAAAAACGTCGTTAGACATACGTGCTTTGTCACTGCAGCTCTCGGCTCCATAATACATTCGCCTACGACTCGTGCGAATTCCGAAAAACACTTTCTACACTTGTATCAAAATGTACTATTTATGTCATTGATGTGGTCTTTTTACTCGACTGAGCCAAGAGTGTTTTTCGCATGTATGTATGTATATTTTTTTGGTGAGCCTTAAATTAGAACTTAAACGACTTGTTGCATTTTACCTTGAGAGGTGTCGTTAGAGTACTCTTATATATGAGATTTTACTGGGTACTTCAAAATATAAAAAATAGAAAGGGCGGATATTTGGCGCCATTTTTTTTTTGTGATTATAAATGTGTGTGTCTTAAAATAAAGGGTTTCTTCATGCAGAAAACATTGGATGCTAAACATGAATATAACACAATCAGCTTTATAATATACTACTGGGACTCAGGCCTCCTCTCTAGGAGAGCTCGCACACACAAGACGCCAAGACACGGAACACTTAGCCAACTATAGGCCACACAAATATTTGTACGGAGCGGGAATCGAACCCGCTATACGCAGCGAAGCAGTCAATCGTTCAATCACTGCGCCAACCGTGCCGTGAACATGAAAAACCATTATTTTTATGTCGCTAGTAACTACATTATTAGTGCTATGTCTGCTTATATAGGATGAGTGGTAATTAGTGACCGATACTTAAACACGTGATCGTAGTCATGATAACAAACTTTTACTATGGGACCAAACCTGAAATCGCAAAAAAAGTCAGCCAAGTTCAGTACATTTTGACCAGTTAGGCAAACGTAAATGTACTGACCAGCGGGTTTTTTTTCACGTTTTCAGGTTTGGTCCCACAGTAAAAGTTGTTTGTTATCATGACTACAATCACGTGTTTAAGTATCGGTGACTAATTACCAGTCGCCCTATATTATTGATATACTAACAATGGAAAAGGAAAAATATTAATAAGTTAATTAAAAAGGGGACCAGTTAAATGTCTGATGGTTGCCTTCTAATGTCTAGGGAAATAACTTGGGCTCACACAAGGTACTTTCAACTTTACATACCACCAACTTGTCTATATCCATCAATAGAGAGATCAATAGTCGATTGCGGATATTCTGAACAAAATAGGGATAAATATAATGAAGTTTTTTAGTTCAGTAGTCCTTGAAATTTATTTACCCCCTAGTCAACGCTTTATGTTGGCTACGCCTCCAATTTCTTTGTTCTGACCATGTGACTGAGCATTGAAATGACTTCAGAATAAAGGAATTGGAGGCGTGGACAATTCTGAGCGTTCGACGTAAACGAAACGATCGTAACTTAACTAGGGGGGCTGAGGCTTCACCATGTAGCGACAGCTATGGTGCCACATAAGAACTATCGGAAAAATACGAAATCCTGCATCGCGTAAAGTTCTCCGCGCGATTTGAACATATCTGAAATCATCTATCTGGCAGTTGCCCACCAGACATAACACCTGTCGGAGGATCCTTTCTTTAAAACGGAGGAGGAAGGAGAACCAGCTCAGGCCTGCGAGTGAGTAAGAAGGACAGATCTATACACCTTATATAGCTGTATCTCTTTAACATTTCAGTTTAGGTCAAATGAATCGTGTTAAGAGCTCGTGGTAGGCTCTACTTTGTTTTCATAGACAAATTGTTGAGCATTTCTCTTTTTGAACATACTCGTATTGTAACTAGTTGGGGATCACGGTTTTACCCGCGTCTTTGGGTACTGCCCCGCTCCTATTGGTATATAGTTACCGGCAATCTATACACCCCTATTTTTTAATTAGTGCACAAAAAAATGGGGCTCAATCAGTACCCGTTACTGATCACATTTGTGTAGTGAAAAGTACAAAAAACGAAATTCCAAAATTGTCCACGAAAATTTGTCATTATTTGTAAATTCATAATTGAATCATTATTCATAACAATTACTACTTACTAGAAAATACTAAGCGCAGTGTTTTTCCATTTTTATTGACATTCTTTCATTCATAAACAATAACCTGTACAATGTTTCCAGAAATTGAGTGAGATTTTGGGATATAAACAAACGCTCATAACTTTGTTGTTTATGAATATTATGCATTGAGATTTTACTGAAATAATAACAAGACCTTTTCTAATAAGCCCTTTAAGTATTTGCCATAATTAAAAAATAGTGATGTATAATCCGGTATTCTATACAATACCTAGGCAATATATAGAGTACGGTTTAAAATAAGGCTTTTATTTTCAGGTGGTGATAAAAAAAAATAACCCCAACCTAACCTGTCCGTGTCGGGGTGCCCGAAAAATACATCACCTCCTTTTCTGCTCTTTTAAACACATTACCGGCTGCGCATTCGGTATTGTATAGAATACCTGAATTATACACATTTCTGGTAACATATATTAATATTTTTTCCTATTTTTTTTATAATATCAGATTGTAATGTAGCACATCTATTTGTCGCTTAAACTCGTTGGTTTTCTAGCGGCTGATTGCGTTTGTCGCTTATAAACGTCGCTGGCGTCAAAGGAGTAAAATAAATATAGAAGCTACATCTTTCAGGTCATATGTTACCTTTGTTTGTGCCATTGAGAATGAACCATCTAGATGAGAAATCCCAACCGGATTCAGCGGCCGCTTTCAACTCGGCGTATAATTCCTCTTTCTTATCGTCGCTGTCGAAATGTCTGGAAATATAATAATACGGATGTTAAAAATCAAGTTTTTTTTAAATATTTTTTTTTTTTATCTTGCCTATAATGTCCTACTGAGCAGTGGTGGCCGAGTGGTAACGGCCCTGACTTACGAGTTCGGTCGCGGGTTGAAACCCAGCCAAGCGCATTACTTTGTATAATTTATTTCATCATCACTGTTCTCAAAACGGTGAAGGAAAACATCGTGACAAAATGTGCTAGAGCCAAAAATTCGATGACATGTGACATTCAACAACCCGCACTGGGCCCGCGTATGGCTCATTCCCTCTCTCAGAGTGAAAAAATGATGGAAACTTATGTACTGTCCCACTGCTGGGAAAAGGCATCCCTCTATTCCTTTAAATGTTCCCGGCTCTGAACCACTTTTTGCTAATTCCCGTTATCTGTCTTCTGCTGGTCTTCAAAGATATAATTCGTTAATTTTTTTTTTTTCTTAACTTTTCATAATCATGATCATTTATTTTGCTAACATGGGTATAGTACATAGGTGTTTTTTTTTAAATAGTCCTCCATATTTTGCCATCACATTTTGTTAACTGACACTACATAATTTTAGTCAGCAAACCGTAGAGGCCCAGCCTCCTAGCTGCAGGCAGACAGGGTCGAAGCCTGCTGGGGCCAAGTGCCGCTTTCTGAATAGAAGGCTCGGCCCCAGTATAATAGGCAAAGAAGGAACAGGGTAGGTTTTTAGTCAGTAAGAGTCTGACACTATTTCCCGCTTCGCCCAAGGGCGGGATTTATCATTGGATGATTTTACCTACAATAAAAAAAAACTACCTAATTTTAAAACGTGATATTCTTAACCAATCACTAGTTTATACTCCATTTGTTTAGGTACTTGACTAAATGTAAGCAATCTTCACATGTATTTTATCAAAAAAATTGTATAAAAATGTTAACAATATTAGTTAATTACCTAACAATATTAGTTAATTACCTAAACCGATGTTAGGTAATTAACTAATTAATTCAATATCTTTGTATGTATTTTATACGTCTTTTTAAATAAGAAGACATATCAAGATTATTTACGTTTAGTTAAGTACCTAAACAAATTGAGTATAGACTCTTGACAAACAGCGTGGTAAGACAGTTTTACCTGGCAACATCCACATCTTCTTTGTAACTCTCTGGCCTGGGTCCTTGTGATTGATCGTAGTACCTTGCCAGCGTATATCTGAAATACATAATGTTTTTAAATTTAACTTTGCAGTCTTTTTGAAAATCATTATTTATGTATACACAAACACTTAAAATCTCCTAATACACCGTTAAATTTTGATCGTTTTAAACCCGTGCAGGATCCATTCGGTACAGGAAACACTATCGATTTTAGCTTTTTTTTCTAAAACTCTAATTAATATACACTTGTACGAAATTATTTTTTTTAAGTAAAGTCAATGACCTTGTAGGTAGTTGGCGGTCGTTGCGTACTAACTACCTATAGTTCATTGGCCTCGCTCAGCTGACGTTTACTTGAAGAAATTAATTTCGTACATGCGTAAACTAATTCGAGTTTAAAAAAAAAGTACTTTATTTTTCAATTCTCTCTTTACAAATCGATAGTGTTTCATGTACCGAATCGAGCCTCCGCAGGATTAAAACGACTAAAATTTACCGGTGTATAAAAAAATGAATAGCTGTTCGTTAGTCTCGCTAAAACTCGCGAACGGCTGGACCGATTTGGCCAATTTTGGCCTTGAAATATTTGCGATACTCCAGGGAAGATTTAAACGGTGAGAAAATATGGAAAAATATCACAGAAAAAAAAGCCGTTATCACAACATTTATAGACTATTAAGCGGTATGAACTTTGCTAGGTCAGCTAGTCATAAATAAAAAATACAAATAGAAGAGAACAACAGTCCTGCTTATTTCATTTAGTAGCATCACAAACACTAGCTTCGAATGTACTTGTAATTATAAATATAATAATTGTAATTGTTGTGTTGTTGTTATTGTTGTATATAGTAATTGTTGTGTTGTTTGTATGGTTATATTGTATTATTTTATTTTTTTGTTATTATTATTTTTATATATTTTATTGGTGTATTATTCTCACCTATGACCATTATGGTGCACCTCCGTGGTATGATTTGTCATCCAGTAATCGTATTCCCTGTCCAGGGTGTGGATGTGCTGTCTTAGGAACTCGATGTCATCCATGTCGTCCAGGATGATCTTCACCATGGGGATCAGGAGCGGAGGCTGTGACCTGGAACATGTGGATGAGAATATTAGCTTTTGAGGGCTCAATAAGTGAGTAAAAGGGGCCTATACGGGTAGATATAACCTGAAGTGTAACAGGCGTGGCTTAGAACTAAAATACGAAGATATGTGACCTCTATCAACCCGCACTGGGCCCGCGTGGTGGATTAGGGCCCGTTCCCTCTCTTAGAGAGGAGGGCTGAGTTCCAGCAGTGGGGACAATATAAGTTTCATTATGTTTTGTATAATCTGAAGATCTGAATAGGTGAGCGCAAAAATGCGAGTGTAGAGTATCTACTCTGATGACGTTATTAGAGTTAATTCTAACCCAGGTCTCCACGCGGTTAGATCATAATACAACAGCCTGAAATCAATTATCGAGCAGTTGCCCACCCAGACATAACATCCGTCTGGTCGGAGGATCCTCCCTTTTTAACGGAGGTATGTGGGACTTAACACCCTCTGAAATAGTATATATTTTGCTAATAATTTAAAAATAATATATAATACCCGAAGTGTAAGTTGAACCAAAATGACGATCGACCTTGAATGCGGAGTAACAGATTTTCGAATCTCAATCGAAGTGGAAACGCGTAACCACAGCAAAGAAATCCATTTTGGTTCAACTTATTTCCCGCGTACTATATACTGTTTTTCAAAGAAAAATCCGGTCATCAGTAAAAGATAAAGAACGTCAAAATTTGAACTCAACAAACCTCATAGCATAATAAATCCTGCCTCCGTTGGGAATGAAACCGATCCTCTCGACGATATCCATGAAGTTGGAGACCATGCCCTTGGCGGTGGCCCTCATCTCCGAAAGCAACAGACCTTTGATGATCCAGTACGAGTCCCAGTAGTAGAACTCACGGAACCGACCACCTGAGAAATAAATTCAGGATTTTTATCCAAGAACTAGCTCCTTGCGAGGAGGCCTTCGCCCAGCAGTGGGACATAATAGGCTAAACTAACTAACTAACTAGCTTCTGCCAGCGCCTTCGCCCGGGCTCAAGACGGTTTACTTCCTTAGGGGTTTTTTTTTATTGTAGGCAAAATCATCCAATGACAAATCCCGGCCTTGGGCGGAGCGGGAAGTAGTGTCAGACTCTTACTGACTAAAAACCTACCCCGTTTCTTCGCTGCCTATAGTGCCGGGGCTGAGCCTTCCTCTCAGAAAACGGCTCTCAGGGGTGGAGTTTTTTTGCGTGTTTTTTTTTTTCTTTCATTAATTTTTTTTTTGTTTTATCAATTATATATATACGCATGATATCAAATGTACTGCTACAACTGGGTGAAAACACTGGCTCCTGTAACACAGGTTGCTACGTAGCTCAGGAGTCAGGGCTTTCAAAAATGTTTGTTACCTGTATTATTTTTTGTGTCAATAAACAAATTTATTATTATTATTAGTTTTGTAAAATACGTTCTTAGCGTATGTTCACACCCTATAAGGGTTTAAAAAAATTAAAAAAAAAGAGGAACCTACCTGCCAAATTTTATTTATTTATTTATTTAAACTTCATGTACAACAGTGGTACACAGACCGACTTAATGTAACAAAGCATTCTCTACCAGTCAACCTTTGGGTTAGGTAGGTGTGACAATAAATGAATAACAGATATTTTGTATAGAATATATATGTAGTATAAACTACGTTACCTATAATAATAAAATACGTATTTATGCTAATAAAAAAAAGTAGGTGTTATAGTTTCTGAGATTTCGTGATTAATCAGTGAGTGATATTTCGCTTTTATATATGTAAATTTGAAAGGAAATCGTGAGAAAATGGCATGTCTTAGTGATAAAAAGACAAATTATGTTAAAAATATCTAATTTTCTTTGACACTAATGAATTTCCACTCAACATCATCATTTTGGGGCCAAAGGTTATGTGAAAATGTCTATCGGGGCCCTGGGACGAAGGCAATGAATGGAACAGGGTCGGTTTTTAGTCAGTAAGAGTCTGACACTATTTCCCGCTCCGCTCAAGGGCGGGATTTGTCACTCGATGATTTTACGTACCATAAAAAAAACTCATCATCATCATTTCAGTCGAAAGACGTCAACTGTTGGACATAGACCTTCCCCAAGTATCGCCATAACGACTAGTCCTCTGCGTCTCACGTCCATCGGCTCCCCGCGACCCTGAACAGGTCATCGGTTTACCCTGTGGGAGACTTTCCAACACTGCGGTTTCCGATCCGCGGTCGCCACTCCAGAACCTTTCGACCCCAATGACCATCTGTTCTACGCGTAAAGTGCCCTGCCCACTGCCACAATGTGAAATTATAGATACAGATCGCGCGGCGAGAGTTTGGCTTTGACCGTTATTGCGCAGAAATCAGAAATTGGGTATCAACGGGCAATTAGCGGGGTGCGGGGCGGTTGTGTTAGCGCACGCGGTGCTCTGATTGGCGCTCCAGTCGTTGCGATGCGCAGTAATCCCTTCCACCCGAAGGTCAAAGCCAAACTCTCGCCGCGCGATCTGTACTATATTTGAATTCAGAATTCAAGATTATTTTTATCTGTTCTAACTAACTCTATATCATACATGTTAGTTTTAATTTTGGGCCTTTTAAATGTAAATGGGTCATTTACAAATCAACATAAAACAACAAGTATTAAGATAGCCCTTTCCCCACTCGGCTATCGGCCACGTTGGTTTAAAAGCTTATTACTTCATCTAACGCGAATCCAACGCGATGTTTGATAGAGAGGCAACGCGAAAAAAGAGAGTTAAAGCCTGAAAACTCTGTTGGCAGTCGGTAATTCCGTGATTTACTCGAATATTTTACAAAACTTGTTTCAGGAAATACGTGTTTTTTTTTAAAACCTTTAAAAGTTTTTGACATAAATTCGTCGTCATTCAGAATGTCGATTAAATGCGCAAAGTACTTTTTTTTATTTTTAATATTTCAGTACATTACGGAGGGTCAAAATTCACGTAAAATATCAGATTTTCAGAGATCTTTACTGGATTAGTTTTTCACAAGTTTATATTTTGATTTCTATAGAAGCCTAGATAATATCCACAAGATATCTGTGTATCCAAAATATCTGAAGAAAGATGTGTAATAACAACATAATCACGTAAAAGCGGTTGTATGAAAACTGTACTTCGGGTTGGCCGCTCTTAAGTCGATACTTTGAGGAAAAGAAACCCATGGATTCGATAAGTAGAAGAAGAAGTCGATAATTGAGTGGAAGGCGAGGGAAAATTACGTCACTCTCCCTGCGCATAAGCAGTTTACTCACCAGGCACAATCACAGGGTTATCCACATAGATGATAGAGTACAGGTCCTGGTTCGCCTTGACATCCGTCTTCATCTTCCTGCCCAGCTGCAGCCACAGCCGGTTCAGATCAGCAGCCCACTGGTTCAGTAGTGGGTCCTTGATGTTCTGCAGAAATGCTGGAAACGAAGATTGGAAGGTTATTTTTTTTTCACAGTTTATACCATCTTTGTTAAGTAAACGAGTCAATGACCTTGTAGGTAGTTGTCCGTCGTTGCGTACTAAGTACTTACAGGTCATTGAACTCGCCCAGCTGACGTTTACTCAAAGAAATTAATTTCGTAAAAATGTAGTTTATTTTTTAATTTTATATTTACAAATCGGTAGTGTTTCATGTACCGAATCGACCCTCCACGGGATTAAAACGATCAAAATTTAACGTTTTATACTCGTATGTATATAATAAGTAGTATTTATTCAAATTCTGTTTTAGTAATGTTTAAAGAGTCACTTGATTAAAAGGCGGGAAACATTTTCGCTCAGGGTCGCGAATTAAAGTTACAACTGGACAAATATTATGTAGTATTTTACGCTTCAGTCAGTGAACCAATTAAAAACTTAAAAAAAAAACAATTTAACCTATCCTTTTCTCTCATCTTTAAGATGTATATTTTCGTCCTGCTCTCATCCTACCCATGGTATACAACATGCATACATATCTATACTTATAATAAATCTGTAGAAGTAAAAATTCTGTACATTGAAAATGACAAAAAAAATAAATGGCAGAGGGTGTTACTAGACCGACACCGAACCCAAAAATGTGATTAAAAAAAAATTTGTCTGTCTGTCTGTTTGTTCAGACATCACGCAAAAACTACCGGTTCGATTACGATGAAACTTGGTATAATTATTCTTTAATATCCTGGGCACTACACTGGGTACTTTTTATCCCGGAAAAGTATATACAATAAAAAACAAACTTAATTTTGCGGTTCGATCCCTAGACCCGATTACTGTACCAACCGCAAATAATAAGTTTGTCGTAGGTTACGTCACCCACAATAGAGTTCACTAAGGGGCGCTGCTCCCGGCGGTTTTTTTTTAATTAGCTAGGTACTTAGGTTCATTTTTAGAAGGCGTAGACCGCATAGATTTTAATTTCAACTATAGATTTCGATATTAATTTGATAGTGCGTAACGTAGGTTATTTTTAGTACTCTTAGGTAGGATTAGTCATTCGTATAGATATTAGTTTTTAGGGATTTTGCTTATTTATTGGTTGTGTTGGCGCTAGGTGTTAGGGCTCTTCTATAAAGATAGTCATTTTTAATACGGATTTTTATAACACGATGCCTTACAGAAAGAGACCATCTCTTTCTGCTACATCGAGACACGCTAGGCGAATGAGACTAGCCAGATCGCAAGAATCAGCTGAGGAGCGAGAATCCCGGTTAAGCCGCATGCGGGATAGCATGACTGAAGCAAGAGCTCGCGAAACCAGTGCCGATCGAGAATTGAGGTTAAGTGCTGATAAATATAAAAAAAACACTTTACACAAAAAACTCATTGATAAGTTTCGTCGTCCACGCGAACGATGTCGCGGGCACAGCTAGAATGTAATATTTTTAGTACATATATGCGAAACCTGAAACACGGGTCTAGTATTTTTATGCAAAGAATCTATGTACAAAATTTCATAACTGTATCATGAAAAATCACAAAGTTATAAGCTTGTTATGTTACCAGGTTGTTCACACAAACACATGGTCATCGGGCCATCTGATCTACTGAGGAGTTGTTTTGCTCCTGCAACCAGCTGTGCGCTGGTGTCTGCCCATTATGACCTGCCGTGACCTGTATTGTACTCAGTCTCGGTGGTGTCCAACTTGTGACTTTTTTAAAGATTTTTGGGAAAAAATATAACATGATGTAAAAATTATCGATTCCGTTACTGATTCTGAACAAACTATACGCCACTATTTTTAATTATGGCAAATACTTAAAGGGCTTATTAGAAAAGGTCCTGTTATTATTTCAGTAAAATCTCAATGCATAATATACATAAACAGCAAAGTTATGAGCGTTTGTTTATATCCCAAAATCTCAATCAATTTCTGGAAACATTGTACAGGTTATTGTTTATGAATGAAAGAATGTAAATAAAAATGGAAAAACACTGCGCTTAGTAGTAATTGTTATGAATAATGATTCAATTATGAATTTAACAATAATGACAAATTTTCGTAGACAATTTTGGAATTTCGTTTTTTGTACTTTTGACTACACAAATATGATCAGTAACGGGTACTGATTGAGCACCATTTTTTTGTGCACTAATTAAAAAATAGGGGTGTATTCAGGTTTCGCATATACTAAAAATAATGTTGTATAAAAAATTCATTAGTTGCAACGACTTTCTTCAATGAAGATCGCTGAAACGCAAAATGAAATGCTTATTAAACTTACCAGGATTATCCTTCCAATCAGTAGGCCTCCAGTCCTCAAACTCGGAGCCCTCAGGATCGAAGTTCTGATTGACGAACTCCTGGATGTCAGCCTTAGTCGGATGGGAACCTGTCCTGAAGAAATATTCCGATTATATAATAAACGCATGTAATTTAAAGAAAGGTTATTTTCTAGGACTGCAGAGGGCAACTGAAGAAACACGGGTAGGGTTTAGTCAGTTAAAGTCGGACACTCCTGACTCCGTCCAGAGCGTTATTTCACGATTTTCCTCGTAAACAAAAGGTTATTTTTTGGGTGCTAAAAGATGCAGACAAGTCAAGGTCGCTATCAAATCATCATCATCATCATCATTTCTGCTGAAAGACGTCCACTGTTGGACATTGGCCTCCCCCAAGCGTCCCCGCAACCACCGGTTTTTGTGCGTCTCACATACATCGGATTTCCGCGACCAAAAAAAAAAACTGCGGCCACACCAAAACCTTTCGGCCCCATCGATCATATTTTCGGCAAGAAATGTGCCCTGCCAAATGCTCTGCAAGTTTGGCGCTGGTGAATGGCGTCAAGCAAACATACACCGTTAAATTTTAGTCGTTTTAATCCCGCGGAGGGTCGATTCAGTACATAAAATACTATCCATTTATAAAGAAAAATTAAAAAATAAAGTAATTTTTTTCAAAAACCTCGAATTAAAATACGCATCTACAAAATTAATTTCTTTAAGTAAACGAGTCAATGACCTTGTAGGGGTTGTCGGTCGTTACGTACTAACTACCTACAGTTCATTGACCTCGATCAGCTGACGTTTACTTAAAGAAATTAATTTCGTATATGCGTAAATTAGTTCGAGTTAAAAAAAAGTACTTTATTTTTGATTTTTATTTTATAAATCGATAGGGTTTCATGTAACGAATCGACCCTCCGCGGGATTAAAACGACCAAAATTTTACGGTGTATATACGCCCGGCACTGCACTAACAATGCTGGTCTAACTTTCTTAGACTTAACAGTAATGCATTAAGTCTGGTGTACACATCATGAGAGTGTCAGACTCGTACTGACTAAAACCCAACGTCTTCCTTCTGTTACCTTTTTTGCGATGGCAACGGTATCTCCTTCGAACAATCTGCGGATTGTGGCTATGGGCCAACTCCAGACAAGGTTGCGGCCTTGGCAGGCGTTGGCCCAGTCGTTGACATGTCTTTGAGGCGCGTATGGAACATATTGTGACGTTGTCCTACACAACACACGCACCTTGTGGAGTGCTGTCATCCCTTCAGGTAGCCCCACTTTGTGAGGTTACAGTTAAACCCTTTAAAGTCTCACATTAATAGATAAGTGCAAGCAAGTCTATACCTGGTCATCATTTCATGGAAGTTGTCCAGGGTTATGTTGGCGGAGAACTTCAGCTTCATGTCCACGAAGGTCTTGGAGTCGTTGTAGAGCCCTGCCATCTGCACCGTGTCCAGCAGCGGCCCGTGGCAGTAGATTGTACTGGAATCAAAAATAGAAGAGTAAGGGCCAAATTCACCAATAAACTAATCGCGATTATATTAAACAAAACGCAGTTTGAGCGCCTAATCGAGATTATAGCTTCATTTTGCGTTTCACCGCTATGAATTGAACCTAGTTTACGTTAAACTCAGTTTCAATTCTTTTGTTGTCACCCATGTTTACGACCCGGGTCTTTAAACTAGATTATGCTGAACTCAGTTTAGTTGAACTGTGTTTTTATATTGAATGATGAAATCAGCCCTAAGTTACTGGAGATGTAGCCGTTATAGTTTTTACCCGACTGCGCCAGAAGGAGGGTTATGTTTTTCGAGAGTATGTACTTATGTATGTATAATTGTTTGGCACGCTCTGCAGCCTGAACGGCTCGATGGATTTTAGCTTGAGAGGTGTCATTAGATTCATATTTACTGTGAGAGTGACACTGGGTATATCAAAAAAAAAAAAAACAAAATGGCGGTTTTTTTTATTTTTTTTGGTCATATAAGTATTTGTTCCACGTGGGAATAGAACTCGCGACACCCAGCCAATTGTTCAACCGCTACGTCAATCATCATCATCATCATTTCTAATAAAAGACGTCTACTGTTAGACATAGGTCTTCCCCAAGAGTCACCACAATGAGCGGTCCTGTGCATCTTGCACAAAAAATTTAAATAAATTACACAAAGTAATGCGCCTGGCTTGGTTTGAACCCGCGACCTACAACTCATAAGTCAGGGCCTTATCCCTCAGCCAGCACTGCTCTCAACTAAACATATATACAACTAATACTGTACCTCTACCATGAGTTTTAAGCAATAGTATTCGTCGCTACTCGATATCGACGCCGTAAATATTTTGTATGGCAAATTTTGCAGCGCCTCTAGCGGTCACTTGCAAAACCAAAATTTGCCATATAAAAAATTTACGGCGTCGATATCGAGTAGCGACGAATACTATTGCTTAAAACTCATGGTAGAGGTACTGTCCAGGGTTTAAATAAATAAATATAATGTTCCACTATCTTAAAGAACGAGTATATTATGCAGCAAATGCTATAGTTACGCGCGGCCTTTCGCTGTGCCGCACTTCGATTGAGAAACGAAAATTTATACTGATGGTCGATCACCATTTTGGTTCATCTTTTATGCCGCGTAGGTATTGTATGTAGACTTTCTTTTATAACTCCGAACAGACGTATAACATGACGCACCTAATTGTATACATACATACTACTATTTATCTGTGACTAATAATCACTACACAGTATAAAAAAGTCGCTTACCGCTGTCTGTCCCTATGTATGCTATCTTTAAAACTATGCAACGGATTTTTTTGTAGTTTCTTTTTAAAAGATAAGAGTGATTCAAGAGGAAGGTTTATGTGTATAATACATAAATAATTTATTTAATATCACCATTGCACCCGTGCGAAGCTGGGGCGGGTCGCTAGTAATCTTTAATAGGTAATAAATAAGATAGGTATAACATGTTACAAAAATATGTATCTACGTAGGATTGAACAAGTGCAAAAATTATAATACTGTTTGTGTTTAATAATAAATAACATCGAACAGTTTTTTCCCTCATTGTTCTCTCGAATCTATAGGACCGAAAACTCATGTAATGGTAGATGCAAATAAATAAATCTATCTGTCTAGACATATTAGTTTAGTAGTACACACACAGTAGAAAGGAAATCGTTTGTCTTGGTATGGTCATGTGAAGAGGAGGAATGAAACGCATGTTACTTAAGAAGTTCTGAGTTTACACGTAGATGGATGGAGAGGAAGAGAGAGGCCAAAGAAAAGGTTTTTAGTCAATAATAGTCTGATACTGAAACTCTCTCTTCACCCAGAGCACGCATTCGACGACTTGGGTGGGACCATTACTTAGAGCCAAATTCACCAATAAACTAATCGCGATTCGTTCAAACAAAACGCAGTTTGAGCGACTAATCGAGATTATAGCTTCATTTTGCGTTTCACCACGATGTATTGAGCCTAGTTTACGTTAAACTCAGTTTCAATTCTTTTGCTGTCGCCCATGATTACACCTCGGGTCTTTAAACTAGATTACGCTGAGCTCAGTTTAGTTGAACTAAGTTTTTATAGTGAATGATGAAATCAGCCCTTAATTAGGGGCCGGTTGTAGTCACTGAGTATTTTGTATGAACTCCGTATATATCTGTATAAAACGTCAGCTGATCGAGGTCAATAAACTACGCTAAATACGGTAGTTAGTACGCACCGACCGACAGCTCCCTAAAAAGTCATTGACTCGTTTACTTAAAGAAATTAATTTCGTATAAGCGTATATTAATCCGAGTTTTAGAAAAAAAGTACTTTATTTTTTAATTTTGATCTTTATAAATCGATAGTGTTTCATGTACCGAATCGCCCTCCACGGTATTAAAACGACCAAAATCTAACGGTTTATAATAACAAAGACGTAATCTTTCAAAACAAAAATAACCTAATAACAACAATAACCTAATTATAAGTTCTAATTGAAATACATTTCCCGTATTTATAAAGAAGTAGGTAATTACTTGTTACTAAGGAAAATCTTGTTAAGTCATTACTTGACGTTTGAAATCTTCATTCAAAATTTAAATTTTTCTTAACTATAGAATAGAAATAATTACTTAAGTAGTTACTTTTACTCAAGTATTTAGTTTTACTTGTTTATAAATACGGGTGTCAGAGTCGTGGCCACAACAAGGCCGGTACACTTCCGACATGTCCCGTACGTACGTGCTCCCTTGATCTATACCCAATAGAAATCGTGAATCACAATCTAGCTGCAAAGTGACGGCCGTTACTTGCCACGGGACCTTTAATAAGCACCTCCTTATCACAGGAGTTACAGACAGCCTACTGTTCAGAGCCTGAATGGAGGAGGACGAGACAGCAGCACTTCTGCTTCTGAGCTGCCCTGTACCTCTACCATGAGTTTTAAACAATAGTATTCGTCGCTACTCGATATCGACGCCGTAAAAATTTTGTAAGGCAAATTTTGCAGCGCCTCTAGCGGTCACTTACAGAACCAAAATTTGCCATACAAAATATTTACGGCGTCGATATCGGGTAGCGACGAATACTATTGCTTAAAACTCATGGTAGAGGTACTGGTCTAGCTGGATACAGGGCAAAATACTTCGGTAACCCAGGTAACCTCCGCGAAATGGTCAGTAACACCAAGGCGCTGCTGGCCTTCCTTCAGGAGCTAGGGTGGATCGAATGACACATTTGTCCCACCCGTACGCAAAATACGCGCTTTAGTCGTGGAGTTGCGGATACCAGCCCGAAATACGAATACAACAAAAATTCCTTGATCTATAGGGTGACTGGTAATTAGTGAACGATATTTAAACACGTGATTGTAGTCATGATAAAAAACTACTTTTACTATGGGACCAAATCTGAAATCGCGAAAAAAATCAGCCAAGTTCAGTACATTTTGACCAGTTAGGCGAACACAAATGTACTGACCAGAAGATTTTGTTTTGTTTAAGTATCGTTTACTAATTACCTGTCACCCTATATACCCAATAGATATCGTTATTCACAATCTAAGAGAAGATCTTATTATTGATTTTACAGGGTCTCTTTTAACCTACAAGCTGCCATGCCAGGCACATGATTGTTATCATCATCATCAACCTTTTAATGTTCCCACTGCTGGTACTCAGGCCTCCTCTCTAGGAGAGAGAAGGGGCCGTAATCCACCACGCGGGCCCAGTGCGGGTTGGTGGATGTCACATGTCTTCGTATTTTTGATTCTAGGACATGTCGGTTTCCTCACGATGTTTTCTTTAACCGTTTTGAGAGCAGTGGTGATGAAATAAATTACACAAAGTAATGCGCTTGGCTGGGTTTGAATCCGCGACCTACAACTTGGACACCATTGCTCATGATTGTTAAATTAAATTGTGTTGAATTTAATTTCACAAGAACTCGTCTATAACCCGCAAACAGCCTTACTAGCCATGTGGTGATGTGGCTGGTATCAATTTCATGTGAACTTGGTGTTATGTCTTTACCATGAAGTTATTAATTTATATATAGGGACCACTTTGGTATAAGCTAGGGTTTTTTTTTATGGTAGGTAAAATCATCCAATGACAAATCCCGCCCTTGGCTGGGGTGGGAAATAGTGTCAGACTCTTACTGACTAAAAACCTACCCTTCCATTCATTGCCTTTGTCCCAGGACCCGTGGTGACATTTTCACATAACCTTTGGCCCCAGTAGGCTTCAGCCCTGCTCGGCCCCTACAGTTTGCTGACAACTCCTTGAGGCGCGCGGGAACAGTGCGCACCGTAGACGACTTGAGCTCGGACCGGTCTGTTACCGGACGGACGGGCAGCGAGCTACCCATTGCCCACCGTGCGCGAGCCCGCGCCTACGGGTCTAAGCAAGGGTAACTTAAGAGTATTCAAATAAACTTTATATTTAAAGCGGGTTGTAATCCTCGGCACACAGGTTGAACCATCAGAAGAATTACAAGTCAATTCTAAGTTATCACAGTTCAAAAAGGGACATCTTCAAAAACCGGAAATTTTATACGTAACTAACGACCCGCTCCAGCTTTCCGCCAGCCTCTTGAATCATTCTATCTATTAAAAAAACCGCATCAAAATCCGTTGCGTAGTTTTAAAGATCTAAGCATACATAGGGACAGACAGCGGGAAGCGACTTTGTTTTATACTATGTAGTGAAGAACTAAATAAGGTTTGGTTTCAAGGCTGCAAAATAATACGAGTATATATTTGAAGCAGCAGCGAATATGTTAATTACTTAGTTACTTAGAACTTTATCTTGCAATTTAATGTGTGCAAAAAAAAAAATTAGGGAAAAGGACTCTATTTATACATTAGTTGAAAACATTTATTTGAAAACTAGTTTTCTGAACTGTCTGAATTAATTGACTTTCTCTCTTTCGTGCTAGAAATATTATCAAGACTACTTGTTAGCTCACCATAGCACTCTTTTGCAGAAAATGGACTTTTTACTTTTCAAAATGAATTCGATCGTATATTCTTTTCCTTGATCAAATAGGTATTCTCTGGTGTTTAATTAAGTGCATCGTGTATACGTTTTTGAACATCTTTATTTTTTTTTTTTTGTAATCAATAAACTCAATATCGACTAGACCATTTTAAAAATTCCTTCACTAGTAGAATACTACATTATCACTGAGTGATAATAAGCTATAAACGGTTAACAATCGCGCGGGCAAAGCCACTGGCAAAAGCTAGTTTTTAGGGTTCCATGCCCAGAGGGTAAAAACAGGACCCTATTGCTATCACTCCCTTGTCCGTCCTGTACCTCATAAACCGATAGACAGCTGAAATTTTCACAGATGATATATTTCTGTTGCCGCTATAACAACAAATACTAAAAAAAATATAAAAATAATATTTAAGGGGCTACCATACAACAAAAAATTTTTTTTTGATGTTTTTCAGCAATTCGTAGGGTTGAAGCCTACTTTGGCCATGGGGAATGTGAAAATGAAACCCCGGGCCCTTGAACGAAGTCAAAGAAGGAACAGGAGTTGTTTTTAAGTCAGTTAAATATCTTACACTATCCCCCGTCCCACCCAAGGGCGCGAAAATGTCATCGGATGATTTTCCCACCGAAAAAAAAGAAGAAAATGTATGTACCTATGTATCGTGTTGATTAGCTTTAAAAGTACTGAATCATTCTGTATAAATAGTTTATTAAGTGCTAGACTATTTAATGATATAGTATTCTGTGCTTGTTCTGAGAGCTGTGTACGTGTGCATAGTAAACTGATGAGCGCTTCCGGCAACGATTCTCGCGTAACCCTGATCTACTTGATCAGTGTCCAAGATACAGCTCATTCGTTGATAGATACATTTAGTTCGATAAATCTACCTAGACAGATACCAGACTGTTTAGAACGGTGTATATTATTGCCACTTTTTCAGGGTTCCAAAAGGAAAAACGATCTCTCTCGCCGGGCCTTGGTTCAGGCCATAGTCCGGACAGGCCAACTCTTTGTCCAACCTTTTTGGCCACGCACAGGTTTTGTCAATCTTTTAATATTATTTTCTTTTAATTTTGTACGAGTTTCAAATAAATGTTTTTTCTTTCTTTATCAGCCGTTTGGACATGAAGGTGTAACAAACATACTGAGACACACAAACAGACACCAGGCAGGTGGGATAGGCTCTTAATGAACTAGTGCGCCTCACCATCAATGATTGCATCATTGCTTACCATCAGGTGGGATTGCAGTCAAGCACTAGTTTATAAAAAATAAAAAAAAAACATACATAGATACTTTCCCTTTATAATATTAGCGAACTATGCGGAAAACTAGCCTGCACACTTATACGCAGGTTCCTTTCATTCTGCATGTTCATTGATTGTCAAGAGTTACCCGTAATAATTATGTTTTTACATTCGTTTTTTTAGTGGAAAAACATTACCTACAAACGCCATAATATTTATACCTATTCAAGTGTTATAAAAAAATTACATGATACGCAAATAGATAAACACAGTTTTTCATTAAAAAAATAACTAAACACGTGCAAGATTTTATCTGACGATAATTAATTGTACAAAACGCAAATCTAATATTTAAAAAAATGGCCAAGTGTGAGTCGGACTCCCACACTGAGGGATCCGTACAAACTAACTTGTTGAATTCCCGAATCGAGTCTCGAAGATTTTCCCGAATCGAAAAATGTTTTTTTTTTTGTTTGTTACGTAACTAAAAACTTACAGTTTTCAGATTTATTCCTAAACTTTTGCTATATGATTTTGCTTCATGCCAAATGTCAGTTTAGTACCTACCCTATGAATTTTGATTTCCTTGAAAGTGTCGAAATATAAGTCGTTTGCGACATAAATGGCCGTATCTTTTTTTTCGATAACTTGAAGTTTGATTTTTTTCGCAGCTTCAAGGGACCGCAAACTTGAGTACAATTTCAACTCGATACCTCTACGCGTTCCTGAGATAAAGGGTCTTGACAGACAGACTGACAGACGGACAACAAAGTGGTCCTATAAAGGTTCCGTTATTTCCTTTTGAAGCCCTAAAAATGAAAAAATTACGATCTGCAGATGAAAAAATGACGATCTGCAGATGAAAAAAGGCGATTGACATAATTAAACGCATTGTTTGAGAAAACTACTACAATAAACTACTAGTACTAAAAAGTAATAAATATTTACCATGACGTGATATAATGTCAGGCGTTTTTTTAAGTAGGAAATCATCCAATGATATTTCCCGCCATTTTTTGTTAGATTTTTACTGACTAAGTATAACCCACTTCTAGTTCCTTCGTTGCTTTTCATTCCAGGGCCGGGTTTTCCTTTCAGAAGCGAATATAATAATATAATATTCCACAACTATCACACAACACCGTCTAGTCCCAAGCTAAGCAGAGCTTGTGTTATGGGTACCAGACAGCTGATAAACATACTTATATATTTCTAAATACATACATATTATAGATAAATAACACCCAGACACAGAACAAAAAATGTACTGACCATTCGATTTTTTGCGCGATTTCAGGTTTGGTCCCATAGTAAAAGTTGTTAACACGTTAAGAACTGTTCGGTCTAGGTCGACAAATGAAAAAAAAAATGTAAGTAGGTTGCTTTTACTCAGTCCATCCAAAGGTTGTCTGTAAGAAATTGCCCTGTGTGCCCGCCTATTGTACCCTTATTTATAATAATGTTTGTCCTATATTTGTTGTTTATGCGGTGTACAATAAAGAATATCTAAATAAATAAATATTGTGAATAACTCACCTAGAACATGTAGGTGGCAAATGGCTTCTATCCATCGCCGCAGCCACTCCAAAGATTGCACCAAATAAACACCACATTTTGCTATACATTTTTCACTTTATCGACAATGGCACAACACTACACTAACACTAATATCACTCGGTAAATAAATTAACAGGAACAAAATTGCACTACTTAAATATTAAATAAAGTTTTTGTTTTTAGTCTGTTATTTGGTCTTTTTTGTATTGTTATGTGTTAAGATAAGTGCTCAGAATTTTGAATGACTTCTTTCTGAATGGTGAGATTGTCATTTTGGCCGGTATGCTGACGAAGTAACTTCAAAATTTCGAAGTCGACATGGCAAACCTGGAACAAGGAAAAACAATATAAGATTATTTGGAAAGGAAATAACATTTATATCTAGAGTAGGCGACAGAGACTATTTGCCCAATAAATTTTTTTTTTCATATAACTTGATGTCATTTATTTTCAAAGTACATAGACAAAAAGCGATGATCAGGCAAAAACCATTGGGTGTATTTTTATTAAATTTTCATAAACTAAAAGATAATTTAATTACCAATCTTTTGATATACGGTTTTCAAAATAAATGAAGGACATAAGTATTATTATTCGAATAATCTTGATGCGCGGGGAGTGACGCTAGCTCCTCCTTTGTTCACTCAAGGTCGCTGGCTTTTATTGTTGCCTTAACATTTCAGTTTAGGTAGTAAAATGGACCGCGTTAAGAACTCGTGGTAAGGCCTATAATATATTATTATATAAGATTGTTGACTCGCCTCTAGCGCGTAGAATGCTGGAATTGTGCCTATATGGCACGTTGTTGTTGGGCTTGTTTACGTAGACGCGGCGCGTTGTGCGGTCCATTGTATATTGCCATAATTATGTTTGTGTTTACCCGAGCAATAACGCGGCCCGCTGCTGCAATGTACGACGAACGCCCAACGCGCCGCGTCTTCGTAAACACGGCCTAACATACATTTGGCGGCTAACGCTATTTTGCTCACGCGATAGCGCCGGCTCTATCGTAGGCGGTTAAAAACTGCCAACAGAATTTTCGAAAGAAATATCGTGGTTTTGGAACGCGAAGAGCAACTGAAGAACACAGTTGGGTTTTAGTCAGTAATTTTAAAAGTCTGACGCCCTCTCTCGCCTCCCTTAAAGCAGGAGAAGAAGTTGTATGATTTTCCAACTCAAAAAGCAAAACTACAAAATCATTCTCACAGCTAACTCAAAAACAATGTACACAAACAGATAGGAATCCATGGACACAATCTAGAATCTAAAATCAGCAATCCGTCCGTCCCGACCGGCGGATGCCAATTGTCTGTACAATTGTGCATTGTGTTGTCAGTTGTCACAATGAGAGTGACGTAGCACGGTGGCGTCAAGCGCGAGACGCGCGGATGGGAGGACCAGACACGTGAGCCGTGTGCAACGTTAGGACCAACTTATAGAGTAGCTCAATAGGCAGAAGGATTGAATACTGTTTATGTATACCCACGTATTGTAAACACGAGGTTCGACATGTGAGTTTAGAAACTGCGGAAAGCCTATGAAAAACCATGTTTAATGGAGAAGATTAACATTTTCAATAGACAATAATCAAGGGAGATTATAGGAGAAGAGGTGACCTTTGCCGCGAGATTGTTCGAAACTGATACCAGGAACGGAGGCACAAATTGAAGGAACACATGAGGGCTTTTTTTTATGGTAGGTAAAATCATCCAATGACAAGTCCCGCCCTTGGGCGGAGCGGGAAGTAGTGTCAGACTCTTACTGACTAAAAACCTACCCCGTTCCTTCGTTGCCTATCATGCCGGGGCTGAGCCTTCCTCTCAGAAAACGGCCCTTAACCCCAGCAGGCTTCGACCCTGCCTGCCTGCAGCTAGCAGGCTGGGCCTCTACGGTTTGCTGACAGCTCCTTGAGGCGCGCGGGAACAGAACGCGCCGTCGACGACTTGGGCTCGGTCCGGTATGTTATCGGACGATCGGACAGCGTGCTACCCACTGCACGCCGTCCGCAAGTCCACGCCTACGGTGGCCGGAAATCGGGAACGGAATCCCGGCGGCGGCTGGGGCGAGCGCCCCGTTGCCTCTGCCTGATGCGGTCGGCCTCCTCCTTTGCTAGCATTACTGTTTCGCAGAAGGAGGCGACCGCCTACACATGAGGGCTTTAGTCAGTAGCAGTAAACGAAAAGAGGTGTCTACCTCTGTGCCACTATACTACACCACATTGGGCTCGCTGGTGAGTTATGGTTACCCCTTCCTGGAGAGGAAGACTAAGCTTGAGCAGTGGCGAAATCACAAGCCGGGTTAAGCAAATAAATTGGTAGATATAAGTACAGAAGGATCGTGACCTAGTATAAAGAAGCATGTTATTTACTAAGCAGAACATTTATATTAAAACAAAAAGGAAAACAGCGGTCATTGACACAGTACTTACGCTACGGTATACGACAAAACAATAGTAGATGCTAATGTAATTCTTAAATTAAGAACTTGCGCAAAACGAATAAAATTATTGTAAGTGAGCACGCAAACTTACACTGGGGCCACGTGGTGGCGTAGCATAGCATAGCATCAGCTTTATAATTTTCCCACTGCTGGGACTCAAGCCACCTCTCTAGGCGAGGGAATGGGCCGTAATCCACCACTCGGGCCCAGTGCGGGTTGTCACATGTCTTCGAATTTTTGGTTCTAGGACATGCCGGGTACGTGGAGGTTACGGCCTATTGCCCGGCCTATAGAGGCTTGAGTCCCAACATTGGGAACATTATAAGGCTGATTAACAGGGTAAGTAAAAGAGCGCCCAACCCCTGATAATTCACATACAACCGTTCTTACATGATTATGACACACCTTTCTTTGGATAAATATTTTGAAAACAGAGATACGTATCTTGTGGTTATTAGCTGGATTTCTATTGGAAATAAAAACTAAATTTGCGTAACAATTTTACGTGAACTTTGGCCTTCCATAATGTACGCTTAAATTTAAAAAAAAAAAAAATAAGAGAAATATTTATAGAATTCGACACACACGTCTGACATGGCACAAAATCAAGGAGGGCTGACCCCATAATAAAAGAAGGTACGGTCAAGTCAAAATAAGAAGAAGAAGCCGCAATAAATAAAACACGTGCTTCTAAAATAAAATCACTGTTTTTACGGAAACCAACAAACCAATTTCACATAACAATCACCTGCCAATTCACCACAAAATTACGTAACCTTTATACGGCCTCGTGGCCATATTTTAGCGGCAAGTATAAACATGATGCCCGGAACAATAGCTTGGTTTAGCAAAACAATAGCAACGTGGTCCGCGATGGAGCCGTGTCATGTGTAACACGCAACAGTCTAAATATAAATAGTGAGCTTTTCATTGTGACGTTAGCATCCTCTGACACTCCAATTATGTATTAGAATCATCTATAGCCTGCGGGATTCTCGAAAGATTTTTTACAATTATTAGGTATTGATAGGTTCGCGCTTGACTTGACCTTTATCAAGCGCTAGTTCGATCGTGTACCTATGGAATACTGTTCTCATCTTAGGGATGGGTCTGCTAAATATCAGCTTGATGCCCTGGAGACGATGGAGAAGCGAGCCAAGAAGATCTCCTGTGTTGATGCACTTGTCGAGTCAAAACTCCAAAGTCTTGAGCATCGACGCCGAGTTGCTAGCCTGTCGGTTTTCTACCGTTTACATTACGGGAGTGTGTGTTGAAATTGCACAATTTAATTCCACCACCGTTCTATCATCGGACCACTAGACATATGGCGTTGCGCCATCATCGGTACATGGTGGACATTCCACCCATACGTACAAAACGTTTTGGGAACACATTCATTATGCGTACAGCTAAGGGGTATAATTTCCTGGCGGAGTCTGTTTCCTGATAACTACAACCTAGTCCCAATAGTGGGATAAGTTTCGATATTTACAAGGCTGCAGCTGCTGGGAGAAGCTATCAAATCATCAGAGACCAGAGATTTGGCCAAGTCTTCGACGGCTTGTAGAGATTTTCACGTTTCATCAAAGAGATGTCAGCAAGACTGGCCAATGCCCGCCAGGACCTTGAAATTCTTCGATACAGATCTCATGATGTCCGTCCGTCCTAGATCGCAAAGGGCAACTGACGGCCACAGGTGAATTTTTAATTTGTCGACTTGTTTTTTTTTATCAATGATTGCGAAAAATAGTATCACACTGGTATCAGGAACAGGATCCAAGCTTCCAGCCGGCGTGTCAGGGCTCTAGAGAAAGGAACCTCCTAACTATACAAGCCGTGTCCAGAAATGCGGCCTCTGGATCAGATCTCTGGAGTGAAAGAGCCTCTTAAGGTGTTTGTCGAGGCTCCTGGCTATTAAGCCGTTGGCTGACACGACTATCGGTACAATGATTGCCGAGTCCACGTCTCACATATCGACAACCTCGCAAATCAAGTCAATATACTTGATTTGTTAATCTTTCTCGGCTTTCACGAGGTTTTCATCACGCGGAACGGTTTGTCGAAATCCTATCGTTCAGAAAGAGGAGACAATTGGGCATTTGATCCTGGACTGCACAGGGATCACTGATACACGCACACGGACCTTAGGATCCCCGAACTCCCTTATTGACGCCCTGAAAAACCTGAGAGGCCTAATCAGTTTTTGGAGAGGTGGTTGGAATAAGCCCATCAAAGATTATGGCCGCCGTGGCCCCCGTACAATGATCCGCAGAGGACTAAGTGCGGAAGCCATACTCAGATCCTAACGTTGCCTTCAAACGTAAATACTGCTTCCAAATTGATTCCCACGGGAATAATCTCAACCACCTGTCCTATGAATTCGCGTACCGTTTACAGGATATCATTTGAATCCCGCTTTTACTCCTGCATCCGATGCTTGTATACTATGACGTCAACTGCAATTTATTTTATTGGATAATTGTTTCGCTTGCCTGGAATAACTACGGAACTATGGATAGAGACTCTTCATTGGGGTCAGATAGTAACCTTGACAGGTGCTCTATCCCTATTTGTTAGCCTCTGACATCTGATATAATACCACTCACTGGTTAATCACGTAATCTCAGAATTTATTACACCCTGATTACCAACAAACTTAAAATTTGGGAGTTAGGATCCAAATAGGATGTAGACATTCGCTAAAAACAAAATACCACTCACTGTTCATTCACGAAAGCTCAGAAACTATAACACCTACAAACTTAAAATCTGGCAGGTAGGTTCCTTATACGATTTTATGAAACTCCATCCCTAAGAGGGTTTTTATGGTAGGTAAAATCATCCAATGACAAATCCCGCCCTTGGGCGGAGCGGGAGATAGTGTCAGACTTACTGACTAATAATCTACCCCGTTGCTTCGTTGCATATCATACCGGGGCCGAGCCTTCTTTTCGGAAACGGCCCTTGGCCCCAGTAGGCTTCGACCCTGCCTGCCTGCCCAGCAAGCTGGGCCACTACGATTTGCTGAAAGCTCCTTGAGGCGCACGGGAACAGTACGCGCCGTCGACGACTTGGGCTCGGACCGGTCGGTTTTTTTTTTTATTATTGTTGATAGGCTCGCGGTAATAGGTAAAAAGGGGGTTGAAAGTTTGTATGGAGAAACCGACTTAAACGCAAGCAGAAGCTAGTTATATTATAAGAATTTACTATAAGTTTAACACTTCGATCCACAACTACCCAACTTGTTCATACAAAAGTAGACTCTAAACATCGGAATTAAGGCCTATAGTGGCGTGGATGTGAGAGGACACCGGTGTCCTCTGAGCTAGGACAGATTAAGGGCCTTATTATTTAAAACAAAATTGTGAATCAAGTCTCTAATATCTTTTGTTTTTGAGTCAAACATCATCTAATGACTTCTCTCGCTGTAGAGTGGAGCGCGAGGGTTATCAGTCTTTTACCTACTGACTAAAACCTACCCGTATTTTTTCAGTTGCGGAGACCTTTGACTCTTTCCCTTTATAATTTTACCTTTAACACAGCCCATTCAATCTTAAAACCACCCATGTTCATACTCAAAACCTATACGTGACCAGTGGGCTGGGCTTTTCTTCAGTCAACGAACTAACATTGCTATACAACGCGGCAGAGTTGCTAGCGTTCTGGGCACTTCCTCCCAATGACATCGATGTAAACTTTTGACGCCCAAAGAGTTTTTTTGTCTACTTGTACATATTATTATTTTCATTTTGTATATATATACCTATTTAAACCTACATCATACATAACTGAGAGCAGTGGTGGTCGAGTGTTAACGGCCCCGACTCCGAGTTGTAGGTCGCGGGTTCAAACCCAACCAGGCGCATTACTTTGTTTAATTTATTTAATCACCATTGCTCTCAAAATGCTGATGGAAAACATTTTGAGGAAACCGGCATGTCTTAGAACCAAAAATTCTAAGACGTGACATCCATCAACCCGCACTGGGCCCGCGTGGTTGAATTCCATTAGATATAGAGCCCATTCCCTCTCCTAAAGAGGAGGCCCGTGTATCTGAATCTCAGCAATGAGAGCATTATAAGACTGATGCTATGCATACATAACTAAAAAATATTAATAGGTAGGTACCTACTGGCGCCTAACACAATTTCTTCAACATTGCATTTTATTGCAAGTCAAGGTTGCAACTACAATGCGACAACTCATATTTCAATAAATTATTCTGTATCAATCTAATGTTCCGTTATGATCCTATTAACGACAGTTCCTTGTTTTGTTCTGATATTATTATTTATATATATTTTTAGCACGTTTGCCTAAAAGTAACCTATTCACTCTTGACTTAAAGATCCCTAGGTTGTATCTATCAAGAAACACAGACTCCGACAGGGAAATCCACTCCTTAGCTGTTCGCATAATGAATGTGTTCCAAAAACGTGTGGGTGGGATGTCCAGATATCAGAATAGTTTAGACCAATTACAGGCACTTTTGAATTGTCAAAATGTCGGTCAGTCCAAAAAAGTGAAGCTAAATTAATTGTACGTTCCAAAAACGTAGATCTCTATGGAGAAGAACGTGTAAGAAACTCCATGGACACTCTTTTTAATATTACACAATGTTATTGTTTCCAATTACAAAGAAAGTCAGCCGTCTAGTCAATAGATTGGAGTAATCTGCAATGTAATATAGGTATGTGCTCTCAATTCTAGAATGGGTCCCGACTGCCAGTATTTAAAATATTATATAGATAAGTGCAATCGGGTACAACGACTTTCTTGTTTTAGGGCTTTTTCATGAATGCTCAGGAAAGCGGTCGGGTTTTTTAGTTTTTTAAATTACCGTTTTTTATTTTTTTAGTTTTATTTTATTACGATATCACTTTCAAAGTAATTACGAATCTACAGACACCTCTCAAACTAAAATCCATCGAGCCCTTTAGGTCGCAGAGCGTGCCAAACATTTGAATTTGGCGCTAAAAATCCGCCATTTTGTTTTTTTATATTTTAATATACCCAGTGTCACTCTCACAGTAAATACGAATCTAACGACACCTCACAAGCTAAAATCCATCGAGCCGTTCAGGCTGCAGAGCGTGCCAAACAATTAAACATACATACATACATACATACATACTCTTGAAAAACATAACCCTCCTTCTGGCGCAGTCGGGTAAAAAGTAATAATTGATCACAAGCTCCATCAAAATAAACCAATTACAAAAAAAAATTGGTACCCAAAATCGACCGCCATGAAGGTTGACCTTGTGTGATAAGGGTTATAACCAATTTTCGTGTCGCAATCGAAGTAGGGCACCAAATGGTTCAACTTATTTGCGGCATACTATACAGGGGTCATTGAGACATCCGAATTTTCTGCCTCAAGGTCCTTGTTTACAACAGTTATCCAGGTTAGAGGGGATTTTGTTAGAAAATCCTTTATTAAAAAATTGCTATAAAATGTATGATATAGTGGAAAAATACCGGTCGCTTACATTTTTTTATCAGTAATAATAAATTAATTTTACGCATCACTTGACTTTTATTGGTCATATATTTTCCACAGCACGTTGTATTTTATTAATATTAAGTTACCGTATATCAACGAATCAGAATATTGGTACATAATTTATATTTATAAATAGTGAAAAGAAAAAAGATTCGACTATTCTTCAAAAAACATTTAGACTAAACATTTGACAAATGTTTGTGTGATGAGCGCGATCATTTGTTCTGTGTCTGGGTGTAATTTATGTTTATCAGTTGTTTAGTACTCAGGGGCCATTCAAGTATTACGTAAGCACTACAAGGGGGGTGGGGGGTCTTTGCTTTGCTTATTTTTGATGACATTGGGGATAGGGATGGATGGTTATTACGTCAGCAGTTTTTTTTTTTAAAGAACAATCTCGATGTTTCAAAATCATTGAAAATAAGTAGACAGAACATATCACTGAGCAATGTTTACGTAAGCATGTGGGGGGAGGGTTAGATCTTTGCTTACTTTTGCAGACGAGGGGGAGGGAGGGGTCGATATTTAAGAAAAATCTGTTTACGTAATACTTGAACGGCCCCTCATAGCACAAGCTCTGCTAATGCTCTACTAAATAATACATGGCCAGTTTATCAAAATTATTGCGGTCAAAGTATACCTAAATAGATAATGCAGGTAAACATCAAATTGCAAAAATACAAAGCCATTTACGTCACTAGTAAAGAGTAAACAAATTCAAAATACTCCCGATGTATGCGGAATTGTGAAACAACGGATTCACGTGAACCAGTGAACGATTCACGAACAATTGACGCTTGTCGTACCAATTGAAAAATTGCCGTACCTTTGGCCAATCTTGGCCAAGGAGACGTGGTGGAATATTTTCGTCCCTGTGGCAAATGTTTAGGCCAATATTGGGTGGAAAAGAATTGGCTGGTTATTTTTTATTTTATTTAATAGTCGTAATCGAATATAAAAAGAGGCCAGCCTTTCAGTATTTTACAGGGAGCATTTTGGAGTGTGCGCTATACGGTCCATTCTCTTTTCTAGAGAAAAGGCAAAATTACGATCAGGATCATTCTAAAGCCGATTATATTCTGACAATAAAGTACCCAGAATTCTCGTTATCCCCGTAGACCAAGTCCCCATGAACGAGACAAAGATAATTAATTAAAAATGATTTAAAAAAAATCCTGTTGTCTCCGTTTATTTAAATTATTTTTAAAGTTGTGCCGGTTGTCCCCATTGGGACATGGTCTACGGGTACATTGGGAATACATGTTGTCGATGCCTCACGTTTTCTTTTTTCATTGCCAACCGTTTTACTATGTTTTTTTTTTTTTTTTTTATACAACTATCGCACAACGTCGTCTAGTCCCAAGCTAAGCAGAGCTTGTGTTATAGGTACTAGACAACTGATAAACATACTTATATATTGCTAATTACATACATATTATAGATAAATTACACCCAGACACAGAACAAATGATCGTGCTCATCACACAAACATTTGTCCTGGGTGGGAATCGAACCCACGACCTCCGGCATAGCAGTCAGGGCCACTAACCACTAGACCAACAGGCCAGTCAAGATTCACTTCCTTTTCTTTCATACCAGTCTCACCTATAAAGGGTAAAAAGGAACGGTTTGATCATATTTAAAAAACTGCTTCTGCTATCTAAATGAACTACAAAAACATCCAGCAGAACATTTGTCAATTGACTGACTATAAAAAGATACATACGTTTCAGGAACTGAAGAACTGTAATCAACGAACCTATTTATGTCACTCGGTCAGTAGGTTCAATAGAGTTTAAATATAAAGTTGATCCTATTGAACTAACCAATCATTATTCATCAAAACACTGTCGCCACATCTTGACATCACTTATATCAGTTTTGGTATGCAATAATAGAAATTGCAATCACGTCTATTGAAATCGAAGTAAAGCATCACTACATAGTATAAAACAAAGTCGCTTCCCGCTGTCTGTCCGTATGTATGCTTAGATCTTTAAAACTACGCACCGGATTTTTATGCGGTTTTTTTAATAGGTAGAGTGATTCAAGAGGAAGGTTTATATGTATAATACATGCATAATATATTTAATATCACCATTGCCCCGTGCGAAACTGAGGCGGGTCGCTAGTATACTATAAAAGGAGGACTGACCAAAGCACCGACGTTGCAACAGCAACCGAGGGCCCAGCTGAATGCGTGCCAGAGAGTCATGGCAATACGCATGGTGCGAGGGTACCGAACGATCTCCCGCGAGGCGGCGACCCTCCTTGCTGGCCAACCGCCGTAGGATCTGGAGGCAACAGTCCTTGCACACATGCACGACAAGCGCATGGAGATGCAACGCCGGGGCGAAATTCCGCTGCCACGACAAGTCGAGGCATGGCGGACAGAGCTCCGGCGGGATCTCATGGCGAAATGGCGTCAACGACTATCGCAACCTCGTTCGGGGCGCGCCACAATTGGGGCGATAAGGCCCATCCTTGAGGCGTGGCTGGAAAGACCTCACGGCGTTCTCAACTTCCGCACGACGCAGGTGCTTACCGAACACGGAAAGTTCGCTAAGTACCTGTTCCGGATTCGTGCGGAGGATTCGCCCGGGTGTCGCCACTGTGCGGAACATCCGGAGGACACGGTGGAGCACACTGTAGAGGTGTGCCCCGCCTGGGCGGAGCATCGCCGTGTCCTCGTGGGGGCGATCGGCGGCAGCGATCTCTCTCGCCGGGCCTTGGTTCAGGCCATGGTCCGTAGTGAGGAGGGATGGCAGGCGGTCGCCTCCTTCTGCGAAGCAGTAATGCTAGCAAAGGAGGAGGCCGACCGCATCAGGCAGAGGCAACGGGGCGCTCGCCCCAGCCGCCGCCGGGATTCCGATCCCGATTTCCGGCCACCGTAGGCGCGGGCTTGCGGACGGCGTGCAATGGGTAGCACGCTGTCCGATCGTCCGGTAACCGACCGGACCGAGCCCAAGTCGTCGACGGCGCGTTCTGTTCCCGCGCGCCTCAAGGAGCTGTCAGCACACCGAAGAGGCCCAGCCTGCTAACTGCAGGCAGGCAGGGTCGAAGCCTACTGGGGTCATGGGTTAGTTCCGAAAGGAATGCTCGACCCCGGCACGATAGGCTACGAAGGAACGGGGTAGGTTTTTAGTCAGTAAGAGTCTGACACTACTTCCCGCTCCGCCCAAGGGCGGGATTTGTCATTGGATGATTTTACCTACCATAAAAAAAAAAAAAAAAAAAACTGACCAAAGCACTGCCCAAACTACTGGGACTAAAAACGTGAAATTTTGCACAAGGCTTGCTTTTATGACGTAGGCACTAAGAGAGTTTGGGGGTAGTGGAACAGAGAGTAAAGTCCCACATACCTCCGTTGAAAAGGGAGGATCCTCCGACCAGACAGGTGTTATGTCTGGTGGGCTATTGCCCGATAGATGATTTCGGGTTTGTTCTATATGTTCCAATCGCGCCGCGAATCTTACTTGCGCGATGCAGGATTAGTTCTTTTTGTGACGACATGGATGTCGCTACATCACTCCCCTCCGGAGATCGGAGATCGATGGTTCTTGATGCTTCTTGAGGCGTCGTGATGCGTGCCAGGCCAATGGAGGTTGGTTCCAGTGAGTCGGAACCGGATTCCGCATAGTTCTCGGTGAGTCGGAACTGTCTGCGGTGATGCCCCAGTGAGTCGGGGTGGTGCTATCCCAGTGAGTCGGGATACGATGCTGCAGGCTCCAGTGAGTCGGAGTAATGCGGCTGGCTCCAGTGAGTCGGAGCGGTGCTGTGCGACGTAGGGCTTGACTGCTGTCGTCGACCAGGAGAAAGCTCTTCATATGACTGGCCGAAGCTGCAAGTGCTTAGCCAAGGTCGCTGATGAGGCTGAGGGTGATGACCAGGTATGACCAAGTAGTCATGCTGGTGGTCAGGATACCCATATAGCCGTGGGTGCTGGCTGTATGGCTCGCTGTTCGAAAGCTTGAGGAAGTGATGATGACGTCACGAAGTAGTAGCTGCACGAAGGCTGCGCTGACGTTCTTTGTCGAGGGTCACCAGTTTGGGGGTAATGGAACAGAGAGTAAAGTCCCACATACCTCCTTTGAAAAGGGAGGATCCTCCGACCAGACAGGTGTTATATCTGGTGGGCTATTGCCCGATAGATGATTTCGGGTTTGTTCTATATGTTCCAATCGCGCCGCGAATCTTACTTGCGCGATGCAGGATTAGTTCTTTTTGTGACGACATGGATGTCGCTACAAGAGGATTTTCCAAAATTCAAACCTAAGGGGATGAAACGAGGGTTCAAAGTTTGTATGGAGAAACTTACAAATGGGCGAAGCTGCTGATGAATTCGCGCTTCGTTTATACCTGGTACCTTTGTTTTTTGTTAGTTTTCCTCCACCTCCGATAAACCAGTATGTACATGATGGACGTCCCATCTATACGCACAAAACGTTTTAGGAAGACATTCATTGTGCGTACAACTAAGGAGTGGAATTCTCTGCCATAGTCTGTATTTCCTGATAGCTACAACCCGGGAATCTTTAAGTGAATAGGTTACTTCTAGACAAGCGCGCTCCATCGCCGACCACATCCTTGCTTTCCTTCAGGTGAAATAGTGGTCTCCGCGTGTGAATTCGGTTCCGATATATGTATGTATATGTAACCAGTTCCATAACACCCTGCAAGTCTGTAGAATCCACGTGTGTCATATTAAGAGAGTACTCAATTACGAAGGAATTTTGCTGGTGCACCAATCAACAGCTTGCCTCTATAATTACGTTGCGCACGAGAGGCCTGTTTACTGCCCCATTATCCATAAGTACACAGGTGGAATTGCACGTCTTGACGTTCAATTGTTTCACGTGACAGCCCCACCCACGGACAGACGTAAGGGTACCAGGGTACCACGTGCAATCACACCAGCCATCTGGCTGGTATCCAATAGATCACACGGTCACACCCCCAAGGAGTGACGTCAGAGCTAATTTTAGACTGTTGATTGATGGGTGGAGGACAAACCGTGATGAAAGATGAAGTAATTATTGTGGGAAGGGCATGAGATTACGCAGTAGGAGCGTGCCATAATTCTTGGCATACATAGATATTGGCTATGTCTTGAAACTTGAAGAGAGGCCGGTCCAGACGTATAAACATCATTGTAGAGAAGTATATTAGAAATGAAATTGAAACTATAATATAATATCTACTGAATTGGTCCAAATAACTAACTACCTGAAGAAGTATCTAAGAGACAAGAGCCACAAGATCAGTTATTAGTGCCTAAATAGTTTCTATTATCGAGCTTCGTCTGTGTGAAATTCGAAAAGCCAGGCAAAGGAATAAACAGCCAAAATAAAAAGTGTCCTGTGGCTTATTCTAGGACATGGTCCACCCGTTTCTGAAGGTTTCCTTCAAATCCTTTTCGCCCTTTTTTTAATTGATATAAACTAGTAACTGTGCTTGACTGTAATCCTACTTGATGGTAAGCAGCTCGAAGGTGATTTGTTAAAGGGTCACTGAACTTAAAATAAAAGGACTATTAGCTTCTATACACTTGAGTTGATGACCATCTTCATCTTAATCTTCATTTTAAGTTCTCGTTGAGCTGGCTGCCTTATCATCAGTAATACTTAGTAATCAATTGCCTTATCGGCCAATTATCACTTGAACCATATTGAATTTTAGTTTTCTTTTTAAATGTAATTCAATTCAACGGTATAATTCAGGCGGTGCGTTTGTGGAACGCGTTGCCTTCACCTATTAGGCAAGCCCAGTCACTAGGTTCTTTTAAAAATTTGGTTAAAGACCATTTCCTGTCTCTTTAATGCTATCCTGGTTCTACTTAATTTATTTCTTTCACCAACTCTACCTTATTTCTTTCCTTTTTTTTTATGAAATTGTGTAACATTTTATAATATGTATGTATATATATATATATTCGTTTTATAATTATTTATTTATTTTCTTATTAGTACACCGCAGACTACCCCCTGTATTTATTTTAGTTCTTACGATCCATCCTAAGGTTGTCTGGTAGAGATCGCTTTCAGCGATAAGACCGCCATTGTACCCATAGATTTAAGTTTAGTATTGATTAATTAACTTTCTTGGTGTACAATAAAGTTATATTCTATTCTATTCTATAATATTCGTAGCGTAGCAGGAAAATTATAAATATAATGGGGAACTCCCAGCAAATATATTATGAGCAGGGAAGTTTATTTGCTACTGCAGAAGTTTTCAGTAATTTTGCTTATTGATTAAATATCCATAGAATGGTACATGTAGGATTTTTTACAATATTTCGGAGTAACAATTTAAGGTTATTTTTTTGAGTAATGAAAGCCAAAAGCATTGTGTGTTTTGCATTGCAAGAAACACTGCGATCGTCAACCCGTTTGCCAAGCGTGGCGATTATAGCAAAAAATGAAGAGCACAACCAAAAAATGCTCGTTTTTGCCCAGCAGGCCCTTACTTTGGAGCAGGCCTATGCCCGACAGGATACGACTTTCGGCTGAAACGATGATGATGAAACTATGAAACATACCGTAATTCAAACCAATTAAACTCAATAACTATATGCTCGCAAACTGCTTACGATTGAATGAATGAAAGGTACCGAAGGACAACAATAGCATTCCTTCGATCCAATATTTATATACTTTTGGCACTCAGATCTGGCACTGCTTGGAAGCTGCCACAAGTGTGATTACTCAAGATGTACCTACTAAAAAAATATCGGGGAGAGTGAAGACTTTTCAGGGACAAATATAGCGAATTAGGTCGATGACTTTTTGAAGGCCGATGGAATAAAACCTGAATAGTTTGTTTTCAAACATCTCATGAACTACTAGTTCGAATTGGAAAATTATTTCAGAGTTGGATATCCCATTAATCGAGGAGGCTAGGCTTTTTTTTTTGTCCGAACATAAAGTGTCCCAAACGTCACTGAGCCCTTCAGTTGCCCTTTGCGTATCCGGGCCTATGGAACTCCAAACCCACAGCAAAGGAAAATTTTTAGATTAGGTGCTGGTCATCCAGCGAAATCAATAGCTGTACATAGCTACAACCTAGGGGTCTTTTAGTCAAGAGTGAATAGGTTACTTCTAGGCAAGCGTGGCAAATGGGGCTCATCAGAAGGCCCATAGGGCCTCTTTGGGTGACTTTAAAGTCACCCAAAGGGCAATGGAAAGGGCAATGCTCGGAGTTTCCTTGCGTGATCGAATCAGGAATGAAGATATCCGCTGGAGAACCAAGGTTGCCGACATAACACGAAGAATCGTCAAACTTAAGTGGCAGTGGGCATGGCACATTGCTCGCAACACGGATGGCTGTTGGGGCCAAAAGGTTCTGGAATGGCGACCGCGTACCGGAAGACGCAGTGTTGGAAGGCCTCTTACAAGGTGGACCGATGACCTGGCAAGAGTTGCGGGAATCCGATGGAAGCGAGATGCACAGAACCGTTCATTGTGGCGACACTTTGGGGAGGCCTATGTCCAACAGTGGACGTCTTTCGGCTGATATGATGAAGCGTGCATCAGGTGACATAGTGGTCAAGCGGAAGCCTTTGGATGATGCTGTAGAGATAGCTTCATAGGTAGCTTATCAAAATCGAGATAAAATATGATACTTAAGTTTTATCGACAAATTGGAAGGGAAAGTCTAGACAGTATAAAAATATCTACTCGGACTATTTATAGAACAGAACACCATTTGTGCGACCGATAACGACTCTAGACAAAACAATTTTAAGAAAAAATCTTGTATAGAAATATCTAGGTAATTTTGGACATTATGAATTTCGCTTTCTACCCAAGCTGCTATTATACTGCATTTGTTCAGGTACTTAAAGCTTTGAATACCGTAAATAGAGACAATAGAAAGACAATAGGTGTGCGGAGACCGGTGGCCGCTTGGGACTTGATGTAATTTTATTTTTAATAAAATCGTTTATACGACATACAAAGATTATTTAAATTTAGTTACTTACCTAACATCGGTTTAGGTAATTAACTAATTGTAAAAATTTTAAGATAATTTTTTTTGACAATTTTTAGATTCATGTGAAGTCAAAGTCAAGTCAAAATGTTTTTATTTCATATAGGCCTACATGGGCACTTATAAAACGTCAGAAGCTAGTGCACGGTTCCAAATTGGTCGTTTCCAATGGAGAAGAACCGGCAAGAAACTACATGGTTAACATTTAGTAAAGCACCTAAACAAATGGAGTATACCTAGTCAAATGCTGGTGCATTTGACTAGGTATACTCCATTTTTTTAGTACCTTTGCGCATGTTTTAAATAAACGTAAATATTCCGTAACGAATAGTTTTCCACTTTTGCTAATCAATGCCAAGCCACAATATTTTTTTTACAACGTATACCTATTATTAGAAAACCTTGCCACCCACGGTTTATTTGTGGACACTAATTACAAAAACATTTGGCAATACCTACTTATTTCTAAAAAAACTTTCCTTATGTAACATTTAATTTTCCCGTAAAGAAAAAGCAAAAAGAATCACTTTTAATTTTTTAAGCATAAGGGTCGGTACATATCTGACGGAAAATGCGTTGAGCGTATCGAGTTTATACTATACTTTACGCTCGACGCAATAGCGCGAATGTTTTAATATAATATATTATTTTACCATACTCCACCTTAGTCACAAAACAGCGACACCTATCTCACATCACGATAGCCGCATCACTGAATGATTTTCTATCGCATGAAATGCATTGTCGCGCGCTTTTGTAAAAAAGAGAAAGATGATCTAATAAATCGGCCATTTTTGCTGGTTTTTAAAGAGCCTATTACATCTTTCTAAATTCAGGTTCCGATATTCAGGGGCCGATTTAGAAAAAGAAAGTCAGTCACCGGAGCTCTTGATTACACGTGCTCAGTGCACGTCCACAGAGTACTTTGTAATAATATGTCAGTCGCCAAGGGCGATCCACTTTATTCCTAAATCGGAACCTAAGTAGGATCCATCCTACCTTAATGCAATTATACTTCCCTGAATTTAGGCGTGCCTAAATATCGGAACCTGAATTTAGAAAGGTGTAATACCCCCTTAAGGAGGGATTGAACCTAAGGATTCTCGAGATTCATCGCAGTTAGATCGTTTTATTAACAAAAGTAGAAATTCTTAATTTTTTACTTATATCGGTTTGTTATTTAACGTGCGATATATTTGTCCGTTCTGGCGTTACGCGACCGATAATACGCGACGCATTTTCCGTCAGATATTTACGTAATTGGTTCACCACTGCTTGGGTAAAGTCAACCTTTATTCCCCATCGTCCCCACTGGTGACACCAGTCGTGTACTGGGAAAAAAAGATTTAAAAAATAATAATAAAAAAAAAAAAACTTGAAAAAGTAATCATTAAATATTTATTGATCTATTGTACTTCTTGGGATAATTAAAGTATGATATATTTTTATTTATCTAGTATTGTTTGTTTGAGAGAGCAGTGGTGGCCGGGTGTTAGCGGTCCCGACTTACGAGTTGTACGTCGCGGGTTCAAACACAGCCAGGTGCATAACTTTGTATAATTTATTTCATCGCCACTGCTCTCAAAACGATGAAGGAAAACGTAAACGACTCGAACCAGTCTGTTACCAGGCTCGGACCAGTCTGTTACCGGAAGGACGAACAGCGAGGTACTGATTGCCCGCCGTCCGCAAGCCCACGCATACGGTGGCCGGAAATCAGGATCGGAATCCCTGTGGTGGCGGCGGCGTGTGCGCCGTTGCCTGATGCGGTCGGCCTCCTCCTTAGCTAGCATTACTGCTTCGCAGAATTAGGCGACCGCCTGCACAGAACAGAACCGCCTGCTACTCCTCGCTCAGGAGCTTGGCCTGTACCAAGGCCCGGCGCGAGAAGTGACCCAGGTGGATCGCGGAAATACAATGGATACGACTGCGAGACGCACAGAACTGGTTATTGTGGCTACACTAGGGGAGTATTCTGTCCAGCAATAGAAGTCTTTCAGTCAAAATGATGATATTTCTTTGTACTTCATCATCATCACCATTTCAGCCGCAAGACATCGACTGTTGGACATAGGCCTCCCCCAATGTGTCGCTACAATGAACGGTTCTGTGCGTCTCGTATCCATGGGATTCCCACAACCTTTACCAGGTCATCGGTCCACCTTGTAGGAGGCCTTCCAACGCTACGTCTTCCGGTACGTGGTCGCTATTCCAGAACCTTTCGGCCCCAACGGAGATCTTTGTACTTATACTCTCTGAAAGTTTACCCTGGAGATTGACTAATGGTATCAAAGGCAAGGTCTTAAAACAATGCCTGATTTACTTTCGCTACTCAAGGTTAAGTATTTGCAATACCTGCATTATATCCACATTTCAGTTGAAAGGCCATGAAAGGTTTTGTTACTGATACTAGTAGATTAAAAATAGTTTAGATTATATGTTGCTTAATAGATTTATTAACCAGTAGCTTTTGCTAGCGGAATCGCCGGCGTGAAAAGAGAAAATGTCGCTTTAAGTCATTCTATGATCCAAATGGCAAGACTTCTCTATGAAGAGCAATATACATAGCATGGTATTTTTGATGGCACAAAGGCATATGTCGTAGGAAACTAAAATAAATTGAGCAACAGTTAAATACTGCCCCTAGTAAGGTAGAACTACATTCCGCACACGTGGGCTACGTACGCCGATCTGGGCGCGTCCATACATTTTATATGGCAACTAGACTTATAGAGCTACACTTGATCCACGCCACGCAACGTCGTTCTACGTACAAATCAGGCGTGTGAATTGGTCTAATGTAGTTCTAGCTTTAAAATTAAATCACATCACATCATTGATTTGGTAGTCCATGAGAGGACAAGGTTCTAATCATGAAATGCGACTATTTCATGGTTGGCCATACCATACAATGATAAATTTTAAATTCTGGCCACAACAGACATAGTACCTAAGATAAAGTGAGTATTAAATAAACTATTCAAATATAATTACTATAAGACAAATAACATGATATACAAACCACCATATCATTATTCTTCAGAACAACTCAATAGTCAATTCCAATCATCAATCAATCCGGATGTAAGGACCAAAATTATTAACCAGCTAATTTCTCATTACGCCTACATACAAAGCATTAAAACGAGTTCAATGGACACATGACCATGACAGAAAAAATACTTTAAAAAAAAACTGGCGACAAAAAAAAAGACCACGCAAGTAACGCGTGTAACAAAAATGGTCGTCTGTAATTCTTCACAATACCTAGTCTCTATTGGATACCCAAACTAAAGGTCATTGACTTATTCATATACCGTTCATAGATTCCGTTGTAAAATCCATGGAATTACGATCACATGATCGGCTAGTTTAGTAGTATTTTATGAGTTACGGTAGTAAAGTTAAGCGTCTGTAAGCTAGGCTGAGTTTTTGATGGGTGGATTATCATCTTTAAAGTGCTTCTCATTACTCATTGAGTCATTGCATTGCATCAGCCTCATAATGTTCCCACTGCTGGGACTCAGGCCTCTTCTTTAGGAGAGGGAATAGGCCGTAATACACCACGCGGTCCGAGTGCGGAGTGGTGGATGTCACATGTCTTCGAATTTTTGGTTCTAGGACATGCCGGTTTCGTCACGATGTTTTTCTTCACCGTTTTTGAGAGCAGTAGTGATGAAATAAATTACCTACGCAAAGTAATGTGCCTGGCTGGGTTTGAACCCGCGACCTACAACTCGTAAGTCGGGGTCGTTACCACTCAGCCACCACTGCTCTCATTACTCATGATTGGACTGTATTATGATAAATGATGGAACATGAAATGCTGGACATAGGTCCCCAAAGTGTCGCCACAATGAACGGTCCTGTGCATCTCGCATCCATTGCATTTCTGCGACTCTCACAGCTCTCACCAGGTCACCGGTCAACCTTGTGGGAGGCCTTTCAATGCTGCGGCTTCAGATGCGTGGTTGCCACTCTAGCACCTTTCGGGCCCACCGACCATCTGTAGGTAACTACCTACTACGAGCAAAATATGCCAAACGCGGTTGGTAGAACAAAAAACTTTGAACAAATCGACGCCCCCGAACAATAAATCCACAATCGCAAAAAATTGTTTTTCTATTACCGACTTATTGTCCGAGCAATAGAATCGATAATCGAAAAATATTTTTTTGCGATTACCGACTTATTGCTCGGGGGCATCGAAATGTATTAGAAATAAGTTGTTTATGTAAGAGTAATAAATTAATGTATTTCAGTAGGTATTTAGATATTTGCAACATGTAAATTGACTTGATGGCGCCGTGCTGGTGACGTGTTGATGTGATGACGTGAACTCGATTCACCTCTGCAGTAATTAATACAAAATTACATAATATGTACGTAACTATGACGGTTAAGTAATGATGGAAATATAAAATTTTTGGTCAGTATTTAGCACCATTATGCTCAGATTAAATCAAAATAGCGGAAGATATGTGAGTTCGCTGAAATCAGGCCCGTCGCCTTGTTTCAATAACGCGATTTCGCTCGCTCGACGGCGCCGGCTCTTATATCTGTCCTTGTCTATCAGTGACTGTAGGTTTGCGACTGATCACAGATGTGTGAGCTTCGAGTCCAGGTTTTCTGATTGCGATGTTAGCGCATAACGTATCTTACCTTATAATATATCAATACTTTTATGCTTTAAACATTTCATATGGTAACACTTACAGCCTTAGGTTTATTCTACACTGCATCTGACAGCAGTGTCGCCCGTGTGAAAGTGGTAAATTCTTTCAAGAGAACATATTCAAGGGATAAAAAGTACCCTATTTGGTATTTCAGAGCAGAGTCTATCCGTGTACCAAACGCTACCCAAATTTGAGCAGCCATTTGAGGATGCAGGAGCAAACATACACACTAATTTTCGCCTTTCTAATAACAGTACATACATTTTGAAGTTATCTCACTTGTCACCTCCTGTCTGATCTTAACATCCTTCATACCATGTACAGTCAAGGGTCAAAAGTGCTGTTGCACTCTATCAAAATTCTAGTGTCTAAAATTTCTTTGTAGAAGAGGGACATTGGTTAATAACTGATTTGATTTGTAGCATACAATCTAAAGTATTGAATTAACTAGTCGTGGACCGTTAAAATTCAACTACAAAGAAATGTTCAATAGTTTAGCATTGGTAGAGTGCAATTGCACTTTTGACCCCTGATTGTACATGTCGTGGCCAAATCATAGAAATTGATCACTTCATAATATGGCCAAGTAAAACTGGCCAGATCGTTTTAAACGTTAAAGTTTGATGATATTTTAATCCCCGTTCGACCTACTTTCTTTAGAGCTTTTATTACCATAGAAATCCTACATCAATGATCTAGCCAAACGAGGATTTACATATCATCAAATGTCTTCATCCTTTCTATTTCTGTTCACCACCTTGAACATACTAACACCCTGCATAAAAATCACATGTTTTCTAGTCTTCAACTGCACCCACTGTATTTTGATCATGGCAGTTCTTGAAACTTCCTGACACATACAACTATAAGTACAATTCGCACTATTAGCCTTCACTATGACAGTGAATGACAGAAACTTGCAGATTCCTGAGCTATGTAGATCACCTTGCTATGTAATTTCCTATTTCCGGGCGTTAAAATTCGCCACTTGTCGCTTTAGAGTTTTTATTATAGCCAAAAATTAAGTCCTTTAAATATCTAGTAAGTTACTATAGTCAATACTCCAGCAAGTTATTTTGTACATATCTCACCATAAAAGAGATGCTGCGGTATAACGTCCGTAAGAGTTACCGCAGCCCAAAAAGTGATCTTAAGTGTCAACAACTAGCCTTATGAGTAATAAGTTCACTTCACGCCCACTTCACTTAAATATCCACGGTAAGATGTTTACACAATAGACAGGCTAATGAACTGGTAAAGGCTGTAAGAATCTATTAAATGCGATTAGAATAAAACCGGTCGATTGTCGACGTGACGATGTTTGGAAAACTCCAGTAGTGGACGTCTTGTCTTATCTTTGTGGTCTGGTTGCCGCACTTAGGCTTTGGTGGACCATTGCGCGTGGGCCATGGCGGTCTTCATTCCAACCAGACCACCTCTCTCCAGAAGCAGATGAGTCTTTTCAGTGAATTCGGGCCTCCTAAGGTTCGTGTTCTGACGGCTGTGCACTTGAGGAGCACGTGAGCGACAGTTTCCTCGGACTCCATGCATGCTCTGCACAGATAGACTACCCGTGATACTCATTATGAAGTCTTGGTTCATTGAGTAGTGGACGTCAAATTAACTGTATTCAAACCCAAACTGGTTCAATCCATACTGGAGCAGTAATCGATTTGATTATCTCAATTGGTGCATTAACCTTAGTCTTCCCTGATATCCCATCCTTTCTAAGCATTTACAGGAATATAATGTTTCAAATTCTAAAGGTAAGTGTACATTTTAGCGGACTAAGTATACTTTCAACTTTGAAAACAAATTCCAACTGTATGGCAATTCATATGGAAGCGGGAAGACGTCCACTGTTCGACATAGGACTGCTCAAAGGGTCACGGTTCGTCTAGTGGCTCTGTGTATCTCGCATTCATCAGATCCTCGCAACCCTCATCAGATTACCGGTCCACCTTGTGAGAAGCCTCCCCACAAAAAAATCTTACATGCAATCATTGTTAATCTTTCATCAATAAAAAAACATACCACCTAATCGCAACCTCGCAAGTCATGCCAAGTGTATGTTTTCTTTTACAACTGTCTGTCCATCTGCCTATACGTTCACATACCTTAAGTGACATAACAAAGTCTATATATAGAAAGATATGTCCGTCCCAATGATTGGTCATGCCGAGAATCGGCGTGGGTGTTATAACAAGAAAATTAGATCGAATTAGCTCAATTTGCGAGACGAGTGTGCTATGTTATGGAGTATGTATGCCATTATGATTGTTGCTTATGTGAGGTGAGGTAGAATTTGGAGCAGTGATTACGGCTTTTATTTTAGGTCAGTGAAAATAAGAAGCTGAATTTCATCATTATCATCCCCGTATCACTAGTCAAGTTATGGTTAAATTGATGCGTCCGACTTACACGTGGAGTTGTGTCAATTATTTGTTCCGACTAATTACAAACGCTCTAGAAAGCATAAATTATTCAATGTCCTATTTTGTCGTTCGATCCGCCTCTCGTGTATCGCGTATGTAGGTATAAATCTATAGATTTTCAACGCGCTTGTGGACCAAGCAAGATGACATTAGCGGTTCTGTGAGAATACAGAGTGATAATGGCTATTTTGCTGTATTCAATAAATAATTAAAATAGCAATTTATTTGGCTAATATTAATTTACTTATTCTTCTTTTAGGATTACGTTAAAATTGTAATTAAGCTACTTTAATTACTTCACCAGACATTGTTAGACAACTACGCAAGGAAACCGTTATAAAATACAGGACGCAAAATTCTAGTTTAATTGTTTCAATAGAAATACCGTTATCATCTTCAGTAGAGGACATTTACACCTTGAGTGATGAACGTATTTTTTACTTCTGTAAATTTTTCTTGTCTCGTAACAATAAATTATTCTATAAATTCACAAGAGTGCATGAACAGTTTCAAAAATAAATGGACACAAATATGTGTGAAGGGCGAGCTGATGATTGAATATACTCGAAAATAATAAATGATCTGGCAAGAAATGAAAAGTTTAGGAAAGGTGGTTGGTTCATACGGATATTTAGATAAACTAGCTACTGCCAGCGGCTTCCCCGCTAGAAGGTAGAATAGATATGCCTATGTCATTCAGTGACAAAGTAACATACAAATGGAATAAGTTTTTTTTAAATCGGTCGAGTAGTTTTTGAGTTTATTCATTACTTACTAAAATACGAGAATCTATAAAGACATATCTCTTCATAATATTAGTAAGTATAATACTCGTAAAAAGAATAATAATATTAGTAGGTGTAATAAAATAATTTTATCTTTTTCAACTTTCATTCCATTCAAAGGTTGTCTAGTATTGCCACATCTATTGTTACTACAGAATTGGCAATATTGTTTAAGAGTCGTGTAACAATAAAAGGTGTGAAATAAAGTATACACCTGAAATACCAAGATCAAGACCAGATTAGAGTAGCTTGTCACATAGGAGATGACGAAGAGAAGATATGGGTTGACAACTATGATGGATGATAAACAAGTACTCGTTCAACAATTATTATGGTCATCACCAGGTTTTAATTAATTGCGAATGCATCATTACCATGAACAGTTACATCATCAATACATATTTTTCGATACGACACAATATCATCTACTGTACGACCTGTCATCTTTCTTTTACTCGTATCCGAATTTGACAATGACAATTGGCTTTGACAAGACATTGACATTAAATGACATACTCCTAAATTTTTCTGTTAGTGGTTATGTCAGTAGTCACCACCTTTCTAGAAATTCCATCTACCATGTCCATCAGTCCATCAATCGTTTCGTTGCACGCAAAGAACAATATTTGACCAAATCATCCAACGCTTGCAAGATGTTTTCCAAGCCGTTAAGACAATACAATTGTTACCGGTCACATCTAGAAATAACTTGTTTCGTCGCCGTGTGAAGATCAAGGTATTATTCGTATGTACTTAGCTACAGCTAGCGGCTTCTTGAGTTCGTGTTACATCCTTTATAACCGACGATTGTGCTGTTGACTTGTATTTAGTAGGTAGTTACTTTTCTTTCTTCTCTTGGGAATCCTTCTTTTCATCAGCATTGTTTTGCCTGCCTGTTTCATAAATTAGTTTGAGTCTACTCTCTTTGTATTTTTCTTGCATATTTCTATGAGCTATTGTTTCAATTGGTACCTCCATTATAGCCATCAGATCTTAAACACAATCGCTTTATCGATTCTTCTATCTTCTCTTATTCTTATAGTTTTTCGCATTGGGGCTAAAAATTGTCCTTTCAACAAATTCTCTATATGTTGATACTTTTATTATTGATATTTTAGATGGGAAATCATCAAATAACTTCTCCTGCTCTGGGTGTAGCGACAGGGAGGGCCATGTGTTTACTGACTTAAACACATTTGTGTTCCTTAAATTACCATTTGCGTTCGAAGACCACGATAACTCTTTTGAACAACCCTGCAGCAACCCTCGCTAGCCTATGGTTTAAATATCAACCGTCAGACTCGTAGACGTCTATTTGCTTATTCTAATATGTAATAATGATTGTAAGCCTTTCAACAATGACTACCAAATGCCAAATGACTAATACTGTAGGTAAATGGGAAAGTAAATATCTGCTAATCTATTTACACTATCTGAGACCAGAACGACGGTCCCTACGTATAAAAGGTCAAGTCAAAAACCGAGGTTTACAGGAGAGCGAAATTTGTGTTCAACACGCCCTAGAAATAATTCTATGACCAATAATAAATATTTTCTTTCTATAATATTTTAACAGTTTTATAAGCTTTATAATGCCATTTACACATATTTAATTTTTTTACGTTTTCTTGGATAAACTGATAGATGACCGTTTCTACGCCGATAATAAAATAGAAGTGTGTCAGTCATGTCTATGATACCTTTTTATACGCAGGAAATAAAAAAACAGTGTCTGATATAGATTTTAAATAAAATGTTTTATGAAAATGTAGGATTATGTTACTGTTTTAAAATCAATACGTTAAACATCCTGAAATCGTCACCCATATATATAAAAAGTACTTCAATGAAGACATATCACTTTATACGTGGTTATAGTCTTTCGGGGTAGGACTATAGTTCTTTTAATGTAAACAAAGACATGTCTTTAAATAAAATGATCAGGCTTGTGTTTTATTAATTAAACAAGGTTTATAAATTCAACATTATTTATTATTAAAAAAAAAATCTTCTTAGCATCTAAATAATGGGTAACTAGGTATAGTCACACTGAAGTAGGAACTAAACATAAAAAGGTTCCTAGGTTCCCCCTAGGTTCTCCAATTTTGGAAGACAGTTTTTCTTTATTCGTTGACGACAAAATTGAACGTTTTAACAACATTTCGGTAAGACTTTCCTAAATTAACCTACATTCGGCTTTCACCCTCACACGGTATTGTTGTTTTACACCAACTTTCATGTATTTTATGAAATACTTTCGCTCTTCCCCTTTATGAAAGTAGCCACATCCCTTGGACAAAATTGTTCAGACCATTTGGTATACTCTAACTTCCATATTAAATGTGACCCTGGATGATCGAGTATGGTTACAAGCCACCCATTCGTTTTGGTGGGCTCGGTATCCGCAAAATTTCTAGTGTAAGCCTACTGGCGTTCCTATCTTCAGTCCACAGTACTCAACAGTTGACCAATAGAATTTTGACTCCATCACTGGTTAGCTGTGAGTTGCCGTGCTTAGCCGATGCCGTGAACGCCTGGAAAATGGCTTGACCGGATAAGGCGTTGCCCAAGAATCGATTTTCCCAGAAACAGTGGAATGAGCCGCTCTGCAGATTGGTACAGAATGCGACTGGCTGCTCCTAGCGGAGCTCCATTCATACCGGTGTCAATGCGCTGAAGCAGTCGACCGCCTCGGACACCATGGCCTATCTTGCAGAAGAAGCGTTTGGTAGGCCTTTGGTGTGGGATGCAACATGTGTCGACACCCTTGCGCCATTTCATCTTCTGAGTACGGCGGGCTGCGCTGGGGCGGCTGCTACAAGTGCAGAAAACCTCAAAAGGTGTAATTATAATATATATCGGAAGTTATATGTTTGAGTCGTTTGGGGTTAAAACACTAGGGCCATGGGGTCCGAAAACTCATCGAGTTTTGCGTGGTATCAGAAAACTGGTCTGGGCTTTACTTCGGTCAACGAATCAGCATTGCCATCCAACGTGGCAATTTCACTGGAATCTAACGGGCTTGATCTTAAAAAATAGCGCTACTCTCACTAAAATAGTTAAACTCACTTACGGTGTCCCCAAAGGTCCTGCATGGACTTGGCATTGGTGTTGTAATCAAAGATTCTTCATTATCATTTTCAGGTACTTGTCGTGATGTTTCATTTTCACAAATAGGTGCCTATTATAAAATTTAAATCAATTTGCGATAGTATATTAGCTGATTGATTTTCGTCGTTAGAAACTTCCTCAAGATCCATTAAAATTTACTATTTTCGGTATAAACACGACGTGAGTCTAAAAAAGTCAAACTATAACCATTTATACCGAGGAATACAAATCTCTTCTCTAAAAAAGAAGTTTATTGTAAGTAAAAAAATGTTTAATGTTTTCTAGTAAGTAACCGTAAATAATAACAAGTCCATAAAAATAAACATGTAGGACATAACTTCATTTACTTTGATAACAATAAGAAGTTGTTTTCTTTGTAACAATTATTTAGGAAATCATATTTGAAAGAAGCCTACAATTTATTATTATTATTTGTGAAAAAAAATTGTCGCAATTACTAAGTCATAGTATAAACGGACATGTCTGACAAGACCGAATTAGCACCGAGCGGGGCGCATTTTAAAACACCGTACAAAAAGATATGTACAGATGTCCGCATCTACGACACTTATTCGTTATATTTATAATACTTGTTCTCTTATACGATTTGTAAAACCAAGTAAATAAACAAAATTAAAAAAAAATCTCATGTCAGTATGTGCGCATAGATAATCTAAAGCCAATGATACAATAAAAAAAAAATGCCATTTTCGACATGTCTTTATATACGTAGGGACCGTCGAGAAGTTAAGTGTTGCTCACAAGGTCAATGTAAAGCGATGACACTACTTGAGATCATGATCTACAACACTTAACCTTTTGAGTGCGAATAATTGATTTTAAATAATTTTTTGTCTTAATAGCATGTAAACACAAAAAAGATCATGTAAAAATTTTTATCTCAAGGTCTGTCTAAAGAATAGTGTTTTCTTAAATTAGTTGAGTTAGTCGATTATATTATTTATTCCATACTAGCCCAGTCAGAGGCTGCAAATAAGTCTTTGCTTAGTTGAATATTGTTTTGATGATTTTCAAGATCAGGTTAATATATTTTCTATGGCTCTGTAACGCAAGGGACAGTTGAAAGAACATTGGTGGAGAGCGACAGGAGACTCTTGATTATTTTAAAGTTTTTATCCCTATACAGTCGAATATTTTTGTCTTTCACACGTGAAGTCATTTAAAAAAGCTAGTAGTAGCAATCTGTTGACACTACAAACTGTTACACCCGTTTTAGATGAAGATATAGAACCCGTTTTTGAAACCGTGTCCTAAACCAGGAAGATATAGAATACACAATTATAATGCGAAAGCCAATAAGCTAAGCCTATATTATTATTACTTATAATAAGTACTATTTGACATTGAGAATAGCTAGTGCAATCTGGTAACCGAATTAATTATAATATTAATGCTGGAAGTGTACGCGTAGCAAATACGTGACGTGGGTTTCGCACGGTATTAAAGAATGTCGTTTTCAGTAGCGTTTTTTATACTTTGGAATTTAAAGGTACGTATACAATACAAAATCAATAGTTCATGTCCTTGACTTTTACTTTGAAACAGCTATCAAAGATTTTGTTAAACATCATGAAGCAATTAAAACAAAAATCTTTGGTCCTTTCACTGTAAACATAATTCATCTCAAAGGACCAAAGCTTGAGCACAGAGAATATTTTCGAGTGTTGTCGGTCGAGTGATGTTTATAAATTATATTTTGAATAATCGTGTCTATGATAGAACGCTTTGGCACGCTCGGCGCATTCTGTATTTATTTTTTCTTTGAATTTGAATTTATAACCGTTATGTCGTTATGTATGTATATATTCTTTTAGAAGGCGCTAAAACAATCAGACATTTTTTTTCAAGTCACGATACAAACAGTCGCGTCTGCTAACAGGGGACATGGTTGGTTATACCGAGAAATCACGTTCCGAAATGCTGATTCTTGAAACACGGTAATATCCACCTAGTGCAGTTTACGTAACACAACGGGACATCACGTTGGTAACAGCTGATACAAATAGGTGCAAGGCATGATAAGCAGCTGATGAATGAGAACACGTCATCGAGGAAACAATTAGTTTTATTTTATGTTCGATATTCATTTATTTAAGTTAGACTTGGTTCTTACACAATTTTTTGTAGGTAAGTAATAGGTAACCTTGAAGGTCTTTAAGAATGACGTGAAAGTAAAGAGAGTTATTGAAATTAGGTAAAGAGGTAGTCAAGGAAGAAAGATAGAAGAAATTATGATACACTGACCACAAATAACAAGAATAAGGGCAAAAAGATAGGAATGAAATTACTTAGGAAAGAAGAAAACATGTTGTTAAATCCTAAGCTGCGGACAAGATTTGTATGCTGTGCCATTTCTACTGAAGCAAAAAATAAAATTACTGCGATGATAGATGAAGTATTTAACATAAAAATAGTTACTGTATAGTTGAAAATACAGATTTGGTCTTTGAACCCGAAGTGCAGAGAGATTTACTAGTAGCTCTTGGCTCAGAAATACAAACACATTAGTGTAATAAAATGAAAATAGTACGTAAATGTTTGTACAACTTACATAATAGCCAAAATGCAGTCTATTATGAACCTGGACGGTACGATACATGCCCTACATGTGATGCCAAGGTAGAATGCTGAATCATAAGTACATATGTATACAAAGATGTAGTTCATGTAGAACAATGTCGTAGTGTCACACAAAGTCAGTAGGATTGTTGAGGATAATGCGAGAATCGCTGCAGATATGTGAAGACATGTATTATAAGACTAATTTTAATAAGAGAAAATGCTAACGTGACGGTTGTCAGGGGACACCGGATGATTTGTTGCACCGTCCCTAAGTAACATAGATGAAGAACGTGAAGACATTTTTTTTAAGGTGGGTTAATCATCTAATAACTTCTCCCTAGAGGAGCGCGAAGGCGTTGCAGTTGCCCTTTGCATTTTAGGGCCGAGGGTTTCCATTTCAGAAATTCCTTGCGATCATGAAGACAATGATAATGTAATTAAAACTAGCAAGGTTATAAAGGCAGAATGAACCAGATAGAAATGCCTCTACGTTAAACTAGCAAATGTCAAGTGAAAGCATTTGAAGGAATCTGTGATCCTCAATTAATTGTTTAAAGCAGATACTTTTAAAAACATAGTTTGTCAAAATGGTATGGTACTGTTGTAGCATAATGCTAAAACTTATACGAAAAGATGTAACATCTGGAGAAAACAGGACCTCTTGTAAACCATAAACGACTAGGCATGATAGAATGTCAAAGAATAATCTTCTGATGTTCACCATCACCATGAGGTAACTGGGTCGCGGAGGGTCTGTTAGGCAGTGGCTCCATAGAAGTCACGGATATTCAGCCACCTCCAGTTAGGCTGGAAGCTGATCCTAAGCTTTGTGAAAAGGCTAAGGAGATGTTGATGACATTTTACACAACTAAAGCGTACGAAGGTCACATGTCAAAGTCTAAAACTAATTACCAACAGCCATCAATCACTCGACGAGACCTTCCACCCATGACAGAGATAACAGCAGATAACACTGACTTTTCCATGCCAATATAAAAAATATATCTGGGAAAGACACGTTCAGTCAATATCCCGTACTGTCTACCATTTTTCTGAACTCTGTTAGAGTCGGATTCTTACCTAACCTAGTGCTTCTGGATTCTAGTATTTTACAAAGCACAGCTGCTTATAAGCTCCGACCTTCCGGCCACATACGCTGGGCGCGTCGGTCTCCATACATTTTATATGGAAACTAGACTTGTTGAGCTACATTAGATCCTCATCCATACGACGTCGTTCTACGTACAAATCAGGCGTGGTCCCCGTGTGCGTCGGTCTAGCTTAAGAGATTTCAGCAAAATGAATGGGGTCACATTCATTGCTAAGAAGGGGAAGTCTCTGCCGGAGGAGAGTAAATAACTTACTGCTCCACCGTCCCCCACATCATCTCTTACCATCAGATAAGATAGTGGTCAAGCGCAAACCTATCGGTAATAAAAAAAAGAACGTGTCTGTTGTGGAATAAAAAGCCATAATTGATATTCACATCATGTAGTTGCTAGTTTCCTTGTGATAAGGTGGGCGTTGTACGGACTCACATACAGTGAGCACGTGACTTACACGTGGTGCTTTTATAGTTAGGTTATACTCGTAGCATTATTGCAAGGATTTGTAATAATTTCTTTATGATTTGACGGTTGAGGGATTTTAAAGAGAGTAGGTATACAGTGTCTCTAAAAATACTTTTTAAAGAAGCAAATATGCAATAATTTTTATATAAGTGAGGGTGTTTTCTAGGTGGGATATTATCCTATGCTTTTTATGAATTAGATTTATATTTTTTTTTGCTGGGACTCTGGCCTCTAGGCGAGGAGATGGACCCTAATCCACCTGGACTGGTGGATGTCACACACCTTCAAATTTTTGGTTCTGATGATGAGAACAGTGGTGGCCGAGTGGTAATGGCCCCGACTTACGAGTTGTAGGTCGCAGGTTCAAACCCGGCTAGGCGCATTACTTTGTTTAATTTATTTCATCACCACTGCTCTCAAAACGGTGAAGGAAAACATCGTGAGGAAACCGGCCTGTCCTAGAACCAAAAATTCGAAGACATGTGACATCCACCAACCCGCACTGGACCCGCGTGGTGGATTACGGCCCATTCCCTCTCTTAGAGAGGAGGCCTGTGTCCCAGCAGTGGGAACATTAAAAGGCTGATGATGATGATGAGGATACGCCGGTTTCCCCATGAAATTTCCGTTAACCGTTTTCAGAGCAGTGGTGAGGAATTAATTACACAAAGTAATGCGCCTGACTGAGTTTGAAGCCGTAACCTACAACTTATAAGTAACGCCATTTAGTATTAGTAAACTGGTATTGACGATAATGGAATATTTACACTGAAATTCAGTTCAACTCCAATTCGATATAAAGCTGCAAACATTACGGCCTTTTCAGAATCTATTTATAGAATACAAGGAACACAGTTGATTGATTCTACGAGAACATTGAACTAGTAGCGACATCTATGACGTCACATAGGAAATAAACTACAAAATCCTGCATCGCGCAATTAAAGTTCTCCGCACGATTTGAATTAAACGTCAGCCTGAAAACGTCTATAGATTAGTTTCCCAGATTAGATAATACACCCGTCTAGCCGACTAAACGGGTGTATTAACTGTGTAACTCAAAAAGGGGGGGAACCTCCGAAGGTTCCCCCCCTTTTTAAGGAAGGTATGGGAGACTTTACACTCTGTTCCGCATACCTTCAAAACTGTAGTAACTTTAAATGTTGAAGAATTAAACCAGTTCTCTGAATTATTTTTGTCACAGCATTTTTCTTGCTACTTAAGGTAATGAAGAGCTCTTAAAAACACTCGCGATTCTTGACTGTTGACATTTAAGAGTCAAGGTGAACCAGAATGGCAGAAAAATTCAATAGTAGATGACAGGAATATGTTTTGTGTTAATTAATAGACGAATATGCTTGATGATGTGACACTGGTTAGGGTCTCTCCTTTCTCTTCGTTCAGTCATTCGTCTGAAAGACTGACCGCAATAGAATGCCAAGGGCAACTCAAGGACACACGTGGGTTTTAGTCAGAAGCAGTCAGACACGCAAGAAGTAATTGGGTGATATCCTATCTCAAAAAATAGAGTCTTTAAGTCAAGAGTCAGGTACTTCAGCAAGATCACTTCTAGGTAAACATGCTCCATCGTACACCACATCATCGCTTACCATCAGGTGCGATAGTGTTCAAACACACGACCCGAAAATAACATAATAGCTACAACCTACACATACTAGATCTAGTTTGCTCAATATCTGACATGAAGATAATGAATTGATTAAGTACCTACTTCCTGTCACGTGGCGTATCCAGGTATCACTCAAATCCCACGTGGATACGAACGTACGGTTTTAAGACTCTCACAACTAAAAAATGTAGCAAAAAACCTGTTAGACAACTAATAGCCAGAACATAATTCGTTAAGTCGCGCCAGCGAATCCGCACGTGTATAAGAAACTCATCAAAATTGTAAATTAGACCAAAATTCCATCACATCTATTTTAGCTGGCAAAATAAAGAAGAACATTGCTAACACACTGTTCCTCGGAAAGAACGTAAAGCCGTTGGTCCCGGTAGTCATTCGCAGTTACAGAGAGACTGTCGTCACAGGTAGTCAGACGCCAGAAAGTCTGACCGTCGGTCTATTTAATAGAGCATCGTGCTACCCAGAAACTGGGTTGTGAAAGTTTGATAAGCAGTCCCTCCACGTAAAACAGGGGTACTCAGCTGCATCTGGTGAGGCTGGAAGCCGACCCAGGACCCGGGAGAAGGCTCAGGAGATGATAATTTATTGAAATCAAAAGGTTTTTATAAAACAAAAGGTTTAGTGTTGAAAGAAAAAATGTAATACAGGTACATGCTCCAACGATTAACAAAAATTATATGATGGAATTAGCAAGGCTTAATAAAAATCCATAACAGAAAGTGCATAATAACTGTCAATATTATTATCTTATTCTTGTGAACTCCAATTCAATTATCTGATATTGGTATGATGACCAGTGTATCGTCTCATGTTTAAATCATGTTACCAACGGAGAGTAATGAAGTGAATCAACTAAAAAGATAATTAGTGGTTATGGTGTGGAGACAGCACTTTTCTAAACGGGGTCCAGATTGGAAAGAAGGAGTTGCTAAGCTACATCAAGACTAAAGCAATATGACTAGAGCTAATCTGCTTTTTGCCTTAAATGGGATAGTTGATAAGCAGACTTTAGACAGCGTTAAAGTCATCCATAACTTGAGTGATAAGTCTACCTACTGACTACTTCTGCGCTATGTCATTAAATGCAAACCTGATACATTAATGACCATGGAAAATATTATACCAAGTTATTAATCATAAAATAACGTCGTGAAGACAAATATCACTACTGTCGTAAATGATTGACGAGATATCTGATTTTGACCTTGCTCAATATTAACCTAGTCAACTTGAAGTTGTCTGTAAGACCACAGGTATATCTTTTGCAGGTTGCTTGAAGGCCAATTCTTGAACTTAAAAAACGTAAGTTCAAGTCACAATACCTTCTCGTCTATAATATAAATATCAAAATATAGAGATATTTGACAGATTGAGTCTGCGATGCAAACGTTTCTTAAAAATTCTATAATTGCCCCTGAGGTCGAAATTTACACGTGAATTTTTCAAGTGGGCGTGCGTGGAAAAATTCGAAACTATGAGGAAAAGTGAAAATTAATCAAGAGTCGCGGATTCGACTTTAACGAAAACTGAATTTATGGTGTTTATGAAAAATCATTATTCCTAGCCAGGAATCAAAGCCACTGTACGCCATCCGACGGTGTCGTTATATAGGATAAAATTCTAGAAAGTAATGACACGTGGAAAGTTGATGGACAAGACTACATTGAAAGACACGTGAAGAATTTTGTTTAAACGTGGGCTACGGGAGTGATAAAATCATCATAAACATAGAGCAGGCCGTTTACGTATGTTAACAATAATAAACAGTATAATACTCTGTTATGATACAGAGAGTTCAGTTACACATTTGCAACTCAATATAAGGGTAAAAATAAATAACTGTAGCGTTACTATAAGTTACATACGAGTACTTTTTCTAAAATGAAATCTTGATTTCAGAAGAAACAGCGCTCCAGACCGGATTTCATATGATTTGCCATAAAAAAGTCAAATAATTCTAAACATTCATAGATTTATTAATAGTATTTATAACATCAATCTTTAAATGCCTTTACTCCTTGGAAAACACAAAGGACCAGAAATATGTCATGTAAACGGACCAATAGTAAACAAAATGAGGTGGAGTCGCATGACTGACAAGCTATACAATGACCTGTTAATACTCACTGACTTATAACATGAGCACCGCAACGATCGACTGAAACGACGTACTGTTTCAGATATGATACACTTGCAATGTACAATAAGGGCTAGGAACAACCAGTTTTATAGCAGAAAAGGTATGTCTCAAGCAAAGAAACCATGTCTTGGCCAAAATAGTCGAGATATACGTTCCTATTGCTCATAAAAACTTGACGGAACAAATCGACTTGAAACCTTGAAAGCCAAGAAAAATTGCCAACACTAAGTTCTTGCGATGCAAAAATACTACGAACAACAATCATAAAAGGTACTACTAAAAATATACTGCAATGCAATTTTAACAACACAATTACTTAACATAATTATATCGACACAGACCGTCGACAAATATTTAAATAATATTGCTAAGGCGAAAATCAACAAGTGATACATCGACATTTCAGCGGAATACTGCAGCAATGTTTATGAAATTCTTGGAAAGAAAGGTTGTCAATCAAACGTAATGAGGTTGGCTAAAATCTAGGCTAACTACATTTTACAAAAAGGGAAAAAATACTGCAAATTCGTTCAGTATCACGTCAAGGGTAAAGAGCGGCGTGATGTGCCAAAACGGTTATTTCTGGACTACGGAGTACGAACCATCAAGATCACGGTTATACAACCATTACAAACGGAAAGGTAACTTACCGATGAAACTTGATAGAATAATCACAACACAACACAGTCCACTGTATTATAATCAAGACGACAACTTCGCGAGAAATAAAATTCCTGGAAATCGAGACGTCCGCACCGTATGACGGTCAGATATGAACTGAATGACTCTTTCGCATTGTATAGTCTAGCAGCCATACTTACACACATACAGGTTGGATGAAAGTGAGGTGTGCGTATATGCCGTTTTAGTGTGTGCAAATCAACAAGATATACCTTGAATGACGCATTAGTGATTGCGTTTGCATTACAGTGTACTGTTTTTGAAGACTGGCATATTTGAAGCCATTGTAAGGTGAAATGATGCTATTGTACTGAATCGTTATGTAATGGAGCATAGCAACAAGAATAATGAGTGTTTGAAACAAAAAAAGATTGTCACGCAAAGAAATATTTAGTTTTTTTTTCTGTGAAAAACTCAGTCAAATAGAATATTTGTATCTTTACTTAACATAGACCTAATAACTATCCCTAATTTGCAAGATTATCTAGCCATATCAATTGAGAGCAACTGCTCAAAAGAAGTAGGGATGTTATTTTTCCATACGGTGTTTTCCGTAATTGCTAAAAGAAGACTGTAAAGGAATCGTTTTTATGCTGTGACCATGAAACCACGTGTAGGATGAGTGTGTACTGTAATCACTATTGTATACACACTACTGCATAGTTCAGAGATATAGTTAGAGCACGTAGTTGACTACAATTCATTGCTATTTGTCCTATTAATATCCTAATCTGTTTTGCCCACTTTGATTTGGTTAAGTGTAAGTCTTTGTCAAAAGCCTCATTAAAATCAGGCAAATTGAAATCCTTTAAATATTTAAGATTTTAGTCTTATTAGCCCTTTTAAACTTTTAGATTTAATATTATCAGCCATCTCTGATATAAACGCTTCGATTTTGATATTCGCAATATGTAAATGTTCATCATCATCATCATCATCATTTTAGCCAAAAGACGTCCATTGTTGGACATAGGCCTCCCCCAAGCGTCGCCACAATGGCCGGTCCTGTGCGTCTCGCATTCATTGGACTCCAGCGACCCTGACCAGATCGTCCTGGTCAGGTTCAAGAAAATCAAAATATTAATAAAGACTTATTATTCCCATTTGATTTAAAGAAGTAAAGATACTAACAGTGGGAATTACCGTTACGTAGACAGACAAAAAGGCTATGCTAGCAACACTAATTTGTATCATCAAAACTGACAAATGATTTTTGCACTGACTGGACGGGTCCACTCAATCTGTGTCGAAGTATCCTCAAAAGAACACTTCAGACATTAATCTGGATGTATTTCACATAATTTCGAATTTGCATGGACTTAAGGTGACTTTGACCTCTGTGTTTGTTTCGTCGTTTTTGCGTAGAGCTTGGAAACCGGCTCCATCTATTTCGAACTGCAATACTGAAAAAATGATGACGTGAAAAGTGTTATTTTTAATATTTATCATTTCCAAATCCATATCATTGATACCAGAACTCTGATATATACAATATCTTTGAACTTTATCAACCCGGAAACCCCACCCATATTTTTAGTATGATTTGCAAACTGATAAATTATAAATACTCGTATCATACTATCAGCTAAGGCTATCAGATGGTCACATGTGTAAACGTTTATGATGACAAATTATTTTTAATTTATTTTAAATGTCACCGATTTCCATTCAAGGACTTTATTACCGTTAAATGCGAACATTTTGTCAAATGATTTTTTTGCAATATGGACATACGAGCAAAGGAAGACAAATATCCGAGAACAATGGATGAACGGTGTTAAAAGAGAATTGACTGGAAAGTAGGATAATTAATAGGGAGCTTTATATGTGTAGTAGAAAAATCTAAGATGGTCTCAAACAAATTGTAATTAGAGCAAGATAATGTTTATGATCATTATGGATTGTTGAATATAATTGACCAGCTTCTGTCAGTGGCTACGTCCACGTGAAAGTAGAAAATTATCCTAAGGAAGCCTATATTCAATTTAAAGAGGTGATCAACCCATGTGCCAAATTTCATCCGAACTCGTCAGGCATTTGAGCGTAAAGGAGTTAAAACTTTCACTTCTGCAATATTACTAGGTTCCATTGTAACCTCATAACCATTTTTCGAATTTGCTGTTTTTTTTTTTTCAAACACAGCATTCTACAGCTGCTGAATGACGACACAATTGGTGTGTCGCCCGTTCTGCTGTCTGATTGGTCAGCCGAGTCTTACGATCGTTCGACGCGTGTCTGTGCGCAATACTTTAACGTAATGTTCCATTTATAGACTTCTGTAATTGTTCTTTTTCTAATAGTACACTTGTATATAGCTTATGCTTTTTAAACTTAGAAAAAATGTTACATCTACGACTGCATCCATTACTGGACTTTGGCATCTCTTATGTCGTGCCAGTTCCCACGCTCCTGTGTGCCAACACCTGCTTGACTAAACAGCAACAAATTCCAGCATAGTCTTTATCCAAAAATATAGTACCTACAAATACCTGTGTTGCTATTTTTTTTACAGGCACTTACACAGGGATAGAACCTGCAATAGACAGTTTCATAAATTGATATAATTAATATCAAATATAATCTGAATTCAAAACTTTTATCATTATTCAAAATATGCTCACAATGAATGAACTCCGAATATGCGTGAGAGGATGGGAAGACAGAGAAACATAACAAATCTGAAGTTCTAAAACAACAAACAACGAACACATACAAAATTCTTAGGTCATGTCGTGGAATTCCTTTCGCTGGCTTTGATGAATCAGTATTATTGAGACTTTGCACTGCATTTAGACGCGAGGCAGTAAATAACCTCTTGAGTTTATCCCTCCAAAGCTTTCAAATGTATCGGTTATTATAACTAATCTGTTCGGTATTTCAGTACTGCGTGCCAAATTTTGCATAATAATTCACAAATCAGTTTCGGGCGTTTAAGTAATGACAAAAGACGATAGCACTATAGTATTTATTCGATCCATATTTTCGTTCATTTGAAAGTCTGACTTCAAATCTTAAAAAGAGTTAGCAAAAATAATAAATCTTCAGACGCTCAGGACCGATGTCCTGAGCGTCTCATATACTCGTATCCATCGGATTCTCAATACCCTCATCAGGTCATCGGTCCACCTTGTCGGAGGCCTTCCAGCATTACAACCTTACGTCTTTCGGGACGCGGACGCCACTCTAGAACCTTTCAGCCCCATCAACCAACTATTCTGCGAACAATGTACCCAATGTCGTTTACTTTTGGCGATTCTTCGGGCTATGCCGGCAACCTTGGTATTCCTGTGGATAACTTCATTTCGGATTCGCCCATGCAAAGAAATTCCTAGTATAACCCTCTCCATTACAAAAATATTTGGTAATACAAAATGATCTAATTGTCAGCAATGTTAAAATCGTAAGTTTTCAAAATGGCTCACCTTGCAAACAAATAACTCAGGATTTCAATTCTCCGTATGATGTTGGAATAGCTTCGTTGCATTATGTGGTGGTATTGTTCTGATATCGCTTCATCATAACCTATACATAAGTTTCCATTGATTGTAACAAAAGAGGATAATGTAGTTTGTTTCAAGAATTGTTAAAGTAATAACCAATATATAACTTTACACAAAGGACAAACAATATGATCAATGCTTTTCGAATTTAAGAATGAGGCTAAAGAAAAATAACAATCAGCTGAAGAGGTTTTAGACATGAAAAATATAAAACCAATTCTTTAAGAAAAAGCTCGCTACTAATTTCGAAACTCAGTCAATTTCAGCCGAAAAACGTCCACAGCTCGACCTACTACAAGTTTCACCACAGCGACCGGTCCCGTGCATCTTGCTTCCTTACAATTCCCGTGGCTCGCACCAGGTCATTAATCCACCTTGAGGGGAGCCTTCCAACGCTCCACCTTCCAGTATCCAGTCGCCACTCGAGAACCTGCTGGCCCTATCAGCCATTTTTTCAGCGAGCAATGAGAAAATGAAGAAGAAAAAACGCTGAGTACAACCACTTAAGTTTGGCAATTCTTCGGGTTACGTCGATGTTTTGGTTCTTCTACGGATATCATCATTTCTGATTAAATCACACAAGGAAATTCCGAGCATAGCCCACTACAAGGACCGCCGAAGCTCCTCGCCAGCAGAAAAAAGCCAGCTCAAATGTCTTGGATCGAAGGACCAATTACAGACTCTTTCTCATGGCTTATATCTCACTGGGACGCCAGTGGTGGCGCGGTGACCTTGCCGACAAAATATGGAAAGATACTCTTTATAATAAAAATTATATATTTCATACAAAGTTTCCCTACGATTCGAGACGGAATTCGGTATGCATTTTTGAATTAAAAGAAGCAATTTTGAATGAACCTCATCAAGGAACCCTCGATGGTAAAATAGAAAAAAAATATTAACTGCAGACAATCAAGTAAATTAAGTTCTGATTTCTTTTTATTTTCTTATAACGTTGCCTGAGTTGCTTCACACTAGGAATTACTTGTGTCGTAGGTATACTTACGGACATTTAAGCTCACATACACAAAAACCTAGCCCCATAACAAGTAGATACATATCTTTAGGCCGTACAAATATTTGTAGCGCGGAAACGAACTCACGGCGCTGCAACCAATGAAATTCGCATTATCGGCACTTATAATTAATGGACTAACAATGTAGTAATCTAAACACGTTTATTGTTGCCATCTGTAAAACTAATATTTATTTTACTAATCAATATTGCCTATGACCAGTGCGTGTTGCCAGTGATGTCATTTTTTTATGGCTCTGAAACATGGCTGCTCACAATGGACACAATAAATAATCAGAAGGCTTACAGTCACTCAAAGAGCAATGGAAATGGACATGTTTGGAGTTTTCTTGCGTGATCGAATCAGGAAGGAAAATATTGACAAAAGAACTAAGCCAGAAAAATCGACAAAATTAGTGAAAGTCAAAACTTTTATTGCGAACTAAATGTAGGCAAAATGTAAGTGGCCACCATCACCTCCTCTTTTTTTAGAGGAACCGTGAAGTATAAAGTAAAAACTGAAAATTATCCACAACTTTTATTAGAGATGAAACAGCAACAAATCAAAACAACTTCATTTAGGTGAAAATCTAACTATAAAATCCACAAATATAGAACAAGCGAATGATGATGATAATGATAGAAAAAGGAACATATTAAAAGAGGACAGAGAAAAAGTAATTTGTCCATTTAATTATGGTACCGAATCTGATCGTCCTAATCCATGACACCTTATTGCCAAAGAATTTCAAAATTTACCATACCTCGCACTAATGGAACAAGAACATCCCGTACATATGTCTTAAAAGATTGATTGAAGGAAATGAGTTTCTAAGTAGTCTGCATGCACTGACAACCTGTAGCCACTTGTTCACGTGGATAGCCTTTGAACTAAACGTTTTGCGACACGTGAATGCGATGCTGTAAACTGCAGAATATTGTATTCAGGGACGATTATGATTCCAACATTTGAACACAAATTTATATGAAATTTAAAGAAGGGAGAAGACCAATTAATGGACTAAGTGGAGGATGATATGTTCGAATTTAAAATGAAAGAATAATGTATTGCAATACCAAAAATAAATTTTAATAAAGGATATGATGATTTTTGGGAAATATTGCAGCACTTGAACATCTTAGATTAAATTTAAATTAAAACGTACAACAATTTATGAAGTTAAGTGAAATTATTTGATAGCGATATAAAAATATCGAGTAGTAGAGAACTGGTGATTGATTCGTTTCACTATTTACAGAAATACCCATAACACGAAGACGCATTCCTAACGAGAAAACATGCTTCAATGACAAACTACTATCAAGAAGAGTGGCGTCCGTTCCTAACTAGGATATATCGAGCTGCTGAATTATTCGAAGGAGCTACTGTGACCTTGGAACACAAACTGACTCGCCCACAGAAGGAAAACGAGTGCGTTTTAGTCAGTAAAAGTCCACCCTATAGCAGAAGAAGATTATTGATGATTCCCCATCTCAATAAAAAACAATATTACACACTTAGTGTCTATACAATAAAGAGCTCCTTTAAAACTCCTTCATACGAATAAAGGTTAACCACCTTCTCCATAAGAAACCTTCACCTTGAACTCCTACAAAGACAAGAGATAAGATTATGCACCTCACAACAGAGAGAGCAACTCTTAGAGTAAAACAATATATTCAAGTCATTATCGATACAGCTGGCCCCTGGCTGTGCATTCACAAGCACACACACAAACAAACGGCGGCCATGACAGATTGGCAAGCCTCCGAAACGGCGGCCGCTGATTGGCTGGCGGGATCGCGCCTCCATGACGTCACCGGCCCCAGCGCACGCATTTTATCGAAAAACTATAGCCACAGTGAGGGCGATAGCGATTTATGAATAGTGTTTTGAACGTTATCTGCCAAGTTGGTATCAGTACAATTTTATTTGAACTTCTGGGGCATAGATAATATTATTAATACTCTCTGTTTAGTGTCATCTAAAGCTGATCAGCTCTAAGGTGTAGTTTGGAAAATTTGCATGTGCCAAAATAGTAATTCAAATAATGCTCGATTGGAAGTAATAATTTAATAGGAATCTGTCAATGATGAAATATTTACGGCGCAAATTCGAAGTATCATCGTGAGTCGTGACTAAAAGTTTGGCACTTAATCATCTTCATGAGTTTCAAGTAACTTTAAACTCACATGTTTGTCTAAAACTTCACGCATTAATTGTCACAATTAATCACACTAAATTTATAAAAGTGAAAGTTTGTTTAAGTGTGTGTTTGATACATTTTCCCGCTCGGCTTTCGAAGACGACGGATGACATGTCCTGGAATAGCACATCGGACATCTACTTATTGTCCTGGGAGTATGTTCTATCGGGACAATTGTCTGCTCTTGGTAGCAGCTAGTACTTAATAAATATTCCAGATATCAAGGTGTGAATGATCGCAAATGGAAACTACTGGAACACAGGTGTCTTATAACGGTAGAAGTCTGACACTCAATCGTCGGTTATTTGATGACCGCACCCATACGCACAAAACATTTTGAGAACATTTTTATCGTGCATACAAATAAGACAAGGAATTTTTGCGGATTCTGTGTTCCCTGATACCTACATCCTGGGTTTCTTTAAGTCAAGAGTGGATATGTAACTTTTAGGCAAGCGTGCTCCATCGTCGATCACATCGTCGCTTTTCAAGCTCGAAGTGATCGTCTATAAACAGTAATTAAAAAATACCCACAAAAAAAATCTCATCCATCTACCTGGTCATCAATCCTAGTTTCTTTTACGTAATAGGCCTACAATCTATGTAATCACATTCCAGAACCGGTTCTTACAATGTAACTCCAGGCCTATACCTCATGCATAAAACGGGATTACATATACAGTGTGGCGATTAGGTTATCACATTAATTGAAACCACGTACTCAGAATTAGGTATTTTATCATATACGGTTAAAATAATTTAATAATAAACAATATTATAGCCGTGGGATTTTTTTTTTTCATTTTATTATGTCGCAACATCATGTATTGCACAAACTTAATCAGCTGGCCAATAAAAGTAGGTCAAAGACCCGTGGTAGGTGAAGATACCTATTTTACAACTTCAAACGTTGCCATTCGTATTACCTACAAGTGCTAGACTATCATTTTACAAACTGTTTACGTTTGAATTGTTTATGTTTCTCGTAATAAGAAACGTAAACAATTCAAGACAAAAATGTCCTTACAGCTAATAGTTGAAGGCGTCTTTGGAGAGGTATGAAAAAATATGCAACAATATTCTTACGGTTGACGACTTAAGGTATAAATTTCTAATACTCGAAATGCTACGGGGTACGGGAGTGGTTATAGGCATAATTCTAATTTGTTTGGTGCGTTCGATGAATGAATCTAGTCCGCCGCCAAAATACTTGAGGGATAGTTGACGAGATTACTATCTGCGCGCGCGCCCTTCGTACTTATTGTTCTTATTGTTTTTTTTTTTTGTGGATATTGATTTGTGTTAGCTTTATTTTTTTAATAGGAATTAGATAGTTTAATAATACTGTTTGTATTATTAGTGAAAGTGGTGTGTGACAGTTTGTGCGTAACCAGACGCTTAAACACCAGTCGCTTTTTTTTATGGGGACATTTAAAGAATGAGGTTTACGCTACTAAAGTGACGACTGTGGATGATTAAAAAAATCGAATAATTCGTGCCTTTGACAATTTAAAAAATTTAGCCACGAATGATGACCTACTTAGAAAAGTTCGAAACAATATCATAAGAAGATATCGTTTGGTGTGTACAGAAGCATGGTGGACATTTCGAAAATGTGAAAATTTAAAATTTAAGTGGAGATTTTTAAAGTTAATTTGTGACGATTTCTTAAAACAACAACATAAAGTACCTATGTTGCACACTTACACGTTACACCACGCGTGCGTGCCTACACCCACAAGTAGGTATTCGTATCTCGCGTAGGTACGGCGCGTACGTACTCGCCGGCGCAGGTCAGTGAACTAATATTATAAAGGATGATTTATTTTTTACCAATTTTATACGCTATTTATTTTGTTTGAAAAATGCATTTTCTTAATTTTAGTAAAATTATTTATTTTACTATTTTAAAGGACTGATAACCACTTGTAATACATGCTGCATAATTTAATGTGATAACCTAATCGCCACGCTGTATAGGGTTCAACAACGTTCCATTACGACAGGTCTTTTTAACCGGTTAGGTCTCTAGTATTCCTACTGGCTACTACGTCATCTCCAATGCTATTATCATGTTCTAATTTCATCCGCTCTAGGTCATGTTCTTTCTGCTCATGTTCAAATATCTGCCCAAAGTACCTTACCCAAAGGGGTTCGGGGGACTGAGTCTGCAAGTCCAAGGTCACGAAGAAATTGACAAAAGGTTTACATTAAAATATGTTCAAGGCCTCTTATTTGAGCTGGTATATAAGGACTATTAATTTTCAAATAATTTTAGCTTTTAGATGCTTATAGATAAGGCTTCTATTGAATAGGACATTACTGACACCCCGTGCTTCGGAAAGGACGTAAAGCTGTCGTTTTGCTTTGCTGTGTGTTTTGTCATGAGTAGACCTTTGAAAGTCGTTACAGGTAGTCAGACGTCAGAAAGTTTGATCATCAGTCTATTCAAGGAGTATCGTGTTACCAAGAAGCTGTGACTCAATGGTGGTGGTCTAATAGGCAATCGTTCCATGTAAAACACAGGTAGTCACTTGCATCCAGTTAGACTGGAAGCCGACCCCAATCTAGTTGAGAAATGCGATGGAGCTGATGATAGACATGGTTTCTATCATAAATTGTATCACTATTTTAAAATGGTCATCGAATTCTCATTTTGATCGTATGTAACTTTGAAAACCATTTAGATACTTTTAAGTGATAGTTTTTTTTTTAGAAGATTTGCATAAATCTAGAAAAAAGGGAAAAATTTACGATAAAAACAGCTCTTAGCCGAAATATTGAATTGTTTTGATTTACCTCATTGGTATCACTTAGGTGCGACTAATTTGCCTCAGGTCAGAAGTACAAAGAGTGAATTTAAAATTCCTCTTGGGTCGGTTCAAACTTGCCGTTGTATTTGTGAATACTAATAACTAGCTCTGGAAAGGACTAAGTACCTACATAATCTAAAAGCAGTTCTCGGCGCGAATTTTTTTAAAGTGAAGTACTGGGGCTGTTTTAATTATTCGCAAATTTATACCTAATGGACATCTTGACGTAAAATTAGTTAAGTAATAGTTTTTGGGGGTAGTGGAACAGAGAGTAAAGTCCCACATACCTCCGTTGAAAAGGGAGGATCCTCCGACCAGACAGGTGTAATATCTGGTGGGCTACTGCCCGATAGATGATTTCGGGTTTGTTCTATATGTTCCAATCGCGCCGCGAATCTTACTTGCGCGATGCAGGATTAGTTCCTTTTGTAACGACATGGATGTCGCTAATTGTGAGTCGGGATATGATGCTGCAGGCTCCAGTGAGTCGGAGTATTGCGGCTGGCTCCAGTGAGTCGGAACCGGATTCCGCATAGTTCTCGGTGAGTCGGAACTGTCTGCGGTGATGCCCCAGTGAGTCGGGGTGGTGCTATCCCAGTGAGTCGGGATACGATGCTGCAGGCTCCAGTGAGTCGGAGTAGCGCGGCTGGCTCCAGTGAGTCGGAGCGGTGCTGTGCGCCGTAGGGCTTGACTGTTGTCGTCGACCAGGAGAGGTTCTTCAATACTCTTCATGTGACTGGCCGAAGGTGCAAGTGCTTAGCCAAGGTCGCTGATGAGGCTGAGGGTGATGACCAGGTATGACCAAGTAGGCATGCTGGTGGTCAGGATACCCATATAGCCGTGGGTGCTGGATGTATGGCTCGCTGCTCGAAAGCTTGAGGAAGTGATGATGACGACACGAAGTAGTAGCTGCATAAAGGCTGCGCTGACGTTCTTTGTCGAGGGTCACCAGTTTGGGGGTATTTGGGACAGAGAGTAAAGTGCCACATACCTCCATTAGGGAGGATCCTCCGACCAGACAGGTTATGTCTGGTGGGCTATTGCCCGATAGATGAATTCGGGTTTGTTGTATATGTTCCAATCGCGCCGCGAATCTTACTTGCGCGATGCAGGATTAGTTCATTTGTGACGACATAGAAGTCGCTACAGTTTTTTTATCACAAGTACCTATCTGCATAATTGGACAACATGTGGAATAAAAGAAACGGGAGCAATCTCTGCAAAATTCAGCTGTGAATTTTGTTATAGTATTGATTACCTAAGCGATGCTGGCCCGACTCGATACTTTTGCTGCCAAATACTAAGAAAACATGAGAATGCGTTAAATCGGCATTCTAATGGCACTAAAAGTAACTACTGTACATACGGAGACATGGCTTAATGGGTTTAGTATCCAAGTTAAAAACATTTCAAAACTCTTTGCAAAACAATACATTATTCATAAAAAGACTAGGTAGCTAGAGCTTGAAGATGACATCATCTAGCAATCGCTTAAAATGGCACACTCAAGGTCTATAGAACACGTGTTTCATTGGCATTAAATCGCAACCGAGAGAATATTTGAATATGGTCCTTTTATTCGTAGAATGGCATAGTTGAGAAATTCAACAAGCTAAATCAATAGAATTTACAGCTATGTGAGTTGATAGCATAGGTCCTACCACGACCTCATAACGCGATCGACTTGACGATCTAAACTGAACTATTCTCACTCTTCTTCGCTCGCACGCTTGATATTTTAACACGTCATGGTAAAGCTTCTGAGCCAAGCATTACAGCGGGGTTTGCTAAACCCGATGCCTGCTAGACCTACTAAATTATTTAAGAGAGTCATCGTGGACGGGGATGCAAAGGGCAACTCCTTCAGTCGGGTTTTAGTCAGTACATCTTAAACTATCTCGCTTGACCTCGACAAGTTATTTAATAATTTTCCAACAAAAAAAAGGCACTAGAGTACAGCAACTACAAGAACTAGTAATAGAGAAGAATACAAAATTGTATACAAATCTGTCCTAGCGACTGCCAATCTATTGAATAAACGTTACCTAACGCTGTAGAGACCTGTCGGATACCTACTCGATGTGCAAAACATTAGCCACACATTGGTGTGCCGCAAGTACCCATATACCTGCACTTTGGAGGATTTAATGAGTGCCATCGATGCTGCAGTTACGTTATGTCTGAGTATGGTTTCCATGCTTAGACTTATACAGACCATTTTACGTGGGTCATGGCGGCCATAATCTTTGGTTGGCATATTCCGACCAGCCCACCTCTCTCCAAAAACTGATCGAAGCCAATGAGGGAGTTTGAGGATCCTAAGGTTCGTGTGCGTGTATTAGTCTATTGCTACAGTTAACATAGCCACCCACTTGTCTCAAACAATTTAAGTTTATCATCGATTCGAAATGAAGAAGAAGAAGTACGCAAAGACGTAGCATAGACTAGTTCAGACGTGGGCGAAGGCGTATCAGCGAACCTGCTTTGATAAATTGGTAAACCAGACAGCGTCTGTCCCAACCCAGTGTTCGACCACACCGTCGGTTACCATCAGATTAACAAGTCAAACGCGAGCTTATCAATTATAAAAAATCCCCGCTCTTAAAGAGCCTTCACTTGCAAGACCATTTTGTATGCGAAGCCGTGGGCTAAAGCCCGCGTTGCCCACGTCCAGCTAATCACAATTACAAACTTTCCCCAAACAACGAAGTCGTCTGAGTAAACCAACCTGTGCAATTTCACCCAGCCTAGCAGATAAAACCCGCTCCTGCACCACACCATGGTCTATATCCTTTAGAAAGTGAGTGACCTCGTACGCTAGACTGCCTACAAGTTGCATTAGACTATTACTGACAAATGGGACGTACTCGATTCTTTGAAAGGTCTTGTGTTAATGGGTTTTTTTTTTTATTACAGCAAATGTGGAATATTTCCTAAACAGAAAATATTTTTCTGTTCAATTCGTTACTATCAAAGAGATAGTAGGTATATACCGTTAAATTTTGGCCGTTTTAATCCCGTGGGGGGTTGATTCGGTACATAAAACACTATCGATTTATAAAGATAAAATTAAAGTACTTTTTTTCTAAAATTCGAATTAATATACGCATGTACTAAATTAATTTCTTTAAGTAAACGAGTCAATGACCTTGTAGGGAGTTGTCGGTCGTTGCGTACTAACTACCTATACTTTATCAGTTCATTGGCTTCGATCAGCTGACGTTTACTTAAAGAAATCAATTTCGTACATGCGTAAATTAATTCGAGTTTAAAAAAAACTTTATTTTTAAATTTTTACTTTACAAATCGGTAGGGTGCCGAATCGACCCTCCGCGGGATCAAAACGACCATAATTTGACGGTGTATATATAATATATTTGGTTACTATCCTGTGTTATTTTTTTTACATTTTATAGTTATCATTTCAGCCGAAAGACATTCCATCAATTACCACAACCGTCACCAGGTCATCGGTCCACCTAGTGTGAGGCCTTCAAATGCTGCGTTTTCCGGTACGCGGTCGCTAGTCTAGAACCTTTCGGCCCCAACAACCATCTGCTCTGCGAGCAATGGGCCCTAATGAGCTCTGCCCACTGCCACTTACGTTTGGCGATTTTTTGAACTAGGTCGATAACCTTAGTTCTCCTGCGGATATCTTCATTCCTGATTCGATCATGCAAGGAAACTCCGAGCACAGTCCTCTCCATTACCCTTTAGGTGACTTTAAGCCTTCTCATAAGGCGTTGGAAGGCCTTCCTCAAGGTGAGCCGATGACTTGATGAAGGTTGCGGGAATCCGATGGATAAATAAAGTAGTCCGGTTAATGCTCCGAACAAATCTTACGATTCTTCATCAATATGATTTATTTCTCTTCTTTGAAATCACCTGCGTATACACGTGAATCGGTCAACTCTTATCGGGGTGAACACAGCACAATGAAGTGAAATCAAGAATCTAGTAATGATCAAATCAGATAATTAAGATCTTGATTATTTTAGAAGTTTCAATATTCGTGTCCTTATCACAGCAGCCACGGTTTTTTTCCGCATCCTACGCGTTACCGATAAATTGGACGTGAAATCTTTTTAAAACAAAGTGAGATTGTTCTGATAAAATTATTTAGTAATGCGAAACGATTCGTTTATTTTAATACTTAGTTTTTACGAATTATCGAGTAAAATACTCCTCCACAACAAAATTATGTAGGGATAAAAGTGTTTTGATGTTAGGGGGAAAAGATATTGTATTTGGTTTTTTTTTTAATGTTAGGTTTATTAACTAGTGCTTGACTACGATCATATGTGATGGTAAGCAGTGATACAATCTTTGACCTATTCACTCTAGCCTTGAAGACACATAAATTATAATCAGACGGGAAGACCATTGCAGACAAATCGTTCCAATCTTTCGATGTACGTGGTATAAACGTGTCGATGATAAAAATATTAGACAAATTTGATTTTCATCCCACAGTCAAAAGTCAGTTGAAAACCAGCGTCAGGCAGTTGCCTGACTGTGCTAAATAATTGTCATTACTGAATAGGACCTAATTGCCACAGCCGTGAGACACAATGTTATGTGTTCTAAAACAATGTAGTTTCTTTCTTTTCCTTTGAGATTTTATAAAATAAAATTCCTTGCCTGGCTAAGTATTCGACCACGAATAGGTACTAAGATTCTTTCAATGATACAACGCCACGTTAGCAATAATTATACGAGTAATAGGCTACATTTTTATTTAGGTAAATACATGATTCCTGAAGAAAAAAAAACAAACAAAAATGTGAAGAAAAACAAAAATATTTTGACAACAAACTGGGCACAATTTTTGGAAACTAAATATTGCACTGTTCGCCTTATAAATATTTGTTAAAAGTAATGGTGTTATTGGAATAACTTTATATACTTTTGACTGGCCTGTTGGTCAGTGGTTAGTGGCCCTGACTGCTAAACCGGAGGTCGTGGGTTCAATTCCCACCCAGGACAAATGTTTGTGTGATGAGAAAAATATTTAAAATTTGATCTGTATCTGGGTGTAATTTATCTATAACATGTATTTATTTAGAAATATATAAGTATGTTTATCAGTTGTAAAAAATACGCAACACACGCTCTGCTTAGTTTGAGACTAAATGGCGTTGTGTAATAGTTGTAGAATATTAATATTATACACCGCCTAAACCATAGAAATATAAAAAAAACTGTGAACCGTGTTTATCACAAACAAGAAATACCTGAAATACAAGTTGTTTTTCTGAAAAGTTTGACCTTACCGTCAGCAAAATTATTAGGACACAATGACATAATAATTGTTGATTACGTAAACCGCAAGGTCTGTGGACGTTGCAGAACTACTCGTATTGTACGTCAAATTTTAGATAGCTATTTCTTAGAATGGATCTACGCTAGAAGAGCCGAGCACTAGCGGAGCACTGTAAGTTCCCGTGCGCCTCAAGGAGTTGTCAGCAAATCGTTGGGGCTCAGCCTGCCAGCTGGCAGAAGCCAGGCAGGTCGAAGCCTACTGGATCCAAGGGCATAAAGGCAAAGAAGGAACGGTGTTGGTTTATAGTCAGTAAAAGTTTGACACTAGCTCCCGCTCCGCCGAAGGGTAGTTCTCATTGGATGAATTTTACCCACCGAAACACAGGCAGTAAACGTCCGATAGTCTAGTTTCACGCAGAATAAAAAAATAATTTGATAATTTCTCACCAAAAAAACAAGATATTCCATGAGCGAGTATCCCTTATCAATAACTTAACATGATATGAATAAGCAACATAAAGCCAAGAATTCTAAATCTATGCGTAGCGTAAACCAAAAGTACATATATTTGCGCTGATTTATATGCATGAACTACATTTACTGGCGATTCGACGTCTAATCAGTTCAACAAGTACTTTGTACATCGACAAGATGTACAGAGTAGAGTAAATGCCTACTAGAAATTGCTTAGATTTTTATTTCCATAAATAAAAACTAGCTAGATAATCAACTTATACAGACTACGTACTTGTCTATATTAAAATTAATCTGCCACAATTAAAATGCAAAATGACAGTAAAATCGTTACATCAGCATAACAGGTTGTCACCGTGGCAGGTGTGGCAAAATAAAACCGATAGTGTTGTAGGCTAAAATCGATTAAGTAGGCGAATAAATGCCCTATACTATGGGTTAGTTTTTTTCTTCGAAATTATACTATCCAATACTTAGGCCGTGTTTACGGAGACGCGGCGCGTTGGGCATTTCGTTGTACATTGCAGCAGCGGGCCGCGTCATCGCTCGCGTAAACACAAACATATGGCATTGTACGACGGACCACCCGACGCGCTGCGCAACGCACCGCGTCTCCGTAATTGAGCACTTAAAAGTCATCATCTTCCTGCCTTTGTCCCGTGTTTTTAAGGTCAACAAGGCGCAACACATTTTTTTCTTCCATTCTGTCCTGTCAGGCTGTCATCCATCATAGTATCACTAACTCTTTTCATTTAAATCACTCCTCACAAAATTGATCCATCATTAGTATACTCATAATTCTTTTAGTAACATGCGTTTTATCTCTCTTCTTCACATGACCATACAATGACAAGACAAACGATTCCCCTTCAACTTCCACTTTCAAACTTCCTCTAATATACTCGTTTTCACTTTAACCATTCTCTTCACACCACATATCTATCTCAACATTCTGATCGCTGCCACATGCAATCTTTTTCATCCGTTGCTTTCACAGTCCAACATTCTGATCCAAACAATATGACAGGTCAGCTTAACACGGATTTGTAGATTTGACTCTTCAACTTCAGGGGCATCCGTGGATTACAAGTTGTTGTAGTAAGTGAACTGATGTCATTTCATCCATCTTGAGTTGATTACGTCTCGGTCTCAGATCGCGCGCCAAAATTGAAGTTCAAATAAATAAATTCAAATTCTGTTGCACAAATTTAGCGAATAAAACTTCTGTAGCAGAAATACAAAAAGAGATCTATATTTTCTTTTCTGGTATACGTTGTGTTTGCAATATAAATTATTGAACTTGTAACTTGTGATAAGCAACAATTTTGCCATTGTTTTCTCTGCATACCAGCGTTATAGTTTGATAACATTATGAATGTTATCAAAGTGTAACAAAACTAATCATAAAACAAACGCAGATCTCCCTTGACCTTGAGATGATCACGCAATTATTCATACATTCGATCAGGATCAATTTTATCTTAATCGCACTCACAAATATCTATATTTGTCACAGTTATTTCGCAAAATTTACCAGTTGTATAACATATTTAAGACTTCATGACGACAAATCGGCAATCATTTTTATTTGAACAAAATTCAGAAAATCATCCGGCTCGAAGGACCAGTGGTCGCGACGACAGGTCATCATGGAGCAAAATGAATGTACTTTTATTTATAAATTTTATGTGTATTGATAGATAGTACACTAATTAAATATTCTCATAGCTCTACTGATATCCTGAGAAGAAAACACCGTAGTGTTTTTTTGGTGTTATCTGAAATTAATTGGAATGGTCCTTGCGACGGACACATAGCAACCATTGCACTTAATTTTACCGAGTAGGGATCTAATCTTATCCTTAACCATGCGCTTAGAGCCATCGATATATATGTACTACGCACTAGATTAGGCATGCCGTACAATGACTTTGCTTGACTTACGTGTACTGTATGCCAAACACTTTGACTTGATGACATTAGTGCAGTTTTGCAGTATTTAAGCGCTGTAGCCTTAAAACTTTTGTTAGACGTCTTAATGACAATTTAGCGCTGCAGCGAACTTTTGTTTTAACGTTTCAGTATTGTGACAAATAGTTTCTATGAACGAGCTTGTCTATCACTTAGAATGTAAGTCGATGCTTAGAGCTAAGACTCCAAACTGTCCTCAACAAATCAAAGCAAGAAATGTCTGTTTACATGGACATAAGAAATCCTTATCAACATCGCTGTTATTATCGTAAACTGCACATGTTACAAGATCGATCATGGCAATATACACACCGGCACTTTCCGTGTCTTCTCGTAAACAATTTGATGGATGAGATCTTCATGCAGTTGAGACAGGTGGGGAAAAGGTGGATGGAATGTTATGGCCATGGGTCATTTAAAGGATTTATTTAATTGTAAACTAACGGATTTTGCAATAGTGACACCAATATTACATTTTGAGAAAATTTTATAAAATCCTGACAGAAGATTATAAATTCGAACCTAAAGGCTGTTGTAATTGTAACGTTGTAACGGCCGGTAATTCTCAAAATCTTAATTTTTTTTTTTGCATTCATATTTGGCTAATAGGGTATTTTTACGTTACTAGGATTTTTTGGTGTAGGTACAAGCTGGCGTGTTAAAGTTGTCCTTTTTTATTTTTTTATTCATTTTGTGTTTAAATAAACTTAAAAAAAATATACGTATAGTTGTGAAACCCGTTTATTTTTATTTCAGTACAACAGTTAGACGTCTTGTTTTTCGAATAGCACATCGGATATTTATTATTCTGGGAGTATATCCCCTTGGAATCATTTTCTAGTTTTACGCAGGTGAAGTTGCTGGAAGCTAGTTTTAAATAAGATCACATCCTAGACACAAATAGAACTGTTACTAACACACAAATCAATTAAACAATCGATATTAAACTTCACTTAGAAGAAGATCAATCATTTTAAAATGCCTAAATAGGTTTCGATTTTTAAAAGGTTCTGATTGAAGACCTTGGAGCAATCAAAGGCAAATGCGTCAAAAATACTAGAACAGAAACATGAAAGTAATTGACTCCGATGTGAACCCAACAAACATGGGCGTGGAATAGTAATTGGTGATGTATTAGAAATACGTCAGGAAGAAACTGCGTCGCATGATACCAATCAAGGCCAATTCTAGGGGGGCGAACTGGGCAAAATGCCTAAAGTGTCAGGAATATGGGACGGCAAATTTGAGGGATGGTTGACGACAACAAGAAAAGTATTTACTGTTAGGAATTTTGGAACCAATACTCAAATAATAAAATTTTTGATTGATTTTACTTTTCAAACCTCAGGATATTTCGGTTCTTCAGAAAATCTAAAATATTCGAGCTTACTTTGCGAGCCCTCGTATGTAATAAATACTTGTAGTACAACCATAAGTATTACTTGAAAAACATCTATAATTCTCAGATTTTTTGCAATGTTTGCTTAAATTTTCAAGTTCACTTAGTTTTCAATTTTGCTTGAAGTTGTTTTTAAAACGGCTTTATCTGATCCGAAAGACAAAGAATGATACATTTTTAAAAACATCAAAAACGATATTACATTGTATTGCGTAACTGTAAAGAACAACAAATGTGTTGCCCCATAGCGGCCAAATAGCTACATCAGGTCCTGATACAAATTCTAGGAAACATGGTTTGCGAGCGAGTCTAATGATGTAGAGGTTAAATGCAGTTTAATTGAGTATCATCATGATAATAATTTGCTGTATTAGCGAAAGTGAAAATGAAAGGACGTATCTTTCAGTACAGAGTTGTTCAAAGACGGTTGATGACCATTTTGATGTGTTCACAGAGAATAATGCAATGAAGACAATTCAATAACACTTGAGACGGGGATCAATAAAGATGATAATGGTGACCAAATACCAAAAAGTCAATTTGAATGTCGACTTTGAAAAAAAAACTATAGGAACAAATTGACAGCCCTAACTTACAACCATAGTACCTCAATTTCAAAGCAAATCATCACCGCAAACAGCCAATAAAAATAGCTTTATTACTAATTTAAATACACATGATGCGTAAGATCACATTACTTATTCGAAAATTGAAATTAATAACCATCCCTGTCCAGCCTGAAACAAGATGGATGGTGATAAACAAAATGATTCTGACTAGGACGTAAATGTCTAGCCAATAGAGCCTATAAACATAAATTAGACTTTAACAAGAATTACAGTGAAGATGTGTTTTGTAAATGAAGTTAGTAAATTTATTAGACACATTGACGTATACAGAATAGAGACCAAGAAATTGCAGCAAGTGTGATGCGAAAATGGACTGATTCAACTGTTTGCCAACACGATGGTATTAATCTATATTGTATAAAAAGAGATATTGACTGACTGACATATCAACGCACAGTCGAAACTAATGGGACAAGGAACGTGAAATTTTGGACAAGGCTTCCTTTTATGATGTAGGCGAGCACTAAGACTTGACTGGCCTGTTGGTCTAGTGGTTAGTGGCCCTGACTGCTACGCCAGAGGTCGTGGGTTCGATTCCCACCCAGGACAAATGTTTGTGTGATGAGCACGTTCATTTGTTCTGTGTCTGGGTGTTATTTATCTATAATATGTATGTATTTAGAAATATATAAGTATGTTTATCAGCTGTCTGGTACCCATAACACAAGCTCTGCTTAGCTTGGGACTAGACGGTGTTGTGTGATAGTTGTGGAATATATTATATTATATTATATTACTAAAAGAAGATTTCCTAAAATACACGCCAAGGGGATAAACTGGGGACCAAAGGTGTATGGAGAAACTTATATTCACTAGAAGCTAGTTAGTTTATGTATTAAAAATACGTTTAATACAAAAAGTTATACAACATTAAATTTTGATCGTTTTTATAATCCCGCGGAGGGTCGATTCGGTACATGAAACACTATCGATTTGTATAGATAAAATTAAAAAATAAAGTACTTTTTTTCTAAATTTCGAGTTAATATACGCATCTACGAAACTAAATTTCTTTAAGTAAACATGTCAATGACCTTGTAGGTCGTTGCGTACTAACTACCTACAGGCAGTCATTGGCCTCACTCAGCTGACGTTTACTTCAAGAAATTAATTTTGTACATGAGTAAATTAATTTAAAAAAAAGTACTTTGTTTTTTTTTTAATTTTCTCTTCACTAATCGATAGTGTTTCATGTACCGAATCGACCCTCCGCGGGATTAAGACGTCTAAAATTTGACGGTGTATAGATGAAAGTGTTATAAGTCTAGATATGCGGATTTTGCTTGCGTCGATATATTTGTTAGTATTTTTTAATCGAATCATATCAATGAACTGTAATAATTTAATTTAAGCACAAGTGTAATTGAGACTACTCATGCTGAGTATTGCTGAGTAGCTGTAAACTACTAGTACTGTTTTTATAACGTTAACAAAATTCAATGTGCTTACAAATTAGAATTGAGGCAATAATCTTAACTCCTATAATAGGTACTGACAGTGTACGGTCTGGGTTCAAAAGTGCAGTTGCACTCTAATATTGCTAAAGTGTATAAAATTTCTTTGTAAAAGAGGGCCACTGGCCACAACTGGTTTATTTAATTCTTTAGGTTCTATGGTACAAACGAACTGAGTTATAATCCATTGATCCTGTTCTATAAAAAAATTCTAGACACTTTATTATCGGTACAGTGCAACTGCACTTTTGAGCCCTGACTGTACATTAACGCTTCTTCAAATGTTGAAAACAAAATCAAATATGAAAAACATTTTGTAGCAAAATTACTAAGTTAGCCATACATAAACGTTACAGGCATATGTAATTTGTAATAGCTTGATCTGAAAGAGTGTCTCTACAACATCTTGCCCTTTCTTCCGTATCTCTTGGGATAGGAAAATAATCCCAAGTTTCTGACTAATTGAAAGACTAACTAACATTTGAAAAGTTTCTGTGAATTAGACTAGGTAACATTTATAAAAAAAAATAACATTTGTTACTTCTTCATGCTGAACCTTTTGAACAGATTTGGATAAAACTTTAAAATAACGTTGCTTATACATCAGAACAACTAATCTATACACCGTTAAATTTTAGTCGTTTTAATCCCATGGAGGGTTGAACCGGTACATGAAACACTATCGATTTGTAAAGAGAAAATTAAAAATAACGTACATTTTGTTTGAATTTGAATTAATTTACGCATGTACGAAATTAATTTCTTTAAGTAAGAGCGAGGCCAATGAACCGTAGGTAGTTAGTACGCAACAACCTACAAGGTCATTGACTCGTTTACTTAAAGAAATTAATTTCGTATATGCGTATATTAATTCCAGTTTTTGAAAAAAAAAACTTTATTTTATCATTTATTCTTTACAAATCAATAGTATTTCATGTACCGAATCGATCCCCCACGGGATTAAAACGATCAAAAGTTAACGGTGTACACACAAAAGCGAAATACCACTCACTGATTAATCACGAAATCTCAGAATTCTTCGAGAATCGATTTGGGAATTGAATTATTTACACTCAAACAGTTTTTAAAAACTAATATTAGGGTCGTCAAAACAATACCATCCTCAGAATAACAATTACTCTGGAATAAACGTAAGCGTCACATAAAATTCCCGTTAGTGATTTATATTTAGATTGTTTAGTCAGCAGATGCAGTGCGTACCAGTAGTCACGTAGGCATTACGAGCCCACTCCGACTAAATAAATTTTGGTCCTCACGTAGTCTAACATAACAAGCGTCTGGCAAGAGGGAATCCCAAAATTATCGAAAGAACTAGACATGAAACTATATGAAATAAGATAACATCAATATTAAGACACAATAAACAATAACAATAATAATTAGAGACACAATAGAAATACAATAGGTGTGCTGACAACGTTGTCCTCTTGGGGCTTGAGAGTTTAATACGTATTTATTTTTGTTGAATACACATAAATCAAAGAAACTTATATATTAACTAAACTTGTATATTTATACTAAACCTAACCATGAACACAGAATACAAAAACACAAAATACACTCAGGCGTCGATTTACTTCTCCACATCGCTTGTCATCCGGAAATGTGCCCAGAAGACTGGCAGCATTGCCACGATGAATGGCAATGCTAATTTTTTGGGCGAAGAACGAGCCAAAATAAAAAAATCTTAGTTTAATATTATTGATTTAAATTCAAATCTTCGAAGAAGACTAATGCCCAAGAAAGCTAATTAACCAATTTAATTTGCCCCAAAATATGCAGACTTATTTATTTATTATTTTTGTACACACAGGGACACAGTAATAGATCATTGATCTTTGTGGTGAAGTTGTAACAGAGTTGAACTGCTTAGTTCCCAATAATATTGTTGCGTACACTGACCACGTGCGTAAAACTGGTGAGGATGACCGTTATAAGATTACGTTCGACAGCGAAAGTACGCTAAAGCGTATACGTGATTGGAGACAGGTAGTCAATGTTGTGCGGCGTCTCTCCGCAGACCATGCAGACCTTCTATCTTGCATCACTTGCCTTGCTACCGGTTCATGTAGGGACCTAATGGCAGCATCAGTGAATGGCATTGCCATGGCCGAATACTGGGCCAGACAAGGCTTTGTCATTGAACCACTACAGCATAGGAAACTGAAGTAACAACAAGGACCCTAAACGATGATTTTCATAAATCATCATTCCAACACGATCCCATTGTCATTTTGCTAATAGTTCGGAATCTGTTAATTTATAATGGGCGAGCATTGCTCGGTCAGTGGTCTCGTACTGTCTTGTAACGAATTAAAAGCATTGACTGCACAATGACGTTCTAATGGTAGGACACTGATAAAGGGAACTGTCAAAATGTTAGCAGATTACCATTCATTTGTCATTATGCACGGGATTAGGTAATCTCGTGTAAAGGTTTATAATATGTCATTTCTTTCAATGGAGTGTAATTGGTTGATCATTGGAAAGTCATATGATGCCATTATATTAGTAGATTACCAAACGTGTCAAAATCAACGACAATTCTGACACTATTGTAATAGCAGACTTGAGACCCAGGATCCTTGGCAAAGCTGATTTCAGAATTTTCTGTCTACTGAAGTTTTGCCTATCTGAAATAACCGTCCATGATTTCCGGGACCTGAATGTTAACGAGGAATTAAGTAGCGAACTGTATAAAAAATTCGTTGGTTTTAGCAAGTTTTCTAGTCACAAAAAGTTTTATGTTAAATGATTAAATATGGATAAAACCGAAAATAGATGTGACATTTAAAATATCCGGGTTGGCAAAATTAGCATTGGATAAGAAGTAAGTTAGCAAAGTTCAAACGAAAATTCTGGTTTTTCTTTTTAACTAGAACTTTGCCAACGACTTTGTGCGCAATGTTTTTACACACACTTGAACAACCCTGAAACCGTTGAGGAGGTTCATTTTGAAAACTATTACTAATAGACTTTATTGTTCAGTTTGATAAGAATTTAACTTTGGCAAGTCCGTTTCACCTTCGGAGCACTAGACGTACGGTGATTGCGCCATCGGTACATGGTGGACATCAATCCCACCCATAAGTACAAAGCGTTTTGGGAACACATTTATCGTGCGTACAGCTAGAGTGGAATTCTCTGCCGGAGTGTGTTTACTGATAGCTACAACTTAAGGGTCTTTAAGTCAAGAGTAAATAGGTTACTTCTAGGCAAGCGTGCTCCATCGTCGGCCACATCATCGCTTACCATCAGGTGAGATAGTGGTCAAACGCGAGCCTATGAATAATTAAGAAGAAAAAAACATTTGTGCCATGTTTCCCGAAAATCGGTTACTGCGAATTCAAGGTCGACCGCCATGATGGTTCAACTTGTGTGACGAGGATTATAACCGACTTTCGGGGCTCAATCGAAGTGGGGAGCTGCGCGTAACCATAGTTAATGGGTCAACTTATTTGCCGCGTACTATACAGGCCATGGTCCGGAGGGAGGAAGAATGGCAGGCGGCCTCCTTCTGCGAAGCAGTAATGACAGCAAAACCGTAAGGTGCTAGCAGTACCGAAACCTACCGGAGCCATGGGTTGGTTTCCGTAAGGAAAGCTCGAAGGAGTAGGTTTTAGTCAGTAAACGTCTGACACGCCCTCCCGCTCAGCCCTAGAGCGCTAGAAGTCAGACTATTTCCAACCTTAAAAAAATGCTCCATGGTTTCTATCTTACACCTACCGATCTTATGTGAAAAATCATGATATTTGTTTTAAAGCTTGATAAATCTTCATTACTAATTTACTACCAATCCACGTATATACTTGCCGTATCACCTTTACTCACGATTGATCAGCAGTTTTGCAATCATGATTAAAAAATAAAACTATGAGATTTTCTATTCTATTGCGATATGCGAATGCATAGATATGACTAGATAGGGCAGTTAGTTCACGTGCTTCTTGTGAAATCAAAATTATAAACAAAGATGATGACTACATTTTTCAGTGTTTTTATAATTATCTTTAAGAGCAAAGTTTCTGGGTATTTTTTTAGGAACTCATGGCCCCGGTAGGTTTCGGTCCCTGCTGGACCCATACCGCCTTATTCCAAAACGCGATCTAAAATAGTTCCAGGACTATTACTAGTTTTAATTGACATTAAACCTAATAATAGTCCCCTAAATACATTTAGATCGCTTTTAATTGGTATTAAATTTAGTCATAATCCCGAAAACTACATTTAGATAGCGTTTAATCGGGATTAAACCTAGTAATAGTCCCGGAACTATTTTAGATCGTGTTTTGGAATAAAGTGGCTAGTGTTTTGCTGACATTTGAAGTGCGCGTAGAATACTACAGCATGGCCGACGGATCTTGGCGCGTCTGAAGTTAGGCTCTACGAACTTTAGCGCCCAAAATAAGCGCGCCAAATAAATGATTTATAAAAATAAATACCAATAACAGTTGTTAACAGCAAAAACAATTGCTTTTGGCATTTTTTTTTTTTTGCAAACCATTCATTTTTTTACGAGTGCAAAAGCGTTAAAGTTCGCAGAGCCTAACTTCTGACGCGCCAAGATCCGTCGGCCGTACTGTACGTGACTACGTGCAATCGACGACTGGACTCACTCCCTACCTACCGGACGGCCAGACTACTGATTGCTCGTCGTACGCAAGCCCACGATACAAAAGGTTTGAAATCAAGTTTTTAGGCAATGTTAAAAATTAGGCAATGCAACCTGTTCTTTTGACAGTGCGCCCCTCAAAACTGGTTCACATTTTGAAAAGCAACAAGTTTCATAAACTTGAATCAAAAAGTAACAGTTATGCCATTACGTTTCTTTTCGTTTACTTGCAAGGTTTGTCAAAAAAATATCGATAGTAATAGTAATTTATTGGGTAAGGAATTCATACAAGCCATAAACACAGTGTAAGCCATATGACTGGTATTACTGTGTGATACTTTTCATATCTTTTGTCGATTAGAAATATTTCGATGCACCAACTTATCGATATAAAAATATCGAGTGTAGGGCAACATTAAAAAAAATAGCTTTAAAAATATATTACAACATTTTTCTTTTAGTTAGATCGTTTATTGATCGACTAATCGAGTATTATAATCGATTACGTTAATGCTTGTTTGCCAAGTGTGTTTTGTTTTTGTTTTTTTTTAAATTGTTTTGTACCTGTTACGTTTTGGTTTGTTCATTCGTGTATTATTGTGTTCCTTGGGTGGCCGATCAACGTCTCACCGTCAACGACGACGGCTAGCGCTGTGACTCTGTATTGCCCACGAGCTCCAGCATTTTGCTGAGCGCTGGCCGTTTTGACATCGTTGTTGTATTTGTTTTATTTTTAAGGAATGCGCCATGTTTGTCTTTTTCTTTCTTTCTAAGATAGACCTTATTGTTGTAAAATAATCGAACAAAATCGTTCTGGCTTAGTCAGACAGAAGGTTGAAGTTTAGATCCGACCAATGGCATCATCACGTTTACGTTTTAAGCGCATTATCCTTAGCTTCATTACTTACCCCGTGCCACAATAAAAATAACTTTATCCTAAAATATCGATACTTTGTTTCACACTTCCCTATTGCACACCGGTTGCGTTGCGCGGGCGCATACGTGATGGAGGTCGTGTGTGCCGACCAATAAGAGCCCGGCGCGAAGGGGCACGGCAATGACGCATGCCTTACGCAATACCACACAGTATTTACACCAGATTGTACAAGGAAAACGCGAATTTTATGACAATGATGGAAATTCCATGCAAATAGAATAGTTAGGTACCTCGTATTATGAAGTTCAATATTCGATTAGTTCAATATTCGATTAGTTCGAAAGTTGTGCTAGTGGCATTTTGCGTTTTAGTAATTTTATATTATCTCCGAAACTATATGACCAATTGACATACTGTAAATGGCAAATCTTATCTGTATGATGTCCTTGTGATACTGAAATAATTTATTGTGACAAGAAATAATATTTCGTTGCTCAAATAATCAACCAAACGTAAGTATGCCGAAAAAATACTTTTTTAATGCAAATAAAGAAGTATAAAAGATAACATATAAAAGATAGAAATATGGTATCGCGGACTTTTTTGTAGATATAATTAAGACGAATCAGGTTGCCATACATTGTTTTTAATTTTAAGCAACTCTTTAGGCAGCGCACGCAAATAATTCTGTTTTATGAGGTATTTTTTTCCGACTTGCAAGACAAAAATCGTGACGGCTCGGTTAATGTACATGTTATAAAAATAATTTATAGCCTATAGCACTCTGGAATAATGTAGCTTTCTACCAGTGTAAAAATTTTTAGAATTGGATCATGAGTTCCAGAGATTACCCCCTACATACAAACTTACAAATTTTACCTCTTTATAGATGATGGACATATTATTATTGGAATACTCATGATGCGCGGGGAGCGACACTAGCATCTTTTTTGTACGCTCAAGGGCGCTGGCCTTTAGTGTTGCCTTAAGATGGCCACCCATCCGCATATTGATCTCTTCAAGGGATACTTAACTTTGGAGATCAAACTGTGCAGTGTGATATTTTAGCCACCGACTCCTCCACGATTTGAAGGTACTTGTATTTTACATGGAGCGACTGCCTATCAACACAGTAAATAGATAACACAATAATCTTGGGGCTAGACTGGACAGGGGCTTTACCATGAAGTGTTGAAATGTCAGGCGTGCGAGCGAAAATAAGCGATGGAGCTATACCCTCTATACAGCTCCATGCTCCATCCCAATATCAGTACATTTTAGGTCGTAAACTGAGAGCTCTTGGTAGAGCCCCTGCCCCCTAGCCAAGTTACAATCGTTTCGTCAAGCGTGAATGCTTGGAGTTTGCCACGCCCTCAATTCTTTTGTTTGAGCGTTGAGACGAACTTGGCTGGTGGTATGCTGGTGTCAGATTTTATGGCTTCTGACTACCTACTTTTATTTAGGTGAGAAAATTATCTAACGACATCTCCCGCCCTTGAGTGGACCGGCAGGATGTGTCAGACGTTTACTGACGGTTCTTGATATTTCAAAATCTATCTGTCTGCCAGACAGACGGACAGACAGCGAAGTTTTAGTAATAGGGTCCCGTTTTTACCCTTTGGCTACGGAACCCTGAAAATGAATAGCTGTTCGTTAGTCTCGCTATAACTCGAGAAAGGCTGGACCGATTTGGCTAATTTTGGTCTTGAAATATTCGTGATGGTCCAGGGAAGGTTTAAATCGTGAGAAAATACGGAAAAATTCACACAAAAATAATTGACTATTTGGCGGTACGACGTTCGCCGTGTCAGCTAGTTCTTAATAAAGATAGGGCTGACTACACGTTATTCTATGTCCAAATTTAGTCGTTGGTGAATCTTCGTGAGCTGTCGTTGTCGGCAATCTTCGAAAGTAGTCGTTCTTTTTTCAAAGATGAAGCCAGGCTTACGCAACATAGGCACGCTACTATCGAGGCCATAAGGCTTTGAGGAATGGGATACGGCGACCTCGCTTCCCGCCTGACGCAGATCCTTACCGGACATGGTTTTTTCGGGCGGTTCCTGTGACTAAACGACGTGTAAAATTGTATGAGCTTTACCATTATGATGTAAAACTGTGGTGAAGTTTGTGCTTGTGGTAGGTACATTACTATCGTCACATCGACCGGTTCTGTGCGTTTTGCATCCAACCTTCACCAGGTCATCGACCGACCTTGTATGGAAGGCCTTTAACTTTCCATCTTCCGGTACATGGTCATCAGCACAGATATACACCGTTACATTTTGGTCGTTTTAACACTTCGATCCACAACTACCCAACTTGTTCATACAAAAGTAGACTCTAAACATCGGAATTAAGGCCTATAGTGGCGTGGATGTGAGAGGACACCGGTGTCCTCTGAGCTAGGACAGATTAATCCTGTGGAGGGTCGATTTAAAGAAATTAATTTTGTACATGCGTTAATTAATTCGAGTTTTAAAACAAAAACTTTTTTTTAAAATTTTCTCTTTACAAATTGATAGTGTTTCATGTACCTAAACGACCCTCCGCGGGATTAAAACGACCAAAATTTAACGGTGTATAAAACAGTAGATGTAGACCTTTCGTCGAAAATCATAATCAGTGAAGATACCGCAAGTGATATTCGATTTTTTTTGTTAGCCTGTTCTGTCCCACTCCTGGGCAAAGGGCTAAAGTAGCACAAAGTCGGTGCCCTGAGACAGTGCGACGGGGTAGCGGCAGACCACGAAGGCGCGATGAGCTAAGACAGATTCCTCCAGAACTGACATTCGATTAAACTGTCAAGCCCCAAGAGGAAACCGGTGTCTGCACACCTATTCTATCCCTAGTCTTTCTATTGTGTCTCTAATTACGGTTTTCAAAAGGGGCAGAAAATGTCTTCTTCTGCGGCCAGATGGCTTCGCAAGCACCACGCTTCCTAACTATCTCTATGTTTTATTTGATCTATGGTGAAAGTTTTGGAGTTTAACACTCCAAAGCTTTCCTCCATCATCATCATCATGATCTATCTAGCGACCAATGTCCCTGCCCAGCCTCTTAAGTTTGACGATTCTTCAGGCTATGTCAGCAACCTTGGTTGTCCTGCGGATATTTTCATTTTAGACCAGTGGTAGCTTGCGACTACTTCCGCATTAGACTAGCATAATGCCAATTCAAGTCACAATTTCAACTTAAAAAGGTTTTTTTTTTGCATAAATTACTATTTATTTTTCAAACTGAAACTAGCCTTAGTTGCTCCTTATAACCGGTTATCTACTAATAAAAGTCCCGTAAAAATCGGTTCTGCTATTTCAGAGATTAGCCGGAACAAACAAATAGATTTTTTGAAAAATTGCATTTTTGTTATAAGTATTGAATATACTAAATTTTTATGTCAAAGACACTTCAATTTCATTTATACATATATGTACCTAGATGTATAATTATGGAGTATAGATTCAATAATGCAAATGAAACTCTGAGCACAGCCCTCAAACAAAACCTAAATAAAAGTCACTGTTTTTCTTTTATTATTATTGATAGGCTCACGTTTGGCCACTATCTCACCTGATGGAAAGCGAAGATGTGGCCGACGATGGGGCACGCTTGCCTAGAAGTAACCTACATCACTCTTGACTTAAAGACCCCAACAACAAAAACAAACCATTTTTGTGTACAATTTGTATGTAGACATAAAATAGATTGAGGAAACTCAACACTATTTTATACTCCTATTACCTTTATCCCCGGGGGCATCAGCCATATTTATAACTATCCCTCAATAACAGTACTTTTATGTCCTTACAATACATCTGTCTGGTGTAGCACAAAAGCATAGCTTAATCAGCCTTATACTGTTCCCACTGCTGGAACTCAGGCGTTCTCTCTAGGGCCATAACCTACCACATAGGCTCAATGCGGGTTGGTGGATGTTAAATGACTTCAAATTTTTGGTTCTAGGACATGCCGGTTTGCACACAAAGTTTTTCTTCACCGTTTATGGTGTATTTATGTCTAAATAATAAATAATAAAAAGCAATACTGTGGTTAGATTCTATGTATTATCTATGGTGGTTAGCCTATGTTCCGTTGACCACTGATAGTTCACAAGAGGTAAAATAAAGGAAGCAAAAAATTTCACACTTGAAATAACATGGATACAAGCTGATTTTATATATTTATTAACTGGCCTGTTGGTCTAGTAGTTAGTGGCCCTGACTGCTATGCCGGAGGCTTTGGGTTCGATTCCCACCCAGGACAAATATTTGTGTGATGAGCGCGATCATTTGTTCTGTGTCTGGGTGTAATTTATCTATAATATGTATGTATTAAGAAATATTATAAGTATGTTCATCAGTTGTCTAGTACCCATAACACAAGCTCTGCTTAGCTTGGGACTAGACAGTGTCGTGTGAGATAGTTGTGGAATATTATTGTGGAATATTATTTATGTTTCTATTGTAAATGCAGTTTTTCTATTACCTTTTACACTTTTATATGACAATCTTTTTAGTCTATCCCGTCAGGCTACATTGAAAAAAAAGGGTTAGTTTCATATCCACCCGCCGTGGCTAAATGGGTTAGTGTCAACGCCCGGGCTTTAGAAACGCTTACAAAGTTACGACATCCGCATGACCTCCGCCTCCGCTTCCGCACGTTTACTATAACGACGATATCTCAGAAAATACGCGTCCTAGCTCTATGAACCTTACAGTCTTGAAAATGTTATGAAATAAGCTATTTAATTATGTAGGTTTTGTGCAGATTGATTTTGAAATATATTACCAATTTAACCATGAACTTCAACGATTCTAGAAGTCGATTGACAAACTATGGCATTTTTCTTTAAATATTTTTAGAAGTCGATTGACGTTTAACAACTGTTGTATTAATTCTAAGACACATTATCTTGTTTATAGATGTATGTTGCTTCCTATAGTCATAGATTAATTATAACCCAATCAGGAATAAATCTGTTGTATTTTATACAAAAACTAATATATAGTATGCAGTCCCACGCTGTGCCACACTTTGATTGAGACCCGAAAATTAGTAACTACACATTGAAGGTTGATCATTATTTTAGTTCAACTCTTTAAACATGTATGAATATAATGAATACATGTTCAACTCTGCTAATACTCTCAGTATTAGCACAAAGCTTAAACTGAAGTAAAATTATAAGCCTCAGATGTGGAATTGCAGCCAAGCATTAGTTTTATAAATAATAAATTAGTTTGTTTTATAAAAAATTCTCACATGAACTGCTCAGGTTTATGAAAACGTGCTCAAATGTAATCTGAATACTGTAGATTCAAAAAACAGTAGGTTCAAAATACATTTTTTTGTATTTGTTATAAAGAAGATAGACGCTGGGAGACTTACATACATAGAGGATTATTAGGACATAGGTGCCTACTTACTATGTTTGGAGTGGTGAGATTTAGGTTTCTGCAGACTGCAAGAGTATTGGTGATGGGATGCAAAGTTAAGATTTTACTGCTTCGCAACTGCAGTAATTTAAATCACAAAAAATGGTGTTTAGAGAACCTAAAACATCTCCCTGACCCTGACTGAAAATCACAAACCATAAAATAATAACAATATCCGGAATTTGATAAAGTATGCCAGGATATATTTAAAAACAGAAAACTATTTACCCAAGCGCCAAACTATTTTTTATAATAAACCGGCTGTCATACAAACACCTTTTTTTTTAATAAAATATTTCCTTTGCATCACAGAGTGATTTTATACTTATGCATTATGTGAATACGCATAAGCGCATAAGCATTTTGTGAATAGTTTAATGTGTAGTACAAAAATTAATTAAGAACACTGGCTACTTACATTTTCAGGCGACGAACAAATTGAAAACACCAACCTGAAATAAAAACAAAACACGGTCTATTGTAGCTTGGTTCACAAAACTTTTGTCTATTGTTTTTGTTTCTCACATATAACTCACTATCATTAGCTAATTCCGAATGAAGTTAATACTGATATAAGTATAATTTAAAGAATTTATAGACAGAATTCACGAAAAATCGAACTACGAGTCTACGAAACCTTCAGTCAGTGACATTGACAAACAGCTGTGAATTTACCGGATCTATAATGGCGCTGCCGCTGCAGCTGTAGTTTGTTTGGAAATACTACCCGACCAAATCAAGTAATAAATAAATATTTCAGTAGTAACTGCGCGTAATTTAAAAAAGCCCTTTTTTAACTGTGAAATCTTTTGAGAAGATTTGGATTCGGTGTTTTACCAATGTTTTAACTTTTTGCTTTTAATATCAAAACTTTTGTAGGTACCTATCAATTTATTTATATCATACCTACCTATTTAAAGATTGTGTTCTCAAATTATATACATCAAACTGCAATTGATGTTCCATCTCCAAGTATAGTAAGTTGTCTGTTTTGTTTTGCTTTCGAAATTAACAATTAATTCTAAATTCTACTAGGGCTCTATTAAAATAATTACAATAAGCGAGTTTTTCGAACACGTCCTTCCATCTGTTGGAAAAGTTATAAACTAGATAACCAACTGGAAACAATCAGTATGTTGTGTAAACGGAAGAGGGCGCTACTAGGAGGAAAAAAGTAAAAAAAAATATTTTATTTTTTTATTATTCCTTTATTCCTAAAAATACATAGTATTTTATTTTATTTTTTTTTAGATTTTTTTCAATTGCTCTTTACAAACTATTCTACTGCAATAATAATACATTATAAACTCATTATAAATAAATAAAAATAGATACATAAAATACATAAAAATAAATATATACATAAATAAATGTCATAGTAATAATAGTATAATACGACAGTAAATTACGAAACATATAAATATTATATTGCCAAAATGGATAATATGAACACATAGTTTATAAATTATTCGTGGTCCAAGTTCACACCGGGTATTTTCTATTAATATCTAGGTAGTTGATTAGGTGGTAATTGGAAAGTGGAAGTATCCTTACGCCTTGCATGAAGTGGGTACTCTGTACTGTTCTACTTTAGGAACACCATCAACCTGAGGGTTCTGGCCCTGTTGAATCTGGGTTCTGAAAGATCTGAACTGCTGGTCATTCTTTGACCGGCAGATGACCTGAGCAGCTTGGACCTTGTAGCCTTCTCCGTGGCAATATGAGGAACAAGAGGGTAAGGGTGTGGTGGTTATGCAGATCTCCCCATGGTTCTCATGGTACTGCACTTGCTGTTGCACCTCGCACTGACCGCGAGTCTTCAAACCGTAACCCCTGGTCCTGTATACATTCTGGGAGTCCCAGTCCTGGTCTCTCTGCATGATGGCTCTGTTCCATTCTTCGTCGGAGCGGAGAATCGCGGTGTATTTAGGAATTGACTGGTACGCCTTTTGCTGAGCTTCCATCTTCAGACCTTGTGTTTTAGGGTCGCTGTCTTCGACTTCAAGGGCAAAGGAGGCGCCATAGTGCTCAGGCAGGTCAACCAAACCATGGGGAGTCTGGTAATCGTTGCGTGGCTCACCAGTATTCTGGCCGCAAATGCCTCTGGTGGTCGCACGGTAGTCTCGAGTGATAAGTACCAGGCGCTGACCATCGTACATCAGGCGGAGACGTCCGTCGCGGATGTTCAACATCAGAATACCTTCGGCTTGGGTGAAGTATTGCAGAAGTGGGGCTTCATCAACATCATCCCAGTAAATAGTCAAGTCACCTTCAGAGATCTTCTTGCTATTGGTCTTTACTTCTACGACAGCTTTGTGGGACTTTGGCGGTAGAATCTCAATTTCCAGGTCCTTACCAGTTTCGGTTCTGGAAAAAAGTAGAAGCATTGTTGTTAAGGTATTGCCGTTGTTTGTCTGTAAGTAATTTCGTAATTATGCAATTTAGTTTCAAACAGTTACAGTGCTCTCGGGAAATTAAATAAGTGATATGCCAATAGACTAGTATAAATTACAGTACTCACTTGTAAGAGATGTAGATCTGCTGCTGCAGCTTGGTGGGTCTTCTCGTGAGAATGACTAGCTCGTCCCACTTGCCGCGGGCCTTGTTGTACTCCTCCTGCATCACCAAGTGCCAGGATCGGGATAGTTCATAGTCGTAGGAGCGGTTGCTGAAGGTCCTCACTCTGCTGCCATCAATGGTACAGAAAGCTGTTGGTAAAACAATATCGATTATTAACATAAATTAAAAGAAGAGAAAGAGAATCTTATATCTTATGTAATGAAATAGATACTTACGCTGGAACTGGTAGCTTGTCTCGTAGTTGACGACGCGCTCAATCGTGCTGAAGGGTGTGTAGGCGGATACTATGTAGGGAGTGAACATGGGGATCTGCACGTTGTCGATACGAACTAAACCGGATGGTGAAATCATCTCGAAACGAAGGGTGCGGTCGCTGTAGAAGGTCTCAACCTCCAACTGTAGTTTACCTTCGGCAACCTTCTTCATTGGGTTCACTTCTGTGTTCCAGCTCAGTTGCTTCAGAATCTGGTACGCTTGAGAAGTCCAGTACATGTACATGGGACTCATGTTTTTGTAGGTCACTGTCGCCTTGAAGCTATCAGGGGTATGGGCCATAATCAGCATCTTAAGGGAAGTGGCCTGGTATAGGTTGCCATTAGCAATCTCCTCCTGTACCAACTTAGCCAAAGGATGGTTCTTCAGGTTTTCGGTAAACTTCTTAGAGCGTTCAGTGTTTCCTTGGATGTGAATGTTTCCATTCTGACCGAATTTGAAGTCGGCTTCGTAAGTCATCTTCATGTCCTTTTTCAGAGCTTCTAAGAAGTTCAATGGCGATATTTCAGGCTTCATAACCTTACCGACAGCGTTGATCTGTTCGATACCCTGCTTGACTGAGTTTCTTCCAGCGAACAGAATATATTGGATTTTACGGTCGACAGGGCTGTTGGCGATAGCAGCAGTCAACACGTAGTCCTGTTTCAGGGGGCCCTCGAATGTCGCGCTAACGTCAACAACTTGTACTTTAGCACTGATGATTCCAGATGCAACACGTTTGACCATCTCCTCACGGCGGACTCCGCTGTTGGGCGTCACATCGTTCCTGTTGTCCGCTTGTCCCAGCTCACCGCTTTGTTTCTGGTTGAAGAATGTATCTGTAAGCAAAAAGGTTTGAATGTATTATTAGCTCTAGAAATGACCTCAGCTATAATCGCAATTAAAATTGTATCAATTATTTATTAATACAAAACCATAATTATACTGTAACGTACCATAAACACCAGTAAAGGTGACGACCTTGTTCTGCGACTGTTTTCCAAGATATCTGAAGTTGTAATGGGTTAAAGCGATATCACGGGCACCCAATAAGTCACCGAGGTTGTACAGGGCCTGAATCAGATTTCCGGCGTTTCTGAAGTCCGTAGAGTACGAGTATCCTTGCAGTTGGAAAACAGTGCCAGTTTGTTGGCCGAATTTCGTATCAATGGATTGTACTTTCCTTGTGCGTTCTACTAATTTGGTGGCAGGATCCTGAGAGTAGGGCACTAGAGTATCCTTCTTCTGGTAAGTAGTGAATGGCCAAACGCTGTAATGAGCGATGGTGTAGTCCTGGTCAGGGCGCAGAGGTTCCACCTTCATTTTAGCTTCTCCAGATTTCATCTGGAAGCTCAACTTGACAGGTACGTTAATCTGGTATTTCTTGACGACTCCAGCAATAGCAAGCTGGTTAGTAAGGGTGTCCATGAAACCAACGCTTCCATCAATGTTTCTAGCAACCGTAAGTTGAAGTTCTTTATCCATGTATGAGGACAAGGGTTTGCGGTTCTTGGGATCACGATCGATTTTGCCCTTAGCCTTGCTTTGGACGTGTAAAACGACAGGCTCCTTGTATTTGTAGATGAAAGGCATACCAGAGGCGATGGGGAACATAACGGAAACCTGGTTTGAGTTGAATACTTTAGTATAGTGCTTCTCGACACCTTGCTCTACCTCCTTCATGTAGTCCATTATATCTTGGACCAGACGGGTAAGGTCTCCTTCGTCGAAACTGTAGAATCTCTCCTGGTTCGAAATGTCGTAGAAGAAAGAACCCTCCAGTGGCCTTTGAGACTCACGCTTGATATTCAGCATTTCCGAAATTCTTTGGGCATTGTATTTGTGGTTGGCATCCGACTTCAGAGGCTCATACATCATTGTTTTGATGAAATCAACGATTTCCTGAGCATCGGAGAACGAAGCACCAATCTGAAAACAATAAATGGTTAAATAAATAAACAATTTCCCAAATTTAAAAATAATTTGGAGATAATCATAAATTATTTTAGTCTAGGTGTCATTTACGATGGTGTTATGTCCTCTTATTTAACAGTACTTCTTTACCTTTGATCCGCACGACTTGATACAATTCTCTACAGGTATCTACTTAAATTAATTCATATCTTTCAATATCTTAGTCAACGCAATTTGTGAAATCTTACTTATAATAAAATAAAATATTTTCTTATCAGTCTGTAAACTTTCTTTAAAAATAAATAAATTAATGCAATGATTGTGTAACTCAGAGCCAGATGACTAAAACGAGTATCGAAGACATTGTAAACTTACCATGTTTTCAAGAGCCCTTCCACCGAGTTTGTTCCTCCACGAATGTCTCTGGAACTTAGGCATGATACTGCTATCACCACCAATGTATGATGATACTCCGAAGTTTTCCAATTCTTCATCATTAACATAGCTGTGCTTAAAGTATTTGTTAGAGTAGTGCATACCAAGATTCTCTGGTGTTACGATATCCTTAACAGACTGAGCTGTCCTTGACCTGAAATGAGCAAAAAACCGTCATATCGTCCATCATTTTACTTAAGCTGCTAAATGACTCACAAAAAAAATTAGAAATCACTTACAGGTACCAAAAATGAGGATCCCTCAATCTGGCAGCCGTTAGGATGCCATTCTTGAGAACAGCGCGAACCTGGATACTGGGATCATCATTGGTCATCTGGGCCATAACTTGCATCATCTCAGCGGTCGGGTGAGCCATGAATAAGTTTAGGATAGCAGCCACTCTCACTTCGTATGGCTCGGCAGTGTTTCTCATGATGCTGAAGAGTACAGCACGCACGTATTTATCCTTCTGCTCCACGAGATAGCGAAGCTGTACGATCATTTGAACGCGGAGGTGTGTAGACACTTGAATACGACCCTCCAGGTAAGGAGAGAATACGTATAAGATCTCAGGGTGTCCTAAATTGCCAATAGCCTTGGTGTACACCAGAGCCCTGCTCCATTCTTTAGCCTCAACAGCTTGTTTCAACAATTCGGAGAGACGAGGAAGGATGTTGTCCACCACAAATCTGTCGTGTTTGCGGGCAAGGCGGCCATACATGTGAGTGGGGTAGTAGGAGTGAGCAGTTTCGTTATTGACTTGACCCATGCGAATAAATTCCGTTGCAGCGATTAAAGCACTGGTGTTAAGGCGTTCCTGTTGTTGGACCTCTGTGCTCATGGCGAGCTCGAAGAACTGTGCCATAATTTCCTTGGTAGGGTAACGAAGAGTACGTGCCAAAGTTGAGATCACCTGAGCGGCTTCCTCACCTTGTAACTTCTTGCTCATAATCCAAATCTTAATTTGTGTAAAGGCCGGTGGTGTGCCAGCTTGTACGACAACATCACGGAAGATCATCCACATATCATTTTTAATATTGTTGTTTGAATTTCTGCCGACTTCAATGCTACGGCTGATTTGGGCGAGCTGTTCATTGCTCATGGAAGAAACAATGCGGACGAGAATGTTAAACTTGGAGAGAAAGTCAGCTTTAGGCATGTTGTTGGGATTTTGCAGTTGTTGAGCAATATCCTGGAGCAGTTTCTGGACGTTCAACGCGTTCTGTTTCTTATCTCCACGCGGTTGAACACTCATGTACAGTGCAGCATACGCTGGCTCATTCATCTTGGGAACGTCATCGTTGATATATGCCGATGAAGAGTCACTGGAACTTGAAGAGCTCCAATCCTTGTTGAACATTCTCTCTCGTTGAACATCAGAACGGCGCACTCTGCTTCTCAGACCTTCCATTTCCACATTTATGTGCTCGTGGGATTCAGAAGACTCGTCTGACTTGGAAGACGACTGGTCGTGGAAAGCCATTTGTTTGGTGCTCATTGCATACAGAAGAGTACGGATTTGACGGCTGGCTTCAGGTTTTTCCCATTCGGCACCACTGTCTTGTTCAACGGACAATAAGTTCAACCTTACAAAGCTGTGAACCTGCGCTTTCTGCTTGCCATATAAATGGGGGTGCACGGTTACGAAGCTAGTGGTTTCAGCCTTGTAGATGGGACCTTGCTTACCAGCAAGGATGCGGGAGACGGCAGAGTGCGAAATGAACTGTTTCTCTTCATTGTTGTGTGCGGTTCCTGTCCATTCGGCACCTTCAGGTACTCCGAAGTGGTAAGCGACACGGTGGTGGCAGTGGCCGTAGTTCTTGCTCTTGGTGATCTCCATGGGGTCCTCTTCTGAAGCGAACAACGGCAGCTCTCGTCTCCATTCAGCGGCCACAGGAGAGACTGTGTACAAAGTTTCGCAGTCACCAGTTACGTCAGCCTCCATCTTTTTGAAAAGACCCTGCTGGCGTTCCCTGTCGAAGTGGTCCGGCTTGCTTTGCACATGATGGTAAGCAGATAAGTCGACTTGCAGGGTGCTGATCAGACCCTTCAGCAAGTTCTCGTGAGAAAGCAAGAAGACAGATGGCAGATTGAGGCCGAGCACGCGGCCACCTTCAACGGAGATTTCGAAAGGTTTGTCCAAGTTTTGCACAGTTTCGTACTTGAGGTCCGAAGGTATGGCCATGTTGGTGGGTAGCTGCTGGTGGAACTGGGCATGTTGGGGATTTTCCAACTTAGCCAGAAGGCGGCCTGGGGACTTGACACGGATGATGAACTGGGCCTTGAAAGCGTTGCCAGTGCTGGCACCTTCCTGAAGACGGGCCAGGGTGTGGGTGTTGACTTCATAACGGTATAGTCTTCCAGTTTGCCATGGCCATTGGTTATCCAACTGCTGTTCGCTCAGTCTCCCTGAGGAGACGACGGCTGCAAAGAAACACGGTGTGTTAGCACATAAAGCAAATTCTACATAAACGATAGAGAATATTTTTAAGATTGAGTAACAGAGATGTTAATAATATGTTTTACATATTATTATCACAGTATCTATAGGGGTTTTATATATTACAAAACAATTGAGAAATGCAATAAGAATGTAACCTAAAGATGGTCTATGGTCCACTAACAAAATTATAGAAATAATAAGTGTTAGTTTTTTCACAGACACAAAAATACTCGTATTTTTTTAAGATTAGGTAATTTGCAATATTTTAAAACTCACCGATGAACGCCGCCAATACCAACAACTTCATATCTAAGTCCTGAGTTCTGCCGGTACTTGATGGTTACTGGAGAAGTGTACTTCTGATGTTTCCACAAGATTCCAGACCTTATATACTAGGTTTATACACGTGGAGAAGGTACAGGACCGACCTCTGGACCTCTAGATCGATAGTTACAATGTTGATCTATTTGTTGAAAATTGATGGACTTGACATTATTGTGCTTATCTGTTTAGATGATAGACTAAGCCTGGCATTAGGTCACGGCTGTGAATTTAGATCTAAAGTTGCCTTTTAGCTAAGATCAAATGTAGTATGTAACTAATAATATGATTTAAAAGAGTGTCCATGGAGTTTCTTGCACGTTCTTCTCCATAGAGATCTACGCTTTGGAACGTGCAATTTAGCTTTACTTTTTTTTTTTGGACTGACCGACATTTTGACAATTCAAAAGTGCCTGTAATTGGTCTATTTGAAATAAACGCTTCTGATTTCTGATTTCTGAGTAGGTATATATTCTTTTCAGCTTAATATCTGAAAGTTAGTAGAAGCGAGAGCAGTGGTGGTAGTTACCACTCTGCCTCGACTTACGATTTGTAGGTCGCGGGTTCAAACCTACCCAGGCGCATTACTGTGTGTAATTTTTTTCATCACCACTGCTCTCAAAAATGGTGAAGGAAAACATCGTGAGGAAACCGGCATGTCCTAGAACCAAAAATTCGAAGATATGTGACATCCACCAATCCGCACTGGGCCCGCGTGGTGGATTACGGCCCATTCCATCTCCTAGCGAGGAGGCCTGAGTCCCAGCAGTGGGAACCATAAAAGGCTGATCCAGTGTAATGCAATGCAATTTGAAAGTTCCCTCACTGAGGAACCAGGGGCCTTAAAATTGCGCGTGTAAATGGCAGGCGTGCGAGCAACAGGTATGGAACTAGCCATATATATGATCCAACCCTTGTCAAGCCCCAAGAGGACACCGGTGTCCGCATACCTATTGTCTTTCTATTGTGTCTCTAATTACGGTATTCAAAGGGCAATTCAGTTTATTTATTGTACACTTTATTGTTGGCTTATAAGAAATTATAACAACGAAAACTTATGTCTGAAATACAAACAATTGGCGGCCTTATCACATTCCGCGATCTCTTCCAGGCAACCATGAATGGACTGGATTCTCAAAACATGATATGGGGTTGTCATAATAAGCACCAAAAATTTACTACAATATACTGTAATAGATACACTAGCAACTCGGCGTCGATGCTCAAGATTTTAGAGTTTTGAATCGACAAGTACATCATCACTGATGATCATTCATGATGAACGTTGAGGGTTTTAGTCAGTAATAGTCTCAAACTCCTTCGCGCTACGCCCAGCAGTGCTATTCTCTAAGAAAACAGATTAAATCCAAATAGGTATGATCGGCCAAAGTTCCGCAAGCTCACCTTATGGACGATAATTGCCTGTCTAGACTTCTATAGAAATGAAAACTTAAATTTGTGTAAAACTAATCTAGTGAAATAGTAGTAAACCTCTGTAAATCTGCTAATTTACGTGAATTTTGACTCTTAATCGACGTATTTATTTTAATTTTATTTCGAACAATAATTGTAATTCATAAAATTAATCCATTTTTTTCCATTTATTTTCATTGCTTGTTTTGTTAATTCTTACATACAACAAACACCATATAATTAAGATATAGAAGAAACTGAATCCTGAAATACAGGTATTTTAAATTATTATATCCAACTCTGGAATCAGGCCTTCAATACTGGAATCAGGTCAGGAGATAACTTCACACCACAAAGGCTGAAGAGGTCGTGGAGTATGTCCGTGTCCGTGTCAAGATTAACTTGACTCTTACAGTACCTCTACCATGAGTTTTAAGCAATAGTATTCGTCGCCACTCGATATCGACGCCGTAAATATTTTGTATGGCAAATTTTGGTTCTGCAAGTGACCGCTAGAGGCGCTGCAAAATTTGCCATACAAAATATTTACGGCGTCGATATCGAGTAGCGACGAATACTATTGCTTAAAACTCATGGTAGAGGTACAGTTAAGTTCTGCAGTTAGTTCGCGCCATAATACTAATTTAAGTCATTTGTGGTGCGGGTGCCGACTCACATTTTGGGTGTTGCTTTTTAAGTAGGTATTAGTTTTACAAGATTATTACTTATTTGTGTATTTTGTCTATGGGCCCTAATTGCCTGATAATAAATCCTTATAATTCTTTTTTAAAGGAAATAAAAAAAAATACAAAAAAGCATAAAAAAAAACAAAAGAGACAAATAAAAAATCTATACATCTAATATCATATTTTCAGGTCTATTTAATATGATATTAAATGTGATTCTGTATGTTTGTAAAGCATCTTCAGTAAACAAAGGCTGAATTATTTTATTTTATTAATTCCTAAATTATAGTTATTATTCGTTAAGATTGTCAGGATGTTTTTAAAACAAAACAAAGATGATTGCTCAAAGATGACTATGAGTATTTGACTTATAGTCGCGATAATCTTTTTTTTTTCGTGGCAGGCATTCATAACTACTTGTTTCCATCAGATACCTCTAAAGATTGCTTACCTCCTACAAACAGCCTCAAGGAGCTGTCAGCACACCGAAGAGGCCCAGCCTGCTAACTGCAGGCAGGCAGGGTCGAAGCCTACTGGGGCCAAGGGTTAACTTCCGAAAGGAATACCCGGCCCCGTCACGATAGGCTACGAAGGAACGGGGTAGGTTTTTAGTCAGTAAGAGTAACACTACTCCCCGCTCCACCCAAGGGCGGGATTTGTCATTGGATGATTTTACCTATCATAAAAAAAAACTTCCTACAAACAAACACACAAGCTACATTTAAATACTGTATTAAATAAATACTCTATATGGTTAAGAGACAAGTAAACAGGAAAACTTATAAAGGAAGTGAATTTGTTGCAACAGTGTTGCTTGCGACATAAACACCCATACGGTAACGAACTTCAACACGGGTATATCTGAATGAACTCATCAGCCTCATCTTAACATACATAGAAATAGTTTTGTCCAGTTGTCGCTCAAAATCCCCTCGCGGTTATCGTCCGAGTGTCTCCGCAAGATTCTACAATACTTTGGTTTCATTGCGACTGGCCTGTTGGTCTAGTGGTTAGTAGCCCTGACTGCTATGCCGGAGGTCGTGGGTTCGATTGCCACCCAAGACCAAGACCAAAAAAAAAAACCCAAGACCAATGTTTGTGTGACGAGCACGATCATTTGTTCTGTGTCTGGGTGTTATTTATCTATAATATGTATGTATTAAGAAATATATAAGTATATTTATCTGTGTACTGTGGTACCCATAACACAAGCTCTGCTTAGCTTGGGACTAGACGGTGTTGTGTGATAGTTGTGGAATATATTATTATTATTTCCTTATTTTTTTTTCTATACATATTTTTTATTTTTAAATATTTATGAATACAAATATATATAAAATATTATATTATTATTATTGCAAGGAAGGACGGTGGCAACCTGGAAAGGTTTATGGTGAATTCGTAATCGGTAAAGTGGATGGGAAAAGGCATCGTGGACGCAGCCCTATCAGAGGTGTAGCTAGGTGACTAAGGGCCTTGGGGCAAAATCAAACTGGGTCCCTAAACTGTTATTGTTTTCTTTATTTTTTTTATTAATTAAAAAAAAAACGCCGAACACAAAACAGATGAAAAAATGTCGTGCAAGTGAGTGATGTGAATAGCAGACTTGAGACCCAGGGATTAAGTATGTACATATAAATTAGCTTTTGATACTAGGCATGGGTAACTCCGGACACATCTATATCTTCGGATATATATCCCTAAGCGGACACTCCTTCCCTTTCATAAAAATTAATATATCGTATATCCGAGTAACTCCGACCGAAACCGAACTGAATGACGGCACCAAACGCAGCGCCGGGGTGTGTTTATGAATGTAAGCAAGTAAGCGCTGCACGCTGTAAGAAAATAGTAAAAAAAAAGAGTAAAGTCTTTCCGCTTGAAATCAAAGAGTTTTCAGTTATTGTTTATACTTTTTACAATAATATTTGCAGCTTTTGAGCGATAATTATGTGTTTATTGGTCATATGTGATTTATTCGTCTTAGTTACATTGGAATTATTTGAAATGCCGCATTTCGTGGATTTATTTATCGGAATTATCTATCAATCCCAGACCCAAACATATCCTCGCCATATCCAGGAGTGAAGTAACTCCATAAGGGTTACTTTATGCCCTGATATATTAAGCGGATATGGATATATTAATCGGATATACGAGTATATCTTTACTTGGAATAATATACTACATATCCAATCTTTTATCGGATATAGTTAGCCCATGCCTATTTGATACTATCTCTCGTTGAAATCAAAATGTAAGGAAGAAAACGGCAGGCAGTGCCACAGAATTACATATGGTTATGTACTTTCCACGTGTCCGCGCGAATGCAGAGTTTGAAAGCTTATCTCAAACGCATGGCGGTTAGTGAGTAGCAGTATTTTGTTATATTGTAGCAATCAGTGCGTCTAGTGCGGGTTTACACGTTTATGACGTCCAATGCTCTGATTGGTCCGCTGAGCTCTTAAGGAGGCCATTCCCCACTCGCCTAACGTCAACGTCGAACATGGTTTAAAAGCTTGTTGTTTCATGTAAAGCAATCTAACGCGATCTTTGATGGAGTGGCGACGTGAAAAAAGAGAGATAACGCCTGAAAATTCTGTTGGCATGCGATAATTCTGTGATTTACTCGAAAATTTCACAAATTTGTAAAAAACATAGGTTTTTTTTATGCCCTTAAAAAGTTTTTGAGAAAATTGTCGTCATTTAGAATCTCGATTAAATGTGCAAATCTTCTACAGAAGTTTTTTTTTTATGTTTTTAATATAGGTATTAGTACTTTGTGGAGGGCCAAAGTTCACGTAAAATAGCAGATTTTCAGAGGTCTTTACTGGATTAGTTTTACACAAATTTATGACTCTTGTACTACTCCCGTACTCGTGGGTGCGTGTACAAATATTAGTATTAGTAAATTCACATACACAAGACATCCAGACCCGGAATACGTATCTGTAGGCCATACAAATATTTGTTCTGTGCGAGAATCGAACCCTTGACCCGCAGCGCAGCAGTCAATCGCTCAACCACTGCACCAACCGTGCGTATATAATATAGAAGCCTAGATAATATCCAGTATCCACAAGATATCTGTGTATCCAAAATGTCTGAAGAAAGATGTGTAATAACATCATAATTACGTAAGAGCGGTTGTATGGAAATGTAACTAGGGTTAGCCGCTCTTAACCAATCTCAGAACCAAACGCGGTAAACGTGTCGAAAACAAATGCTTGCTAGGCATACGCATCTCTCTATCATCGTCACTTCTACACGTGTTACTGTGAAGTCATACTTCGTATTGTCCATTTTATTGATTGCTGTTCGTTACACATGTTGTGGTAAAGTCCAGTATTAATAAGTCATTTACCCTTAATTTACGCAGGTTCTTTTTTGTTGTCTTTGCTCAGTTTAATTTCGTAATACACGGGTATGTGCCGCTGGCAGTTGCTCTTAGATCGTGTGAGGAATTTTTTTTCGACCATTTAATGGCAGTGGTGACCAAGTGATAACGGCCCCGACCTACAAGTAGTAGTTCGCAGGTTTTTTTTATGGTAGGTAAAATCATCCAATGACAAATCCCGCCCTTGTAGTTCGCGGGTTCAAACCCAGCTAGACGCATTACTCTCAAAACGGTGAAGGAAAACATCGTGAGGAAACCGGCATGTCCTAGAACCAAAAATTCGAAGACCAATCCGCACTGGGCCCGAATGGTGGATTTTGTCCCATTCCCTCTCCTAGCGAGGAGGCCTGAGTACCAGCAGTGGGAACATTATAAGGCTGATGCAATGCAATGCATCTATTGTGTTAGTGGTTATATGAACACAACATATACAATAGGATTCAATTATTTTCATGCAGGTTTTCATTCTTTTGGATATCCTTATTTTAATTTATTTGAGGTAGGTGCCTTCTTTAACGTAATTATATTTCTATTAGAAGTTACGTCAGCAAAAATCTAATTTCCCCTAATCTCTATTTTTTTGTCTACATTTCTGTCTTTTACTGCTACTCTTACAATTTACATACTGGTACAAAAAGCTCTGTCAACTGCAGTGTGCAGTGCTGCAAATTTTTTTACGTCGTAGAATCCTGCTTTGACTTGTCTACCGCCAAAAAATCTGCCATTTAAATCGACAACTGCTCTGATAGCACTTTCGATCCACAGCTTCAGATGAAGTCATCATATTCAACAATAATTCTGACGACTTCATCTGAAGCTGCGTTGGCCATTTCAAAGATCATTCTCCTTTTTCATTTACATTACAAGCCCGAACCATTTGTATATTTATTAATTTATTTAATTATATATGTACACAAAAGTAGTCATAGTCATAGTAGTCATAGTAATTTATTGGTAAGGGATTCTTACAAGTCATATTTATATAATGTTGCATTATTGCATTGCATTGCATCAGCCTTATAATGTTCCCACTGTTGGGACTCAGGCCTCCTCTCTAGGAGAGGGAATGGACCGTAATCCACCACGTGGGCCCAGTTTCGGATGTCACATGTCTTCGAATTTTTGGTTTTAAGAAATACCGGTTTCCTCACGATGTTTTCCTTCACCGTTTTTGAGAGCAGCGGTGATGAAATAAATTACACAAAGTAATGCTCCTGGCTGGGTTTGAACCCGCGACCTACAACTTGTAAGTCGGGGCCGTTACCATTCGGCCACCACCATGTTGCATTATAGTCAACAATTAATTACGAATAAGTAAATTACATTACAATGTCAAATACCTACTAATAATAAAAATTTAAAAAAAAATGTCAAACATAAAAGAAAATAAAAAAAATATCAATCAATCGAAGACAAAATACAAATTAAAATTATTAACAAAGTCACAATACTTTCCAGTCCAATTAATATGTACGTCAAAGTTAAATTAAATTAAATCTTAAATTCGTCAAAGGAATAAAAAGCTTGCTCGATAAGACATTTTTTTAAACGAGGTTTGAAGCTGCCTATAGTCGGGGTACCAGCAATAGCTGCAGGCAGGTGATTGTACACTGTCGGGCCCATAACAGAGAGCAGTGTTGGCCGAGTGGTAACGGCCCCGACTTACGATTAGTAGGTCGCGGGTTCAAGCCCAGCCAGGCGCATTACTTTGTGTAATTTATTTCATTACCACTGCTCTCAAAACGGTGAAGGAAAACATCGTGAGGAAACCGGCATGTCCTAGAACCAAAAATTCGAAGACATGTGACATCCAGGACCAACCCGCACTGGGCCCGCGTGGTGGATTACGGCCCATTCCCTCTCTTAGAGAGGAGGCCTGTGTCCCAGCAGTGGGAACATTAAAAGGCTGATGATGATGATTATGATGGGCCCATAACATGAGTCGTCTTGGAGGATTTAGGAAGCGTTCTCGAGACCGTCGATAACTGACTCCTGTACAGAGGCGGACTAATGTCTTTAGGCATATTTGTAAGGGATATTATACTCGTAAGTTCTCTCACTCTAGGTGCAAGCTACAGAGAGATTCAGATTCAGGTCAGAATAAAAAACTGCTCCCTGTCTGGATATAGTAAGAAGGGTTGTTAGACTTTTCTTGACTAAAACGGTAACTTTTACGACAGAAGCCCTGATGGACCCCGAAACCAATCGCCATTTCGAATACTCTGTGTTCATTTAGGCATAAGCCTAAATATACACCGTTAAATTTTGGTCGTTTTAATCCCGCGTAGAGTCAATTCGGTACATGAAACTCTATCGATTTGTAAAGATAAAAATGAAAAATAAAATACTTTTTTTTTCAAACTCGAATTAATTCACGCATGTACGAAATTAATTTCTTTAAGTAAATACCAGGTGAACGAGACCAATGAACTGTAGGTAGTTAGTACGCAATGACTACAGCTACCTACAAGGTCATTGAATCGTTTACTTTAATTCGAGTTTTAGAAAAAAAGTACTTTATTTTTATATCAGGTTATCAGGTTTTTCACTACTCTGCTCGATAATCTTGGCTTTTAATAAACTAGTGCGCCTCACCATCAACGATTTCAACACTGCTTACCATCAGGCGGGATCACAGTCATGCACTAGTTTTTATCAAATAAAGAAAACAAAATCATGTGACATCATGCATGGCGATAAGACCGCCATTGTACCCATAGATTTAAGTTCCTGTGAATTGTTACTACATATTTTGGTGTACAATAAAGTTTATTCTATTCTATTCTATCATGATGACTTCTATTACTGTTATGTTGGTATCAAGTACCAACGTATAGAAGCCAAGTGAGAACGATAACAGGCAATTATAATCACGAGAAATATATCAAATGTTGCTAATTTGTTGTCGTAATGATTACTTTGTACGTAAACTAAATATGATTATCTCCAGTTAGAGGTCAGCCGTGATTATCAGAGATGTTGGCTGAGGTGTCAATTTCTGGATTTTAATTAGAAATTATGTATTCACTGATAATATGGCAGGTGTGATGCAATTTTCAAACTTGACTACAATCCCACCTGATGGAAAGCGACGATTGTGGTCGCTAATGGAGCATTGCTACCTTGAAGTAACATGTTCACTCTTGATTTAAAGAAATGGGGTTCAAAGTGAGGGTTGAAGCTACTAGGAAACGCAAACTTCGGCAGGGAATTCCACTCCTTAGCTGTACGCACAATTAATGTGTTCCCAAAATGTTTTGTGTGTGTAAATGGTGGTGAATATCATATTTAGGTATACATAAGAAAAATTTTCTTTTCTTCAGTTTCTTCTTCTCAGTTTTAGCAAAAATTAGGGACTTGGATCCCTAAGAGCGCGTTCACATTAGGTCGGACCGACAGTTTTACCATTGACCGACTGTCGGGTGTTCACATTAGAGGCTGCCGATCCTACTTAATTGTGAACATCGTTACGATATCAGCGGCAGCGATCTCTCTCGTCGGGCCTTGGTTCAGGCCATGGTCCGGAGTGAGGAGGGATGGCAGGCGGTCGCCTCCTTCTGCAAAAGCAGTAATGCTAGCAAAGGAGGAGGCCAACCGCATCAGGCAAAGGCAACGGGGCACTCGCCCCAGCCGCCACCGTGATTCCGATCCCGATTTCCGGCCACCGTAGGCACGGGCTTGCGGACGGCGTGAAATAGGTAGTACGCTGTCCGATCGTCCGGTAATCGACCGGACCGAGCCCAAGTCGTCGACGGCGCGTACTGTTCCCGCGCGCCTCAAGGAGCTGTCAGCAAACGGTAGAGGCCCAGCCTGCTAGGTGCAGGCAGGCAGGGTCATGCCTGCTTGGGTCATGGGTCAGTTTCTGAAAGGAACGGTATGATAGGCAACGAAGGAACGGGGTAGGTTTTTAGTCAGTAAGAGTCTGACATTATTTCCCGCTCCGCCCAAGGACGGGATGTGTCATTGGATGATTTTATCAGTATAAGACAGGGATGGTGGTATACGGCCTGAATATCTCCGTCTCTTTCTTACACAAGAATTATTATGATAACGATAGGCCATTTGGTCTAGTATTATAGTAGTTATAGTCAGTGGCTCCGACTGGCTGTGCCGGAAGTCGTGGGTTCGATTTTCATCTAGAAAAAATGTTTGTGTGATGAGCAGTATCATTTGTTCAAAACATCATACTGTGTTCCAAAACACAGATTGTCGATTGTTAATTGACGTGGCTTCGGAGGCTGCCCAGCTTAAATGAGACTGGACTGGATATTTATTTTTTTTTTTTTTTTTTTTTTTTTATGGTAGGTAAAATCATCCAATGACAGATCCCGCCCTTGGGCGGAGCGGGAAATAGTGTCAGACTCGTACTGACTAAAAACCTACCCCGTTCCTTCGTTGCCTATAGTGCCGGGGCTGAGCCTTCCTCTCAGAAAACGGCCCTTGGCCGACCCTGCCTGCCTGCAGTTAGCAGGCTGCGCCTCTTCGGTTTGCTGACAGCTCCTTGAGGCGCGCGGGAACAGAACGCGCCGTCGACGACTTGGGCTCGGTCCGGCCGGTTACCGGACGATCGGACAGCGTGCTACCCATTGCACGCCGTCCGCAAGCCCGCGCCTACGGTGGCCGGAAATCGGGATCGGAATCCCGGCGGCGGCTGGGGCGAGCGCCCCGTTGCCTCTGTCTGATGCGGTCGGCCTCCTCCTTTGCTAGCATTACTGCTTCACAGAAGGAGGCGACCGCCTGCCATCCCTCCTCACTACGGACCATGGCCTGAACCAAGGCCCGGCGAGAGAGATCGCTGCCGCCGATCGCCCCCACGAGGACACGGCGATGCTCCGCCCAGGCGGGGCACACCTCTACAGTGTGCTCCACCGTGTATGGACTGGATATGACTGCCGCATACCGATCCAGGGTGATATGATGGTAGACTAGACCACGTAGGATGGGGAGGCAGCAAAAATCTACACATACTAAGTACTTTTTAAATATCCAAGCACCTCCGAAAAGTGTATGTTAAATAAAAATAAGAAAGTAAAATTTAAAGTGTTGCATATTTATTTCAATTGTAGACGTGGTTTTTACACTTAATAAGTTATTACAATATACAATATGATTCATAATTTATAACAATTTATCTTATTCTATATTGAACCATCTTAAATACAATAGTATTTATCAGTCGTTGTACGAATTTCTCGCCAAAATTATCTTAAGAATTCACTTTAAATTATCTTGTAAAAATACTCGAACTTCAAATCTTATAGTTCTTTGACTGACTCATTCTCAGCCTTGCTCCAATCAGCATCAGAGCGGAGGATATTGGTGTACTTGGTAACAGGCTGGTATGCCTTCAGTTTGGCTTCCTTCTTCAGCTCCGAGGTCTTAGGGTCGCTGAACTCTCCGTCCAATGAGAAAGACGCTCCGTACAGCTCCGGGATGTCGACCAGACCGTAAGGAGTCAAGTAGTCGTCACGAATCTGGGATGAGCTCTGTCCACAGATACCTCTGGTGGTGCTGCGGTATTCAGCGGTGAAGATGACCAGCCTCTGGCCGTCATACAAGATGCGAAGGTCTTCGTTGTTGATAAGGAAGACTTGAACGCCTTCAGCTAAATTGTAGTACTCCAAAATATTGGCATCCGAAATATTGTCCCAGTAAATAGTATGTTCACCCTCGGAGACCTTCTCGGCGTTACTCTTAACATCAACTGCTGTTGGCTTGATGAAGACTTCAACGTATTTACCAGCATCGTTCCTGAAAAGATAAAAAACAACTTAATTAGATATGTCGACTTTATAATCATCCCAATCTCCATACCCTATTCAAACTTCCATGCTATCCATACTACCTAATATGGTAAATATGATAGTGACAATGTCTATCTGTCTGTTACCTGATGTTGATAAAACTTTACATAGGTAGTTTACTGTAATTGCATACTCTTTAGGTTTAGATGAGTGGTACAACAAAAATGAGGAAGAGTCTTGGCTAGTTTGGATTTCTCGTGCCTAGCTTCCATTTTGATCATCAGATCAGTTCGATGGTGCCTTATAGTCAGCTAGACACGGTTACAGAATACATTGTTTTATTTCGGACCTATTCATCATCACTTTGTTGGTACCATTTTCATCAGAAACATTCATTTCGACTTGTTGATTTCAGTGTTGTTAGTATCTAAATCGAAATATTTGTATTTGTGAAACTTCGTTGAGAATAATATGTGGTCTTTTTCCTTCAGTTCCAGTTTATGATGAAAATACCAATATCAATATAATGTTTCAGGACTTTTCTGCATTATTTTCTTATATCGGAACATGATTGTGATAAAAACTGTACCTGTCCTTTTTCAGTGTTCTAAATAAGTAAAAAACCTTTTAAAAAACCACAGAATTGAGAACCTTTTCTTTTTTTGAAAACGAAAAAAAAAACTTACTTATAAGAGATGTAGACCTCTTCTTCGTTTTCGCTGGGTCTCCTCGCGAGAATGGCCAGGTCGGTCCACTTGAAGTCGTTAGATTCATCCACCATCACGACGTGCCAGGAACCGGAGAGGCTGTAGTTGTAGCTACGGCCGCTGAATGTCCAAATCTTACTGCCGTCTACAGCGCAGTAAGCTGTTTGAGACAGAAAGTAACAAATAATATAAAAAATGATGGCACAAAAATAAATAAAGACAAATTAAACGTAAAAATACAAAGCCTAGAGCACAGGCGTAGGGTAGTCAGCCTTTTGCTATTTTATAGGATGCATTGTGAAAAGTGTGGGCGGGAATTATATGAATTGATTCCGCCATCACTTTTCTACCACCAGACAACTCGACATCCGACGATGTACGGCGAGTTACATTTATTAACACCTCAACGGTCCGGAATTTGCCTGCTGCGGTCTTCCCGTCCGATTATATTTTAGCTGCCTTCAAGGCACAATAAACATTAGCAATAAGCTCTTAATTAACTAGTAGGGTAGGCGCTTTACCATCAACGATTGCATCACAGCTAACCATCCGGTGGTATCGTAGTCCAACACTAGTTAATATAATTAAAAAATGTATATACTCACGTAGGTATTGGTCACCGGTGAAAAAGTTGTAGTATCGTTCCCAGCTATAGATAGGCGCATAGCTAACCACTACATAGGGGTAGAGCGCAAATGCTTCTGCGCTGTTCGTACGATAAACTCCATATTTTGTGTTTAATTTGTAGTGGATTTTATTGTCGTAATAGAATGCTTGTGCTACAATTTCTACCGTTTCATCTTTATCTTTATTTATCGGTGAAGAGATCTTGTCTTTTTCCCAGGCAACTAAATAATTAACAAGCCCATCCATAGTGTTGGTCTCGTTCAAGTTGGCAGAGTCGAGGTCTTTAACTGTAACGGTAGCCTTGAAAAAGTCAGGGGCGTGCGCCTTGATTATCATGTTGTAGCAGTCCTTCTGGTAGAAATTGTCCTTGCTAGTTTCTTGTAAGCACTTTTTCCCCAATGGGTCATTTTTCAACTGTTTAGTGTATTCCTCGCTGCGCTCTCCAAAACCTTTGATCTGGATGCTTTCAATGTTCCCTAATCTAAAATCAGCTTCGTATAGAACCTTGATTTGGTTCTTAAGAGCCTCTTCAAAATTCAATGGAGCAATTTTAGGCTTGGTTATTTTAAAAACGGCGTTAATTTGTCCACCTCCTTTGGTAAATACGGCAGCTTGAACCTTGTTATCTACTACACTGTTGGCCAAAGCAGCGGTAAGCACATACTCTTTCTTCAGCTCTCCGTCGAATACGACGCTAAAATCAACTACGCGAACTTTAGCGGACTCGATACCTGCTGCAGCACGTTTGACCAACTCTTTGCGCCGACCTTCACTGTTGACTGTGACGTCATTGATAACGGCAGCTGGACCCAATTCACCGGCCTCCTTTTGATTGTACAATGTATCTGTAAAAAATTTAAAAATAGATTATTATAGATCAAATTAAGATTTGGTCGGTAAGAATGTTATTTATTTGTTTTTGAAAGGGATTTTAGAGACTTTTTTTAAAACAATTTTATAATTTCAATCTCATTAGATTAAAATTATAAAATTATTTTACTACTTATAATAATAATATTGAAGAAAAAATTAAAAATAATTATGGCCTTAACACTTACCAAAAAATAGTGAGGTGATAATTTTTTTATTTTTGGTGTCCTTGGCTACATATTTTAAGTCAAGTTCGGTGTAAGCAAAGTCGTTCTGGTTCAAAAATAAATTGTGAATGTTCGTCAAAATATCAGCATCAAAAGTTTTCTTGAAATCAGAAGAGTATGACTGTCCCTTTAGATACAAGCCAACACCGACAAGTTCACCTAAATTAATGTCAAAGTATATAACTGGGTCAGAGATTTTTATATATTCGGTGGCGGGTTCTTCAACAATGGTCAGCAAAGAGTGCATGTTCTGCACAGAACTGTAGGGCAACACGCTCAAGTGAAGAAGGTTAGCATCCTGTTCAGGAAGCTCTAAAGTGACTTCAATATTTTCAACACTTTTGCCAGACAATGTCGTGATAAACTTGGCAGGGATGTTAATTTGGAATTTGGTTATAATACCAGTGGTAGCGTAGTTTTCAGAAAAAGTATCCAAGAAACTGACACTGCCATCCATGTTTCTCCCGTAAGTGAAATTAATCTCTGCAGTCAATGATCCAGCCCTATCGGTTTGGGGGATAGTTTTTCCTCCAGCAATGAAAATAATAGGCTCGGTATATACAAACACGAAAGGCATACCCGTAGCCAGAGGGAAAGTAACTATCACTGTGTTGTCAACCAAGATCTTGGTGTGCTGGCTCTCAACACCAGAGAATAAATTATGAACGCTTTTAATAGATTCCAAAGTGAACCATTCAAGTTCTCTTTCATTGAATGTAATCAATCTCTGCTGGTTCAGACTGTCAATGAAGAAGGCGCCTTCAACAGGAATGCGGGGTTCGCGTTTGATGTTCAGTTCCTCGACAATTTTCTTGGCTGAGAATTTGAAGTCAGGTTCAGATTTGTCAAAGGCTACGTAGGCAGCCTGCGTGGCGTATTCAAATAGGCTCTTGACGTCGGAGACGGATAGTGTGAACTGAAAAATAAATCATGCAGTTCAAACCAGAATGATACTCATCATTTCAGCAGAAGCCAAAAGTTCTGATCTAGGAAGCATGGTTGAAAAAGGTAAGCTGTGTTTATTTAGTTTGTTTTAGGTATATTTTTCTGCATGTGAAATTTAACTTGAAGTGAATACAAGCCATAAACGTAAAATTTGAAAAACCTAGTTTATGACTAAATTGTTTTTTTTTTTGTGTAAATTATATATATTTATTTATAATGAGATGTACACTTTGTTGTTGGCATGTATAAGAAATATAACAAAGAAAACTTATGTCTAAAATACAAACAATTGGCGGCCTTATCGCATTCCGTGATCTCTTCCAGGCAACCATGAATGGACTCAGAACTGACAGACTGGATTCTCAGAACATAATATGGGGCTGTCATAATACGCACCAAATATATATATATATTTTTTTAACAAAGTTTTTATTTATTGTATAAATTTATACTTAAGTAAACTAAACTACAAATACTTTTATACTAAACTATATTTTATTGTATTAGATTTTATGAATTTGAAGGTCAAAAATGAATGAAATACAAACTGCTAAAATACAATTAATCATATTTATGGAGCATGAAATCTCCAATATCCCCTTTTTTTTATTTAGACTTTAGACTGCTGTTATCTTTATATTTTTATTTAGCCTATAATTTTCCACTGCTGGACAAAGGTCTCCCCCAACTTCTTCCAGGTATTCTTTTTTCGGGCCACCTCGAAGCGGCCCTTGCGGCAGGTGTCTAGGTCATCTCACCACCTCTTCCCAGGTCGATCTCTGCGGCGCCGTCCATTCTCAAGTACCCACTATATGTAGACTATTGCCCAAGGGACAGTGGACAGCCTTATGTGACCCACTTAATCCCATTGTTGACACCCAAGGGCTGGCTAATACCCTAGACAGAGGATCCACTTTCTTGGGCAAGTTCACCAGTGACATGGAGGAGTTTTTTCGACCCCGAATTTTAGATTGCTCTTAGTTAGTCTTGCCTTGCTTTCAGTTAGTTTTAATTAGTTAAGGTTTTGTTTTTCGTGCAAGTGTGATTATAGTTGGTTAAGTGTTTTTTTTTTTTTAATAATTATTTGTATTTTGGAATAGTGTGATAATTCATAATTACCGAATCCTCCTCGGTAAGTCCAGTGCCTCTTGAGCTCCAAGCTTGCCTCAGGTATTTGGGAATGAAACTGTCTTCACTGCCGATATACGATGATTCTGAGAAACTGGCGAAATCATCGCTGCTTGTGTACTCGTCGATAATGATATCGGCTGAGTTGCGAAGTCTGCTTGCTTCTTTGTTGACGAAGTTCGAAACAGACCGGGCAGTCTTAGCGCTAAAATAAACAAATTGTTAACATTTTTATTACAGTTCCTGATTAGAAAAAAAGCTATGTAAAACAAATGTAAAATCGTTAAATTTCAAAGATTGAAGAATGAACATTATTCAGCATGTAAATTACTTACAGCTCTGCGAAACGTGGATCCTTCAGGGTAGTGGCGTAACCGATGCTGGTTGCCAGTGCTCCCCGTACTTCGGTGCTGGGGTCATCATTCGTCATGTGTGCCATTATTTGCATCATCTCGGCAGTAGGGAAAGCCAAGAAAATGTTAAGGGCTGCGGCTACCCTAACTTCGTAAGGCTCAGCGGTGTTCTTTAAGATGCTGAACAGTACAGCACGAACTTCTTCGTTCTTCAAGTTAGCCAAAGGTTTGAGACTATTAACCATTTGAGTGCGGAGGTACTTGCTCACTACGATGCGACCCTCTAAGTAAGGAGCAAAGACTTTCAGGATTTCGGGACGAACTAAATTGCCGAGGACTCGCACATAAATCTGGGCCTTGTTGCTGTCGCCTTGTTCAACGGCTGTCTTTAGTTCCAGGGAGAGATTCGGAATCACTTTTTCAAACACGAACGAATCCAGTTTGCTGGTGCGGATGAATTTAGTGGCAGCTAATAAGGCGGAAGTGTTGAGGAACTTCTGTTCAGCAACTATAGGGTTAAAAGCTAGTTCAAAAAATTCATACGCAACTTTCTCAGTATGGAAACTAACACTACCAGCCAAAGTGGAGATAACTTCAGCGGCTTCTTCTCCTTGAATTTTCTTAGTCAAAATCCATGCCTTGATTTCTTCAAAGGTGGCAATGGTACCTGCTTGTGCAACTGCATCACGATAGATTATCCACATCTTATTCTTAGAAGCATTCTTTGAAGTCTTAGCGACCTCGATGCTGCTAGTCATTTGAGTTAGTTGATCAGCATCCATGAGCATGATAAAATGAGTAAGGAGGTTGAATTTCGAAAGGAAATCAGCTTTCGGAAGGTTGCTAGGGTCCTGCAGTAAAGGAGTCATTTCTTGGAGCAGTTTCTGGGCGTTGACAACGTTTTCTGCTTTCACTTTGAAGAATTCCTCATCGAAATCCGTGAGCAAAAGACCGGTGGTACGAACAGATTCAGATTTTGTTGTATTCCATTCAGTTTTGCCTATCGGTTTGACTTCAGTCAGGGTGAACCCGACGTAACTATAGACTTCAGATTTTTGTTTTCCAAACAGAAAAGGATTTACAAAGACAGAGCTCAAAACATCTGATTTGTAGATTGTTCCCTGCTTACCAGCAAGAATACGTGATTCAGAAGTATGCTTAATGAACTGTCGCTCATTATTTCCATAAGCGATACCATTCCACACGGCTCCCTCTGGTACTCCGTAGGCGAAACTGGCACGTTTTTTGCATGAACCGTAATTTTTGCTTTTAGTGATTTCGATGGGGTCCTCAGCAAACGCTGCTAATTCACGACGCACTTCCGCGGAAACCGGTGAAATGGAATATAAAGTTTCACAGTCACCAGTCACGTCAGCTTCTGTCTTCTTGAAGAGGCCTTGGAAGGATTCTTTGTCGAAGCTGTTTGGGAAGTTGTGGACGTGGCCATAAGTAGATAGATCTACCTGGAGAGCACTTACCAGACCCTTTAGTAATTTCTCGTTAGAGCTGGAAACGGAATTTTGTACTGTCACTTTAAGAATACGCCCTCCGTCGACATAGATCTCGAAAACTTCGTCAAGTTTCTGAACTGGTTGGTATTTCAAGTCAGAAGGAGCATTATTGATGTCCATTTGACCTTTGATTTGAGCGTACAAGGGGTTTTCAAGTTTAGCAAGAAGTCTTCCTGGTGCCTGGACGCGAACGACAAATTGAGTCTTAAAGGCGTTGCCATTGCTGTTGCTGTTTTGAAATTTGGTCCATGTATAAGATTCTACGTCATAGACGTATTCTTTTCCTACTTGCCACGGCCATTTCGAGTTTTCGACGAGCGGAGTCGACGCGACGGCGGCTAAAAGAAATATTAAACAAAATTAAAGACTTAGAATTAACGTCATAGTTATTGTTTGACATATCTGTGGTCATAGTAGTCAAATAGAAATGAAAACATATGCAGAATGCACACAAGGGTGTCTGCTTTAACACGTTAACACCATCAACAAAAGGAAGTGAATCAAAACCTACCAACTGGAGAAAATTCAGAAACTAATAGACTATTATTATATAATTATATATAGGTATTACTATATAGGGGCGTATCTATCGCCGTATCTACCGAATCAATGATACGGGGCCCCCGCGCTACAAGGGCCCCGACATCCATATCCGTCTCGTAAGCAAACCAAGCATTTGTAAAAAAGCACTATATTTTTTTTGGCGTAGCTAGACCCACGTTTAGTTCTAGACGGCGTTGTGAAGTTATGGAAAAAAATAAATAAAAAATAAGCTTCGTATGAGAGTCAGACTATCTGTAATGACTGTCAAAGTTTTATAAATGATAGCCGGGACCTTTGAACCTCTTGAAAACCACAAATATAAAACAAAAAAAAAATCTATGAAAAAATATTTTATTAAAATTGATCCTTTTGACCAAACGCTCGGTAAAAATCAAAACACTACACACCGTTAAATTTTGATCGTTTTAATCCCGTGGAGGGTCGGTCCGGTACAACGCTATCGATTTGTAAAGATAAAATAAAAAAAATAAGTAAACGAGTTAATGACCTTGTACGTAGTTGTCGGTTGTTGCATACTAACTACCTGCAGGTTATTGAACTCGCCCAGCTGACATTTAATTGCCCTTTTGAATACCGTAATTAGAGACACAATAGAAAGACAATATGTGTGCGGACACCGGTGTCCTCTTGGTTCTTGACAGTTAAAGAAATTAATTTCTTATATGCGTTAATTAATTCGAATATAAAAAGTACTGTGTATGTTATATATAAATTAGTTGGCTCGATAAAATATAATCATGATTCTAATCCTAACACGATTTCAAACGTATACACGAGATTACAGTTAAGTGACTTTTTTATTTTTATTATGGATGATGATGATGAACGGGAAGAGTTGAAGGGGAATCGTTTGTCTTGGTATGGTCATGTAAGGAGGAGGGATGAAACACATGTTACTACTCGTAAAAGGGTTAAATGTGGATTGATGGAGAGGTAGAGGGAGGCCAAAGAAAAGATGGATGGATTGTGTGAAGAGTGATATGAAAGAAAAGGAAGTTAGTGATAGCATGACGGGTGACAGGGCAGAATGGCAGAAGAAAACGTGTTGCGCCAACCCCTAATAACATGGGAAAAAGGCAGGAAGATAATGATGATGCCTAGAAGCAACTTATTCACTCTTGACTTAAAGGTCCCTAGGTTATAGCTATAAGGAAACACAGACTTACCGACAAACGCCGTCAATAGCAACAGTTTCATAGTCCTAGGTGATTCCGTTGGTGTTCAGTGTGGCTTAGTCGAGCACACTCTGATATCCAACCGTGTTAATCAGCATTTTATATACTATATTGCCCGGATCCCTGTACCTACTAGGTTTAAAAGCGTATGGCCTGACCCCTCACCTCACAAATTCTGATAACGTGAGAAGGAATTAGAAAACATTTTCGAACAGGGTCAGTGTTTGTTTTTTACTTTTTAGAGTTCCGTAGGACCGCAAAAGGAAAAAAATGGAACGCTTATAAGATCACTTTGTTCTCCGTCTGTCTGTCAATATTCTTTATCTTGGGAACGCATGGAGGTACCAATACCAAGTCGAAATTAAAACTATATACTCAGGTCTGCGGTTCCGTGGAAATGTGATAAAATCATACTTTTGAATTAGCGAAAAAAGATACGGCATAATTATAAGATATGTCGAAAATATTTTTTATATTTTTTTTATATTTCGTCACTAGAATCTTGAAAAGCATAAAGCAAGGTCTTATAGCACAGGTATATGAATTAATCTGAAAACAGTAATTATTACATTAAAATACTTTTTTTTTTGTGATTTGGAAAATCTTCGAAACTCCATTGGGGAATTAAACGATTTACATATACTCCATCTGTTTAGGTAATAAACTAAAGGTAAACAATCTTCACATGCCTTTTTACAATTAGCATTTGAATACGCTTGATCGACACTTTGCGTGACCCGAGGGCTGGCTCATTCTTTGCCCAAAGAATCAGCATTGCCATTCAACGTGGCAATGCTGCCAGTCTTTTGGGTACGTTTCCGGATGACAGCGATGTGGAGGAATACTTCGACGCCTGAGTGTATTTGGTGTTTTGTATTATATTAGTACATAGTTAGGTCTAGTATATATTCTTAGTTTAGTCTTTACACTTTGTTACTTAGGTCCCGTATAAACTGCAACCACCACTAGCCTCTGCCAGCGGCTTCGCCTGCGTGAATGTCGGTTTACCCCAACGACCTTACAGCCACGTTTACCCCCTTAGGGGTTTTTTTTTGTATGGTAGGTAAAATCATCCAGTGACAAATCCGGCCTTGGTTGGAGCGGGAAATAGTGTCCGACTCTTACTGACTAAAAACCTACCCTATTCCTTCCCTGCCTTGGTTCCAGGGCCCTGGTATGCATTTTCATACCTCCCCAAAGCCCCAGATTAGACTTCAACCCTACTGGGACCCTACAGTTTGCTGACCACTCCTTGAGGCGGGAACAGTGCGCGCCGTAAACGACTTGGGCTCGGTGCGATCTGTTACCGGACAAACGAACAGCGAGCTACCCATTGCCCGCCGTCCGCAAGCCCACACCTACGGTGGCCGGAAATTGGGATCGGAATTACGGCGGCGGCTGCGGCGTGAGCACCGTTGCCTGATGCCTCTTTTGCTGTCGGCCTCCTCCTTTGCTAGCATTACTGCTTCGCAGAAGGAGACGACCGCCTGCCACTCCTCCTCGCTCCCGACCATGGCTTGTACCAAGGCCCGGCGCGAGAGATTGCCACCGCACCTCTTAGGGGTTTAAGTTTCGTAAAATCCGTTCTTAGCGAACGTCTACACCCTATAAAAAACCTACCTGCCAAATTTTAAGTTTGTAGTTGTTATAGTTTCTGAGATTTCGTGATTAATCAGTGATTGGTATTTCGCTTTTATATTTAAAGATAAATAAAAGGTTAAGTTTCAGATAATATTCAACAAGACGCGCATCACTGTCAAATTGTCCGACATCATTATCCTGCGTCAGGTGAAAGCGTTGTAAAACGTTGAGCGGCAAGTTGCGGGACACAGGGCAACGTTGCAGTGTTAGATTGAGCGTTGCGCGTCCTGTTGAGGGACGTTTTGTCGCCTAATGTATCTGAGACTATTTCACTATAAGGAACATCTTGAGGTACTTTCTGTTAATCTTACCTTTAAAGTTTGCTCATAGCATCATTATTTTTTCTCTAGGGAACGCATTACCGGCAAAAAAATAGACATGACATTTTTTATCTCTCTTACGTGACTATGATGTTAATACACATCTTTCTTCAAATATTTTGGATAGACAGATATCTTGTGGATATTATCTAGGCTTCTAAAGAAATCAAAACATAAATTTGTGTAAAATTAATCCAGTAAAGACCTCTGAGAATCTGCTATTTTACGTGAACTTTGGCCCTACATAATGTACTCGTATATTAAAAATATAAAAACGAGGTACTTCTATAGAAGCCTTGCATATTAATTAATCGAGATTCTAAATGATGACAATTTTTCTCAAAAACTTTTGAGGGTTTTAAAAAAACACTTATTTCCTAGAACAAAATTTTGTGAAATATTCGAGTAAATCACGGAAATATCGAATGCCAACAGAGTTTTTAGGGGTTATCTCATTTTTTTCGCGTTGCCTCTCTATCAAATATAATCATTATGATCGTCTTTATGACTTTCCAATGATCAACCACTGACACTCCATAGAAAGAAATGACAGAATGGTAATCTCGTACATAATGACAAATGAATGCCTCACGTATGCGGTAAGTAATCTGCTAAAATTTTGACAGATTTTTTGATCAGTGACCTACCATTAGGATGTCATTGCTTTTAATTCTCAATACACACAATACAAGGCAGCTCATACCATAATTCTATTATGAGGCAACTGACCGATCGGTCATTGTGGCGACGCTTGGGGGAGGCCTATGTCCAACAGTGGACGTCTTTCGGCTGAAGTGATGATGATGATGATGACCACCTATAGACCGGCAATTATGAGAACTTTTAGCACAATGACAATGGGGTCGTGTGACGAAATTTATAAAAATAGCAGACTTGGGCATATTACATACATTACAAATAATGTAAGGAAATAAAGTAAATAAAACAGCACACAACCACAACATAAACAACTTTTATGTAGGTATTTATTTATCTTAGGACCGAGGCCAACTCACAGAGGATTTTTACTGATTAAGGGTGAGGCTAAGCGAGTGTAATTCTGTGAATCATGAGTCCCAGAATTTCGGTCGCAGAAGTTCTGCTGCATTCGGTTTCATAGAAAAGTCCTATTTGATTCATACGGCGACGCAAAATGAGTTGTCTGCCGACTTACACGCATTATTCGGATCGAATTGAGTTTGCGGGGAGCAAAAGAGCAGCGGGCCGAGCAAAGCGTCAGTCAGGTACAGATTGCTTGAGAATCGACACGTTTTTTACTCACTAAATTCTGGACACAGAAAAAATTGAAATTGAACAACGGTCATGTCTAAGGAACCTATCGGAGATGGTGTTGGATAGCAATTGAATAAAATGCGCTCGTCTGGCATCTCAACAGAATTTCTGCCGAGCAAAATTTCTGCGACCGAAATTCTGCGAGTCACGACTCACAAAATTACGCTTTGGCCTCACTCTAAAACCTATTTTTTGTTTCAGGACCAGCCACTATGTCATGTTCAGAAATTCACAGTGGATATTTACCTTCTGATACCTACTTTACGGATTGTAATTGAGATTTAAAATTACTGTCGCATTGTCTATAGTTGTTTTATTGAATAGGGCCCAGGGCGTATCAGGTTTTCACGAAAATCTTTATGATTTATTTTTGTAATGGCACGTGAACACATTCGCAAGAAGCTGCTAGATTAATCATAGCGTTGATTTGGTGGATTCGTTTCTCAAAATAATTTTGTTTATTTGTATGTATTTATATAAGTATGTAATTAAACATTAGGTATTGTATTAGTTTTCTATTTGTTTTATTTGTTTACCATTAAGTTGCACCTACTATGTTATGTCTCTGCACCACCCTAAGGTCGACTGGTAGAAAATGCCTACGGCATTAAGTCCGCCTTTGTACACTAGTGCATAAAACTTTAACCTTTTGAATACCATAATTAGAGACACAATAGAAAGACAATAGGTGGCGGACACCGGTGTCCTCTTGGGGCTTCATAAATAAATAATAAATATAACAACCATGTTTATTGCTAATTAAACTATCTATAGGTAGCGTCGTAGCAGTAATTATATTTATCAAAATTTGTGTTAACAAACATTGCTGTTATGAGCTTATCTCTTTTGATTTTATTACATTATTTTTAATTCTGTGTAAGTACCTACTTCTAATGAAATGTACATCATTTATTTTAATTTTTATAAAAAAAAAGGTTTTTAGGAAAACATAAAAGCCCCTCAATTGTTCCACCCGTTTTATTAAATGGTTCACCATTGCAGAGGGTAACAACATTTAAATATTTGGGACATATTGTAACCGAAGATCTTAAAGATGACACTGACGTGGAAAGGGAGCGCAGGGCGTTGGCTGTAAGGGGAAACATGCTGGCTCGCAGATTTGCTGGTTGCACAGTATCCGTTAAAATAACTCTTTTCAAAGCTTTTTGTCTATTTTACAACGGCAGTCTGTGGGCTAATCTTACCCAAAAGGCAGGCAACGCACTGCGCATCCAATGTAACAACGCCTCAACAGCGCTCGCTGTTGAGGCTTCTGCGTTGGTGTAGTGCGTCAGGTATGTTTGCTGATGCCCACACTGACGATTATTTCGCGATCATGCGCAAGAAGTTGGCATCAACCTTGCGCAGATTGAAGGGGAGCAGCAAAGGCGTCCTGAAGGTATTTTCAGAAAGATTGGACGAGCCTACAATGGATAGGTTTATCAAGCTGCCTCATATAGTTTTTATATTTTGTCTTATAGATTTTTCTCTGCTATCAATCTGTATCGATTCATCAAAAACTAATATTCTTACTATCTATCATAGCATAGCATCAGCCTTATAATGTTCCCATTATTAGCACTCAGGCCTCTTCTCTAGGAGAGGGAATGGGCCGTAATCCAACACGCGGGCTCAGTGTGGGTTGGTAGATGTCAATTTTTGCTTCTAGGACATGCCGGTTTCCTCACGATGTTTTCCTTCACCGTTTTGAGAGTAGTGGTGATGAAATAAACTACACGAAGTTATGCGCCTGCTTATCAATCCATTTTTATTTTTACTATCTGACTTTATATAAAAATTATGTGATTTGCGTAAATACACTGGTGCGGCTTTCTATTAAAACTAAAACAAATAATCAAAAATGTATGAAAGTACTCCACATGCTAAATTCGAAGACATGTGTGTGACATTCACCAAATCGAACTGGACGCGCCTGGTGGATTAAGGCCTATTCCCTCTCTTAGAGAGGAGGCTGGAGAGAGGAGGTGTGTCCCAGCAGTGGGAAGAAAAAGGCTGATGATGATGATGACGATGACCCCACATGCATTCTCATACAGGCTATAGGGCAGATTTATACGACTACGCGTGGCTGAATTACTTTTCATGTCACCTCAACGCGCATTTTACACAGACTGCTGTCAAACTCCGTAAGCCAACATACACTTAAATAAGCTACGCATAAACGCAAAAGTCGTTCAATTGAGCCTCGTTCCGAATTGTGTCAAAAGTGATTGTAGCGCGAATCCAACCAATGCGAACGTCACAATTATTACTTAATAGCCCTTAGATTTTGCAGATTCGCGCTATAATCGCTTTTGACGCAATTCGGAACGTGGGGTTGATGTGCACCTAACAACAGAATATATCTTTAGTGTATGAAGGTGCCCCACTTCCCCTATCTAAACGGATATAGATTTAAATCAATCTGTTTGTTAGTATTCATTCATAGGGACGACTACACAATACGTCATCAAATAGTAACCCTCATTTTAAGATAGTTAAATGGATATTATGTATATTACATTATATACCTACTTTACTTTCCAAAATGTACCCTAGTAACTTTTTTTGTAAAAGCGAAAATTACAATTTGTAACATTTTCGTATTACAAAGTACTCTGTGAAAAACGTGCCAAAAATGCTGTGCCAATGCTGCTTAAACTCAGACGCGTCTTGTTCCCGCTAAAAGAAGCCATTTATTTTTGTAATGGTATGGCATAAAACTTACTGATAATGTAATGGTTGTTTTAAGCCTCGTATACCTTAGCTCAAAACGTGATGTTGCAACCTTTGAAACGTTTGGTGAAAAAGTGAATACTAATGACTTCTTTCGCTCTAGGGTAGAGTGAGAGTGCGTGTCAGACTTTTACCGACTAAAATCCACCGTGTCCTTCAGTTATCCCTTGCGTTCCAGAACCACGCTATCCATTTTTTAGATATTCCGTGGCCTTAGTGGGCATCGAACGGCCCTATAAGCCGCTACGGTTTTGCTGGCATCTTAGCGGGCATCGACCCTATTAGGCCGCTACGGTTTTGCTGGCAACTTAGCGGGTATCGGCCCTATTAGGCCGCTACGGTTTTGCTGGCATCTTAGCGGGCATCGATCCTATTAGTCCGCTACGGTTTTGCTGGCATCTTAGCGGGTATCGGCCCTATTAGGCAGCTACGGTTTTGCTGGCATCTTAGCGGGCATCGACCCTATTAGGCCGCTACGGTTTTGCTGGCATCTTAGCGGGCATCAGCCCTATTAGGCCGCTACGGTTTTGCTGGCATCTTAGCGGGCATCGACCCTATTAGGCCGCTACGGTTTTGCTGGCATCTTAGCGGGCATCGACCCTATTAGGCCGCTATGGTTTTGCTGGCATCTTAGCGGGCAACGACCCTATTAGGCCGCTACGGTTTTGCTGGCATCTTAGCGGGCATTGGCCCTATTAGGCTGCTATGGTTTTGCTGGCATCTTAGCGGGCATCGGCCCTATTAGGCCGCTACGGTTTTGCTGGTATCTTAGCGGGCATCGACCCTATTAGGTCGCTACGGTTTTGCTGGCATCTTAGCGGGCATCGACTCTATTAGGCTGCTACGGTTTTGCTGGCATCTTAGCGGGCATCGGCCCTATTAGGCCGCTACGGTTTTGCTGGCATCTTAGCGGGCATCGGCCCTATAAGGCCGCTACGGTTTTGCTGGTATCTTAGCGGGCATCGATCCTATTAGTCCGCTACGGTTTTGCTGGCATCTTAGCGGGCATCAGCCCTATTAGGCCGCTACGGTTTTGCTGGCATCTTAGCGGGCATCGACCCTATTAGGCCGCTACGGTTTTGCTGGCATCTTAGCGGGCATCGACCCTATTAGGCCGCTATGGTTTTGCTGGCATCTTAGCGGGCAACGACCCTATTAGGCCGCTACGGTTTTGCTGGCATCTTAGCGGGCATTGGCCCTATTAGGCTGCTATGGTTTTGCTGGCATCTTAGCGGGCATCGGCCCTATTAGGCCGCTACGGTTTTGCTGGCATCTTAGCGGGCATCGACCCTATTAGGCCGCTACGGTTTTGCTGGCATCTTAGCGGGCATCGACCCTATTAGGCCGCTATGGTTTTGCTGGCATCTTAGCGGGCAACGACCCTATTAGGCCGCTACGGTTTTGCTGGCATCTTAGCGGGCATTGGCCCTATTAGGCTGCTATGGTTTTGCTGGCATCTTAGCGGGCATCGGCCCTATTAGGCCGCTACGGTTTTGCTGGTATCTTAGCGGGCATCGACCCTATTAGGTCGCTACGGTTTTGCTGGCATCTTAGCGGGCATCGACTCTATTAGGCTGCTACGGTTTTGCTGGCATCTTAGCGGGCATCGGCCCTATTAGGCCGCTACGGTTTTGCTGGCATCTTAGCGGGCATCGGCCCTATAAGGCCGCTACGGTTTTGCTGGTATCTTAGCGGGCATTGGCCCTATTAGTCCGCTATGGTTTTGCTGGCATCTCTTAGATTCGTGCGTGAAATACTACGTTACGTCGGTGACTCGGGCTTGGTCTTTACACCACAATTGGAAGGCGAGGTGGAGTACCAATTGTTAAGTTGTGCCATACTTTTGTATTCGGCTTGAAAGATTTCTAGGTAGGCCATAGCATTTGGTTCACCCAGGGGCCTTTGCTGCGGCTCAACATAATTAGTTGGACTCATTACTTTAAAATTTTAAGCCTTTAGAGGTATGCGGAACTAAGTTTAAAGCCCCACTTATCTTCGTTGAAAAGGGAGGATCCTCCGACCGTATGGTCGTAATGTCTCTGATCTGGGCTACCGCTACTGCCTTTAGATTATTTCAAGTGGTTGTATATGTTCAAATCGGGTAGAAGATCTCTAATTGTGCGTTGTAGGACTTGGTAGGTTTTTGTTCCTATGTTATGCTATAGATGTCGCTACAACCCCACAGGCCGAACTCGGAACACTATTTTCGGAAAAGATATGGGCCTGCGATATCTGCTGATTTATCTCTCGTGCTCTGATCGAGTAAGGTGTCAAATAAAAGATTAATTGGTAATTAGCATTTTATAATTTATACGTGTTAAAGTTCCCTATACAATAATACTAAAATACACATAAGGAGCGGCGAACGCTCGACGGCAGCGCTGCAGCTGCGCTGCCGTCACGCGGCACTTTGGGGCTAATTTGGGCCCATAAAGGTCATAACGAATATTTATGTAATAATATAAACAGACTGCAATAATAATTTAAAACCTTAACTTCTAAATACTAGTTTAATTGTTTAAATGCCTAAAAGTCGTGATTCTTTAAATAATTTTACAATCCTTTAGTGATCTTATTATTGAACTTGCTCCATTCAGCATCAGAGCGGAGGATATTAGTGTACTTGGTGACAGGCTGGTATGCCTTCAGTTTGGCTTCCTTCTTCAGCTTTGCAGTCTTAGGATCGCTGAACCCTCCATCCAAAGAGAAGGACGCTCCGTACAGCTCCGGGAGGTCGACCAGACCGTAAGGAGTCATGTAGTCGTCACGAGTTTGGGTAGAACTCTGTCCACAGATACCCCTGGTGGTGGTGCGGTGGTCAGAGGTGAAGATGGCCAGCCTCAGTCCGTCGTATACGAGACGAAGAGCTGCGTTGTTGATGTTGAAGACCAGTACACCATCAGCAAGGTTGTAGTATTGCAGAAGGGGAGCATTCTCATCGTCATTCCAGTACATGGTAAGTTCACCTTCAGAAACTATCTTAGTGTTGCTCTTAACTTGAACTGCTGTGGAATTGATTTCTAGCTCAACGTACTTGCCAGCTTCGGTCCTGTAAAGTTAAAAATTATCTCATAAACAAAATTTGAACTATATTTGGGTGCCTACTTGACTATTTTTTTGTTTTTCAAAGTAACTTTATCCAAAACCGCAAATAGAAAGAATTTTTCGAAAGTTATAAAACTTCCAAATCTGGTAGTAGGGGAAACTGTAAAATAGTAATATAAGGATGCAATACTGAAATGTGACGTCACGTTCTTTAGGTTACGTGTGCTCAAAAGAGTTAGCAGATATTCTCACCGCGCCCCCACTCTTCCGCAAAACAATATTTTGAAAGCTATTTAATGCTTCATTTAGTAACTAATTTTAAGCAATATAATATATTTATTTTAAGCGTTATTTGTTGTTAAGTAGTATTTTTATAAAAAAAAAAAAAACATCTTAAAGTGTAATTTATTCTTACTTGTAGATATACACTTCCGTTTGTTGGTCACTGGGCCTCCTAGCGAGGATAACCAGGTCGATCCACTTGCCGAAGTCGTTGGACTCGTCCACCATCACAGCGTGCCAGGAACTAGTAAGGCTGTAGTCATAGCTTCGGCCGCTGAACGTCTGGACTTTGCTGTTGTCCACGGCACAGTAGGCTATAAGCAAAGCAGATAAATATTGTAAATGGACAAAGGACGAAGGAGGATGTGTATAGAAAACAAAAGCGTATAAAGTTTTAGAAAAAAATACTAACGTAGGTATTGATACCCAGAGTAGTAATTGAAGGTACGTTCCCAGTCAGTAACGGGTGCATAGATAGCCGTGGTATAGGGGTAGTCACCCGAGATTTCCGCGTTGTTAAAACTAAATTCTCCGTATTTACTTGTAAACTTGTAGTTTTCATAATTATCATAATAGAATGACTGAACTTCAATTTCCAGTTTTCCATCATTGGTTTTAGTTGTTATGTCTTGTGTATATTCTCCAGAAGATATCTTCTTCAATTGTTCATATGTTTTCTGTGTTATGACCAAGAACTCCGGGTTCAGTTGTTTGTATGTGATAGAAAATTTCATGTAGTCAGGGGCATGTGCTTTGATAATCATCTTGTAGCAATCCCTCTGGTAGAAGTTGAACTTGTTGGTTTCTTGCAAGCACTGTTTTGCAAGAGGGTCGTTCGATAACATTTCAGTATATTCCTCGCTGCGTTCTCCAAAACCATGAATTTGAATGTTTTCGGAGTTTCCGAATTTCAAGTCGGCTTCGTAGATTACCTTGATCTTATTTTTCAAAGCTTTTTTGAAGTTGAGGGGGGCTATCTTAGGATTAACCACCTTGATGACTGCGTTAATCTGGTTCTTGGTATTTGAGAAAAATATTGCTTGGAGTTTGTTGTCTATAAAACTGTCAGCGAAAGCGGCGGTGAACACGTATTCTTCTTTATGTTTTCCGTTAAACACAGCACTGAAGTCAAACAACGTGACTTCAGCAGACTTGATGCCAGATGCGACGCGTTTGACAAACTCCTCTCGACGCACCTCGCTGTTCGCTGACACATCCTCGACGAGTGTTGCTGGCCCCAACTCACCACTCTGCTTCATATTGTATAATGTGTCTATAATAAAAACATACACTTTAATAATAGAGATGTTTACTATGAAAATATTAACGAGATCGCAAACAAATTTTAACTTACCGTAGAATAAACTGAATGTGATATCTTTATTTATTGTCTCCTGGGCAAGATATTCTAAGTTGAATTGAGTAAGAGCGACATCTTTTTGATATAATAAGGTGCTTATGTCAGTTAGGAAGCTAGAGTCGTAAATATCGTTCTTGTCTTTAAAGTCAGATGAGTAAGAGTATCCTTGCATATGGATAGCAACACCACCTAAGAGACCTATTTTGTAATCACCAGACACTACTTTGGCAGGTCGCTCAATGCTCTTAGTAAATGGGTTCTGAGAAACGCTCAATAGAGAATCAGTTTTTTGTAAAGTAGTGTAGGGCCACACGCTAAAATGAATGAGGGTGGCATCTTGTTCAGGAAGCACAAAATTCAGTTTGATCTGTTTTGGCTCAATCACTGTGTTCAAATTAGTAGGGAAGTAGAATTGGATTTTGTTGATGATTCCAACGGCAGCATACATATCGCCAAGTGTATCCAGGAAGCCGACACTGCCGTCCAAGTTCCTGGCATAGATGATGTCGAGGTGTTTATTTAAAGATCCGGTGAAATCATTGCTATTCGGATCTATTTTGATTTTGACTTGGCCATTAATTGAAAACATAAGTGGTTCACTATATTCAAAGAAGAAGGGAACACCAGCCGCCAGAGGGAATACAACGTATGCTTGTTTCTGGTACAACATCTTAGTATATTGGACATCAACTCCTTTGAATAATTGTTCCATATTTTGAACAGTGCTAGCGATGAACGCTTTAAGATCCGCCTCGTTGAAGGTGATTAGTTTTTGCTGGTTAAAGTTTTCTAGGAAGATAGAGCCTTCAAGGGGACCTCGAGGGTTACGTTTGATGTTTAGTGATTCAGCCACTTTCTTAGCGGAGAATTTTAAGTCAACCTTAGATTGATTAGGTTCATAGACCAATTGTGCGATGTATTCCAAGAGCTGTTGTACACCTGATACTGACAAAGTCATCTGTAAAATGTAAAAAAGAGTCAATAAGTTATGTGGTTTTAGTATTATCGATCCGCTACGACTTCTTAAGAGTGCAATTTATATATTATTTTTTTACATTGTATTGAAATCATTACAAAGGAAAACAAAGATAAAGACAGAATTTAATTATTTATATAATATATGAATAGAATTCAAATTTGTTACCTGGCTTTCTTCATTCCAGGCAGTGCCTCTAGCCCTGAAAGCTGACCTATGGTATAAAGGTACAATATCGTCTTCGCTGCCGACATACGACAGTTCCCTGAAGATTGTGATGTCATCGTCGCTTGTGTACTCGTCGATCAAGCTGTTGGTCGATAGGCGGTATCCAAATTTCTCTTTCGCAACAAAAGATTTGACAGCCTCCGCTGTCTTCGCCCTAGAAATGTAGAAAAAATCCTACTTAATATTTTTTTTAGTTCCACAACTATCACACAACGCCGTCTAGTCCCAAGCTAAGCAGAGCTTGTGTTATGGGTATTAGACAACTGATAAACATACTTATATATTTCTAAATATCCACATATTTTAGATAAATTACACCCAGACACAGAACAAATGGTCGTACTCTTCACACAAACATTTGTCCTGGTTGGGAATCGAACCCACGACCAGTCCAACAGGCCAGTCTTTATAATGTAAAGTTTGTATGTATAGATATGTCGTGATCAGATCATAGAAATTGATCACTTTATGATATGGCCAACTAAAACTGGCCAGATCGTTTTAACGTTAACATTTGATGAATCTTCGTTTGACCATTATATTGATGTAGGAATTATATGGTAATAAAAGGTATAAAGAAAGTAAGCCAAATGGGGATTGAAATATCATCAAACTTTAAAGTTTAAAACGATCTAGCCAGTTTTACTTGGCCATATCATTTCTTTTTTTATGGTAGGTAAAATCATCAAATGACAAATCCCGCCCTCAAATGGGGCGGGAGATAGTGTCAGACTCTTACTGACTAAAAACCTACTCTGTTCCATTCATTGCTTTCGATCCGGGGCCCCGGGGTTCATTTTCACCTAACCCTTTTTAGACTTAAGTATTCACTATAAACCATCGAAATACTTATCAAAAGAAAATATTATAAAAAAAAAACTTACAAGTCTTTGAAATGTGAATCCTTCAGTTCAGCTGCCAGGTTAATCCCATTTGCTAAAACAGCGCGCACTTGCGTGCTGGGGTCATCGTTTGTCATCTGTGCCATTATTAGCATCATCTCAGCTGTAGGGAAAGCCATGAAGATGTTCAGGGCAGCAAGAACTCTTATCTCGTAAGGCTCAGCAGTATTTCTCAAGATGCTAAAGAGCACAGCACGAACGGATTTGTTCTTCAAGTTAGCTAGGGTTTTGAGGCTGACAACCATCTGCATTCGCAGATACTTGGTCACTCTAATGCGACCGTCCAAGTATGGTGCAAATACCAACAAGACGTCTGGCTGAGCTAAGTTTCCAAGGACTCTTATGTAAACCTGAGCCCTGTTAGAGTCTCCATCCTCAATAGCTTGTTTCAGATGTTTAGAGAGTCGTGGTATGACGGTATTAACAATAAATAAGTGCTCCTCACTAAAGCGCATGAATTTTGTCGCAGCTAACAGGGCTGAGTTGTTTAAGTATTGTTGCTCCATTACTACAGGATTCATCGCAAAGTCGAAGAATTCAGTGAAGACCTCCTTCGTGGGATAACGAAGAGCAGCACCTATACTCGAGACAAGCTCAGCCGCTTCTTCTCCTTGAATCTTCTTAGTAAGGATCCAGGTTCTGATTTCCCTAAATGCGGCAACAGTGCCTGCTTGCGCAACAGCATCACGGTAGATTATCCACATGCCAGTCTTAGCGACGTTTTTTGAGGACTTAGCGATGTCGACGCTGCTTGTCAACAGAGTCAGCTGCTCTGAATTTAAAGAGCCTATGATGCGTACTAGAATGCCAAACTTTGAAAGGAAGTCCGCTTTGGGTAATTGGTTGGGCGTCTGCAGCAGAGGTGTCAAGTCTTGGAGCAGTTTTTGGGTGTTTGCAATGCTCTCATTGGTAACTTTGGGGATGAACATAGACTCGCTTAACGAAAACAAAAGCGAATCGATTTTGCGGGTTTCTGCAGTCTTGTTCCACTGACCATCACTTATCTCCTGGACGGAGGACAAGAAGACTTTAACGTAACTGTGAACTTCAGCCTTCTGTTTACCGAACATAAGAGGACTGACGAAGACCGAGCTTTTGACTTCTGATTTGAAGATAGTACCCTGCTTGCCAGCGACCAAACGGGATTCAGAAAAGTGTTTAATGAACTGTTTCTCGTCATTGCCGTATGCGAGTCCATTCCAAACGGCACCTTCTGGCAGGCCAAAGTAGATTGCAGCCCGTTTCTTGCATGAGCTGTAGTCTTTACTCTTAACGATTTCAATAGGATCCTCTTCTAAAGCTAATTTGGGAAATTCGCGATGCCATTCTGCGGAAACCGGCGAAACATTGTATAGGGTCTCACATTCACCAGTCACGTCGGTTTCTGTCTTCTTGAAGAGACCTTGGAACGTTTCTTGGTCGAAGCTGTTGGGGAAGCTGTCCACATGACCAAAAGCTGATATGTCAACTTGGAAAGCGCTGATCAAGCCCTTGAACAAGTTCTCGTGGGCAACGGAAAGTGTGAGAGGGACATTGAATGCCTTCACACGGCCTCCCTCGACGAAGATCTCGAATGGTTGGTCGGTGATCTGAACGGGTTGGAACTTCAGGTCAGAAGGTACAGCACTGTATGTAATTTTTTCAGCCTGGAGCTGCGCGTACATGGGCTGGCTCAACTTTGCGAGGAGCTGTCCTGGCGCCACCACGCGGATGATGAACTGGGCTTTGAAGGCATTTCCATTGCTGTTGCTATGATCGAAGGTGGTCCAGGTGAAGGTGTCTACATCATAAAGGTACTCCTTGCCGACCTGCCAGGGCCAGCTGTTACTCTGGGTAAGCGGGCTCGAGGCTACTGCGGCTGGAAGATAAGATACATAAAAAATTGAGTACCTAATTTTCAAATTGCTGAAAGTTAAAATGTCTAAAATAAAAAAGAGTATGAGTATGTTCAAAATATCGAATGCTTTAAATGTTTCTCTAGTTCTTCTAGAGATCGTATAGGAACATTTTAAGCTTTCGGACTCTAGAGATAATAAAGGTGCTACTGATCCCCCTGGGTACGCGGCCTTGCGGACGGTGAGCTATAGGTAGCTTGCTGTCCGACCGTCCGGTAGCCATACGGACCAAGCCCAGGTCGTCGACGGCGCGCACTGTTCCCGCGCGCCTCAAGGAGTTGTCAGCAAACCGAAGAGACCCAGCCTGCTAGCTGCAGGTAGGCAGGGTCGAAGCCTACTGGGACCAAGGGCTTGCTTCTGAAAGGAAAGCTCGGCCCTGGTATCTAAGGCAACGAAGGAACGGGGAGGGTTTTTAATCAGTAAGAGTCTGACACTATCTCCCGCTCCGCCCAAGGGCGGGAGATGACATTGGATGATTTTACCCACCACTAAAAAAAAAACCACCTGGGTTAGCCTTTCTGTAAAGCTAAAAATTCTATTAGTGATGACTAGCCATGACATAGCAGATATCAATCCTACACGTCTTCAGCAATAGTAGCTGTTTCCGAGTAGTGTAAAAAGCACAAAAAGATTTAATTATATACACATCAGATAGATAGGATATTTCGGTAAACACAAGAATGTGACAAGTGATTTTACCTACTGGTGTTAAAATATATGTTATAAATTTTTGATGTGAATACAGTACATTATGATATAAGTGTGTAATGTAGGTGGTTACCGTCGAAGCGGTAATAAGACCCGAGCCTTGGCGAAAGTCTTAAGAGAGCCAAGAACGGTAAAGACTTATTACTCACGTGTATCATACGACGTTTTTCAATACACTTCCCCTGTTACCAAACTGTGACAAATTCATTAACATTACGCACTAGTGCTGTAATGTAGCTATAACCTTATTGTTCAACCTCTTTGTTCGCAAATCAAATTTTGAATACGAAACAAAATCATATTTATTTAATTTTATTAGGTTATTGCGTTCGTTCAATAGTATAAATTAGTGTCTTATTACTTATTTCAAGCAATTTCAACCATTTTAACTTGTAAAAACGATTTATTTAATAACAAAACGTTCGTTCAAATAAAAATTGTTTTCCTTTGTGGTCTATGGCTGTGATGCGCGCGGTTTTTGATGTGATTTTTTCGAGTGAAGTTCATGATTAAATAAAATCAAATACTACAAATACATTAGAAAATGTTATATCCGTATTCCATTGTCACTAAAAATTACATTATCGTAGAAAATTTTAACGGAAGAAAACAAACGACTACGCGGCAATTTGATCAAAAGACTATATAGTCATAGCCTCCAGCTATGGATAAATTTGAAAAAATTAGATGCTCGCGTATGAAAACAGATTACATTTTTTAACGCCATATTATGAAAAATGTTACTAGTTTTGCTGTTGTGATAATGCTTAACTAAATTATTTTTCTTCACAAGTGTATTGAAAAACGTCGTATGATACACGTGAGTAATGTATGGTTACCGTCGATGTGGTATTAAGACCCGAGCCTTGGCGAGGGTCGTACACACTTGTATCATAATGTACTATTAACTTTTTTATAGTATTTAATTTAATTTAATTAATACAGCCCATGAACTTCAATCGAAAAAAATTCATGGTCTTTATTAATGAAATAAAATCAAATACTACATTACAAAATGTTACATCCATATTCTATTGTCACTACGAATGACATTAACGTAAAATCTTTTCACACAAGAAAACAAACGACGACTAGGCAATATGATCAAAAGACCATATAGCCATAACCTAGCGCGTGCTCATAGGCAACAGATTTAATTTTTTACCGCCATGTTATGAAAAATTTTACTAGTTTTACCGTTGTAATATTAGTTCACTAAATTATTTTTCTTCACAAGTGTATTGAAAAACGTCGTATGATACACGTGAGTAATAAAAGGTTACCGTTCTTGGCTCTCTTAAGACCCTCGCCAAGGCTCGGGTCTTAATACCGCCTCGACGGTAACCTCCTACATTACACACTTGTATCATAATGTACTATTACAGTACACTTGGTCTGCTCGATATAATTAATGTCAAATTTAAACAACGTTAAATTTTAGTCGTTTTAATTCCGCGGAGGGTCGATTCGGTGCATGAAATACTATCGATTTGTAAAGAAAAAATTAAAAAATAAAGTACTTTTTTCAAAATCTCTAATTAATATACACATGTACGAAATTTATTACTTTAAGTAAACGAGTCAATGACCTTGTAGGTAGTTGTCGGTCGTTGCCTACTAACTACCTACAGTTCAATGGCCTCGCTCATCTGACATTTACTTAAAGAAATTAATTTCGTACAATGCGTAAATTAATTCAAGTTTACAAAAAGTACTTTATTTTTTAATTTTCTCTTTACAAATTGATAGTATTTCATGTACCGAATCGACCCTTCGTGGGATTAAAATGACCAGAATTTAAAGGTGTTTAATATCGAAAAACTTACCTATTTTAAGTTTGTAGGTGAAAATCCGTTCTTAGTGGATGTATACACCCTATATCCTTATAGGGAGTATAAGGATATAGGGTGTAGACATCCTCTAAGATCTGATTTTACGAACCTTCACCCCAATGGGGGGTAAAACGGGAGTCTGAAGTTTGTATGGAGAAATCGACGCGGGCGAAGCCGCTGGCAGAAGACATCTGACATCTCCAGTGCTAGTGTCAGTTTGCCGCAGAGCTCGGGAGTTAATTACATAAATCCCTCACTGCGTTCGGGAGTAAAAAACAACATTCGTTGCGTTCTGAATACTACATGCAACTTAAAGACACTGCTTTATCTTCTAGTCACAATCTTCTATTATATATTGGGAGGCAGTCGAGAAGGACAAAGGATCGACCCTCCACGGGATTAAAACGATCAAAATTTAACGGTCTATATTATGTAAAATGCATGTACTCACCGATAAACGCCGTCAGTATCAACAGCTTCATGGTTTCAAGGGTCCAGTAGTGGTCTTCAGAGATGGCACGGACGCTCTGACATACGGATCAGAGTCGCGTCAGTTTATATACACACGGTTTTCATTGCATTGTATGAAAGTAACCTCTGACCTGATAATACAGCGATTAAACATTTTTATCCCTAAAACTGGTTACTTAAAATGTTTACTTTTTCTGTCAATGCCATCATTTGTTACCGATACATTATAATATTAAATAGCTGATTTTTGCGCGGAACCCTAATTCTTTTTCTAAAATAAAAGTAGCCTAAGTTACTCCTTGAGAGCAGTGGTGGCCGAGTGGTAACGGCCCCGACTTACGAATTATAGGTCGCGGGTTCAAACCCAACCAGGTGCATTACTTTGTGTAATTTATATCATCACCACTGCTCTCAAAACGGTGAAGGAAAACATCGTGAGGAAACCGACATGTCCTAGAACCAAAAAATTCGAAGACATGTGACATCCACCAATCCGCACTGGGCCCGCGTGGTGGATTACGGCCCATTCCCTCTCCTAGAGAGAAGGCCTGTGTCCCAGCAGTGGGAACATTACAAGGCCGATGATGAAGTTATTCCTTAAAGCATCAGCTATCTATAAATGAAAGACCCGTCAAAATCGGTCCAATCGTTTTGGATATTAGCCGGAACAAACCGACATACGAAAAAAATAAATATGACCAACCAACTCAGACCAAGGCAACTGTGTTCTGCCTATTGTCTATGGTGCAACACAGTAATGCCCGGTTCACACATGGCTGGCAGTTTGTTAGATTTTGTGCGTCTATTTGGGCAAAATAAACATTTTTTCTTTCTTTCTTTTCTTTCATATTTTTTATACGTGTCGATTGGTGTCTTTCTTACTTTTATATTTAGTAAAAAACAGTTTTTCAATAGTATATTTTGTGGTGAATATAACTTCTGCCAGTGGCTCGAAGTCGATTATTATCAAAAGGCAACATACTCTCAGAATAAAAAATATCTTATGTCCTTTCATTTCTGTATATAAGACTAACTGATCCTTCAAACTTCGAACAGCTGAACCGGCAAACTTCACACCGCCTGATATAGTCTATTAATATTATTCTCACCGTTCGAATCTTCCCTAGTATCACGAATAGTTCAATACCAAAAGTGGCCAAATCGGTTCAACCTTTCTCGAGTTTTAGCGAGACTAACGAACAGCTGTTCATTTTCATATATAAGAAGAAGATTTAATAATTCTTCTTTAGAAGCATGAGGTATTTTATTTTAGCACATTAGAATTATTATTGTGAGAGTCATAAACCCAGGGCTATCACGCCCTCCCATTCCATTCTAGGGCGGGAAAAGACATTGGATGAGGACAAACCTACCTAAAAAAAAAACAGTCTATAGCGCCGGCATCTCACCTTCAAATAAAAATGCCTTAAGCGCCATTTTCATACTTCCTTTAATAAACTCAATTCTCTCTCTGTCCATACTTATCACTTTCTAACTTACACTAACTTACTTTAACTTACTTACCCTTAATTAAAAACCGGGCAAGTGCGAATCGGACACTAAGTGTTTCAGACAAACTTACCTAAGTAAATAGTTCAATGAATTTCGAAAATGTTTCCGAATCGCAAAAAAATGTTTTTTTTTTTGTTACGTAACAACTTTACTGTTTTCAGATTTATTCCATTATCTACGGAACACAGAAAGTTATATTTATTTATGCTACAAGGTATTGCTTTATGCTAAATTTCAGGACTCTGGGTCAATGGAAAGTACCTTATGAATTTTGATTCCCTTGAGAGGGTTTTTTTTTTCTGTAAATTACACAAAGTTATTGCGCCTGGCTGGGTTTGAACCCGCACCTACAATTCGCAGGTCGGGGTCGTTACCACTCGACCACCACTGCTCCAGTATAAGTTTTAATTTAAACTTGACACCTCCACGCGTTCCCAAGATTAATGGTCATGACAGACAGACAGACAGACTGACAACAAAGTGATCCTATACAAGTTTCGTTTTTTTTTATCTTGAGGTACGGAACGCTAAAACCATTTTGTCTTTCATGTAAGAATATATCACTTGTGCATAAAAAGTAATAACAAAAATTGTATAACCCCTGTTTGTTTCATATCTATATGCGTTTCGTAAACATTATTAATATTATCATTTTCACCTCATTGTATACCTAATAAAGAGGACATTCATCTCAGGCCAATTAGGCTTTTGAATTGGCACGGTTGGCGCAGTAGTTGAGCGATTGGCTGCTGCGCTGCGGGTCGCAGGTTCGATTCCCGCACGGAACAAATATTTGTATGTCCTACAAATACGTGTTCCGGGTCCGGGTGCCTTGTGTATGTGAATTGATGTATGTGAACACACCCACGATACAGGAATAATTCCTAGTGTGGGGCAACTTAAAAATAAAAATAATTCTTAATTCTTTATTGTATAACAACATATAAAATAAATGGATAACAAAGCTCATGTACATAGGCGAGTTTAAGTCAAAGTTGAGTTTTCTTCCAGCAAACCATTGAGTGATAGAGAGAGATTACAATAGAGGGTAGGATACAATTTTAAAATTACAAATAATACGAATAAACTAATACATAGATATCTACTTACATACATAAATTACACCGTTAAATTTTGTGTCGTTTTAATCCCGCTGAGGGTTGATTCGATACATGAAACCCTATCGATTTGCAAAGATAAAAATAAAAAATGAAGTATTTTTTTTTAAAACTCGAATTAATTTATGCATGTACGAAATTAATTTCTTTAAGTAAACGTCAGCTGATCGAGGCCAATGAACTGTAGGTAGTTAGTACGCAACGACTAAAAAAAACCTACAAGGTCATTGACCCGTTAACTTAAAAAAATCAATTTCGTACTTGCGTAAATTAGTTCGAGTTTTAAAAAAGTACTTTATTTTTTAATTATATCTTTACAAATCGATAGTGTTTCATGTACCAAATCGACCCTCCACGGGACTAAAATTTCACGTAATTGTGAAAGGGAATGCTCTTGATTTTTTCTCTTGGAGACATCCAAAGAAAGGCTGTCACATTAGACGTTGAAGTGTGAAAATGGCACCTCTTGGTTTACTATCAGTCTTTCGAGGAGCCTTTGTTGGAAATTCAGAATTTAATTCAACCTTGGTCGTTTCACCATCGCAAAAAAAGCCAGCCAATCGCGAGTCGGACTCATGCACGATTGCAGCAAAAAATCAGCAGCAAGAATTGGATTTTAGTCAGTAAAAGTCTGACACGCCCTCTCTCCCCGCCCTAGAGCGGGAGGAGTCATTCGATTTTCCACTATAGACAAAACGCATGTTGTCTGTGAGCGGTATAAGAAAAGATTGAGCAACTTAAATGTGAAAGAGCAAGAATTTTTAGAGACATTTTAAGGAACTGTCCCACTAGCCAAGTTAAAATCTTTTCGTTTAGCGTGGACGCTTGGAGTTGGTCACACCCCCTATTCCTTTGCTCTGACTACGTGACCGAGCGTTGAGATGACATCAGAACAAAAGAATTGGCTTCGACCCTGCTGGGGACACAATTACCGGACGGTCGGACAATGAGCTATCCATTGCTCGCCGTCCGCAAGCCTGCGCCTAAGGTGGGATTGCAGTCAAGTTCTAGTTTATATTAATTAAAAAAAAAAACTTCTGGCGGGATCGACTGGTGATCCAACAGCTTATCTTTCACAGACCTCTTATCAACTTTAATTACATTGTTTTTATCGTTACAATTACAATATTCCTTCTGTATTAGGTACTAAATGGTGTTGAATTAACGAAGTATGTTCTAGGTATTGAGTTCAAAAACGCAGATCACTGCCCCGGCTCACAAAGCGGTCACTGATCATTAATATGTAATTATGTCATCGCCACTATGTAAGGCTTTATTCTTTAATTTTTGGTTCCGTACCTCGTCATAAACAGAACGCTTTTAGGATCACTTTGTTCTCGTCTGTCAAGGCATTTATTGTTGGGGGTATTAAAGTCACAGTTTATTAGAGCCATCCGGAACTCACTCTGCACCACATCCACTCACTAGCGTCACTGGATCGCCACGGTCTTAAGGGCTGGTTTTAGTCACTGTTTTTTTGTATGAACTTCGCTCGGGATTATGTCGTCTTCGCGGCCCAAAAACAGCGGTTTTATTTTTATATAAAAAAAAAAACAACAACTATTCAAGATTTTTGTTCTTGCGAAGCGCTTTTAAATAACAAGCTTTATTTTTTTTTTTTGTAACTTTCAAATTGTTCCGTAACGTAATCTCGTAGATAAATACGTTTGAAATCGTAAATTAGGATTAGATTCGCGATTTTTTTTTATCGAGCCAACTAATTTATATCGTGTTTTCATTTTTGCCAAGCCCTTGGCCATATAGTCAAATTTAATAATAATAAAAAAATCATGGTGTTCTCTTTTATATTTGTGGATTTCCATAGGTTTAAAAAAGGTCAAAATGGGTAGAACCGGGCCTTAAGTTGATGTAGTGAGCACATTACCACACAAGTTCATATAAAGAATACTAGCCGCAGTAGGCGAGGCGATGCGGAGTAGTGCCGGGTGGCTCTAATGAGCTGTGACCTTTAATCTTTAAATTAATATCAAATACTATTCAGGTCTTGTAATCCTTGAAACAGTAAAAAAATCAAACTTTTAAAACAATACAGCCTAAAGACAACCCTCGATTTGGCAAGACAAGTCGAGGCATGGCGGACAGAGCTCCGGCGGGATCTCATGGCGAAATGGCGTCAGCGACTATCGCAACCTCGTTCGGGGCGAGCCACAATTGGGGCGATAAGGCCCATCCTTGAGGCGTGGTTGGAAAGACCTCACGGTGTTCTCAACTTCCGCACGACACAGGTGCTTACCGAACACGGAAAGATCGCTAAGTACCTGTTCCGGATTCGTGCGGAGGATTCGCCCGGGTGTCGCCAAGGTGCGGAACGCCCGGAGGACACGGTGGAGCACACTGTAGAGGTGTGCCCCGCCTGGGCGGAGCATCGCCGTGTCCTCGTGGGGGCGATCGGCGGCAGCGATCTCTCTCGCCGGGCCTTGGTTCAGGTCATGGTCCGTAGTGAGGAGGGATGGCAGGCGGTCGCCTCCTTCTGCGAAGCAGTAATGCTAGCAAAGGAGGAGGCCGACCGCATCAGGCAGAGGCAGAGGCAACGGGGCGCTCGCCCCAGCCGCCGCCGGGATTCCGATCCCGATTTCCGGCCACCGTAAGCGCGGGCTTGCGGAGGGCGTGCAATGGGTAGCACGCTGTCCGATTGTCTGGTAACCGACCGGACCGAGCCCAAGTCGTCGACGGCGCGTTCTGTTCCCGCACGCCTCAAGGAGCTGTCAGCACACCGAAGAGGCCCAGCCTGCTGACTGCAGGCAGGCAGGGTCGAAGCCTGCTGGGGTCAAGGGCCGTTTTCTGAGAGGAAGGCTCAGCCCCGGCACTATAGGCAACGAAGGAACGGGGTAGGTTTTTAGTCAGTAAGAGTCTGACACTACTTCCCGCTCCACCCAAAGGCGGGATTTGCCATTGGATGATTTTACCTACCAAAAAAAAAAAAAACTCTCGATTTCGCAAGAAACAAATATTATACAAGAAGATGAAACTTGTGATTACAGCAAAAAATAATAGTTTTTATGCGATTCGGGAAAATCTCCCAGTCGCGCCAGCGCTTCGCCGCAGTCGACCTCCATGACGCAGTCCGGTCACTAATAGCCATTAACAGTTCCATGATGGAATTACTGATGATTTTTGCAATCTTTAGTTCTATTTTAAAAGAATCTGGAATGTTTTTTTTCTATCAGAAGTTCCACTATTTATCCTTCCCCAGACGTCCATTATGTTGGCAAAAATTTATAAATAAAAATACATTGTTTTCTGATCAAATCTTATATTTAATTGAGCATTAAAATTAACGACAGCAACTGTCAAAAAAATATAAAAACAAGATGTTCAAACATCTTTCAATATAATCTACCTAAATACTTAACTAGTGAGCAAATTAAGAGATCTCAAAACGGGAAATACTTATGTAATCCTAATACGAGATTCTTTGGAAAGCATGCATTTGTACATTTTTAGGAATAAATTAAAAACTAAATGGAGCAGTGTAGCCTGTACAGTTTGTATAAAGTATGTAAATAATGTTAGGCATCCAATACGAGGGATTTTATTTTCTCCATTTTTTATGGATAGGATCGTGTATGACCACTATCTCTCCTGATGGTAAGCCACGATGTAGCCAACGATTGACCTATTCATTCTAAACTCAAGTAAAGATTCCTAGGTAGTAGCTATAAAGGAAATTATATAGCATAGAGATCTATGCTTTGGAATGTGAATTTGTGTCGGTTCAAATATTCTTATAAACCAGCGTCAGGCATTTTTGCTGAACTGGACCTATTTGGCGCAACCATGAGACACACAATGTTAGTTTTATCCTTTTTTTTTTTTATCTTAAGTGTCTACATGTTGTTTCTGCATTGTGTGTGTCTATAGGTGTCAAATAAAAATTTTTTTTTCTTTCTTTCTTATAAATGGCTTTTATAAATAAATTCTTTGATTTTGAAACCACAAACGCTTTGACTACGCGCTTGCAGCTATGCCGAACGTGTTGTAATGTGGATGGTTACTAATATTAAAAAAACATTCGGTCCACTTCGCTATTCGCTAGTTGACAAACTTAAAGCGTCAACTGGCGAGTAGCAAAGTGATTCTATACTAATGCTAATGCTTTTCTGGCCTTGACCTAAGCCGGAAAATGGATCTCTTTTATAATACAATAAACTTTAAAGTCAACACTGCTCTTTCTTACATTATTTGCTTAAGCTACTGTAATTTACAATATCTTACATTTAATTGAGCAAATATAGGTGCAAATGGAACAATTTCTTAAATATCTACAAGATTGTACAAGATAATCAATAAAAATATCTAACTGTCATATAAAAATAACACTTAAGATTTTTTAGACATTTTCGGAGATCTTAAAGTCTCTGTAGTATTAGGGGATAAAATGTCCCCCAACATGACGCGCACCGCTGTTAAATTGTCTAACAATATGTCACGTGTTTTCATTTTAAAATGTTGGAGGGCAAGTAGCGGGACACCGGGCAACGTTACAGCATCATGTAGATTGAGCGTTACGCGTGATGTTGTTGTCCACCAACGTGAATGTCCCGCATCACGTATAATTGCGTTGTAAAATGTTAGAGGGCATGTTACGGGACACTAGGCAACGTTGCAGCGTCATGTAGATTGAGCGTTGCTGTGAAATTGTCCAGCGTCACGTGAATGCGTTGTAAAATGTGGGAGGGGGGGGGCAAGTTGCGGGACACTAGGTAACGTTGCAGCGTACGTAGATTGAGCTTTGCACGTCCTATTGGGGGACATTTTGTCCCCTAATGTATTTGAGGCTTTATAGTTCGCGACATGTAAAGTTTGCCGCTGTGAAGCAGGCTACAAATGACTACAAACTAATAGGTACAGATGCGAATTATGCCACGTGCATCGAAAATCGTAAGGCACTAAAGATCACTAGACCACGGCATTTCGTAGGTGATCTTCCCTGTTAAAATGACAAAATTTGAGGGATTTTTACCTTGTCTAGTTTTACGATATTGTCATTATATGAAAATGCACCCTTTGATCTTCAGATTTATATGGAATTGACTCGTTTAGAGGAATCTTTCAAAAAAGAGTAAAGGGCAACTGAAGGAAAACTGTGAGTTTTCAGTAAAAATCGTACATTCCCTCTCGCTCCACCTACAGAGAGAGAGCTGAAGATACGCATATACACCTAGATCTATCTGTCATAATAAAAACAATCTAAGTTGACGATAATTAATTTCCCATAAATTTATATCTACGAGTAACTTAAGAACCTTTATTTGGAATCAATGTTTTACTTACACAAACTATATAAATCCTGCTTACAGTAACAAATTATTAAAAATATCTTAATCTAGATTTTTGTGTTTTCAACACAAGTCACATGAACTAATTACATTATAACGAATGCTATCGAAATTATCGAAAATTGAGCCAATTCCTTCAGTCTTTTTTGAGCTTCAATAAAAATATATACTCGTATTATATTTTATTAACACGACAGTTGATCTTCAAAACTTTCAATAAAAAACTAACAGGAAACACCAAATACCTTAATAATAAAAATTAAACGTGCATATAAAGGAAGTCTTCATTTGAGCATTGTTTCATTAAAAATCAAAATATTAAAAAAACATACTATTCAGTGTTAACAATACCAAATTGTTGGTAGAACAAACCTACCACTGTGGAATCAAATGTAAAGAAAACCAGAAAGAAATCCGCGTGCTGTATTTGCCATAAGGACCAAGGAACAAACTGAAAAAGAAATCCAAGTGACTGAACCACTGTGTGATCTATTGCAAAACAGTATAGGCTCTACTGAATTCATCAATCGCTTTGTTGTCACAAGGGAAGATGGACGAGACGAGGCTGCGTGGCAGTTCACCGATACGATGCAATGGACACACCAGATGACCGCCGCTGAGGGCGGCTCACAGAACGGGTGCACCCGAATGATTACCAGCAGGCGAAAGAGGCTGGAAGTCGTGCGGCATACCCTGACAGCTTCCAAAGAACCTTTATCATAACCATGAAAACTCTAGCAACAGAAAAATTACCAAGAAGAAAACAGGCTTTACAATTGGCAACAGAAAGAGTGAACATCAAGATTGAAAAACTCCTCAGTAATTACAGTTTCTGCAACCTTGGTACTGTCAACTTATCCCTAATACACCTGAGCGTAGTCAGCTTAGCTGGTGAACTTGGCACCGTCTGCTCCTGGTCCGGCTTCCTCATCGGCCTGGATGCTGGTATGCACGTCCGGGGTACGTTCGTGATATGAGGATGTGTCTTCACGTGCTTTCGGAGAGACGAAGGATCGGTGTACCTCTTGCCGCAGCCTATGGCGCCACATGCGTATGGTCTCTGAAAAAAAAACCTCAGTTTTTATAATTACATTCATTACGAAAGGTTAGGTTAGCGTTTATCGCGTTTAGTTTTCTGATTGGTTAAGAGCTTGAAATAGGCCAATCGCAGTGCCAAACGTCATATACGTGTCAATCGTGTTAACGAAAACAAAACTTGCACTAGACAGAGAACTTAAGTTACAGTACTGTTTGTGGTATTAATTTTAATAATTTGATTATTGTTTTGAATAACAGATACTATAAAAATAAAGACAAAGCAAGGGAAAAACAGATAGATGATATGACGGCTGATATGGCTAAGGAAGAAGAGAATTTAGAAAATAATCATGACTTCTCATAACGAGCTATAGAATCTCTACAGACCGAAAAGACGTGGGCTGACCTAAACTAGATTGAGATAACGATAGAAAAAAGACCATGGCGGATTTAATAACATGAAGAACGGAATCCAGGTGAACGTAACCTAATAGGTATTAAAATATTAAAACGTAAAGGTTATCGGCATCATGTAGTCCACCAGACTGCTCATAACAAACAAAATAAAGGAAAAGCACTGGTATGATATAAAATTTGTTATTACAAATTATTGTGTCATACTTTTGGATAAGTGTTTGTTCAAATATCTTCTGCTGTGAAGCGAAAAAGGTTCCCCTATCATTGAAATTTTATTTTGAATGGTTTTATCTATATATGCAACCTTTTGACCTTTTGTTGTCAGTATTTTGTCTAATTCAAAATTGATATGTTTAAAAGTTATCGGTTTCAAAATATCTTATACTTACGGCATTGAAATGAGTCCTCTGATGCTTAGCTCTGTCGGAAGAGTTGGAGAAAGCCTTCCTGCAATGTGGAGCAGGACATGCGTAAGGACGTTCACCAGTGTGGGATCTGACGTGGATCTTTAGGTTCTCTAGCCGGGAGAACGCCTTGCCGCAACCAGGATGCTACAAGTTAAAAAAAAATTGAAACTAAAATATAGGAAAAGACATGTCTTTAAGCTATGTCATACTTGAAGAATTTGTTTTAAAGTGTTAAAACTCGGGCCAACTTTAGATTATATTTGAAGTTATGAAATCAACCGGCTACATCAAGTATATTTTGTGCTTATCACCTAAGCTAAGACAATAGTAGATACAAATAGACAAATGTTGACTACAATTAACACATATTTAAACTAATATTTGGTCCGGTTGTCATTCGTAGATTTTCGACAGTCGTTAAAGATAATCAGACGCCAGAAATACTGACTATCAGTCTCTTCAAGAAGAAACGTGTTGCCCAGTAACTATTTTGTGGAGGTCTGCTAAGGAATCGCTCCATGTAAAACACGGGTATTCAACTGCATGCGGTTAGACTGGAAGACGATCCCCAACATATTTGGGAAAAGGCTAGTTAAATGATAATAATATTAAAGCTTACTCACATGACACCTGTTTGGCTTATGTCCGGAATGCACGCGCATGTGTATGAGAAGCTTGTAGCGAGCGTTGAAAGGACGTCGTTCTCGAGCACAGTCGCGCCACAGGCAGCTGAACTCATCACCTGCACAATATACAGAACCTATTAAAAATTAGAAATACAAGAAGCGACCAAAAAGTAAAGTGGATAAAATTAGAATAGTAAGCATAGCATCAGCCTTATAATGTTCCCACTGCTGGGACTCAGGCCTCCTCTATAGGAGAAAGAATTTGCCGTAATCCACCACGGGAGCCCGGTGCGGGTTGGTGGTTAAAATTAATTACCTCCAAAATATTCTTTTTGGCTACTAAAAGCATGGCCACTTTACCACGTTGAGGTCTCGGTAACGTGATAGAGTATGGTTAATAAAACGTGAAATGGCGCGGTATCTGGCTGGAAACCGTTGTCTCGTCATGCAGCTGTATGGTGCAGAACTGTGTTGACCGGATGCACGGTACAGTACATGCACGACATGGCATCATCGCAATTTTTAACGAATGGCTATACGACAAATCATGTGTGGTGGAACATGTAAATATGTATCATCATCATCATTATTTCAGCCGAAAGACCACTGTTGAACATAGGCCTCCCCCAAGTGTCGCCACAATGAACGGTCCTGTGCTTCTCGCATCCATCGGATTTCCACAACCTTAACCAGGTCATTAGTCCAACTTGTAGGAGGCCTTCCGTCTTACGTGGCCACCATTCCAGAATCTTTCAGCCCCAACGGTCATCCGTACTGCGAGCATTTTGCCCTGCCCAGCGATTCTTCGTACTATGTCAATATGAAACGTGTAAATATGTATATATACTTGTCAACTAATATTTAAGTTTACCTTTGTACGTGTTCACATGGGCCCTCTCAATGTGTTCCACCAACGTAGTTTGGTTCGGATATCTTTCGTAACACTGCTCCCATAAACATACTCTTTCACCTAAAAAAAAAAAATTAAAATAAGATCACCTCGCATTGCAGTGACCAAATTAATAGTTTGATTCTATCTGAATCGATTTTATTTGGGCTATTGATGACAATGTAATATGTATATATATAGGGTGACTGGTAGTTAGTTAAAACTGCCAATTCCAGTACATTTTGACTAGTTAGACGAACATACCTAAATGTACTGAACTTGGCAGTTTTTTTTTTTGCGATTTCAGGTTTGGTTCCATTGTAAAAGTTGTTTGTTATCATGACTATAATCACGTCTTTAAGTATCGTTCACTAATTATCAGTCACCCTATTTATATTTATGACATTAGGAAATTAAAATTTTAATGTAAATAGTTCTAAATAATTACCTTGAGCCTTATCCTTATCGGCCTTTCTCTGATTTTGAACTTTACTTTCAACTACGTTAGCATGATTATCTGTCTCAAAAGTTAGACCAAAATCGTCTAAATTTACAAACAAGTCATCTTCATCGAAGTTTTCAGAATTCTCATCGTAATAACTTGAACTGTGTACATCACTCTCAACTGATTCCGAAACTGATATTTTTCTTTCATTTCTATCAAAACTGAACTCATTACAACTTGTCGGTGTATCAGGTAACACGTATTTCCTTTCTTCTAAGTTGTAAAGAATGTTGTTTGGATAACTATAATGTTCCAAACTATTTACAGAACCAACATTTTGTTGAACAGGACTCACGTTATTATATTCTGGCATTTGACCATCTTCAACATTATAATTACAGTAGCGTTTTGAAAACACTGTGTCTATAGATGGTAGCAGATTCTTGTCCGGTGTTGTAGAGTTTAAATATTCTTCATTAAAATCTGGTGTTAATCTACAAGATTCACCGTCTTCTCTGCAAAGTTCATCAATAAGTGATTCATCGTCTATGTAGTCGTTATTTGGCTCATACATTTTGTTTTCATGTCCTTTATAAGTATCCATCTTACAGTTTTTTTCTTCAAAATCGATACCATCTAAATCTAGGAGGACTTCCTTCATATTTTGCTCATTGATATTGCTGTCAATAACTTCGTCTATAATTTCGAAATCAGCTTCATTATTCGCAGGAGCGTTCCAGTTATCTAATACTTCAAAATCAAAACTTTCTTCTACTCCATACTTAAAATTGTCTACTTTCTTGTTTTTGTTACTATTTTCTAATTCTAAATTGAATTGTGACATATAATAAGCATGTAGATCTGTTACGTTGTCGTTTCTGTCACTGAACATGTCTTCATCTTCATAGCAAGGTATGATATCATATTGCGCCATCTTCATAGGTTCATGTACCTACAAAAGTTCAGTAATCTCTATGTAGAGGTATTGACATGTGGTGTTTACTCGTTACTTTGCGCATGTGGTTTTGCTATTATTATAAAAATAAACTTTCTCTGTGTATGATCACGCGTGGCTCGAGCATCTGCGAATTATAAATTTAATCGTCTCTTTAGAATTATTATTCAGTCGTCACACGTGTTAGTAAGCTGACTTATGGCCTATTATTATTAGAGTTAGGAAGCTCATTGGATGATGCAAAAAGGGCTTTATTTTTAAATATTGAATGGACGTAATTTGCTTTGAATCACGCTGGAAATATTTTTAATTCATGACAGAATCTTTTTAACAATCACGACTTTGCAGCCAAATGTTTCGTTTTACCTCTAAATTTTAGTAATTTTGGATAGCCTTATAGAAATTGTGAAGATACATGTATTGATCTGGAGTAGGAGTTCAGTTCCGTTTATTATTTATTTTTTTGTAGTGTACTGGCTTCTGATAGGTTAGTGTTATAATAAATGAAAACTTTTTTTACGTGGATACATTTGCTTGTGGATACATCATGCCTTTCAATTTAAGTATTGTTTTAGATAACTACCTATTTTCATTTTCGGAAAACTAAATATTTATTATAATGAAATATGTCGTGATTTGCAAGAAATCAAAACCATCAAATTTCATTGGAAACATTGCGTAATTTGTATTTTTACCAGACCACTGCAAAGCCAAATAGGAAGAAAAACTCCTGTTAAATCATTTATTTTGGGACGTGGCCTCGAAATACACACCAAACTAATAGACTGGAGACTAGCACATTTGTAACGTGTATTTAAATAGTATCTGTTGTGCGTAGCATAGCATAATCAGCCTTTTAGGCCGTGTTTAAGGAGACGCGGCACGTTGGGCGGCGCGTTGGGCGTTTGTCATAAATTGCAGCAACATCGCTCGTGCAAACACAAGCCTATGGCAATGTATGACGGACCGCCCGACGCGCTGCGCAACGCGCCGCTTCTCCGTAAACAGGCCCTTAATGTTCCCACTGCTCAGATACAGGCCTCCTCTCTAAGAGAGGGAAATGTTGCAAATTTTGTGAGTCGACATTAATTATTATTTTAATTGTTACCCGATTACGTAAATCCAAAAGTATTAGTAGTAGTATACATAATATTATAATACTAAAATTAAAATGACATGTAGATACGTGAGTATGTATCTTTGTATCTAGGTAGGAGTCCCATGTATGTCCCAGCATAGAGCCTCAAACTTATTTATTTCAAATAGACCCATTTACTTTTGAATAGTCAAAATGTCGGTCAGTTTAAAAAAATGAAGCTAAACTATAAATACAATTAAAATTAAAAATACAATGTAAAATTTTTTCATGAAATAAATAAATGAATCAAACAAAGTCTACTTCAGACAAGAAAATTACATTTCAAGTCATTGAATATGTCTTCATCTTTAAGTGAAGCCACCTGATAGATTTTGATAAATAAATGAGATATCTTGGTATCTAATCGCTTTTATAGTTCGGGTGAAACCAACTATAATTATTAGATGTGTATTTATCAGTAAGTTTTTTGATAGTGCTCTCCTTTTCTTATTTTTACACACGTCTACATTTCTTTGAAATTCTCTTTTCGCAGACATATTATACCTTTATAAAAAGTTTTTTTTTTGTTGCAATTATATTTATTTTAAATTTCGAAGAGACAAAAATTCTGAGAGTTCTATTTTTATATCTATGTAGCTTGTATCATACGAGCCGACGGAAAGCTCTTCAGAAATTCCGCGTTTGGCCGTCGGCCACCCATCGACATAAGATATGGTAGGTAGGAACTGTTTAGATTCAAAAGACACTTACATTATCGGTTCAAAGGGTTTTCTTCTAACTAGACATGTTATAAACGCGAAAGGGAATATATTTGTTTGTTTTTAAAATTTTCTCGTTTAAGGCCAGGTTGTACTCATTTTGAACTTTTTTAAATCTCTGGAAATCCACAAATATACAAGAGAACACCATGACAAAATTTATTCATTAAAATTGACCGTATGAGCGCTGGGCTAAAAAGAAATCATGATATAAATTATTTAGTTTGATAAAAAAACCACGAATATGACCCTAAATTACAATTTCAAACCTTGTATGTCTACGAAATTACGGCACAAAAATATTTGAATGTTACAAAAAATTATAAAACATATTTTTTAAAAGGGTCTCGGAAAAAAAATCTTGAATAGTTTTTGATTTTTTTTTTATAAAAATAAAACCGGGCCGCTGATAAGTTATGGTGAAGTCGATATAGACCCGGGCGGAGTTCATACAAAATACTCAGTGACTACAACCGGCTCATAAGTCGCTGAACTTGGAACGCTGAACGGTACGGTGGTGGTATAAGTGGACATTTAGAAGGCCATAGTCATCATCATCATCTTCCTGCCCTTATCCCGTTTTATTTGGGGTCTTCGCAACACGTTTTTTTCTTCCATTCTCTCCTGTCACTCGTCACGCTATCACTAACTCCCTTTTCTTTCATATATCACTCCTCACACAATCCATCCATCTCATTATCATCTATTTAGAAGGCCATAGTAATTTTGAATTATATCAATTCTAAGATGAAGTAAATGGATAGGTAAGAATTGTCTTGTATTTTATCAACATTACCTAATAAACAATATATAATTTGTTTACATTTTTATTTAATAACATTACCTACAAGATACTAGTTATCTCAAAAAATAGGTTAGGTATTTATGAAACTCGCTAACCATAATTATACTTGGTTTAAGTACTGGCCAGCGGATTCGAAATTCAAATTCTCGATGGAAAATTTTGAATTAAGAACGTGCTGATAGTGTTCAAATTAATCACAAAATGTTTTATGAACCTAAATAATTTTGAAGATATTTATTAAACAATATTTTTTATTATCTACATATTAACTTTATTTGTAGTTATTACTAAATAATTTACATGATAAGAATGAGATGCCAGATGATATGGTAAAAAGGTAACCTAGAACTTAATAATGTTTTCTTTGAATATAAAAACTAATATAATATAGATATTTGAAAATAACTAAGATGTTTAAAATACAACTCAAGTAATATCATCACCTACACATTATTACACAATAGTGGGTTTCCGAATTAAGAATTAGGATTTAAAAACGTGTCAAACACTATTTTATGCCAAATACAGGATTTTAGCAAATACTCAAACTATAAAAACAAATAAAACAAACACGCACAAAATACTCACTTGTCAAAGTCGCCAAAATTAAAAAATCACACTTCACAATTTTGGGCGCGAACTGTCAAAGTGACACATAACCTAACTTTTTGAGTGCGCAGGGCACACGAGTTGACAACACCAGGACATTGCCGGGAATAGTACAGGAGCTAACGGGATCGTGAAAAAACTCCTTACTGAAGCCATAAGAGGTCATAGAGATTGTAAATATGGAAGGCGTTAGAACACGTGTGCCGCGGGCGTCTGAAAAAAGTGGTACGCGAGTGTTATTATAGTTTTTTTTTTTTTTTGTATATCTAGCTTCTGTTTTAGATTTAGTTTTGGTCATAAAAATATGATTAGTATGAAGTAACTGAAATAGTCCTTTTTTCATTTTTAACTTAAAAAAGGAGGTTTCGCAATTCGACCGTATAATATATGTTTTTTTGTTTTTTTTTTATATATATATTTTTTGTATTCCAGAGAAAAAAAAGCTGATGAAAATAATATCATCATGGCCATATCTAATCCATTTTATTATAAAACTCTTTAATTATAATTATTATGTTGATGAAATAAGACGTTGTCTTGTCCAAAAAATATCAATAAGTCAAAAAAAAAATGAGCGTTCGATTGTAGCTTCACCTTACAGAAGAAAGAAAGAAAGAAAAACAGTTTATTTATGCGAATTGACGCAAACTTAAAGCTAGATAACAAACATAATCATTAAAAACTAAGGAATAAGTATATGCGGTTCGATACGGACGGAACAGGTTCAATTTATATTATTTTCGAACCTTTCATTCGAATATACAATTGAACCTGTGTATACAACTGAATCAAATAAAAATACCTAATATTTAAAAGTGTACACCATCTAGTTCCTTTAGATCAAAGTAGCAACATGTGCTTTCAGAAGACCAACTTAATTTTCGATCGCAAACTGCTGAAACTTATAGCTAAACGTTCTTATATGTAAACAAATAAAGGTCGAAATCCTTTAGCAAACTGTTTATGTTCATCCACACGACTGTTCCAATGTGTTTTACTGTCTTTTGGCGCCAAGATTATTTTATTGATTCAGTTGTCAATATAATATTTTTTATTGGAAATTATGTTATGAACGGAGTTTCAGTCCTCTTTCAGGATCACAAGATATCCAATTCTATATACACTTAGCTGTTCTGTTCATTGATTCAATTGAATCCATTTAGCTATTGCTTCGCATCAGCCTTATAATGCTCCCACTGCTGGGACTCAGGCCTCCTTTCTAGGAGAGGGAATGGGCCGTAATCCACCACGCGGGCCCAGTGCGGATTGGTGGATGTCACATGTCTTCGAATTTTTTGGTTCCAGGACATAACGGTTTCCTCTCGTTGTTTTCCTTCACCGTTTTTGAGAGCAGTGGTGATGAAATAAATTACACAAAGTAATGCGCCTGGCTGGGTTTGAATCCAATTTTGCTATTACACTAATATTATTGATGAATGCGAAAGAGAAGAATGTTTGTTACTTCTTCAAATTCGAATGGCTGAAAGAATTTGAATAAAATTTGTCACAGGGGTAGACTATGCCCTTTTTTTTAGATGGGAAAGTTTCCAATGACTTCCCCCGCTCTAGGGTGGAGCGGCAGGGCGTGTCTTGGGGATTTTACTGACTAAACCACACCTATGTTCCTTCTTTGCCTTACTTTTCAGAGCCCCGGGTTTCCCTTTCGGAAGTCAAGATATGGCCACAGTAGGCTTCGGCCCCTATCTTAACTAATCTTATCTTCTGAGTATGTTTCGGCACTTGGTCCTATGCGACTATTGTACGTGAGCCATGGCGGCCATAATCTTTGGTGGGCTTATTCCAACCAGCCCACCTCTCCAAAAACTGATTAGGCCTCTCAGGTTTTTCAGGGCATCAATAAGGGAGTTCGGAGATCTTAGGGTCCGTTTGCGAGTATCAGTGATCCCTGTGCAGTCCAGGACTGGCTTCGGCCCCTATATTTTTGCTGATATCACTTTGAGGCGCACGAGGAACACTACGCGTCGTCGACGACTCGGACTCGGTCTGGATTGTTACCGGACAGCCGGATGGCGAGTTACCCATTGCTCGAACGCTCGTTGTCCGTAAGCCCACGCCTACGGTGGCTGGAAATCGATGTCTGGGTCTCGGCTGGGGCGTGAGGATGTCCGCCACCTCACGCGTGCAGCCGGCTCCTTCGCTACCATTTCTGCTTCGCCTTGGAATAGTACATAGGATCTTTTATACCCCGGGATTAAGGTATTTTCTACTATAACGCGGAAGAAGCCGCTGGCAGTAGCTAGTAATATTAAAAATGCGAAAGTAACTCTGTCTGTCACTTTGTGGTTTTTTTTTATGGGGGGTAAAACCATTCAATGACCAATCCCGCCCTTGGGCGGAGCGGGAAGTAGTGTCAGACTCCTACTGACTAATAACCTACCCCGTTCCTTCGTTGCCTATACGTTTTTACGCCTAAATCACTGAACAAATTTTGTTCAATAAGAATGTCTATAATACAACCCTATTTTTAAATTAGTGCACAAAAAAATGGGGATCAATCAGTATCAGTTACTGATCATATTTGTGTAGTCAAAAGTACCAAAAACGAAATCCCAAAATTGGTAAATTCATAATTGAATCATCATTCATAACAACTACTACTAGAAAATACTAAGAGCAGTGTTTTTCCATTTTTATTGACATTCTTTCATTCATAAAAAATAACCTGTACAATGTTTCCATAAATTGAGTGAGATTTTGGGATATAAACAAACGCTCATAACGTTGCTGTTTATGAATATTATTTATTGAGACTTTACTTAAATAATAACAAGACCTTTTCTAATAAGCCCTTTAAGTATTTGCAGTAATTAAAAAATAGTGGTGTATATGCATTATCTTTATAGGGTTCCGTAGTCCAAAAGGAAAAACGGAACCCTTATACGATCACTTTTTTGTCCGTTGTCCGAGTAGAAATTAAAACCATATACTCAAGTCTGCGGTCCCTTGAAGCTGAGAAAAAAATCAAACGTTAACGAAAAAAAATGATACGGCCGTTTATGTCACAAAATACGTATATTTCGACCACTCAAAGGAATCAAAATTCATAGGGTACTTCCCGTTGACCTAGATGCCTGAAAGGCATGAATCAAGGTCTCATAGCACAAGTTTAGGGAAAAATCTGGCAACTATAGTTACTTCACAAAAAAAAAAAATCCTATTCCGAAAAATCTTCGAAACTAAAAATATTGCACTCCTCACAGTGGAGTAGCGAGTCCCACGAGGGCCCCGTATCAAAAGTCGTGTAAAAAAAATTGCTTTTTTTACAAATGCTTGTTTCACCCTGCGAGACGGTTGTGCATAACATGTAGCGAATTTTTGCCTACGTCGGGGTCCATAAAGCGCGGGGGATAGTTGATACGGCACATACGGCGGTAGCTACTCCCCTGACTGCTTATTAGTACAGCGTATCTACTAAACCCCCATGAAACACGTTTTTATACTTACTTGTATTATGCAAATATGATTGATTATTTGAAAGAAAGACAAAAATCTTACGTTCCCAATTAATACGAATATTGAAACTGAAATTGAAATGATAGTTTCTAAAGCAGATCACGTGTGAACCAACGTTAAAGGCTATCATTAAAGTTTATCAAGCCGAAAATGTTGGGGGTAAAAGATAAAAGTACTCGTACTATCAAGAACATACCTACCTGATGTTTTTCGTTTATATCCACTACCGAAGATGTTAGAGACAATACCAAGAGCTAATAAGCGGGGCTTTTCCCACTCGCCTATTGTCAACGTCGAAGCTTGTTCCTTCATCTAACGTAATCCAACGCGATGTTTGTTGAAGAGGCAACGCGAAAAAGGAAGATAATGCCTGAAAACTCTGTTGGTTTTCGGTAATTCCGTCATTTACTCGAATATTTCACAAAACTTGTTCCAGGAAATAGCTCTTCTCTACTCCACCAAGCTTCATGTCAATGGAAACACCCTGAAGCTCGCCAAAGTTCAATCGATACGATAACTTGATTAGCAACTCGCTCACTATAAGAACAAAGAAACTTTAGGAGTACAAAAATTTGAATTGTGAACACACGTAAAACATTTATTGGCATTTCAAACATAAGTTGGGTTATTAAAATCATTATATCTTTTCAAAATTGCTCATAAACCCCAAGTAGACAGACGCCTCTTATTTTTAATCCCAGGACTCGTAAAATACAGTGCCAAAAAAATGAAACTTCTGTAAAATTAACACAAATGGGTCGTGATGGTTTAAAAAGCCGACGAAGAGACATATTGACAGCTCTCGTCGAATATTTTTTGGCTTGTTTTCGAACAAGTGCATTTTGACAGGTTTTTTTGGTAGATACAATATTATGGTAATATTTAAAAGCCAATGCAAACTTTTGCCATGATTTTCTTTTTTCTATTCGCCAGAAATGAAACGTTGGTTATATGTTAGAGGAAAATATGGGAAATCAATAGCAAAAAAAAAACTAGGTCCATAAACCGTAACCGAACGAAGATACTTTAAAAGCGTTGCTATTTGAAGTTTCTGCTGATAAAAGGGATTAAGTTGTTTAGTACTGCTATATTTTTTTTTTCACACTCGCAGTTTTTCATCACTAAACATTGTAAAAAAATAAGTACTTATTATGCGAATTGAAAAGATACGCGTTAGTATTGTGATAGTGATTGACATTATTTAATGCGTACACATCATCAACCTGAAACCGCGAAAAAAATCAGCAAGTTTAGTACATTTTGACCAGTTAGGCGAACATAAACCAGAAGTTTTCTTCGCGCTTTCTGGTTTGGTCCCATAGTAAAAGTTGTTTGTTATCATGACTACAATCATGTGTTTTAATATCGGTCACTAATTACCAGACACCGTAAATACAAAGCATAACCCGCGTCAACACCGACAAAGCACTAAAAGCCTGTACAACCATGTCATCAAGCAAAGTCACTCACCCCAAGACTTAAAAAAAAAAACAAAAAAAAAACATAACTCTTCATTTCATTTGAAAAAAGCAACGGTTTTATCATCAATTCGAAATTCGAATACTACCGTTTAAAAAAAGAAGTGTTGCGTGTACATAAGTGCGCGCGCGGCTCCGCTCGTTTTATTGTGCTGCAGTTGTCGTGCACGTGTGCGAGATGAACCATTTGTTACAATAATCACTAGCTTTTTATATAATTTATTTGTTGGAGAAAGTCTTTCACTGTGACTTCTATTTTTGTAAAGATGGAGCCTCTTTTTTTGATATTCAATACTCAATTATTTATTGCATGCAACAACATTAGTGGTAAATATTTTTCAATAAGTACACTTACTCGAAAATCCGATCTTATCCCACCGCTTTTAGGCACGCACTGTTTTCCGCACTAACGCAGAAAAGTGCACGTGCTCGCCCCGAATCAATTTTATTGTAATAAAATGGTTTATTATATCAAGATGGGCGCGCGTCAACCCCCACGAATGTATTAAAAAACGTCGTTTGATACAAGTGCAAATTTGTCACTGCAGCCCTCGGCTCCATACTACACACAAACTTTCTGCACTTGTATCAAAATTTACTATGCCAAAAATAACAATTGTGGACCCAAACAGGCATAGCAAAAGAAAGATATTTAGAGACGAGGACTTATCATTTAAGTATCTTATAATTACATATATAAATTATTATAATAATAAACATTTTTTTATATTATTATTAATAGTGTCACGCTTGACCACTATCTCAATTCTGATGGTAAATCATGGCGTAGTCGACGGTGGCGTACGCTCTAGGTTATAGCTATCAGGAAATACAGACTTCGACAGGGAATTTCACTCTTTAGCTGTACGCAGAATGAATGTGTTCCCAAAACGCTTTGTGCGTATAGGTGGGATGTCCACCATGTACCGGTGGCGCATCGCCGTACGTCTGGTAGTCCGATGATGGAACGGGCTAGGCGGAATTAGGCTATGCAATTCCGACGCACACTCCCCGAAATGCAACTGGCAGTTTTTTTTTATTTGTTATAAACTAGTGCTTGACTGCGATCCCACCTGATGGTAAGCAGTGATGCAATCGTTTGTGGTGAGGCGCACTAGTTTATTAAGAGCCTATTCGTGGGTTCGATTCCCACCCAGGATAATTGTTTGTGTGCAGGTTTGTAGCAGGTTTTAGTTTTTTTTTTTACTTAACGGAATTTTTGACTGACCTGTTGGTCTAGTAGTTAGTGGCTCTGACTGCTATGTCGGAGGTCGTGGGTTCGATTCCCACCCAGGACAAATGTTTGTGTGATGAGCACGATCATTTGTTCTGTGTCTGGGTGTAATTTATCTATAATATGTATGTATTTAGAAATATATAAGTATGTTTATCAGTTGTCTAGTACCCATAACACAAGCTCTGCTTAGCTTGGGATTAGAAGACGTTGTGTGATAGTTGTAGAATATAAAAAAAAAAAAAAAAAATATCCTTTTCCTTCTCCTGGTGCTAAGCTACCTGCCCACCAATTTTCAGCCAAATCGATTCAGCCGATCTTGAGTTATAAATAGTGTAACTAACACGACTTTTTTTATATATATAGATATGTATGTATTTAGAAGTATATAAGTATGTTTATTAAATGTCTGGTACCCATAACACTAGCTTGGGACTGTGTGATGTTTGTGGAATATGATATTATATTATTATTCACTTTCGCCGTGAAGACACCCAAATTATAATCGGATGGAAAGACCGCAGCAGGCAAATTTTTCCAGTCCTTCGATATGCTATAGATCTAACCGAGTACTGTCATTTTAAATGTATCGACTTTCCTTTTGATAAAAATAGGTTCGTGTTTAACCATTATCGTACTTGATGTTAAGCAAAGATATGGTCGACGACTTTTTTTGAGGACTCCCTCTCTTCCTTGCGTCGTTTATCCTCAATGCTGAAGGTCGTGACCACGATGAATAGCTTTCTTGTGGAATATGTATATTTTCTCATGTTGTCCTATCTTCGGCAATGCGGATGGTGTCGCAAACTGTGGTCTCCAGTGTAGCAATGATTTGGTCTGAGCAACTTATCGGACTTCTACCCCTGGGTACTTATACCCCTTTCCCATCTACTTTTCCTGTCAGTAGCAACATTTCTAGGTTATCCACCTCTCTTTCTGGCAATGTGGCCAGAGAAATCAAAACTTCTTCTTTGGTGGTGAACCTCATGGGTGACTTGAGTAAGGTTTTTGAGGTTTATCTTATATGTAATTCCTCCATTCCTTCTGCTCTGGGTGTACCAAAATTAAGTGTCAGACTTTTAATAACCCGTACTGGGCCCGGTTAGTGGATTACCCATCAATCTTATAGAGAGGCGATATCAGTCCCAGCAGTGGGAAAATTATAAGGTTGATTATTCTAATTATTCTCACCAACCCCACATTCACTGACATTTTCACCAAAACCCCACTCCGGTGATCTTTTTTTTAATTTATACAGGAAAAGTTTTTAACCAGTGCGCAAATTTTGACATAATAACCTTGAATATATTTTAATAAACACGTATTTTTTATTTTGATATGTTTCAATAGTAAAAAATTAAGTTAACGCTTACGAGACTTGTTTACTCAGAAATTTATTTTATGGACGTCGCTTGCCAGTCCGTCGACTGGTCGCCCGATTCACGCCGCGCGTCGACCGCTCGCCTGACGCGCCAGCTGGTATCAGAAGTACTCACGCGCGCTCGCTCTATGCGACGATACCTACTTACGCGGTGCGATTATTGACCCCAGTTCAGCGCTACAATTTTTTAAGTTTAGACTGTGTAAAGTTATTTGTAAACGTAATTCCAATTTATCCTTCATACTTTCATGGGCTTAGGACCATCAAAATGCAGAAAATAAATCATAATAAGTAAGAAAGTAGGTAATACGTTTTAATCCATTCAAAATAAAACATTTAGGTATGATAGGTATTTAGACATGATACAATTTAGATTGAAACAATTGCATTTTGGCGTAAAAAATTGTGGTGTGATTTAAAAGGCTCGACGTGGTGCTGGGTCTGGGTCATGGAGTTGTTGTACCGGCTGAAAGTGGTATGGATGGAGTCCGGCTGTATTTAGCAGCTTCCATACTGCGCTTTGGCTAACACCAAAACGTCGTTCTGCGTCGTAGGTACTGGCTCTTGGATTGCGTTCAAAAAAATCGGCTTCGACTGCCAGTCGAGGTCTGCCAGACCCTTGTGCGTGGCTCGGTGTTCTGAACTGGCCGTGATCAAGCAGCCTTTGGTTAGCTGCTAAAATTGTCCTCTCATTAGGGACCGTGGGATTGAGGATCCCTTGGGCTCGCATACGAGGTACGCTCTCCCTTTCGTATCTTCTTCGTGCTGCTCGTAAATTTTCATTGCTTAACAAAAACACTCGCACCATTTCATAACACTCGCGGTGAGTAAAATGAGACATTGTCACTACGCTAGTCTAGTACGCGGCACACGCGCAGGGACGGCGAAGGGCGCGAACGTCCGATCTCTGCATCCGCAAGTGACGTACTGCATGTGCATGCGTTTTGTTTATCAAACGCCGGCGCCGCATGCCCCCGCACCCCCGTCTCGTGCGCTGGGCGTGGTCCAGCGGCCGGCGGCCTTCGCGTTTTCATTCATGCTCATTCATAGTATTACTATTAAATTATATCCATGTCTTGCTTATTTCAAATTGGGACAAAGTGGAAAAATGAGAAAAAAAAAAGTCATAAACTAAAAATGGAAATGTGTTCTATTGCTTACACTGAGCCACCAAAAAAAATTTACGCAGTGGTTAAAAAATTTTCCTGTATAAACTAGTGCTTGACTGCGATCCCACCTGATGGTAAGCAGTGATGAAATCGTTGATGGTGAGGCGCACTAGTATATTATGAGCCTATTCACTCTAGCCTTGAAGACACCAAAATTATAATCGGACGGGAAGACCGCAGCAGGCAAACTTATCTTCCTCATTCAACTTTAAAAACATTTCAAACCATAAAAAAAGCCCTAAAATAGCTTCTTAAGTCTTCTTAGTCATTAAGGAATATTGTTCTAAAGTCCATGACCTATATACTAATGGCATTACTAATTACACTGAAGTAATAACTGTAAAGAAGCGAAATCAGCCAAATGTTGATTAATTATATGTTTATATAACATCACCACGTTCGTTTTATATTATCTAGAACAACACAACTACGTGAAATGCTTACACTTGTTGCAGGAGTGTGATTCTCAAAGTTTTTTTTATACAGCTATTGTTCAATTATTATTTTTGAAAAGAAAGAAAATCAGTTTATTTACACGGAATGACGCAACTAAAAACTAGACAAACATAAAATTATATAGGAGGATTTGTTATTTACAATTGAAATTTCACAGATTTAAAAAGACACTTAACTAATGTTATAAATATATGTATACGTCATCATCATCATCATAATCATTTCAGCCAAAAGACGTCCACTGTTGGACAAAGACCTCCCCCAAGCGTCGCCACAATGGCAGGTCTTGTGCGTCTCGCATCCACCGGAGTCCAGCAACCCTCTAGGTCATCGATCCACCTTGTGGGAGGCCTTCCAACGCTGCGTCTTCCGGTACGCGGCCGCCACTCTAGAACCAGATATATAGGGTGACTGGTAATTAGTGAACGATACTTAAACACGTGATTGTAGTCATGATAACAAACAACTTTTACTATGGGGCCAAAATCGCGAAAAAAATCTGCCAAATTCAGTACATTTTGACCAGTTAGGCGAACATAAATGTACTGCACTTGGAAGATTTTGACTTTCAGGTTTGGTCCCATTATCATTATCCCATATTTTTGCTTATTGTTGGAAATATGGAATGTTACCTTAATATCAAATGTTTACTGAAAAATTGGAATAGTTATTTTTAGAGAAAGTAGCACCAGTAATATTTGAGAACCATTGATCGTCGCGGTGGTACACCAAATTAACACACTCGTGCGCATCTGGGGAGATAAACTGCGGCCCGCGAGGGATAATTATCATCTAACTAACGTAATATTAAGGATAGAGAGGTAAAATTAAAAATATATTAAAACACATTAAAATTAAAATAAATTAAAAACGCTGCCTGTATTGTCTTCTGGACACATTTCCGGATGACAACAATGTGGAGGATTATTTCGATATTTCTTTGAGGCACGCCTGGAACATTACGCGCCGGTGATGACTCGGGCTCGGTCCGGACGATTACCAGTTGGCCAGACAAGGAGCTACCCATAGCTCGTCGTCGTCCACATGCCCGCGACTACGTGACTAGTAGTCGGGGTCAGGATTTGGGTGGCCGGCCGGATCGTGAGAATGTTGCTTCACGTAGGTATTCTAGTATTACTGCTTCGCAAAAGTAGCACAATCCTCTCGCTCCGGAGTGGATACTCGCCACTGCCAATCACCCAAACATTATAAGGGTAGGGAGCTGATATAATGCGGTCCCTCGGTTGGTCCTCCCGGGAATAGGTACAAGAGTAAGCACGCGCACATGTGGCCTTACCGACTTACAGAAATAAACACAATACTTACACTTAGTAGTAATTGTGCCACACGCCCGTTTCGGCGCTCAAACAAAAAGACAACACCATTTTTTATATAAATAATCTCTTAGAAACCACCATAGATAAGTCGGACATTTGTTTATGTAACTTCAGTTAGATAAATTATAATGAATGGTAAAAGGGTATGGTTAATAACATCGGGTTTATTGAAGCTTATTCGTTGGTTTTCGTCAGAAATTGTTTGTTGGCATCTCTTGTCGTATTTTATCTCGTCATCGTTTGCTGTGTGGTCTGTTTTGCGGGATTATTGTTTGATGATCTCTCAGCAAAAATAAACTGCTTGAAATGCGTTTGAGGTGAGATACAAACGTGTGGAGCGGGATGCAGTGTCAGACTTACAGTTTTTTCCACGCGCGCTTCAAAGAGATGGGCGAAGCCTACTGTGGTCTAGAACACAAGGCAACTGAGGAAACATACTTAGTTTGTGGTTTTAGTCAGTAAAAGTCTGACACGCGAGGGTGTGTCAGATTTTCCAAAAACGAAATTACATCGTTCGAAAGAAAGAAAGAAAGCGTATAGATTTTTACTTAAGATTGCCAAACTTCCGAGTAATAGCGCATTCGTATAATGGAAGCTCAGGCAACAAAGAAACTCAACTCAGAAAGTGGTACTTCTGGACACGGCTAGTATTATGAAGAGGTTCCTCTTTTTTAAGGTTTAGTTGACCTGCAGTTTAGTTCGCTAATGTTTTATATGTTAACTAGCGACCCGCCCCAGCTTCGCACGGGTGAAATTTTTATATTAAATTTACTAGGCATGTGTTATAAATAAAAACCTTCCTCTTTAATCACTCTATCTATTAAAAAAAAACCGCATCAAAATCCGTTGCGCAGTTTTAAAGATCTAAGCATCGCAAGAAGCGACTTGTTTTATACTATGTAGTGATTGTGATACTTAAAAATGTAAATAAAATATAGGTAAATATTATGAATAAAATAGAAATAAAATAATATTGACTTAAACAATACTTAACTAACTATATCACAATCAAATAATAGAAACCCTACGCTAATTAAATTATGGCGTCAAAAAACTCTTCAACATCGCTGTCGACAGAAAATGTGCCCAAAAAACTGGCGGCATTGCCATAATGTAATTGGTTTATTCCACTTACTTAATCCGGCCAGGTTATAGTTGGCCATGTCATGACGTGATCAATTCTAAGATGAGGCTACGACAGATACACAAACTTAAGGATGAATTCCCGAATCATAAGTCCAACCTAGGTTTCTAACATGATCTTGTCTTACAATCCTATCATTAAAAACAAAGTTACACAGCTTTAAAATAGCATCTTCAGACTCACGCCCAAAACATTTCCACTCTAGGAAATCTATAAACAAAACTGACGCAATCTGAAAAAAAAAAATGTTTCTCACGTGTTTCGAGTGACAACACCAAATCATAGCCATATGCACCATCATTACTCATCCCTTTAACAAAAAAAAAAAAACTCTAAATAACACTAAAAACCCAAAAATACTAAATTAACCCCTAACTTTCCATTTCAAATTGAAATGACATTTTTTGTAAAATATAAAAACGCGCTCGCCTTAATTTTAACCCATTCGTAGACATATGCACAAAAAAGTATTTTTTTCTTAAAGTTCAGTAACCAGATAGGGATTAAAAACTACAGTTATTTTAGATTTTTTTGTCGGTTCACTAGTTTTTAGACGCGTACAACTCCAGTTATAATTAAGAGCCACATGTCACAGTAGTGCTGGTCGACAGATGTCGATACGACACACAAGTTGAAACTTGATGAACTTCTTGCGATAAAAAATGGTAATTTAAAAAACTAAAAAACCCGACTGCTATTCTGAGTATTCATGAAAAAGCCCTAAAACAAGAAAGTCGTTGTAGCAGTCGGGACCCATTACATCATAGATCTACTGACTAGACGGCTGACTTTCTAGAATGGGTCCCGACTGCTACAACGACTTTCTTGTTTTAGGGCTTTTTCATGAATACTCAGAATAGCAGTCGGGTTTTTTAGTTTTTTAAATTACCATTTTTTATTTTTTACTTTTTTAGTTTTATTTTTTTACGATATCACTTTCACAGTAATTACAAATCTAACGACACCTCGCAAACTAAAATCCATCGAGCCGTTCAGGTCACAGAAGGTGCCAAATATTTGAATTTGGCGCCAAAAATTCGCCATTTTGTTTTTTTTTATTTTGATATACCCAGTGTCACTCTCACAGTAAATACGAATCTAACGACACCTCTCAAGCTAAAATCCATCGAGCCGTACAGGCTGCAGAGCGTGCCAAACAATTATACATACATACATACATACATACATACATACAAACATACATACATACTCTCGAAAAACATAACCCTCCTTCTGGCGCAGTCGGGTAAAAAAAATGTATTCGTTATGTTTTATTTATTACACATACAGCTACCGTTACAGAAATTCAATGCGATAGTGTAAACAATAAAATAATTACAATAACAAATATGTTATTCCGTTCAATTACAATATAAAACAATAAAATAGGTAATTAATAAAGGCAAATAAAATAAAACAATACAATAATACTAAGGCAATCAATACTTATGCATTATTTAATCAAATCATTTATTTATTTTTAGATAATGAAACAAAAAGAATAATTTTGTTTAAATATCTCTCTCAGTGCTACAGCAGTTCCCGTTTTTTTTGCCAAGTACTGTGTCTTGGCGTTAATTAAAACTTTCCGCCTAACTTATGTCTAAACTTTTTTAGTTCGTTTACCATGAAAATTAGTAACTCAGGTAACTTTAACGTTTATTATGACAGTCTACTTAATTCATCATTTTATCAACAATAGAGATCTAGCAAATACTAAAGAGAGCTCTCTTGAAAAGAAGTAATTAACGTTTCTTTTCTTCTCTATGGTTTAAGAAACATGTAACGGAGATATTTGTAATTCATAATATGATTAAAAATAATGGCCATAAAGTTTATTGCGCATTCTTCTCCATAGAGATTGCGTTTTGTAATGTGCGTTTAGCATCATTTTTCTAACAGACTGACTCGTTGACAATTCAACAGTGGCTTTAAATAGTTTGTTTGAAATAAATGCTTTGAATCTTGAATCTAAACAAATCCAATAGTCATCTATATTTCTATCGATAGTTTCGAGTGCGTCACGTCCCTATTGCACTTGTTTCGGATCATAAATCAAGCTCGCTCGCGCTTACGACGTATCGATTATATTACACACCACATTTCAGTAATAGTTTTATTCTGTTTATCTGTTCAACCTGTTCTCTGTCACCCTTTGATGTTGACAAAATATAATTTTTATGTTTTACTAAATTTTATCAGCGTCTTCGATTTAGATGGGTACAGCTTAGGAGTGGAATCCCCTGCAGGAGTATGTGTTTCCTGATGGCTACAACCCGGGAATCTGAGAATAGGTTTCTTCTAGGTAAGCGCGCTCCATCGTCGACCGCATCGTCGCTTTCCATCGGGTGAGATAGCGGTCAAGCGCGAACCTGTCAACAATAAAAAAAAGATGCGAGACGAAGACTCCGATACTCTGTAATTACGAGACTTCATCAGGTTTTAGTTAAAGTTACCAAAAGGGCAATCAAGAGAGATCGCGAAAAAAAATCTACTGACCAGCAGATTTTTTTTCACGATTTGAGATTCGTCGCATTTGTGTTCGCCTAACTGGTCAAAATGTACTGAACTTGGTGATTTCAGGTTTGGTCCCATAGTAAAAGTTGTTTGTTATCATGACTACAATCACGTGTTTAAGTATCATTCACTATTCCTATATAAATGTATTTTCTACTTTCACGCTGGTGAAACCTTTGAAAGAAACTAAAATGATTGTTAATTAGTGTCGCTAATTATCAGAAATTAATATCGCTGATGAACTTCTTCACCATGTTTTCTTGAATGAATGTTTTACAGGCAGGCTAATGACCCTTGTAGGCAATTAGCACAGTTTTGTTTTATTAGCAAAGCTGTCAGTAACTGAAACGTGGGCTGAAAAAATATTAGATTTTTTTTAAATAAATTCTCGTGCCTTAGGTGGAGTTGAAGCGGGAGGAAGAGTCTTTTACTGAGTAAAACCTAAAAACTGTATTCCTTTATTTACCCTTTATGTTCCAAGGCTGCGTGAACTGACTATCAGGTAAGTGACCAAGCGATGATGTGGTCAACTATAGAGCACGCTTGCCTGGAAGTAGACTTCTTCACTCTTGACTTAAAGCTCCTTTACCTATAGAAAATGGAAATGGAACACTAGGGCCGTGGGGTCTGAGTTCGAGACAATCATTAACAAGCAGTTAGCCGATTCTTCACGGGACCTGAAGACTGGGCTTTTTTTGGCATTCAAGCAGAGTATCCTGGGTTCGATGTTTCCATCTGTGCCTCCCCCGTGCCTCGGAAAGCACGTAAAACCGTTGGTCCTGCGCCCGATCTCTCTCTGGTCATGTTGGATTTATTCCATCGGACTATGAGAGTAAAGGAACAGAGAGTGCACCTGTGTTTGCTCACAAACTTGTGCACTATATTACCTCCTGCTTATTTGGATAATCTCTGTTGAGATTGGTCACCATGTGATCGAAATTCGGGCGGGAGGATATTTTTTCGTTTTTCAGATCTTCATTGATGCTGTATTTCCATCTACTCCACCAATCTGTTTTCTGAAGGTAGGTGGGGTAAAATCCGGATAGTTGCGGTTTGGAATCACTGAATATTCTAACATAAATATTATATTTTTTAAACTGGCTAGTACTTTGGTTATTAATCTATAATTTTATGAAATTTAAAAAACATTAGGTATTTTTGATATTTCCAGAGTCTTAGCGAGTTTTCTATTATCTATCCGGATAGTTTTATCTATCCGGATTATTATCTATCCGGATAGTTGCCAAATCCACTGAGAAACATAACCTTTATGCCGAAAAAACTTTGAACTCATTTTGCCTTTACATAAAATCGTACAGAGGCATGAAACACGATCACCTTGGTGGTAGTTGAGGACTTGAGGAGTCTCTCTATAAATAAAATAGCAAGCGATTCTTCAGCGAAACCATAGTAATGAAATCGAAGCAACTATAACACTATGGCTACTATCCGGAATTTACCCAATTACCATCAGATTTCATCAGAACTGGCAAGAGAAAATCCGGGCCCGCAAAAGATGAGAATGGAGGAAGGTCTTTGCACAGCAGTGGGATCATCATCATCGTCATTTCAGCCAAAAGTCGTCGACTGTTATACATAGATCTAAGTATCTAGAATCTAAACCTTAACCAAAATCTTATTCTAAGTTATAATCGTTATCTTGATAAACTACATACACTCACATACACACCATCACACATACTCACACTTTCACTCTCATTTTCATTCATACCCACTCACATATATCACACAAGTGCGCTCCTTTTTGTACCTATTTTATTTTACTTTTAGACTTTTATTCTTATATTTTTAATCTTTAGATTTCAATTAAGTACATAGATTGTATAATGTTAAGTGGAAGAGTGGAGTCACCTAACACAAGCATCTTTTTGCTAAAAAGGTGATCTCCAAATCAAGTTTGTAAAGTAATAATAATATGTAATTGAAATTTTTTTTTTTTTTTCAAGTGTACCATAACGACCAGTCCTGAATGTCTGGCGTCCATCGGATTCCAGCGACCCTCACCAAGTCATCAGTTCACCTTGTGGGAGGCCTTCCAACGCTGCGTCAGGACTTCAGGAGTGGGATAGAACGATAGAACAGACTAACAAAAAAAAAGTAATTATAAATAATAATATTTCACAACTATCACACAACGCCGTCTATTCCCAAGCTAAGCAGAGCTTGTGTTATGAGTACTAGACAACTGATAAACATACTTATATAGGGTGACTGGTAATTAGTGAACGATACTTAAACACGTGATTGTAGTCATGCTAACAAACAACTTTTACTATGGGACCAAACCTGAAATCAAGAAAATAATCTGCAAGTTCAGTATATTTATGTTCACCTAACTAGGCCAAAATGTACTGAGCTTGGCTGATTTTTTTCGCGATTTCAGCTTCGATCTCATAGTAAAAGTTGTTTGTTATCATGACTACAATCACGTGTTTAAGTATCGTTCACTAATTACCAGTCACCCTATATATTTCTAAATACGTACATAAAATATTATAGATAAATTACACCCAGACACAGAACAAATGATCGTGCTCATCACACAAACATTTGTCCTAGATTGGAATTAATCCCACGACCTCCGGCATAGCAGTCTACCACTAACCACTAGACCAACAGGCCAGTCATGTCATGAGTAGTAAGTAATTATCTATTGTGGTTTACTATCAATCAAAGAAGCCCCTACATCTGATGAGATATCAAACATCAATTTACGATAATCGTTAAAACAACAGCGGATACATCCCTCGACGGATACGAGAGCTTCTTTATTTTTACATAATATTAATTATAGCGCGACTCTTAAGAGCGCATGCGCAACAAATGTGATCGTTACTGACTCATGAAATGGCTAGGTACAGTCAACCGCCGATAAAACTATCCTTAATCATAAGACAACTAACAACATCTGGGCACTTTTTTATTATAATCGGCAATGCAACACAATTTTTTGAATAGCAAAATCAAAATCATACTCGTTTATTTCAAATAGACCATTTACAGGCACTTTTGAATAGTCAAAATGTCAAAATGTCGGTCAGTCAAAAAACTTTTGAATAGTCAAAATGTCAAAATGTCGGTCAGTCAAAAACCTTTCTTTTTTTTTAATTGTTATAAACTAGTACTTGACTGCGATCCTACCTGATGGTAAGCAGTAATTCAATCGTTGATGGTGAAGTTTAAATACTGCCGGATTGTTAGATTTTCGCAACACGATTGCGGTTGTGAAGCAATCCATAGCGGTTCACGTGAATTTAACGCAACGCGGCAGATTGATCCTACGTGCGCGGGAAGTCCCCGCTTCAGTCGCCATTTATATAAAACAAGCCACCGCATCGCAAGAGTTAACGGAGTGTAACGTTCCACGCGCCTCAAAAAGATGTCAGAAAATCGAAGGGGCCCTAAGTTTAAGCCTACTGGGGCCATGGGGAATGTGTAAATGATACCCTGAGCCCTGGAACAAAGACGAAGAAGGAACAAGAGTGGGTTTTTAGTCAGTAAAAGTCTGACAATATCTCCCGCCCCGCTCAAGGGCACGGAGATGTCATTTGATGATTCCCCCCCCCCCCCCCCCCAAAAAACAAAAACAAAAGAGTTCGAGCGTAAATGTCAAATTTACTAATGCGTCCGCTTCGCTTCGCTCGTCGCCACCCCACATCCACATGCGGCTGGTCACGTAGGCATAGCAATAGAGTACCAATGTATCCCATACGTGGCACATCGCGTCGCGTTTACGTTCGTGATAAATTGATCACGTAATATGCATTATTAAACAACAGCCGCTGGGACATTGTCATGGCATACTAAAATATAATTTTAAAAATTGCCGATGATCTTGACTCGCTTCTTAATCGACTCGATCGCATCAAGTTGGTATTTAGCAGATCCATCTCAAAGATGAGAGTAAGTGTCGGCCTTACTACGGCGTGTTAAAATGTCAGGCGAGAAAGGATGGATGCAAAACAAAGTCGCTTCCCGCTGTCTGTCCCTATGTATGCTTAGATCTTTAAAACTACGGAACGGTCGCTAGTATATAATTTATAAAAGCCAGGTATGTCGCTTTTACTGATTTAAAAGAGTGTCCATGAAGTTTCTTGCACGTTCTTCTCCATAGAGGTCTACGCTTTGGAACCTCATCTTATAATATAATAGTCTATGTTTGGAACGTGCAATTTAGCTTCATTTTTTTTGGACTGACCGACATTTTGACAATTTAAAAGTGCCTGTAACTGGTCTACGCTTTTGATTTCTGAATTAAATTAAGATTATTATTATTATCACTCACCACTAATCATGAAATCTCAGAAACTATAACACGTACAAACTTAAAATTTGGCAGGTAGGTTCCTTATAGGGTGTAGACATCCGCTAAGAACGGATTTTACATAATTTCACCCTTAGGTACCCCACAACGGAGGTTGGAAGTTTTTATGGAGAAACCGACTTTCACTCAGGAGTCAGGTGGAGCCGCTAGCAGAAGCTAGTGCTTTATACACCGTTAAATTGTGATCGTTTTAATCCCGTGGAGGATCGTTTCGGTACATGAAACACCATCGATTTGTAAAGAGAAAATACTTTTTTTTTCAAACTCCAATTAATTTAGGCATATATGATAATTAATTTCTTTAAGTAAACGCTAGCTGAGCAAGACCAATGACCTGTAGGTAGTTAGTACACAACGACCGACAACTACCTACAAGGTCATTGACTCGTTTACTTAAAGAAATTAATTTCGTACATGCGTATATTAACTCGAGTTTTAGAAAAAAAGTACTTTATTTTTTAATTTTATCTCCATCTCTTTGATAGTTCAGTTTACTTCGTCAAACGAATCACGTTAAGATATCGTGATAGGGTTTCTGTACTTTTACATGATCGAACTTGCGCTTGACTGTACCACATTATGACATAAGTACCTAAAGATGCAGTTCTATAGGCATTGTGATGATACATGGTTTCAAACAGGAAACATTGTTAGGTACAGAGTTAGTCATTTAGGTATGGAAAATAATGTAAAAGAGAATGGCGTAGAAATTTTTGATGGAATTCTTAAGTGTCTACATAAATATTACCGTCTTCACGATTTTTATTAATCAACAAATAATAATAAACGTTTATTTGAGGCAAATATCAACCTTAAAAAATAAAATAAACTTGTAAAATACATTTAAAATCATGGAAAAAATAAACGTATTATGCACCCACAAAAGTAAATTACTTCTAAGGGCTGATTTCACCATTCAATATAAAAACTCAGTTCAACTAAACTGAGCTCAGCGTAATCTAGTTTAAAGATCCGTGTCGTAAACATGGGCGACAACAAAAGAATTGAAACTGAGTTTAGGGTAAACTAGGTTTAATTCATAGCGGTGAAACGCAAAATGAAGCTATAATCTCGATTAGGAGCTCAAACTGCGTTTTGTTTATATAATCGCGATTAGTTTCTTGGTGAATTTGGCCCTTAGACACTTCAATTCTCGAATCGAGTCTCAAAGATTTTTCCGAATCGAAAAATGTTTTTTTGTGACGTAATTTCAAATTTAGTTTTTAGGCCGTGTTTACGGAGACGCGGCGCGTTGCGCGACGCGTTGGGCGTTTCGTTGTACATTGCAGCAGCGGGCCGCGTCATCGCTCGCACAAACACAAACATGTTGCAATGTACGACGGACCGCCCGACGCGCCGCGCAACGCGCTGCGTCTCCGTAATCGAACACCTAGATTTATTCCTATACTAGTACTATAAGACCTTGCTTCGTGCCAATTTCCAGGGTTTTAAGTCAATGGGTCTACCCTATGAATTTTGATTCCTCTGAGAGTATCAAAATGTACGTTTTTTGCGACATGAATGGCCGTATTTTTTTTTCATTAACTTAGAAGTTTAAATTTTTTAAAGCTTCATGGGACCACAAACCTGAGTATATGGTTTTAATTTCAATTTGATACCTCCACGTGTTCCCGAGGTAAAGGGTTTTGACAGACAGATGTACAACAAAGTGATCTTATAAGGGTCCCGTATTTCCTTTTGAGGTACGCAACCCTAAAAATAAAAATGTTACCAGACAAAACTCGTACAATAAAACACATCATAATTGTAATGATTTCGTTTAATACAACACTAAGTAAGTATAATTTACAATGATCAATAAAAGTAGTCGTGTAGGCTCGAGCGCAAGCTCCACATAATATAAGCACTCTCTTCTGCTGACCAGCAACGTAAAACGGAACGCAAATACGAGGCGGTTCCCACTACACCGCCCGAATCAATACGAACATTCACGAACACACCGACGCAAAATTAATAAATCTACAATAGCAAAATAATAAAAAAAAAAAACAATTCGTATACGATGTAGTGAGAAAAAACATTAAACTATTTCAATAACCGCGCGTCGATCACTAAACAATAATAAAAAAAAATAAAGTCAATAATTCTCAATTCCAAAATCTGGTTTAATATTTTCGTGATTGTATGGTTTTACAACGAGATACGTAACTATTGTACTTAACTGTTAAGGGCGGTTCACACGAATTCGTGCAATGTGGCAAAAAAAAGTCGCGAAATTCCCAACATTTTATACACAAAAATCAGTCAGCAAATACTTATCTTCAATTTATGACAGCTATAATTAAGTAGATGTACGAAGAAATGGTATATCTACTGACTACTACTTTGTGACGAATGCGTGTGAAAGTATCTACATTGGGTCAGGCCACGGTAAAGGTATAATTTGGGATAGATGAGACAGGGAATCTCAGTGCTTAGTTTTTACATGTTTGACGTTCGGCGCTCTGATTGGCCGATTCCAAGCTCTTAACCAATCAGAGACCCGACGCGGAAAACGTCATGTAATGTAAAAACAACTTACACTTAGTACAAAGGTTATATAGGCGGATGTGAACTGCTAACAATAATTACAAAACTTATTTTATACAACGTTGAAACGACAAATGGGGTATCCTTAAAAGAGGTAATTGTACTCATCAATACAAAAAACTTTTACTATACGACCAACCTAAAAACCAGAAAAAAAAATCTGAATTTAACTGCTGGTCGACTCTTCGCGTGACCAGAGCGCTGGGCTTCACTTCGGTCAACGAATCAGCATTGCTGTCCAACGTGGCAATGCTACCAGCCTTCTGGGCACTTTTTCCTTTGAAATCGATATGGATGAGTTATTTTGATGGCCAATAAGTTTCCTTTTTTTACCCATTTGTAAATAAATTTTGTTATTTTTAGTTTGTATATACATTTTAGGTTAAATATTGATTTGTTTAGAAATGTTTAGGTAGTTACACAATTTGTATAATTAACACTGATCCATACATTTTGACGAGACATTTATATAGAAAAGATTAAATTGACTGAATAAAAACGCACAGCCGAATTTACTGGGACCAGAAACATGAAATTTTAAACACGGTTCCTTTTATAATGTTGGCAAGCAATAAGAAGGAAATACAACCTTGAAGGGGGTGAATAGGGGGAATTTTGTTTAAATAAAATTACATTACTTGCACCAATATACTTGAAATTTATCACAAGTAGTACCTAGGTAATTATTAAAGGTTGTCATTATTGGTTTCCAAAACTATCTCCAATAGAACAATTTAAGGAGATTTAATGATTCTATAGAGTACCTATTCTTATTTCTTGGTTTAATAACTTGAAACTTAGCACAAATTTTAATCAAAATTAATTATAAAGACTGTCATAATTAGGTTTCAAAAACTAGGCTCAAAATACAGTTTCAGGGGTGTTAAAAAAATTAAAACTGTCAAAAGTCGCTGGCAAATTAAATTAAGTATAAATTTTTGGAGCATCGTAGGTATATTATTTTCGTGATTTCAGGGTTGGTGACATAGGAAAAGTTATTCATATCGATGAACACAATCACCCCTTTTAAGAAAAGTTTATTTGTCGTTTCAACATTGAATATTTAAACCATTTAAATTGAAAAGCGTATTACTATAGCCCAACCGTGACAGGACAGCACTATATTTTTTGCAAAGTATATGTAAAAATGTGATACACCTACATCACTATTAATGTATACATTTTTTAATCCCAAAGTTATTGCATAATCGAATATACATTTAACATACTCATTTTACAGTTCTACGTTATAAGTATACATACAATGTGTGATATGGTTATTTTCACCCTTTCCGATAATTATCGAAAAAGTAACAAAAAACCCAACATAATACGCGCTTAACATTATTTTATAGTAAATGCAAAATCGAAAAATGCACGAAAAAAAACTTTTTTTTTTTACAAAACCAAAAACTATTCTTCAGAATACAGTGATTTTTTTACTACTAAGTATTTATTTTCTTCTAATTTTTTTTTTCTCTACAACATGAACGATTTAATATGCAATAGTTAAGTGAACGTTTACACTCGTCTAAATTACCATTTTTTTTCAAAAAAGATTTAATTTTTTACAATCCATGATAAATATTTACATTCTAAACTTATGCTAGAAACAATTCCTTGGAATCAAGAAAGTAATAGAAAAATGGTACCATTAAAAATCATGGCACGCCATTGAAAATAAAAATTACATTTCATTTTATCTTTACATCAGATCAATAATCACAAAAAAAAATATGTAAAAAATAAAGCGGACTCTGTATTTTTGAAAATAAATGTATAATTCTGAGATCTTTCTTTTATTTCTGTAGCACAAAACGTGGACAACTGAAACGCTTGGCGTATATTTAAGCTTATTTTAACATACCAATAGTTACTACTTATTGTTCTTATTACTTGTATATTACAAATAATGATTAAATATTTTTATTTAAATATTGATATGGACCTTTTAAGGTTATTTATCGTTGAATTCAATGATTATTTGCGCAATCCGTTTCATCTAAAATCTTCCTAACACTTATACGCTATAAATATCTCTAACAAGTATATCTACCTCAGCTACCAAACCTAAGGGAAACTTAAATTTAAAAAAAAAACGTAAAACCTATAATACTTCAAAACCCCGTTAAAACCGGGTCAATTTAAAAAATAAAAGGAAAAAAATATTTGGTTAATTCTAACTTACAATTCCTCATTTCGAGATCGTCCATTTTTTTTTTATTATAAAAACTTCCAACAGTGAACACATTACACTTTCTAGAACACCATTTCTAATAACTTGAAATAGATCTACACCCGTAATTAATATAGTATTATATACTGTGATAATAAACGCCAAACACTGGAGTGTCGTGTAAAAGATATACACTCGTACACTTAGTTCACTAGTACACTTTGACACTTAGCTTTGGGTACAGGAGGCTACACGCGCTGCTGTACTCTCAGCCACTTTTCGTACTTTGTCGCGTCAAGTGGAGGCCCCTTAACACCTGGTCGTGGGTACTTTATCGTCAAATGGAGGTCTCGGTACGCTTGGTCGCAGGTACTTTATCGTCAGATGGAGGCCTTTGCACCTGTATTCGCGGTTACTTTAACGTCAGGTGGAGGCCCCTGTACTTGCGGTCTTGAGTACTTTATTTGTCAGATCTCTGTTCGTTGAGGGACAGGTTCTCGGCCTCGTCCTTGATGTGCGACATGGAAGGACGGTATCGGTCCTCGGCGCGTGGGTAGTCGTCGTAGGGACTGGTCTCACCCGAGCGGTTGCTGGATGACTCTTTATTTGAGTTTGAATAGTCTAGAACGAAGGGTAAGGTATTTAATCATTTAGCAATGCTAAAAAAATAGACAAGAACGATAAATTGACGATGAACAACTGTAAAGACATGTCACAAATACATAGGCCATGTATACCTACTATCAAGATTTCTGAAATTTAAAAATTACTAATTGCCTTTGAACACCTACTAAGATTGTCTTAAAGATTAGACTTGTACTGCAATGAAACCAAAATTTTAATTCTATCTAAACAACTGTGTTTGAAGTAAGTTTATATGATTCAAAAAGTAGCCCTGACAAAGCAGTTACTTTTTTCGTTAGTTTAATATTTAATAAACTTTCATGTCTTTCAGTTTGGCTATAACGCCCATTTCATGTTCTAGTTTTCCTTTTTTATACTATATCTTAATCTATATTAGATTCTCTATAAAAGTACCTATTTTATTTCAGTTTTAAATCTTACCTTTGTTAGAATAGTCAGACGCCTGCATCTCATTCTTGAGTGCATAGATGTTAGGCTTGACGTCCTGAGCGTCGCTGGTGAGGTCTTCAGCCTTCACGTCGTGCGACGAGCTGCTGCTGCCGTAACCGTTTAGCATCGGGGGCCGGCTGACAATGATAATAATAATAGTCATTAGTACTTTGATAAAGGAAAGAGAAACCCACAAGTCCATCAGCTTGCTGAGGTAGTATGTTCTTTATTTTGTATCAAGACAATTTTTTCCTAGCTCTCATTACTGTGTCACTGCTGGGAAAATGCTCGAAATTCTTCTCATGCACAACCTCTAATCAAAGAGCCATGGAGCACAGCGTTCTGGGTATAAAAAGGACAGACCGAATACGGAATAACACATCGCATTTCAAGACCGCGATTTAATAGACGTGGGCAATAAGGCTGTCAGGCTCAAATTGAATTAAGTGAGTTTCGTCAGCCGCATGCACAGTGACCGGCGGGCAAGAATTATCATGGTAGGGGGTTCATGCACAGGAAATGCCAGCATAGAAAAGGGTGATGAGATCACTTAAAGCAGTGCCACGAGGACACCATAATAATCACAATCATAAATAAAATAGATGAAGAAACATAACACAGATTAAGACATTGCGCGGTCTTATCAGTAAAAACAATCGTTAAAGAAACCTTTGAATGGATTAAAAAGAGAGAATGGAGATACAGTAGTACGTGCAGGCATGCGATATGAAAGGGCTATCGAATTAACCAGTGACTTGGTTATAGAGATTGATGGGCAGTTCATTTGCAGCGCTTATAGTACTGGTACTACTAGCATAATTTTAAACTTTCACGTGAGTTATGTCACTGGCAGAAGAAGGAGAAACTCTCTTACCTGTAGTCATCATGTGAGGATGGATAGTCCTCAGACTGCATCATGTGGTCCTCACCGGACATGTACGACAAGTTACAATCTTCCATCATGCCCTAAAAACAACGAGCAAACAGCTTTTAAAATCATCCTGTGAGAATAAACTATATACAATTGTATATTTGCTACACTTTATGTACTTTAAAAAATAATTTAAGTATAATATCTACGTTTTTTTTCACATTCAATTAAGAAATATTACCGTACATTTGAGTGTTTTTAACTAGGTCACATACATTGTACCATACCTGCAGGTTTCTTTTCAGTGCTTCACTGTATCCGTGGGGACTGGTCATCATCGGAGGACTTTGAGCTCCCATGAATCTGTGAGAATATTACACTAGTTATAGAAATAGCAAATCATAAAAATAATAATCGGCTTTCAAAATAAATTACAGCATTTTTTTTATTTCAAAAACTTTGATTCTAATGAATTCATAATATTTAATGGAACTGATTGTTTATAAAAATAAAAATTAATAAAAAATCATACCCCGGCCATTTCAGACCTCTTCCAAATCAACTTATAACCATTTATACTATTTATAGTGAATTCTGTATTGTGTATATCTTGTGGAGTGTATAATTTTGAATTAACGTCCAATTTATATGAAAAGTGTCTCAGTGAGTGTGTGATGTGTATGAAAGAGAAAGATAAATAGAATATAAAATAGAAAAATGGAAAAAAGGCAAGCTGATTGAAAATATGTTAGAAAAAACTTATCTATCATGCGACAAAAATGCACAGGCAAAGCATAAGAAGCGGTACACTTACCTGAGGGATTACATGCACAAATGTTAAAGATTGGGAATAGTAAAAGATTAAAATATAATATTTAATCTTACTTGGGTATCCAACGACGATCCTTTACAATAATTCGTATTAGATGCAATACATGCAAGTTTTTGTAAAAATAAACATTGTTTATAATCATCGATATAGCTCCGGAGTTTCATCAAGTGTAAATTAAAATATTCCATGTAATTACATTAGCAAAATATGATTTAAGCTAATTTATTAAACAAGTTATTTGTTTTAATGTGATGTTAAAAACTATTGCAAAACAATTGGCTGTAGCTCGTACTCTAGGAGTCTATAATACTTGTGTGTGCTTATATTTTTTATATAGACGATGTAATTTTATCATCTTATTCAATATAATTATTGATCATCTATTATGTCGCAAGGAAAATGAATACGTTTTTTACATAAAATATAAGCATACACAGTGTTCATAATCCGCTATTATAAACACGAGTCTAGTTACAGACTAACATGACATGTTGAATTAATCTAAGCTTACACGGTGAAACACTTTACAATAATGGTCAGAAAACATCAAATCTAGTGTGTCGACCGAGGATTATCTATTTTACTATAATCTTTTGATAATTCTCGGTTTCTGTATTCTCACATACATTAACGCTATGTGGACGCGATCGTCCAACGATTCACGTTTTTATATAAAAAGACCTCATTTTATCACATTCTTCGTCTTTGAGAATCAAATGTATAAGTCGACATATAGTCACAAGTTTGCGTAACTAAAGAAATAATCTTATGACATCTAAGTATATATTTGTTACTTAGTCAGCTTTTTGTGTTGATGTCCATAGTTTTAGTGACACTTCTTTACCGCGGATACTAAATAGAACATCGTATTCAGTTCAAGATGAAATCATCGGGTACTTTGCAATCATGTATAATATTATGAACATCATAGAAAGCTGCACTAAGTAGATTCGTTGGACGGTCGCTTGTGTGTCGCGGCGCCCTTACTGTGGCGGGTTGTGCGGGGGCCCGGCGGCCGGCTCATACTTCCGCGGCCTGCCCCGGCTCAGGTGGCGTCTCTTCACGAATTCTGCGTCGTCCACCATCCAGAACGAGCCGAAGTCGTCCTCGTAGCGCACGAAACATTTGTGCAGAGACAGGTTGGTCCGGATAGCGTTCTATAATTGCATCGCCGTTTAATAACTATCACAGTTATTCAAAAATCTCCAATCATCTTAATATTAACGCTTGTGCTTTCATTGTTTAGAATTTTGATTGAGAAATTTCGAAAACTGACAATGAGAGCACAATCAGATCGTCGTGGAATGGAACACCGTACCATGCAGGATATGATAGCCCCGGAAACCCTGAAGGATGGATAGGAAAGGAGGTTAATAGGCAAGCGAGAAAACGTTATTCACCGTTGTGCCGAAACCCACGTACACACACATAAAACCTAAATACAGAAATAAATACAAGACCTCACAAATTGGTGACACTATAACAAGCAAGCTGCAGGTTATAATGCCACTCACAATGATCAAGAGCCCACTACACAAATAATTACAGATTCAAATCTGAAACGAGATGAAAACGTTTATTTACACAATAAGAGTTAGATACATCGCTAGGTTAGATAGAAAATATTTAAGAGAAGATCAAAATGTACCGAAAACTGTGTAGTGTATGTCATGTGCAGTGTTAGATTTGTTTAAGATTTTTGGAGTTACGATAGTATTAAATCATTACTTTTGCCTATCTAAATACCTAACAGATTCATAAGAACCTTTTTATCATCTTGCCTTTAGCTTGGCTAGTGACTGTTGATTATAACTATGGTTTTAGAAATTTTTCATTATTCGTAAGTATATATACATAAATAAATTGAATATTAAGTAGTTTTATAAGTATGTTTTTGTGTAATACTTTTATACTCACAGAATCCACATTTTCTAGTTAAGTCAATAGTTAAATTTTTTGAACTGTTTGGGTTCAAACTACCTGGTTTGTGAGTTTCAAGTAGTCATACATTTTTAAATGTGCTTTCTAAACGCCTAGTTGAAACTTCGTGAGACCCGAGAGCTGGCTTTTAACTAGGACAGAGAATAATCATAGCCAAACAGCGTGGTAATACCGCCAGTTTTATAGACACATGAGGTGTTTTTTGACGCCATATTTTAGTTTTAGTTCATGTTTAGGCTTAATTTTTTATTTTCTATATATATATATGGTTAGTAAAAAAATATAGCAGTAGTAGTATTAGCATTTTGCAGGTATATCAATTCATTAAATTTGTTTGTGTGGAGCATAAATCCTGCATGTTATAGAGTGCTGCTGTTTTACTCATTTTGTTATAATAATTGTAGGTTCTGTTATGTGTATATATGTGTTATATTGTTTGTTGTTATTTTGTATTATATGTATCGTGTATGATTTTTGTTTTTATCGAGTTTATGTTAGTGTATCAAGTTTGTATGAGAATAATTTTGTTTAAATTGTTATATGCATGCTCTGTGCAATTTCAGAATACGCTATAAACATATTGTTGTTTTGTTTAATTGAAAAGTATTATGTAATGATTAAAGATAGTAGTGTTTATAAGGTTATGTGTATAAAAGGCAGTGTAGAAGTAATTTTTTGTAATGTGTAATAAATAGGTAAATGAGAAATATTGTGTTAAAGAAGAAATAGATTGTATGTTAATAAATTCGTGTAAGGCAATCTGGTGCAGTGTAAAAATATTGTATAATGTTATGCGATGCCAAATAAATTGAAGAAATCCATGCTAACAGAGTGTGTCATATAATAATGTATGCATAATTGCACAAATTCTGTTTCAGATGCTTAAAAATACGATATGTGTGCAAGATATTGTATATAATGTCAAAAGTAATACCATCACCAAAACCGTCTGTAAATTGTAAAGTGTCAAAACGAAGTATAAAATGTAAAGTGTCAAAACGAAGTGTAAACTGTAAGTGTCAAAACAAAGTGTAAACTGTAAAGTGTCAAAACGAAGTGTAAACTGTAAAATCTAAGTATAAACTGTGAAGTGTCAAAACGAAGTGTATACTGTATATTCTGATATAATGTAAGGCAGTAGAATAGGTCTGTATGGCTGAGGGCTGAGGTGTGTAGTTACTATAGCTGTAATAAACTGTCATCTGAATGTTTCATAAATGTAAAGTTCAAAGTCCAAAGAAAAGTGTAAACTGTGTGGTATCGTTTAGTGTATGTTTATGTAAATAGGCAGGAGAACAATTCTGCATTGCTGCAGATGAGTATTTGTATCTTCAGATAAAGAGCTTTGTCATGAATGTCAGCTAGCAACGTTTCATAAGTATAAAGTGGAGAGTTCATGGTTCAAAGTAAAGTATAAATTGTAAAGTATCGCGTATGTAATGCAAATAGGTATTAGAACAGGTCTGCATGGCTTGAGGTGAGTAGTTACTATAAATGCCAGAAACTGTTATCAGATTCCCTCATAAATGTTAAGTGTAAAATTCGAAATCTAAATTAAAGTATAAACTGTATAGTGTAAGTAATGTAATGTCTAATGCCAGTGGAACAGGTCGGCAAGTAAGTTGTAAATTTTGTTAGATGAAGGAATCTGTCAATAAAATGTCCCATTTATGGGTTGTGGGATAAGTATGAAAGTGTAAAGTTCGAAATCTAAAGTATTGTGTAAAGCCCAAAGTAATGTGTAAAGCCCAAAGTAATGTGTAAAGTCCAAAGTGAAGTGTAAACTGTATAGTATCGTGTAATGTAGGTAATGCAAATAGGCAGTAGAACAGGTCTGCATGGCTGGAGGAGTAGTACCCGGCGTGCATGGGCGGCGGGTGCGCGTGCGCGGCGCGCTGCGGCCGGCGCTTGTAGAACTCCACCTCGTCCACTGTCCACACCGCGCCCTTCACGTTCTCCACGCGCATGAAGCATTTGTGCAGCGACAGGTTGTGACGCACCGCGTTCTGTGCCGCCACTCAACGCGTCTTTATTTGGTTCCGGTATATAGACGATACGCTATGCTCTGCGGCCGTACTATGAAGTATCTATGCCATCATAATTCCGTCGTAGAAAAGAGTCATCTTGTATGGGTCTGTCTCTCTTTAACACCAAAATCATGATGGGTTTCAGGACGTCCTAGTGGGGCCCTTTTAAGAAAAGAGGTATGTTTTGCCTATGCGTATAGCATGATAATAACGGATCTATATTTATTGACATTGTTATTAAAGTTTTAATAGTAAAAACTTATAGTGTTGTCACACTATAAGTTTTTACTATTAAAATTTTTGTTCAGGTTCCAGCAAAGAGATGATTAAAAAGTAATGACCGTAATTATCACGCTTTATCGAAAAATCTACAGACAAATCACCCGTAGCTAAGATGATGTTTAAGGAAGTTAAAAAATCAAGTAAATGTTGCAATATAACGCAGAATGCAATACGTCGGATTATAATAGCAAATTGTCGCGATCACGATTAAAAATGTTCGAGTGTATCATAGCGTATCGTCGTGGCAACACATATATGTTTTATACAAAAAAACGAACATCTTATAGGATAGAATATACATCTATGACCTTCTTATTATAATTTATAAGACTCCAATCTTCAACCAAAATATTTATAGACTTGAAAATGATTTTCATCCAAAGATTTTAACAATAAAAGTGCTGATTTCCCAGCTTCAGTTGGAAATTGTAGTCAAAATTATGTAGATATAAGTAAATACGAATAAACATAATAATAAACTACATTTACCTTGTGTCTTTGCATTTCAAACAGTCTTTCGTTCAAAAAGAAAATATTAGTTTTATGTCTAGATTCTACACATTTTTTTCTAAACTTTTATTGTTTCCAAAATTTTGAATAACAATATTTAGATACTCTGATATTTTGTAATAATTATTATTATTATCTTTAGTTTTGTTGCCAATTATGGTGATTCAATATAAAAAATAACTTAGATGTCTAAGACATACCTTCCATGTGGCAGCGTTACGCCTGAAGTAGCAAAATGTTGATTGGAACCAGTTGTATATCTCATTTAGAGTCAACTGCTTGTCTGGAGATTCTATTATGGCCTAGAAAATACAAAAAAAAACCGTTAACATTGCAAATTTGGTACTAGGACTTATAAGGTATAAAACTTCTAGAGTCTTGAACCTAAACAATTACATATTTGTAAAATCAAGTAGGTATCGGTATCATAGTAGTATAATATTAACATCACATTAGATGTGGTCCCATCGTGTATCCTTGAAGAACCCATAAATATTTACTATTATTTTAAGCAAAATTAGATATTAGAGAAATCATAAGCTATGAGAACAAACCTGTCGAATAAGTGAAGCATATGTGAACGGAGGCCGCACATCAGCTGATTTGTAAAACTCGCGGTTGCGTTGTATCTCTGAAATCGTGATGATACAGAATTATTATAAAATAAATAGAATTTAATAAAGTGCTACAACGGCCTAGACAAATGATAAAGAAAATGGTAATACCAGATAGAAATCAAGATAAAAACAATCATTGGACATTTTAGCCAGCATTTTATTACCTTGTTGCACATCTAATCCAGCTCTTTCGAGCATATATGGAAGACCTTTAGGACAGAAACAATATTTATAAAATCTTTTTCTAAAACTACCGAAGTACTTACTAACAAAACTCAGTCATAACGCTTGGTCCAATCAAAGTTAATAATAACACCAAATCAAGAGACTAAGTCAACTTTAGCTTATAGATAACAGTGTACTCCACATACAATTACATCCAGAAGAAATAATCTATTAAAAGGATGGAAGGATAGTTACCTCCTGCTATGGCGACGCCTGATTTATCAGAAACACGGCGCCGTACTGGGCCTGGAGATGCACCTTCAGAAGCGCCACCTGAAATCATAAAATAAATACAATATTAATAACTTCCTACGTTTGCATAGTTTAATTCTATCATTTTTCAGTGAAAAAAAAATATTTGAGGACTCCTTTTAAAACGGGTAATATTTTTGGATAGTTTGATACTTTTTGTAACTAATCAGATAGACATACCATGCGGATGCTTGGGCTGGTGGTGTGTGGTGTCCCTGGCAGCATGCAGGTGGCGCATCATGGCGGCGAGGCGGTCCCTCTCGCGCCGCAGCTGCAGCTCCAGCTGCGCCACCACCTGCATCTGCACGCGCGCCTGCGCGGCTGACCGGTCATCTAAAGTGTGGGCTGCTTCCAGGTGCCTGCAGAATAAGAAAGAAGTTAGAAGATAACAGTGTTTGTAAAAGGACTTTAACAGTGAAAGAGGAATTTTTTTTAATAGGATATAGAGATAATATTTTAATATTCATTGGTGCAACTACAAAATATTGGATAGGGTAAGTAAGTAGACTGTTTAATTTTAGTCTTGTAAAGAAACTGTCAATCAACCTAGCCTTTTCTCAACCATTTTGGGCTTAGCAACAGTCAAGCTAGATGCAGTTGAGAAATTGACACTGTTGCAGAATTTAGCATGGGATGAGATGATAATATAGTATAGCTTAGATATTCAAAACGAATTAAAATTAAAATATTATGTCTATTATTAGACTTACTTTAGAAAAGCCTGGTAGTCTTCAGCAAGCGCATCGCAGCCGGGCCATTTGCATACGCCGCGCCCGAACAGAGGATGCTCCTCCATTTCACTGCCCCACAGCATCAAGCCTAACGGATAAATAACAATAGAATTACCGTAATGCCTGATCACTGGTACTAGTATTTTCCAAAATATCTTTATTCTTAAATTTTATGACTAAAATATTTTGTCATTAAAAATTGATTTGATATTCTGTAACTATCCTAGATTAAATTAAAATAGCGGAAGATGTGACTGTGATGTGATACCAAGTAAAAAGATAAGTCTAGGCAAACAGAGACAGAGATTCAAACCTGGTGGAGCATTCGGTGGCACGGAGAGCGGTCCGTGCATCAGGTACTGACGCTGAACTGCCTGCAGCTGTTGAACCAGTTGCTGTTGCTGAGCGCCTAGTTGCTGCTGCAGAGAACCTAGAGCAAACAGAATATTTTAGTACTGGCTTCATGTTTTTTTCGCATTTGACCATTATCTCGCTTGACGGTATGGTACGCAACTATGTGAAACCAATTGGCTCTAAGTAACATAATTATTCACACTTGTCTTAATTACTCCTATAATATAAACATCTGACAGAGAACACGGACTGTGCTAAAAATTCCACCCCTTAGGTGTACTGCGTGGTGGATTACTGTTCATTCTCTCTCCTAGAGAGGCCTGTGTCCCAGCAGCAGGAACATTAAAAGGCTGATGATGGTGATGATGATGAGGTGTACCTACGCACAATAAACGTATTCCCAAATCATTTTGTACGTATCGACATTTTGTACTATGTCTGGTTGTCGAAGAAAGGGAACGAGAAGGGGACGGTGGTGAATCAATAGAACATCGACACACTGGCATAGATAGATAGAAACGATGTAGCACAATTGAGTTATTATCCATCAATTTGTTAGAAAGAGTCCCACGAAGATGATTAAGAAAAGAGGATATTTTTGAAACTTAAATTCACTTTTTTTTATAAACTCTTGCTTGCCTGCGATCCCACCTGATTGTAAGCAGTGATGCAATCGTTGGTCTTGAGGCACACTACTTTATTAAGAGCCTATTCACTCTAGCCTTGAAGACACCCAAATTATAATCGGATTTGAAGACCGCAGCAGGATAATTGTTCCAGTCCTTCGATATACGCGGTATAAACGACGAGGCGAAACGCCTAGTCCGGACCGTAAAGGTTTCAACAATGTAAGGGTGGATACTCGCCGTACACAAACTTTCTTGTGTGTCTTGTACTCGTATACTTATACGAGTTAGTTTAGTAAGGGAGAGGTTGATAGTCTTAACAATAAAGTCCATGCTATAAGTACTGACCTGGCGAGGCATCTGGTGGTGGCAGATGCGATTGTGACAGCAAGTTGAGATTAATCTGATCCTGAAGCCGAGATTGCTCTAGCTGACGCTTAGCGGCCTCTGAAGACATGTGCTATTAGAAAAAAAAAACATATTTATTTCCTTGACAACCAGTTTTAATAAACACTACATATTTTTTTATAATTAGGAGTAATGTTCTGTAGCGACATCTATGTGGCCACAAAGGAACTAAACTTTAAAAACTCCTGTATCACAATATCAGAGGTTTCTTCTATCGGGCAGTGAGCCGGACCAAGCACAACATCTGGCTGGTCGGAGATTGCTTCCTTTTCAAGGGAGGTTTGCGGGATTGTACAGCTAATTTCATATATTCTAAAGTTCTACGTTTGAAAGAGCCTTATACTTTAGTTTTGTTTTTTCTCTTTTGTCCACGTCTATTGCTGTTGTTTCATTTGTTGTTAATACGTAGTTTCTTTCTTCCTTTTTTAACTTATTAGTAACTACTTTATACAAATGTTTTCTTCTTACATAGTATATTTTAATGACATTTCTCTGCCTTTGTCCCATAATACTTCGAGTTAGTGGACCAATATGTTCTAGAGGAATGAAGAAATTTTCTTCAACTTCTTTACCTGTTTCTGCATATGATGCTGATGGAACAGGCGCTGCTTCATGAGCGCCTGCAACTGCGTGTGCTGGTCCAGCAACTGCATGGCCAACAGGTCGGGAGCGACCAGAGGCAGCGGGGATCTTGCCCCAGCCGCCGCGCCCGCGCTTCCCGCTGGAGAGACGGGTGCAGGGCTGGAATGCGCCGAACCTTGCGGAGATGTTGGGGCTGAGGCCTAGAAAAATTGAAGTATTGATGTAATTAACCGCACCCAGACCAGTCGTCAACAGCGCGAAGTAATCCACGCGCTCCTCAAAGTGACGACAGAAAACTATTAGAGCCCAGCAGGGCTGAAGCTCACTTGCTAGGACCACGGGGATATTGAGTAGTAGTCAGTAAAAGTCTGACACGCCCTCCCGCTCCACACAAAGGCGGGAAATGTCATTAGATTTCATAGGTATCTACGTATAAATTTGTACGAAACCCTCAGTGCGCGAGTCCGCCTTGCGCTTGCCCAGTTTTTTTTTAGTAGAAGAAGTTAGGAACCGTGGTACTAGAAGAAGAGGTTTTGATTGATTGATTGTACAACAACTTACCCGTGCGAGAGCGAGAGGCTCATGGTCGCGAGGGGGCGAGGCGCGGCGCGGGGGCGAGCTGCGCCGGCGTCGGCGCGCCGCCTCGCCGCCCCACCTGCCGGACTCCTCCCTGAGGAAAAAGCATCTTTTTAATAAACTGACAATACTATGATGATCCATAATGTTATTTAGGATCTTTGTACTAAATAAGAGCTCAACTCCTGCCCCTGACGTTATCTCAACGCTCAGTCACATGGTCAGAACAGGTAGTTTGTTTTACAAAATGATACTTATAGCTAATCACACAAGGTGTATTATCGTCAAAGTTACTTACCGGTCCAAACACCGGTCCAGCTCGAATGAGTTGATGAGTGGCGGCTTCGCGGCGCCACCCGGGTTTGAGTTCAGTGCCGACTCCGGACCCTGGAGACAATAAAACAGCCATATGAGAACTAATTAAATCATGTAGAATCAATCAGAGGAACAAGATGATGGCTAAACTGGGAGCAGATAGTTGAAAAATTTCAAGGTCTGGGGCTTCACCATAACGTGATCAAATGTCAGGCGTGCCAGCAGTAAAAAGGTTTGGTTTTATACACCCTATATTAGCTCCATCCCTTTAAGGCATTTCTCTTGGCATTTTGCTACTTTTTAAATATCTTGTACGAAAATTGAATCTTTATCCGCTAGCATCTGATTGGGCCAACGAGTGTTTTCGCGACCTATTCGCCAGGGTCGTGTGTTTGCGACTGGGTACTCCATCTCGTTCAGCTTTTCAATCCCCATAGGTGACAGAAGAGCTGACAAAATGGAGTATTTAGTCGTAGCTGTGCGATCCTGACTGAATAAACGATGTGTTTGTTGGAGATGTACGACGGACGTAGGCTATCATAAAAGCAATATAACCAGTTGCTTTTCATCATCATCCACTATTGGGCATGGGCCTCCCTCAAATGATACCACAATGAAAGGTCCTGTGCGTCTCCTATTAATCGGATTTTTGCAACCTTTACCAGGTCATCGGTCCACCTTGTAGGAGGCCTTTCAACGCTGCGTCTTCCGGTACGCGGTTGCCATCTCAGAACCTTTCGGCCCCAACGATTATCTGTTCTGCGAGCAATGTGTCCTGCCCATTGCCAGTTAAGTTTGGAGATTCCTTTCTTCGTGCTATGTCGACAACCTTGGTTCTCCTGCGGATATCTTCATTCCTGATTCGATCCCGCAAGGAAACTCCGAGCATAGACCTTTTCATAGCCTTTTGGGTGACTTTAAGCTTTCTGATGAGGTCCATTGTAAGCGACCAAGTTTCTTTACATGAAATCTATCACTGCAAACATGCAAAGTAAAGCCTCAACACCGGACCTCAAAAGCTTTAGGTCATAATATAAACAAAACGGTGTTTATGTTTAAAGAGTAACGTATGCATGCAGTGGCAATGTTGACGTCATGCAATCAATATGTAGGTGAACATGTTCTGTCAGCGGTTCCATAACAATAGAAGCTTTAATAAATAGGAAGAAGAAAGAAAGAAAGACCCACAATGCAGCCCAAATAGGTATCCCCCAAATCGGCCAAGCCATTTAGGAAGGTTTAAGTGACAAATACACATACAGGAGATCCATATTTCTAGATATATCATGAGTTTATAAATGAGTATCCCTTGAGTTTAAAAATTATTTGACGGAGGACAACGGCAATATCATCAAATTATAAAAAAGAGAGTACAGAAATACAATACAGTTGCACTGAGTGTGTCCGAACCGAAAGAGTCGCTAACTCAGCAATTGCTGGGCATCAGATACCCAGCGCTAGTTTTCAGCTGATAACCCGCAGTGACGCACTCAGTTTTGTAGCGACATCAATGTCGTCACAAATGAACTAATCCTGCATCGCGCAAGTAAGATTCGCGGCGCGATTGGAACATATTGAACAAACCCGAAATCATCTATCGGGCAATAGCCCACCAGACATAACACCAGTCTGGTCGGAGGATCCTCCCTTTTCAAAGGAGGCGTGCGGGACTTTACTCTCTGTTCCGCATACCCCCAACCTGGTGACCCTCGACAAAGAACGTCAGCGCAGCCTTCGTGCAGCAACTACTTCGTGACGTCATCATCACTCCCTCAAGCTTTCGAGCAGCGAGCCATGCAGCCAGCACCCACGGCTATATGGGTATCCTGACCACCAGCATGCCTACTTGGTCATACCTGGTCATCACCCTCAGCCTCATCAGCGACCTTGGCTAAACGCCTGCACCTTCGGCCAGTCACATGAAGAGCCTTGAAGAACCTCTCCTGGTCGACGACAGCAGTCAAGCCCTACGTCGCACAGCACCGCTCCGACTCACTGGAGCCAGCCGCACTACTCCGACTCACTGGAGCCTGCAGCATCGTATCCCGACTCACTGGGATAGCACCACCCCGACTCACTGGGGCATTACCGCAGACAGTTCCGACTCACCGAGAACTATGCGGAATCCGGTTCCGACTCACTGGAACCACAACAACCTCCATTGGCCTGGCACGCATCACAAGACGCATCAAGAAGCTTCAAGAACCATCGATCTCCGATCTCCGGAGGGGAGTGATGTAGCGACATCAATGTCGTCACAAATGAACTAATCCTGCATCGCGCAAGTAAGATTCGCGGCGCGATTGGAACATATTGAACAAACCCGAAATCATCTATCGGGCAGTAGCCCACCAGATATAACACCTGTCTGGTCGGAGGATCCTCCCTTTTCAACGGAGTTACGTGGGACTTTACTCTCTGTTCCACTACCTCTAAAGTTTTTTGCACGTATTATCTCCTTAGTGATCTACGCTTTGGAATGACTAACTTCTGGACAGTTTAAAAGTTGTGTATGGTATATCTTCTTCTTATCTTCATATATGTAAAAATGAATAGCTTTTCGTTAGTCTCACTATAACTCGAGAACGGCCGGACCGATTTGGCTAATTTTGGTCTTGAAATATTTGCGACACTCCAGGGAAGGTTCAAACGGTAAGAAAACATGGTAAAATTTACGAAAAAAAATCCATTATCACAATATTCATAGACAGTACCACCGTGACGATTAACAGGACCGAATAGAAGCAAAAACGTGTTGCGCCGACAACAAGTAACATGAGATAAGGGCACTGAGGGCAGAAAGGTGATAGAATAGAATATTAATACTTTTATTCGAGTCAGACACAGCACAACGGTTACACAGAACACAGAGTAAAAAAAGGACAAAGTACAGGGTGACAACCTCAGCATTTGCTGGGCGTCACACACCCAGCGCTAGTTTTCAGCTGCCACCCCACAGTGACGCATCATGATGAACACATTTTTACTGTAAGTCAATTTACAATCACTAACATTGAGACCGATCACAAATATGTTGCCAAAACTGCTAGTATTTTATTACACACTATTGTAACTGATACTAACGTAGATAATGACAAAAGTATTATAGAGATAGTTTTAACTAAACGTACGACCAGCATTAAGTATGCAAAATGTTATTGTTTCTACAGTACTATCGTTGAAGAACAAACATATTTACAATATGAGGTCACCACTGCCCGTGGGGAGATTTGTTTTCATAAATAACTAAGCATAGTATAAACATGAAACCGCGCATATTGTAAACTAAGATACATTTTTTCATAAACATCCTCTACATAGAAAAGAAAATAAGGTCTAGGATTGGTGGCTAATTTTGCTATTGTTAATTATATCGGTAGAACAATGGGGGGCTAGGAGGAAATATCAAAATAAAATAATGAGATACCTAAACGATATCATATTGAAATTGACAGGTATCTACCTATTAGGTTCTAGTTTAATCAAAGACAACTATGTATAATTCAAAGGGAGAAAAAATGAGCCAACCAGGACCGAAGCGATGCGTAGAGGCCCAGCCTGCTAGCTGCAGGCAGGCAGGGTCGAAGCCGGCTGGGATCAAGGGCCGTTTTCTGAGAGGAAGGCTCAGCCCCGGCACTATAGGCAACGAAGGAACGGGGTAGGTTTTTAGTCAGTAAGAGTCTGACACTACTTCCCGCTCCGCCCAAGGGCGGGATTTGTCATTGGATGATTTTACCTACCATAAAAAAAAGCCCACCAGGACCGAAGCGATGCGACATGGTTAGAAAAAGTCACCCTAACACGAAAAAGCCAACCCAAAAAACTGGGCAAGTGTGAGTCGGACTCGCACACCATTGGTTACGTATAAACGAAACTTATTTAAGTATGTAAATAGTTAAATTTCCGAATCGAGTCTCGAAGATTTTTTTTCGAATCGAATTTGTGACGTATCAACAAATTTACCGTTTTCAAATTTCAGGGTTCTAGATCAAAGAAAAGTATCTTAAGAATTTTGATTCCCTTGAAAGTGTCGAAACATACGTTTTTTTCGACATAAACGGCCGTATTTTTTGTTTTCGTTAACAAAAAATACGAGGTTGATTTTTTCACAGCTTAAAGGGACTGCTGACTTGAGCATATGGTTTTAATTTCAACTCGATACCTCCACACATTCCCAAGATAAAGGGTCTTGACAGACAGACAGGCAGACGGAAACAAAGTGATCCTTTAAGGGTTCCGATTTTCTCTTTTGAGGTACGGAACCCTAAAAGTTTAAGTGGCTTTTAGTTAGTAAAAATCTGACTCTCTCTCGTACTATTCAGGAGTGGAATTCTCTGCAGGAGTCTGTATTTCCTGATAACTACAATCTGGTGTGGTGTAAGTGAAGATCATACCTCATTCACTCGAATGAATAGGTACTTCTACATCGTCGCTTTCCATCAGGTGAGATAATGGTTAAACGCGAGCCTAAAAAATCAAAGCGGAGAAAATATCTGATATCCCACGGCGTGCACTGTTCCCGCGCGCCTCAAGGAGTCGTCAGCAAACTGTAGGGGCCCAGCAGGGTCGAAGCCTACTCGCGAGACTTGGGTTAAAATGAAAGTGCGCACCAGGACCCTGTAATCAAGGCAACGCAGGAACGGGGTGGGTTTTTAAGTTAGTATAAGTCTGACACTATCTCCCGCTCCGCCCAAGGGCAGGAGTTGTCATTGGATGATTTTTACCCACCGGAAAAAAAAGTTAAAAATTGATCACTCTCTGTAAAATTTTTAACCATCTGCTACACTATGTAGTTCATTAGACTATAAGACCAACTAAATATCCCAAAATATGGGGTCTAACAGTTTCTTCACATCCTTAACTGTCAACTGGAAGAGTTCCCAAAGTGATTGGCGACTGTATGGCAATGCTAAACTCCTCTACATGTTTCACAGTGAACTTTATCTGGCTGATCACTGTCTATAGCGACACTCGTAACTTCCACACGAGTCTTTGGACTACCTAAGTTGGCAGGTGGGAGGCTCTTCAACATACTAGTTACCTCATCCAAGTAAGTAAGGAAGTAGGTAATAGTTTTGAACAAAAAAAGACCCAACTGTTTTTTAACTTTGCAGTTTTTATGAAGTCTGAATGCAAGTTGATTTTACGTAAACGCAATCGATAAGTTTATAGTACGCGGCAAATAAGTTGAACCCGTTCGTCAACCGAGTTAACGTAAAAGAAAGTCACACTAGGCACTCAGCTTTTTTTTTCTTTTAGATGGGAAGTCATCTAATAACATCTCCAGCCCTTGGGCGGATCGAGAGGGTGTGTCAGACTTTTACTGACTAAAAACCCACTACTGTTCCTTCATTGCCTTTCTTACTAGGACCGAATCTTCAGACCATTGGCCCCAGTAGGCTAACTAGCCTTTATGGTTTGTTACAGAATATATTCATTTTCACCAACCCGCACTGGGCCTGCGTGGTGGATTACGGCCCATTCCCTCTCTGAAGAGAAGGCCTGAGCCCCAGCAGTGGGAACATTATAAGTCTGATGCCATGCCATGCCATATTCATTTTATTTTCCTTTAGAATACGAATGTCACACATTCTAATATTTCTGCACTATTTGGCAGCAATTGTATCGACTCAGCCTTCTCGGCAAGCTTCGCTGAGTTTGTCGATATTACAATAAAATCCTCAGCTGGATTTCATCGAGATCGAGATGTTTGCGTATATTGTCCAGTTGAGATACAAAACTACACCATTTTTATATCACAAAGTCCAATTGAAGGAGTTTACGAATAAAGAATAGCCATTGAGTATCACTCAAATATTCCAGCCAAAAACTCGCCTCCAACAGTATTTCTCTGGATTTGTGTAAAGCAGAGTAGTGGTGGCCAATTGGTAACGGCTCCGACTGACGAGTTGTAGGTCGCGAGTTCAAACCCAGCCAGGCCCATACTTTGAGTAATTTATTTCATTACCACTGCTCTCAAAAACGGTGAAGCAAAACATCGTGAGGAAACCGGCATGTCCTAGAACCAGAAATTCGAGTACATGTGTTCACCAACCCGCACTGGACCCGCGTGATGGATTATGGCCCATTTCCTCTCCTAGAGAGGAGGCCTGAGTCCTAACAGTGGGAACATTAAAAAGGCTGATTATGCTATGTTTATGCGTGTGCAAAGTGAGGCTTTATAGTATGTGTTTTTACAGAAAATATTAGGCCACACAAGCTGCAAAAGAAATAAGGATAGCAGCAGCTGAAATAGACATGACAAAGATTGTTTTATAACATTGCTAGATTTCATTCTAACTCATATGTATTGCACATGATCGGTAATGACTTGGCTTGGTATTAGTTCTTTGATAAATCTTTTGCCATTCACGCAGCTCGTTATTGGACTAAAACCACATACGGTCCTTCATTTGCTCCATGAGTTCAAGTGTAACAGTACCTCTTCCCGTAAACTTTCAAACACAGGAGAATTGGACTTTAATTTTTCTTCACCTTTTTCTATTTGATATATTTTTAGTATATTATTTGGTATTGTGTGTACCTATGTATTTTCATATTTATACTGTTGTACACTAACAAACTTCCCTCTATCCTTTTGTTTAGTCCATCCAAAAGTTGTAAGAGATTGGCTTTGGGGTCGTTTTACACATGTTTATGTGTATAAATTGTCATGGGTTAATATGAGATATATAATGAATAATACGACTAACAGTAAGTAATTGATGCATATAAGCTACTACACGTACTAGGAGAGCAAAGGAACACCACAATTGATGAAACCGAAACAATACACAAAGCAGATAGACAATATATCGCAACATGATATCATAAGCAGGTGGCTCATACTATAATTCACCATAACTTCTTGTATAAGGTGACCTTCACTATGTTCTTTCACATCAGATTAGCGATAAACGTGTTTATATTATTATAACATACGTGCAGTAAACAATAACATCCATTAAATGAAATATATAACAGTAAATAATGCTACGTAATCACATTAGTTGTAATAAATCACGTTCTCAGCTGCTACATCGCTTATCTACGTGATGTACATAAACAGACAAATAAAACTACACGGAATTTTATATGTAGTTATGTAATTAAAATGTAAACTGAGAGATTTGATGAATAAACAGGAATTTTGCACGTGGTTGGAGAAATATGTTTAAGTCGAGAGAAAATGTTTCTTCGTTCAATGTTAATTGTAAATTGTAGCATAGCATGGTATCAGCCTCATAATGTTCCCACTGCTGGGATCAAAGAGTATATAATGGGGGGCTGGGACTCAAGCCTCCTCTCTAGGAGAGGGAATGAGCCGTAATCCACCACGCGGGCCCAGTGCGGGTTGGTGAATGTCACATGTCTACGAACTTTTAGTTCTAGGACATGCCATTTTCCTCACGATGTTTTCCTTCGCCGTTTTGAGAGCAGTGATAATGAAATAAATTACACAAAGTAATGCGCCTGGTTGGGTTTGAACCCGCGACCTACAACTCGTAAGTCGGGGCCGTTGCCATTCGCAATAAGGGCACAGTAAGTCTTTACTAGGGATTTTAAAGGAGAAAGAGGTCTAGTTAAGATCATTCTGCTTTAAAAACAATAATGACGTCATTACTAAAGATTTTACACAATGAGAGTAGGTTTTGTGATAGATATTTTCAATATTTTTAATACAGTCGTACTGCATTGATACTTCCGTAATATAATACGTATGAAAACATGCATTTAAACCTTCCTCTCTGTCGTGATTCGAAGACACTATCTTAATACAGTTAACATATTTCGTAAATTATTAAAACACTATTATTATAGGTCTATATTATTTTAGTATGCATCACCGCTACATACACTCCAAAACAATTTTACGTCACAACCATAGGTCAGCTGAAAACCAGCGACAAGTACTAGTTGTCTGTTATTCATGCTGAACTGGACCTATTTCGGTGCAGCCAGAGGCACATAACTGATTTTTTTTTTGTTGTACTGTTTTTTCGTATTACCTAATTATTGTGTTTGTGCCATATGCTATACCAAATACATTCTTTTTCTTTCTTCCTTTCTGGTTGGGAAGAAAGAAAATAATGTCTTTATTATTTTATTTTTTTTTTTTTTACGGTAGATAAAATCATCCAATGACAAATCCCGCCCTTGGGCGGAGCGGGAAATAGTGTCAGACTCTTACTGACTAAAAACCTACCCTGTTCCTTCCCTGCCTTGGTTCCAGGGCCCTGGTATGCATTTTCATACCTTCCCAGAGCCCCAGACTAGGCCTCGACCCTACTGGGCCCCTACGGTTTGCTGACAACTCCTTGAGGCGCACGGGAACAGTGCGCGCCGTAAACGACTTGGGCTCGGTCCGGTCTGTTACCGGACAAACGGACAGCGAGCTACCCATTGCCCGCCGTCCGCAAGCCCGCGTCTACGGTGGCCGGAAATTTGGATCGGAGTTACGGCGGCGGCTGCGGCGTGAGCGCCGTTGCCTGATACGGTCAGCCTCCTCCTTTGCTAGCATTACTGCTTCGCAGAAGGAGGCGACCGCCTGCCACTCCTCCTCGCTCCGGAGCATGGCTTGAACCAAGCCCCGGCGCGAGAGATCGCCTCCGATTGCCCCCACGAGGACACGGCGATGCTCTTCCCAAGCGGGGCACACCTCTACCGTGTGCTCCACCGTGTCCACCGGGCGTTCCGCACAGTGACGACACCCGGGCGTCACCTCCGCACGGATCTTGTACAGGTACGGCCCGAACTTGCCATGTTCGGTTAGTACCTGCGCCATGCGGAAGGTTATGACGCCGTGAGGCCTTTCCAGCCACGCCTCAAAGAGGGGCCTTACCGCCTCAATCGTGGCGTGCCCAGCACAGGGTTGCGACAGTCGTTCTCGCCATTTCACCATGAGATCTCGCCGGAACTCTGTCCGCCAAGCCGCGACTTGTCGCGGCAGCGGGGATTCGCCCCGGCGTTGCATCTCCACGCGCAGATCGTGCATGCGTGCAAGGACTGTTGCCTCCAGATCCCATGGTGGCAGGCCAGCAAGGAGGCTCGCCGCTTCGCGGGATACCGTGCGGTATCCCCGAATCATCCGTATGGCCATGACCCTCTGGCAGGCGTTCAGCAGGGCCGCCGGTCGCCTTCGCAGCGTCGGCGCCCACACAGGCGCCCCGTAAAGGGCCATGGACCGAACGATGCCAGCGTAGAGCCTCCGGCAGGAGGCGTCTGGACCCCCCAGGTTCGGCAGGAGCCGCTTGAGTGCAGCCGAAGTCCGATTAAGTTGGGGAGCCAAACGTCGGAAGTGCGCCTCGAAGTTCCACCGGCTGTCGAGGACGAGTCCCAGGTACTTCATCGTCGACCCGACGCCGATGTGAACTCCTCCTACCGTTAATTGGGAGCCCGGTGGTGGCGCGTACCGAGGGCCGTGAAAGCACATGGCCTCGGACTTGTGCAATGCCACCTCGAGTCCCAACTGCTGGATCCTCTCCACGACTGTCGCAACCCCGCGCGTCGCTAGTTCGACCGCCGCCTGGTACGACCGTCCCCGCGCCAGGACCAGCGTGTCGTCCGCGTAGCAGACCACGCTGACCCCGTCGGGGAGGTCGGCGCGCAGCACGTAGTCGTACCCGATGTTCCACAAGGGCGGCCCTAGTACCGATCCCTGTGGGACACCGCACGACATCTCTCGCCGATTCCATTCTCCCTGATGACCGGGGTAGATAATGTACCTGCTCGACAGGTAGGCCTCGATCACACGACAGAAATGTCTTTATTATGGGTTTTCGATTCAACTCTACTTTTTAAGGTATTTTTTTTTTTTTTTTTCGGTGGGAAAATCATTCAATGACATCCATGCGCTCTTGGGCGGGGCGGGAGATAGTGTCAGACTTTTACTGACGAAAAACCCACTCCTGTTCTTTCTTTGCCTTCGTTCCAGGGCCGCAGGTTTCATTTTCACATTACCCATGGCCCCAGTAGGCTTCAACCCTGCTGGGACCCTCCGGTTTGCTAACATCTCCTTCAGGAGCGCGTGGAACGATACGCGCCGTCGACGACTTGGGCCCGGTCCGAACGGTTACCGGACGGTTGGACAGTGAGCTTCTACTTTTTATAGTGGGAAATCCTCTTGACTTCTCCTCCCCTTTGGGTTCCAGGACTACAGTAATTCGAAGACTTATAGGTTGTGAAAGACAAGAAATTTTATAAATTTAATTTATTTAATTTACAGTTTTACAGTTTGTAAGCAAAGTTTGATCAGAATCCAGTTCTTCAATTTTACTCATCTCAGAGTTCTTCAATTTTGCCAAAATTTCTTCGATTTGACAGTACGACGTGACGTCACAACATGGCAAGTCGTCGACGGCGCGTAGTGTAAGGTACCTCCCAGGGGAGATTCAGATCCCCATTTCTGGTCACCGTAGGTGCGTCCGACCGTTAAGCGTCCGGACCGGGCCCGAGTCGTCCATTGTTCGTATTGTTCCACGCGCACTTCAAGATGTCAGCAAACCGTAGGGCCCCGGCAGGTAACCGACCAGACCGAGCCCAAGTCGTCGACGGCGCGTTCTGTTCCCGCGCGCCTCAAGGAGCTGTCAGCAAACCGTAGATGCCCAGCCTGCTAGCTGCAGGCAGGCAGGGTTGAAGCCTGCTGGGGTCATGGGTCAGCTTCCGAAAGGAATACCCGGCCCCGGCACGATAGGCAACGAAGGAACGGGGTAGGTTTTTAGTCGGTAAGAGTCTCACACTACTTCCCGCTCCGCCCAAGGGCGGGATTTGTCATTGGATGATTTTACCTACCATAAAAAAACCGCTTATAGGCACAAAATGGCCTTTTTTCTGCACTAGTACAGAAATGTGCGCGTGCTCGCTCCCGCCACAATTTGATTGTAATATAATGGTTTATTGTATCAGGCTGGGCGCACGTCGACCCCCACGAGGAGCGGGTCAAACCTCATGAATCGTAAGTGTATTAAAAAACATCGTATAAAACACGTGCTTTGTTGCTCTCGGCTCCATAACACACTCGTCTATAGCTCGTGCGAATTCCGCCTCGGGCGAAATTACAAATTTTCTGCACTTGTATCAAAATTTACTATATCAATATTCCATGCAAACGAAGCTGTATTGTGTGCAATCTTCAAATTCAACGGTAGCAGGCCTTTAAGACTTTGCAAGGACATCTGAATAGTATCCTTCTGAATAGACAATCCAGGGCCCTGGAATTCAAGGCAAGGAAGAAACATAGAAGTGGGTTTTAGTCAGTAGTGAACCGGTGGATTGGAATTTTCCCTACCGGAGTCTGTGTTTCCTGATAGCTACAACTAAAAGGCTCTTTAAGTCAAGAGTGAAAAGGTTACTTCTAGGCAAGCGTGCTCCACTGTCGACCGCATCGTCGCTTACCATCAGGTGAGAAATTAATTTCTTTAAGTAAACGTCAGCTGGACGAATTCAATGACCTGTAGGTAGTAAGTACGCAACGACTGACAACTACATACAAATTGATCCGTTTACTTAAAGAAATTCATTTCGTACATGCGTAATTATTTCAAGTTTTAGAAAAAAAATACTTTATTTTTTTATTATATCTTTACAAATCGATAGTAGATCATGTACCGGATCGATCCTCCACGGGATTAAAACGATCAAAATTGAACGGTGTATACCTCCATTATTTAGGTCGTAAAATTGACCGTGATAAGGAACTCTTAGAATGACTGGAAACAGCTAACAATAATTAATTCTTATTATATTACCACCTGGAACTTTCCCCACCACCCACACATAAAGAAATGCACGTACATACAATATGTTTGTTTAAAATGAACGCCACATTTGACTCAGCTCCAATTGTTTACTTATCAAGTAACTTTGTTTTGTTTTTTTAGGGAAAACACTGCGCGACGCGGTTGAATGCGAGCCCGTAGGAAAACAATAACATGGCCGCTGTTCGTTGATAAACGAAGTAAATTATGTACCTACACAACGAGCGCCTAGAAGAACGTTACCACCGGATGTTTTAGTTTTTACTTTATTTTTCGCAAACGTTAACATCTCTTGTTTAAAAGGGCCCTGCCCCATTCGTCTGTCGTTAACGTGAACATGGTTTAAAACTAGAAGCGCGGGCGTCCCAAATTCGACCCATTCTAGGTTATCTTCTTCCTGTCCTAGTTTTATTATGCGTGTAATCCCAAAGTACACCTATGTGTAATACGAAGTGGTATACACCGATAAATCTTGATCGTTTTAATCCCGTGGAGGTTCGATCCGGTACATGAAACTATCGATTTGTAAAGATATTATAATTTTATAGATTATATCTATATATATCGGAATTACGGATTATAGTCCGTGGTTCCAGTGAAGCTTATTTGTTAGTTCATCCAACGTAATGTTTGATGAAAAGGCAACGCAAAAAAAAGAGATAATGCCTGAAAACTTTGTTGGCATTCAGTAATTTGGTCATTCACTTGAATATTTCACAAAACTTGTTCCGGGAAATACAACCTTTTTTTTTAAAACCCTGTAAATGTTATTGGAAAAAATTTAATGATTAAAAATTCTCTGTTAAACGTGCAAAGTTTCTATAGATAGATTTTTTTTTTAATATATTTTAGTTTCTGAGTAAGTTTATTTGTGAGATTTTTGAAGGTCTACTGGATTAGATTCACATAAACTTTTGTTTTGATTTCAATAGAAACCTAGATAATATCTACAAGATATCGGTGTTTCCAAAATATCTAGAGAAAGATGTGCAATAACGTTATAATCACGTAAGAACAGTTTTATGAGAAATAGCGAAAATATATCTCGAGTCGGACGCTCTTAAGCGCGTCGACTTGATAGGCACATATTTACAGTTACAGGTCAAAAGTGTAGCGAGTACTCTACCAATATTAGAGTTACCGTGTGGATGGAATCGCAACGGGCAAATTAAGGAACATATGTGGATTTAAGTTAGTAAAAATTTGACACACTGTTTCACTCTATCCAGAGTACGCGATGTTATTTGATAATTTCCAAGCTCAAAATATAATGAAAGAATAGATGGATCTCGGATAAAATATATTCAACAGCCTTAGCCTTTATCTAAGGCTGTTAAATATTGTCTCACTGAAGAAGTTATCTTAAGTCTTAAGAATGACGATTAGAGGATAAGAAATAAATACCCGATTTTCAGTGCCTATGCTCAAATCAAGCAACACACCATCAGCACCATTGTCATCTTTCTGCCCTTGTCCCGTCTTATTTGAGGTCGGCGCAAAAAGTTTTTTTCTTTCATTCTGTCCTGTCACCGTCACGCTATCTCCTCACACAATCCAACCATCTTTTCTTTGGCCCCCCTCCCCTCTCCGTCCATCTACATAATACATGCTAATTGATAACACTTTCAGTAACATGCGTATCATCCCTCCTCTTCACATGACCATATATATTTCAATTTTCACTTTATCCTTTCTCGTCGCACCACACACCAGTTCCTTTCTTATACTTATATGGATTTAAAGTCCTTCAATTATATATTCTTTTGTGCAGTGTTGACCCAGAGCCCCGATTCAAACCCAGACAGACGCCATATGTAAATAATTTCATCACCACTGCTTATTACTTTGTGTAATTTATTTCATCACCACTACTCTCAAAAACGGTGAAGGAAAACATAGTGAGGAAACCAGCATGTCCTAGAATCAAATACTCGAAGACATGTGACATCCACTAATCCGCACTAGTCCCACGTGGTGGGTCACGGCCCATTCCCTCTCCTAGAGAAGAGGCCTGAGTCCCAGCAGTGGAAATATTATAAGGCTGATGCAGTGCAATGCAATACACCACTGCTCTCAAAACTGTGAAGGAAAACATCGTATGGAAACCAGCATGTCTTAGAATCAAAATTTCGAAGCCATGTGATATCTGCCAACCAGCACTGGGCTTGAATGGTGGATTAGGGTCCATTGCCAATCCTAGAGAGGAAGCTTGTGTCCCAGCAGTAACAACACATTATAAAGCTTATTAGGCTAATGCTTTTGATTACCTATGCATAACGTTGTACAAGCCAAAACAACCAAAAAGAAACACGTTGCTTGATAAGGTGAAAAAAGATGATATTGTCGCAACAGAACACAATGGTCAATCACAACAACCAACAACAACAACACAAGCGCCCATTGTTCTGACCCAACAAATTAGTCAATCAATGGTGTATTCATGTACATGCCTGTTTACATGTTCTGGTCATGAATGAGAGGAACCATGGAATTTTTAGTCAGTTTTTTTTAGGGTTCTTTACCTAAGTTAGCAAAAACGGAACCTTAGATCTTCGTCTGTCAAGACCCTTTTTCTCAAGAATGTGGAAGGTATGAAGCTGAAATTATTATCAAACACTCAGGTCTGCGTAATGCTAGCGAAGGAGGAGGCCGCAAGCGTGAGGGAACGAACGTCCTCACACCCCAGCCGCGGAGATTCCGACCCTGACTACCAGCTACGGTAGACGCAGGCTTGCGGACGTCGAGGAATGGGTAACTCGTTGTCCGGCCGTCCGGTAACTGACTGGACCGATTGTCAGCAGCGCCTAGTGATCCACACGCTCTTCAAAGAGATGTCATCAAACCCTGCAGGGCCGATACCCGCTAGCAAGGTCCGCGGGGAATCTCTGAAAAGGAAAGCCGTAGTCCTAGAACGCAAAGGGCAACTGAAGGACACAGGTGTGGTTTTAGTCAGTAAAAGTCTGACTTGCCTGGTTGCTTGAGCAGGTGATAATGTCAGAATTTTACTGACTAAAACCCACTCCTGTTACTTCTTTGCCTTCGTTCTAGGGTACCGGGGTTCCGTTTAACATAACTCAAATGAAACCATGGTCCTAGTAGGCTTCGACCCTGCTGGGCCTCTACGATTTGCTAAAACATCCTTCAGAGTCTTAACAGTCTAAGACTCCCTCTCTCTCTAATCACCGTAAAGAAAGTTCTTTGATGGTTTCTCACCGTCAGAACAACTACCAACAATTAGAGAAAAAAGCAGAGAAGCTGTGAAATTATTAAGGTAAACACTTAACTTTCTTTCATCTTAGAAAACACACGTACATGCATTCAACTAAACTGGATGCCGTTGCCCTTATTTTCTTAAAATTTCTCACAATTCTTACACTAAAAAGAAAAAAAAACACACCTAAGATAATTATTGAAACATGATTTAAGTTAAGCGACCAAACAAAAACCTTCGTCCATTTAAAAAGGGACTAAATTGTCAGTGCGATTTAGGGCTTCACAATGACATAGAGAACCTATTAGTTAATGCAAAATGTATGTCACTAAGGAGGCCAAGACTACCGCAGACAGCCAAGCTGACATTGAATGGTCAAATCCTATCTGTAGCAGTGGACGATGCCTGCCTGGGAAGCAGGGTGTTCAAAAGCGATACCTTTCGTGACCTCTGCAAAAGGTATCTGAAATATTTTTTTTTTTAAAGTGGAATATTATCCAATATCATCACTCTCTAGGGCGCAGTGTGTCAGACTTATATTGACTAAAATTCGGAGTCGGTCCCCCGGATTTCCCTTTCGAAAGCGAATCCATGGCCCCAAGGCTGTAAAAGTTTGACACACACTTTCGTTCCACCCAAACCGGATGAAGTCATCTGGTGATATTCCACGTAAAAAAAAAAAACAATGGATGATCAACTTTACGCAACAGCTTGCTACTGAACGCCTACAGCGCTACGCGAAGTTCTACGCCACTTACACAGAAGTACGCGCTGCGTAGCATTCGTAGCCCTAACGCTATGAAAGCAACGCCTTCGCCAACTATGATACGTGCGCAAACACTGCCTGTGTTTAAAAGGCTTGTGAAGGTACATTACTTGTGATCTTGTTTTCGTCTTACCACTTATTCACGTGCCTATCTAATCTATATAATATACCATACAACATTATTTTTTGTATGCGAAACCTGAATACAGATTGTTCAGAATCAGTAACTGAATCGATTCCAATAATTTTTGCATCATGTTTTTTTTATGGTAGGTAAAATCATCCAATGACAAATCCTGCCCTTGGGAGGAGCGGGAAATAGTGACAGACTCTTACTGACTAAAAACCTACCCCGTCCCTTCGTTGCCTATCGTGCCGGGGCCCAGCCTTCTATTCAGAAGCTGACCCATGACCCAAGCAAGCTTTGACCCTGCCTGCCTGCAGCTAGCAGGCTGGGCCTCTACAGTTTGCATTTTTACACCATGTTATATTTTTTCCCAAAAATATTTAAAAATAGTCACAAGTTGGACACCATCGACACAAAGTCACGGCAGATTATAGTGGGCATTAGTCGTCAGGGTACAGCTGGGTGCGGGAGTAAAGTAACCCCTCAATGACCCGGATGACCCGGTGACCATATATATAACATAACAAGCAGTTATGAAACTTTGTATATAGATTTTTTACATAATAATACTAAACACGTGTTTCTGTTTTCGCATATACTAAAAATAAGGTTGTATAAGTATCTATTTTAGTATTAAGTACTTATATAATTTTTGTTTGCTCTTATATTTACACCAAGTGCAACCACATTCTGTGTTCAGGCAATCTCAATTCATTCCAGGGTACCTGAAAGAAATCTCTGAAGACCGCCAAACTTCGATAAGGCCGCCAAATATATATTTTTTTATTATAAAGTTTCTTTTGATAAATATTGTAATATTGATGTACAATAAAGTATATATAAATAAATAAACTTTTTTATAAAACGTTGAATACCACGTAAATCGTAATTTAGGATAGTTTTGAAAAATGTATAATAAAACAATAAAACATTCTGAGTATAAAACGTAGAAAAGATACTCAGAGACACGGCAAAATAAACAGACCACGCCCATAAAGGTGCACATTTTATTTTTAGACGTCTAAGAAAAACTTGATACAAAGTATTATTCAACATTAAAAACGGGATACACACCTACTTGAAAACAAAATAAAACTGCAACCAAACGGAATGTATAATATATTAACGGCAATCTGTATAAATCAGGTATTCTATACAATATCAGTACCTCTACCATGAGTTTTAAGCAATAGTATTCGTCGCTACTCGATATCGACGCCGTAAATATTTTGTATGGCAAATTTTGGTTCTGCAAGTGACCGCTAGAGGCGCTGCAAAATTTGCCATACAAAATATTTACGGCGTCGATATCGAGTAGCGACGAATACTATTGCTTAAAACTCATGGTAGAGGTACAGATGCGCTGCCGGTAATGTGTGTAAAAGACGAGAGTAGGAAAGGAGGTGATGTAATTTTAGGGCACTCCAAAACTGACAGGTTAGGTTAGGTTTTTTTTATCACCTCCTGAAAATAAAAGCCTTACTTTAAACCGTTATCGTAACATTGCATTTTATTTTTTTAGTATTGTATAGAATACCGGATTTTATAGATTGCCGATAACATATTAAAAAAACGGCACAAGAAAATCTATTTTACTTTTACTTTTTATATGGTCTTCATGTACCGTAACTCAAGCAAAATTAACATAAAATAGCTAAAAAAATATGCCCTGTTTTCAAAATTAAAAAAAAAATAACGCTCTACCATAAACAATATTTTGAAAACTCACCTGCCGAACTGCATACAACATCGTAATTTCTTCTTTTTTTCTCTTTGGTGTTCACAATTATTTTCAAATACTATTTTACACTTTAACACCTACTATATTATTATTAACGAACACTTTTTTTATTTTACTAACTATCAGTCATATTATTAACCTTTTTATTAGTATATAATTCACTATTTAATATTCTTTCTCTCATGTTATAATACGGAATAATACAAAAGCAATATCATCTGTAAATAAAATGTTTAATTTTACGATTTTACTTCGCATAATGTGACGTACATTATGTGAGATAAATCGTAAAAAAAAAATAATTAAAAAAAAAACCGTGAGTGAAAGTTCTCATTGAGTCTTTTTTTCTATCTGCGCAAAAACCTATTTCGTCTTGAAAAAAAAACGGAAGCTATGGTCTAGTTTATGAATAAATAAATTGATCGATAAAATGTTGCTAGAATAAATATTATTATTAATTTTTATAAGTTACCTATTTTTAGCTAGATTAATACACATTAGTGACATTTTCTTTCTTGTTAAAATTCTGTTTTTGTCAGTACGATAGTTCTAAGTTCTGTCTATATCTATTTAAATAAAAGAAAGTCGTGTTAGTTACACTATTTATAACTCAAAAACGGTTGAACCGATTTGGTTGAAAATTGGTGGGAAGGTAGCTTAGAATCAGGAGATATTTTTTAACCCATTAATAAAAAAAAATAGTATGGTAGAATAGGGTAGTGTAGGGTAGTGTAGGGTAGTGTAGGGTAGAGTAGGGTAGAGTAGGGTAGAGGAGGGTAGAGTAGGGTAGTGTAGGGTAGAGTAGGGTAGAGTAGGGTAGAGGAGGGTAGAGTAGGGTAGAGTAGGGTAGTGTAGGGTAGAGTAGGGTAGAGTAGGGTAGAGTAGGGTAGTGTAGGGTAGTGTAGGGTAGAGTAGGGTAGATTAGGGTAGAGGAGGGTAGAGTAGGGCAGAGTAGGGTAGTGTAGGGTAGAGTAGGGTAGAGTAGAGTAGAGTAGGCTAGTGTAGGGTAGAGTAGGGTAGAGCGAGTTTAATATAGATTGTGAAAATAGATATGTACAAATTTTCTGTGCCCAGGTGGGAGTGAGTTTTTTGGAAGTTTTACTAAGTGGTTAAATTGACATAACGACTTGAATTGTAAAAGATATTATATAATAAATTTAGTACTACTCCTATTTGTTATTTATTTCTTAAGTCTACAACACTGTACTATTGTAGTCTTGTCAAAATCATTGACTTTAAACCTAACTTTACTTTTGGGAATGATGGCTTATGTATTTTATAACTGCTAGTTTTAAACTGTTACTTTCAAACAAAAAATAAAAGGAGGCGTATTTCGTCCACTGTCTTGCAAAATAAATAAAAAGTAAAACATTGTAATCCAATTTAAGGTCCTGAAATATACTTACTATTCCAGGACCTTAAATGTGATCACAGTATTTTACTTTCTTTATAAAAAATAGTATTTTACTAATAACATTAAAATACAGTTGACAAACTATTTTTTTGTGTAAATACAATAATTATATTATTTTTCAAAGAGACAAGAGACTATGATATAAATAAAATAAAAATGACCCACTCACAAAAACTTTCCTACTATTTGAACGAATTAATTATCAGCTCAAAGACAATATCTTTCATAGACAAAAATATTTCCGTCCATAAGCTTCGTTAATTCTTGAGCCTCTCTGTAATTATTAAAAAAAAAAATAACACAAAAAGTTTTCGGTAAACATGACTAAAAACCTTATTCAAGCAAACAATCCCAACGAATTACTTTAGTATTACATTTGAATAAATAACAAAAAGCCTTCATTGTCTGAAATGTAACTTTTACCTCTGAAAAGCGGCCGCCCGCCCCACTGTACAGTGACGGCGGCGACATCAAAGAGCGAGCGGCCAATGGGAACGCTCTACTGAAAAGAGACACGCCCACCCGCTATAAAGAGACCGCACCGCCTTTGATGTATACCGAATTTTACATAATATAGACTTATATTAACGGTACACGAAATAATATTTAAGGTACCTAATGTTTTGAACTGTTCTTATTCAGTTTATTTATATTGAAAATGGCCACTGGAATTGAAAAAAAGACATTTTTTCTGAATCTTGTTGATACAATAGATTCTTCATGAAATAAATGGAATTTAACTCGATAAATGAAACTGATGATTAAATGATGATGACTATGTTTATTGATAGCTATAACCTAGAGCTCTTTTAAGTCAAGAGTGAATAGGTTACTTCTAGGCAAGCGTGCTCCATCGTCGGCCACAACATCGCTTACCATCAGGTGAGATAGCGGTTAAACATGAGTCTATCCATAACAAAAAAAATGAAAATATAGGTATAGAAGTTCTTCTCAAAAATATATGTGCTAATTAGTTTTCTTGAGAATCAAAAATAAAATATTATGAGAAGGTATATTGGTACAGAACCTAATAGATTTTAATAAAAATATCCAGTTAGTTACAAAAATACACGAATACCAAGTTACTTAAAATATTAACATATCTAACACCCGTATTTGCAAACAAGTAAAACTAAATACTTGAGTAAAAGTAACTACTATTTGTATTCTATAGTTAAGAAAAATTGAAATTTTAAGTAGAACACCTGTACGAGGTCAATGACAGAGCTATCCAAGTGGCTAAATATTGGCCGGTCAAAATTTTAGCCAGTCGTGAGAAGAATAAACTAATGCTTGACCGAGATCCCACCTGATGGTAAGCAGTGATGCAATCGTTGATGGTGAGGCGCACTAGATTATTAAGAGCCTATTCACTCTACCTTAAAGACACCTAAATTATAATCGGACAGGAAGACCGCAGCAGGCAAATTATATATTCCAGTCCTTCGATGTACGCGGTATAAACGAAGAGGTAAAACGCTTAGTCCGGACCGTAGAAGTTACAACAACGTAAGGGTAGATATTCGATGTAAGCCGGTTGTCCGATAGTAGAATGGAGATGGTAATAAAAGAATGTAAAGTAATATAGTAAGGAGGTTCATGAGTAATGGTGGAGATAATGTTTGAGATTTTTAATTAAGCTGATCTCCTCGGAATTCTATCTGGTATCAACCGTTCTGGGAGGCTAAAAAGGCCACTTTAGCAGATCTGCATTCGGATAATAATATGAATCATGTCAAAAATCGAAATGGTCACGAATTGGCAGTTCATATTGTTATACGTAAACAATATTCATATTAGGTATGATTCTGCAATGCAATTCATCTATTTGACAGTTTTTTTGACAGACTGGTCTAAATGTTAGCACAGAATTGCTAAAAGATCGTAAATACGACGGAAATTCAGGAAATGAATTGCTAAAAATGTGACCTTTTAGACTCGCTGAAAAGTCAGTCGTAAAGCTTGTGCCGCATAGCATAGCATCAGCATTATAATATTCCCACTGCTAGGATTCATGACACCCCTCTATGAGAGCGAATGGACTGTAATCCACCACGCGGACCAGGTGCGGGTTGGTGGATGTCTCATGTCTTCGAATTTTTGGTTCTAAGAATCCGTAGAAATAAGTCTTCATTTTCTTTTATGTCGGCACAAGCTGAAGGAACGGTAAAAAACATCGTGGGGAAACCGGCCTTACGTTGCTGAAACTTCTACGGTCCGAACTAAGCGTTTAACCTCTTCTTTTATATCGCGTACACCGAATGACTGGAACAGTTTTCCTGCTGCGGTCTTCTTGTCCAATTATAGTTTAGGTGTCTTCAAGACTAGAGTGCTAGGCTCTTAATAAACTAGTGCGCTTCACCATCAACGAATGCATCACTGCTTACCATCAGGTGGGATCGCAGTCAAGCACTAATTAATTAATTTTTAAAAAATATTCTTTCGTCCTGCTATTACTGACACAAACCTGTGAAGAGCGTCACAAAACGTAGCCAAAGCTTTCTACCCAATGCCTTTTTTGTTTTGAGGCGAGAAATCTTCGTATAAGTTCATCCGTTCTGGGTGGACACTGACTAAAACCCACCTGTGCTTTTTTAGTTGCCTTGTGCGTTACAAAACCACGGAAACGCTTTCTATGCAGATGTTCGTTAGGCTCGCTAGAACTCGAGAATGGCTGGACCGATTTGGACAATTTTAATCTTGAAATATTCGTGATACTTTAGGGAAGGTTTAAACGGTGAGAAAATATGGAAAAAATCAGCAAAAAAAAAAAAAACATTAGTCTATTAGGCGGTACGAAGTTTGCCGGGTCAGGTAGTCTATATATATAAAAGGAAAAACTGTCACACAGTCAAAACTCCAGGGCCTAGGAGGGGGAAATTTTTCACAAGTTTTTCTTTTATGACGTAGGCAAGCTCTAAGAAAGGATTTTCTAAATTCACCCCTCAAGTGGATATAACGGATCAGCAAACCGTAGAGACCCAGCCTGCTAGCTGCAGGCAGGCAGGGTGGAAGCCTACTGGGGCCAAGGGTTTGCTTCTGAAAGGAAAGCCCGGCCCTGGTATCTAAGGCCACGAAGGAACGGGATGGGTTTTTAGTCAGTAAGATTCTGACACTAACCACCAAGGGCGGGAGATGTCATTGGATGATTTTAACCAACACCAAAAAAAAAAAAGTGGATATAACGGAGGTTCAAAATTTGTATGGAGAAACCTACTATCACGCGGGCAAAGCCACTAACATAAGCTAGTATTCAAAAGGTATCCAAAAGTCTGACAATTTTGCACTTTATAAACCACTAAGGACGTAAGTCAGAAGGAAATATAGAATTCATAATACAGGTTTAAACTTGGTTCTCATAATAAATAAGATCGTAAAACCAAATTAGATATCAATATTATTATTTGTTTGTAGGATGTGTAAATAGTAATAATATAATATATTTGTGCATTTAATATATCTTGCTAAAGCCGATGTCACACAAAGCTTGGAGCGTCGCTTAGCGAGTAACTTACATTCTAAAAACCAAGAAAGAAAAAAAACTAAATCGTAGAGGACAGTGTCTATGGTTCTAGGTTGGTCAGAATGGTCACTTAAAAAGATGCGACAATAGCCCACGATTTGGAAGAAACAGGCACAAAGTCGGCCTGAGTGGAGACATCATGTGCAGTGGTACGTGCAGGACTTTGAAAATAAATGTAGGTTTTTTTTCGGTGGGTATAAATCATTCAGTGACAACTCCCGCCCTTGGGTTGAGCAGGAGATAGTGTCAGCCTGTTACTGAATAAAAAAACCTACTCCGTTCCTTCGTTGCCTTTCATACTAGGGCCGAGCCTACCTTTCAGAGCAGACCCTTGGCCCCAGTAGGCTTCGACCCTACTGGGTCCCTAAGTTTTGCTGACAATTCCTTGAGGTGCACAGGAATAGTACGCTCCGTCGTCGACTTGCGTTCGGTCCGGTCAATAACCGGACAGTCGGGTAGCGAACTACCCATTGTTCGCAGTCCGCAAACCCGCAAATAAATGGAGGTTGGAATTATACCAAAACAGCGAAGATTCCAAAGGTATTCCAGCTATCACAGGTGTTTGACATGTCTACACTGTCCTTAAAGTTTTTCGGCCAATGTTGAATACGCCAGTCACACATAACAAAGCAACATATCTGAGCTCAAAATCAGCTTGAAGGCATCATCATCAAGGTAGCTTGATCATGGAGGAGTTTGAATAGTTCATAGAGCCTACAGAAATTATCTTTGAACATGTCTTTAATACCCCTTTCTACAAGAGATCGTCTCAGAAAATATAATTAAATGGCCTTTAAAAAAGACTTTGACCTCTGACCTTTGTTTTTATCAGAGAACAACGCCCTCGTCTACACAGCTTGATTAGATTGACGGGTGAAAATTTTACCGTAACCTAATTTAAAAAAAAAGGAATTTCTTTAGTCATTTAACGCAAAAAGCAATAAGAACCACGTCAAAAAAAGCGTGAACCTAAGCGTGAGTGGGCGATTGTTCATGTCACCTTGCAGAAAGCATAGCTTACGCAGCATTCGCTAGCTGTGTAGCTACGACCATAAAGTTACGTCTAAAACTGTCACCCTTGACAATCTCTAAATCTTAATATCAATAACAAATTCAGAATGTCTTCTGTAAAGGTTTTATATGACGCAAATAAATAGGAACACGGAAATAGTGTTAGCCTAATAATCGTAAACATACTAAAATGTTATTCGCCTACTAAATATTTAACTTTACTAGGCGAGTAGATAAATAAATTAAGAAAAATCAGTCGCTCTTTTATCTATAAAAAATATTGTTTCATAGTATTTGGCTATGGTTTAAAAATGTTATATAGTTATTTTTTTTTTGTATTCGCTTGTCTGTGTGTTTGCTCCAGAAGCACCCTGTCACATGACGCCATAGTGTCAATTACGTTTTTAAAATGCTCAACTGTCCTTTATTTACTGAAAAATATAGAAAAAAATAACTATCATGACCAGAAAAACGGGATTGTTAAAAGCGTTACTGTGACCCTGGAACGCAGAGGGCAACAGAAAAAGGACAGGCGGAATTCAGACAAGACAATTCAAGACAATCTCTCACCTCCCCTAGAGCTATAAAAATTATTTATGAAAATGAAAACATCAACCTCAAAATAAAAATACCAAATTAATTATGGGTATTTTTAATATGATAATTTAGTATCAAAAAAAAATATTGTAGTATTGATATCTAATCTAACAATATTAATAAACAAAATATAAGTTTTAAATAGTACTTGCACGTCATACGCATATATAAAAAAACTCATAATTATTAAGGCGATGCTCCAATAAATATGATAAATAATTCAGTGAAATTAGAATAAAAGGACAATATTTTATTCGAGTTCTAAATTAATAAAAAAAAACTTGTTTTGCTTCACTGAGGTTAGTTAGTTATTATTTAAGTAAATGTAAATAAAAACGGACGCAAAATATTTTAGAGGTATCGAATAGAATAATTCTAGTCGATACCTCTAAAATATTTTGCGTCCGTAGGAATTATTCCTAATGAAGATAAATTACAGAACTACATACTTTATTAAAGTGCCTATGGTATTTTGTCTGTAATTTTTTCATTAAATTTCAACTCAAGAGTTGTTTTTCTTGAGATTACTTTAGGAGTCTCCTAAGTTTTTTCTATGGAAACTAATTAATTCTTTTCATATTGTAAGAATTTGGCCACTTTGAAGCTTTTCATACGCAATTTCAATATTCATTTTTTGTTTTATCTCTAGCGTCCCACAGATGGACGAAGACTTTCCTCCATTTCTTTCATTGTTCACGACTTTAGACCATTTCTTGGTGAGAAATTTTCATTCTTTTATAAAAATAAAATAACAATAGAACCTGATTTTAAAACTGTTCACTAAACTGTAGGGGCCAGTAGGTGGCTACGTTAACTGCATCATCGGTGGCACTCATTAAATCCTCCATGGTGCGTGTATGGGCATTTAGGGCACTCTAACATGTGGTTTATATTTTGAACAGTATCACATATTTGACTGTTACAGTAATTAGTTGATTAAACCTTCGTTCAGGTTATGAAATTATTCGAAAGATTGAACGTGGCTGTAGAACACCTTTGCTCACCTGTGCTCGTCTTTGCTTTGCTGTTTAGCAACTGAATGAACACAGGTAGGTTTTAGTCGATATAACTAATTGCAATTCTCACTCGCTTGAGAAGTTTTTGATAATTTCAGTAAAACTGTCAACAAAATTGTTAAACTAAACACTGACTTTTATTCATCTTAGGAATCACATGAATAAGTATCCAATTAAACTAGATGACAATGCCTTATCTTTTTTAATAAAAAAAGGTATTAAGTTTATATATCTACAGAAATCTGATTTTAATGATGCTTCAATGTATTTAAAATATCTAGTATTTATTTATTATGTACACCTATCACAGTTTCATATTTTTTAACGCAACGGTTGACTGGTATAGAATTCCTTGTTGCATTAAGCCCGCATAAATACCAATAAGTACTCTAGATTTTTTTTATATATATTGTATTCTTAGATTGTATTGTGTATTGGCCTGGTATCCGCAAATCCACGAAGCATCGTGATGTCCAAGCAAGTATTTTGCGTATGGACGGTGACAAAATGCAAAGAAATTAGTATAAAAAACCGGTAACCTGTGCATATATTTAAAAAAACTTATTTGTGTATATCCACTTTCTTTTGTTTCCTCTCTTTTAATCAAACAAGAAATGTTCATTGAAATTTGAAACCTGTCTCTCAGCCTAATCGTTCCACGAATGAAAGATGTAGGTATCGAAAAATCGCCTATTTTGCTTAATGTCATTGTAAATCTTAATCTCATTGACAATCGCCAAGTGTGTAATAAGTAAATTTCTATTTTCTAGTTTTAAACAATATAAGTACCATTATTTACTTTATTTATTTCATTATACGTCACTAACTTCACAAACGCAATCAATTAATTATGAATTAATAATTTATGATAAAGATTTATATAATTCAATGTTGTCTTAATATTATGATGACAAGAGAATAACAATAAAACTTATTTAACTAGAATTTCTCGCGAATTTCTCTTTTTAAATTTCCTTCTGTTTTTGTCGCATCATTACATTCCTAGTCGTTTATCTTGTCTATACCACAAAAATTTGTTTTGGCAATATTTTAACTTCTATATCTAATGAATAACCAAATGTTTGTTGAATAAGTACTAAGTTTATAGGTCACTAAGATAAAAATCTTTTTATTCATTGACAGAAATCGGAAGCGTAAAAGACGTCATACGGATATAAAATTTAAGGTTATGAATTTAAACAAGAGCATAATTTAATTAATAATTTTGACCTGCGGCTATAATTAACAAAATAAAATATTTTTTCCACCCTTAATAACCTTCTAGAGTAGTTTTATTGAGCTCGAAATCAAAATTCAATCGAAGAAAATAGAAAATCTAATTAATACTAAATTTTTGTTTTTTTTGAATCAACCACATATTCAAAAAAAGAAACAAAAAGCGCGCAAAATGTATTCATAACCAATATAAACTTTCGCAGTTTTTCGCGCGTCTCTTATCAGCTGTCAAAAGAGGCGCTGAAAAGCGGGCGCTCGTGATTGGTCGAGCCGCTGATGAGCGACGCTGTGATTGGTCGCCAGTTGGCGCACATGAGCGACACGCCACGTGCTCATAAGTTCCGTCGAGGAAATTCAAACTTTTCTCTCTAAGCGAAGTGATACGTTTGAATATTTTGATTTTTAATTTGTGTTCTTTTTAATGTATCTAGTAACGAAAGATTTTTTGAAATGTTGGAAATGGATAATTTGCTATGTGTTCGTTGTGGTGATTATTTTTAAGCAGAAATTAGAAAATTTCTTGCAAATAAATTATTTTACATTTATAAAAAAAAATATCTCTTGTTTTTAATAATCAGTGTTCGATTAAAACTGCTTTATATTTAATCAAAAGTGAAGAAAGAAAAAATGTTATATTTTTTTACATTTATTTCGTTATTCAAAAACTCAAGTTCAACAATTTGAAAATAGAATTCAAAAATCTATCCAAAAATATTTAAAACCGCGACCCTCCACCACAAATCACTATATAAAAACTTACGCGCTCGCCAGAACTCCGCAAAAACTCATTTCACTCACGGCAACAACAAATTGTTTAACATAAAATAAAAACAATTAACAAACAATAAAAAACCAACACTTTACAGCGACTAAAAATACCACTCATAAGTACCGGTGCACTGCAGTTTCAGATGCAAATTATTTACACTGCAGCAAAGCGTTGCATCGTACTTGAAATTTACTAAAATGAACCACTAAACACTATTAAATAAATATTCAAACCCTAAAGGCCGTTGCTGTTTATATTTAAAAAATATTTGCTTGGAATGGCGCGTCTAAACAATACACAACAGCCTGCGACGCCGCAGCATCAACAATGCAAGGGCGAAATAAGCAAGAAATATTTAACTACCGAAGAGGGGTGGGGCGGGCAGTGGCCCACAGTATTGGAGCTACGCCTGTGGTAGTTATAGTTTACGTGATACACAGCTCAAATACAAATAATATAAACATTACGCCCGAGCATGCGCCGTAGAAGCAGACAGAGACGAAGCGACACTCGCCGTCAAAACTAAACGCTTACTAATAACATTTTTCAGCGATTCGAAAACGTCACAAGTAAATTTATTACTTTTAAACTAACATTCATATCATAATAGTGGTGTTGAATCACATTTTTATAGATTAATTTGCATATTTTTGACAGAAACGCGTCGCTTTGAAACGGCGTCGCACGCATGCGCGGCGCCGAGGCGCAAGAATGTTATTGACGATGCAAAATGTTTATTTTTTGACGCAACACCATGCTGGCTGTTTCTGCGTGGAACGGAACGGCTGCAGCCATTTTGAAAAATGGCTTCCCAACGATTTTGCGAAACAAGAATTTTCGTAAGCGTAAATAAATTTCAATGAGAAATAGGTTAGATTCAGGTGACGAAAGATTCGGTAATCCTAGTAAAGTATAAGATGGAAATGTAATCAGTTTTCAGTGAGGCAGTCGAGACTTTGAGCTGGATTTATTTCAATTATAATCCGATATGAAAGTTCAGCGCATGCGTGTGGCGACATTTACACCGAACCGAGTTTTCCAGAGTTCAAGAAATATTCAAATACAAACTCGTTTAAATTACAAATATAGGTACTAATTTAATTCTGTTCCATATAAATAGTATGATATCTTACTCAATCGAATTATTATTTTAAGTTCATATAAACTAGTTTCAATTTTTTGTAATGTTTTTCAAGTCAGTGTTCTAAACGGTTTTTTAAATTAATGAATGAATTTAAATTAAGAAGCCGTATTTTTATTTTAAGTACTTACCTAATAAGTGATACTGATAGCCTAGCTAAATCTATTAATAAAATGACAATTTATTATAAATTTGCATAAAAACATGTTCTATTGAATTGACTAAAGACACGCAAAATTTTAAATATTCATCAAAAGTTTTTTTAATAAACTTCCTATTTACATTATATCAAAATGTCAACACAATAAAGTTTTATTGGGCATTCAATAATTTTTTTAACCGTTTTTTAAAATCATTTAGTATATTTTAAAGTCAGTTTTGCAGTTATAACTAGGTTTTGATTAAGACCATTAGTGTTTTATATGCAACCAGCTTTACGACATTGCATATCTAAACATAACCACTTTTTTTCCTACTAATGTTATTTACAAAACGTTTCTTATTTAGCCTTTACTTTCCCATTGCTGGGCAAAGGCTTTCCCCAACTTCTTCCAGGTATTCTTTTCTCGAACTACCTCGAACCAGCCCTTGTGGTGCATGACTTACGCGTGGAGATGCAACGTCGGGGCGAAACTCCGCTGCCGCGACAAGTCGCGGCATGGCGGACAGAGCTCAGGCGGGATCTCATGGTGAAATGGCGAGAGCGACTGTCGCAACCTCGTGCTGGGCACGCCACGATCGAGGCGGTAAGGCCCCTCTTTGAGGCGTGGCTGGAAAGGCTCCACGGCGTCGTCACCTTCCGTTTGGCGCAGGTGCTGACCGAACACGGCAAGTTCGGTCCGTACCTGTACAAGATTCGTGCGGAGACGACGCACGGGTGTCGCCACTGTGCGGACCGCCCGGTGGACACGGTGGAGCACACAGTCGAGGTGTGCCCCGCTTGGGAAGAGCATCGCCGTGTCCTCGTGCCGGGGCTTGGTTCAAGCCATGCTCCGGAGCGAGGAGGAGTGGCAGGCGGTCGCCTCCTTTTGCGAAGCAGTAATGCTAGTAAAGGAGGAGGCCGACCGCATTAGGCAAAGGCGCACACGCCGCCGCCGCCGCCGGGTTTCCGATCCCAATTTCCGGCCACCGTAGGCGCGGGCTCGCGGACGGTGGGCAATGGGTAGCTCGCTGTCCGTCCGTCCGGTAACAGACCGGTCCGAGCTCAGTTCGTCTACGGCGCGCACCGTTCCCGCGCGCCTCAAGGAGTTGTCAGCAAACTGTAGGGGTCCAGCAGGGCCGAAGCCTACTGGGGCCAAAGGTTATGTGAGACTGTCACCAAAGGCCCCAGGATAAAGGCAAGGAATGGAAAGGTAGGTTTTTAGTCAGTAAAAGTCTGACACTATTTCCCGCCCCACCCAAGGGCGGGATTTGTCATTGGATGATTTTACCTACGTTAAAAAAAAAAAAAAAAAAAAAAAAGCCCTTGTGGTAGGAGTATAGGTCATCTCGCCACCTCTTCCCAGGTCCACCTCATCAGCATCGTCCATCCCCTCACGTAGGGAGTCTTGTGGAGACTCTTGCCTTGACTCTTATGTTGATTATTAAAATTGACACATACAAAACGTTTAGGGGTGTTCCTTAGCTGTTCGCATAATGAATTTGTATAGTACAGCTAAGGAGTAGAATTCCCTGCCAGACTCTGTGTTTCCTGATAGCTATAACCTAGGGGTCTTTAAGGCAAGAGTGAATAGATTAGTTCTATGCAAGCGTGCTTCATCGTCGGCCACATCATCGCTTACCATCAGGTGATATAGTGGTCAAGAGAGCCTATCAATAATAAAAAAAACATATATAATCGCTAAGCAAGCTAGAAGTCCTTTTTTAACCTAGACCTTGGGCTAAGACAAACTCTCCGGTATTCTATTGCAAATATATGTGTGTCGTGACTATCAAAATTAGCTCAACGAGTTGCTCGGACAAGGCCGGCCGGTTCCGCATAATTTGCATATATTATGGTTTCTATTAAACAAACAAAAGCCTCTTTTAAATGTCATATGCGAATACCGAAACCTGTTTTTTAACCAACTTTAAAAAAAAAGGTTAAAGTTCTAAATACGGTTGTATTTTTTTTTATTTATTACCTCGCTTCAGAACTTTATCTACAAGACGAGGCATTTGCATTGAAATAGTATTACTTGCATAATAGATGGCCGTTGGGGCCGAAAGGTTCTGGAGTCACGTAACGGAAGACGCAGTGGAAGGCCTCCCACAAGGTGGACCAATAACCTGGTCAGGGTTGCTGGAGTCCGATGGATGCGAGCCGCACAGGACCGGTCGTTGTGGCGACGCTTAGAGGAGGCCTATGTCCAACAGTGGACGTCTTTTGGCTGAAATGGTGATGATGATGATGATAAGTATTACTTGATGAAATGAAACTGATGAAGACGATAGAAGGCCTTCATAGACATACAAATGCCTGGATTAAAATAGTTCAGTAACTATTACGATACACATAAATAAACGATTCTGATGAAAATGATGCCATCAAACTGATCAGATGACAAAACCAGAAGGGAGGCACTGGAACTCCACAATAAAAATACATCTTATTGGCATTTGGACTTATTAGAATTGTCATGAGATTTACTTCGACTATGAATGAATTAATAGTAATAATCTATTGGTAGCTTACTTTATTTTTAGGTGTAAAAATCATCTAATGTCATCTCCCGTCCTTGGACGGAGCGGGAGAGTGTGTCAGACTTTTGCTGACTAAAATCTCAGGGTCCACTTTCGCACAATCTGTGGCCCCAATAGGCTTCGACCCTGCCGGGGCCCTTGTTTTTTTTTATGATAGGTAAAATCATCCAGTGACAAATTCCGCCCTTGGGAGGAGCGGGAAGTAGTGTCAGACTCTTACTGAAAAAAAACCTACCCCGTTTCTTCGTAGCCTATCGTGCCGGGGCCGGGTATTCCTTTCGGAAGCTGACCCATGACCCCAGCAGGCTTCGACCCTGTCTGCCTGCAGCTAGCAGGTTGGGCCTCTACGGTTTGCTGACAGCTCTTTGAGGCGCGCGGGAACAGAACGCGCCGTCGACGACTTGGGCTCGGTCCGGTCGGTTGCTTGCTGGGGCCCTACGGCTTGCTGACATCTTGAAGTGCACGTGGAACAATACGAACCAACGACGACATGGGCCCGGTCTGGACGCTTAATGGACGGCCCGCAAGCCCGCGTCTACGGTGGCTGGAAATGAGGATCTGGATCTCCCCTGAGAGGTAGCTTTTACTATAGAACTTATACACTCTTTAGGTTTTAGGTGAGGAACATCAACTCAAAAGAGAAAAATATTGTCACAGATACAAATTTAAAAAATACAACCGAATTATACATATTTTTTTAACGTTTATTTATTTTTAGTTTTTCATTCAAGTCTTTTTTTAAACTGGTTTTTTTTTCTTAGGTCGCGGTGATTTTATCCTTATATGAATAGTAATATAATGTTTGATTGCTATAATGATCACAATATTATTGTTATTGATGTTGTATATTAATAATATATTAAACGGCGATGACGTTAACAATAATAAATTAAAAGTGTCATTTTGCCTGACATCGATTCAACGAGTTCAAACAAATGACACGTTTGTATGTGTGTGTAATTGCACATACATCGTCATTGCAGCCGAAAGACATCTACACATCTACTATTGGATATAGGCCTCCCCCAAGAGTCACCATATCGTTCACCGCATCCTTCGGATATCCTCCGACCCTCACCATGTCGTCGGTCCACCTTGCGGGAGGCCTTCCAATGCTGCGTCTTCCAGTACGTGATCACCACTCCAGAACCTTTCGGCCCGATCGACCATCTGGTCTACGAGCAATGTGTTCTGCCCAGTGCCACTCAAATTTCGTGATTCTGCGGAGTATGTCGGTAACCTTGGTTCTCTTGCGGATATCTTTATTTCTGATGTGATAACGCAAGGAAACTCTGAGCATAACCTTTTCAATTACCTTTTGGGCACAAGCGCATTACGTTTCATAAATCATGAAACTTGAAAATAGACTTTGTTTTCTTAGCATTTGCAATGACCATCTAAAATAAATACGATTTACATTAAAGTAGTTTCATCACACTCGTCTACTTCCTGATTTATGTTTTATTTACGGAGTTCTGTTATTATTATTATTTTAGCAGTCATATTATTATCAATAATATCGTATCAAAGCGGCTGACATAATTATTTATTACAGTATGATGACGCACTTTACTTTATTTTAAACTTGGGGGACTGTTATAATTGGTTGTAATCTTTTTTTTCTGAGGTTAAGTGATGTAACTGTTTTTAAAGTCTTTATTCACCTTAAATGCATGTAAAGCAACAAAATATAATCTCCCATTAAAATTTTATCACAGCTAATCATTATCATCAACATTTCAGCCGAAAGATAGCCACTGTTAGACTCAGGCCTCCATCAAACGTCACCACAAAGACCACTCCTGTGCATCTCATATCTATTAGGTTGACGAGACTCTCACCTGGTTATCGGTCCACCTTTTGAGAGATCTCTTAAAGTATGCGCATAAAACAGCTATCAAAATGCTAGAACAATAAATCGCCACCGAGATACGGTGTAAATGCGGCCAGTATACCAATGGGCCAGTGACATTTTTATTGGGCGATGATTTAATGTCTATCGATTGTGGCTCCACTATTCATTCGAAGGGAAAAAATATTATTCGAGGTCCCTTATTTATAGGACCCTGCCAGAACCTGCTAATGACTGCAGGGCAAACTTCAAGATTTAGCTAACATTCATTGTTCGGAAAATTTGTTTAATTATTAAATGTACCATAAATTTTCTTAAATAGAAAGTAAAGAATTTTTGCTGACCGCTAAATCCAGGCTATAAAAACAAATGAGTTAAGAGATGAAGAAAACGATTCCTCTAATTGATAAATTCGAAATTATTTAAATTTTTGCTAGACTTTCTGACAAATCCCATCATTATTTTTAGCAAAGAGTTTTGTAGCATCGAACGTAAACAAACCAACTAATTACAAGACTTAAAAAAAAAAAACGCATTCAAAAATCGAACACAGGAGCTAAGAAAATAAATTGAAAAAAAAAAGAAAAACAATTGTGGCGAATACAATCGCCGATATTCTCGACACGCAGACAGAACTAAAAAAAATGGTTTCTCAGTGTAAAAAAAAATTAATTAATTAAAAGTTTTCAGCGTTGGGTTTCAGGCGAACTGATGAGCGGGTGGGCGGTCGCCCCGCCTACTGAAAAGCGACGCCCAGTCGCGCTGTAAAGCGACCTCCTACCTCACCATGTCTAGGAGATGAATTCCACTTTGGAATGTTGATTATTTTTAAATGGAATAAGGTTATAGTAATATCAATTTAATTTTCTTCAAATTGAATGATAGAACACGACTTTACTGATAGCGTCGCTGCTTTTAAATGAAATCTTTTAATTTTTTCTGGTTATATTAAAAACAAATATTATCTATAAGTAGGCAAGTTTTGTCTGTTCATTACCCATACGAATAGACAGTCTTTTTGCACACATCTTTGACATTTAGATTAATTTCATAGCAAATAAAAAACAACCAAAATAATTAACGAAAAAGTCTATAGTAATATTATAAAAAGGAAAGATTTGTCTGTTTGTATTTTTCATTTTAGTGAAAAAAAAAATCAAAAACTTAAATTTTATTTTATCACTGAGTGTCATATGCTTATATTTTTGCTTTCTCGCAAGCAAACCTGCAGGCAGAAGCTAGTATTTTAATACAATGAGTCTAGACTAAAATTGAGGAGAAATAAATTTAAAAATATTTTATTTGTATTAAACTTTTTCTTTGTTTCGTTTCTACTATCGAGCTTCTGAAATATATAACTTTATTTTCCTATTTTTTCGTTTTTCCTTATTATTTTGGACTTGTTTCACTTCTAAAATACTGACAATAATTAAAAAAAAACAAGGCAATAATTAACTGGTCCATTTTCAGCCATGGCAGTTTATGTATGGTTTTTGGTAAATACAATGTATTATTGTAAATGGTTATTCTTTATGGGGTGATATCCTATACTTTTCCCCTCCTGAACAAAGGCTTCTCCAATTTTTTTCAGGTATTTTTTCTCGAGCCAGCGTCTAGGTCATCTCACCGCATCTTCAGTGTAAAATATTATTTATATTTATTAAAAAATTTGAAACGAAAACTACATAATTCACTTATTATTTTATTACTACCAACTCAAAGTGTTATTTTTATGCTCGAGTTCTATATTGTAGCTGTTTGTTATCCTTCAATAAATCGTCATCATCTTCCTACCCTTTTCTCATGTTATTTGGAATCGGTGCAAAACTTTTTTGTCTTCCATTCTGGTTCTGACACCCGTCACGCTATCACTAACTTTCTTTTCTTTCATATCACTCATTTCACCATCCATCCATCTCTTTTTTGGCCTCCGTCTCCCTCTCCATTCATCCATATGTATACTCATAATTCTTTTAGTAACATATGTGTTATCTCTCAATAAATTGTTGAGGCAAAACTTCGCGACACTAACTCCTCTCCTACCCTTTAATGGCGCAGAAATCGTAATATAACCGAGCTCCTCTGGTCCGCACAATAAACTCTATATACTTACGTATTATATGAGTCCAAACTAGAGCGGTATTACCCCCCTCCATCCTAGTGGGGGCAGTTTTTGTACCTTTCAGCATGGCACTACTAGGTACGTTTTATAGCGCAGTTTTAGTTTTGTGGCGAGAATTGCTCACCAGTAAGTTATAATGGAGTAGTAGTTCAGTATAGCTTTTTGATTTAAATGAAGGTTTTTTGATAACCCGTACGAATGCTTTTGTTATATCTTTGTTTGATGTGAACCTTTGCCTGCGTAGACATGTTTTGTTCCCGAGATAAAGGGTCTTGACAGACAGGCAGACGGACAACAAAGTGATCTTAAAAGGGTTCCGATTTTTCCTTTTGAGGTACGGAATCCTAAAAAAGGTACTTTAACCTTAAAACATATGTTTCATTAATAAAGTTCAATTTTTAAATGGCCTCTGTTTTGAGTTAAATTTCTTTAGGATTATTTCTTTTATCTAACTAAGACACGCAGCACTCTATGGAGATTTTTCTCTTTGGAGATTCGTAAGAGGTTGGTAGAATAATCACAACACTGATTGGTTGGATTTGTTTTTCAAAATAACATTGCTTATATTTTGTATGTATGTATCTAAGTATGTATTAATTATTGTATATTTTGTTTCTTTTCTGTTTGTCTATTTATTAGTTGCACCTACCATGTTAAGTTTCTGCACCACCCTAAGGTCGACTGGTAGAAAATGCCTAAGGCATTAAGTCCGCCTTTGTACAGTGTTATGTAAATAAAGTTTTTAAAATAAAAATAAATTAAATAAATTTTTGTCTAAGAATATATCTTTGGCTAATGCTTTTGCGAAGCCAGAAAAAAAGAGAATATATCTCTCTCAAGAGCACGGTTGATTTGATATAAAATTATTTTGTCCGTGAAAATGAAACCCCAGACAGGGTAGTAAAGGGTTGAAATAAATGCAACTAATGACAAACGACATTTCGGCTATAAACGGTTTTATTGCAACTGTTAACGATAATGGGAACATGGACGTCAAAATGTCGCGAGGAAGCAGTTTTTACGAGTTTTATCATCGGTAAGAAAAACACGTTTATTGGACAATTAATTTTAATTTAAACTAGCTACCACCCGCGGCTTTGTCCCCTCATGTCCTCAATTACTTCCCCACCTTCAAATCAATTTTAAATTTTAAACTGTTTATTTTACTATTTTTAAGGTTCCATACCTCAAAAGGAGAAAATAAGACCCTTATAGGATTACTTTATTGTCTGTCTGTCTGTCAAGACCTTTTATCTCGGGAACGCGTGGAGGCAAGTCAGCGGTTCCAAAAATCAGACTTCTAAGTTAGCGGGGAAAAAGATAATTAGCCGTTTCTATCGCAAAAAACGTATATTTCGACAGTCTCAAGGGAATCAAAATTCATATTGTACTTCCTGTTGACCTAGAATCCTGAAATTCGACATGCAGGCAGAGGGTCAAAGCCTACTGGGGTCATGGGTTAACTTCCGAAAGGAATACCCGGCCCCGGCACGATAGGCTACGAAGGAACGGGGTACGTTTTTAGTCAGTAAGAGTCCGACACTACATCCCGCTCCGCCCAAGGGATTTGTCATTGGATGATTTTACCTACCATAAAAAAAAACATGAAGCAAGGCTTCATAGCACAATTATAGGAAAAAATATGAAAACTATAAATTTGTAGTTACGTCACAAAATAAAATTGCGATTCAGAAGAATCTTCTTAACTGAATTCGAGAAATGAACTGTTTTGATAGGAATTCAATTCAACGTGGTCATAAATATAAATTTTTAAGTAGGAAAGGAAAAATTCCTAAGAAAAAAAACGTAAAGTTTTGCTTACTATTTTGTAAGAAAACACTACGCTTGAATTGCAGGCTGAAAAAATATTTAAAAAAAAAAAGAAATTGCTCCAAAAAGCGTACTTTCTGATTTCTTTTTTTTTAAACTTCAAACCGCTTTCTGTCATTAACCTTATCAAGTGCATGAGAGCTTAAAAAGAGGTTCTAAATAAAAAGTGATCTGGCGAATAAATAAGGGCTACTCACCCCTACCCTCGGACTTAGCGTGAAGGTTCAATATCAACATGTCAAGAGGATTGGAGAGATTTAAACGTTTAGTTTTGACGATTCCTTGGGCTATACAGTATATACTAATATAATAAAGATGAAATTTTATATGTACTTGTGTGTGTGTACGAACTTGGATGAAACTTCATAGTAATAAAGCTTACGCTTCAGAACGCCATAAGGAATATATAATTTATAGTGGTGGAAAGTGCTAAAACCATACGAACAAGCTGTAACCAGTAATAGCTAGATACTAACTTCTCCCAGCGGATACGCCCGTGTTAAAACAAAAAATTATCTCAATACAAGACTATATTTACATAAACACTATTTTTTGAATATTGTTTTAGTTTTAAGAATAATTATGTAATATAGAATTTGCGTTTCTTATGTAGCGTCCTCCAATAGCCAGGAAATATACACTGTTAAATTTTGATCGTTTTAATCCCGTGGAGGGTCGATTCAGTACATGAAACACAATCACAATTCGAAAGTGTTTCATGTAACGGATCGACTCTCCACGGGATCAAAACGATCAAAATTTAATGGTGTATACTACATTAGTAAAATTCTTCATCATTTTCGGACTAGACAATTACTGGTATTATCTCAATCGAACAGAGATTGCCCCGCATGCGGGATTGCGGGAGAAAATTTCACGCAGTGTGAAAGCAGATTTGCTCCGCATGCGTATGTCCTTTTCATACAAGTATTTATTGTAATGCGGGGAATATGCACGCAGGACGCTTGCGGAGTGCATGATAATAAAAACAGCCTTATCGTCAAGTCCACCGGTTAAAAATCCGCACTGCTTCATATTGAGGACCATATATTATTTCGTTTTTGTCTTGGAATAGCACATGTTTATATGTTCCTTAGTAATATTTTTCTACATTTACGAGGGTCAAGTTGATAAGTAATAAAAGTAAAGAATCTACTCACCACGAGAGGTAGTTGCACCATTGGTGTCTGAAACAGAATAAAATAATTTACTGTATATCAAATCAACGGAAACTAAAGAAGAAAGCATGTTTTTCTCTTTGAGGCTCGTAACCCTTAGCTCATAACAAAGGACTACATTCGTAGCATGTTCGTAGCAAGAACTTAATTCGTAGCATGTTCGTAGCAAGAACTAAAATGGTGTGTACGTGATGTTCGTACTTCGTAGCAAGGACCATGATTACAATACTGTAACCAGAACTACTTAATTTGTACCATTTAGTTTTACCAAGTGGTTTTATAATCTTTTTAATTCTAAGGTTTGTAGCCCGTAGCGCGTAGTAAGGTCAACGTAGCTTATTCGTAGACTTCGTAGCAAGGACTATGATCACATCAAAGTTGTTTTTTTTACGAAATTTCTTTTTCTAAGTACTTATGATAAATTACTGGTTACTGTTGATGAAATAAGAGATGTTTTAAACATTGTACAGGTTGAGTTCATTTTACTTTAATCAAGCTATGAAAAAAAAAAAACATGAAATGCACTTTTTCCTTCTTTCTTTTCGCTTATTTTTCTTCTTGATAGGTTTGCACTTGACCGCTATCTCATCTGTAAGAAAGCGACGATGAGGTCAATCTGCTTTCTGGTGCTCTATCTTTCATTCTTTCCTTTTTCTCTTCACTTCTTTCTTTTTCTCCTTGCTTCCTTCTTTCTTTCATTCTCTCTCTCTTTTTTAGATTCTTTCTTGTTTTATTCTCTTTTATGTCTCAAAAATCAAGTATAAACCTTGAGAATCCACTCTTATAATGTAAGAACAAACTAATTTTGCTTTGAATAGGTATTTAATTCTTCTCATGAGTCTTTGGTAGTCAGTTAGCAACGGCAAGAACTAGCAATTTCAAGATTTTTTTTCCTTATTATTAAGAACAAATTTCTTAATAATTGGTTACAATCTAGCTTAAAAGACTGATAAGTAATTTAACTGTAACTTATAATTATATTATTATTTCAAGTTAAATTATAAAAATATTATAAAACATCGAGAACCTACATTTTTCTTTTCTTTTTTTTATTATTGATAGGCTTGCGTTTGACCATTATCTCACCTGATGGTAAGCGATGATGTGACCGAAGATGAAGCAGACTTGCCTAGAAGTAACCTATTTACTCTTGACCTAAAGACCCCTAGGTTGTAGTTATCAGAAAACAGAATTTTATGTAATATGAATAGTTAAGTTTTTACTAAGCCTAATAAGAAAAATTCAGACAGGAATATTCCATTGCGAATTTAATAAGAGTACTTATCATCAAGGACGTTGAAATATGTCACCATCCAGGAACGAATTCTATCTACATACTTATTCAATAACCTACGCATAATAGATAAGATAATACTTCAAAATTTATCAGTAGATACATCTGGTTATTCATTAAAAAATCTAAAACTAATTGATAGATATAGAGGTATATGCAAGTTCAGTATACTGGGGGGCCAATGGTAAAAGCCTCGACTTAGAATCCGCACTGAATCCACGTGGTGGATTACGGCCCATTCCCTCTCCTAGAGAGTAGGCCTGAATCCCAACCGTATGAACATTTTTTTGACAGACCTGTTGGTCTAGTGGTTAGTGAGCCTGACTGCTATGCCAGAGGTCGTGGGTCGATTCCCACCCAGGACAAATGTTTGTGTGATGAGCACGATCATTTGTTCTGTGTCTGGGTGTAATTTATCTATAATAAGTATGTATTTAGAAATATATAAGTATGTTTATCAGTTGTCTAGTACCCATAACACAAGCTTTGCTTAGCTTGGGACTAGACGACGTTATGTGATAGTGTGTGTGATATTATATTACTTATATTATATTATTATAAAGCTGATTACGCCAGTGTAAGCATTCAGAAGCTCATCATTTTCGCTGATAGAAAATCCCATCGGACTTACATCATGTTTTGAAATAACTAAGTAGGTATATACTGCCCAAAAACAAACGGTATAATAAAGCGTATAAACAGGTACCTATAATAAAACGTATAAATATCTAAATATCTAGTCCAGTTTGAACTTACAAATCCTTGACACTACAATAAAATTGATAACATTGTACATACATACATATCTACATTTTTTTTATGTACTGACAAAGCACTCCTTTACGCTACATTAATAAATAAATACGTCATTCTTGTACATTTAATAAGATAGGGAATTACTTCGGTTTTCGTTAAAATTACTATGTAGGTAAGTATTTAGATAACTATAAATGATTGACGCTTTACTGTGAATTATTAATTTCATTACTACTGTACCTCTACCATGAGTTTTAAGCAATAGTATTCGTCGCTACTCGATATCGACGCCGTAAATATTTTGTATGGCAAATTTTTGTTCTGCAAGTGACCGCTAGAGGCGCTGCAAAATTTGCCATACAAAATATTTACGGCGTCGATATCGAGAAGCGACGAATACTATTGCTTAAAACTCATGGTAGAGGTACTGCTCTCAAAACGGTGAAGGAAAATATTGTGAGGGACCTGACATGTTTTACCTCGAAATTCTACATCGTTACTACTGGTCCACCACGGCTATATATATAAAAAAAATCGCAACACACGCAGACAAACATATTACAAGTCCTAGCTACAGCTGATAAGTATGTAGTTTATAGATAGTTGGTTGTTTTTGTTTGTCTGCGTTATCAGTGCCAGTGATAGGCTCTTCTGTAAATAGAGATAACCGCCACTCGTTGTGATAATGGATCCAATCCGATGGAATACTTTGTCTTGCTGGTTCTCTCGCGAAATTATTGCAGAATTGAAAATTTTTACATCATCATTGCAACTGAAAGAGGGCCACTGTTTTTTTTTATGGTAGGTAAAATCATGCAATGACAAATCCCGCCCTTGGGCAGAGCGGGAAGTAGTGTCAGACTCTTACTGACTAAAAACCTACACCGTTCCTTCGTTGCCTATCGTGCCGGGGCCGGGTATTCCTTTCGGAAGCTGACCCATGACCCCAGCAGACCCTGCGTGCCTACAGCTAACAGACTGGGCCTGTACGGTTTGCTGACAGCTCCTTGAGGCGCGCGGGAACAGTACGCGCCGTCGACGACTTGGACTCGGTCCGGTCGGTTACCGGACGATCGTGGCGACTTTTTGTAGTCAGTAAAAGTCTGATACAAAAAAGAGGCCCACAATATTTTTTCCCTTGAGGTCGTTGGTCAGGTAGCTACACCACTAAATTAGGCGATTACTGCTTAGAGTGGAGTACCATGTTATAATAGTACTCAAAGATCTTACACAACTTTATGGCATACCTACCTATCCATCCAGTACAAATAATAAAGAAACTTTTTTTTGAAGTAGGAAATCAAATGACTTCTCTCGTTCTAGGGTGGGGCGAGAGGGCGTGTCAATCCTTCGAACATTCCCGCAGTCCTAGGCATCAACCCTAATGGGCCCCTTCAGTTTTGCTAACACTACGCTACTTATTTATTTTTAAAACCATTTTGTCCCAAATAGATAAGAAATAAAAGACAAAACTGACCAACACTATGTTAAAAAAATAATACCTAACCTTTGAATCAGTTGTTAATATACATACTTATCTGAATAAATAATAATTTTGATAACTTTTGTATCTTTAAGCTCTCAAAATAAAAATATAACACATTACATATTGAAAGACCTTTGACACCAATGATCTGTTTGTTTTTAAAATTACTTTAACATTACTCGGATGAAAACATCTCATTTTTGACCAATCAGCAACCAGATATTTTTGACTAGTCTAGTTAGTGGCCCTGACTGCTATACCGCAGCTTGTGGGTTCGATTCCCACCCAGGACTAATGTGTGATGAGCACGACCATATTTTGTTCTGTGTTGAGTATAATTTATCTATAACTAGCTTTTGCCCACGGCTTCGCTCCCGCTCTAGCCTGCTCTACCCTACTCTACCCTACTCTACCCTACTCTACCCTACTCTACCCTACTCTACCGTGCTCTACCCTACTCTACCCTACTCTACCCTACTCTACCCTGCTCTACCCTATCCTACTCTACCCTACTCTACCCTACTCTACCCTACTCTACCCTACTCTACCCTGCTCTACCCTACTCTACCCTGCTCTACCCTACTCTACCCTACTCTACCCTACTCTACCCTACTCTACCCTACCCTACCCTACTCTACCCTACTCTACCCTATCCTACTCTACCCTACTCTACCCTACTCTACCCTACTCTACCCTACTCTACCCTACTCTACCCTACTCTACCCTACTCTACCCTACTCTACCCTACTCTACCCTACTCTACCCTACTCTACCCTACTCTACCCTACTCTACCCTACTCTACCCTACTCTACCCTACTCTACCCTACTCTACCCTACTCTACCCTACTCTACCCTACTCTACCCTACTCTACCCTACTCTACCCTACTCTACCCTACTCTACCCTACTCTACCCTACTCTACCCTACTCTACCCTACTCTACCCTACTCTACCCTACTCTACCCTACTCTACCCTACTCTACCCTACTCTACCCTACTCTACCCTACTCTACCCTACTCTACCCTACTCTACCCTACTCTACCCTACTCTACCCTACTCTACCCTACTCTACCCTACTCTACTCTACCTGATCACTTAAAATAAAAAAACGCTTAACTCTTGCGGCGCGGCGCCAAACCAAAATCTTTGAAATTTTCGTTTCGAGTGCAAGCAAAAATGAACTTAACGGTGCAGTGTCTTCGATGGTACAAACGGGTAGGAAAAAAACTCACTGGGCATCAAAAAATAGCACAGTATTGTGGATTTATGGTAGAAGATGAACTATCTTCTACCTACACTGGATTTTAGGAGAAAAGTACCTAAATAATATATATCAAGGGCGTCGCCAGCCGATGACGAAGGACCCGCTATTGGAAGTATAGAGAATAATAAAAAAGTTTATTTATTAAATAATAATAAAAAAAAATGTCTCCACAATATAATTCCTAATTGCTAGCTTTATATTTACGGTAACATATAGGATGGGACATTATATTGTGGGAGACAGGTGCCTAAGTTAGGCTCTGAAGCTGTAAAGCAAGCCTGCTGCTGCGACGCCCATGATATGTATCGAACGCTTGATTACTCTCCTTTAAAAACAAAAGCGAATCATTTAATCTCAATAAAGGTAATGTCGCATATATTTATAAAATACGATTGGCTTGTATCGTGTGTATGTTACCAATCGATTTTCTTGTTTATAATAATTCGATGAACGCGATCGATATCGCTACGGGCTCGTATTGTTTAGATTTTCTCTCTTCTCGCATTATCGACGTTTACTTTCGTTAAAATTGTTTTTTATAAACATTGCGGGTGGCGGCGGTTTTTTTTTAATTGTTATTGTTAATCGATAAAGGTGCTTTAGGCGCGGTAGTGGATTTTAAATTAAAAATAAATTGTTTTGCTTTTGAGATGTTGAGTCGATGACTCGATGTTGTTTTGAAACTTGAAATTGCTGATGTGGAGGTGCAATTATGTCATGTTTTTTTTTTAATAATAAAAACTAGTGCTTGACTGCGATTCCACCTGATGGTAAGCAGTGATGCAATCGTTGATGGTGAGGCGCACTAGTTTATTATGGACCTATTCACTTTAGCCTTGATGACACCTAAATCATAATCGGACGGGTAGACCACAGCTGGTAAATTGTTTCAGTCCTTCAATGTACGCGATACAAAGGACGAGGCGAAATGCTTAGTCCGGATCGTAGAGGTGTTAACAGTGTAAGAGCGGATACTAGCCGTACGTCGCGTCGTCCGATGATAGAAAGGAGATGGCGGAATCAAGTCATGCAATTCCCGTGCACACTCTCCAAAACGCAGCCTGTAAAATACCGAAAAGCTGGCTACCCTACATCTGTACTCCTGACTTTGTAGAGTGGACTTAACCAAATCTGGATCACCAAATAGCCACTCATCATCAATTTGCAAATGAGTTCACACTATTAACTCATTATCTAAATAATTTTTTCCCCTTAACATAACCTCGACTTCATCATTATCATCTTCCTGTGTAAGTGTCCTTGTCTTATAGTTCTTGGGCTCGGCGCAACACGTTTTTTTCTTCAATCCATTCTTGTCACCCGTCACGCTATCACTATCACCCTTTTCTTTCATATCATCCCTCACACAAACCATCCATTCAACCTGGACTAAAAAAATATATAATATTATATTTCAGACTTTCTCCTCTAGCGCCGTCTCAACCCAGTGCTCGCAGTATCATCACGTCATCACCACCTCTTTTTAGGCCGGCCTCGACAGCGCTTTCCTTCTGCAGTTACCCACTGCGTTTTTTTTTTATGGTAGGTAAAATCATCCAATGACAAATCCCGCCCTTGGGTGGAGCGGGAAGTAGTGTCAGACTCTTACTGACTAAAAGGTGATGCTTCCTCAACGGAGACTTTCTTTTCTCAAGCCTTCTCTAACCAGTGCTCGCAGTATCATCCCGCCATCACTATCTCTTTATAGGTCGGCCTCGACTACGCTTTACTTCTGCAGGTACCCACTGCGTGGTGACACTTGCTCAGAGGTCCATGACGTAACCCACCCAATACCATTTGAGCCTGGCAGCCTTTTTTCCCATGTCTATTATGCCCGTAATTTTAAAACCAATAAAAAAAAAAAAAAATTGGGGTTCCATAACTAGTCGTCAAAAAAGAACCCTTATAGATCACTTTGTTGTCCGTCTGTCTGTCGGTACGTCTGTATGTCTGTCAAGACCTTTTTCTCAGAAACTTGTATGAATCTCAAATTATTATTAAATATTCAAAACTGTTGCTTGAGAAGAAACATTGAAAAATCTAACTTTTAAGTCACTGCAATTTTAAGATAAGGAAATGTATGCTCTGTGGCGCGTATTTTAACACTCATTAGGAAATTAAAACCTATAGGACACTTCCCGTTGACCTACAATCCTGTTTGGCAAAAAGTAAGGTCTTATAGCACAAGTACAAGAGGAAGTAAAAATACTTTTTCGCTAATCATAAAACTCCATTCGGTAATTAAACTATTCACAGTGTAATAAGTTTGGACCTACAGAACCCACAGTGCGCGAGTCTGACTCTCACTTGCCTAGTTTTTTTATTCAGTGTCCTTTTGGGTGTAACTACGTCACTGTTTTAGCCACTAACCTTCACCCATTACAATTATATTAAATCAAAAGTTAATTATCTAGATAAAACGGGATATTTAAACCCAACATATTAAAAAACCACGACCAAACGTTACTTCGCTGACCATCGTAAATTCTGGGAATCCCAGACAAGCTCATTACTGGTTGAATCAATATTTAACAACTAAACATATATACCAAGTTTGTTCTAACGGATGAAGAAGTAATTATAAGCGTAGTCAAATCGGTTCAGACTTATGAGGAAAGTATGAACAAAAATAAATAAAGTCTTGTCAAAATACTTGTGTATTTTTCTAAAGGAAGTCTATAATGTGTGGTATTTAATTTATCTGTTCTATAGACATAGTATAAAACAAACTGGTTTGTATATTAATCAGCGAACGCCTCCAAAACCATAAAAAAACGGGCAAGTGCGAGTCGGACTCGCGTACTGAGGGTTCCGTAAAGTCCTATCTGTGAAAATAGTTCAATTCTCGAATCGAGTTTCGAAGATTTTTCTGAATCGAAAATAAGTTTTTTTTTTTTTTGAAGTAACTACAAATTTACAGTTTTCAGATTTTCCCTTAACTTGTGCTATGAGACCTTCAGACTTCATGCCAAATTTCACGATTCTAGGTCAACGGGAGTATCCTATCTCCTACCTATCTCAGCTGCCAGTGGTTTATTTTAATATCTATAATTAGAACATTTTTTTTCTTCTATTTACATTATTCTCACATAATAGCAGCGATAAGAAACATGTAACCGAAATATTTGTAATACATAACTTGTTTGAAAAGAGTGTCCATGGAGTTTCTTGCGCATTCTTCTCCATAGAGATCTACGCTTTGGAATGTGCAATTAGCATCATTTTTTTTCTGACAGACCGACTTTTTGACTTTTCAAAAGTGCCTGTAAATGGGTTATTTGAAATAAAATGCTTTGATTTATCACTAGATATTGTAATAAACAAAAGAAAGAAAACTAAAACTTTAACCTTTTTTTTTTGTCGGGGAAAATCATCCAATGACAGCACTCTCCTTTGGGCGGAGCGGCAAACTTTTACTGACTAAAAAACCCATCCTGTTCCTTCGTTGCCTTTCATACCAGTGCCGAGCCTTCCTTTCAGAAACAGACCCTTGGCCCCAATAGGCTTCGACCCTGCTGAGTCCCTACGGTTTGCTGACAACTCCTTGAGGCGCGCGTGGAACAGTACGCGCCGTCGACGACATGAGCTTGGTCCGGATGGTGGCCGGAAATCGGGATCGGAAACCCTGCGACTTGGGGTGTGAAGGTTTTTGCCTAACCCGGCCTCCTCCTTTGCTAGCATTACTGCTTCGCAGGCGACTGCCTGCTACTCCTCCTCGCTTTAGACCATGGCCTGTACCAAGGCTCAGTGCGAGAGATCGCTGTCACCGATCGCCCTCACTAGGACACGGCGATGCTTTGCCCAAGCGGGGCACACCTCTACCGTCTGCTCCATCGTGTCCTCCGGGCGGAAAAAAAACATTTACCTCACACAGTTTAAATATTAAAAAAAAAAACTGATTTTTAAAAATATCTTTAAGGTAAGCAATACGTATTTTTCAAATATAAAAAAAATACTTTAAACCCTACAGAGGGTTGGAACATCAAAATATGTTTTGGAACCAAAATATGCGCCGTCATCTGATGAGATGGGCAGATCTCGAGGAAGCAGTGAAAAGAGTTTGTTATTATGAATAGCTGAATAAATCAAGAAAAAGCTGTACCTAACCATTATAACGCTATTGTGTAATGATTGGTTTATAAATCACTTTAAAAAAATATATTCTTGAAAAATATATTTTTAATTCCTTCAGTTAAATCTTCATATTCACTATGACCAAAGAAATTAGACTTCTATACCTCTACCATGAGTTTTAAGTAATAGTATTCGTCGCTACTCGATATCGACGCCGTAAATATTTTGTACGGCTAATTTTTGTTCTGCATGTGACCGCTAGAGGCGCTGCAAAATTTTCCATACAAAATATTTAAGGCGTCGATATCGAGTAGCGACGAATACTATTGCTTAAAACTCATGGTAAAGGTACTAAACTAATTTGTAGAAGCGGCTCAAATAATAATTATGGAGAAATGCCTAGACTTATTACGTAATTTATTTTATAATCATAACTAATTTAAGAATATCTTATGTGTTTTAAGTGTTTTAATATCGCCTTGGCGTGTCTGCAAAGATGAATTATTATTATTATTATTCAATAAATAAATAATAAAGATAAATGAAACGACTCAGACGAATCGATTTTCATGCCATGATTTGATGCTGTACACTCTAATATAAAAAATGGTGAAAATATGAAGTTTGTTGGGTTTTTGGTAGTATAGATACTTTGAGGCCTGATTGTACTTATTTTGTTTTTCTATATGTCATAATACATAACTAATAACACTACATATTTACTTATGCACATAGATAGGTACATAAAGTATCAGTAGTATTCAGTTAGGTATTTAAAGTTTGTTTCAAATTGTCTACACAAAAGAATAATATATGCCGAATCATTGAAAACGGCGCGATCTCGGTAAAATTTAGATGAGAATTTTATTTTAATATTGACTACCTCAGCGGAGCTTGCTAAGAAGGCTAACTTGATAAATTTGCTGGGAAATAACTACCGCAAAAACATCTCAAGCCCCAGCCGCCGCCGGGATTCCGATCTCGATTTCCAGCCACTATAAAGGCTGGCTTGCAGACGGTGAGCAATGGGTAGCTCGCTGTCGTCCGGTAACCGTCTGGACCGAGCCCAAGTCGTCGACGGTGTGTATTGTTCCACGCGCGCCTCAAGGAGATGCCAGCAAACCGTAGGGGCTCAGCTGCGTCGAAGCCCACTGAGGACATGGGTTATGTGAAAGTGCACCCCCCTTGGAACGAAGGCAAAGAAGGAACAGGAGTGGGTTTTTAGTCCTGGTACAAGTCTGACACTATCTCCCGCTCCGCCCAAGGGCGGAAATATCATTGCATGATTTTCCCACCTAAAAATAAAAATTCGACATTGACAACTGCACAAACCATATGTATAAAGCCACGAGAAATAAGAAATGTAATCAATATATCCTGTATGGACAAATACGTCATCAGCAGTGATAGGAATAGGTAGTGCCTATTAGCCTAAACTTCGAAGAACAGAGACAAAAAACGGAGACTTCCTTAGGACTAAATTATTTCCGCGACATCTGTCTCGAAATTTCGAGACAACACTTAAATACATTTTAAAAAATGTGGTATTTGGAATAAGTAATTCGTCTATATTTATCTAAAGTTTGCGATTAGACATAAAATTTATAATTTATAACTCCATAATAACAACTTATCCTATATCAGCCTATCCTATATTAGTCTATATATCCCTCTCCTAGAGAAGAGGCCTGAGTCCCAGCAGTAGGAACATTATAAGGCTGATGCAATGCAATGCAAGGCTATATCAGCCTAGTGACACACACTGCGTGTGTTTGTATTGTTGTGATCAGAGAAGTCTTCTTAAAATGTGCATGATATAGATGACTTCCGTATTTTTTTCACGCCTTTATCCCGGAGGAGTAGGCAGAAACCACAGACTATGTTATATCTAATACCTATGCAATTACTAATATTATAAATGTGATAGTTTGTATGGATGTCCATTACTCAATTGCTGAAAATATTGAATTTGGTGGTGATATAGATTAAGGTGTGGATTAACACATAGGCTACTTCCTATTAAAAAAAAAAGTATAGTTCCCATGGGATACAAAAACAGTAGTACACGCGGGAAATGCCGCAGGCTATAACTAGTTAAAAAAAAAACGTAAGGGTCCTTTGACACCACCGATATTGTCTGGCGATTCTTAGGAGATTTCCATGCAAAAAAAACCAAATTAATATTAAGATCATACCACTTTGTATACCTACATTCTGGCAAATAAATGAATTATTTATTTATTTTAAGTACCTTTTTTTAATGATAAATTCTTTCTACTATAGAGAATGCTAAAATGACAAAAAAATACCGTTTTATTATTTGAAAGCCTTTTTTTACACTTAGAAATCTCATTAAACGTAGCCGAGAGTGAGCTAGAAATAAGATATTTACTTCGAAACGTGTACGGCTTCTTATAAAAACATTGTGATTCATTGTGTATTACGATCAACAAGCCATTTACAAAACGTTCTCCAAAAAAAATTCTGAAAATTGAATGGTTGTAACGACTGTGTATGTTTTTTATTATGATATATCTAGTCGCAAACTTTAGGTAAATATAGACGAATTACTTATTCCAAATAACAATTTTTTTAAATGTATTTAAGTGTTGTCTCGAAATTTCGGGATAGATGTCTCGGAAAAAATTTAGTCCTAAGGAAGTCTCCGTTTCTTGTCTTTGTTCTTCGAAGTTTAGGCAAATAGGCACTACCTATTCCTATCACTGGTCATCAGATATACTTAAACAAACTTTACATATTAAAATATCTACTAGTACTAATAAAACTCTTTCAAAATTCCTGCTAATTCTAAGGTATGCCGTGAAACGGATCTCCATATTAAAAACAAATACAGTTCTAATTTAACAACTTATTTGACAAATTCCCGTTATTTCTCAAGTCACAGTCTCTTGCTAAGTATCACGTTAAGACTAAACAAAGGTGCCAACATAACTAAAGAGAAGAATACACACACAGACCGACTTAGTTCCACATTTTAAAGTTGAAATCCGGTCAAATTTCACCAAGGAAAATCTTACTTAAGTCTTTTTACATGTGAGTGCCAATATGGTTGATTGTAGCATTCTATTGTACCCAAATATTGGTGCTTATTTGGATTTGTGGGAACTATTTTTTTTGACATTAACTGTATCGCATGCAATACCGAACCTATCATTTCAATTATTTAAAAACATAACGTAAACTTTATGTATCTCTATCTAGCTATTTCAAAAATAAAGAATACTTTATACTAATAGATAAATCATTTCAAAAATCCAGACCACCGCAAAATAGCAATGTTTGTAACATTGCTTTCATTTCTCGTAACTATAACAGTCCTTATTAACTAATTAGTCATCTTAAGTCAAATTTTGTAATTTTATCATTTTTATTCTAGTTTTACCGTTCTTATTATTATTTTATAAGTTATAATTTTTAAAATAATTTAAAAAAATCTTTTTACTATTGTTACTGTAATTGTTTAATTCAGTTTTGATTCAAATTGACCAGTGTTTGTATCTAGACCCTAATTTTTAGTTTTAATTTGACATAATTTATTGGAATGTGTTTTTGTCTTATCTGTTTTGTATTTTATTTATGAATTTTAAATTTTTCTATCTTTCATCTAGTTATATGTGCATGCTGTGATCTCCTACAACTGAAAAAGAACACACGATAAAGGACCCCTTACCTAATGATTTTTACTGTATCAGTGTGATCTTTGTTGGAGGTCCAAATAAATAATTAAATTTCGCGCCTGAAAACTTTAAATTAAATCTTAAAAGAAACCAAAATTGAATCATAACTATTACCTGCCATTCTAATCACGCCCTTACGCCATTAACAATAAGATCTACTTACCGCTTCATCTAAGTTGTCACCATAGTCTTCATCCCTTTGGAGACACATCCAGAAAACAATAATCCCAGGTCACTTCACTTCATAAAACAATTAAAGTTTATCGGACCTAATAATATGCCCTGCGGCACGCCACGACAGTACTCTCGACCAGACTGAGGCAGGCCAGCTCCAATGTTTTGAATACAATCTGTAACAGAAAAAAAAAACAATAATAAACTACACTTGCCCGTAGTTTTATGTTTGTATATTGTGGTGAGAGTGTATGTACTGTTTGAAGCTGTCAAAGGCTTGGGAGAAATATCTTTATTTGTAACAAGACGAGTTTTAGAAATTCTGTTATCAAAATTCAAGGATTACCAAATATTTAAGGATACTTCACTAATTCATAGAATTAAAATCAAACCAATTATCTCAAATGTTTGATAGCAAAAGGTTAATATAATATTCACTGAAACTCATTTCTAAATAATTATGTCAATCTATTTAGAACAATGGGTGTAATACTACACGATACTACTACGCTCTACGATTATATTCGCTACAACCGTACTCCGTCTGACACATATTGATATTATATAATTTTTAGATAATTATTGAATCCTTATTGGATCTTTGCTTAAAGTAATCAATATCTTATTTTCGTATGATGTATAAAATAGGGCTCGACTAAGATCAGGGCCATTTTTTTATTGTAATATGACAATAATAAACATAGTTATGATTTGTATATTAATGAAACATTACTGTTATAGAACAAAATATTAACATTGTGATTTTTAATTACTTAGTCAAATAGAAGTCAAAACTACAACAACAGCGACGCAGCTGTACACCAGGAGTTCTAACATTCACCTACAATAGTTTTACACAAACAATAAGTAGTATTTTTAAATATTGCCCGGCAATCTTTGCCTATGACTAATTTCTAGATAGGCCATAATATAACACATAAAACACAAAACAATCAACCGGAAATCAAACTCTATTGCCATAACGATAAAGACGATAATAACAAAGAAAGTTCTGGCTTATATGGCGTTACTTGTTTAGAAAGAACAATTGGTTGTAAAATGACACCTGAAGGCGACAGTATTCTGAAACAAAATATTTTGTTTCTATGGTCAGTCTAGCTAAGCAAAACATTTTTGTTAATATCCTATTTCATAAACATCAAGGAGCTAGCAATAGAAAAATGTAGACCTACATGGAACATAACTATTATTATTTTCAGAATTTCCAAGTCAAAATATATCGGTTGACGTGTGAATGCCACCAGTAAACTAAAACTTTCTTGAAGAGCGTAAATATGCCATATAGGTGTATTTATAAATTCATTCCTCATTCATTGTAACTACGATTTAATGAATTTAGAAACTTTTCTTTTTATAATAAAATCTAGTTACATGATTAGTTTAAATGATGGTTCGAAAATTCTATCGTCATTGTGATGTCAATCGAAAGACGTTCACAGCTGGATATAAGCTTGCCCCAAGTGTCGCTGTAACGAACAGTCCTGTGTGTCTTGCATCTATCGGATTTCCGAGTCATCGGTCTACCTTGTGGAAAGTGCCAAGCTGCGTTTTCCGGTGCGTGGACGCCACTCTGATTCAAATTCTAAAGAAAATTAAAATTTAAAATCTCAGTATTTAAATTTATCTTATGGGTTGAATATTTTTTTATAAATGAGGTTGTTAGGGTATCAAGGATACCTATTGACATCAAGTAAATATTTTTAGCATACTTTAAAAATGAAAACACCCATAGGATCAAATGAATGACTTTTTCTAAACAGAATCACTAACTTAATAGAATCTCACACAATACACTTATAAAACAATCCCTGGTCGCTCTCACAAAGTTATATACACAACAAAGAAAGATTCTCGCCAACCAATATAATACCGTTTGCTGTCCAAAACACTGCATTAAGATAAACAAAAACTGTTGAAAACGAACAACAGTAGTTGTATGACATACGATAGCTCAAAACACGACCTGTCTCGCAGCTGTATCATAACACGGTATGTTTAACTTCTGAAATGGAAACACCATCAAATTATGAAAGCAAATCATATTTCTATTTGCTACAGAGATTAAGGAAAAACTTTGCAAGTGTTTAGAAAAACTAGATAGAGAAAATATTAGAACAATAATTTTTTTTATCGGAACGCAAAAAGAAATTTAGTACACAGGTGGATTTAGAGTCACTTCCTGTCTGACACTCTCTTCCACTTGAAAAGGAGAAGTTCTTTGATGGTTTCCCATCAAAAGGAGCAAGACCGTGATGTTAATATTTGTGTCTTTAGATATTGTTAAAAAACTGTCCTAAACTAAATAGGTACATCTACATCTCGAAACATTTATCCGACTACTAAAAAAACTAGACAGTGTTGAGACGCAATCGGATGGATATCTTAGACACCAGGAAGACCTTGATTCTTTATAAACCCAGTAAACAACTTTCCGATTGTCTCCGACCCTACCACGAATATGTATATACTGAAATAAATCCTTTTGAAAATGAACAAAGGACCTCTTCAATAGATCCGGCATTATTTGAATTCGTTTGGGTTCTATAATTTGATACCCAGATTTTGCAAATTATAGGACTTACTTGGCCTTGGTATTTTTTATTCTTTTACCAAAACGTCATGGCCAACTGCGAAATAAAATATTGTTGGTTATGACACTGAGGTACGATATAGGGGACCTAAATAATGATTTGATATTTTTAAAACTGGAAAGTCGACCTGGTCAGGCTTCAAGATCAATTGATCATGGAGTCTACATATATAAATAGAGATAGCCATTCTAAAACATGATTAAAATAAACTCTTTTTAATCAGTAAGCTAGATATACATATTCTGGCAACACAAATGTAAAACCATGGCAAACCAATAAAAAATGTTTCAAAATAATGTCAAATGGTAGAAGGTAAAAAGAATATACGTAATGTGATTCGAAATAAAACTTCAACTAGTTCCCTACTTATTAATCATACATTGATATCAAATAACACACAAGCCGTAAATATACCTAGCATTTTATTTACATTTCAACTTTACAAACATCTTTCATTTATCATCAAGTTTTGATTCGTTTTATGTGTATTTGTGTAAACATGCGGCAATAAAACCTTATCTAAATCTATAAAATATAAATTTAAATTAGCGCCATCTAGTTATGCATTGCAGAACTTAATAGTCAGCTAGTTGACTCATTGTTATAACAGCGCCATCTAGGGTAGATAACCTGTAGCGTTTTTTTCGAGGCGACGTCACGCCTGTTGCATACGATCAACCAATTGTTTACACAATACAAAAGACCCCTTGTTTGTTTTTCGCTAGACGTTTCCTGGTTTGTTTTGTGTGTGAATATGTGTTTGTGTGTGTGCTCGTATGTTTTCACAGCCGGCTCTGTGTGTTCGAGGACGGTACACAAAATGTTGTTGTTTGCACGGCCGGAGTAGGTAATAAATTCTCTGTCTGACTTACGTACAGATATTTTTATGCTTTAAATATTACGATGGATGTGCTCACTGTAAGATCAAGCGATAGATAATAGTTAGAATTAAGATTGTTAGACATTGTGAAAGGAAACACGACTATTGTAATAGCGACATGTCATAACAATGCATTATTGTTAATTATACCTATATGGTTACCTATAACAAAGTAACTCGCGTTGAGTGCCCAGATATTTTACTTTATATCAATTAAGGTTTCGTTATGGATAACAGAAGCTATATATTATAAAGAATTTTACCTAACTATGCAGCAAACGATTGTTTTGCTTCAAATATATTTTATAAAAGCTGCAAATTCAATAGTTCTAATATATTCTAATATTACGATAATCTATTCTAAATAAGACAAATATGCAAATATATCTCCAATTGCTTTGTAAAGGATTGCACGAAGTAGAATGGCAGTTACAACTTTTAAAATGAAACCTCTACAGGTTGATTGGAAATTCATTTAACGTTACTAAGCAATATATTATTAACAAGGAATCTGAATACATTATTGAGATTTTAATGAATATAGCTGACTATAATTAATAATTTCAATAAACTAAAATGATAAAAAAATAAACGTCAGTATACGATGCCTATATGAATTGATTTGATATCTTTCATTTATGCATTTATGTACGCACAAAAAAAAAAAAAAAACAGAAAAAGAAAACACATAGTAGATAATTGTACAAAGATACTGCTTATTTCCAAAGAAGTTTTATCCAGCAGAAAGGAGAAATTAAAAGAAATGTAGACAATTATAATAGTGTGCAGGAAACAAGAGAAGAAAAAAGATTAGATTAGATTTATGCTGATGCGTATGTATGTATCCCTTTTCATTCAAACTGCTTGAATCAATGAAATTTTATCAAAAAACACAAATTAAGTTAGTATTGTCTTCCAATGTTTTAATTAGATCTAACACTCGATCACTTAATCATCTACATCAATATCTTATCGCCACAATTTAAATAGAAGAGTAGAATTTGCGACCCTTTCGTTCTCCACAATAAGAATAATTATGCATTTGCCTTCAAAGTATATTCAAAGGTTCACTATAATATTATCAAGAAATTAGACAGAAATATAACGAATAGCATTTTGACATTTAAGAACAAAACTAGATTAAAATTAGCAGCTATGCTATGTGCTACAAGAAAGAGTTAAAAAAAAAATCGGCAAATTTATCGACTTTCTTTTAATAAAAACATGGCCAATATTAAATGTACTCTTTTTATTAGATTACACACATCCTGAATCACAAGTATTTCGTACCAGATCACGATAAAAAAAAACTGTAATATGTAACCAAGATTATGCAACGTTGTACAAACAGTACGTCGAGGGAAACTGGTAACAATACCCTGGGAATATGGCCGCCTTTCCTACATTGTTCTTGTATTTATTATGTCTATGTACTAACAAACAAACCAATTAAAATGTTTATTGCTTGTTTAGTTTGTGGGTTTAGTTGTTATTTGCTTTACGGCTAGATACAGATATGTATTAAAGTAATTCACATTATCGTATATTAATTTTTCTACACATATTAATAACATTTTTAAAGTTGACGTTGTAAATACAAAATGTTCAAAAAATAAAGAAATATTAAAAAATTGAAATGGAATCGTTTGTCTTGGTACGGCCATGTAAAGAGGAAGGACGAAACGCATGTTACTAAAAGAGATATGAGCATACATGTGGATGGAGAGGGAGATGGAGGCCAAAGAAAACATGCATGAATGGATTGTGTAAGAAGTGATATGAAAGATAAAAGAAGTTAGCGATAGCGTGACGGGTGACAGGACAGAATGGAAGAAAATAACGTGTAGCACCGACCCCAAGTAAAATAAGACAAGGACTTCCATGAAAAAAAATTAACCAGCTGGTACGTTTATAAGCGCAGAGAAGTATCATAGAAATGACGGGTCGATTGTGTGTAATATGTGAATAATCGTAAAGAAGCGGTGATGATGGTAATTTAAACAGATAGAAGACGAAAACATGCTACTTGACCACAGGTAAGGGAAGGAAGAAGGAAGATGATGATGATGATGATTATAACCTTATTACTGTAAATGCCTTACCCCTTACTGACTAATATAGGTGCAATGCAATGCAAATCTTCAATAACAATTTTAAAATAATGAGACCACCACGGCATTACCGTGGCCGAATTCTGGGCCAGGCAAGGAAATGAACTAATTTTGCCACGCTAAGAAGAAGATGAGACTGAATAAAAAGCAAGCCACTGTTTTATAGCAAAACTACCAGTTTTTGAGCTGATATTTTGATGTCATCATCATACCAACTCCAGGTTCAAGTTTAGATTGCGAATTTCGGCAAATAATCCACCGACAAACCCGCATGCCGTAGCCAAACGGTCGTATGGTCGTTAGTTCAACGGAAGTTCGGCCACAATACATTCTATGCATATATAATAAGATGTGGCCAAAAGTTCGCCGAACGGGTACAAACTGGTGGCATTTGACAGCTAAAAATAATCAATCCTTTCCTTTCTTAAAATATAATCTTTATTGAATAAATTATTGAAGGTCCCACAAGTTCCCTGAACCTTGAAGGACACCTTACTTTTTGTGTTAGCCTCACAGAGTTTTAAGTTTTTAGGTTAAATCCTTTGGGATTAATAGATGATGTTTATCATTTATTGATGTACCTAATGTGTTCAATTTTGCGCAGAAAGACAGGAATTATTTGACACAAGGTTTGGACAAATTACAATCAGAATATTATGAATACTTTCAAATTCTGATAAAGAAGGAGATTTTCTTTTTTTTAGACTTTTAATTTTTTTATGGTAGGTAAAATCATCAAAAATGACAAATATCCCTTGGGTGGGGCGGGAGATAGTGTCAGACTCTTACTGACTAAAAACCTACCCAGCTCCTTCATTGCCTTTGTTCCAGGGCCCCGGGGTTCGAGTTAACGGACTTTTAATTGGTGACTTATGTCTATAATTGATAAATCAGACTGACATTACTTACAAGAAAAACATATAAAAAATGGTTAAATTCATCAATTGAATCTGGTCATCCTAAGTACCTACCATTATTGGAGAGGAATACAAGTGAAGAACTAAAATATAAAGAATGGTGATTTTCCTGGATACTGGAAGTTTTTGGATATTAACTTGTGTAAAACCAAAATTTAGAATAGGGATTTCTCACGTTTTAAATAATCAACTTATGCAGAATGAATGTCGTAAAATATCCACCGGGCCATAAAGAAATTTCTGTCTTTAAACTTTGATAAATTAAACATAACTACACACTAAGCAATTACATTCCTTTATTTCGATACCAAAAATAGATTAAAACAAAAATCGACCATGTCCACAAACAAGTTGTAAAATCTATACATATATTGGTTTGTATCGAGCTCAAAGATAAGATATATCTTTCTGCATATCCGTATGGTAATAGGCATAATAATATGAAACTGTGTTTTGATCGAAACGTACGTAGATGGTATAAAGACGATGCAAGAAGTTATGATTATATTTGCAGCGATATAACTAGTACAAGTGAACTTATTATACTGGAGTTGTTTTAGCAATGAAAATGATAGAGACTTACAAATATTCGCAGTTCTACACCAGTTATTACCATCCTAATTATATCGTTTATACCGCGTATATCGGAGGACTGCAACAATTTGCCTGCTGCGATATTCTCGTTCAATTATAATTTAAGTTTCTGCAAAGCTAGAGTGAATAGGCTCTAAATAAACTAATGCGCTTCACCATTAACGATTGCATTACTGCTTACCATCAGGTGGGATCGCAGTCTAGCATATACCAATTTAAAATAAAAAAACTATTTCCCCTGTCTAGCAAGATGTTTTTACTTTTGGGTCAATCTATAACTTAAATCACTGGATCAAGTCTAGAAACAGAACTAATTTTAACATCATCATCATCATCAATTTAGACCAAAGAATATTATTATGAGTTTATTAAATTTAGTTTATTCCTGAACATAGACCTTCCACAAGTTTCGCCACAATGACTGGGTAAATTAAAGAATTAATGAATTCTTAAAGTTAAGTTTTGATCTGTTAATCTATATGCTTACAAATTACAATTTAACAATATCAAAACGTACTTAGTTCAACTGAACCTAATTCTAAAAGATAACGATATGGTTTATACAAACATAATTTTTATAACAGGCGTAATCTTTTATAATGATATAATAAAGGAAATATTTATATGTATCAATGTAGGTGCTGATTATCAGTAATAGCTTGTTGAATGACACATTCTGAAAACGAAAAATCTGTCTTCGATAATTTGATGAATTTCATATATCGACGATATTTCACCATACTAATTACCTTCTAAATTTTTTCGAGAAAATTACTTTTAAACACTTATAATTTAAATAGCGGTTTCCGCAAGTTTTATTCAGATCTTTGAAGCAGATAGTTACTTGCAACTCCATGAAATTAAAATGTGAAAAAACATAACTAATATGTGTCAATTTATGGTATTACATACTTCCTAATTATTATTTTTGGTACTCTACTGCTACTCATAAAATAAATGAATACTGCATATTAATTAAAACTGAAATTATTATTACCCTCAATAATCATACTATTTTTCATACGAACTCAAAAAAATATTTCATTTTCTGGAAATTTTTGACTTCGACAGTTAATAATTCTTTGCCGTCGATATTTCGTGAGAAAATCTACAGATTTGTGGCTGGAGATGTATACCAAGCAACGATTGACAATAAAAGGAGTGACAATGAATCTCTTTAACGAACTATCAAAAAGAAGGTGTTGCATATTGTTACCATCGCGGAAAGAACCTAGATGTGGATGTCACAGAATTGTGGAGAACTGTACAAAAAATGCAAGCTTCACTAGTGGGCGATATAGGGTTATAGATGATAATGAAATAAATCTTCTAGTACTCAGTCTAAATTCAAGTATGAACGTGAAACAGCCAAAGAAACTTCAACAGATAGGGCTATAGATGATAATGAAATAAATCTTCTAGTACTCAGTCTAAATTCAAGTATGAACGTGAAACAGCCAAAGAAACTTCAACAGTAGATCAAGATACAGATATGACCTACAATGATTACCATCTTACTTCAACGACTGTCTGAGAAAACACTTTTCCAATCATGGACTAAATAGATAACGCAAATACAACAAACAAATCTACTGACACACAAATCGATATGCATGAAATATTAGCAAAAACAAATATTATTTACCTACGCAACCACTCACTGATACAGATAAGACTTTTTATATAAAATAAACATTTTTATTTATCACTTTATACATATATGTAGATATAGATATAGAACTGGCGTCATAGACTAGGTTATATTTATGAATTGAAATAAGAAAAGATGAATGAAATAAAGAAGCTTTGAATGAAATTTATTAATTAATTCATGCCTTTTTATTTACTTGTAAAGTAAGTAATTAATAATAATACACATATTGTGATATCAATCGTTTAGCATATGTGACAAAACAGAAAAGTGTAATTATATGTACCTGCGTCATTTTTGAAGGAGGAGTTAGGAAACAAATAAGATTGGAAATGCAATTTCTTTGAATGTATTATCTTGCATTGCATCCGATGGATGCGAGATGCAAAGGACTGTTCATTGTAGCGACACTTGGGACAGACCTATGTCTAACAGTGGACGTCTTTTGGCTGAAATGATGATGATTACCTTTCTTGACGGTATACTGTTTATGAACAAAAAGACAGGCAGTCATCTCATGCATGATGGTGACATTGTTTTTAAAAGAGTCACATCGGCCTTATAACGCATAGGCAACTGAAGGGTGAGTCAGTACACGTCTAATACTCTCTCTCTTTCGCCCCAATCGGAGCGGGAGAAGTGATTTATTAATTTCCCACCCAAAACAGCCTTTTATGAAGAGGATATGAAAAACGAACTAGACGACATATAGCTTGCAAAAGAAATTATTTTAAAAATAATAGCAAAAAACAAAATAACTTAGTAGGTTTTTGAATAAATATGGTATTTATAATTTTTAAAGTATTTTTAACAAGGGCTTTTACCATGAAGTGTTTAAATGTCAGTAATGCGACTGAGAAATAGGGATGGATCTATACACCCTATACATACAGCTCCATCCCTTTAACAATTCAATTTAGGTCTTCAAATGGATCACTTTAAGAGCTCGTAGTAGGGCCCCTGGTTTGAAGTACTTTAGGAACGCGGCAAATAAGTTGAACCATTGACTCCCACTTCGATTTAAACCCGAAAATGGGTTACTGCGCATTTAAGGTCGACCGCCATGATGGTTCAACTTGTGTGACGAGGATTATAACCGATTTTCGGATTTCAATCGAAGTGGTAACCATAGCAAATGTTTCAACATGTTTGCCTGGTACTATTATAGTTTTGATTATGGCCTATACTTAAGTACCTATACGTAAAGTGGTATGGTTAAATAATGACTTCGGATTACTTTATTATCCTCAAATAACATTATACATCAAACCACTGCGGTAGTTACACAAATCTGTTCACATTTTTGTAATTTGGCGCCAACATTATTTAGATTATTTGAAACAATTTACATAAATTTAAATACCTTTACATATAAAACTTGCCTTATTATTGAGATTTTTTTTTTTTTTTTTTTTTTTTTTTTTTTTTTTTTTATTAGTGATAGGTTCGCGCTTGACCGCTATCTCACCTGATGGAAAGTTAGTTATAAATTAATGTTTATGTCAGAATTTTGCAATTTTTAAATTCAGTTTGAATAGTAAAAAAAACTAAATGAATATTACAGTAATGTAGTGGAATGAACGTCTTATCTTGTAAACAAACATGGCGTCCGAGTACCCATAGACAATGAATAGTGTTGTGATATAAGTGATTGATTGGTTCAACAGGATCAATTTTATGAAATAAACGTATTGAACTTGTTATGCGATGGAGACTGTAGCCATACTTTATATGTATTATCATTTGTTGATATAATTATTTTTGCTATAGAATTCCAGCGAAATGAAGAACAAAGTCTATACCTACTCCATCTGTTTAGGTAGTTAACTAAACGTAAACAATCTTGACATGTCTTTTTATTTAACACTTCGATCCACAACTACCCAACTTGTTCATACAAAAGTAGACTCTAAACATCGGAATTAAGGCCTATAGTGGCGTGCATGTGAGAGGACACCGGTGTCCTCTGAGCTAGGACAGATTAAAAGAAAAATCGATCATACAAAGATTATTATTCAAATTTAGTTAATTGCCTAACATCAGTTTAGGTAAATAGCTAATTATAAACATTTTTTTCTATATAAAAGACATGTGAAGTTTATTTACATTTAATTACTACCTAAACAGATGGAGTATAAGTTACAGAGACCCAACTATGAGCGCATAATGCGAGCCATTTTATGACCAAAACTGAACTGATTTCTTTATAATTAGGCTCGCGTTTGACCACTATCTCACCTGATAGTAAGCATCGATGTGACTGATTATGGAGCTAGCTTGCCTAGACGTAACTTCACTTCACTTCACTCTTGATTTAAAGACCCCAAGGTTACAGCTATCAGAAAACACTCTGGCAGAGAATTCCGCTCTTTAGCTGTTCGCTTAATGAATGTGTTTCCAAAACGCTTTGTACTATAGGTGGGATGTCTACCATGTACCGGTCCGCAAGATCCGGCCCCTTCCGTGCCAGGTGTGCGACGAGGCGGTCTGCTATTACTCTTTCGAAGAGCTTGCCCACCTCGTCGAGCAACACAATGGGCCGATACACGGACGGAGAGTCCGCGGGGCGCCCCGGCTTCGCGATGAGGACCAGTTTCCTCGTCTTCCAGCAAAACGGGAACTGGGCCCTCTCCATACATGCGCTGAAGAGCCCTCTGAGTCGAGGCCCGAGAGCCTCCATGGCCAGGACCCAGGCTTTTCCAGGCAAGCCGTCGTCAGGTCCGGGGCGGTAATACCAACCATAAAAAAAACCATGTACCGGTGGTGCAACGCCGTACGTCTATTGTTATAGGAATAGAGCTTTATAGTATGTATAGCTCCATCTTCTTTCTCGCTCCCGCGCCTCTGATTTTAACATTTCATGGTAAGGCATCAAGGTCATGGATATCTCTAACAGTAGAACCCTTGTCCTAACGTGGTTTCTGGACCAAGCCCTTGGCCCATTTAACAATAACCATAAATATTGTTAATACAAGGAAATTTGCGTCGTTTTGAGTTAAAAAATTCTTGTTAGCGAAACCGATAGTTAAATTTCGTTTCAAACCAACAATCTTGGTAGCAAAACTCGAGAATCTAATGAATAAATCATACATCTAGATGGCTATCTATTTTCAATGCTTGCAATATTTTTTTTTCTACCAAAGTTTTATAATTGTAGTACCTACAATCATAGTCTACAGTCTTTTTTTTAAACTGTTTGATGATAATTATAATAATTCTTATACATATATATTGTTATAATAAAACGTGTATTTTGATGGTGAATGTGAGCTAGAGGCGTAGACTGCTCATATATTGGCAGTTTTATCAGGTGATAATTATGACCTAATTGATGATTGAACCAATTATAGGATGTCGGTAACAATTATAATTTTATACATGATATTTTTGTGTGTTGACTGCTGTATCCGTCTCCCACATATCTTTATTCCCTTTATTATTGTTATGTAACTACGTACTTATGTTCTAAACACAATAATGCTTCTTCGAAAGAAATATTCACTAAATACTTATGTATAAAGGGAGTAGTGATAGTGTGACGGGTGATAGGATAGAGTGGAAGAAAAAAACGTGTTGCGCCGACCCCAAGTAATATGGGATAAGGGCAGGAAGAAGAAGACCTATGTATATCATAATCATTTTTCAGTGCTTGACTCAGGTTACCTGGGGTTGCGCCTTTTTCTTCTTCCTAGCGATCAAGCGCAAACCTATTATAAGACCTTTGTCAAATAAAGGGTTTTGAACTCCATTCCGTATATTAACGGTCATGCTATTACTTATGACTCATTTTTCTTTTAATTGCACATTAGCTTCCATTTCAATCCTTGTTTTTTTATCCTATACTGTTCCACTCCTCGGCAGAGATTTCCCTCTACTCTTTCTATCTTTTATGGAACCGCTGTTCCTCCTTCTGGTTCTGGTGAAATCTGTCTAGTTAGTTCCACCATCTCCTTCTTGGTCTACCGTGATTACATCTCACTGTCTCTTTACACCAATTTTACGCTACTTTGGTCTATCCATTCTACAGACCAGAGACCGCAGACTACCCCCTTTTTTAGTTTAAGTTCTTATAGTCCATCCTAAGGTTGTCTGGTAGATATCGCTGTCAACAATAAGACCGCCATCGTACCAATAGATTTAAGTTCCTGTGAATTGTTAATATTTTGGTGTACAATAAAGTTTATCATAGTCTATTCTATTCTTACAAATTTATATAAAAAATCGAGTAACTATTAAACATATATAAACACTAAACAACCATATAGATAATATAACCATGCTGGGATGGCATGCTGGAACTCATGCCTCCTCTCTAGGAGAGGGACTGGGCAGCAAACCACAACGTAGGGCCAATGCGGATGAGTGAATATCAAAACTCATCAAATTTTAGGTTCTAGGACATGCCGGTTTTCTCACAATGTATTCCTACACCGTTTTGAGAGCAGTGGTGATGAAATAAATTATAAGTAATGCGCCTGGCTGGGTTTGAACCCGCGAATTACTACTCATAAGTCAGTGCCGTTACCACCAATGCTCTGTAGCTATAACTAGGTATAATCCTCGACACACAAGTTGAACTATCATGGCGGTCGACCTTGAATGGTGCAGTAACCGATTTTCAGGTCTAAATTGAAGTGAGGGCTGCGCGTAACTATAGCAACGAGTTCAACTTATTAACCGCATACCTAGTAATGTTTTCATTGTTCACTAATTTTTTTTATTAACAATAGGCTGTAGAAAATTAAAAATCTGTATTGCTTAACAGCCTAGTATTCAATAAATCGTGCTGTATGAAGGCACGCGCCAATTTCTGAATGTTTAGGAAGCAAAAGGAGGTCGGAAGCGTTGCTGATAGTAATTTATTTAGATTTCGAGGTCGCTACATTATTTAGGTTGTTTTTGTTTTATCAGTAGGAAGGCGCAATTTTGCGCTAAAATTCGCGTACATGTAAACTTTTTAGATTAAACACGTGGTCCGTGGAACGCTATTTTTGTCTGGCGGGCGCGGTTTCGCATTTTAAATGGTGATGTGTAATAATTTAAATTTGTATATAGGTAGGCCTAGATGCAAACGTGTAACACAAAAAAATTTGAATTTCGAATTACTTTTTGAAATTTGAATTACTTCCAATAAGCGTCTCTCTAAACGCCTGATATATTATTTAGGTTTTTTTTTTATTGATTTAATAAACCAGTGCTTGACTACGATTCCACTTGATGGTAACCAGTGATACAATCGTTGATAATTGCTTTTGTTTATTTATTTTATTATTTATGTACACCTTCACACACACACCACACCTATTAAACCTATCTATTACACCTTTTTTATGGTGAAAAATCATTTAATAACTCTCCTGCACAAGGTTGTAAACTTTTGCTGTCTAAAACCATATTTATGTTCCTTCAGTTGCCTTTTGCGTTTCAGGACTATGATTGTGCGTTTTCAGAACCGATCCCATAGTCATAGCAGGCATAAAAAAGTAAAAGATAATACCTACATTATAAATATGGTTACAAAAGCACTGCTTATTTCTAAAGAAATTTATTCCAGCAGATTTGCGAAAGGAGAGATTAAAAGAAATGTAGACAATAAACACAATACTAAAAACAAATTAATGTGTGCTCCACTTTGTTTTTTTTTGGCGTGGGATATCACCAAATAACTCTAACAATAGCATTTTCTAGTTATTGAACGAGGCAACGTGAAAACTCTGAAATACGTACCCAGTAGTCTGAAATATCTACCTTTGCAAATCAGTATAATTAACCTGTTTTTTAATGTTCCCACTGCTGGGACTCAGAGAGGTCTCTTGGAGAGGGAATGGACCGTAATCCACCACTCGGTAGGTGGATGTCACATGTCTTCGAATTGGTGGTTTTGAGAGCAGTGATGATGAAATAAATTACACAAATTAATAAGCACCTGGCTGGGTTTGAACCCACGACCTACAACTCGTAAGTCAGGGCCGTTATTATTAGACCACCAGCCCACCACTGCTACTCTTTACAAGTAACAAAGTTACATAAAATAACATTAAGGTTTATCTAAATAATTTAAATATTCAAATTTTATTTACACAATAATAGCTAATTGTTTTAAACAACTTGCAAATAAACTCAAAGATTTCGCAATTATATTATAATTAAAAATTGTCCAAAAAAAAAATGGCTACCACCTTAAGGAGCCCCAATATAAGGAACCTGAGAAGTAATTATTTATTTTTGGCTACATAATTATCAAGAAACAAACCACACCTGTGCTGTATGTACCTACATATATACATTACATATACTGTGTATGTTTGTTGTATATTTTTGCAAGGCTTGGCCCGATAGTGTTATCGGCCGTCGTCACGCCTACACGCACACACGCACACAAACATAAACAAACCTCTATGTGTGCGTAAAAAAAAAACAGTTTTATACATTATGATCATAGTTTGTTGCCAAGTTACCTAAAAAAGCTTTATTTGTTTAACCGCGACTGTGACTACAGACTACATGCAAAACCATTTGTTTTGAGTTTCGCATAATTTTAATTCAATTATCGTGTTCGCTGGTATGTCGACTATTGAACGTAATATGTGATAATTAGAAGTATATAACTACACAACAGCATAGGAGCAGTTGTAGCCGAGTGGTAACGGCTCCGACTTACGAGTCAGATTGCGGGATCAAACCCAGCCAGGCGCATTACTTTGTGTAATTTATTTCATCACCACTGCTCTCAAAACGGTGACGGAAAACATCGTAAGGAAACCGGCATGTCCAAGAATCAAAAATTCGAAGACATGTGACATTCACCAACCCGCAGTGGGCCCGCGTGGTGGATTACGGCCCATTCCCTCTCTTAGAGAAGAGGCCTGAGTATCAGCAGTGGGAATATTAAAAGACTGATGATGATGATGATGAACGACACAACAGTTGTTTTTTATCTAAGGCTAGATTCGTTTTCTAAATTATATTTATATTAGCAATCCCGATAGACATTGTTGCCCGAAAAGTGAATTTCCGTCACAAAAAAAAATCGGGCAAGTGCTTGCGCACTGCGGGTTTCATACAAACTTAACTAATAAAACCAATTAAAGTATTTATAGTTTAGTTTATTTTTAATTATTCTACGTATTTAATTCATCATAAAATTACTCATACATAAATGTGATACCAATAAGAAATATAATTATATGATTAAATTCCCGAATTGAGTTACGAAGTTTTCTCCGAATCGCAAAAAAAGATTTTTTTTTGCGACGTAGCTACAGTTTTCAATTTTTTTTCTATACTTGTGCTATGAGATCTTGTTTCATACCAAAAGGATTCTAGGTCAACGGGAAGTACCCTATGAATTTTGGTACCCTTGAGAGTGTCGAAATAAACGTTTTTTGCGATAAGAACGGCCGTATCTTTTTTTTTTCGTTAACTTAGAAGTTAGATTTTGAGTTCAGATCTTAGTACCTATATGGTTTTAATTTCAACTCGATACCTTCACGCGTTCTCGGGATAAAGGGTCTTAACAGACAGACAGACAGACAACAAAGTGATCCTCTAAGAGTCCGTTTTTTTTCTTTTGAGGTACGGAAACCTAAAAGGAAAAAACGGCCAAGGGCTGGCTTTTACCTCAGTCAGAGATTAAGCATTGTCATACAACGTGGCAATGCTGCCAGCCTTTTGGGCACACTTCCAGTCGACAGCGATGCGGACGTGTTTTATGACGCCATTTTTTAGTTAGGAGTAGGTTTTAGTGTATAAATGTTTTAATTAGTGTTTTATATAGTGTATTTGTGAAATAAATGAAGTTTATTCTACTATAAAAAAGTAATCGAATGACAAAGAGCTAAGACGATAGATAATACCAATCAAAACAGTAAATTACAAGGAAAATTATGAACATCATAAAATGGTAAAAACGCACCGCAGATAAACAGAAATCATTGCTGATCTTCAACCTGTCAATTGTCATACAAAATGGGATTTCCTAAAACATGAGAGGGAGAGTGAGTCAGTCATTTCATTCGTTGTTTTCTACTAATTTCTCATCAAACATACGGTAGGTAAATTCGATTGTTTATAGGTTATCATAATTCTCATAAAAACAACTATTAAGATCTTTCGTAGGCTTACGAAAAATTGCAACACGATTAGGAAATGCAATTCCTGTTTTCAATTTTATTGTTTTTTATTAGTTCCGGAATAGACTTTAGAAATTCCGGAATTCCGATATTGAGGAATCCTATTTTGTTTTATATAAACCTTGTTAATTTTTCTACTGTGAGAAGGTCTAATAGTAATAAGGGAAAATGATAAACAAATATGATTAATTTGTAACTCAAAATGATTAAAAGATTGAGTTAGTATTAATTTTGTTCGATTTGAAACAATTGTTTTTTATTTTTGTTTTTAGACACTGAAACTATTAGAGAGCAAGCGATGCGGAGGAATTTTAAGTTAGGAATAATTGCCTTTAGTGCATTTGTATATATAGCTTTAATTATTTGTTTTATTTTTCTTGTTTTAAAACATTAGAAAGAAAAGGTATCAATTCTGGAACCAATGGTGCTATTCTCTAATAAATCCAGAGCTGCCGCAACGACGAAAATCCAAATAGGATACATTGAATTGACAATCCAATGTATAGGTACATTAGGTTGACAATCCAAGGTATCCTATTTGGGTGTTCGTCGTTGAGACAGCGCTGTGTTTTCTTAGAGAATAGCACCACTGTTCCTGAATTCCGGAATTAGCTCTCCAGTATTCCGATACAAACAATATTGAGATCCGTCTCAATTCCGGAACCTTCCGAGATTGCACGCCCTAATCACGATTATATGCGAATGTGTAAATACATAACTCTGTTTAGTTATGTAAAACAAAAAGCAAATCTTTGTCGGTTTCTCTGCTTGTTTCTTCTAAACACAACAAATTTTGACATAGTTTTACTAATGAGAAAGAGTGTTAAACTAGAAAGGTTTATATTAATTAGAAGGTAAATGGGCCTGATCAGTGGTACCCCAGTGGTATCAGCTCTGACTTACGATTTATAAGTCACGGGTTTGTACCTAGCCAGGTGCATTACTTTGTGTAATTTATTTCATCACCACTGCTCTCAAAACGGTGAAGGAAAACTTGGTGAGCAAACCATTATGTCCTAGAAGCAAAAATTCGAAGACATGTTGACATGTAGCATAGCATAGCATAGCATCAACCTTATAATATTTCCACTACTGGGACTCAGGCGTGATCTATAAGAGATAGAACACATGTAGATAGACTTGTAACATCTCCCAACCCGCACCGGGGCCGCGTGGTGGATTACGACCCATTCCGTCTCCTGGAGAAGAGGCCTAACTCCCAGCAGTGTGAACATTAGAAGGTTGATTGTTTTTATGCTTATGTTAAATGGGCCTACTTTTGACAACGATCTCATTTGCAGCAACAGATAAGATCCGCGACGATACGAACGTACTCAGAAGATAAAACAAATTCGAAACATTCTATAAAACCGGAAAATTTTGAAAAATGTTTGGAAACTAGCTTCTGCCAGCGACTTTGCTTGCGTGAATATAGACTTCTCCATACAAAAATTTGGACACCAGTTTTATGCCGTTGTGAGGTGAATTTTGGGAAATCCTTTCTTATTTAACTGTACACACATCATAACAGGAAACTGTGTAAAATTTGTGCGTTCTACGATCAAGGGTTACGTCTGAGCGTTAATGAATCAGAAAAGTGAGTGAGTCAGGTCTTTGCCTTTTATATATACTTACTTATAGATTGGTTTTGATATTTACGACCAGAAACCAAAAACCGGCCAAGTAAGAGTAGCAGGTTATGTACTTATTATAGGCATTTTGATGCATATTATTGGAGGTCACCTTTTAAGTATGAAATTGCTTGTATTAGGTGGCTCCGCATTTCCACTGGTCATTTTTATGCAAGAAAACACAAAAAAAAAAACAAAAACCACCACCTACTATAAATCGAAAAATTCTCGTTGTTTGATCGGCTCGCCTTAGTTTGACCACTACCTCACCTGATGGTAAGCGATGATGTGATCGACGGAGCACGCTTACCTAGATGTAACCTATTCACTCTTGACTTAAAGACCCCTGGGTTGTAGTTATCAGGAAACACATACTTCACATGTCTTTTGTAGCGGCAATATAAATTTAGGTAGGTTAATATTCTGTGGAAATTTCAACTTCCTACTTTTTATGTTTCATGAGATATAGTCCGATGACAGACAGGCGGACCGACAACGGAGGCTTAATAACAGTTAACCCTATTTCGACTGATCTGTTGGTCTAGTGGTTAGTGGCCCTGACTACTAAGCCGGAGGACGTGGGTTCGATTCCCACCCAGGACAAATGTTTGTGTGATGAGCACGATCATTTGTTCTGTGTCTGGGTGTAATTTATTTATAATATGTATGTATTTAGAAATATATAAGTAAGTTTATCAGTTGTCTAGTACCCATAACACAAGCTCTGCTTAACTTGGTTAGTTGAGGAATTAAAAAAAAAGAATTAAAAAAATATTTTATTTTTATCAATATTTTTTACATATTGAGGAATTGTAACTTTAAAGCTAGAACACTATATTGGACTATACGGACTATATTGGAAAGAAATTAATTTCGTACATGCATAAATTAATTCAAGTTTAAAAAAAAAGTACTTACTTTGTTTTTTAATTTTCTCTTTATAAATCGATAGTGTTTCATGTACCGAATCGACCCTCCGCGGGATTAAAACGACTAAAACTTACATAGACTATAACTGTCATTAAAACCTACATAGTTAGGTAACAGAATTTTTAATTTCTGTATACATATGTACAAATAAAAAAAGGCTCTCACGGCCTTAATATTTTGTAAAGACGATAAGACGAGATTTGTTTGCTTTAATCATTGTAAATAGGCATACCTACTAGGTCAACCACTACCCACGGTATAATATTTGCATATTTTTTGCCATTTGAAAAGTTTTTAACCGACTTTAGAATAGGAGGAGGTTCGCAATTATCAAAAATAAAAAAAAAATCGTCCGATGGGGTTAGGTTAAGTCGATAAAGAGTAAGTGCTCGATTACGGAGACGCGGAGCGTTGCGCGGCGCGTCGGGCGGTCCGTCGTACATTGCCATATGTGTGTGTTTGCGCGAGCGATGACGCGGCCCGTTGTTGCAATGTACGACGAAACGCCCAACGCGCCGCGTCTCCGTAAACACGGCCTAAGATGATAAACACATACACAGAAGAATTTTATATACTACATTATTTTTAGTATATATGCGAAACCTCCTACTTCTTCTTTTCGAGTCGATGGCAAAATCGCTAAACTGTTGGGGCCCAGTAGGTGGCTACGTTAACTGCAGCATCGTTGGCATTAAATCCTCCATAGTGCAGGAAATCTGAATATAGTTTGTTCAGAATCAGTAACTGAATCGATTCCAATAAATTTTACACTATGTTATATTTTTAACAAAACTGTCGCACACCACCGACACTAAGTAAAACACAGGTCACGACAGGTCATAGTGGGCATCAGAAGCCAGCGCACAGTTGGATGCGGGAGCAAAACAACCCTTCAGTCGCCCAGGTAGCCCGGTGATCATGTATTTGTGCGGACAACAAGATAACATTTATTCATTTATTTAAACAGAACGGCAACAACAATCAACAACAACAATCACAACAACACATAACATCAAATAATCTTATAGCGGCCTATCTAGTTTAAACTGACAAAATAAAAAATTTATGTGTGTATGTAAAAGTGTTTTTTTAAAACCTAATTGCAAAATAAATATCATTTATTACTTTGTTATTAATGATATTTATTTATTATATTGAACATATATCCTTTACAAGGTCGTCCCCAGCCTATGATCAAGGGGGGGGCTATTGGAAGTATAGAGAATAATAAAAAAGTTTTTTTAAATAAGTAATAATAAATGTTTATTTTCTCCACAATATAACTCCTAACCTAACTGCTAGCCTTATATCTACGGTAACATATAGGATGGGCATTATATTGTGGGAGACTGGTGCCTAAACTAGGCTCTGAAACTGCAAAGCAAGCCTCTAGAGGGCCGTAGAATCCCCTGCCCCCCCTTGGTGACGCCTTTGATCCTTTACATAACAACAAAAATACTACACAGGTGTTCAATGTTTATAAAGATTAAATAAATGTGAGATCCGTTAAATATCAAAGACAAATATTTCAATTACACCATTAAAAGACACTAGAATGTCAAGATAATGAAATAAATTAGGAGGCTCTAGTTGTCTATTCGCAAATGTAACATTCATATGGAGAGGAACGGATAAGACTATAGGTATAGTTACTATTTAAAAAAGAGCGACGTTTTTAGATTTCTTTTTGTCATATAAGTAAACCAGTTACTAAAAGAGTTCTGAGTTTACAAGTAGATGGATGGAGAGGAAGAGGGAGGCCGAAGAAGAGATGGATGGATTGTGTGAGGAGTGATATCAAAGAAAAGGAAATTAGTGATAGTGTGACGGCTGACAGGATAGAGTGGAAGAAAAAAACGTGTTGCGCCGACCTCAAGTAATATGGGACAACGGCAGGAAGAAGAAGAAGAAGAAGAAAGTAAACCAGTGCTTGACTGTGATCCCAGCTGATGGTAAGCAGTGATACAATCGTTGATGGTGAGGCGCACTAGTTTATATTTACTCGTAAGCAGTGATGCAATCAAAATGTCCTGTCTTTGGTATTGTTCGTCAAGTTGTTGAGCTCCTTAATAGTCCTGAGTTGAACTTCACGAATACTGACAAATGCTTGCACTGACTGGACAGGTCCACTCAAATCTGTATGGTTCTTTCTTCAAAAGACCATCTCAGACAAATCTGCATAGTTCTCATGTGATTTGACCATTACAAATTTACTGTATGGACTTTAAAAGAGACTGTGACCCCTGAGTTTGTTTCGGTGTTTCTTCTTAGGATAGTCAGCTAGGAAACACCGGCCTCATCTAGTTTAAACTGACGAAAAAAAAAAATTGACGTGTAAAATTGTTTTTTAAAACCTATTTGCAAAATAAATATCATTTAATTATCACTACTTACGATCAGGTGGGATCACAGTCAAGCACTAGTTTATATCAAATACAAATAAAACGTTTTTGTAGAATAGGCTGTAGCAATTCACCAAGCTTTCTGGGAAAGAACTATTTACTCATCTTATCCAGTGCCCAAAAATACGGTCCCCAATTTAGAAATAAAAGAAAAAATCTCCTACACAAGGGTTCGAAACCCTTGTTTTTATAATACCAACCCCCTTATTTGCCTTTCCCAGTCTCGTCGCGACATTTCTGGTGACAAGCCTTTTTAAAAAAAAAAAAAAACTTTTGTAACGTCTGTGATACACTGATTTTGTTAATGTAAGTTTGAAAACTTTATATAGGTACTAATAAGAAACACAGTACAAAGGCGGACTTAGGGCGGGTTTTTGAATTGAGTATTTTGAGTTAAGAGCGTCTCAAACCATACTTAAATGCCAAATTTTGACAGTTTTACAGGCTAAAGTAGAGTTTGAGTAATTCTCAACTTCAAATGCTTAAATCAGAAATCGGGGGTTAGTGCTTTAGGCATTTTTTTTTATTTGTTATAAACTTGTGCCTGACTGCGATGCCACCTGATGGTAAACAGTGACGCAATCGTTGATGGTTAGCTGCACTAGTTTATTTTCTACCAGTCGACTTTAGGGTGGTGTAGAAACATAACATGGTAGGTCAACGTAATGATAAAGAAATAGACAAGAAATAAGTATAGTACCTACGCGGCAAAAAAGTTGAATTATTTGCTATGATTACGCGCAGCCCGCACTTCGATTAAGACCCGAAAATCGGTTATAATCCCCGTCACACAAGTTGAACCATCTTGATTGTTGACTTTGAATGAGCACTAACTGATTTTCAGATCTCAATCGATGTGGGGGGCTGCGCGTGACCATAGCAATTAATGGTTCAACTTATTTGTAGCGTCCTATAAGTTTAAGTTTTTGTTTCCACACTAAAAATATAGGAGAAAGTTAGGGTGTTTGTATGTTGGTTAATTCTTCACACATGAACGGCTAAAAGAATTTCGATGGAAATTGGTATACGTGTAAACTATATTTTGGAATAACTGGACGAGATGAAATCAACCAATCCGCACTGGGACCGCGTGGTGGATTACGGGAAACGGGAAACGGGATGAAAAGTATCCTGTGTTACTTTTTATCCCTGAACTATGTTTCTTTGGAATATTTTTTACAATTACGCGGGCGAAGCCGCTTACAACGGCTAGTGTTATTATAAATCACAGAAAATTAAATATTTCTAGTTAAATATTAGCTAAGTACAGTACGTTCGTCGGTTCTTGGCGCGCCTTAAGTTAGGCTCTGCGAACTTTAGCGCTCAAAATAAGCACGTCGAATAAATGATTTATAAAAATAAATGCCAATAACAGTTGTTAACAGCAATAACAACTGCTATTGGCATTTATTTTTTCAAACCATTTATTTTTTTACGAGTGCACAAGCGCTAAAGTTCGCAGAGCCTAACTTCAGGCGCGCCAAGAACCGGCGAACGTACTGTAATAATAGTAATTTTGCAGATTTTTATTGTTGCCTAATTTTATTTTTATAGGGTAAAGTAGAAATATTTGGAACTTGAATGTTGTCAAAAAATAAAAGGTCTGTTTTGACATTTGATGCTTTTATTATTTACGTTACGTTACTGGTTATATTACATTTTGTAATATCTAACAATAAAACATTTTATGTCATTAATTATTATTTTATTGTTTTCTTGCAGTTTCGTTCCAATTTATGTTCTAGGGCCTTTTATTTTTTAACATGTTTTAATTATTATTATTTTTTTACGAAATGAATATATTTTTATTACTAGACACCATTATACCTTACTATATACTACACACTTAAGTTATAAAGGAAGAAGTTTGTACAACGGTTAAACAGATTTGGATGTATTTTAACATACGTGTAGACCATGTCCTGGACACTTGGCTTACTTTTTATGCCAGTAATTTGTTCTTTTTAGCTAATTTTCTACTTTCACGCAGGTCGCGGTCAGAAACTTGTTTATCATTTAAAGAATACATATATATATATATTTTTAAAGCTTTATTAAATTTTCTACTAATCTACTATTAAAATGATATAAAGATAAATTATAACAATAAAAAAAAACATGGCTTCTTACTAACTTGCTACATGATTAATTACAGTTAGAATTCAAGCAGATAACTTAAACTTTTTTCTATACCTGTGATGGTTTTTTATTTAATTTCATGCATATCAAATGAATGCATAATTAATTACTTAATAATTAATTTGTTTTAAATGTCAAATCTGTTGTAGGTAGTACTTCAGTAAAAAGTGGTGGTAAAAAGTTAGTTTGTTTTTGTGTCTATCGTAAAATGTATTAAATTCCAAAATAGGAAATCTTTAACTATATTAGATCGGTGAGGTAAATTACTATAACCCGTTTTATTTAAACCACAATTATTTATAAATAAATTATAATTTTAATGGTGAAAATTTGAGTAGCTTTTTCTATAATTTACTACCTACATTGTGCTAGGCACATTGTACATTCAATATTTTCCTTAAGAACAATTTATATGGTCATTAAGTATTTCATTCATTCACCATTTAATTAAATTGTAATTGTGTGCACCTACTTTATTATTGCATACCTATTTTATCGTCATAACATTGCTTGGTTTTTTAATGCATGTACCTACCTATATATCACAAAGAAATATGAAATGTTTTTTTTTTAATTCACTTTGAAACTATATAATCTACACTAAAATAGATTATTGATTTTAGAAAACATGGAAAATTACTTATTTATTTATATTTTATTAAGTTTCTTAAAATTTATTTGTATTTCCATATTTGACAATCAATAATGAGGCCTCAATTTCGTCTACGAGGACAACGCACTTCAAAAATAATGTTTAATTACATTTCGCGTTTACATAAAACTTTTGGTAGTGTGATGCCAAAAATCAATAAACCTAAATAAATGTGGAGACGTTCGATACGTGAGCAAATATAATATAATGACGTCTCTTGTCTCAACATTTTTTTCTCTATTGCCATAAAAGGTGTACATAAATTAAAAAGTCAACTCATCAAAGTTCGTCTTCGCCTAAATACATGACAAGTAACCTCTCCCTCCCTGTCTCCCCTCTTACACAAAGTGACAATAAGTCGCGCACGCACACCCGCGCGTTGTTTGTACACTCACACATGTCCAGAACCGGCTAGGTATTTGGTTTCCCGCCACCGGCGCGAACACGCACACAAAACACGAAGAGCAAACAATACAAACACCAACACACAAGTAAATTTAAACTCACCTCAAAATAAATCCATTAGAAAACACACTTGTTCAAACAACTAGCGCTTAGCCTCGAAAACGCGTTGAAAAAACACTCGCCAGCATCCGATGTGTACTCAACACTTTTCCAAACTTTCTGTGCAGCCTGCGTCTTCGTTAACACTTCGCGTTCCCGCCAAAAGTTCATTCAAATTGACAAAACTTCAAAAAGCGCGCAGAACACATTCGAATTTTAAACTGTCAAAACAAGTCACCTACACCGATCATTATTTATTGAAGTCGTTAATCAAAACTATATCTTGTTATCTTTATAATTAGGTCTTCATGCCGACTATCTTCATATCGCGGCACGAATTCGCAAACATTATTTTCACGGCCGAAATCGCTTCCGCAATTCAATTGCGAGTTTTATCAAACACTATGGCGAAATAAAAGAAACGACGACAAGTGGCCCCACTTATTAACAACACACGTTGCGCGGTAAAAATAAACTATGATTAACTACCATTAAGATTCGCGGAGACAACCGAGGACCGGCGAGCGTGCGAATAGGTTATGAAAAATAAATAAAATGTAAATAATAATGAAAAAAACGCGTCGTAACAATGAGAGCCAGTTAATAAAATCGCGAATTTGTTTACCGCGGTTTTATTTCGGTCGCTAGAGACGGTTCCGATATGAATAATTATTATCGCCGGCGAGCGAACATCGACGCATAGTTGTCGTTTCATAAAACGTGCGCGTTAAAACTGAGTCGAAAGGCTCGCGGCCCGTGTCGGAGCATAGCGCCGAATAAAATAAACAACAATATACCTAAATAAGCGGGCGACGGGCGCGGCGCGGTGTGCGTGAGCGCGCCTGTGTGCGTGTGTAAACAAGGGGCAGCGCGGCTCCGATGACATCCTCGCCTGCCTGCCACCGGCATAGCTCATTCATTCATATTTTTGCAATATGTCTAAATAAATCTTTCACCAAAAGACTCACGGGATTGCTACAAAAGTCCTATACTTACTTGAATTAATCAACAGGTGCTTCCTCTTTTGGGAACTTACACTGCTAAAATTTTCCCACCTTTTAGCAACAGAGGTTTCCCGTGCTCTCTCCTGTGCTGAAACCATTTAAAGAAAATATACATAACACGAAAAGCACAGATAAAGAATTACTAAAACACAACCAAAGGCAACCAAAAGTCCCATTAAGTAACAAAATTCCCCATCAAGGTGACAGTCAGGGTCGATCGAGTCACAACTCTGTCAACAGATGAAAAGCCAGAAAGAAGCGACCAGCTTTTTTCAGACTGAGTCCAGAAGGAACCTTGTATACGGCCTCGTGAGAATTCTGATCCAGTAGGTGACAAAGAACCACTGCAGCACATAAATATACAAAAAGGTGGCTATTACCTTTAAGGCTAGAGCTAGTGGTGGCACAAAGTGGACCGATGACCTGGTTAGGATCGCGGGAAAAAAATGGATGTGAGACGCACAAGACCAGTCATTGTAGGGCCACTTGGTGGAGACCTATGTATAGTAGTGGACGTCTTTTAGTTGAAATGATGAAGTGCTAGTAGATCTTTGAGGTTTCGTGTGAGTCTGAGGACTCCGCTCATTCTCATGAAGACTGACATCCTTACATCCATATATCCTCATCCGAAAGGAGATCTGGTGCTGGAAGACAGGGACCATAAAGCTCTTCCGTATGTGCTGGTAGGGTTTCATTATTAACTTTACTCTACTCTGAAACGCTTTGTTTTAGAGTAAACCTCACAGATGTCAAACCGTCTTTTCGTAACGGAATGATTAATTAATAAAACTAATTAGCTTCCATGGGATATTTTTAACTGTCTCAGATACTACTACTGTAAGAAGGTATCAGGCTTTGGTATCATTGATGATTAAGGGTTGCACACTCGCTAACGCTGTCGGCATTTTTTGAAAGAGACAAATAAGTTTTAGTCAGTTAAAGTCTGATGCTCTCTCTCATCTATTGGTACTAACGAAAAAAAGAGTTAAACTCGTTGAATAATAAAATCGTTGAATTTTAAAAACCTTCTTTCTGAAAATGTAACGTTGTATTCCAATGTGCTGGGCTATATAATAATCATTTTCAGATTGTCATTTAATTATCAGCTGTCTAACGATTTTCCATTTGAGCAGTGCAATGATTATATTTTTACTTTTTAATAAAAAAAAAAATCCTGAATTTTACTCAACTAAACAGGATATTTTAAATTTTTAAATAGTTTTAAACTGTACTTACCTACAGTTAGTAGTTAAAAAGCCTTACAATTATCACTTTAAAACACTATTCAATAAACCAAACACCATGCACTACTCAACAATTTACGAAAAATCAATGAAAAAAATAAAACAAAACTACTAACACTTCCACTCAGCCCCGACCTCCCCGCGAGAATAAACATATGACGTCACCGGCGGGTAAACAAACAAACAAACACATGCGCGCCGCTCATGTTTCCTTAATACAATTATTATTTCGAATGTGGAACGCGAACGAGTCGGACGCCCGCTCGCAATTTATTTTTAAAACTAGCTGACCGCTTAAAATTTAAACCTTTTTAATATTGTTTAATTATTTGTTTTGTTTCGAACCTCCTTTGATTTGAAGGAACACTTTTTTCTTTCTTTTTCCTTCTTTCTTTCTGGTTTGCAAAGCGGTCATGTCGTGTGGTTAATACACGTACACTTATACATTTGTTTTTGTTTACCGGGCAAAAATGGAGTCATGTCGCTATGCAATCGAAGTTGAATGCGTCGTATTTTAGCTTGTATTACTTTGATAAATCTTTTAGTAGATTCTTGTCTCTTATAACCAATGATAAAATATAATAATTAACTTACAATACTAAGGATTATGTTTAATATTACCTGATTATTGATAGGTACTAGTATTTTTTAATTCTCAAGGTTATTAGTGCAATACAATACATGCTGAAGAGAAAGATAATCGGGTAATAAATCAGACTTAATTAGTCTCCTATTACATGATTATTTGTTAATATTATAGACAGTAGATGGCGCTTTTTGACGTCATGGTGTAGTTATGGGACCATTATTAATTGTATGTACAACTTAAGAGCCAAATTCACCAATAAACTAATCGCGATTTGTTCAAACAAAACGCAGTTTGAGCGACTAATCGAGATTATAGCTTCATTTTGGGTTTCACCGCGATGAATTGAACCTAGTTTACGCTAAACTCAGTTTCAATTCTTTTGTTGTCGCCCATGTTTACGACATGGATCTTTAAACTAGATTACACTGAGCTCAGTTTAGTTGAACTAAGTTTTTATATTGAATGAAATCAGCCCTAAGAAGACCAACTTCCTGCCGGAATCTTTGTTTCCTGATGGGTACAACTTGGGGTTTTTTTTAGTTAAGAATATCTTGGCATGCTTGCTCCATCATCGACCACATCATCGCTTACCATCAGGTGTGATAGTGGTCAAACCCGAACCGCAGTGTCTGTTGGAGATATGAAAGTAACATATATTTTTATAAAATGCTTTTTATGTGAAAATAAGTATCTATATTCGATAGCTATAACAAAAATGCAATTTATAAAACTTATGTCTGTCTGTCTGTTTGTTCCAGCAAGTCTCCGAAATGGCTGAACAAAGAAAAAGCCAATTGTAGCCAATAGAAGTTTGGTTTATTATTTTTTTAAAGTTGCTTCATACAAGGAATTGCTTCTATATCGGGGTGCGTACACAAACATGTAAATTCACATATACATAACAACCAGACCGGATACCTATCCGTAGGCCATACAAATATTTGTTCCGACCGGGAATCGAACCCGCGAACCGTCAACCGCTCAATGAAGATATTTGCAGGAGAACCAAGGTTGCCGACATAGCACGAAGAACCCCCAAACTTAAGTGGCAATGGGCAAGGGTCAAAAGGTTCTGGAGTGGCAAACACGTACCGGAAGACGCAGTGTTGGAAGGCCTCCTACAAGGTGAACCGATGACCTGGCAAGAGTTGCGGGAATCCGATGGATGCAAGATGCACAGGACCGTTCATTGTGGCGACACTTGAGGAGGCCTATGTCCAACAGTGGACGTCTTTCGGCTGAAAAGATGATGATGATGATGATGATGATACTCTTAACTTAGCTACTAATGTTTCTATTTATTTCCTCCACCAAAGGTTCAGAAAACAATTCACTGAAAAGTTTTGTTTTGAGTGGCAAATCCTCCAATGACTTCGCCCGCTCTAGGGTAGAGCGGGAAGCCAGTTGTCCTTTACGTTCTAGGACCAAATATTTTGCATCGACCCTGCTGTACTCCTACTATGGCTTTCATTCCGGGAATCTCGGTCTCGAAAATATCGAGACTCTCGACGACATTTTCAAATAGCAAAAAATGACTCGTCATTGTTATTATACTCGATTGTAACCACAACAAAAGAAAAACGAGTCGAAATACTGTTTTTAATGAAATTCTATAATAGTATTAATTGCCTAAATGTTGTTTTTTTTTTTCGTGCCTAAATGCCTAGCCTCAGAATTTAAATCTTTTTGTTTCTAACCAGTTTCGAAATTCTCATTTCTCGCGGGAATCTCAAGCCTGTTCCAGGTCTCGAATTTTTTGTCCCGAGACTCGGAAAAGTATCGAGACTGATTAACTCCTACTGTTTTGCTGACATATCTTTGAAATGTGCTTGGAACCGCCGTCGACGACTTGGGCTCGGTCTGCCCTGGACGGTTACCAAACGCCCGGACCTTCCAGTGATGGACGGCGAGCAATAAATAGCTTGTTGTCCATCACTGAAAGGTGAATAATACATTTGTATGATGTAAACTAGGTATACTTTACGTGATATTTAATTCTTTTAGTTTTATTGTCCTGCCAGGAAACAAAGATTCCGGCAGGGAGTTGGTCTTCTTCTATTGTCTCTACCAGTGTTTCCTTTTTTAACCCAATGGTTGACTAGTAGAGAATGCCTTGTTGCATTAAGTCCGCCTATGTACCACTACTGTACATGAAGTTTGAATAAATAAATAAATCTCTTGAGAAAAAAAAAAGAGTTAAAAATTATTCTATGTTATTTTTATGTTTGGTATTGTTCATTATCATTATTTTCTTTTTTCATTGTATTTTTTAGTTTATACGATTGTATGAGGCACGAATGAATGGCTTTTTCTTTCTTCCTTTATTTTCTTTGTGTGCTATTCCAGGATATGGTTGGCCCATCTACCAAGTTTCATCGAAATCTGTTCAGCCGTTCTGGGTTACTAGGAGAACTTGGTTGTTAAGTAGGGTTTTTTTATTAATTAAAACTTCATGCAACACAAAGAGCAAAAAAACGCAAAGGCAACAAAGTATACAATAAATCTACTTAAATAAAAGAAAGTCGTGTTGGTTACACTATTTATAACTCAAGAATGGTTTAACCCATTTTGCTGGAAATTGGTGGGAAGGTAGGTTAGAACCAGGAGACGGACATACGGTAATTTTTATCATGTTAAATAAAAAAAAAATCAAAACATGCTTATTATTGGTATAGGGTAGAGTAGCGTAGAGTAGGATAGAGTAGGGTGGAGAAGGGTAGAGCGGGAGCGAAGCCGCGGGCAAAAGCTAGTAAATAATAAAAGGTACATCATCATCATCAGCCTTTTAATGTTCCCACTGCTGGGACACAGGCCTCCCCTCTAAGAGAGGGAATGGGCCATAATCCACCACGCTGGCCCAGTGTGGGTTGGTGAATGTCACATGTCTTCGAATTTTTGGTTCGAAAATGCGTATTATTCAAATATATTGTTGTTATATCTCGCCGATCTATGTGTTGTGTAAAGCATTAGAGGGATATAGCGGTAGGCCTCGGATTATTGAATTAATAAGGCTAGCTAGAATTTTTGCATATTTTTAACGTCTGTGACAGAAATGTAGTTTTTTTTTTTTGTGTAGTTTGAAATTATTTAACTCGAACGCCGATTGTATGTATACGTTAGTACAATTTGAAAACGAAAACGCTAATTGTCGTATTGTACACACGGGTCACGTACGAAATTCTTTCGGCCGACAATTTTGGTTTCTTTATCTTCGTTACCATTTCTTGTCCAGAAAATTTCTGTCCACTCCAGGTTGCCTGGAAGAAATCGCAGAATGTGATAAGGCCGCCGATTGTATATGTGTGTTTTTAGTTTTAGCCGATTACCATTTCGGGCCACCGTAGGCGCGGGCTTGCGGACGGCGTGCAATGGGTAGCACGCTGTCCGATCGGTCGGTAACCGACAGGACCGAGCCCAAGTCGTCGACGGCGCGTACTGTTCCCGCGCCCCTCAAGGAGCTGTCAGCGAACTGTAGAGGCCCAGTCTGCTAGCTGCAGGCAGGCAGGGTCGAAGCCTGCTGGGATCAAGGGCCGTTTTCCGAGAGGAAGGCTCAGCCCCGGCATGATAGGCAACGATGGAACAGGGTATGTTTTTAGTCACTAAGTCTTTAGTCAGTAAGTCTGACACTATTTCCCGGATGATTTTACCTACCATAAAAAAAAACGTTTTCAAATTTTTGGTTCTAATAGTGATGAAATATATTACACAAAGTAATGCGCCAGGCTGGGTTAATATAATAAATCTTTAATTCGAGCAAAACTCATATAGCCAAATATAATATATTCATAAGCCTAACGGAATTATCAGAAATAAACAAACACATAATTATATTTATTGATAACGAAGTTAAATAATAATTACAAATAGCATATATTTCGGTTAGCCAATCGGATAACGTTAAGAGTAAACATGATCGTAACAACAGGTAAATTAAATTCATAAACAATATTAATATTTAGTAAATGATAAACATTTTAATTAGTCATATGTACAAATCAACGTGATTATTTCTGATCATGAAAATGGTTTTCAGGAAACATTTCCTTCATCAACAATAACTATAGATACAGGCAAAAATTATCATTTGATTTTACAGTTTAAAACAAAAAATATTGGTAAATTTTATTTATTTAACCATTAATGTACGCACAATAATAAAAGAAAAGAATCATCATCATCATCATCATCATCATCTAGTATTCGCCAGAAAAATAGTAGAAACTGCAATAAAAGAGAGTGAGACTCTCCTCTATTGCACCATCTACTATTTTCCTCTGTACTTTTGTGTGCATAAAACATTTAATAAATAAAAGCTTTTATGTAACTATAATAATCAAAACTTAATAGGTATATATAAAAATTAAAAATAATAATAACCCGAGGGCTTGGCTTTTCTTCGGTCAACGAATCAGCCATCCAACGTGGCAATGCTGCCAGCGTTCTGGGCACTTTTCCCAGTGATATCAATGTGGATGATTTTTTTGATGCTCAATAAGTTCTTTTTCTTCCTTATGTGCATAAATAAATAAACAAGCATGAAAAAGTAAGTACATTGGTGATGCTTATTTCTATAGAAATCTCTTCCAGCATAGCTGCGAAAGGAGAATTGGAAAAAAAGAGATGAAGACACTGTGTGTAAACGTGATAGGAAAAAAAGAAGAGTACAAACAAAACAGTTATCAATGAAATATACAATATGAAGTTAAGTAATTTTTACTTAAAAAACTTCAAAGAAAAAGAATGTCTTTAAAAAAATTAAAAACTTATGAGTTCACGCCATAAAGAACTACGCTTTACAATGTCCAATTAGCATCATTTTTCTGATTGACTGACTTCTTGAACTCTTCTTCTTTCCTTCTTTTTTTTCTTTCTTCTTGTCTTCTTGAAAGTGCCTATAAAAGAAACGTTCGTAGCAATCTACTTACGAGTATAATATGAAAACAATTCAATTCCGGTATCGAGTCTCGAAGGTTTTTCAGAATCGCAAAATTAGTTTTTTTTTTTTTTTGATGACGTAACTATAAATTTACAGTCTTCAGATTTTAATTATGATCCCTTGCTTCATGCCAAATTCTATCTCGTCGTATCCTGGAAAGAAAATGGCAAATTTACTAAAATTACGTTCACTAGGTTTTTTTTTCACTAGGTGGCAGCACTGAGTTGTTATGTCCAGGCACCTGTCAGTTATTATAATGACCTTTATTCAATATATACTTTATTGTACCTACACCTCATAAGGTGGCCAGGATATAAAATTTACAATATGAATTAATATATTATTAATAAATATCAAATCCGGAGTCTGTGTTTCCTGATGGCTACAACCCGGGAATCTTTAAGTCAAGAGTGAATAGGTTACTTCTAGGTAAGCGCGATCCATCGTCGACCGTATCGTCGCTTTCCATCAGGTGAGATAGCGGTCAAGAGCGAATCTATCAATAATAAAAAAAAAATTGAGAAAGGAGAATAAAGAAATATTAAAAATGATTTAATTTATTTATGTATATATTTTTTTTAAGTTTTTTAATTTTTTGTAGTGGAAAAATCATCCAAAAATATTTCCGCGCCCTTGGGCAGAGTGGGAGATAGTGTCAGACTTTACTGACCAAAAATCCACTCCTCTTCCTTCTTTGCCTTCGTTCCAGGGCTCCGTTCATTTTCACATTCCCCATGGCCCAGTAAGCTTCGACACTGCTGGGCCCCTACGGTTTGCTGACATCTCCTTGAGGCGCGTGTGAAACGATATGCGCTATCGACGACTTGGGCCCGGTCCGGGTTGTTACCGGACGGCGGGTTTCGGCAATGGGTAGCTCGCTGTCCGCAAACCCGCGCTTACGGAATCCCTCCGGCTGCTGGTGCGTGAGGGCCATTGCCTCACGTGTGCTGCCTCCTCCTTTGCTAGCATTATAGACATTATTTAGGTTGACATCGTCGAAGTCCTGTATACTTTTTGGAAAGTAGAAGACTTCTTGGTTAAGTGGCGCCAACTAGCGGTGTGAATTTTCCTGAAAATCCTCATTGGACCGACAAACCCAAACCCGGAAGGTCATAAACCACGTGACTCCACCAGTCATAACCAATTAACAATATGGTGTGCAAATAAACAATTAAAATTTTAAGATAAATCAAGGAAATATGTTACGATCCATTCGTTTATATTTTGAATTTAGAATATCGATGTTTTTTTTTAAGCAATATGCAATAAATAGAGTCAAGTTTAATTATTACAACATTATTTTTAGTTTATGCGAAACCTGAATATAGTTTATTAAGTATCAGTAACTGAATCGATTTCAATCATTTTTACACCATATTGTATTATTTTCCAAAAATATTTAAAAGAGGTTAAACTAGTTGGACAACACCAAGACTAAGTACAGTACGGGTTCTAGTAGATCATAGCGAGCATTAGACCCCAGCGCACCGCTGGGTGCGGTAGCAAAACAACCCCTCAGTGTCCTGAATGACCCGTTGACCGTGTGTTTGTGTGGACAACAAGCTTAAATAACTTTGTTATTTTTCATGAAACAGTCATGCTATTTTGTACATAGATCCTTTGCATAAATATACTAGACCCATGTTTCGGGTTTCACTTAGACTAAAGATATGGTTGTATAGGCTAAGTATGCGGTTTTTTTTTTAATTTTAAATCGTTTGTAACTGTTGTTAGTTAAGTATTTTTTATATCAAATTACAGTAAAATAACAAATATACGATTAAATAAAAACAAAAAAGGTCTAGTATACATTCTTAGTATAGTTTTTATGTACCTGGGTTTAGTACAAAGAATAAATTGAAGTACTCAAAAAATGTCTAGATAATTTTTAAATTTATTAAAAAGAAATATTTTTTTAACGACTAAAAACAAAATAATACTGCAATTAATTTATATTTTACACATCTATTCTTAGTTTTTATTATTTATTATATTGTTAGAAATCATCTAGCAGAAAAAAATCGGGCAGTAACCCACCAGATATAACACCCGTCTGGTCGGAGGATCCTCCCTTTTCAACGGGACTTTACTCACCTGTCGCACAGAAATTACATGTTAAATGTGATGGACGTGGACGAGGTTTTTATTATCAGTGCTTTATTTTAATGGAAGATGAAGAAAGTGAAATACATCAAAGGGAAACAAGAATATGGGTTCATAACATTAATTTAAAAAGGCAGTGCTTTGGTGCATCCGAGTTCGTCTAGGATTTCTGAATTCCTTTCAGATTCGGATGATTCGAAGCGGTTAGGTGTGCGGGGTTTCATAGGATTTCTTAGAAAGAATTCTAAAATTCTTTACTTTCAATTCGTTCGACGCGTTCGGCTCGGGTAAGTGTGCGTTCACCTTTCAAACCACCGAAGGAACTAAACACCTTTGAACCACCATTAGGTAGGTTTTAACCAACACTAAACTAACCCAACCACCACAGATGACTTCTGAAGACCAAATTAAGAGGCTTTATCTATGTGTAAACTAGCTTTAACCAGTGGCTCAGCGAGCAATAGGTAGCTCCCCGTCCGGCCGTCCAGTAACCGACCGGACTGAACCGGTTTTACGCGCACCTCCAGGAGTTGTCAGCAAGATGTAGGGGTCCAGCAGGGTCGGAGCCTACTGGGGCCATGGGTTATGTGAAAGTGAACCCCTGTGCCCTGGAACGATGGCAAAGAAGTAACAGGAGTGGGTTTTTAGTCAGTAAAAGCCTGACACTATCTCCCGCTCCACCTAAGGGTGGGAGATGTCATTGGATGATTTTTCGCCCCCAAAAAAAAGCTTTAGCCAGTGGCTTCGCTCGCGTCAAATGGGACTTCTTACAAACTTTGGACTCCAGTTCCATCCTCTAAGGTCGATTTTTGAAAAATCCTGTCTTAGTGCTTGCCTAAAAGAAAATCTTGTGCAAAATTTCACGCTCCTACAAAGCAAAGTATTACGGCTCGCACTTTGCCAATTTTTTTAATTTTTTTATTTCAATCAATATTATAATAGCGGTGAAGGAAAACATTGTGGGGAAACCGGCATGTCCTAGAAGAAAAATTCGAAGACATGCTACATTCACCAACCCGCACTGGGCCCGCGTGGTGGTTTACGGCCCATTCCCTCTCCTAGAGAGGAGGCCTGAGTCCCAACAGTGGGAACATTAAAAGGCTGATAATGCTAATGCTAAAAAAGCAATCAATATTCGCAAACAGGTACAGTCAGCATCTGCAGAGACTAACCGGTAGAAAAGTTAAAAATCAATTCTCCTACCTTTTTTATTTTGACGGCGGGAAAATCATCAGATAACTTCTCCCGTTCTGGGTGGACTGAGAGAGGGAGTGTCCAATTTTTACTGGCTAAAACTTAACCATATACCTTAAGTTGTCCTATGTATTCGCAGGCCGCGGTAACTCTTTCACTTATATCCCCTCCCCCCTTTTTTCCATGCTGGCCTCAGTCGTTGAAACCAACGGTAATATAGAAAAAACTTTAGACAGATCTACAGTAAATAAAGTCCGGACTAAGCGTTTCGCCTCGTCGTTTAAACCGCGAACATCGAATGACTGGATCAATTTGCCTGCTCTGGTCTTCCCGTCCGATTAAAATTTGGTTGTCTTCAAGGCTAGAAGGAATAGGCTCTTAATAAACTAGTACGCCTCACCATCAAAGGTTACATCACTGCTTACCATCAGGTGGGATCGTAGTCAAGCACTGGTTTATATCAATTAAAAAAAAATACTAAATAGATACTATACAAACCTTATGAGCTAAAGCTGAATTAACTCAAATTAATTTATACAAAATAAATAAAAAATTACGAAATATTTATTGACTGGTGACGTCAACTGTACACATTTTCTTTTTTAAGTTATGACTAGCGTAAACGGTATTGAAGCCGGGAATTTACCCATAGCTAGGTATTATATTTATATAGCCAAAGCAATGTTTTGTATTGCATACACATATTTAATCTGTGCCAATAATATTTTATGAAGGTAAACACAGATAGCCAGAAAATGACTTGTCGATTTTAATGTTTTCTAGATTTAAAAGGTATATTCAACAACACATTTCAGCTGCAGTATAAAATTATTTTGATGATTGAATTGATACAAATTAAATAAAAAGCTTTTTTTTTATTTTAATATGAAAATATAATATAATACATAACTAATAAAAATTAATACATTACAAACAAACCAAACTAAGAAGTTATAATAAACCTAATCTCCTATCTAGGAGACTGCTAGGCATGGAGTTTCATGGTGTGATCGAATCAAGAATGAAGATATCCCAAAAAATAGCCAAACTTAAGGCCAAGTTTTACTCATTTTGAACTTTTTTAAACCTCTGGAAAAACACACATATAAAAGAGAACACCATGAAAAATTATTGTACTAAATCTGATCAATTTACAAAAACATGATATAAAATAGTTGGCACGATCAAAAAAAAAAAAATCGCGAATCTGACCCTAACTTATGATTTCAAACGTATACATACACGAGATTACGTCACGGAAATATTTGAAAGTTACAAAAAAAAAATAAAGCTTTTTTTTTAAAAAGGTTTCGCAATAACAAAAATCTTCATCCTTTATTATCTTATTATATTAACATATAGAGATACAGACAGTTCATGTACAAAGGCGAGCTTAACTCAGCAATGAGTTTTCTCCCAGCAAACCTTTGAGTTATAGAGAGAAAACATATTCGAGGGTAGGATCCAGTGCACAATATCATTCTACATAACTAAGTCTAATATAGGTATAATTATATTATACGTATGTCCAATACATAACTATATTATACATACTATGTAATACATACTATACATATTAATACACTAATATTATGTCAAAAATGAAAAGAAGTGCTCTTTAAGTTCCCTCTTGAAGACATCCAGAGAAGGGCTGTCGCGAAGAGAGTGTGGCAGAGAGTTCCAGAGACGCACTGCAGTTACAGAAAAGGAGCCATCATAGCAGCTAGAAGTATGACGCGGAGTACGAAGGAGAAGAGTGAAGAGTGGTGCGACAGAGTTCTTTAATTATTATTGTTTCTTTTTTTAATAAAAATAAAACGGCTGTTACGGGGCCGCGAAGTTGACATAGACCGTGAAATTCAGCACATTACTGGCAGCTTGGACAATGGAACGAAAAGGTTCGGAATTGGTGACCACGTACATAAAGACGCAGCATTGTAATTTGTCCCATATGATGGACTATGGTTACTTAGAGGAGGGCTAGCCAGCAGTGAACGACTTTCGGCTGAAATGACGATGATGATGTCATGTCCCAATGGCTATATCCAATTTGATGGTAGACAAAGGTACACAATGATGGCTCTGGTTGATTAATAAATACCTTAGCCCCTGGATAGAGATACTGTAGACAGAGTATGGAGTTGCAGTGCACACGAGCAACTTTTGTCTCAGCAACTACTACGGGATTGTACTCACATCGTCTACGGGATTGTATGAGTTTAAGGTCTCTGTCCACGAATGCGTAGCCTCATAGACGCGTATTCCCAACGTATCTACACTATCTACCACGACAGCACTTCAATGCAGTTTCCTCGACAGAGTATCATTGTTTTGTACGTAAGCTGTGAGTTGACCAGGCGTACAACAAGCGAGGATTTGTCATTATAATGACGAATTAAAAACGAATTAAAATTACCTTATCGGAAGTTAAGTGATGAGCCGTTTGGGGTTGAAACATTAGGACCATGGGATCCGAGCGCTCTTCGAGTTGTTCGTGATATCAGCAAACAGCTGATAGACACTTCGCGTGGCCAGAGGGCTGGGCTTTTCTTCGGTCAACGAACTAGCGTTGCTATCCAACGTGGCAATGCTGCCAGCGTTCTGGCCACTTTATAAAAATTACTGTATGAATTACATTGATAATTGTGTCATAAATCTAATCATATAAATACTTTAAAAAAAATATTCTATTTTCCCACTCCTTTTTCTTCACACGTTTCATCGAGGAGAGCCTAGGACGGAGATAAAAAAGTAGCTAAGCAACTAAGAGTTGCTCGTCGGCGCCCACCCTTAAAATTGAACAAAACAACATAAAAATATCACCAATCATTTATTATTAAACGTTATCGATTATAACGAAGACATGAAAACGTGTAATAATATTTTGTAAACACGAAAATAACTTGGCAAAGCGATAATCACGTAGTAACCCGCTATTTCCTTCTGTCGATTGTTACTATGGCTCCTATTTTGTACAAATTAATAATATTTTTGAAATACTTATCACTTATCGGCTCGTTAAATTAATGACCAAAGTTTAATTGGACCACCTGCGTTATAGATAGAGCAACCTTGTGATCATATGTTCTTCAAAAACACTAGTCAACACTTTGTATTGTGGTTGATAAGCTTACACTGGACTCGCCTCGCCTAGTGCAGGAAATATTCGGAAACTTTTATGTTAATAAATTAAGAAAATGTTTTAGCATTACCCCCATACTAAAACCTTATTTTTTAACCGACTTCGAAAAGGAGGAGGTTCTATGTTCGGCTCTATGGTTTTTTTTTTATGTTCACCGATATCTCGGTCAATTGCGGACCGATTTCGAAAATGTTTGGTTTTGATACCACATTTATACTTCCGAATTGGTCCCATAAAATATCGTTTTGATCTGATGATGAACTTCAAAGATATAGAACGAAACTCTTCAAAAAATCATGGCAGAACTGTCGTTTTTATATGAATGTTCACCGACATCTCGGTCAATTGTGGACCGATATTGAAATTTTTATTTTGGTTGTAAGGTTATAGTCCCGAATTGGTCCCATAGAAATATTGTTTTGATCCGATGATGAACTTCAAAGATATAGTATAACGGAACTCTTCAAAAAATCATAGCAGAACTGTCGTGACAAGTAAAATTGCTTTTTTAAACATGTAGTCGGTGACTGACTGAATGAAGAAGGGGATCATCATCAGATCAGTTCTGTGTATCCCCACATAGAACTAATCTGATGATGAAGCTGGAAAGTATGTAAATCAGCGTATTCTACCCGTGTTTGGTATTAATAGAATTGTCATGATGATTTGATGATGGAACCGATAAGTTTACAATCAGGTAGACTCACATACATAAAACACGGGAACCTAGAGCAACTATCTGTAAGTAAGCAATATAAGTATTTCTTCAGAGCGGAATTGAATCTGCGACCCGCAGGTCAACAAGCAAATAATTTGTTGATTGCTGTAATCAGTTATGTAGAAAAAGTCTAGATCAAGTGCGAGTCGCAAATTCTCAATCGCAAAGTGATCTAAACAAATGATATAATTTTTTTAAAGACTTTTTAAATTTTTAAATATTTTTTTTTTTGGATATTTTTATTTTAGACATGCTAGTTTCGGATACAAAAGAAAAATTCAAGAAAGTAAAAAATAGGCCTGTCTTCAATTAAATTTTGATAATAAAATTATTAAAATTTAATTAAATAACTATTAAAAAAAACTGATTTCGTTAAAAAAAATAAACAATTATTGCTTTGCATTGTACCAACCTTATAATTTTCCCACTGCTGGGACTCAGGCCTCCTCTCTAGAAGAGGGAATGGGCCGTAATCCACCACGCGGGCCCAGTGCAGGTTGGTGGATGTCACATGTCTTCGAATTTTTGGTTCTAGGATAAGCCGGTTTCCTCACAATGTTTTCCTTCACCGTTTTTGAGAGCAGCGGTGATGAAATTAATTACACAAAGTAATGCACCTGGCTGACTTTGAACTCGCGAGTCGCGACCTATAACTTGTAAGTCAGAGCCGTTACCAGCTCTAAAAAAAAAATATTATTATTAAATAAAACTTGAATCGATAAAAATAAAACATTTTTATTTTAAACACATCATCATTCATTGCAGATCGTTGACCCCTTTCGGGTAGAAGCCTCCAAAGAATTCTTCTTAACTCTTTCTGAAAAAGTAACAACTCAATCGTGAACATCATTCTCTACAATCGCTATAAAAACCAAATAAAGCCATTTAATCCCACATTCATTCAACAAAATCAGTTACATCAACGAACGAAAAAAATGAGATTCGCAAATTGTACAATTCATGGTCATATTGTCCTGTTTACAGCATACAAATGTTACCAGGCAGGCATCGAATCTCGGACTGTCTGCGGACTGCTAATGAACTCAATTTTACGAGGTATGTCGCTTACATATTATGACGTAATGTATGTCTGTGTGTTTCGGTAGATGTCTGGTCTAGCATCCATTGATATTGATTACTCGACCATGTTTTTAAACTGGCGGTTTTTGAAACGATGTAAATCACTGCATGGTTCACAAAATGATTAGAGAACCTCGAGAACCAAATATTTAATAGGTAGATTCGTAGATATTACTTCATTCTACCAGCGGCTTTTTTTTAATTTTTAAAAATTAGTGCTTGAGTTTCTCATTCCCTCTTCCTCCGCACTATGGCCTAATAATATATAATATAATAATATCACACACACTATCACACAACGTCGTCTAGTCCCAAGCTACGCAGAGCTTGTGTTATGGGTACTAGACAACTGATAAACATACTTATATATTTCTAAATACATACTTATTATAGATAAATTACACCCAGACACAGAACAAATGACCGTGCTCATCACACAAACATTTGTCCTGGGTGGGAATCGAACCCACGCTCTCCGGCATAGCAGTCAGGGCCACTAACCACTAGATCCTGACGCTAAGGTCACCACCGTCAATGGAGGACACGGTAGGACTCTGCCCAAGCGGTGCAAATTTCCACCATATCTGCTTCACCTTGCGGCCCGGGCGATTCGAAAAATGGTGACACCCGAGCTTTTCTTACCGCCAGATCCGAAATAGTACCTCTGGAAAGACTCATGTCCGATAAAGACCTGCGTCTAGCGGATTAATACTAGAAACGCGGATGACCAAAATTTGACCCATTCAGCTACATCCCACCTGCTCCAGTTTTATTACCAATGCGTAAAATCACAAATGTGCAAATTGACAGTGCTGTTTTTTTTTTAATTGATATAAACTAGTATAAACTAGAGTAACGATTGCATCACTGCTTAACACCTGATGTTAAGCAGTGATGCAATCGTTGATGATGAGGCGCACTAGTTTATTAAGAGCCTATTCACTCTAGCCTTAAAGAAACCTAAATTGTAATCGGACGGGAAGACCGCAGCAAACTGTTCCCCCCAGATGTACGCGGTATAAATGTTCCGGGCTTCTAGTGTTAAACTTTACTAGCTCGGACTTTATTTTAAGGGCGCAGTTACGAAAATTGCAACCGGTCCTAGAAAAGGCTAGTTACAGCACTGCTCACAAGCCAAGCATACGCAGAACTCTTTAACGCCCTGATTGATTAATCCACTTGATTATTTCATACCAGTATCTCGGTGGTTAACAGACAATAAACCAAGTTGCCCAAAGTCTTAAGCTCTACACAAACGCCACTACGTGTAGTTATGCACATATATCATTAGCGGATCGCGAACATAGACTCACTCTGCTAAGTCGGTGAAATAATTGTTTCTAATATGTATTATTTGGCACTATAGCACGTTTACGCGTGCCTGGCAGCCATTTTGTTTGTGTTGTTATTGTTCGCTAGTTTATGTAGTTTAGTTTTTTTTTTTTTGTTTGTTGAAGTTGAGGAAAATGATGGTTTTTGATTATTAAACAGATGACAAACTCAAACGTGTTTATTTCATGTCTTTTTTTTGTCCTATAACGGGCAAATCAATTTGGCAATTAGAAAAAAACTGCCACATTAACTTATGTAGGTAGGCTTTACTGGTGAACGACACTATTTTTAGGATACCGTACCTCAAAAGGAAAAAATGGACCCCATAAAGAATCACTTTGTGTTCCGTCTGTTTGTCTATCTGTCTGTCAAGACCCTGTATTTTAGGAACGCGTGGAGGAATCGAGTTGAAATTAAAACTAATATATATTTAGTCTGCGGTTCCTTGAAGCTGTGAAAAAATCAAACTTCTAAGTTAACGAGAAAAAAGATACGGCCATTTAAATCACAAAAAACTTATATTTTGACATACTCAAGGAAATCAAAATTCATAGGGTACCTCCCGATGACATAGAATCCTAGAAATTTGGCATGGAACTAGGTCTTAAAACACAAGTATAGCAAAAAATCTGAAAACTGTAAATTTGTATTAACATCACAAAAAAAAACATTTCCGATTCGGAAAAATTTTCGTAACTCAACTGAACAGAACTGTTTTCAACTTTTCATAGATTAGTTGGTACGGAACCTTCACTGCGCGAGTTCGACTCGCACTTGAACAGTTTTTCTTTAATCATCTTTGAGTCATCATCATCTCCCGAGCCTTTTCCCAAGTAACTTTGGAGACGGCTTTTAGTCTCACTGGCTGCGTCTGAATACCCGTGCTTTACATGGAGCTACATGGAGCTGTTTAATTGCATTACTGTTTACTTGTCTATTAACTTCTCAATCTTTGTTTTAACTTCATAATGTATATTGATACTTTTTTTTCCCTCTTACTCTCCTGTGACATTGTTTTTGCAATTATATAAACATAGCCTACCAATTTTACTAGTAATTTATTATTCATCTTTAATTTATTGACAGGTTCATTTTTATTTTTTTATAGCTTCTTTTATAATGTGAGAACGGATCCTTGAATCTACGGAGTCTACAGTAGACTCCGTAGATTCAAGGATTACAATTTTTATCGTGCTTTTGGATACAAAGCTGACCGGTCTACATTGTCCTCTCATATTTATTATTATTGTAGTATGAAAATATTGTAGAAACAATCACTTTTTTTAAAAAGAGTAACCATGGAGTTTCTTGCCGGTTCTTATCCATAGGAAACGGCCAATTGGAACCGTGCACTAGCTTCTGACGTTTTATAAGTGCCCATGTAGCTATGTAAAATAAACGATTTTGAGTTTTGAGTTTACAGCCAAGGGCTTCGCCAGCCGATGATCAAGGGGGCTGCTCAACTTTTATTAAGTACAGGTTCGATCATGTACCTATGGAGTACTGCTCTCATCTTTAGAATGGGTCTTCCAAAACCAGCTTAATGCACTATCATCGGCAATGATGCACTTGTCGAGTCGAAACTCAAAATTCTTGAACATGGACACCGAGTTGCTAGCCTGTCGGTTTTCTATCGTTTACATTTTGGGGCCCTGCAAAGAGTGATCCTAAAGAGGAGGCCTGAGTTCCAGCAATGGGAACATTATAAGGCTGATGCAATGCAATGTAAAACATTTTGGGGAGGATTTAATTCCGCCAAGTCCGTTCCATCTTCGGACCACTAGACTACGTCAATGCGCTACCGGTACATGTTGGACACACCACCCCAACGTACAAAACGTTTTAGGAATACATTCATTGTACGTACAGCTAAAGAGTGGAATTTCTCGCTGGAGCCATGTTTCCTGATGGCTAGAACCTGGGATCTTTAAATCAAGATTAAATAGGTTACTTCACATCCTCGCTTTCCATCAAACTGATGAGAAAGTGTTCAAAGTGAGAAAGCGACCCCAGCACAAGTTTTTAAAGCGATCCATTTGACGACTTAAACTGAACCTTTAAAGTGATGGAGCTGTAGCGACATCTATGTCGTCACAAATGAACAAATCCTGCATCGCGCAAGTAAGATTCTCCGCGCGATTGGAACATATAGAACAAACCCGAAATCATCTATCGGGCAGTAGCCCACCAGATATAACACCTGTCTGGTCGGAAGATCCTCCCTTTTCAACGGAGGCGTGCTGGACTTTACTCTCTGTTCCACTACCTCCAAAGAGCTATAGTAGAGTCCATCCCTGTTTCTTGCCCTCAGGCCTGACATTTTAACACGTCAAAATAAGCCCCTGCCCCCCTAGCCAAGTTACGACTGTTTCGTTTTGATTCTCTTGTGTCGAACGCCTCGAGTCGGCCACGCCTCAGATTCCTTTGTTCTAACCACGTGACTGAGCGTTGATAACGTCAGAACAAAGGAATTGGAGGTGTGGCTAACTTGAGGCGTTCGACGCAAGATAATCGAAACGAAACGACTGTAACTTGGCTTGGCCTGCAGGACTAGTAACAAAAACGAAAAAGAGACAAGATATAGGTACCGTTCCTATGGACGGTACGAACGGCTGTCCGGTAACCGTCCAGAATCCAAGTCGTTAGTTCCACGCGCGCCTCAAGGAAATGTCAGCAAAACCGTAGGGGACCAGCAGGGTCGAAGCCTTTGGGCACTTGTACTATTACTTACTCTGTGCTTTGGGGCCCTGGGTTCGCTTCCGAAAGGAAAACTCAGGGCTCTGGAATGCAAGGCAACGAAGGGACATAGGAGTGGGTTTTAGTCATTAAAAGTTTGACACGCCCTCTCGCTCCGTCTTGGACCGGGAGAAAACATTGGATGATTCCGCACTTTAAAAAAATGCTATAGATTATACACCGTTAAATTTTAGTCGTTTTAGTCCAATGGAGGATCGATTCGGTGACCTTGTAGATAGTTGTCGGTTGTTGCGTATTAACTACCTAAAGTTCATTGGCCTCGCTCAGCTGACGTTTACGTAAAGAATTAATTTCGTACATGCGTATATTAATTCGAGTTTTCGAAAAAAAAAACATTATTTTTTTAATTTTCTCTTTACAAATTGATAGGGTTTCATGTACTGAATCGAACCTCCGCGGGATAAAAAACGACCAAAATTTAACGGTGTATAACACCGTTAAAAATCAATATCACTTTAGGTAGGTACCTAAAGTGATATTGATTACGTTCCGATCAAATTACGACAAAGGGTTCACTAAAACATTTTACTGTAAGGTCAAAATTGAAAGAAAAAATATTTTCCATACGAATTCTATAGAAATTCATCGCTGTGCTGAGTCTAATAACTGATAAAATTAAAAATTTTAAATAACCCCCGACGCATCATGAGAAATGACCAAAAGTGAAAACGAATCTAACAAGCCCCTACTCGATGGGTTTACTAGTAAGCTTTCCAGGACTCCATCAGCCACATCCCAGTTCTAGCATCAGGTTCTCGACATCATGAGAAATGTATAGCACTGGTTCGATAAGATACGATAAGACGAATCTATATATTTTGTTTATTAGTAAGTCCAAACCCGATGGGTTTACTAATAAATCCAGGGTACGTATTCTACCTGAGCTCCATCATCACACCAGTTCAATGGCACCATCATGTATATGAGTATTTCAAATATTAGGACAAACAAATGTTTGCAGTTAAAATTAAAGTAAACACGCATTATCGATACCTACCGCAGCTAACAAACGAGCTGGTGACCTTGAACATCTGGACAGATCTTCATAAATTGTAGCTAAGAACCATCTCGATTAAATCAGCTTTCAAACAAAAAAACTGCATCAAAATCGGTCCATTCGTTTGAGCGCTACGATGCTACGGACAGACACACAGACAGACAGACACGTCAAACTTATAAGACCCCTCTTTTCCGTCGGGGTTAATAAATATACTTAGAGGGTGGGAGCAGTGGTGGCCGAGTGGTAACGACCCCGGCTTACGAGTTGTAGATCGCGGGTTCAAACCCAGCCAGGCGCATTACTTTGTGTAATTTATTTCATCACCACTGCTCTCAAAACGGTGAAGGAAAACATCGTGAGGAAACCGGCATGTCCTAGAACTAAAAATTCAAAGATATGTGACATCCACCAATCCGCACTGGGCCCGCGTGGTGGATTACGGCTTACGGCCCATTCCCTCTCCTAGAGAGGAGGCCTGTGTCCCAGCAGTGGGAACATTAAAATCCTGATGATGATGATGATGAGAGGGTGGTCAGAACGGCGCGTCGTTTGAATTCTACAAAATAGTTAAATCCCGGAGACGTGCGGGATCCCACATGAGTAATCCCGCATTTCTGATTCCGCAAAAAAGGTGCGGGATCCCGCGTTTGCGGGATTAGATTCCGTAGTGACAAGGATTATACCAATATACCGAGGATTATTATTATTTATTAAACACTTTATGCACAAATATGACTTAATTCCTTAGGCATTTAGCTTTTGACCGCAGCTTCGCTCCCGCTCTATCCTACTATATCCAACTATGCGATCCAAATAAGAATAGGAAAGCTAATAACCTCGATCTGTCAAATGTTGAGTGAAAAGTACGGTTTGCAAAAAAAAAGGTATTTGCGTATCAATAAAGGGTTTTCTTTTTTGCTTTGTTTTACATAGTCTTAGTTAAGTCTAGGTGACGTAAAAAAAATATTGTTTATTATAAATTAGCTAAATATATTGTTTTAAGTCATAGTTAGTTAAAAATAAAAACTATTTTCTTTCTTATTTCCATTGTAAGTGACAATTCGCCTCCTTCTTCCATTAGGCACTAATCAGACACTTTACACAGTGACGAAGAGATGAGTAAAATTGAAGAACTGAATTCTGATAAAACATTTTTTGTTCACGATTCCTAAATAAATTAAATCTTAAAAATTTCTTTTTTTGCTCGACGTACCCAATTTCTTCAATTTGACAGTTCGACGTGACGTCACAACATGGCAATCGATCCTATTCTCATTTGGACCGCATTGTACTCTACCCTACTCTACCCTACTCTACCCTACTCTACCTTATTCTACCCTACTCTACCCTACTCTACCCTACTCTACCCTACTCTACCCTACTCTACCCTACTCTACCCTATACCAATAAATGAGCAGCCGTTTTTGAGTTATAAATAGTGTGACTAACACGACTTTCTTTTCTATATGTATATAGAAACTCAAGACTTATTCCTATAGGGGTAGACAGAAACCAAATGACTGCTACGTCGGCTGTTTAGGAAATAAGTAGTAGCATATTTAATAATTATGTTTTCGACTGCGGCTTGGCGTTGAGTATTTTGTGTACTGTGAGCTGGCGTCACACATTATTTAGAATATTCAAACACGGATAGATAACTAACTGTTCGATCTTCCATTAGCATTTAAGTACTTGTTAGCTAGGTGCCAAAACGCCTAGATCATTCTAATGTATTAATTAATATTTACCTCTTGAGACAGAGTAATTGCTCAATGTGGTAAAATTAAACAATGAATATAATGAATCATAGTTTCCTGAATCATTTTTTACTCCTCCATGACTCATTTTACGATTGATTTGCCATCTAGCGGAGCCTTATGTAAACTTTTGTGGTGAAAGTATAATGAGTCATGGATGGTGCGACCAAGTTTACAAAGCACCACAATAGATGACGCTAGCAACGATTACATTTTAATAAAACAATTTTAACTAGGCATTATATACTAAATTAACTCAAATTAATTTCATAAAATAATTATACCTTTTTATTTTTGATAAAATTAACTACTCTTAAACTAATTTTTTAAGTTACAAAATGTAAACTAGGCTGTTTGCAACGTTGGCCTTTGCATGACATTAGGTACGAATTTCAATTGCACAAAAAATTAAAAAAAAGTGCGAGGTAGCGAGAAATGGCGTCGCAAGTTGTTTTTTATTCGTAATCAATGTGTTTCTAATCATTCTATATGATTGTAAAAGCTATACCTGGTGTTAAGATAATACTAATCAGTTCCGTCGATGTTTAATTGAAGAACTGTGGTTATTTTAACGTGATTACATCTTTAGCCGTCGGACAATGGCGTCGTCGAACGAAGCGAGAGTTACCCATGTAAAAGTTAGTGAAAATCGCGATTTCATGGACGATTACTGTGGCTCCACCAGCTTAGAAGATGCCGGCGAAGGTTCTAAACGTCGTCGTACCGCGTACGACTGTAATAAAATATCACAACAGGGATGCGGGACAAGTGTGTCAACGGATCCCAAACATACACCAGCCTCGGAATCCAAAGGTATTAATTCATTCTATATGTACTTACAAATCTTGTACACGTTGCTTTGGGGTAATCAATAAGGTCGCCGTAATAGTTTACAGTGTTTTGCTTTGCTATATTTTGGTGGGAAAGATGTTAACCTCTCGTATAGTGAATTACATCATTACTTCAGAGGTCGCAGGTGTTTATAAACACAACACACGCTTTCCATACGATATTACTATCTTTTCACCTGCCCATCGTTGTTTATTTCCTTGTTTCCACCATATTTGAGAGGGACCGCCATGGTTCTGTACACTTAGAGTCACTTGCATCATATAGTGACCTTGTGTTTGTTAAATCTGTACTTTCTATTTGCTATAATAACTGTAAATTGCAGGTATTCTATTGGTTACTATAAAAAACCTAAGGTTGTTGATATTGATGACAAACCTTGGCTTCTAATGTAAAAAAAGTACATCTTTTGTGTCCATATTTGTTTTGTTACCGTGAAGCAAGCTTCAATAACAGCAGCAACAGAAAATATTGCAGTAAATACCTTTTATATTGCAAATTTTGGTTAAAATTGATGTTTTCAGCTATTCCTTATCCTATTAGCTCATTATTTTAGAACCAATGTGACTAGAAAGAAGAATATTTCATGTGTAGGTAATTTATAATGCGGCAACAGTTTCACTTTGCCATTCAACTTTTTACACCTCCAGAATCAACTGAACATCTTCACATTGTTAATCAAGTCATCCATCATCTAGAATTTTTAAAACATAATATAGCTTTTTGTTAAAACAAACTATTGTTGAAGAATCTATGGAGATTAAACACTATGCAGCCAACCTACCCATCTTGTTACATATTTGTAACAGATCTTATGAAATATAGAATGTAAATAAAGAAAATTAACTGTTTATTTTCTCTGAATCATTGGCTTACTGAAAGTTTATTCATTATTTCCCAAGAGGACGCCGGCGTCCACACACCTATTGTCTTTCTATTGTGTCTCTAATTAAGGTATTCAACAGGTTAATAATTGTCAACTGGAATTGTAATTCCCCTCTCACTTTAAATTCATCATCTAGATAGATAGACAGGTAGAAAACATTTATTTGATACAACACAGAAAAATAAATAGGTAACACACAACAGCCTAATGTTTAAAATAAAATAAAAAGAGTAGTATTTAACTGTTTTTTTAATTTATTCTGTTTTTTCTACTATAAAATATACTTTTTTTCTACCAAAAGTACAAAGTTTACACTAAAATATGCTCATCTGGTAGTTAAAAATGAAAAACCACTTCTTATCTAATCTATATCTGAACTGGAATGCCAGAGTCCCTTAATAATTATAAAAAGTTCTTCAGTATTTGGTGCACAATAAGTATTTTTAGCGAATATATTCAACATGTAATTAAAAAAAAATATCAATTGAATAAAAGTAGAAACAATCACACATAATCCAATGCCTGACTGAATCTACAGCCTGACTCTCACCCATTGCTGGGCCATGTATTGGTTATAGCAATCCCTTTATCAGCATTCTTCTATATCAGTCTCATCAAGGTTCTATATAAGATGGAATAAATTCTCTTTTCACAATGTAGTTGTAAGAGAGGAGTCCTTGTAAACAACCAAAAAGACACTTATTGTTTTCAAGATTTCTAAAAATATATTACACTTAACTACACAAAAAATAATCAAGAACCTAAGATGTGCCAACAGTTTAATCGTGAGATATTTGCAAACCTATCCTTAATTTAGAGAAAAATAAAATTGTTTTAAGTTTAATAAATTCAGCAAATAGAAAAGGAAAAAAAAAACATCAATCAATTGATGAAAAATATATTGTAATTTAATGTAATTCAGTGCAGTGTGGTTTTAGAAATTTTGAAAACTGTTTAGAAGTTTTAAGGACTCTCCCCTTAAGATTTTTACTTTTTCATATTCCTCATTGTACACAAAACTACATAAAACAATCAAAATAGGACAGCTGATATACACAGGTGAGCTTAAACCGCAATTGGGTTTTCTTACAGCAAACCCTTTAAGGATAATTATTATGCACAACAACACTTAAGCTAATTAATTAAATCATACTTAAAACTAAAATATACTAAACAAATATGTGTATAGCTCACAATACATAAACATAAATAAAACCTATACATTATACTGGGTCATGTTGACTGTAAATGTTTCATAATTCTTCCCCTGAATACCTCCAATGAAGGGCTAGGCCTCAATGTGCCTTCCTTCATGTGCATACAAAAATAAGGATCCAAGATTATGCTTTCTGAATTGAAAATTACCTACTTACTTTTTTTTAAACATGGCAAAATCTACTTTTATGCTAAAATTTCATAACTCAACATCAAATTACCATTCATGTGTTTATTAGAGGTACATACCTAAGCTATAAAAATATCGGGAGATAGCAGTCTCTAATTAAGTAATTATGCTTTTACAATCAAAACTAAAAGTTAAAGTCCTGTTGGAAAATAATTATGTATTTGTAACTATTTGAATTGAGGGCTCAGGATCATAGACATCATCATCATTTTATCGGGATCCCTGCGGCTGCGGCGGCTGGGGCGTGAGGACCGTAGCCTCACGCGTGCGGCCTCCTCCTTTGCTAGCATTACTGCTTTGCAGAAAGAGGACCAGACCATCATGCGTATTCCGGCGCGAAGTAGGCACTCCAGTACCCGTACCTTTCGGCTTCCTCGACCATCTGTTCTACAAGCAATGTGTCCTAACCTCTCAGTTTTTGTATGCTTTATAACTATTATAATTAGAATCCAAGACCAAGTTAAAAAACCCTAGCTTTCTCTTTATCTTTCACTGTTTAGTTGACCACACAGTATAAGCAATAAAAATAATAAGCAACTATGTACAATCTATTCAATGTCTGCACAGCAAAAACTATGAAGATTGACATAAAAATAAATAAACAATAGCAATGTAAATACCAAACAAACATTTAATAAAAATATGTGAAACTGAAAAATATGGCTTCAAAGTTTTAAGTATAATCACAGAGTAAGGTAGAATTTAGATACCTTACAAATAGTTATGTCGTGGCTAGATCATAGAAATTGATCACTTCATGACATGGCCAACTAAAACTGGCCAGATTGTTTAAACATTAACATTTGATGATATGTCAATCCTCGTTTGACCATATCATTTGATGTAAGATTTCTATGGTAATAAAAGGTCTAAAGAAAGTAGGCCAAATGAGGAATGATTAAAACCATCTGGCCAGTTTTAGTTGATCATGTGATGAAATGATCAATTTCTATGATCAGGCCATGACAGTTACAAGTTGTAAGTACTCCAACCTTACGGTTCCGGAACCTTACGGAACCGTAAGGTTCAGCTAGCTTAGAAAGTTTCATCATCATTATTTTCTGCTGAAAGACATCCACTGATGGACTTAGGTCTCCTCCAAGTGTTGCCACAACTGCCTCTTAAGTTTGGCGATTCTTTTGGCTATGTTGGTAACCTTGATTCTTCTAGGTTTCTTCACTCCTTATGCCAATACAAGGAAACTCTGAGCATAGCACTTTCCATTGCCCTTAGGGTGAGTGTGACTTTAAATTCTTCTGATGAGGCCCCATTGAGTACAACCATGTCTCAAAACCATAATGTCATCACTGACAATACGCCCTCATCTTTGACTTTCGTCTTGGGACATTGTGGTATGTTGAATGAGGAGATACCACCCAGCTTCCCGAAAGTTTCATAATCTATTGAAACTTCTAAACCCTACTTCACATTAGAAATTACTCCATTATCATAGATGTGATCATAAAAAAATGTAAACTGACAAACACATGACACCCAGCCCTGGAGCTAATATCTTTAGTCCATACAAATATTTGTTTCGTGCGAAAGTCAAACACGCGACTCGTAGTTAAGCAGCCAATTACTCAAACACTGAGACAACCATGCCATATACACCGTTAAATTTTACCGTTTTAATCCCGTGGAGGATCGATTCGGTACATGAAACACTATCGATAAGATAAAAAATAAAGTACTTTTTTTCTAAAACTCGAATTTATATTCGCATGTACGAAGTTAATTTCTTTAAGTAAACGAGTCAATGGCCTTGTAGGGAGTCGTCGGTCGTAGCGTACTACCTACCTACAGTTCATAGACCTCGATCAGCTGACGTTTACTTGAAAGAAATTAATTTCGTAAATGCGTAAATTAATTCGAGTTTAAAAAAAAGTACTTTATTTTTCATTTTTATCTTTACAAATCAATAGGGTTTCATGTGCCGAGTCGACCCTCCACGGGATTAAAACGACCAAAATTTATCGGTGTATTTTACTCTTGTTCCCAATCTGATATTGTTCAGGGCGTTTTTTTATTTAACAATGATCTTGGTAAGAATTTTGCTAACTTGCTTTTGAAAGCTATTCACATGTGTTCAGCTTTAACAGAATCATGATTAAATAATAATGTGATATCATAATAATAATATCACACAACGTCGTCTAGTCCCAAGCTAAGCAGAGCTAGACAACTGATACACATACTTATATATTTCTAAATACATAAATATTATAGATACATTACACCCAGACACAGAACAAATGATTGTGCTCATCACAAACATTTGTTCTGGGTGGGAATCGAACCCACGACCTCCGGCATAGCAGTCAGAACCACTAACCACTAGACCAACAGGCCAGGCAAATAACAAAGATAAATAATACATTACAATATTTAGTTTTATTATTCATAAAAATGTTATATATCAATTCATTGTTGCTAACACAAAAAATAGTCATAAGCAACATTTCTCTATACTGTGTGGTCAAAACTCATCTGGAAATGAGATCAATCGAATACCTAATGTGGTGTAACATTTAATAGAATTTATGTCTGAATACTAAATATCTATGGAAATACTATCATATCTATGGATTTTGTTTTACACTCAGTCCATGATGGGCCATTGTATATGACAGTTCACATCTCTACAGAAGTAGTTAGTTAAGTCTACCAACATATTCAGGGTGTCTTTGAGGGAATTTGGTGATCCTATTTGCAAACAAGACTTTCCTCTTTCTCACCTCTGTGCAGTGGATTACCCATGGCAACTATTTTGTCTAAGTATTTATGCCTTTGAATACCGTAATTGGAGGCACAATAGAAAGACAATAGTTGTGCGACACCGGTGTCCTCTTGGGGCTTGAGTAAAAAAAAACATCAAAGGAAAATGTAGCATCTTATAAAAAGGTCCCCTTGTTGATTACTAATCATTTACGAGGATAAATAAATACTTTTCCTCATACATTTTTGTTTTATGAATACTGATGAGTTTGATGTTAATGATTCATGCGCATTTCTGGGATTTTACTTCATAATGATTTTTTAACATACTCAAAAACACGCTCCTACTCCTACCGCTTTTAGGCAGTTAGGCATGCAATTTAATGTTTTTCGCACTAGTGCGGAAAATTGTGCCAGCGAGCCCGTGCCACAATTTATTACTTACATGTATCTTATCAGACTGGGCGCTAAGCAGGCTACAAGAGTCAGCCGGGAAAACCCCGTTTATTTAAAACGTATTTTGATACACGTGGAAAGTCACTGCAGCACTGCTCCATATCGTTCTGCCTCGGTCGCAATGACAAAGTTTCTACACTTGTTCATGCAGAAAGGTATACAAAGGAGAACTTAAAAGACTAAAGCTAGAACTACATTAGATTGCACACGTGGGCCACGCCTGTACCTCTACCATGAGTTTTAAGCAATAGTATTCGTCGCTATTCGATATCGACGCCGTAAATATTTTGTATGGCAAATTTTTGTTCTGCAAGTGACCGCGCTAGAGGCGCTGCAAAATTTGCAACTGATTTGTACGTAGAACTACGTCGCGTGGAGTCAGTGGCTTTACAAGATGTTGCCATATAAAATATATGGAGACACGCGCGCTCAGATCGGCGGACGTGGCCCACGTGTGAGTAATGTAGTTCTAGGCAGTCTGTACCAGTCAACCAAAGGTGTTGAAAAGCTTAAATCTATTAGAAGTAAAAAAAATATTCTTTAGGTACCTATGTAGGTATCTAATTTAAAACTAAAGATACACAATATTACAATCTACTTCTTCCTTCACTGGTCACAAAATAGTTTCATATACCTAGAATCAGCATCATCTTCTTGCCCTTTTCTCATGTTATTTGGGGTCGGCGCAACTCTTTTTTTTTCTTCTATTCTGCCCTGTCATGATATCACTAACTTCCTTTTTTTTTCATATCACTCTTCACACATTCCATCTATCTTTTCTATGGCCGATGGAGAGGGAGAGAAATCTCTGCATCCATCCACATGTATATTCATAACCCAAATTAAAAACATGCATTTCATCCCTCCTCTCTAAATGACCAAACCAAGCAAAGAGATTTAAAGAGATACTATAGAGCGGATATCAGAAGAAATGTCTTAGAAAAACTGTCGTCCTATGTCATCTAGCTTTCAATTTGTAATTTACAAGTTTTTACGGCATTTTCTAGAACTATTTGCGAAATTTTTTACGGAAATAAACTGAAGTTAGGTCAAGTCGTCCACACTAGACTAAGCAACTTACTACTCCTGGGTAACAACTATCGGATCACGATTTTGTTCGAAAATAGGTTACTGCGTATTCAAGATCGACTGTCATGATGGTTCAACTTGTGTGACGAGTACCATAATCGGTTTTCAGGTTTCAATCGAAGTTACTGCGCGTAATCAATAGCAAATAGTTTTAACTTATTTGCCGCTTACTATACCTAAGAGGTATCTTAGTCTAAACAGATATAAGCTATCAGAAAGAATAAAGGCTTACTGAAAGCCTTTTGGTAGGTAGTTGTAGCTATACTTCACTATTTTCTGTTTAACAGTTGGCAGTCGTGTTGAATTCACTCAAATGCTTTTTCACCAATATAGCTCTGTCGTTGCCCTCATTTAAGTCGAGAAAAATGCAGCCCAAGTGGTTGTGCATCCTCATCTGTAAGGCCAACGTTTTGCATATTCTTTTCCAGGCATTTTCATCCAGTTTATTTGGGGTCTACCTCTCCCTCTGTAGCCATGAAAAGGCATAAAATTGTGCGAGGAAATAATTTATCTTTATATCCAAATTGCAAATTCATCACTAACAAAATGACAGACCTCCACCTCAGATGGTATAGACATGAAATGAGGTGCAGCGAAGATCATTTCGACGTCTCCTGGTAATAAGTCGGTAATCGCAAAAATTCGTTTTTCGATTACAGATTTTATTACCGGATAATAAGTCAGTAAATCGAAAAACATTTTTTTCACTATTACCGACTCATTGCCAGAGACGTCGATTTGGTAAAAACAGCCCTAAAATTACCCAAAAATAGAGAAGTAGAGGCCGCCCGCCATTGACCAGGTAGTCTAATATCGAGAGAGGCCTCAAGAAAGCCCAAATGCCAAAATCGACAAACTAGGATATTCCAGATCATGTGAGCAGGGGTAAAGATGATTTTTTCTTTAAATTCATTACATGGCCCAGGTTTTCCTAGCCATACGGTGTGTAAGTACTCAGACACAAACCTATTATCGTTACCTCTTAGATTTAATTGTGTCTTGTTTATCTAACTCATAAAAATGCAACTCACAGCCATGAGCGCTATAAACTGATGGCTTCTGTTGGATTAATAACGTAATTCATAGCATGTACACTGAATAGAAAAATAAATTACATTACTGTCTTTATACCAGTATTTTTTCAATCTTTTTGTATACGTTATCCCCTTTTTTTAAAGACAAATAGTGGCGACCCCCTAGGACCGTACCATTGCGATCTAATTTAGACATCGCAAGTCGAATATGTTTCAAATTGGTCATAATTTGCGTGTTAAAAAAAATACAGACGAACATAGAAGCTCCTCCTTTTCGAAGTCAGTTAAAAATAGAACAAGGATTAGATCAAAAGATTGAAACATAAACAGGCGCAGCTTTATTATTATTGTTATACTTTTTTTTTAGTGTAGGATCAGTAACACTCACTTTTTACTTTTACATGACTCACGTACACAAGCCCCTACGCAAAGCTTTGCGCCTCCCGGAGGTCGCGACCCACTGAGTGAAAAACACTGATCTATACTGAAATTACAGAAAGAGGAAATACCAGTATGAGGTGGCAATCTCTGAAAATATCATGAAACCCCTTGTAGTTTTCGGTTGTAAGGAAAGCATATAGAAACTTTGCAAGCTGTGATTTACAAAACACTTCTAAATATTCTTAAATTGTAAGATTTTATTTGTCCAATAGGGTGAAGGTATATCTTACTTAGCTTTATCCTATACCCATGCCCGCTTCGACGGGCGTGAAATGTTTTTGGGGTTAAAATAATAATAATAATTACAATCAAACCATAGCCCTATTGTCTTTGTTTTCCATATGATACAATAGTTTTTAACCAACCGGCGGATGTACCGTCGATTATCGATTGGTATCACGTTCCATTAATTCATTATTTCCCAAGAGGACGCCGGCGTCCGCACACCTATTGTCTTTCTATTGTGTCTCTAATTACGATATTCAACAGGAAGTGTCTACAGGGCCTCTGCGAGTTAGTTTCGTTCCTTGCAAAAGTCCAGGACCTCAGGGTCCTGAGATAAATAAATTACAATGAAATAGTTGATGCTGCAGTTAACGTTGCCACATTACTGGGCCGCAACAGTTTAACGAGTTTATCATCGATTCGAAAAGAAAAAGAATGTATCTATGAACATTTATGTCACTCAGGAATAATGTAGCTTGATACATGTAAGAAAATTTTCAAATACGGTTCAGTAGTTCCAGAGATATTAGCCTACAATCAAGATTACAAACTATACCTCTTTACAACATTCATCAGTCATAGATCATTGCTTCTACCAAATGTCTGTAATTTACTCGGTAACTTTTTCTCGGCTTGTTCCCATGGCTTAAAAAGTTACTTATGACAATAAGTGACTAACAAGCAAAAAATTATCGTACATCCATTTATTATTACCTCTTTTACTTAATTATTCTAAACTTATTTTTGCATTTCTTTATCCGCAGGCAAGAAGCGCAAAATCAGCGAAAGCTCAAAGGATCTCTGCGTCTGGGGCGAAAACACTCGCCCATCAAAACTGAGCAAAATATGGCCGGTGTTCGACTCTGGAGGGTATGGCAACGCCGCGGTGTTCAAACTGAACGTCCTGAAGAAATCACCGCCGAGCAAAAACCCTCTACTCTTCAACACAAACTTTGGAGACGACATCGAACTGGCAGAAATCAACAGAGATTTCTTCAAATCCGACTGGTATGGAGGCATCCACGCGTGGTGGAAACAAGCACAGATGTCAAACAAAATGGCGGACGATGACGTCACGAAGAGAATATTCTCCTCGGTCTCCCGCCAGTTGAGAATCATCAACACCCATTTCCAAAGGTCCATGTTTAAATACAAATATCCAAGAGTTACAAGGCAGAATGTCCTACTGGAAAGCTCTTCATCTGGAGTAAGGAGACCAGCTACCCATTTCAACTTGTCTATGAAAGCTATAAGATTCCAGTCCAATTCTAGAAGAGAGTTGCCTTGTTACGGGAATTTGGAACTGCCTCTGAAGCAGATCAAGCAAGAAGTGAACTCTCAAGTTTTTCCTGCTATCAGGGGTGTGAAAAATGAGAGTGATGTGAAGGTCAAAATGGAGAATGATAGAGTTAAAGTGGATAAGGAAAGAGATAAAGAAAAGGAGAAGGAACGGGAGAGGGATAGGTAAGATTTCTCTTTGATATTACGACTTTCACGATCCAAAGGCTAATTTCCGTAATTGAAAATTATTAAAATCAATTCATAATCTCATCTCGGTTACGTTTTGTCAGAATTAAGTGAGTGAGTTTTTGGACCTTTACGCGGTCGAAACGCTTACCGCGTTTGGCTCTCTGATTGGTTAAGAGCTTTGAGCTGGCTAATCGGAACCCCGAACCGAACCGGAAGCCGTAACCGTAGTTAGTATTGATGATGTGTTTATAATTTCGTAAAAAACAGCGAAAGAGGTGACTCGCCTCTAGCACGTCGACCGCTGAAGTGACAACTTCTATCGGTAGCTATGATCACATACATTTGGCGGTTAACGCTATTTCGCTCGCACGACAGCGGCGGCTCTTATCTCAAACATCGCAAATCTCTGTCCTTGTCTCTGATAGACAAGGACAGAGATTTGCGATGTTTGAGTTTCGAGTCCACGTTTTCTGATTGCTATGTTAACGCGTAACTTATCTTCCCTTATAATATATGAATGGTTACGCCTCCCAATCATGTTCAAATAAATGTATAACTTGACACTGACCTGAAAATTGCTTAAAAAAAATGTGAATTTCGTGGGTTACTTTAAAATGTGTCACGGTCGCAGTAGTAGTCAACATTACAGCCGAAAGATGTCCGCTGTTGGACATAGGCTCCCCCAAGTGTCGCCATAACGGCCGGTCCTTTGCATCTCGTATCCATAGGATTATCGCGACCCTCACCAGGCCATCGGTCCACTTTGTGGAGGCCTTCCAACGCTGCGTCTTCTGGCAATAGTAGTATTCATCTTAAATATTATTATTTTTATATGCATATATCAGAATCCGGAAGTTCTGTACTTTTGGAAGGCGTACGAGGAGCCGAAACCAACTCGCGGAGGCCCTTTAGACAATTAATGGAGCGTGGTATATTATTATTATAGCTAACGTACTGTCCCACTGCTGGGCATAACCTCCCTCAATTCTTTCCAATGATCACGGTTACTGAAAGAAAGAAAGAAAAAACATTTATTTGAAACTCGCACAAAAAATAGAATAAAACAATATTTAAAGATTAAGAAGACTTGTGCGAGGCCAAAAAGGCTTCTATCTCAGCATATGCAGCAATATTTTAACAAAAAAAAAAAAAAAAAATAACGCAGCGCTGGTATTCTGATAGGGCCTGGTGATGCCACGGACACACTCACGGAACACAGATAGACCCGCTTACTCGCTTTATCGTTTTAATTCTTCTTTCATCTTAAATATTAAATACTATTTTTTTTAATACTAAACCGTCTGTATCTCCCCCAGGTCGTCCCACCGCCACTCTTCGTCATCATCGTCGTCGTCGTGCCACCACTGCCGGCGGCGCGCGCGCATCAAGCGCTGCTCCATCGGCGTGCAGTGTCGCCGCGACCGCGCCGGCGCGCCGCTGCCCAACGACAGCTGGGGCCCGCTGGCTGAGACGCCGACGGTCAAGGAGCTCAAGTATCATAGGTAAGCTACGGAAGAAAATAATGATTATCATTAAAGGAGAATGGTGGAGGATAACAACTAGTTAAGTTTTTTTTTTGCTGCAACTATCACAGAACGCCGTCTAGTCCCAAGCTTAGCAAAGCTTATATATACTTATTTTTCTAAATACATACATATCGTATATAGATAAATTAAAATAAAAAACAGAACAAATGATCGAGCTCCTATCCTGTCCTGGGTGGGAATCGAACCCATGACCTCCGGTATAGCACTCAGGGCCACTAACCATTCGACCAACAGGCCAGTCAAAAATTGTGTTTCTCAATTGTGAGTTGTTGTACCTATGAAACTCCGGACTAAGCGTTTCGCCTTGTCGCTAGTACCGCGTGTATCGAAGAACTGAAACAATTTCTCTGCTGCGGTCTTCCCATCCGATTATAATATAGGTGTCTTCAAGGCTAGAGTGAATAGGCTCTTGATAAACTAGTGTGCCTCACCATCAACAATTGCATTACTGCTTACCATCATGTGGGATCGAAGTCAAGCCCTAGTTTATATCAAATAATAAAAAAAACTTTCACAACTGTAGCATTCTGAAAAGTTAACAAAAGCAAAATTGATAACAGATGAGATTAGTAGTCAACTGCTCACGTTTCTGTCCCAGTACCTCTACCATGAGTTTTAAGCAATAGTATTCGTCGCTACTCGATATCGACGCCGTAAATATTTTGTATGGCAAATTTTGGTTCTGCAAGTGACCGCTAGAGGCGCTGCAAAATTTGCCATACAAAATATTTACGGCGTCGATATCGTGTAGCGACGAATACTATTGCAGATATTGAGCTTCATCTTCTTGTTACATACATGTTGCATACTATAAAACAAAATTGTCTTTTTTTTCAACAGACTGATGCGAGTAGAGACCCATCCCAATGGCGGTGCGAGCGTCGTGTATCTTCACCAGCGTGATGTGGACATGCTGAGCGCGCCGCAACAAGAGGTGCTGGCCAAGGAGTTCCTAAAGGTAAGCAGTAATAGCTAGATGGCCTGAAAAATACAACCCGAGCGCGTTACGATGGCACCTGGCTCGAAAACAGATACCACATTGGATAATCGAAAATAGTTTGTATCGTCATGTGTAAGCATCGCTAAGTAGTAAGTTATGAGAAACTATATAACGCAAGATAAAGGTTGTAGAATGGCGACTACGTACTATCGCGGTAATTTCTGCCTTGGTCATTTAAAAAAAAAAAAAATTTGCTTGAATCCTGCGACAGGTCGCTAAACCAAACCCTTTGTAGTTTTAGTTTCGAATGCAACCAAAAATGAACTTATCGGTGGTCAGGCAGAAGTGTCTTTGATGGTAATGGAACCCACCGCTACATCAGAACTTCAGTAGGTAAAAATTATACAACATTATTTTTCATCATCATTTTAGCCAAAAGACGTCCACTGTTGGACATAGGCCTCCCCCAAGCGTCGCCACAATGGCTGGTCCTGTGCGTCTCGCATCCATCGGACTCTAGCGACCCTGACCAGGTCATCGGTCCACCTTTTGGGAGGCCTTCCAACGCTGCGTCTTCCGGTACGCGGCCGCCACTCCAGAACCTTTCGGCCCCAACGGCCATCTGTTCTGCGTGCAATATGCCCAGCCCATTGCCACTTAAGTTTGGCAATTCTACGTGATATGTCGGCAACCCTGGTTCTCTTGCGGATATCTTCATTTCTGATTATTTTTAGTATATGCGAAAACTGACTATAGTTTGTTCAGAATCAGTAACTGAATCGATTCTAATTATTTTTACATTATGTTAGATTTTTCCTAAAAATATTTAAAAAGATCACAAGTTGAGACACCAGCGACACTCAGGTCACGGCAGTTTATAGCGGGTATAGGCCCAGCGCACAGCAAAACAACCACTTAGTTACCTAGATGGCCGGTGACCACGTATTTGTGCGGACAAATGCTTGACTGGACAGGTCTACTTAAATCTGCGTGGTTCTTTCCTCACAAGTCCATCTCAGACACAAGTCTGCATAGTTCTCATATGATTTGACCATTACATGTTTGCTGTATGGACTTTAAAAGAGACTTTGACCCCTGAGTTTGTTTCGATGTTTCTTCTCAGGGTAGACAGCTAGGAAACACCGGCCTCATCTAGTTTAAACTGACGAAAAAATTGTGTTTTTAAAAAACCTTATTGCAAAATAAATATCATTTAACCAGGTAACATAACAAGCTTATAACTTTTTGATTTTTCAAGACACAGAAAATACTAGACACCTGTTTCGAGTTTCGTAGATTAAAAAATAAAGTTGTATAAGAGTTAAGCCATTGCATTAAAAATGTTAACAAATTCGTGTCTTTTTGTCCGCACAGCTGGTATTCTCGGAAGACAGCGACGGCTGGGCGCACTTCGTGTGCGGCGTGGTGCGCGGCGCGGCGGCGCAGTTCCCGTGCCTGCTGCAGTACCTGTCCGACACGCACCCCAACCTCACCGTCAAGGCGGGGGTCTTGGCCAGGGCTTCGGACATCGAAACGACTACCGTCAACCGCTATTATCAGCAGGTACTGTGCCGAACTTTACAACGTTAAATTAATAATTTCGTCCTCATGCTTGAATCGTTTTTAGTTATTATATTGTAGTATAATAATTTGTTAAATACCAAGTATTTTTTTCCTTTTCAATCGTATTTCCTTTTTTTATACATCCCGTAGAGCCACACGATGCAGAATGTAGCGTGCAACTATATACTGATCTACTATCTGCCCACTCGAAAATCATACATATAATTTGAACCAAAATGGCGATCGACCTTCAATGCGCAGTAACAGTTATTCGGGTCTCAATCGCGAGCGGGGGAGCTGCGCATAACCTGCATGGATATGCCACGGCCATTTTAGTTCGATTTATTTGCCGCGTAATAAACTTGTTGTGTCCACAGGTACAACAATCGTACGCAGCCGGCACGTTCCGCTGCGGCCCTCTCCACCAGATCTCGCTGGTGGGCACGGTGCACGAGGAGGTGGGCGGATACTTCCCCGATATGCTGGACATGCTGGCCAGCTGTCCCTTCCTCAACATGGTGAGTCAAGAACATTCATGTTAGGTACAAGTAATCATTATGACCAGGCCCCTTGGTGTCTTTTTAAGGAGCAGCTGTCATTGTAATCAATTTATTAACAACCAGTTTTTGCCCGCGGCTTCGCTCCTGCTCTACTCTAATTCTACTCTACCATACTCTATCCTATACCAATAAATGAGCAGTTTCTGGTTTTTTATTATTATTAATCGGAATAAAAAATGTCCTTTTCCTGGTTCTAAGTAACTTTCCCTCCAATTTTCAACCGAATTGGTTCAGCCATTCTTGAGTTATAAATAGTGTCACTAACACGACTTTCTTTTATACATATAGATTGTCAAGTGAGCACCATTGGATCACTTTAGAAAAAACCTCTGCATTTCATAACTTAATAGTTATGTCATCACAGTTTTGAAATGTTTTCAATTTTCTTTTTTTTTTTTATTTGAGGACTGGCGAAAGGTCAATTATTAATAAAATTGCTTTCACATAGACAATGCCGTGGGGCCCGATGTCAGCAGTAGACATGGAGCCCCAGGAGTCGAACGACGGTCCCATCCTCTGGATCCGGCCGGGAGAACAGCTGGTGCCCACTGCCGAACTTGGGAAGAGCCCTATCAAGAAGAGGAGGTATGTTATCTGCTGACATTTAAATGATTATTAAGTGACTTATTATGACTGACCTGTGGTGCATACACTTGGTCTTTGACTAACGTTCAAAAGTCCAAACTCAAGGTTCGCCAACGAGCGCAGTATCCTCTTCCAGATGTATTCCTCATTACTGAGGATCGTGAAGTTCCTGTTGGAACAGCCTATGGTTGTCTCGCCATCTGTTAGTCTTTGGCGTCATGTACTACAACGTGCCAAACGTGTGTCCAAAAAGATGGGCAGTTTAGGTCCAACTAGTGATGTGCCTGGTGGCAATATTGCTACTCCCGGCAATATTTCCATTTTTGCCACTGCCGGTAAAATACCATGCAGCCTGTCAAATAATAGCAATATCTTTTATTATTGCTGCAGGTAATTCAATTCAAGTTATTCAAGAACAATTTACATTAGGTTTGAAATTACATAAAATTAACATTCATTAAAATTAATTATAAGAAAAAAACAAAATAAAATAAGTATTTAATAACATTACGATTACTTACTACATTCTAACATTACTCAATCACACATTAACTAATATTTTATAATATTTTAAATTGCTGATATGTCATTGTCTACTAAATAAAGCCATTTCTCCAATAGGAAAGCTGTGAGCCTTGACTTAAACGAGCTTTTGTGTAAATTATACTTTTCAAATCCAAGGGCAACCTGTTAAAAATTCCCACGTCTTGGTATTGAGGACTATGCTGAACAATATTAAGTTGAGGTATTATTTTGTTTTTAAAATCTTTCATACGCTTTTTTTTTTCTTTTATTTAGTTTGATTTATGATTATATCGATCATAAAATAATTGAAATACGCACACGCGTGTCGGGTAAAAACATAAGACACAATTATATGAATAATAGACATCAATGTATGTTCCATCTCTTTCGCTACACATGCACGACACGGCGTTGGGAGCACAGTATCTGGGCATCTCTCAGAATGCGCACGTCACTTTAACGTCCGTTCCTAACCGACATAATGAGACCGCGGAGCAAGATAATGTCACACTTTATTGCCAGTACAGAAAATAACCAAGTCAATCCAAATAGATAATGATGCCCTGGATCACACCGTCCTGGCCTCATCAAATGTATGAACCATAGAGACAAACTTCACAAAGAGTCTAGTAAGTACCCTAGTGACAAAACAAAAACTAATCTACACTTGCTACAGCAACTTCTTTACCAATCTGATGCATAAATTAAAACGTGAATACGATAGCAGTAAGTTAGAAGACAGCAAATCGAATTTTAAAACCTTTTGGAATGTCATAAAGTCCATTACCGAGAAAACTAATAAATAGAAGTAACAATTACGACTTATTAAAATGTAAATCTTCATCTCAAAATTCAGTTAACTACTGTAATGAATATTTTTCTTCCGTTGGCACAAATTTAGGTAGTCAAATTCCTGCTGATATAAACGAAACTCAAGAGTCAGTGGTCTCTAAACAGAAATTAGGAGAGTCGCTGGCAATAAATTTCTTCATGCAACCCACTGATTTCTATGAAGTTGATAAATAAATTGTTAACCTGAATAGTGACAGTACTGCTGGCGTAGATGATTTTTCACCAAAACTTTAAAAGAGATAAGAAATGTAATAATGGTTCCGCTAACGTATATTATTAGCCTGAGCTCAGGTTAATTTCCTAATAAATGGAAAGAAGGGGTCACTCCTATTCATAAGAATGGCCCGAAGCAAGATCCGGCTAACTACAGGTCCATATCTCTACTAGGTATATTTTCCAAAATACTGGAACAGATATTGAATAATTTTAAGTATTGTACATAGTTTCCGTAGCAATATTCCCAAATATTTCCAGTCCCGGCAATATTGCCACAAATATTCCCACTTCGGGCAATATTGCCCATCTTTTTGGCCTACGGCTTCTTGATCGTTTGACATGAACCGTGTCAGTTATTCCAGGCTCAAAAGTATGTCTAACTTAAATCGGATTGGACAGGACATGTCTACTGCATGCTCCACAAACTCGGGATCAAATTAGTTCAAAATTGATGCCATGACAAAGTGAGATGTAGTCGCGGCAGTTCACGAAGGAGATTGCGAGTCGAACTGGATAGATTTCGCTAGAGCTAGGAGGAAAGATGGAAGGAAAAACCCCATTTTAATGGATTACTTTGTTTTTATGTTCTCAATGTTATTTCCTGGGCCCGCGTGGATGCCTACGCCCCAGTCTCACAGAGAGGAAGCTTATATCTGTGAATGTGTCCCCAGGGCCGGCATCAACGAGCTGCGCAACCTGCAGTACCTGCCGCGCTGGAGCGAGGCGCGCGAGTTCCTGTTCGAGGACCGCACGCGCGCGCACGCCGACCACGTCGGCCACGGCCTGGACAGGATCACCACCGCCGCCGTCGGTAAGTGTCCCCCAGGGCCCATCACCGAGCTGCGCAACCTGCAGTACCTGCCGCGCCGACTGCCATGATTTTAAATCACTTTCGGGGTCTGAGGAATGCCAAAATAATCAATATAAATCGTCGTCTTAAGTCAACACTAATATATACTGCTAAATTTTGATCGTTTGAATCCCGTGGAGGGTCGATCTGATACATGAAACACTCTGGATTTGTAAACATAAGATTAAAAAGTAATAAAGTACTTTTTTTTCTAAAATTCGAATTAATATACGCATGTACGAAATTAATTTCTTTAAGTCAACATCAGCTGATCGAGTGCAGTGACTTGTAGGTAGTTAGTATGCAACGACCGATAACTACCTACAGGTCATTAGACTCGTGGAGTGTTTTTCTCTTGGGGTAGTTTTCTACCGCGCAGGCGAATCTGCAAGCAGAAGCTAGTCTAAAATATACCTGGCAGGATCGTTTGACTACGAGCGGCCTGAACTGCTTCGGTATAACGGTTAAGACAAGCTAACCCATATTTTATTTCATTCACAGGCGTATTAAAAGCGATCCACTGTGGCGACGAATCCGACCGTGGGCGCATTACAAAGGACGTGGTGGCCTTCCATGCAGCTGACTTCAACAAGCTGGTGCAGCTGCTAGGCCTGGATCTGTACGAGCCGCCCATCTCACAGTGTGTCACTTGGTGAGTTCCACGCTATTGACTTCAACAAGTTGGTGCAGGTGAACCTTTTTCTACCCTTCTCAGAGCAGTTGGCTCCTTTGGAAACACCGCCCAATCAACTAATCTTAGAAACTATTTTCAAAATAAATGTCATTTAGCATATGGGATACTGTTTTTTGTTAATGTTTTTGGCCTGGATATTAAGTCCTTTAAGCCATGTCTTCGTATGAATAATTAATTTGGTTACCATTAGGCCCCAAATGTATCAAGTCAACCTTCTCGGCAAACTTCGCTGAGGCACTCACTGCAATAAAATTCTCAGCTCTACTTTACCGAGATCGCGCCTGTTTCAACTTCCAATTATTCCACATATTGGTCAATTGCGCAGAGACTTGAGATACAAAACTATACCAATTTTGCGACACAATATCCACTAGGAATCAATTTGCGAATAATTCAAACTGACACTAAACTTCACTCGAAGAAATCCCGCCAAAAATTTCACATAGGATACTTTTAATCCCAGGAGTATGTTCCCTTAAAACAATTGCAGAAGCTGGCCATTATTAAATTATGATTTTTTTATGTCCCGCCAGGTTGGAGGAGGCGAAGCTGAACCAGCTGCGGCGCGAGGGCGTGCGCTACTCGCGCTTGCCGCTGTGCTCCGACGACATCTACTTCCTGCCCAGGAACATCATCCACCAGTTCAGGACCGTGTCCGCTGTCACCTCCGTTGGTAAGTACTTCGCCACCATCACTCAAACCCCAAACGAACGCCTGCGTCTGCATTGATCATAAAATATTACACGTTCTATTTGTAGGAAATTTATCCATGAAAGTAAACAATAATCAAACTTCTTCAAGTAGTCTGTAAAATAACGAAAAAAAGGTCTACGGAAGTGGGAGAAAGCACACTCCGCAAAAAGCCTTAGACGAGGTTGTATTCCGGGCTGGTGTCCGCAGCCAGGCTGAATTGGGAGTGCGCTGGCCACGTCTCACGTGTGCACTCGGACGTCGCACGTATGCAAAGATTGTCACTCACTGGGGGCCTGAGGGACCGCGGCGAAGGTGGTGTGATGATCTGATCATATTCGCGGGGAAAAACTTAGCCAAGGAAAGAGAAAGAGAAGGTCTTTGCCCAGCAGTGGGACAAAAAATATCAATTCTATGTTACTTCCACAAACTTTAGGTAAATATAATATACCTATTCCGATCTCTTGATCGTGATCGAGAGTTACCTCATGCACTCATGAAGTGGTCTACTTATGTCCTCGTATCGGACACTATCTTAGGCATAAATACTCAGTCTTTGTACCTTCCACAGCCTGGCACTTGCGTCTGAAGCAGTACTACCCAACGTCAGAAGCCTCATCACCAGCTGATGAGCGTCCGGCAGACCCCATACCTGTCACCATCAACCACACGTCTGGTGAGCTATATACTAACAATAATAGTAATATTCCACAACTATCACACAACGCCATCTAGTCCCAAACTAAGCAGAGCTTGTGTTTTGAGTACTAGACAACAAATAAACATAGTTAAATATTTCTGATTAGATAAAAATTACAGATAAATAATTACATTCAGACAACAAATTATTGTGCTGCTGTATGTAATCAGAGTTCCATTTTTTGGGTACTATGCAGAAAATTAAATAATTATAATAACTAACTTCTGGCATTGGTGCGAAACCACCGCGTGATGGTAAAAAAATCTCATGGGAACAGACTCCCGAAAAGAAATGCATCCTATGTGAAGATATTAAGTTCACACCAATTTTAACGTTAAATAATGTGTGTAATGCTGTTTTTACGATCACAAAACCTGCTTTGTAAAGAAACAATAACTTGATTATCCATGATGATGACCATTAAACTATTTGTGTAGCTTATGAAATTAGTCGCATTTAACCTCAACAAATAATCGTGACATTAAAATCATTCAAATCAATATGACTCCTAAAAATATTTGTTAAACGCAAATAAATATATTTCAAATTGAAATTTACAGAGACCAAAAAAACAGCAGCCCAGCACAAAGCCGGTGTCATTGAGATGAGAGCCCTCAGCGCAAAGTTCCATCAGAAATTGAACCAGAAGACGGCATTGAAGGTCGGTCACAACAGGAAGAGCGTAGAAACACAGGTTAAACATGCAGACAAGAAGACAGACACTAAGGCGGACAAGGCCGAGAAGACAGACAAACCAGAGACGAGCAAGTCTGACAAGATTGATACGAAAACTGACAAACTAGAGGCCAAGTCTGACAGGTCAGAGTCCAAGTCCGATAAAATAGAATCGAAACCTGAAAAAGCCGAGACTAAGGTTGACAGAATAGAACCCAAGGTCGAAAAAACAGAATGGAAGTCTGACAAAATTGAAGTAAAACAAGAAAAGACTGATGTGAAGTCACTAGAGAAAGTTGATCTCAAATCCGAAGTAAAGGACAAAATAGAAGCTAAACCAGACAAATTAGATCAAAAGTCTGACAGAACAGATGTTAAATCTGACAAACTGGATCCGAAACCTGAAAAGTACGAACACAAAAGTGAAAAAGTAGAACAGAGGTATGAGAAAACTGAGCTAAAGTACGACAATCCTGATATGAGGCATGACAGGGACAGGAATAGACCGGACCAAAAATCAGACAAAACTGAAACAAAACCTGAGAAATCGGACTCAAAATCTGACAGAGTAGACCAAAAATCCGACAAAATAGACACGAAGTCGGACAGAACAGATAAGAACCATAGACATAAGGATTCTGACAAACACCGTTCAGAAAGGTCAGACGTAAGGCACGAGAGGTCCGACAAGGATAGATCAGACCATCACCGTCGACATTCATCATCATCTCGTCACAAATCGTCGCACCACAAGTCTGACCGACCGAGAGAACATAAGAAGGAGCACAGGAGTTCTGACGACAAAAGGAATGACAAGCACAGGGATAAATCTGACAGCAGTAGAGACAAGTCAGATAAAGTGACAGTTGACAGCACGAAGTTACCAGTAGATGTGGTGCAGCGACCACCCGATTAGACTTTGTAGTGAGGTAGTGAAGTGAGAGTGTTTCGTGAAGGATTTTGTTCAGTAAGTAACATCATTATAAGTTTATCGTAAGATCTTGATCATTTTTAAATAATATTGGTTTCGGATAGGATCTCATATGTAGTATGTCTGATTTGCGTGACTGATCAAGATGGAAATTTTATTGAATAATTTATTATTGTACTATTCTAGTATAATTGGTATTTTATTGCGTGAAACCATTGCTGTGTATTTTAAAATAATTAGTGATACTATAAAATGCCTGGACGCTTTGTTATTTGCAGTCTTTTTGACTGGCTGAGTGACTGGTAGTCAATGCAGGAATTTGGATTTGGACGTGATTTTCAAGTACAAACTCTTTACTCCCGGCGTTTTATACCGTAGCTAATAAAATTTTCCTTAACCTAATAAACATACGAGCATATATTTGAAGGGGCCAAAACAACACGATTTAGCAAAAATGGAAATCATTGACACATCGCACTTCAATATATTAAATCTTTATCAGAATATTTGAAATAGTTCAGAGTCCTTCATGAAAGCACAGTAAACTTCTTAGCGCTAGGTACACTGTAAATATTAATGTTTTAAGTAGCCTCTTAGAGGCTAAGCAGAGATGGTTTTATGGATGAATGCGCAGTTTTAGATTTCTTTCGTCATGTTACAAGCGTTTACGGTTTTGTTTCGGAGTTGCCACTACTTTATAAAATGGTGTTGCCAGCGAAAGCGCTGTCAAACTCGAAATCGATACATTTAAATTTACAACATTGCAACAATGCCTCGTGTTGCATATATGGCGTCAGAATACATTGACAGGGTTTTAACCTTTTGAATACCGTAATTAGAGACACAATAGAAAGACAATAGGTGTGCGGACGCCGCCGTCCTCTTGGGAATTAATGAATAATGAAAGGTAAATTCCATGTAAACGCAGCTTTAGCTCTTGAACGTACCAAGAAAGGTATCGTGATAGCCGTACTTGCTCCAGGAACGTCCACACCATATTATTAGCAAAATATTAAGGGAGAACAAACTGATTGTTCCACAACACGAAGTCCCATGGTGGTAAGTACTCGCTGCTTTGGAAGAATTTTAGTTTTTTTTTCTCATAACCTGATAATGTGTCTTCATAGAACCGCACGACAGTTTAAGAGTTTTCCGTAATGAGAGATCACAATAAGTAATAGTACGCGATGTTGTCACTTTGTTACCTATCGGCTATTTATCTGTACTCCATTCGCAATAACAATAGACGTTTCAACAAACTTTTTCTACTCTCCGTTCAACCGATTTTAAGTTCTATTCCAAAGACGTAAGGATGGCATTAAAGGCAGAAAAATGGTTACAATACCAACTGTTTAGGCCCGGTTCCCATCAAAGCGGAGAAGAGATGTGAGCTTTGTGTAGCAGAGATGTGAGCTGTGAGAGAAGAGGCGTGGGGAGAAGGCAGCGGGGTGCGCGAGTGCGTGCGCCGCCCCACTAGACACTTGTCCGCTCTGCCGCACATCGCGGCGAGCGAGCCGCACAAAATTCTATAGAAAAATGAGACATCTTTTCTCTCCGCTTGATCCTTTTCCACCAAAGCTAAGTGGAGAAGAGACGTGGAAATAACGAGATCGGATTGGTTTATTCAAACAAATCTCCTCTCGTCTCCTCTCCTCTCCGCTTTGGTGGATACCGGCTACCCTTTATCAAAATACAGCTACATACAAATGTCGATTGCCTTTGATATTTGCGTCATTTAATTTGTTTTAAAAAGTATATTGCGTGTTATTTGTTTTTGTATCGTCTCGATTTAATACTGGACACGTAATAAGTAGTTTAATTACCCATCAGTCAATTTAAAACTTATTTGCAGAAAAAAAAATAATTGCTAATGAGCAAGAACAATATATTATACATTTTTCATTGTTCTGACGAGGAAATAATAATAATAATAATATATCTTTATTTGAAACTAGAAATCTATAAATAATTTAGCTAAGTACGATGATGTACTTAGATAAATTGATGTAGTGATGATGATGAAATACCCCAGTGTTTCGTACGAAAATTATAGTAAAATTGTATGAGCATTTATCAAGCGCGCATAAGTTGCGCACAATTCATGTCTCAAACCACAGTGCAGCAGATGACATGCGCTGGACGCTTTGTCATAATGTTACGAATAATTTGCGAAAGAAATAAAAAATAAAAACATTTTTATTTATTTAAAAAATATCTCAGAGATAAATCTAAAACTGCGTCGCGTATGTGATTTGAGAGAGTTTTAAACGAAAACGTAATTGAAAGAATAATTATTAATAAATTAAATTCTAAGTAAATATAAATTTATTCACACATATTTCTAAAATTGCACTAGAAGAGTAAATTATATATATTATTATTCTGATAGACTAAAAACTGTTTGCCGGCGATATTTGATCGTAACTGGCATTGCGTAACGTGGTACCTATCTCCCAGTATTGAAGTGTAACCAAACCAGTCGATATGAATCGCCGCAAAACCAGGCAGCTTACTCTCGAGTTTAATTCCGATTGGTTGAAATTAAAATTGTGACGTTAGGTATTCTTGAATTCGATGCTAGGTCCAAATTGCGTGACCTTTTTAGGGAATGTAAGTAAAATCGGGATTGGGCTTGGCGTGTGGTCACGCAATTTTTAATCAATTTGGCGTTAGCATCGAATCCCACGAGTATGAAACGTCACAATTCCAATGTCGAACGATCGGAATTAAATTCGACAGTAAGTTCCCTGATTGATGAATCATACACCTATCAAAAATGACGACCGTAACTATAGTTGGACCGTTAAGAACCAAGTCACCTGGTCATAGATAATATAGTCTTCTCAAGATGCCTTCCAAAGACCCTATTTTGTAGACGATGAGTGGGTAGAATACGTGGCATACAAGTTGAACCAAAATGGCGATCGACCTTTAATATTTCAGTTTTCTGATCACAATCGAAGTGCGGGGGACTGCGCTTAACCATAGCAACGATGGCCTTTTTAGTTCAACTTATTTGCCGCGTACTATAGCTGGGGTTTATTATTATCTAGGTATAAGGTATTCACTTCACAATGAGGCGTGAGATGATAATGATATTTTTAATTACAAAAGTAGAATAAATAATTTAAAAGTATAAAACTGTTTCGTTCCGGCTATAGCCATATGAGTGACAACTAAAATTCTTGTTGCCAGCAACAGATTTTTTATTTCGTTCAAAAATTCTTCAAAAGTTCGGTAATCGAACGGACCGGGCCCAAGTCGACGGCGCCTACTATTCCCGCGCGCCTCAAGGAGCTGTCAGCAAACCGTAGAGGCCCAGCCTGCTAGCTGCAGGCAGCCAGGGTCGAAGCCTGCTGGGGTCATGGGTCAGCTTCCGAAAGGAATACCCGGCCTCGGCACGATAGGCAACGAAGGAACGGGGTAGGTTTTTAGTCAGTAAGAGTCTGACACTACATCCCGCTCCGCCCAAGGGCGGGATTTGTCATTGGATTATTTTACCTAACATAAAAAAAGTCGTTTGACTTATTAGACAGTCTCTACACTATAATGTTTATCACCTGACGATTCGGTTTATAACGGTCCTACTAAAGTGAATTCATTATGAAACTAAGCCGACTTCTGTCGAATATAACCCGCCTACCATGCATCACACTGTCTCGACTTCAGTCGATATTATCAATCGACCCCGGTTTGGTTGCACCTCATATGATTTTTTTTGTAAAAGGGAGACGAAAATTCACTTTACAATTATAAGTCTTGCATTTCCAATACCGCATTGCGTATTTGCTGGTAACAATCAATTTGAAAGTAGGCGTATTATATTTGAAGTTATTTCTCAAGTTTTTTGAATTCTTAATATATTTTGGTACGTAAATTTTGTGACCACTGATTTTATTGTTTGAAATTTCTAAATTTAATTGGTTTTATGGTAGACCCATGCCCAGCTGCGGGTAGTCAATAGAAGGACGGCGATAAATAATGCATTTCTATTAAACTGCCTTTTTCAGCTATTAGCTGATTTCATAATAATAAATGACATATAAACTATAGTCTCATGGTCTACATGCCTGCCAGGTCAACAGGAATTTTTCTAAAGACGTACCGTGACCTTGAAACACAAAGGGCAATTAAAGGACCATGTGCCTTGATCGCACGTACCGAGCAAATAGGCGATACAGTGCTCTCGACCGAATGCTCGGTACGTATAAACAGTGCCGAGTGTTCGCCCGAGCGCTTATCTCTACAACTCGCTTGCATCACTGTACGGTACGTGGTGTGATCAAGGCAATACAGATGGGTTTTAGTCAGTAAGTTTGATTCTCTTGCTCCATCTTGAGCGGGAAAACTCATTTGATGATTGCCCACTCATAAAAAATAATACATACTTGTGTAACAATGCCTTTTTCAAATGGATAGACAGTAACTACAAAATGCCACCTTCTTAATTCAGTTTATTCAAATAACAATGGTCACAAAACATTTAACAAGTCCATTAAAAAACATTTAATGTGATTACCCAGTGTTCAGATTTTGTTATGTAATGTTTTAGCCGCTCCATAGCTTCTTATTTTAAAATAGGATTGTTACGATCTAACGTTAAATAAGATATTCAAAACGTGGTGCGAACTAAGATATACTAAATTATTAAAAAAAAAAAAATTGTAGGTCATTGTATGTCACAGCCAACTAGCCTTCCGAATAACATTCAGCCTTAGTGCTCGATTACGGAGACGCGGTGCGTTGCGCGGCGTGTCGGGCGGTCCGTCGTACATTGCCATATGTTTGTGTTTGCGCGAGCGATGACGCGGCCCGCTGCTGCAAAGTGCGACGAAACGCCCAACGCGCCGCTTCTCCGTAAACACGGCCTAAGATAAAATCAAAACAGCGGAAGATAGGTGACTCGCCTCTAGCGCGCGAACCGTTGAAATTGTGCCTATATGGCACGATTTCACATCGTTCGCGACGATCACACACATTCGTCGGCTGACGCTATTAAGCTCGCACGACAGCGCCGGTTCTTATCTCTGTCCTTGTCTATCAGTGACTGCAGTTAGTGTAGGTGTGTGAGTTTCGAGTCCAGGTTTTCTGATTGCGATAATAGCGCGTAATGAATGTTCCCTTATAATATATAAATGTATTCAGCCAATCAAACAAAACAGCTTATGAATTGATAACGTTATTACTTGCCCAACCTCAATGTTTGAGAGAGACTGGTGAAATTAATTATCATTTCGAATTTAGCTGGCATTGTGCTGATGACGTTCGAGTTAAAAAGAACTTTTTCTTTTGAGATCATCAAATTACTTCTCTAGCTCTCGGGTGAAGTGAGAGGGGCTTGTCAGACTTTTCCCCACTCGTGCCCTTCAGTTTCTCTTTGCGTCCTAGGGCCACGGTAATTCACACTTCATATAAGTGTGAATTAGCGTGGCCCTAGGACGCCTAGGACCTAAAAAAACCGGTAGTTGAACGGCGTCGTATCGTCGCATGAATAGGCTCCTAATAAACTAGTGCGCCTTACCATCAACTATTGCATCACTACTTACCATCAGGTGGGATCGCAGTCAAGCACAAGTTTATATGTATATAAAAAAAACCTAGTTGGCTGCAGCATATAGACAAATGCATCATTCGAATTAAAATAATCGGGTTCCCTATTTGACTGCGAAACTCGAATTGATTTTTAAAAATCGAATCATCAAGTTTCGCAGCCAAATAGAGAACCCGATTTATCGACTATGTTCGCTACAATGTGTTAAACAAAAACAAATATTTAATAGATAAATATGAATAAATGCCCGGTGTTACTTTCCCTGGGCTATACCTAAAAGTGTGCTTAAATAAAAATGCTGAAAGTTGAAATCAAACACAAATGAGTTTAAAAATATTAAAAAGTTATTTTTTGATATCGTGGAACTGAATCTTAGCTCGCACCACTTCCAAACTAGACAAAATACAGCAATAAGATAGTGATTTGTCCATCAAATGCCCTTAATTGTCTGTTACTTAGATAAAGACAGTATTATTAATGTTTATAGCAAATTCTAGTGAGCTTATTGCTCTATGCTTATCCCGAGGATATAGCAACCGAAACTTGTGAATTATGGCCTGATTTTAATTATTAAGGCGAAAGCTACTGCCCTGAGCGTGGCGTCTTTCTAACTAGATGAGTGAACTTAACATTTTTAGTTTATTTTCTTTATTGACACATAAATTATATTTTAGAATCCCACCGGTATCGGGAACAGGGTCCAAGCTACCACTAATACGCTGAAGGAATACATAGTGAGGAAACCGGCATGTCCTAGAACCAAAAATTCAAAGACTTGTGACCTCCACTAACGCGTACTGGACCCGCGTGGTTGATCCCTTCTCTCTCTTAGAGAGGAGAGTCCCAGCAGTGGGAACATTATAAAGATTTACTTGTTATGCTAGTGTAATTGGAGAATTATTAAGTTAAAAAAATGGTACCCGTGACAATCGGAGTCAACTTTATTGAACTTAATGCAATCATGGCCTTAAAATTGGGTGAATTTTGATTGTAGGCAATTATTTGACTAACTAACAAAATGCAATCATGGCCTTAAAATTGGGTGAATTTTGATTGTAGGCAATTATTTGACTAACTAACAAAAAATAAACTAAAAATATTGAGTTTAACGCCATCTAGCTTAGTTATGGCTACACTCGTGCCCGTAGCTTCCACTTTAAAGCGACATCTGTTGGTGTCTTTTGAAAATGTAACAAGCTAACAATACATAGCGCCTGAGATGACTCGCGCTGATATTTTTTTTTCTTAATCTGGTGATACGGATTACAAGTTAACTGTGACTTTAAGGGCCATGTTCACCGAAACAAATTTAAACATTGATTTCGTAATCGGCCTGTTAATATTTAAACAATGGTTAAACAAGGAGCGGTTTTTTCGTGTTCACCATCACTTTTCGGTGTTCGGTTACTTAACCGGGACATAACGGAACGTTTTTGAATGAATGAGTGAGCAATGCAATACTACCAAATAAAATATAAGGCTACATCATACATTCTCGTTCACCCTAACAACTTTTCAATATGGCCAGATAATAGGTTATGCCATAAAATGTGAAAGTTGCTGTTCTTTGTTTCTTTGGCTTTACGAGAAACACATTTTACGTTAGATGGTTTATTAGCGCGCTCTTGTCCGTCAGTGTCGTTCATTTTGATTCTCTAGTGAAGTTTTATGGTATTTTTGTTTTAAATTTGTAATATTAAAAACAAAACGACGGATCCCAAGAACAAAAGTGTATATATAAAAAATATCGTATTACATGCGATATATGTGTGTCGTATGGTGTTTTGAAGTTCTGTGTAAATAATAAGATTGATATTGAGAAGTGGTGGAGTGCTCGATTGGTTATTCCAAAAAGTAAAACGATATTAAATAAAAAATAATAGGGCCAAATAGTTTTGTCTGTACAAAACGAATAAGTATGTAATAAAATACTTATTTGTCCAGAAGATTTTGTTCTTGGGACCCGTCGAAAAGAAACAGTTTATTACAAATTTACTAATCATGAGAAAGCTATTAGCATAGCTTGTTATAAAGTACAAGTATATTGACGAAAATTCTTCACAATAGTTATGATGATTTGGAAATATGGGTCTTTTTGTCGTCCTTTCTAACTCATCCAAATAATCTGACACATCGAGATTTTATTCATCATTCATAAAAAAATTAAAAGCCACTATTTTTCACAGATAAATAGGTACTTCGTTGGTAAATCGAACAACATAACCTACAAAAGTTCTGCCAAATTACTCTAACCAACGTTTAAACAACCTCTTGCAGTCCGATTAAGATAATCATCCGGTTAACGTCAATAACCGATGTTTAGGATGTGGTGAACACGAAAAATTGCTTAAACAACCGTTTTAATATTTTAACGGTCGGTTTAGTGTTGGTGAACTCCGGCCTAAGTTGTTTATCAAAGTAAGTCTTAGTTTTTGTGGAGAACGCGTCAATGAACTTAACTAAAATAACTTTGCATTAGTTTCTTTTTTAGCCTAAATCACATGTCGCCTCCTTCACAATTACTAGGCCTAAAAATACTTAGCAAATGTAAATAAAACATGTCAATCAACAGATCACAGTTTTCAAATAAATAATTTATATTTTGCGCAAAACTTTTTTTCGTATAGTTTCTATCGTTGATTTTTTAATTTTAAAAGTAAGAAAATTTTGTGAATTTTTAAGTTAGCCCAGCTTTTTTGCGATCGAATGTACATTTTGTATATTTTATACTGTATAGGTTAAGTGTTATGGTCTAACTAAATTAATGTTTAGATTTACTTATGGAAATTTAAAACTGTATTATTATAGAGATAATATTGATAATTTTTGGCCTATGCATAATAAATAATTATTCAAATGCGTAAAGATCTTGAACGAATTGGGATATTTCCATAGGTAAACCTAATCATCAACAAATTGGTATGAAAACTCAAAGGGCTGCTAATCCAAAAGACATTTCAAGTGTTGCTATCATATTGTAATATGACAATTGGCAACAATCTTCAAAACACCTTTGAGTAGTCAGAGTTATCTCTGACATTGTTTTTACTTCTTAATTCTAAGAGTTTAATTGAACACATAAAGTTGTGTTATTTTCGATCATAAGTGTGGAAGAGTCAATGTTCGTTAGATGCGAGTCAAAGCCAAAATTAAACAGAAAACATGATAAAACTAATTTCTTGCCTTATAGATTAAACTGTCAAATTATACATCAATATTGATGTCAATTGCAATAATTTTACTAATTGCCACTAGATGGCGTTGTTTTAAACATGGCGTGTGTGTCTAGCCGACTTGTCTGTTGAGTTTTTTTCCGGCACATTTGACTAACGTTGAACGAGGTCTCAAGTCTGATCTTCAGACACTAATGTGATTGATAAATATTTAACATATTTATGTTTAGGTGGTTAATTTATTGTTTCACGTTCCCTATATTTTTTTGGAAATAATAATTAGATTATAAATAGATTTTGTCGTTTTATTTCTTAACCCTCTCTCTCTCTCTTTGCCTAGCCTTATCCCATTTCATTTGGGGTCGGCTCTCCTCGTCATTTTTCGCCAGACATTTCGGTTCTGGGTCGTCGAGTCAGTAACTTGGGCTTTCTTTAGGTCATTGCTAATAACAGACATCCAAGTGAGAAGGGGTCTACCACGCTTTTTTGGACCAGTATTTATGTGTAGGACTTGCCTAGTCATATGTTCTTCAGACCTTCTCATTATATGACCATACCATCTGAGTCGAGTCTCACTGAGTTTTTCTTCAATTGGGCGGATTTTATTTCTTAACCGATCCATAATTTATAATAATCAGAAGCAGTGGATGCTGAATATATGATAATACATAACGACGTCCCCGGGTAATAACCGCATGAATTTGTTATTCAATTGCCGACTTTATTACCAGATTATATGTCGGTAAATCGAAAATCTTTTCGATTACAGACTTATTGTCGGGGACTTCTCCTTCTGCTTACAAGGAGCGATGAGTTGATAGTCGCCTGAAGCACAACAGTCGTTAAGATATGGAAACAAGTCAGCTAAGCGAGGCCAATGAACTGTTAGTACGCAACGACCGACAACTACTACAAGATCATTGACTCGTTTACATTAATTTCGTACATGCGTATATTAACTCGAGTTTTAGAAAAAAAGTATTTTATTTTTTAATTTTACCTTTACAAATCGATAGTGTTTCATGTACCGAAACGACCCTCCGCGCACATATGTCAGCGATTTTTTTTATGATATTATATTTTTTTTATTATGACGTATTATGTCGTAGTCATTTTTTTTTTTTTTTTTTTTACAGACTTATTGTCGGGGACTTCTCCTTCTGCTTACAAGGAGCGATGAGTTGATAGTCGCCTGAAGCACAACAGTCGTTAAGATATGGAAACAAGTCAGCTAAGCGAGGCCAATGAACTGTTAGTACGCAACGACCGACAACTACTACAAGATCATTGACTCGTTTACATTAATTTCGTACATGCGTATATTAACTCGAGTTTTAGAAAAAAAGTATTTTATTTTTTAATTTTACCTTTACAAATCGATAGTGTTTCATGTACCGAAACGACCCTCCGCGCACATATGTCAGCGATTTTTTTTATGATATTATATTTTTTTTATTATGACGTATTATGTCGTAGTCATAGACATCTCTGGGATAATTTCGATTAAGATTTATGGGGATGATGGAGGACGGACATTTATTATGTGGATGTTGTCAGTTGATTCCTACACTTTAAAATCCCACTACCAGGTGAAAAAATAAAACAAAAATCTAAAATTTTGTTATTTATTCATTTCCTTACTCTCGAATAATATAAAAAAAATCGGCAAAACTTTTTAAGTACAAACAAATAAATATAGAGAATCCAATATTCAGTCACATAGTAAAAATTACCTAAAATACATTTCAAAATGTATCTCTATTAATAATAAACATGCGATATTATAAACAATAGTAATAATTATTAAATAATACGAGATTAATAGAACATTGAGATGGCACAGAGAGATAAAATTATAACTATATTGTGGCAAGACAGAGTACAAAAGATTGCCAGTTAAAAAAAATCACAAGATGTGACTGGCTAGTTCGCTTTCGCTTATAAATACGAAGTTTAATATTAGAAGAGTAATATTTAAACTTGTGTTAATATAAGATAAATAAAGAATTCCTCATACATAAGATATATAAATGTATATCTTATTGAGTATTCCAATAATTCTCTCTATTGTGTGACTTAGTTAAACACAACATGTTCTCATACACATAAAATTATAAATATTAAATAATGATCCATGAGTTATACATGACAATGACAACATTTTTTGAACGCTACTCTATAAATTCTTCGTAAATTGATTATTATATTAGATAACTATATAAAAACATGAGATTTCTGTAGAATTTTCTAAAACAACTCTATAAATTGCACATTCTAAGGCACTTTTTCTTTTAAAATGCATCCCCTATCAGTCCTTACCGAATGTAAGTGAATATTTCTAGAGAATATTCGTCAATAGGCTACAACCGTTACTTATGTTCTACGATATTATAGTTGGCAAGTAGTACATAATATTTAGGAGACTTTACAACGATAAAAGGTTAATATTGCTTTGGTTGGTGTGGTAGATGACCCGCGCGGCGGTCACTGTGGACAAGAAAAAATATAACATATAAAAAATATAATATAATGCCTACATAATATTCGACTGCGGCCATAGTGGTGTGAGGATCAGCAGGTCTAAAAAGGCCACTTTTGTAGAATCATAATATGAATCATATTTTTTTTATACGGAAATATTTATAAGGAATATGATTCTGATATGCAGTGACCATTTTACGAACATTAGAAGAATTGCTTATGATCTGCTAGGAGTTCGGAATATGATTTGCTCTAGATGAATTGTTCATGTGATTATGTTCACGGGGCAAACTTAGCCAAAGATCGCCCTAAACAGAAATTTGGAAGAACCACATAGATTTAGACCCGAAAATCGGTTACTGCGCATTCAAGGTCGACCGATGGTTCAATTTGTGTGTCGTGGATAACCCTATCCAAGCAGACAGTTTCTTTTCCTAATTACAATTTGTTTACATTGGTACAGAGCTTTTTTTTAGTAGCCCTTACTGTCCCACTGCTGGGCAAAGGCCTCCCCCAATGCAGTGCACAGTGCTTAAACATTAAAAATTAAAATTTTATAAAATAAGTAACTTGTTATGATTTAAAAAAAAAAAAAACTAGATCAGATGAAAGTATGATTTAGAAAACAATTTCTTATTTTTAAATAAAACGTGTACTCACCACAAATCTGTTGACTTTGGGCGCGAACGTTTTTGTTACGTTCGACTGCGTCATGTTCATGCTCTCGAACTTCTGACGTAAGCTGAAAACAAAACAAGTCATTATTTGTTTTTTTTTTTGGCAACTGAGCCGGTGTCGACTATTCTGCCAGTGTCGTTGTCATACCAGAAATTTTGACAACCATACGATATTGTATGGCCTAGAACTGGGTTATGGAGATCAGATAGGCGACTGCCTAAGCCACCGCGCGGCGCCTCGCGTCTCCGTAAACAAGCACTTAGAGCCACTTAGTGCTTGTTTACTCGTACAAAAATTAATGTTTTAAAAAAATTTGGCATTTTTGTACGAGTGCACAAGCGCTATAAAGTTCACAGAGCCTAACTTCAGACTTGCCAAGATTCGTCGGCCGTACTTCATTGTCATTTGGGGTCTGTTATCTGTTCTGCGAGCAATATGCCCTGACTACTGCCACTTAAGTTTATTGTTTTTTTTTTTTGTGTTTATTGGTTTCCTTGGGAATTGCCTAAGGAGTTATCCAGAACTGTGACTATATCAAGTTGGTGCTATGCTATATTACCTCTTAGCAGTCTCGAGCTGCGACTCTCCGTCGTCATCATTCTCAGCTTGCCGCTGGATGACGACGGCGGACGGGGAGCGTTGCGGCTCGGACTCCGACCAGTTCTCGAAGCGGTCGCGGAAGCTCTTCGTGCGGGCCAGCTGCTGTGCCTGGAATCGGTACCAACAGTTTTAGTCAAATTATAATCCCGCACACAAGTTGAACCATGATGACTAACAATGTCGCATAAATATTTTAGTTAGTGATACCTAGTTTTAATGCATTTGCGACAACAGTGATAACTTATTTTTTTTCATTGATATAAACTAGTGTTTGACTGCGAGCCCACCTGATGGTAAGCAGTGATGCAATCATCGATTGTGAAGTTCACTAGTTTATTAAGAGCCTATGCCTTGAAGACACCTAAATTACTGACCTGTTTGAGGGCCTCATCCCTCTGCCGCGCCTCGAGGTACACCCTGCGGCGTTCGTCCTCACTGTCTTCGTCCTCATACTCTTCAGAGGAGTACTCCTCTTCTGAGGAGTCGCCCTGGTGGTTGTTCTCGCCGGGAGGGGGCGGGGTGAACCTCTTCAGGGGTTTGGGACCTGTGGTGATAAAATTAAGAGTTATTTTACTGACGCTTTGTTTCATACTAGCTTCTGAAACATAGAAAATTGTCCCAAGGAAACATACTCTTGGGGCAAAAAGTATCCTACGTTCTATTCTAGGTCATGGTATACCCATACAAATACAAAAATATACATACTCACAAAGTTTCGTCTATGTAATATGATCACCTTAGCATTGGTAGATTGATGCTGCTGGTACAGCTACAACCAAGGTTTTTTTTAGTATGGATAGGCTCACGTTTGACCACTTTTATTTCACCTGATGGTAAGGGAGGATAGAGCACACTTCATCATCATCATCATCAGCCTTTTCATGATCCCACTGCTGGGACTCAGACCTCCTCTCTAGGAGAGGGAATGGGCCGTAATCCACCACGCGGGCCCAGTGCGGGTTGGTGGATGTCACACGTCTTCGAATTTTTGGTTCTAGGACATGCCGGTTTCCTCACGATGTTTTCCTTCACCGTTTTGAGAGCAGTGGTGATAAATTAAATTACACAAAGTAATGCGCCTGGCTGGGTTTGAACCCGCGACCTACACTTCGTAAGTCGGGGTTGTTACCACTCGGCCACCACTGCTCTCTGCTCTCTAGAGCACACTTACTGAGGAGTAATCTATTCACTCTGGACTTAAATACGCATTCACGATTTCTGTCTTAGCGGCTCGGGGGCGGTCCAGCGCGCGCCGCTATGGGCGTTATGAACCGCGTCGACCAATCGCCTATCGATACGGCCCCGCCTGCCGCGTCGCTCGCCGCTAAGACCAAAGTCGTGAATGGGCCTTAAGTTGTAGCTATCAGGAAACAGACTAGGGCAGGGAATTCCACAAGCTGTGTAGGCGGCAACAATCTAAGCATTGGTCTGTATGAAATATTCTGTGGTTGTTCGTACCCTGGTGGTCGTCGGGCTGGTTCTGCTGGTGCTCGAGTTGACGGAAGACGTTAATCATGCGCGACGCGGTGTGGCGTGACGCGGCCACGCCTGTGTCCACCGGCGGCTCGTCGCTGCGCACCACGCTGGGCTCGTGGTAGATCTCAGGGGATGGGGACTTTGCGCGCTGGAAAAACAAATGGGAATAATGCTTTGTAAAATTTACCAAAAAATCTTTATTTTTATTTTTAATAGGTGCGCGCTGGACAGCTATCTCACCACCACCTCACGAGCGCTGATGCCCCAATGGTATCAGCACTCGTGCAGACAGGGTGTACAAAAAAAATGCTGTTGGAATTGCCACAAACTCTTACCATTACCTACCCTGAAAAGTTCAAAAGTGGAGTGTCCATAAAAGTAAGATGTTTTAGTTATTTCGGTCACTGAAACGTCTCTAGAAATTCCTACCTTTTTCGATTAAGTTTTTCTATTCAGTTTCTTCCACCTCTTTTAGACTATGCTGATGTGGTGCTATTTTGATGAGACTGAGGAATTTTCTTAAAATTCCTCAGTCGTCTGCGCAGCCTTCGGATATAGGACCACTACCTTCAGCCGGCGACTTCACTCGTGTGATAGTAAAAAAGTATCCCAAGGGGACATACTCCTGAGTTAAAAAAAAAATCCTACATTCGATTTTCGGGGCTGCGGTCTACCCTTGAATAAAGTTTCATCGAAATCTGATTACTCTCGATGTTCACAAACTTTTTTCTTTGTAATATTAGTGTGTGTGAATTTCGAGAGCAGTGGACATTTGACGAGTTATGTAGTATTATTTACCTGTGTCTGCCTGGGCGGCGTCATGCGGAACTCCTTGCGCTCGCTCTTGGGCTTGTAGGTCTCGAAGAACTTGAACCGGTCGGAGATGTCCGACGTCTCAATCTTCACGTCTTCTAGTTTGTCAGCTGCGCGGACCACGTCTTTAGGGATGAACGGCTGGGGGGCGAAACAACTTTCATTTATAATTTTTTCTTTAACAGACTTCAAGAAAAGAATAGATTTTGTATTCGGCGACTTTTTTAATAGCTTCCATGTTTAGAGGAGTGTGGAACAGAGTAAAGTCCCACATACCTCCGTTGAAAAGAGAATCTTCCCTTTTCAACGGAGTCGACCAGACGGGTGTAATGTCTGCTGGGGTGCTACCCGATAGATGATTTCGGGCTGTTCTACATGTTCAAATCTCGCGGAGAACTTTACTTGCGCGATGCAGGGTTAGTTTTTATGTACTCCATAGATGTCGCTATACAAGATACTTAAATTGAAAAATGAAAGACCGACCTCTTTGATGTGGGAAATAATTACAGTGAAAATCGGTTTTACCATACAAACTTCCAAACTCTGTTGTACCCCCTTAGGGGTGGAGATACGTCATATCCGTTCTTAGCGGATGTCTAACTCTACACCCTATAAGAAACCTACCTGTATTTGCCAAATTTCCTTTTTATATAGATAAGGAGAATGGTTGCGGTACTCACGATCTCCTTCCGCTTGGGCACGTCTCCGGGCGGCGGCGAGGTGGGCGGCACGCTCTTGGCGTTGGCGTCCAGCTCCAGGAAGATCGAGCGGGACTTCTTGCCGATGCCTACCGACCACACAATATGGTTAAGAGCGGCCAACCCCAGATACAATTCCATACAACCGCTCTTACGCGATTATGACGTTATTACACATCTTTCTCCAGATATTTTGGAAATACATATTTTGTGGTTATCATCCAGATTTCTATTGAAATCAAAATGTAAAATGTGTGTAAAACTAATTTAGTAAAGACCTCTGAAAATCTGCTATTTTGTGTGAACGTTATCCTTTCATAATGTTCTCATGAAGCCTTATGGTGCGTCCAGACTTGGCGAATGCGCCGCTTGCGAGCCGTTCGCACGCAGCTCGCGAACTGCGCGCGTGCATTTCATGTTTTTACGAAACGCGCGCAGCGGAAGGGTTTTGTACGAACGACGCGTACGCGTTTCGACTATTCCTGTGTTTCTGCCATGTTTAAGGAGTTCAAAGGCCCTTTGGCCATAATAATAATGGCCAAAGGACCATTATGATTTTAAAACTCATACCTTCGTTGAAAAGTGCCCTGTCATCGATCTCCCGGTTCCTGGGCGGCTGGTTCTCGTCGTTGAACACCTCTCCATTCTCGAAGCGCTGCTTGATGGCGCGCGCCTTCTCCGCGTTCACGTCCAACTCGCGGGAAATCTTTTCTGCTGAAGTTACACCTGGAGAAGAGGCGAAGGGTTTAATTAAAAAGATTTTTGATAGCAAAATTGTTAAAATAATTCAAGGAACCAATATTAAAAACTATAGCTATAATCTAAATAGCTTAGATTATGCTTTATAATTTAAAATTGTAATATCGAGTGTCAGATCGACACCTCTATACCCAACTGCCAATAAGTTTTTATAGATTTAAAAAAATAACTTTTTTTACAATAATTTTATTTAGAACTAATGGCCCGCCCCGGCTTTGCACAGTTTCATTTTATAAACACAAACATTCCTCGATCATCGCTCTTTATCTATATCCGTTGCGTATTTTAGGAGCTAGCGATTAAATTGACAGACGCTAAAAGCGAATTTGTTTTATACTGTGCAGAGCTTCTATTGCTCTTATTCTAAAGATCAATAGAGAAATTTATTCTATTGCTCTTTAGCTGCATACGATATAGAGAGGTAAAGGAGAGTAGGGAAGTTGTATTTTGAAGTGGTAATTCATCCAACAACTTCTCTCGCTCTAGGTGAAGTGAGAGAGTTAGACTTTTTCTAAATAAAACCCACCTGTGTTCCTTCATTTTCCCTTTGCGTTCTAGGGCCGCGGTAACTCTTTTGAGCTTCGTCAGCGAGTGCTATTATCTAAGGAAACAGCCTTGAAAGTTGCGCTGGCCGCAGCGACAGTAGTAGAAGGTACATTGGATTAACAAATTTATAGGTACATTGGGTTAACAATCCAATGTTCTCAGCGCTGCTTTCAAGGCTATTTACTTAGAGAATAGCACGCCTGAACCAAAAAACCTTTTCTTTTGAATTTTTAGAACCTAACACATGCTAATAAAATTATAAATACGATTATTAATTAGTTTACTTATAGCATTCGTAGCTGGTGCGCATGTATGGTCTGAACGTGAATTATTAACGTGGTTGTCGTAAAATGAAATATTATGTATGTATAATGAGATCTTTACGGTTCAAGCAACGCTTAAAGAGGTCAGGGGTCCAAATCCAAATTTAAAAAATCCAATGTCTAGGTTCCTGCAGAGGGTAAGCGCCGTCGAGGCCGGCCTAGAAAGAGGTGGCGAGATGACCTGGACGCGTACCATAAGAACTGGTTCGAGACTGCGCGGGATAAAAATGTCTGAAAGGATTTGGGGGAGGCCTTTGCCCAGCAGTGGGACAGTAATGGCTAGAAAAAAAAAATGTCTAGGTACATTATATTGACAATTCAATGTATCCTATTTGGATGATCGTCGTTGAGGCAGCGCTGCTTGTTCTTAGAAAATAGCACCACATGTAGCTGAGCGTCTTAACATACCGAGATAACTGCGAGCATCGGAAAGTACGTTAAGCAATTTGTTTTTTCTGTCATTTGTAGTTCTTTGACAGTCGTTACAGGTAGTCAGAAACCAGGACATCTGTCACCAGTGTTGCCAAGAAGTATTGTGTTTTAAGAGGTATGGGGAACAAGGTTTAGCCCTGCAAACTTCAATTGAAAGAGAGTGTTGTCTGTTTAGACGGGTGTTATCTCTGGTGCGGGCAACTGTCCGATAATTATTTCGGACTATTGTATATCAATGTCCTCGGGCAATAAGTCGGCAAATAGAAAAACAATTCTATTCTAATCGCGCAGTGAACTCTGATATTACGTTGCAGTTTCTATGTGGTAACATGGACTTCCAGTTATTGGGTAATGGAGGTCAAATAGGAAGTCGTTCCATGTAAAATACTGAAACCCAGCAGCAGAAATCAAAATCGTTTATTTCAAATAGACCAACTACAGGCACTTTTGAATAATCAAAATGGCGGTCAGTCAAAAAAGTGAAGCTAAATTGCACGTTCCAAAGCGTTGATCTTTGGAATATGTATTTTTTTACATATTTCTTGTCGCTTCTATGCATCTTTTAAGACTGGAAACCGAATCTACTTAATATAAAGGAAATGTCCAGGCTAATAGTTTTTTTTTAATTATTATTAAGCTCGTGTTTGATTACTATCTCACCTAATGGTAAGCGATGATGTGGTCAACGATGAAGTACTCTAGGAGTAGCCTATTCGCTCTTGGCTTAAATACCCCTAGGTTGTCGCTATCTCAGCTGTACGCACCATGAATGTGTACATATCGATGCCCCCGACCAATAAGTCGGTTTTCGCAAAAATTTGTTATTCGATTATCGCCTTAATTACCGGACAATAAGTCGGTAAATGAAAAAACAAATTTTTGCGATTACCGACTTATTTTCCAGGGACGTCGATGTGCAATGAATGTATGCGTAGTGAGATGTCTTCTCAAATACAATTAATTAGAAGAACATAGTATGGTTTTACGTGACTTCTATTACTACTGTTAGTTTATCGTTTTGAAATGATCAGTGACCAAAAATCGAGGTTTTACCTTCAATTTCAGGAGCCATTTCGGTCTCTAAAATAAACATACACATGTATTACATAATAAGTCTTTTAAAATCGTTCTGAACGAGGTATTTGGCTAGAATCCATTGTCATAGTACATTTTTCTCTATTACATATTGACAATCTATCAACACTCGACAATTTTAGTGAGACATTCTTGACGAGACTACGTCTTAAATATGTTACACCTGCGAAGAAGCGGCTCGATCCGATCCGCTAGGTTAAGCTACACAAATTCCATTTTTTTTTTTTTCAGCAATTTGAGTATTTTCTTCCTCAGTATTGTTCGTCAAATCGTTGAGCTCCTTAGTAGTCCTAAGTTAAGCTATACGAATACTGGCAAATGCTTGCACTGACTGGACAGATCCGCTCAAATCTGTATGGTTCTTTCCTCAAAAGACCATTTTAGACATTAATCTGCATGGTTCTCATATGATTTGTTCATTACATGTTTGTTGTATGGACTTTAAGATACTTTGACTCCTGAGTTTCTTCTCAGGGACAAAACAAGGGTACTTGTTAGGAAACGCCGGCCTCATCTAGTTTAAAATGACAAAAAACATGACGTGTCTTTTTGAAAAACCTATTTGCAAAATAAATATCATTTATCATCAATAATAAAATACTTAAAGCTTTAGAATAATAACACCCGTATTTTTAAAGAAATTATAGCTTTTTGCTAAGTAATTTCTTATTAAGTCATTACTTGAGAATAGAAATTTCAATTAAAAAAAATTCTCGACTATAAATTACAAATTGTATTATAATTTTTCTTAACTATAAATTACAAACTTAAGTAGTTACTTTTACTGAAGTGAATTACTTCAGTAAAAAGTACCGGTGTCAAAGCTCTAGGTAAATTCACATACACTTAGACCAGACATTTTAGAAGATAAATTGATTTTATAAAGCTGTATGATCTTTATACAAAACTTAGAATTCGTGTCCTTACCTTGTTCGCTTTGAAGTACTGACTGTTCGTACATCTCCTTAATCTTAGCTTGTTTGCCCTGTAACAATAATCCTTTTGTTATTTCGGCCGCTTTTAACGTGCACAAATAATACTTTATTCATTCATTTCAGTCGAAAGACGTCCACTATTGCATAGGATATAGGCCTCCCCCAAGCTTCGCCATAATAAAAGGTCCTGTGCGTCTCGCATCTTTCGGATTTCCACGATCCACCTTGTGGGAGACCGCGCCAGATTTTTTTTTTAAATTCTTTGTGTTTGTGTTAGCAAGTATACTTGTATCACAACTTTATTATAACACAGTTAAAAAAAAAATTGTCGTTAAAAACTCAGAAGAGAAAGTTTACGGCGTATTAAGGGGCCGTTCAATTATTACGTAAGCAGATTTTTAACAAATCTTAACTTGCCTCCCCCCTTGTCAGCAAAAGCAAGGAAAGCCCCCATGCTTACGTAAACATTGGTAGCTGGTTTCGTTATTAGTTAATTTAATGAGCAAAAGTTACTTGGCTTGAAATAAGAAACTAAAACAAATAACCATTATTTTGGCATATTAATTCAAATTATCAGTCATCAGTCCATGGCACACGAATCTATGATTTCAAGTTTTCAATGATATTGGATGTTTGCTGCTGATGTGTATATGCTCACTTTCGTGTGATTTTGAAAAATCGACATCGTTGTCTAAAAAAACTATAGATTATCTAGGTACTGCTAACGTAATCACCATCCAGATCTCCATCCCCCATGTCATCAAAAATAAGCAAAGCTAAGGCTCCCCCAACCCTCTGTAGTGCTTACGTAATACTTGAATGGCCCCTAATATAAGACTTCTGATGATATCAAATCCCACAAAACCCTTTCCAACATTTTGACCCGTAGCTTCTCTTATTCGGTTATGTAAGACAGACTAGCTTCTGCCTACGACTTCGCCTGCGCTGCTGACATGACAAATGGCAACCGCAGTAAATAGTTGGTATTGTAACCACGTTTTTTGCTTTTGATGCCATCCTTATGCCTACGAAATAAAAGTCAAAATCGATTGAACGAACAGTAAAAAAAGGTATGTTTAAATGTCTAATCTTATTGCGAATGGAGTATAGCTTCTGCCAGCGGTTTCGCCTGCGTGAAAGTAGCAAATTGTCGCAAGGGAACCTATTCCCAGGATAAAAGAATTATCCTATGTTCTATTCTAGGACACGTCACTTTTACCTACCATATAAGTGTGTTTTTTAGTGTATTTGGAATGTCTAAGGTTTCCTGTCTTAGGACAAGGAGGAGGAGGAGTTGGTTAGCCAACTAAGGTCTACTACATCAGCTTACCATGAACAGCCTGCTGCGAATGTTCTGTATCTCCTGTTTCCTCTCGCGATGCCTCTCCGACGAGGAGTGCTGGCCGGTCTCGAACTTGCCCACGATCTCGCTCATGTTGCAGAACGAAATTGGTTGCTCGCGACTCGCTGTGTGCTTGTACGATTTCTTTAGGACTGAGTCTTCGTCTGATGAAGAAAAGGTTAGGTAAAAAAAAAGAAAGGTTTGGGACAATGAGCACAGTTAGTTCAGAATAAAGACGTGAATGTAGAAGTAATTGAGTTTTTTTTTTTTAATCCATAACTTTCACAACGTTATCCAATCCCAAGCTAAGCAGAGCTTGTGCTGTGAGTTCAAGACAACTGATAAACATACTTTAATATTTCTAAATAGACATTTTAAAGATAAATTACACTCAGACATAGAACAAATGATCGTGCTCATAACACTAAAAATTTGTCTTGTTTGGGAATCAACCGGCATGGTAGTCTCAGTCACTAACCACTAGACCAACTTTTTTGTTTCTACGTTTACATGTGGGCCCAGCCTCGGCCAATCGCCATTTTGTTAACGGGGTTTCCCCATTTATACAATGGCTATACAATAGCGATTGGCCGAGGCTGGGCCCACATATAAACGCAGCATCAGATATCACACTATTTTTTTTTTTGTTATCACACTATTTATAATTTAAAGTAAAATAATAATAATCAATGAACCTTATGAATATTCATATTTTTAATTTTTATATTGTTACTGTAGTGAAAGTATGAAAAATGAGTTACTGGAGTTTTTCCATATAGACTCACAGACCTCGTTAAAGCACAATGTATGTGTCGACTCACCATCGTCATCGTCCTCTGGCTCGCTGGAGCTCTGTTCCACCGGGACACCATTCAGGTAGTCATCAGAAACGCCTACATCCATGCCCTTCGCTTTGAACCTAGATAGACAATAGGGAACAAAAGTTTTAGCAACTTTATACAAATAAAACATAATATATAGTCACATGACTCGGGTAGCAACGATTGAATAATAGGTAATAACATACGCATTTTTTTGTTTGTAAATAATAGGTCTGTACCTATAAAATTGCCGTTTTTTAAAGTGTGCATTGCATGCCATGGTGTATCTTTGGATTGACTTGGATTTAAGAGTTCAAATGGACTTGGAAATATGAGTTCAATCTTGGCTGAAATAAAAAATTTTTTCGCGATTTCGGGTTTAGTCCCATAGTAAAAGTTGTTTGTTATCATGAGTACAATCACGTGTTTAAGTATCGGTCACTAATTTACCAGTCACCCCTATATGTTTTCAGACATTTTTTATTTATTAAACTAGTCATTGAAGAATAAGAGAAAAAAGAACTGCTAAGATTTTTAAATATTTATAGTATTTTCTAAGAATCATGATAAAAAATATTACTAGGTTTGATTATCTTGCACTATTTATACATAACTATGGACGAAGAAGAATTCCATTCCATGTTTCTCCGATTTCATTTATCAAAGGCAGTTATTGAAACGAATTTAGTTATAATGATTTTCTTATAGAACATTATAGACAAGAAACACACATCCTGGCAAATCAGCTCTGCTTTCGACCTTGACTAGTCTAGTACTAAGACACTCAAGAAGTTTGTTATTTTAATCACGGCATCTCGGGGACGTCTGCGCTAGATTCTAAAACGCATGTGTATCAGTACTATTACTTTAACACTGCTTTAGAGATCGATTATAATTTACTATTATATAAATTCAGTTCTATAAGTAGTTACAGTTATTTTTCATGTTTTAGCCATATAAAATAAATGTGTTATATTATTGCGCGGCAAATAAGTTGAACCATACGTTATGGTTTCGCGCAGCCCCCGCTTCGATTGAGACCAGAAAATCGGTTAAAATCCTCGTCACACAGGTTGAACCAACATGACGGCCGACCTTGTAAGCGCAGTAACTGATTTTCGGGTCTCAATCGAAGTGGGGGCTGTGCGTAACCATACCAAATGGATCAACTTATTTGCCGTGTACTCTAATGAAATTTTATTACATTTCTAACTTGAATGATGCGCATGCCCTTAACCATCCTCTGAACATGTAATGTAGAATATTTTATTTTATTAATTGAAAAAAAAAAAAAAAACTTTCACTCGTATAATGGCTCATAGGATATAATTAAATTGGCACCTACATAGACATCAACAAACGCAACTTGGCGAAATGGGGTTTTACAGACCCGTCAGATGCCCAACGTGAGTGTGGTGCCCCTGATAAAAACATGAGCCACACATTGGAGTGCCCCAAGTGCCCATACAGCTGCACTTTGAAGAAATCAGAATGCCACCGATTCTGCAATTAACGTAGCCACCTACTGGGCCCAAACAATTTAAGGAGTTTACTATATCGACCAGTTAGGTAGGTGTAATTACGAGGAAGCGGTCAAGTGTCTAATTCGACTCGGCTGGGCACCGTCTTGACTCCTGGAAGCTGCGTATTTTCTCGTCCAACATACCACAGTGTCTCAAGCCGAAAATCTATGACCAGTGCGTGTTAGCAGTGATAGCATATGGTTCTGAAATGCGGTCACAATAAGCCTCACATAAACCACACACAACTAAAAAAACAACACATGAAAAAAAGTGACAGGACAAATTTTTTACTGCACGGTTGGCGCAGAAGTTACGCAGCTGGCTGCTGGGCTACGTGTCGCAGGTAGGATTCCCGTACAAAATAAATATTTGTATGACCTCAAAACGGTGAAGGAAAACATCGTGAGGAAACCGGCATGTCCTAAAACCAAAAATTCAAAGACATTCACCAACCCGCACTGGGCCCGCGTGGTAGATAACGTCCCATTCCCTCTCTTAGAAAGGAGACCTGAGGCCTAGCAGTGGGAACATTTAAAGGCTGATGATGATGATGGTCTATAGATAGTTTTTCAGGGTCTGGGTGTCTTGTGATGTTTTTTTCCCTTTCAAAAATCAACCCATGACCCCAGTGAGCTGTGCGCGGGCTTGCGGACGGCGAGCCATGGGGAGCTCGCTGTCCGATCGTCCGGTATAACCGACCGGACCGAGCCCAAGTCGTCGACGGCGTGTACTGTTCCCGCGCGCCTCAAGGAGCTGTCAGCAAACCGTAGAGGCCCAGGGTCGAAGCCTACTGGGGTCAAGGGCCGCTTTTTGAAAAAAAGTCTCAGCCACGGTATGATACGCAACGAAAGAACGGGGTAGGTTTTTAGTCAGTAAGAGTCTGACACTATTTCCCGCTCCGCCCAAGGGCGGGATCTGTCATTGGATAATTTTACCTACCATAAAAAAAAACCCCAGTGAGTTGTGGATGTGAGTTTATATGTTTGTGAACGTATCAAAGATACAGGTATTACTCCTAGTATGGGGGCAACAAATTAAAAAAAGGAAAAAATATTAAATCCATTAAAATACCTGTGCATCACGCTCAAAACACTAACAAAAAACCCAGTAAAAAAAAAAATTTCACCACACAAAATACACTATCACTTCTTAGAAAATAATTTTAAACCATATTTTCGTTCGTCTTTCACGGGACACCGAGCACAATGTGATAGACATGAGTTTCTATATTATTACCAAAACAACTTTTACTTTAAAACGGGCAATTTTGAACTTTATAATGCGTGTCATAAGGTATATAAGAAATGTAGAATAGTTAGCCGTTATAAAAAAGCTTATGGAACAAGCTGGTTACTGAAAAAAACCTTTGATGTAGTGTGTCGAGTGTTTGGTGGTATTGATTGATTTAGCATACATTGCGTCATATATACAGCCCCTAGCCAAGTTACAATCGTTTCGTTTAGCGTGAACGCTTGGAGTTTGCCACGCCCCCAACTCTTTTGTTCTGACCACGATTGAGATGACGTCAGAATAAATGAATTGGGGAAGTGGCCAACTCAGAGCGTTCGCGCTAAACGAAACGATTGTAACTTGGTTATGGGGGCAGGTTGTTTTACAGCTTTCTGGCAAATCAACGACGTGAGTTTTGAGATATACAATTATATCACAACAACTCACGTCATTGTTGCCAAAGGGCTAAATACATATATATATATATATATTATAGATAAATTACACTCAGACACAAAACAAATGATCAAGCTCATCACACAAACATTTGTCTTGGGTGAAAATCGAACCCACAACCTCCAGCATAGAAATCAGGGCCACTAACCACTAGATCAACAGGTCTAGTGGTTAGTGGCCGGCGCCGGTTTCCTCACGATGTTTTTCTTCATCGTTTTGAAAGCAATGTGATGAAATAAATTGCAAAGTAATAAATCTGGTTGGGTTTAAATCCGCGACCTAAAACTTGAAGTTGGGGACTGCCCCAACTTAGCCTAGTGGTAACATTACCATTAGGCCACCACTGCTCGTAACTCTCTCGATATTTGCTTACTACTGTTTATAACTACCAGCGAACCGCTATGTAGTTAACGCATATTTTAAACGACTTTTAAGCTAGAACTACATTAGACCAACGCACACGTGGGCCACGCCTGATTTGTACGTAGAACGACTTCGCGTGGCGTGGATCATGTAGCTCTACAAGTCTAGTTGCCATATAAAATGTATGGAGACCGCCGCGCTCAGATCGGCGTACGTGGCCCACGTGTGTGCAATGTAGTTCTACCTTTAGTTTCGCCTCCGATCGTTACCTTATCGCAAGACACACAAATGGAGACGGGCAGAATACCATACCAGAATACCAGCGCTGCGTTATTTTGCTTTTTTTTTGTAATATCGCAGCTTAATGCTAAGGTAGGAGCCTTTTTGGCCTCACACAGCTCTTTTTTTAACGTATTTTTTTTCTTTCATGAGATTAAGTAGTGTTTGTCCTGTGCGGGTCATAAATAAATGTTTTTTTTCTCTTTTCTTTCAGAATACCTTCTATAAAAGTTACAAAAGCAGTTTAAAATTTTCGCACTTTTTCTTGTTTTTATTCAAAAGAAAAAGTCCATTATATTTTATTCTTGAGTGCAGCCGGCAATGTATATCAAAAGCATCGACACAGTCGCCGCCTCGCTCTCCTTAGGGAGCACTTATAGGTACCGATCTTCGGTTCTCATGCCGACAGAAATAGAACATCTGAAACCGACCGCTGACGTAAGTGGGAGATGCGGAGACTTGGAGTGAATCATTTTGATACTTTCTTATTAAAGTTATGGAGATTTGGTTTATTTTTTTATTTGTATGATGACATAAATTGAAGTACGTATAATAAAAATAAATAAATTCGGATTTTATATTATTACATTGTTTAAATGAATTAAAGGGGAATTAAAGTTTAAAAGAAATACCACTCACTGATTAATCACGAAATCTCAGAAACGATAACACCTACAAACTTAAAATTTGGCGGTAAGTTCCTTATAGGGTGTAGACGTCTGCTACGAACGGATTTTACGAAACTCCACCCCTAGATGGGTGAAACGGGGGTGGGAAGTTTGTATCGAGAAACCGACTTTCACACGGACAAAGCCGCTGGCAGAAGCTAGTGGTCTATATATGTACCGAATTTCATACAAATCCGTTTAGCCATTTCAACGTAAAGAAATAACAAACCTATACACAGTGCGAAAGGAAACAAGAGTATCTGATTTGAACTTACTAATAGAGAACAGTCTAATAATTATTATAAAAAGACAAGGTTTTGGAATCTGCCGTTGGATGCCAACAAGGTGATCCTCTCGGGCCAGTCATTTTCAGCTTAGCTATCTATCCAATAATACAACAACTAAATTCCAAATTTAACCTATGGTATTTAGATGATGGAACACTGGGAGGTGATGCTGATACAGTTTTAAAAGATTTCCAATTCCTGACGGAGCAATTTCGATCCATCGGCCTCGAACTAAACTATTCGAAATGTGAAATTTTTGTTTCTGACAACACTGACAGACAATCAACTCTACAGAAATTTAATGCAATAGCCCCAGATATTAAAATTTTAGAGAAATGTTCACTGCACCTCCTAGGTTCTCCAATTTTTGAAGACAGTTTTTCCTTATTCATTGACGATAAAATAAAATCATTCAACGATATTTCGGACAAACTATCAAAAATTAACTTACATTCCGCTTTCACCCTCATTAGATATTGCTGTTTTGCACCAAACTTTATGTATTTTCTCCGCTCGTCCCCTTTATGGAAACAACCACATCTCTTAGACAAAATTGACGAAACCATTCGATACACTCTAACGTCCATCTTAAATGTGGCTTTGGATGACCGAGCATGGCTGCAAGCCACACTACCCATTCGCTTTGGTGGGCTCGGCATCCGTAAAATTTCTAGTGTCAGTCTACCCGGCGTTCATGTCTTCGGTCCACAGCACTCAACAGTTAATCGAAAGAATCTTAACTCCATCACTGGTTGACTGGGAGGTGCCGTGCTTGACCGACGCCGTGAATGTCTGGAAAGTGGCTTGCCCGGACAAGGCGTTGCCCGAAAATCCATCTTCGACAGTGGGATGAGCCGCTCTGCAGGTTGGTACGGAATAATCTCATTAATACGTCCACCAATACTGCTGAGCGTGCTCGCCTACTGGCTGTGGGGGAATGGGAGTCGGGTCTCTGGCTACAGGCTCTACCGTCACCCAACATAGGTACCATGCTGAGTGACACCACCTTCCGGATCGCTACATGCTTGCGTTTGGGTGCTCCTAGTGGAGCTCCACATCGATGTCAATGCGGTGAAGCAGTCGACCGCCTCGGACACCATGGCCTGTCCTGCAGTAGAAGCGCTGGTCGGATAGCACGGCATGCCAGCATTAATGACATCATCCGCCGAGCTTTCGTCATCGCCAGGGTGCCAGCTGTTTTAGAACCTATCGGCTTGGCACGTAACGATGGAAAGAGGCCAGCCGGGATGACCATAATGCCCTGGAAGTTGGGTAGGCCTTTGGTGTGGGATGCAACTTGTGTCGACACCCTTGCGCCATCCCATCTTCTGAGTACGGCAGGCTGTGCTGGGGCGGCTGCTGCAGGTGCAGAAAACCTCAAACGGCGTAAATACAATAACCTTATCGGTAGTTACATGTTTGAGCCGTTTGGGGTTGAAACACTAGGGCCATGGGGTCCGAGCGCTCATCGAGTTGTTCGTGACATCAGCAAACAGCTGGTCGACTCTTCGCGTGACCAGAGGGCTGGGCTTTTCTTCGGTCAACGAATCAGCATTGCCATCCAACGAGGCAATGCTGCCAGCGTTCTGGGCACTTTTCCCATTGATATCGATGTAGATGAATTTTTTGATGCCCAATAAGTTCTTTTTCTACCCGTTTGTACATATTATTATTTTTAATTTAAAGATATCTTGTTTTAATTTTGGTGTATCTAGAATAACAAAGACAAAGTGAATGTATAAATTGATTTATTAGAGAACAGTTGTAATGTATTTTTTTCTTATTTGAAGTTTTTTTTTAATTGTTGATAGGTTGACGCTTGACCGCTATCTCAACTGATGAAAAGCGACGATGCAGTCGACGATGGAGCGCGGTTACCTAGAAGTAACCTATTCACTCTTGACTTAAAGAAATAAGTTATAGTTGTAAGTGAGTGCCAGTAATGGCAAACACCTGAACAAAATTTTGTTGGCTTATTTTTTTTTGTTGTCTAGTGATGAAAAATGTACAACAGTATAGTGTAAATTTAACTAAACAATTTTGTTTTAAAAACTTAGTAAATTATTTCGTTGGCATATACCGCATATATCATGGTGACATTGGTAGGCGCTAAACAAATACATCAATAATTTTCTCGTTATTTTCTTTGGGATGAAACAATTTATAAGTTCAATATCTTTAACCTTGACTATAATAATACTGTAATAAAATAAGAAATCGACGCCAGTGTCACTATTCTGCTGTATTTGTTTTTATGACTGTACAGCAAATAAAATATTATGTGTCTTTAACGACTTTCCGCGAAAATGCTTTCATGCGTATGATTCAAGAAAGTATAACAGTGTTTTATTTTTATTTTTAATACTAGTAAATAACAGAATAATGATTGAATGACTAGTTCTCCGTTCCGGCTCTTTCGATGTTTTTGGGGTTCCGTACCTAAAGGGTAAAAACAGGACCCTATTGCTGTCACTCCATTGACAGTCACAGATAATGTATTTCTGTTGCCACTATAACAACAAACGAGATTTTAGCCTTTTCTGTTCGATATTAATAATAGTTAACATAAACATAAAAAAACATAAAAATATTTATTTTGGACACAAAACAGCTGACAATAATAAAGTTGCAAAAGTTACAAACTGTGTCGCAACTATCAACGCCCATCTTAATATTAAGAAAAAATAATGTCCCAGACTTAACAGTAAGTGTGTAGTATGTAGTGTATAATATGTAGTGCGTATATATGTGTTTTGTGTGTGTGTGTGTGTGTGTATATTAATACTTGCTATGGCTCCACAATTTTCTCAGTATCACTATACGAGAGTGTTTTTAACCATTCAGTCAAATTCTTTTTAAGGTCATTTCGTTTCAGGTGATAGATATTAACAAGTTTGTTTATTTTGTTGTAAATAAATATCGAATTTGTATAGATAACTAGCTTTTGCCCGCGGCTTCGCTCACGTTAACTGACTACTCTATACCTCTCTCTACCCCACTCTACCCAACACTACACTACCCTAATTTTTTCTTTCATAAGAAGGTTCTTATGATAATTCATTTTTTGTTGTGTTTATTATTGTCAGGAGAAGATGCTTCTGACAATAACAAACAAACTACCAACGACGCAACGTAGCTCAATCGGGAATCGAACTGTTATCATAGGTAAGTTTGTATGGAACCCTCTGTGCGCGAGTCCGATTCACACTTGCCAAGTTTTTTAATTTCACCATAATGGTAAAGGGTCGTATGACGTCACACACGAACACTGAAGCGCCGCGTGAAAAGAAGCGCAACTTTAAAGTTCAATAACTTTTTGATTTGTGGAGATATTTTAATGATTTCTTTTTATATTTTACTTAAATTGTTCATTTTTTTTAATGGTAACTTCTCCATTACCAAATACGTTCGCTTGATATACACTTGTCAGCGGCTTTGCCTGCGTGTAAGCAAGTGCGTCCATGCAAACTTTTGACCTCAGGTGAATTCCGGAAAATTCTTTCTTATTCTTGGTATTTATTTATTTTACTTTAACAAGAACGGCTATCCGCCAATTACATTAGTTAAAGACATAAACAGTGGCGCAAACATGAGCAGTGGTGGCCGAGTGGTAACGGCCCCGACTTACGAGTTGTAGGTCGTGGGTTCAAACCCAGCCAGGCGCATTACTTTGTGTATTTTTATCACCACTGCTCTCAAAAACGGTGAAGGAAAACATCGTGAGGAAACCGGCATGTCCTAAAACTAATAATTCGAAGACATATGACATCCAACAAACCGCATTGGTCTCGCATGGTGGATTACGGCCCATTCCCTCTCCCAGACAGAGGAGGCCTGAGTCCCAGCAGTGGGATCCTTATAAGGCTGATGCAATGCAATGCAAAGATATAAACACAAAAACTCGCACACTCACCTCACAGAACTCCAGACATACTGACATGATCGTCTTCCATTCATCCGCGAACACATCACAGTCAGGGTGCGTGTCCATAAGAGTGTTGAGCGCAAAGAGAGTGCGAGGGACAGGAGACTGGGCTCTCACCACAGTGTGACTCACAGGCACAGTGAATAAGCTGTCTCCTGACGCGGCTATATTTGACAGGGGCACAAAGTTGAGACACTTCGGCATGCAGCTCTGTAGTATCAGTTTTTCCACGAAGGATTTTCAACATATTAATATTTGGTCATTTTTCTTTCTAAGCTCAAGTGAGTTATACCCTAAACGGTATACGAGTATGTTATCGATGTAGCTCAAACCTGTTCTTACTCGCGCAGAGCCCCACTCTGCGGTTTCCCTATTCCTAGCTTGGCTAAGGCGGTAGTGGAGCGGAGCCCCCGCCTTAGCTTCCTAACCTAACCTATCAGTGTCAGGTTATCGCCTTTTACACGCATTGATTTTCGTTCTAGATCCAAGCGTTTGGGCTTGGCGTCGATAAGACAGTGAGTGAGTCAGGACTTTGATTTTTATTATACAACATTATTTTTAGTATTTACGAAACCTGAATATCCTTTGTTCACAATTTTATCTATGGACCTTAGTTGCCTGATAATAAAGTGTTATTATTATTAAAACAGGTCATGGCAGGCCTTTGCGGGCATTGGGTACCAGCGCAGTGCGGTACGGGAACAAAACAACCCCTCAGTCGCTCGGATGGCCCGGTGACCATGTATTTTTGCGTACAACCAGGTAACATAACAAGCATTTTTCATAGTTATGAAATTGTGTATGTAGATTCTTTACATAAAAATACTAGAAACGTGATTCGGGTTTCGTATATACTAAAAATAAGTTGTATATACTGATTATTTGACTTACTTGGCAAGTTTGGACAGGATGGCCGCGGTCTTCTCCCGGGGAGCTCGCGGCTCCTGCGGCAATGGTTCTTCAGTCACGTTGGCTTTGGCTTTGCGTTCGAACACTTGGAAGCGTGACTTGACATCGAGCTGAGAGAGCTCCTCTAATCCAAGGTCTGGTTTGTCTGATGCTGTTGATAAATTGGAATGGTTAGATGGTTAGATAGATAGTTATATATATTCTTTATTGTTGTTGGTTTTTTGTTGGTTTTGACTGAAGCCACGGTTAGCGCTAGTAGCGTTGTTCTGATTCCAGCATTTTTTTTTAAAAAAAGTTCCCTTACACTAAGAATTATTTCTGTATCGTGGGTTTGATCACAAACATGTAAACTCACATACAAAGACTCCTAAAACTATATCTATACCTATACTATGATTTTTTTATTAGACGGACTAAAGTGACAGCTATAACAATGGTTGTTTGACAGTTGAGCATTGTTATTTGACAGTTGGGCATTGTCCACTGCTGTCACTTTGGTTTGTCTAATTAAAAATCATGGTATATACAGAAAAAGGATCTGTACTTTAGATATATTTTCAACTTTAACTCTTCATTAATGGCCTTTGTGGAAGAGACACCACAATTTTGCCAATAACACGTATAGATATATTTTGTTAAAGTGACAGACATCACGTGTATGAAAGATACTCTCCTGTTCTCGCTAGATGACGCTATGCTCAAATATTTTTATTCCTTTTTATTTCACTGGTCGACTGGTAGAAAATGCCTAAGGCATTAAGTCCGCCTTTTTAGATAGTTTTTTGCTAGTGCATAAAGATTATGTTAAATATTATATATTAGAAATAAATAATGGTTGAGAGCGTGGTGGCCGAGTGGTAAAGGCCCCGACTTACTTCTGTTTCGTGGGTTCGTGCATGTGAGAATCTGTAGACATAACATCCATACAAATAATGTCGTAGCGTATTTTGTAAAGAGTATTTGCTATGAATCTACAAATGTACCGTACTGCTGTAAAAAAAGCAGACTCACAGCAGTTATAGAAAACTTTTAAGTGGTAACTGTTTCACGCTCTCGTTATATGTAATTTATAATTACATATTACGAGACCATACCGAACATCATGTCTATTAACTAAATTATTTAGTGAGGTTTCGGTTTATTTTCTGTTTTAGTTTGTAACTTGTTTTGCAAGACCGAACTCAAAAAGTCAAATATTTTTTAAAAACTGTTGCCCAATGAGCAATATTGACGCATGCCCAATATGTAAACAACGCCATCTATTGTTAAGAGCACTAAACTGTTACTAACCTCTAACGACATCTGGCGGCAACTCGACCGGATTACTCTCACAGATGATCATCTGGTGCTTCTTGGGGACAGTGGCTGTGTGAAAATACAAAATGATTTTAATCGTGTATAGAAATAAGGTTGCAAATTAATTAATTAATTCGGCAGGCCAGCTGGTAAGTAGGCGAGTTCTTTTTTTTGTTTTGGTTACGCACGGTTTGTGCACCTAACCAGAGTCAAGTTTAGAAAGTATTTATTTTTTAGGGTTCCGTACCTAATGGGTAAAACGGGACCTTAGACTCCGCTGTCTGTCCGTCCATCTGTATGTCTGTCCGTCTGTCACTAGGCTTTATCTCATGATTGGAGTATTTTCACAGATTATACACCGTTCAATTTTAGTCGTTTCAATCCCGCGGAGGGTCGATTCGGTACATGAAATACTATCGATTTGTAAAGATTTTTTTTTTTAAAGTACTTTTTTTCAAAAACTCGAATTAATATACGCATTTACGAAATTAATTTCTTTAAGTAAACGAGTCAATGACCTTGTAGGCAGTTGTCAGTCGTTGGGTTCTAACTACCTCCAATTCATTGGCCTCGCTCAGCTGACGTTTACTTAAAGAAATCAATTTCGTACATTCCTAAATTAATTCGAGTTTAAAAAAAGTACTATAGTTTTTTTAATAAAGTTATAAAGAAGTAAGTAAGTTATATTGTTTATAAAGTTTTTTACTAACAAAACGAAAAAAATAAATATTTAAGGGTTTTTTACAATAAAAAAAACGTACTCTTCTTGCCGTTTTTCGCTACAGCCACTCTTTGAGTTTTATTAGGCGGATGTTTTGGAATATTTGGCAGCAAATGTAATGAGTCGAACTTTTCCGCATGCTTTGTAGAGATAGTCAATACTACAACAACATTCTTATCTTCATCAGTTCAGCAAACAAACCCTTTTTTAGGTGGGAAATCATTCAATGACTTCTCCCGCTTTTAGGTGGAGCGTAAGCATTCGCATTGAGCATTCAAAGCCCACCGTCATGATGGTTCAACTTGTATGATGAGGATTATTTAATAAATAATAAATAAATTATAACCGATTTTTTAATCTGATCTCAATCGAACTGCGCATAACCATAGCCAACTGGTTCAACTTATTTCCCGCGTACTATAACTTAGAGTGCGGAAATAAAAGTTGCTCACGTGGCCAATTTCTTAAACTAATCGGTTGATGAATATATTTGAACATGCCTTTACAAATATTATTGAAGATAAATCGGTAAACAATTTATTCTTTACCATGGCAACGACCTTTTAGTTATTTTTATCTAAACTAGTGCGCCTTTAAACCAGCGATCGCTCCGCCCAGGGGCGAGAAATGTCATTGGATGATTTTTAACCACAGAAAAAAAAGCTAGTCACCATCAACGATTGCATCACTGCTTATCATCAAAAGGGATCGTAGTCAAGTACTAGTTTATATCAAGTTAAAAAAGAATACTCAAAAATGTTAATATTTACCGTCCGGTACGTCTTCCTCGTCCACCGGCTTGGGCTCGAACAGTTGCTTGAAGTGTGGCTTGCAGTACAACGTCGTGTGATCACTCTGGTAGGTCTCCACTCTAGAAGGAAAGACAGAAATTATCAATATTATTTGTTTGTGTAAATAAAGAACCTGCGTCCCTCTCCTAGAGAGGATGCCTGAGTTCCCATTGCGGTAACATTATAAGGCTGATGCTATGTAAAAAAAAGACATCGAAAGATGAAAAAAATTATGAACAAAATATGTAGTGTGTGTGTGTGAAGTTCTGTCACTTCATTAAATTAACTTGAATCAAAACATTTTAAAGTCAAAGCAAAAAGTATTTATTTAAAGTACAAAAATAGTTATATATAATTTTGAAACAATAGATAAGATAAATAGATAGATATATTCTTTATTATACACCAAAATTAAAATTACAATAGGAACTTACAAAAGTAAGTTACATTTATCTACTTTTTAACAGTTATACAGATTATACAAGTTTTTTCAAGTTTAAGGGTACAATATTACGAACTACCCAAGATTGTAAGAGCGAGCGAAGCGAGCTCGTAAGCGTTAACACGCATCGGTTCCCATCGCATAGGTTCATTTGAATTTCGCGGGCAACTTTCAACTATTTGGACAGACAGAAAAGTTACCATGTTGAGAAAAGTTACCATACTCGTAAAATGCTTGATAAGCTAGGTTTCAGCTACTGATAAATACGCTACTGTACTCACGTGAGCTGCTTGTTGCACTGGACGCATCTGAAGCACTCCTTGTGCCAGATCCGCTTCTCTGCCTTGATGCGCTCCATGGCGTACACCGGCCGCGAACACTTCTCGCAGTGCGGGATCGAGTCTGTGTCCGTAGCCGCCTTCATCTTCTTGAATAGTTTCTCCGAACTTTTTGACTAGAATAGAAGATAAGTCAAGTGTTACAAACATGTTCATGGGTTGTCAAAGGTCTGAAGTGTTATCATGCGCTGGGTCTATTCGTATAAGTGCGTTCAGGGTAAAACATATGGACATGGCTTCAGTCTGATTCAATCTTTCGTGGTAATGTTTGTAAAAACGAGATTTTAGATAAGCCATAATGTGTTCTAAGGTGTAATGAGTGAACCCTTATTCATAGTACAAGTAACTATAGTGATATTGCAACAGCTGACGTGCAGAACACATTATGGCTTATCTAAATCTCGTTTTCATAAACATTACAACTAAAGGTTGAAAGCACAATGCACAATGGTATCATCGTCAACATCATTCCCGACGAAAGTTGATCACTGCTGAATACCTCTAGTCCTGTAATCCAACGGTTTTCGGCCACTTTCTCATTCTACCATTGATAAGGTTATATTAGTATACATCATTTGTATCTTGTAATGTTTATATAAGTTTTAACTTCTACATAAAGTACTTTGCAATACCTGACTATCTGATATGGTGCCTACATCCTGGTACCTCTAATTTCTTGATCGTCCTTTGCTCCGACACCTGCAGCAACTGGTAGCTTTTTGCATCCTCGACTCCGACTGGATGAGGAACAGGAGCGACTATGGTCGCAGACGCTAAAGCTAAAGCCATTACTTTTTGAACTTACCACAGATATGGACCTTCATCCTTGTGCCGCCTGGACTTGGTCTTCTTCTTGACCGTTCTCTGCTTCGAGACCTGCACCTCCTGGTAGTTCCTCTGTACCCTTGACTCTGACTGAATGAGAGACGAGGATGACTCCATGGTCGCTGACGCTGAAGCCATTACTTTTTGAACTTACCACAGATATGGTCCCTTCATCCTTGTGCCGCCTGGACTTGGTCTTCTTCTTGAACGTTCTCTGCTCCGAGACCTGCACCTCCTGGTAGCTTTTCTGCACACTCGAATCCGACTGACAAGGGACAGGGACGCCTCTACGGCTACTGACACTGAAGTTAATACTTTTTTAACTTACCACAGATATGGTCCCTTCATCCTTATGCCGCCTGGACTTGGACTTCTTCTTGACCGTCCTTTGCTCCGAGACCTGCACCTCTTGGTAGCTCCTCTGTACCCTCGACTCTGACTGAATGAGGGACGAGGACGACTCCATGGTCGCTGACGCCGTAGCTAGTGCCATTACTTTGTGCTCTGGAAAGAATGACGAGGAAATATTGAGTTCGACGTATTTTAAAAGCAATTTTTGTAAGTCATGTTGATCGATGCCGTTAATGTATGGCAGAATGGATCAGTCGACATCTAATGCGCCACATAAGAATTAAATTACGCTCGATTTAAACATGTACAATAGCCCGAAATCATATATAATGATTGCCCGCAATTGCCCGAACCAGAACTAACACCCGTCCCGTCCGGTCGGAGGATTCTCCCTTTTCAACGGAGTTATGTGGGACTTAACACTCTGTTCAGGTTACCTCTAAATCCTAATCGGACAACGTCGAATAATGTCATCGATCAACGATCAATTGATTGGTGTGATATACACCATTAAATTTTGATCGGTTTAATCCCGTGAAGGGTCGATCCGGTACATGATGAAACACTATCGATTTGTCACAAGATAAAATTAAAAATTACTTTTTTTCTAAAACTCTATTAATGACCTGTAGGTAGTTAGTACGCAAAGACCGACGACTACCTACAGGTCATTGAACTCTCTCAGCTGATCTTTACTTAAAGAAATTAATTTCGTACATGCGTATATTAATTCGAGTTTTAGAAAAAAATCTTTATGTTTTAAATTTATCTTTACAAATCATAAATACCGTATATATTTCATGTACCGGATCGACCCTCCACGGGATTAAAATGAACAAAATTTAACTGTGTATAGATCTACTATAAGATTGTGTAGTGCAAATTCTTAACGAGATATATGGCCTAGAGTTATTGATATTCATCAAAAGCCACCTTGCTTTGGCTTTTGAGACCCATCACTTTTGAAAACGCCTATTGCTGGACACAAACCGCCCTTACGTGTCACCATAACGACCGGTCGTATGCGTTTCGTATCAACCAGATTCCTGAGACCACTAACCAAGTAATCGGTCTATCTTGTCGGAGGCCTTTCGAGCAAAGGCCGCCTTCAAACTAGCCGCAAAGTTTCATATAAATAAAAACGTGCGACTGCCGCGCTAAAACCGCGCTGTCGTCGCGCGGGACTTCGCGACTAATTTGAAAGCGCCCAAACATAGCTAACTAAAGTATGACCAACGATTTAAACAAAAACTACTTAGCAAAACTTTCAGCAATTAAAACAATGCTAATTTAAATTAACACAGGTAGTAAATTGGATGGTAATTATAACATAAAATAAAAATGCAAAAAAGTCAGTTGTATATTTTTAAGTTAATAAATATTCAAATTGGCGGTGAGTAATGTTAGCAGAGAAAGCGGTACATGTACCTATTTACTATTTATTTTAGCAAAAGACATTAGCATTTTTTCACAATTATGTTCCGGAAATAGACCTTAACTAATGACATTGTTAACCTTAACTTTTGGCTAGTTCTTGCAATGAGGTCGCTACGTTTATTTTTTGCGAGATCTTTTAGATTTCGTGGTCTCTTCAATAAGTTTTGTCAACAGAGGTTGGTAATATTAACGACATTTTTCAAAAGGCCTTGGCAAAGAGAACGTCAGCTCTAAATACTTCGTCTTTGTTGTTGTAGATATGGATATTTAATGTTTTAACAAAATTATATTTGTGTAGGTTTTTTTTTTTTTTGAGTCCAGTACTAAACCAACAAGTTCTACTGTACCAGTTGAAGTTTTGCGTCTATGGTACCAGGACTGTGGGTTTTTTCGAAGGGGTTATAGCAGGTGGCAAATATGTTGAACCAATATTGCCGCTTTGCTATGGTTATGCGCAGCCCCCTTTGATTGAGACTCAAAAATTTGTTACTGCGCCTTAATGGTCAATCGCTATTTAGGCTCAACTTATAAGCTTTGTAATTTACTGTGGCTTTGGAATGCAAAAATGTGAAAAATACCATGGGCAACTGAAGGAACACAGTTGAATTTTAAGCCATTAAAAGTTTGACTTGATGAATACCAACCAATAAAATGTGTCTAGACTTGCTGTGCAGTACCTAACCAGTTCCTTTTTGATGTTTTAAAAATTCATTAGGTAGGTGTAAACTTGCTTTTTAAGTTTTTTTTCAGAGATTGACGGTATTATACTCGACATCGATTTTTATTTGCCATTAATAAAAAATATAATAGATTGTCTTGCAATTTCCAGTATGCATTTTCCTACCACCAAGCTGCTTCTTAACTCGAAAATTGTGGCAAACGCTATCCGGCAGTGCAAAGGGCCTATAGTCTTGTCACGTACGGAACGGAAAGTCATATTGTGAGGAGCGGAAAATATTCGTTTCTTTTGCCAACAAACAAAAGTTTCCTAACAGAAAAGGTACTTGGGAGGCTCAAGACGTTGTAGAATGGCAAAAGGCCAAGTTGACGAGTGAAAAGTGAAAAAAATCATGTTTGTTGTATGGGAGCCCCACCGAAATATTTATTTTATTCTGTTTTTAGTAATTGTTATAGCGGCAACAGAAATACATAATAATATTTATAATATAATATATAATACAAAATTTCACAACTATCACACGACGCCGACTAGTCCCAAGCTAAGCAGAGAGAGAGATACATATTTATTTAATTATTTAAAAAAAATTATGCACTAGTGTACAAAGGCGGACTTAATGCCGTAGACTTATCTACCAGTCGACCTTAGGGTGGTGCAGAGACATAACGTAATAGGTGCACCCAAACACAGAACAAATGATCGTGCTCAAACATTTGTCCTGGATGGGAATCGAACCCACGACCTCCGGCATAGCAGTCAGGGCCACTAACCACTAGACCAACAGGCCAGTTAACTGTGACAATTTCAACTGTTTAGCTATCTCAGTTCATGACATACAGCCTGGTGACAGACAGCGGAGTCCCGTTTTTGGCCTTTCGGCGCAGAACCCTACAAACTATCTGCAATTTTGTGATTTACTGAATATTTCTGATACAGTGACTTACTAAAAACATGACATTCCACAACATAATAAATCTTCTTTCACTTGTTAAATACGTAAAAAAAAAAACAAGGCAACGTAACAAAGTCGCCATTTTGTAAAGCATTTTTTTTTCAGTAAGTTACTGCAATTATCATAAAATCCAAATTTTCACTTTGCACCCATCGAAGTCAAGACACGATAAAAATAAAAACATGCAAAATTCACACGTCACTTATCGTGCTATCATACGGAATTAAAAACATATATATCTGGGAATGAAATTAACTTATTATCAGGTAGTAAGGCTTCCGAAGCGTGACGGCGGTTTTCTAATGCCCCATCGTGAAGAGTTGAAGACACGCGAACGTCTGGCGTCCGTCAGCGGGTGGGTAAAATGACTTATTGTCATTTAATTGTTGTTGTGCCTATACACCTGCACTATGGAGGTTTTAATGAGTGCCAGCGATACTACAATCAACGTAGCCACCTACTGGGCCCAAACAGTTTAGCGAGTTTACCATCGACTCGAAAAGAAGAAGAGGAAGATTGTTGTGGTTATTTTGGAAGATTATTCTTCAATCTAATGTATGTGAGTAGCGATGACCTCTGCCTCTGGTCAGACTTATAAATTGTAGGTAGCAGTTCAAAACCCAGCCAGGCGCACAACTTTCTGTAATTTATTTTATCACCGCTGCTCTCAAAACGGCGAAGGAAAACATCGTGAGGAAACCGGAATGTTCTAGAATTAAAAATTCGAAGACAGGTGACCTCTATCAATAAGCACCGGGCCCGCGCTGTGCATTCCGGCCCATTCCTTCTCCTAGATAGGAGGCCTGAGTCCCAGCAGTGGGAACATTTAAAAGCCGATTATGCTATGCTACGTGTCGGACACTATGAAGTATCCAATTGTGGGTTTAGCTCGTCTATGTACGTGAACTGTCCTATCTTTTATTGTTTGTTAAAATTTTATGAACAATAAAGAATAAAGAAGTATGTTGGAACTGAAAGGCATCAAAAACTTTGTCGTTGATTGGTGGTACCTATTCATGCACCAATTTTTAGGTACGCCGGTATAAAGTAAGACTTAATATCGTTGAGGATAAAAAATAAACTGTCCTATTCCAAGTGTCCTAGGCTCCAAACCAAAGAGACCTTTTAAAACACCACTTATTTAACACGATGACTTTTATAACAAGTGAAGAACGATTACTGTGATATTCACAAGATCTTAACTTAATTATCTCATTTTTAAGGAAATTTCACACCGCCTGGTCGACTCTGCGTGACCAGAGGGTTGTAATCTTTGCCCAAAAAATTGCATTACCATTCAACGTGGCAACGCTGCCAATCTTCTGGCCACATTTCCGGATGACATCGATGTGTTTTTGTATATAATATGTAAACGGTTAGGTTTAGAATAAATTCTTGGTTAATGTTTTAGTTTTTTTTTTATGTGCATTGTTAAACATTCTACACTACCTTAAATAAAACACTTTATAAAAAAATATAATTTAAAAAAAAACAACCCAACCCAACTTTGAATTAAGCCCGCCTATGTACATAAACTTTGTTATGGTGAACAATAAAAAATTAAAACAAATTACCAAAAGATACCGGAGCCATGATAATCATTTTCGTTCGATTTTCGTCACTTAAAAACTCACTAAAACACAGCCAATGAGTACCGAACAAAAGATAAAACACAAATCACAGTTTTTTCAACAAATTCCTTTCTAACGTTCTCTCTCAGACGCTTTCGACAAACTGAGAGTGTTAGACAAAACATATGATATTTATACGTACAATTTTCGTACGTATTGATGCATTGAAACTGTAAAATTGGAGTATTACAAATGATGTGGGTCATTCGTCTGTCATCGTCAGTGGGAAGGGAAGTGGGTGTGGATACATCAGAAAGGGATGACGAGATGTTGTGTCTGAATATGACGAAACAAAACATGAGACAATCAAAATATTTTGAATGATGATAATAGGAGTTTGTCTAGGAAGGGGGTGACGGAGATTAACCAAGTACGCAAGAGTTTGAGCAAACATATTTACACTTTGACCAGAGAGATCAAACGCAAGACCAACGTATTGACGTGTATTCCGAAGCACGTTTCGCCCGACGTGGGAATCGGACCCCAGACTTCACGCTCAAACAAACGAAGCAGTTGAAAGGGTGACTACCAAAAAAATTAATAGAGGAATATGGAAGAAGTTATGATGCACCGACCCGATACGGGCAAGCCAATGATGATACTAATGAAACATTATCCGTTTCTTACTTCGCTAAAAATCATGATATTGGAAAGGGAAGTAAGTTGAAGTATGATAGTTCTGAACATGACGAAGACAAAGCAAGATGGTATTAGAGGTGCCAAGGAACAAAATATCTTGTTAACCAAACAAGGGTGCATTGGTTTGTTCGAATGAGTTATCGAGGCCCTGGAACTGAAAGGACAACTGAAGGTAGGTACACTGATGAGTTTTCGTCAGTTAAAGCCTGACACTCTCTCGCCTATTAACTTTACAATGATGATTACCCACCCAAAAAAAAAAGAGGTACAAAGAAGACCTAGCCAAAACTCAAAAGACAATCCATTGGTACAGATGACAATCTTCCAATTCATATCATGTATTTTCACAGGATATGCGTTGTCATCACAAAATCGTAGGACGGGAAATCGGTGACAGATTCATCGGACGTTGCGTTTGAATATGACGAAGCATAAAGACGGATAGTAAACAGTACAATTTTGGCTTCACATAAGAAACAAGTGTGCTGAGAAAGAGACGGATGAATAAAGATGCGTGGTGTGACGAAAATGGACTAAAAGGGAAATGAGTACATGAAAAGAAGTTTGAAAGTGACGCCAGGTTTTATGAAGTTGAAAGGGAATCTTGATACGGTTATGGGAAGAGGAGGAATGAAACGCATGTTACTAAAAGTAGTGTACATGTGTATGGACCACCGGTATGGACGGAGGGAGAGGGGCCAGAGAAAAGATCGAAGATAGATTGTGGGACGATCGGTGTGGCTTAGCGTAATGGTTGAGAAGACATAATGGAAGAAAAGAACATGTTGCTGCAACTCCAAGTGACATGGGACAACGGCAGGAAGATTATGGTAATAGGAAGCTGGTGTGCTGATAATTTTGCCAACTGATAATAACCACAGTACGACATGGACTATTTTCATTTGTTTTGGAAAGACAAGACACGAGATATGAAGATGCTTTATTTATGTAGATAAGTACTTAGTAAAGTCTTATGATTTATTATCTTCTTCCTGCCCTTGTTCCATATTACTCGAGGTCGGCACAAACTATTTCTTTCTTCCATTCCATCCGGTTAGCAGTCACACTATCATTGACTCCTGTTTCTTTCATTATGTATCATTCCTTACACAATCCATCCACCTTTTCTTTGCCTTCTCTCTCCCTCTCCATCCATATAAAAATGACTAGATGATTATTTAGATATAACAGTAAAATTGTAGTAATTAAGCACAATCTTACTATTAAAACTGGTCGAACTTTAGAAATTACCGAACGATGTCTTGTTAGCTTTATGTATTTACTTATGTAAACAGCGATATATGACATACTTATAACCTAGTGGCCAAATATGTATAGTTAAAATAAAACGACCAGTGATCACAATAAATTCATGAGTATGGTAATGATAATATGATCTGTTTGTTGGAATTCTATAGTAGAGACAAGGGACTTACCACGGCGTGTTAAAATATTAGTAGAGCGAGTGAATAAGAGGGATGAAGCTATATCTACACCCTATAAAGCCCCATCCCTTAAACAGTTCAGTTTAGGTCGTCAATTGGATCACGATAAAAGCTCATGGTAGGCCCTTTGAAGAGGAGCTGAACTTTCAGTTGCGGTTTCAGCTGCAAATCGTATTTCAATCGCTCACTATTCATTTGAGTATCGGATCAGACCTGTTGCTTTTGTCCATTTAGAATAGCTGTCAGGATTTGCTCGAGCAAACAAAAACTGTTCTAATATTCGAATGTTCGATGAGAATGAGTTACCTATTTAGAGAAAAGAACACCATTAGCAAATACTTTTACAAGTCAGCCTTGTCCAATAAGGAGGTAAGAGGTATTTAAACTGCGAACCGTTTAGTTTTATTAGATTCAGGTCATTTAGAACGGAAAATGCAGATTTTTTTTTTTTCAAATAAGAATTCTGTTTATTCCATTTAGCCTACAGGAGGGCGAATCATCAAAATTGTATCATGTAACGTTGTATGGTGGGTAGTCTCATAAATGGTTGTTTATGCAGGGATTTTTGGCGCCATTCCATGTACCGTTATGTTTTTCACGTTAATTTGGATTCTGCTGCGTAATTCCTGATTATGCAAAGTTCTCTACGAAGATGAGAATGTTGACTATACCTATTTTTAGAATGAATTAATTTGTCATTTTATTTATGGTTTGAGTTGGAAATAGACTACATCACATCCGGTGACATACTTTACTGGAGCTTTTGCTTTCGAATGAGATAAAAAATTCTACTTCCAAGTTTGGCAAGAATATTATTCATTGACATGATCATAAAGTGTACATCATCATATCATTAAGTATGTATCATTGAAAATAGCTCCAAATGCGATAGTCAACATACTTCATCACTCTCCAAAACGCTCAATCAAAAGATTTGGAGCATGCCTTAAAATGCACACTCGTAAAATCTCCGCCAAACAAACACAGACCCATATATTAATGTAAAAGAAACAAGCTCACAGAAGCATTCACAGTATATTTATTCATTCGTTTATAGGTTAAAACATTCCCGAGCGGCCGGTGAATCAGAACAGGAGTATAGCAACACTAAAAAGTCAATTTTCTAAATTTAAACCAGCCCCAATTAAAGATGGCGCTTAGAAATACGATACCTGTTTTTCTTCAATTAAATATTAGGTAACGGCAGGATAAAGGGAAATTGTTGTCGGTTTTACAAGTAAAATGTATCAGGAATGGTTATATTTAGCATTTATGAGGACACTGCTGCTTATAACAGTGATATGTCGTAAGATACGGAAATAAATCTGGGTTTCTCATGTAATTGCTTGTCATTGTTTGTGTTTGGGACAAGAATTTTGCGATTGAAGAAGATTTGGAGACAACCAAGCTAAAAATGAGACATACTTCCATAGAAGACACGTAAATTGCCATCGCGTCGCAATACTCTAGAAGTTTTTAACGATGCATTTTCTGAAATATATCGTCAGAAAATGCATCGTGAAACGTAGTGAGAATGTTAGGAAATTATTAGACACTATAAAGCTTCGCATAACTATGCTATTGAACTAATTTATATTCTGAGAAGCTTTGATTGAGTTCTCAAATACTTTGCGTATGAATGAATCATTTACTAGAAGAAATTAATGATGCATTTAAAAGCGTCTATTTAGAGGAAGAAGTATTAAATTAATAGCTAAATCATAGCTCTTGGGCTAGTTTAAAACATGGCAAACGAAACAAAATATACCTTTCAGAGTAAGATATTTTATTAATGAAATAAAAGAACAAAAACCACAAATCAATTTTCGTACTAAAAAATTCGTTTTATGATAAAAGTAATTAAAACGTCCAAAGAATTGTGCGGTTCAAAATGCAGAACAGTAATTTCTAAGAAGTCAGTGTTCGGTTAATTCAGAAAGATTACGGTTAAGCAAATGTCGGTCAAACGGCCATTATGAACATTGAACGATTTAACACCGAGTACAAAATGGCGTATTTTTCTTTTAGTTACGTTACAACGTTACTGATTTAATAACTTCCGTATTAATTTTGCGAAGAAAATGAGATCTACAGGGAAAATTGGTTTCTCGAATTTATTTGTTTTCTTTTTAGGTGGGAAATTATCCAATGACGTCTCCCGCGAAGCTCTAAAAGATGTAAGGCAGATTTTCTTTGATCATTCACACCTTAGTGTATGTAACGATATCATAGTTTACATTGCTACATTAGTAGAATTGAAAGAAACAAGAACATCGGTATTAGTAGCTGTATAGCTACAGCAGGTTGAAAAAAAAAAAAAAAACGAAGCATCAACTCCGCCTTTGTACCTATGTCAATGAAGTCTAAATCCATACTAATATCATAGGAGTTGCAGGTGGTCGCCTCCTTCTGCGAAGCAGTAATGTTAGTAAAGGAGGAGGCCGCACGCATTAGGCAACGGCACTCGCGCCACAGTTGCCGCCGCGGGATTCCGATCCCGATTTCCGGCCACCGTAGGCGCGGGCTTGCGGACGGTGAGCCATGGGTAGCTCGCCGTCCGGACCGAGCCCAGGGCCAAGGCTCGATTTCTGAAAGAAAGGTTCGGCCCCAGTATGAAAGGCAAAGAAGGAACAAAAGTGGGTTTTTAGTCAGTAAAAATCTGACACTATTTCCCGCCCCACCAAAGGGCGCGAAGATCAGTCATTGGATAATTTTCCTACTAAAAAAAACTAATACCATATATGTGAAAGTAACTCTGGTCTGTATGTCTGTTACGCTTTCATGGTGAAACTACTGAACTGATTTTGATGAAATTTGAAACAGAAAAAGCTTGAACTTCAAGGATGGACATAGACTACTTTTCATCCCGCTTCGGTTTCGATGTTGCGTTCGCAATAACCAACATTCACGCGGAATAAGCCGCTAACAAAAGCTAGTAAACAATAAATCAACGACTATATCAATAGCAAATACATCAAGAGACAAGACATGGAAAATTCTAGTCCGTCAAGAAAAATCAGTTTCCACCATTCGATCGCAAACTAGTGTGTAGAAAAGTGTCCATTTTAGGAATGATCGCCTTGACCAAGTTGCTACTGGTCTTACCAAGTTTATATTCAACGTTAGATTTCACAGATCCACAGAACTTAAACCAATCAATGACATATTGCATATTTGAAGGAGCTTGCAACTTATCATCATAATCTTCCTGCCCTTGTAACATATTGCTTGAAGTTCGGCGCCACATGTTTTTATTTTCCATTCTGTTCTGTCAATTATCACGCGATCGCTGACTTCCTTTTATTTTCATATCTATTCATTTTTTCTTTGGCGTCCCTCTGTCTCTCCATCCATCTACATGTAGATCTACTCATAACTGTTTTAGTAACATGCGTTTTATCCCTCCTCTTCACATGACCGTATACACCAACCGTAGGTTTCAATTTTGCAGGCACTTGTAACTTCATCATCATCATCATCTTCCTGCCCTTTTCCCATGTTATTTGGGGTCGGTGCAACACTAGGCACTTATGACTTATGATGAAAAAAATATATATAAGTATACAGCTTATATTTATGTAGGTCTACAGAAATCATTGCAAAACAATATAGAATCTTGTGAAAAAGGGAGATAGAATCAGGATTTCGTTGATCAGAAAGAGCTTTTGAAAAAATCTTCTGATATAATTTTGATATCATATTTACAAATTTCCAGTCTGAGTTCGATTGTGAGTTTGGAATATACTTGTGTATTCAATTCAACGATTCGCATTACTGCATCAGTACCACAGGCGCGTGTTGAAAACTTTACCTCCACCTTAAAAGTAGTTCCTGATCGAATGAATCAACATCAACTTTCATGCAAATACAACTACCTAGTGTAGTTGTACGATTATTATATACGGTTGTTTATTCATTATTACTTACTGTGTGTTATTATATACTAAATGCTGTCAGTTGATCGTCATGCCGATGAGTTTCAATAATCGTCTCGTCGATCATTAATTGTCTTGTTTCAGCATGTAATACTTGTTTTGTAACTTTCTCTGCGTATATATTTTTATCTAATTACCTATTAGCTTCTATCACCAGCTTCGCCTGTATGAAAATTATCTCGATAGAACATACTCCCGTGACAAAATGTTCCAGGACATAGTCTACGTGAGTGCCAAGTTTCATCCAAGCCCGTACAAACAAACTCACATTTCCATTAGTTAGCATTATCATTACTAGCCCAAACTTTGCTAAAATCGGCAAAGGTCTCAACCCATTTCTTCTTTTGATCGATCACGACTCTACGTTACTTCTTTCCAATTTTTAAGGTATCCAAAGTCGTTTTTACTAGAAAATCAACAGCTTCTGTTTTGAACTTCTCTTCCACTGGATCATCGATCGGCAACTTGCAATCGTGTATTCACATTAATATAATGTTCACAATTGCCAAGTGAAAAAGCATGTTAACATCTGAAATCGCTCGAGAGTCATTCGCTCCTCATATATTTCAAGCATATCTCTCGTTTATACGTATATTTGGATGTTGAGTGGGTGTAATGCACTGACGCGCCTGAACCAAACACAGGAATCACGCAGAATTTTATGCGAAATTATTTGATACCTTGCATGCTTGGATTTAAATTTGTCGAGCGTCTCGAGGTAAATTGAATTATTGAGCGGAATATTTGAACATAAATATGGTTTGGTGAAGACATAACGATGGAAAATATTAGGCAAGCCATGAAATGCATAAGGGAAAGCTACAAATGTGTGGAATGTGTGTCGTTGAAGACACAATAGGAAATATAAATTCATAAGTATCTATCAAATCAAATTGAAATACGACAGGAAATATTGAAGACGTTTCATTTAGGATTATTGCATCCGAATAACGAAGTTTACACCTTCGAAGTTTCTAGCAATTTTATTGGAAAGTTGTAAACTTTATAGTTTCACGATCTCTATTTAAATTAAAATAGACATCACAAGGTCGACAAAGGTGATGCACAATTGCAGTCACTTGTATAATTACAGGAGGAATTTATTCGCTGGGTTATGATTGGTCTAGTGTAGTTTTAATTAGTCTCTAATTTTCTTGTCGCCCTTAATAATACAATTAACATAAGGTGATTGCTGTGAGCAGTAATTTTTACTAAGATCTGAATCTGACTTGCAGATTTATAATTTGAAAAGGTGATAGTGACACTAGGCTCCAGTGCCGCCGCCTGAGATACGCTGATTTATACTGATGTAAGCTATATGTATATGTGTACACACATTATATAGTACAAAGATTGACAATATTGCAAGGCAAGCTTATACTAACATACTATAAGCCTGTGTTTCGATAGGGCCCCTTTTCAATCATATACAGGCTTATAGACGATAATAGACGACTCGATTATATACTAGGTATACACATAAAATGTAAACCAAACTTAAGTATGACGTCGGTGGCGCTGTCGATCTAAACGCGAAACCGAACACACGCCATTCTCTAGTTGTGCCTACTTACTGATAATTTGATTATTTAATTTATATACCCAAATCCCTAACTAGTGATTTAGTGAACACCACATTGTATGTGAATCGAGTAGTTAAAGGAAACCTATCAATAGTAAAAAAGGAGACCAAATGACTTCTTTATATATTTTTCTTTTACATTTGTGTGTGTGTCAATAAATAAATTATTATTAATATTCTCCTGGTCTGAGTGGATCGAGGAGTGTCAGACTTTTACTAACTTTAACCCACGGTGTACAAAAAGGCGTTCTTTCAATTGTTCTTTGTATTCCAGAGCCGCGGTAACTCTTTCGAACAATTCCGAATGTTTTTAAAATATTAGCGTGACTAGTACCTATTGTATGATATAGCTCAATCAAAATGATGACTCATTCATCAATGAGAGCGAAATAATCATTTGACCATCGGCACACACATCAATTGCATTTTGCATCGTTGAAGAATTCTTCTGCTTTCTTCAAACGATCTTGGTTAACGATAACAATATGAGTAAATCAACGACGCTGAGAACTATGAAATTAAGATATACAATCACCTGCTCTATGGCATTTTAGTTATTACTTAGCCGAAACTGGGACACAGTCCTTATGTCCGATGCGCTAAGAATGGCTCTGTTTGCCTACACTCAGTTGTCATAAATTATGCCTGAAATATAACTGCAATGGTAGAAACTGAAGCAGTTGGCAGCCTCAAAGTATTTCCTTTGGCATATGTTATGACAGATCATTATTAATTGGTAGTAATGATTAATTGGATCCTTAACAAATTGATTTGATTTAACATAATGAAGAGAATAATTATTACCTAATTTAATTGTCGCTTTGATCCCATCGCTAAGTTCCGTTGCAATGTCTAATCAAAACCTCAGTATTATTATTCTATCTGAAGTTTGACATGGACTAATTTTCGATCAAAGAACAAGTGACATTTCACAACCTGATTTTTGTGTTGTTTTGACAAATTTGTCGCATCGTGTTAGATAGGGCCCAAGTTCGGAACACTGTCAATTTTAAATCATTAATTCCGAGGGCAGTTTCGAAAAATATTAAGAAAAGGACACTTTACCAGAGTGATGTGTTTGGAAACAGGAAACTCATTCGGTGACGAGTATCATTTACCGCGACATTTACAAGGGAGCGGGCACTTAAAAGCTTTCAAATATGTGACGTAATTAAAACTTACAGCATTTCTAGAGGAGAAGGCATGCGAAGCATTTCCCTTTTGGTTTGCACTGGCCGTTTGACCATGTAGAATATTTCTTTCAATGAGCAATTTTTTTGTGTTTGTACCTTTTTATCTTATATCGTACCAAGTTCTGTGTCTATAACGGACAACCCAGTCTCCATTAAGAAAAAACAATCCTCGACACGATTTCACGAAGTTTAAAAGTTTTAAGTTTGTAAGTCGGAATTTTGTTCGATCGCGAGAAAATAAAGACTGAAGACGAGATTCCTATAAACACTGATCACTATTTGCTTGGGATTTTCTTACATTGACAGTTCATCAACAACTTTGACAGACGTTTTGTTAACAATTGTGCCAATAGAAGAAACATGTACATATATCCTTGACGTATGTTGTCCATCTGTCATCACGTTACTCCATCCACGCAATTCCTATGTTGAAAAACTGTTATGGTCGTTCACTATTTGTTCTTCTTGCATATGGTAATGTCTAATATCGCTTGACTGGTCATTTTCTGGGCGCTGAGTGCAAATTCTTTTAACGTTAACCCGATCGAAACGTTTACCGCGTTTAGCTCTCTGATTGGTAAGAGGTTGGAGTGGGCCAATCGTAGCTCCAGATGTCATTAGCGCGTCTTCTGCGTTAACGTAAAACAAATCAAATCAAAAATATGTTTATTTTACACAGGCCTACATGGGCACTTATAAACGTCAGAAGCTAGTGCACAGTTCCAAACTGGTCGTTTCCTATGGAGAAGAACCGGCAAGAAACTCCATGGTTACTCTAAACAAAATCATACTTGGCACTCTGAGCAAGTTCCATCTTCAAATCCTTTTATTTGTAAGAAATTTTTGTTGTTACTAAAATAGTGTTAGCAGTAACTATATCATTCTTGTTTTGAAAACACTTTTAAAGAAATAACTGCAACTATATTGGTTTATGTCTCATAAAGCTAAGTCCAATAACTATTGGAAACCGAAAACAAACATGACGAGACATTCCTCAGTTTATTCTATAATCATTGAACTGACGTAGAATCTCCAAACGAGGTACCTACTCTCACAGTACAAAATAGAACTGTGGACATTTCAACGAAAACTGTAAGCAATAATCTAAATCACAACTGGTGCCGGAATGGTATTCGGTAATTGATAACACAGTTCGCACCTGAGTTTGGCACTAAACTCTTGCGGGCTAAAATAAGACGCATACCACGATATCGTTTAATTATGAGTTGGAGTACCCAAATACCTTTCATTGGGGAGACGATGACTGAGCAAGTTATGGTATATGCACCTGTCATGATCTCCGCATTTCTCTTGGCTAATAACAATATTTTAAGCATATTTTGAATGGGACCTACAATCTTGCGTTTCATCTTTACACATATAAAATCTTTCCTAATTGGCTAAGTGTCAAACTGTATGTCAAACTGCCATCCAATTTATGTTTCAAAACATTGTAGCTTTAATCCTTATATTTATCAGTGTTACCACTTACATTTAACAGTGTATTGGTTGAAAGTATTTCGATGTTACCCTTCATCAGGTCGCATTTTCGCGTGCGGCAACACCGAGCGCACCTGCAGCGATGCGCATGCGCACGCAAGATTCGATTGGTTAATTTTAGCCGCACGAAGTGGTTATGTCACAGCAGACAATGCTTCAGCACTTCATCTAGAGTTAAAATATATCACAGCTTGGTTTAATACTTCCTTGTAGCCATGAGATGTTTTGTGAGTAATAATTTTGAAAGGAAATCACGTTCACGTCCTTTGATCAGTTTTCTCTTACATTTGTTTTGGTATATCATCTACATTATGGGTTACACGATGTCAAGAATTATTCCAGCGTGTGAAGTTATTCAAAATAATGATCGTGTTTTGTTTCTTTATAAGAGATTTCATTCAGTACCCAATGAATCGATCGTCAAGAGACCATCCGGGAAGCTGAGGTCTTAAAATTAGACATGCGTAGACCGTATCAGAAAGAGCAGAGACAAATGAATGAGTTTTATCTATAAAGCTATCGTTTGGCAGACGCCAGATGAGCTCCCAGCCATAGTAAATGGGCACTAACTTCTTATTAAGGACGCCACGGTCCATCAATCCTTGTCTCAACCACCGCTACTCACGTTTTGGTCTGAAACCCTCCAGACTCACATATATCAACGTCTCTTACGCAATATCACGCCTAAGTATTTTTAGAAACACATAATTCGCTTATTTTCATTCTGCCAAAGTTAAATTTAAGCTTTTTGATATTTAATACGGATATTTTGTGAGGAAGCTGTGAATGAAAGGCGTTTTTGGGTTCAGATATCAATGTCATATGTTAAAAATCCGTTAAGATGACTGAAAATAGGAATGAATTAAAACTGAGTGTCACCTTTGTCCTGTGTTCATAACAAGCGAAGTATTGTCGTAATACCTATCCGATTTCATAGTAAGATCCATTCATTGCAAGGTGCTAATATGAAGGTTGCACTGACACTATACACTTTCCACAATCCACTTTTCAACCACTTTAGCAATTATAAAGCTGATGTCTTTTTCACAAAAACCAAATCACGTCCACACAGCGACATGCGCTTGAACAAGTCTATACGACTTAAGTTATAAAGAACAAGAACAAAACTGACTATTAGTTATTGTATTATGTACATAGGTGTTCGATGCTATCTGACACCAGTTTCATTGTACGTAGACCACACAGCGATTATAGAATGTAGGTAGCTAGTAGCTCCATTTGGACAAAGAAGCTTCAATGATTCACTAAATAACTGTAGAAGATAGTATTCACCAGCGGCTTTAAAATTACGAAGCAAAAAATTGCGACGGTAATTCGGAATCACAAGATTGTGAAGTAAAAGTGTGATGTTTATTTTCGGATTGGAAAAGACAGTAGGAATAACAAGTCATATGGCTGGAAATCCATTATTCTGTTTGCGAACAGACATGGTTGCGTAAGCACGGTGATACTTCACTTTCGATGTTTCTTTTGCAATATTTCTGACTTCAAAAAGTTTGGCAAAAACTCGTCATGACTTTCAGCTTTTAGAGTAATATTGCAGAAATAATGCTATTTATAATACAATCTCGATTCCATGTAAATTTTGGCACGATTTTAATCTACTTCCAAATGGATCTGCACAGTTACTGGAGTCTATTCAAAGAATCTATTTCAGAGTGCTCCTGCACATTTAAACAAAGAATAACACTAAACATATTAAGACCATCATAAACCAAAGCTTTGTTTATCCGCTGTCAACCGCACCAACTTATTTTTAAAATCGTAAATGTCAAGACGCTGTGCCCGCGTCCACAAGTGGGTCATGTAAGCGGATCTTAAATTCTTTAAAGATGCGTGATGTGATGAGACAAGAATGAACGTAAGTATTGAAAAGGAAGCCCTTCGAGTGTTACGTTCAGTGTTCGTTCTTTGATTACAGTGACTTTGAATCACAAAAGACTTCTATGGTATAAATAGAGCACTGTAATAACTGCAAAAGGGAAAATATTGTATGGAAGGTCTGCTTTTCTCGTAACGACACGAACTGAGTAAGGTTATACGCACGTCCGCAAATAAAAACATTAGCCAGTCAACAAGGTAAAAAGGTCTCCTGTCCATAATACTTCTATTATGGAAATACTGTAGTGACACGAAGCACCCCAAATTGTAACGAAGTTTGACAGTCCAATGGAAGTGCAACAAAATTCTTTTACAGATTCCTTAGATTCCTTAGATCGTTTTCTTTATGGTAGTCACTCAACAGGGGACATTGACCAGCTCCTGACACATCAAAATCTTAAAACCTTTGACCTAGAATTCATTCCGGAAGAAGGCACGTTCGGTCGAAGTAAGTGCCACAGTTCCGGAGTTGAAGGAGGCAGTTACAATGACTTCACTGTCTGGAAACAGGCCATCATTTATGACTGCACTAACCGCAGATTTAGTCGTTACATTTTACGCAAACAAAATTGTTTCCTCATAACACCCGTTTTACCGTAATTGTTTTTTTACATTTAATGAGTCGATATGTTCTCTTTAAATTTTAATATTTATAATGGATTATTCACAACTCAATTCAGGATTTTGGCCTTAATATCTTTAGTGGCCATGACATTCTCGAGAAAAACAGTTTGAAAAAAATCTCAAATTCTTTTCAAAAAGTGTGTCACCTATATTTTTCAAAACAACATAATTAAAATTGTTCATTAAGACACTGTCTAGTTCTGGGTTACCAGTGGTTTTTGGGATATGTCATCACTAATATGATTTGTTCGAAGCTGTTCCAAGTGGTAAAGCAAATTCGTATTTATGAGTTTTGGCAAAGCGAACGATTTCGTTGTGCTAAACCCGAAGGTGACACAAGAGAGATGGCAACTCAACCCAACATAGGCCAATGTTATCATTCGCTCTATTTCGATGTGTGATGTTCATGTACTCTTGTTGTGTCTTTATCTCTAATTCGATATTAAGATGATCAAGACAAAATAATAAACAGTGCAAAAAAAACAGTAACTGGTCGTAAAAATAATGAAATGACTTGATCAGCAGATTAACTTTTTATGTAATATCAATTGACCGACTGACTTTTTCATAATTGCATGATACGGCTGTTTTTAGCAAGATACGAGTAAGTGCCAAACATATTCCGTTTACGAATAACCTCATCACATCTTCTGTGTTAAGATTTTTAATGCATTTGTGCTCGATGTTGTCAGAGCTCATTAAGATTATCGCTAAAAATTGCGTGAGGATAAGTGCAAACATATGTTGCTCAGCCTCAACAAAATGTAAGGTATTTAACGAGTGAAAGTCATGCAATTAACACTCAATAAAAACACCTTAAATTGCTGCATTGATATGGAAACTACAGTGCTCAAGCTGTACGACAGTATTGATGCTTCTAATTTATGGATTGCTATACATAAATCGCTTCATAGGCAATTTGTCACGTACTGAAGTTGTTTGTTTTTTTAATAAGGTTACTTGTGACCATATTTTGACCGGCACGTGAATCCCAGGTGATTCATTTAGAAGTTGTGTTGAAATGTGAATCATATAGAACAAAGTAATATGTCGTTCATTTGATAGTGCCCGTAGCTATAAGATCTATCCACCTACCTTCGCTGTTTGAGGTATTAAGTCCACTTTGGATAAGCCGCTAGTCCAGTACATTTTGATACAAGTGCAGAAAGTTTGTCATTGCGACCGAGGCGGTATTCGCACAAGCCGTAGGCGAGTGTGTTATGGAACCGAGGGCTGCAGTGACAAAATCGCACGTGTCAAACGACGTTTTTCAATAGGTACACTTGCGACTCGTGGGGGTCGACGCGCGGGCAGCCTGGTACGATAAACAATTTTATTACAAGAAAATTGCGCCGGGGTGAGCACGCGCATTTTTCCGCGCTAGTGTAGAAAACAGTCCATTGTGTGCCTAAATGCAGTGTGATAAGAGCGAGTTTTCGAGTAAGTGTATTGAAAAAGATTTTTCTTTTTCAGTGGGTAGTTAGGGGTCCAAATGATCACAGGATCAAAAGTCTAACAAACAGTCTTACACGAAATCCAGTGGGGGTGTCTTGTTTACTGACTGGCTGAGTTATGAAGGTAAGATAGGCAGCCGGTCCATGTTAAATACTTGTATTCAGATGCATCCGATTAGATTAAAAGCTTTAACATTGGCTATAAAGGTGATGATTTGATATGAGGTACACGGTCTGAGGAATATAATGCAGCATCAATTTCAAAAAGAAAAGTTTTCAACGAAGAAGTACTTAATTCTTAAATTGAAATCTTATCTACCGAGGAAAAGGTAAAAACCAGAACTTATGCAACAGAATCAGAACAAAATTAATTTCAGAATAGAAAGATATTCTCATTGATCAAACAAATTGCAACATTTCAATATTACAAAATATCAAAACAATGAACAGGAAACAAATTGACAAATCAACAAAAACTGAATCAGCAGTTCGAATAGATGGGTAAAAAACACCACGCGAATCCAATCACGCGAGCACTTTTCACTACAGTGCTCGATGATTTGTGACGAGCGAATATTGGCAGAAAATTGGATGACATTTTGACTAATGCGTATCCATTAGAACGATTTTTTTGCGGAAGAAATACTTGACATTCTTAATACGAAGCCAGACGATGAGAAAATAGTTTGTCATAGAAATGGTAAATCGTTTATCATCTACGCTAAATTGCGGAGCAATTTTTACGGTAACAGGAAAAGTGTCAGTGACTTAATAGAAATCAAATTTAATGAGATCGTTTATAACCTATGATGTTTATAAATAACATCCGTGCTTAACTTACAAACAAAGGCGTAATATTGTTAATGAATTAGGTACATATTAGCTGAGCCAACTGTTTCGTAACAGTCATCATCATCAACTTCCACGGGACAAGGGCAGCCCGTGTTGTTTGGGATCGGCGCAACACGTTTTTTTTTCCATCCTCTCCTGTCACCCGTCATGCTATCACTCACCCTTTCAATAATAGTCATAAAATTTAAAATAGAGGATCAAAAATTAACTAAACTGAAATGTCGTAACCACATCAAATAGATTTGGATTATTCAACTCTCCTATGTAACAATGGATAAATATCAATTATTCCTAACTGTTTAGATGTGAGACACACAATGCTTCCTGCGACAGTTATCACATTGTTTAAAGAGGGTAGAACAAACAGTATTGATTATAATAAATGTTTGCAGTCCTAATTCAATCACAGTGACCAATCGAGCCAATTGTGAGTCTTAGGCATAAATTGACACGATCATTAACTTGCTGAATTAAGTAAGCGTGGTCTAAAAACGTTTCTCAAAATTTTCGAGGGAGAAATTCTTCGGCGAATCGTCGACGACGGAACAAAACAGCTGGAGATTAATCGTAGACAGCTTACATTTAATTTTATACTAGAGAGATGATTCGTCCGGGTTTCACAAGGGTAAAAATTAGACACAAAGGCCTCCATCGGCTATTGCTTTTGTTATTACTGAAAATTGCATCAAAATCCGATGATTGGTTAAGAAGGGAAGATAAAAAGAGATATGCGGAAAGCGACTTCGTTTTAGATTACGTATGTACAGAAGTCAGAATATGGCCTAGATATCAAAGACAAGATGAGTGGAGGGCATTCATATTCGAAGTTGCCACAACGAACGGCCCTGTGCGTCTTGCATCAATCGGATTTCCGCGACCCTCACAAGATCATTGGTCCACCTCGTGGGAGGCCTTCTAACGTAAGGTCATTGTTAGAAGCAAAACCTGGGTGAGACTGTTACAAGAGCATCGAGGTTGATCTAAGTAAGATTGTGGATACACAAGTTAAAGAACTGTATTAGATCCAAAAAAAAAAATACCTATTTAGAATTTTGCAACTAATCTTAATTTATTTTTAATGGGAACGCAAAACGTTTAGGTTATTTCAACAATTTATTTCTCACGTGTGAAATTATTTAGCTTCAATTGAAACCAGACAGATTACACACATCATTCAATGGTTCTATTTGTTTTCTTTTTAATGGGATTGTCCAGATGCAATTTTACCTGGAATTCTATAGATTTAGGTGCAATTCTTTGGAGGCTAGTTCTACAATGGAACATTTTTCTTTTTCAACGTCTAATACCCCTTTTTTTGTTCTTCGTTTGTTTTTTCATTATTGATAGACTCGTGTTTTAGCACACCTACCTAGAAGTAACTTATTCACTCTTAACTTAAAGGTCTATTAGGAAACACAGATTCCGGTAACGAATATAACACGTCCCGATTAGTCTTTGTTATGGACGTCAAAAGTCGCGATTTTTAAATTATCTCCTCGTCATCGTCGTTAAATTTATAAGTACGCTGTTAATATATTTTACAAGCTTTTATTTAACTTGCACTGTATGTATATTACTCGTAACTATGTTTGCTTTCAAATTTCACTGCTTTTGACTATCAAACTTTTATGCTTATAAATCTCGTACTTCTTGCATGAATGGCGAAAAGAAATCTTAGCCTTTCTGAGATGTTGTGCTAACACTTCTTCATATTGAGGAAGTGGCCTCATTTAGTTTTGCTGCTTCCGCTCCACGACATTTGATCCGTTGATTGATTTTTTGTGGCCTTTATTTGAAGCTGTCCTGATTTGAATACCTAAATCCTGATTATTTTCAACGTTCATCGTGAAATTTGGTCATGTGAAGAGGAGATTTATGACGAGTTATATATAGATGGATGGAGAAAGAGAGGGAGGCTAACGTAAAGATGGCTGGATTGTGGGAGGAGTGATAAGAAAGAAAAGGGAGTTAGTGGTAGCAACAGAAAAAACATGTTGCGTCGACCCTAAGTAATATGGGATAAGGGTAGGAAGATGATGATGATAATCTTGACGGCAAAGTTTGCGCGATGGTTGAGCGATTGAACTAATATTTGTATACCCTACAAATAGGTGTTCCGGATCTGGGTGTCATGTTAATGTGAGTTTACATGTTTGTGAACGCATCTGCGAAACAGAAGAAATTCCTAGTATTGGGCAAATTTTTTTGAAAAAAGAAAAACAATCTGAAAATTTGACTTAACTAACTTGGCAACACATCATACCATATTTTTTATATTGGAAAAACGCATTGTTTATGTAGATAGGTTACAAGAGCGAAGCCGTTAGAAAAAACTAATGATCAATAAAGCTAACTGACGTGAGCATCTCTTATCTGGTCAATGACTTTTAACTTCTTAATCAATCCACTAAAACTGTACCCTGTCGTGTTAAATAATGTTTTTTACTTTCTCAAGCCTCCTTGCAGTCGTTGGAGGTAATAATTGAAGTTAAGTATGAGTACTTATGCGTATGGGACATTGTTACAAATGCTTGGAAGTTGACGTCATTCTGACCTTATTGTTTTTACTTTTGATTTGCGTGCTGGCTTGAACACGTCAGTGTTACATCGAAACTGATATTGTTAAAAGTTCAGCAGGCCTTTCTACAATCGGTAACGCCTCGTTGTAAGCGATTTTAGAAAACGATAAGTTAATAGCCGTGTTGACGGGGCTGAGTCGATCGCTTCTACAATGCCTTTAGAAAAAACCTATGCTTTAGGTTATGGTTGTTATAGACGTCGAACTGATTTTTGGCGGGATTTAGCGCTTGTCAAAATTGCAACTTGGCTACCGTTTATAACATAAAACTACCGTCACCACTTGACACTGGCAGAATAGTCGACACCGGCTCAGTTGCCAAAAAGGGAAAAAAAACCATAAAACTACAGGATGTTGCGATGAACATTGTAGAAACGTTTACATTAAATTCTGTCATTTTGAACGATGTGATGTAAGCTTGGCTATTATAAATAGTTACCGTGGCCCTCGCAAAAGGTACGGAAGGAACACATGCGAGTTTTAATCAGTAAAAGTCTGACACTCCCAATCGGTTCTCCCAAAGCGTAAGGAGTTATTTGATGGTTTGCCACGTAAAAAAAAATCGCAGTCGAGAGTTGAGCTAAGTTTTTTAATGCTCGGACATCAATTCAAATCTAAAACTTTTCCGTATCACTTCTTTTAAAAATACTCATTTGTCAATACTGCTCTCTAATTAGTTATCTCGTGTTTATTAGTGATCTGTACTTTCTGTTACTTTCAGCTCATCAATCATAATAATTACTCTTAGGAGTTAAACCGTAAATCTTAATGATCGTAGTATCACATTTGACGCATTCAATTTCTCATGTTCTTTTGGGAACATCTTCAGATATTCGAGTTCTATGTCTCATCCGTCATTTCACCGAGTACCTAATGGCGAAGAAATTCTTTTATTTTGTACTTTAATTTAAAAACATATTACAGTTAATTCTCACTAAATACTCGTCAGCGTTTGATGGTCTTATTAATAGTTCGCACGTGTTATTGGCAAAATTGTGGTGTCTCTTCCACAAAGGCCATTAATGAAGAGTTGAAGTAGCTACTGTCTTGGGCAGACTACAAACCTTGGACTACCAAAAACTGTAATAGGTCTTGATCACAGGTTTTTTCTACGGTTTCGCTTCTGCAGCCACAGGAATGGTGCATTTTTCCGGAACAAAAGAACATTTTGCTATAGTATAATCGGTGGTGGTAAGAGACTTTTCGAAACAGGATTCGTAGTCAAATTCATAATTTAATCTCTTTGTAATTTTGCATTCTCTTCAACTTATTGGTCTAGGTACCAATATTATACTGTACACTGGATCATATCCTTGGTTATGATCCCTCTCTATAAGTCAAAGGTTTGCTGGGAGAAAACTCATGATTGAATTAAGATCACCTTGGTTGATGAATTCTCAAAACACTATGTTTAGTGCATTATCACCAGCAAGAGAGTTTGTTGATATTTAGATGGTATGTTCTTTTCGCGATTACTCGGATTGGTCCTACGTCTGTTTTCGTGTCCTATTCGCCAGGGTCGCGTGTTTACGACTAGATACTCCATCTCGTTTAGCTCTTCAATCCCTATAGGTGACAGAAGATCTGACGAGATGGAGCATTTGGTCGTGGATGTGTGACCTTGGAGGAATAAACGTGAGAGTGTTTGTCGGATATGTCCGAAAATACTGTCAATGAGTAGTAATCCCCTTTTACTACTCATTGAATGAATCAAATTGATTCCCATTTCTCGTTTCATTTCGTAAGTCTCACCAGTAGCGGTGACAACGTGCAATTATCAACAAACCTTTTGTTTGTCTTCCTGTAAGACGGTGCGTTAGTTCCACAGTATTGTCACCGAATTATATATCAATTCTCATAACTTACGCTGGGTTAGTTCATTCATTTGTGTAACCAAACTAAGTGTTGAATAAAGACGCGGAAGAAATCTGTGTCCAGAAGGTCATGGCTGTCTGAATTTTGGACTTAATGGAAAGCTGATACGGTCTTCTTACAAATTAAAGATGTGTGTGGACCCATCTGTAATTTGTAAGTATGGGCTTGCGATTAATGCTAGCTTCTTTCTTTACAAGGCGTCCGGGTTCAGGGTGATATTACGGGCGGGTACGCAAGATATTAATTTTTAAACGTACTATCTAATATTCAATAGAGAAAAGATTTGTACAATAATATATTATTATTCCTGTACGACGCGACGTATGTATTTTTGTTTGTAACGGATAAACTCAAAAACTAGACAAATTCAAACATAGAGTAAATATTTTTTTATTTCCATAAGGGCGAAGACACAAAAAGCCAGCGATCTTGAGCGAACAAAAGAGCAGAGTCACTCCCCGCGCATCAAGATTATTCGAATAATAATATGTCCTTCATTTATTAAACACAATATGCATAAAAACCGTACATCAAAAGATTGCTATTTCAATTATCTTTTAGTTTGTGAAAGTTTCATAATAATACACACAATGGGTTTTGCCTGATCTTCGCTTTTTTGTCTGTGTTAGACATAACTTTGAAAATAAATCACACTAAGTTCTAGGACAAAAAATGTAAATATTCGTATTATATAATTATTAGGCAAATAGTCTAGTTTAACATATTTTTTTTTTTTTAATTTAAATTCATCAAAAGTCATTGATCTGCCCCTTAAACTTAATATTGGATTTTATAAATAGAAAAATGATAATCAAAACAGCAAAAATATCACAAAATATGATTTAAAAACATCCTTTCCTACACTGTGTCAACTTTTTTTATAAAGTTACGTAAAAGTGGTAGTGGTCGACAGAATTAGGTTAACATAGGAGACGTAAGTAGGTTAGGAATTTGTCGCTAGAACTAATGGGTTGCACGTCGAAAACGACACGATGGCGCCATGGTTAGAATAGCTACCATTGTAGAACTGTTCGTAGGGATACGCTGGGGACTGTACTGAGGCCTGTGCGTTTCCGGAAGAAGGAAACTAGAAAGCATAGGTACTACAAGATTCAAGTCCGCTTAGTAAAGCGTTGATAGTGATCAACGATTGCATACTTTGCATACTGCTTACCTACCATCGGGTGTAAAAGTATTACGGTATCTGTCCTTACCTCCAAGGTAAGGTCTTTAATGGAATAACATAGCATAAGCCTTATAATGTTCCCACTGTTGGGACTCAGGCCTCCTCTCAATGAGAGGGAATGGGCCGTAATCCACCACGCGGGTCCAGTATGGGTTGGTGGATGTCACGTCTTCAAATTTTTGATTCTAGGACATGCCGGTTTCCTCATGATGTTTTCCTTCACCGTTTTGAGAGCAGTGGTGATGAAATAAACTATACAAAGTAATGCGCCTGGCTGGGTTTGAACCCGCGATCTACAACTTGTAAGTCGGGGCCGTTACCACTCGGCCACCACTGCTCTTTTTAATATAGAGATTAGATCTAGGTAAATAGTAGAGGAATGTGGGTCTTCCATATCCGCACACTTTTAAGGTGTCGGAAAACATCTTTGCAGTCACGAAAATAATCGATTTTTGATATTTAGAAGTTCTTTAGGAGGTAATCGCGACTTTGGTCGTCTTGGCATTGAAACCTGGCAAGTCGTCTTGGCATTGAAACCTGGCAAGTGTGGCTTGGGGTGAACATGTCATAAAATTCAAGGGCAAAAACGCTAACTGAGGGCAATGAATGAGCCATATGTTGTTGGTGCCATGTTACTATTACTAGTTATCATTTTGAAAAAACTCACTTTTAATTAGACTGGCCTGTTGGTCTAGCTAGTGGTTAGGCCTTAAATGCGAAGGCCGATGATAACTTCATAGTCAATCAGCACTGTTGGCCCAGAAGTTGAAGGAATGGCTGCTATGCTACGTATCAAACCTTTCTAGGAGCTATTACTAGGAATATACACAGTTAATTTTTTTGCGTTTTAATCCCGTGGAGGGTCAATCCGGTACATAACACACTATCGATTTGTAAAGATAAAATAAAAAAATAATGTACTTTTTTTTGTAAAACTTGAATGCATGTACAATATTTTTTTTTTAAGTAAACGAGTCAATGACCTTGTAGGTAGTTGTCGGCCATTGCGTACTAACTACTTACAGGTCATTGAACTCGCCCAGCTGTTTACTTACAGAAATTAATTTCGTGCATTAGTAAATTAATTCGAGTGTAAAAAAGTACTTTATTTTTATTTTTTTCATGTACTGAATTGACTGTCCTTGGGATAAAACGATCCAAATTTTAACAGTGTATAATTGGGAAAAAATTATTAACAAAAAAGAAATCATGGAGGTAACAAATAAGCCACGGTTCACACATTAATTTGTAAGGCTTGTTACTAAGGTCATATGTAATGCCATGCTTCTGTTCTGTGTGTAACACATACAATGCTCACTGAGTGACTTAGCCATATATTTTCTACTGTCAAGCCGGCAATGCTAGTCATAAAAAATAGTACCTATTGAACTATATTTAAAAATTTCTTCTATATTTAAAAATAGTTAAACTGAGAGACAGCCCTTAAAACTAATTTTAAAAAAGAATCCAACATGACATTTTAAAATTAAAACTCAATTATATGTGACCAATATCATGAATATCTATTTTCTTTTTTTAAAAGCAACTTATTAGAAAGATAATAAGTAACCTCTTTTCTTATAATGATAGAGGAACGCCTGCCAGTTACACCTATCTTATCAGTTCAGTAATCCAGGGAATGCAGCTATCCTAATGGATTCCTTTATCACTTGAATAGTTATACTGTCAGTCTATGACATGACTATTGTGTATTATCTTTTACTGTATACTTAGGGATAGGATGATGGTTCATAGTTGTTCTTAATTTGAAAAATGTATTTTTTTTTTTGCTCATTGCGTTTGCTAATAGAAATTTGTTTTATAAAATGAATGCACCTCTATGGTTTTTATTTTAAAATAAGACTGTTTCAAGGAGTGACTGTATTATTTTAATACCTACGTTTTGAGCTAATAAACTATTTATTGGGAACAATAATATAGTAAAACTCTGCAAGAACTACAAAAGACTACTGTGTAAATAGAGAATAAACAAAACAAAGACAATCCAAAAAAATATTGAACATGTACTTGAAAAAAAAGTATTTTTAAAATATTGTGTGACACATCAGGGTATTTAGGCTAAGGTAAAACAAATATTATTTTCAGTTACCTGACCATCACCTACTAACACATTTTACTATTGAGTCATATACTTTGCCAATCATTATGTCTATTTTAAGATTCACAGTACGCGCGCACATATTTCACTCAAATTCAACTATTCGCGGGAAATACCATCGCGAAAGGTTCCCCGACCCCGCCCTGCGTAATAACATTGGAATGCACAGATGATACAACCCACAAAGGTCTTATTTTCACTTTTTTCTTTTTTTAAATAAAACAGTAAAGCGTTTCCGGGAATAAAGTGTTAGTAGGCCTTAATACAACAGTTTAACAGTCCACACGTTGTTATTTCTACGCTAAAGGCAAAATAATATAATGTTTATGTTAAAAACTTACAGTTTCCTTACAATCACTACATAAAAATAAATATTTTTGTTGAAAAATTACACACACGTTCACTGCGTTCACAACTTCACTTCGTAATGTCAAACTTTTTCTGGATCGGTGTTGCTACTTTATACTTTGGTTTTACCTTAGTTTTGTAGTCCTAAAATGTATTTTTTTTCCAGATTTACATTTTTTATTTTTGTAATTTAACTAGTTAAAACATACTGTTAAAGATTTCTTAGAATGATGATAATCTACCTGGAATATTTTACTGAATGAAAATAAAACACGGTCTTTGGTATTGCCACATCAACAAATACAATCTCCCGACGCTTCTTACGAAATTCTCTGCCAGCTGAGATCGCTGAGAGGTTCACGTTACCTTTTCTAATTATTATTAGCGGTGCCTAAAAATAGGTCAAATATTTAAAAATGCCTGTTGGCACGCATTGCCGTTGAGAGCGGTCGTAATCGCATTCGCGAAGTGTAGTGTTGAATCAATGTTTATGTGAATTGATATTACCGACTGTTGCAAATATAAAAAAGTATGCTGCGTTTAACTGTTTCAAAAGTGGGTAATTTATAGCTTTTAAATATTATATCATAGGAACATAAATTTGTAATTGGCTATTTCAACTTATTTTCGAATCAATTAAATTCGTTATGATTCGTTCGACATTCTGTATCGTGTTCCCATTTTATCTTTGCGCTGCAATAAAACTACTATTTTACTTTTTATTAAACATCAACCAGGACAAAGAGATAAAATCTCAATATTTTATTACTGGTTATAAGAATAACTTGATATTTATAGACGTAGCACCTCGCGCGTTTATTAGTTACTTCACACCGGCCGGCATATTTTTACGAGTCCATGGACCGTTCCGGGTGTTATTTGCGATTAAGGAACTATTAATAAATTTAAATTAGGTTATTTTTTTGGAATTCTTACTATCAAACTTAAACACAAGTTTAAAAGTCAATTGAAACATATCCATACACGTATTTTAATGACATATATTGTCATTAAAATACAGAGGTTCACATACGGGGTCAAATTAAAATACTGGATGAAACTTTACAAAAGTGGTGTGTTTAGATCTTAACTCACCATAAAATAAATAATACTGTCAAGTACTGAGAATGGATTGTTTGATAGTCCAAATGAATACGAAAAAGTAAATTAAAGTAAAAGTATGCGCAAATACATATACTTTTAGTTAATGAAATCATAAACATCTTTTTGTCCGGTAGCATAAATTCCCACAAGGTATTTGTCATGTAAAATTGATAATTTATGTCGAACCTAAAATAAATAAACGTGGGAGTCTTTAGACTTTCATTTATCAGGACGTAGAACCGGAAGTCACAGGCTTAACGACAAAATATTTTATGTTCAACTGATTTATTGATAAAGTGAAACAGTTGGGCATTAAAATACTGTGATTTTAATAATTAAATTATGCATAGTATACATGTAACAATTTAAATTAGATTAGTTTTATCTAAAATCAATAGTTTTAGTATTGAAACCATATTATGTGAATATATTTATGGTTTGCTGTTCTATTTCTTTTCCTTTTCCCGTAAACTACGTCTCATTACAGCTATACTAATAGCGATAATCCAAACGAAGAAGCTGCTTTTTGAGCTGTCTGAAGTCAGCAAATAAATCAAATTTATAGCTTTTTTTACTTTGGCAGTTGATGCTATGTGATTTGTCCACCAATATTATTTAAAGGAATAAAAGAACAAAGGAACAGTAAACATTTTTATTGTAAATATTTTTTATTGTTTTCCCCTTACACACGCGATGCACTCAATGGCTTTTCAAAGCTTTTGAAAACTCGTAATAGCTTTCATTTGAAGCTTATATCGGCTGTTTAAAGTAATTAGTTTGAAATAGGCACGTTAATTAGTGGTTTATGGAAAACCATTGCGAGTTTTCAATATGGCGAAATAATACAAGCATGTTACTACGCAGTTACATCTTCAGTCGGCTCTTCTTATAATGCACTTAGACACTACAAAACTGACATTTTCATTCTATTGAGCTCGTTACCCAACTTATTTTATAAAAAAGAAATGAAGGTACCTAATAAAAATTATGCCACAAGTCGTACTTGTACTTGTACGATTTTATTTAAACTCTATTGCACTGATTTGTAACTTTGGTAGTATGTAAATTTATACATAATTGTAGTAGTATACAAGATACTGGAATCAAAAAAAAAATACTAATTTGTTCTCTAAGTACACAATCAATTATTTGAAAAAGTTAAAACTTATCATAACTGTAAACTAAAGATACAGATGTAACATTGGTTATTATATCATTTGATTATTCCTTACATTCAATATTATGAGCACTACTTTCGTTACATGATTACTGTGCCGATACAGTCCTATTTAAGTGTTTTATATAATCTCTCGTGTTATGATAAAATATTGGGAATAACTACAATCAACTCTTTACCAAGTCGTTCGGTGCTGGACTAAAATATTCACAGTCAATATCTCAATATTTAATTATACTGAGACGGCTATCATTCACTAATATACCTTCAGTAACTCGACGAGCCAACTAATCTGATTTAGAACACGCAATTTGTAATTTATTCTTAGTCATATAATTTTGGAAGCTTTTTAGCGTAATTTTGAACCAACAGTGATTAAACTAATGATAGGTACAATGGTAAATTAAGTGAGAATGATACTTAAGATAAAGAAAGACAAGTATTCTATTTTCCAAGCCGTTTCGAACAAGACAATAGTAAGGCGAATCAGCATAGCGACTAACCGCTATATTAATCATTAAACTTTCATCTAAGAACTTTAAATTTTCTCCTAGTTCAAAAATTTGTAAGGTGTTTAGCGTAGAAGAATATTATTTTGTTAACAAATATAACTATTAATAGTATTTTTTTTTATAAATAGTTATGTATTATTTTGACGACTAATCAAGGTAAAGTGTCGCTAGATTGTCATTAGAATCTAGAGAGCTTTAAAGTATAGAGAATTATACTATAGCGAAAAGTGGCTAACTTGTAAATTTAAATATATGCATTCTTATAAAAATCAAATTACCCAAAAAGCGGGGACTTTTATTTATTACTGGCAATATTTGATTTCGAAAAATAAATAAGCTGTATCGCGCCTATTTTGTATTTTTATAAAAATGCATTGTAGATTTAATAAAGAGATCAAACCGATGTTTTAAAAAGTGGATTTGTTAATTAGAAAAATACTGTTTCTTAGGTATAGAAAGAGTTGCATTGAAAACTTTGCTCTGCTTTTAATGTTAACGTGCTTGTCACTCGTAAATAGAATGAAATGTGAATAACGTAGTATAGATACACTTTGCAAGGAAACAATGTATTAAACTCACGTTGAAGATACTTAGTAACAATTTCTAAAAGATATACAAAACGTAACTTGGATAAATTGAGAAAGGATTCCTTACTTTCACACACTCACAACCCACCCCGTTCTTTTAATATTTTTTTCAAGTACATTTAATTTTGTAAATAATTACAATACATCGCGTTAAATATAACAGAATATAACCTTTGCCAAAGCGATATGTTTCCTTATTGTAGCATTTTATATGTATGTATGCGTTCGTAATAATTAAATATATTTTATATTTTTTTCGAATCGTGTTTATCAAATACTACTCTTAATATACACACGTTATGTAATACATTTTGACTTGCCTCCAATAAACGAATAATGTCCCTAACTGTACATAAAGCTTTTATAAAACAAAACCTAAATCTCGTTTATACTATGATCACACTAAGCTATGCATAAACTGGCCACTTATGATTAAATTCTAGCGCGTAACCGCCATCTTGGTGTGATTTATTTAAGTCAAAATGGCAAACATTCTATTTATCGAATGCAAACGATTGTTTTATCATCATCACAGAATAGTTGAGTCGTTTTGTTAATGCATCTTCCAAAAAAAAATCGAATTAGTTACTGACTAGTTTTTCTTAAACTAATTACAGCAGCTACTCAAATAAAATTGATTTACTGTTCAATCAATCAATCAAGCTTCATTCATTTTAATTTCAGTGCATTACAACAAACAACCCACGTTATTGTCATGTCCACCAAATAATCATGTGAATAAATATTTCTTTTCAATTATTTTTTTTCAAGCAATTCTTGATGCATTAACAAAAAGTCCTCTATTTTCTCTTCTCACATCGACATAGGCAAATAAATGTATTTTATGATATATTATTTATTGTATTTAAAACCAGGACGACGCGCCACCGAGCTTCGTTGATAGTTCTCCAATGCCGCGCCCGAAGATGTTGCCAACCTGGAAAATAGTTGATTGAAAATCGGGGACAAATTAATATCTAAAAGTGCAACACTTAAAGGGTAAATACAATTATTGTTTCGAATCATGCAACACTTTTTAATAGTTGGGTAGCCGGGTTGCAATAAAAAGTTGTATAAATGAGTGATGATCCGGCGAACCTAATTAATTCTTTTATAATATTTATCTTCTATCTAAAGGGAGAAACTGACTGACTGACATATCAACCGAAATTACAGGGCCTGGGAGCATGACATTTTACATAGACGAGCACTAATAGAGGATTTTACAAAATTCGCTTCCTAAAGGGATGGAATGGGGTTTAAAGTTTGTACGGAGTAACTTTCATGCGAACGAAGCCGCTGGCAAATGCTAGTCGATGATAAACATAAAAAGGCAGATGACACACCAATGCATGAAGCTGCCTCTTGCAGTTAGTACAAGAAAATAGTTCATATCAGAATTTAGTGACTATTAAGCATGTGGATGAAAAGTGTGTGATTTTCCTCCAAAGAAAGAAAAGACGGTAACGTCAGCTAGACATAATACTATCAGTCAATCTAATCCCTATGGGTCCAGCAGCCTAATGCCTTAACTCCGTCAAGTAGCCCTGTTTCATGAAATAAGTGAATGATAATTGGTAATTAATCTGTCCTAGCTCAGAGGACACCGGTGTCCTCTCACATCCACGCCACTATAGGCCTTAATTCCGATGTTTAGAGTCTACTTTTGTATGAACAAGTTGGGTAGTTGTGGATCGAAGTGTTAAACTTGGCGAGTCGAAGCTTCAAAGTCGAGTTGCTAGCCTGTCGGTTTTTTTCTGGTTGCATTTTGGAGAGTGCGTCAGAATTGCATAACTTAATTATTCGGCGCACATTCCATCATCAGTGAACCAGACGTATGGCGTTACGCCGCCGCGGTACAGGGTGGACATCCCACCCATACGCTCGAAAAGTTTTGCAAACACATTCATCGTGCGTACAGCTAAGAAGTGAAATTCCTTGAACGAGTCTGTGTTTCCAGATGCTACAACCTGGGATCCTAGCTTATCAATAATAACAAAAACTTTTTTCTTTACTATTACAAGCTCGTGATGACCACTATCTTACCTGATGGTAAGCGATGATATGGTCGACAAAAGAACACGCTTAACTAGAAGCAAGGTTGCTTACAACCTATATTCATTCTTGCCTTAAAGACCCAGAAACACAGACTCCGGTAGGGAATTGCACTCCATACCAATCTCAAAGATATCGAAACTAGTAATAACACAAGCAGTCTTGTAGTGTTAGCGTGAGTCAATTGTAACCTTTGCATTTAACTGAAGTGTTAAAGGTCACCATAGCACTTTGACAGCTGAATACCAATCGATTCTACAGCTACTTGGCACCCTGCCAATGTACCTGAGCATAGAGCCACTAGGTAGATTATCATGTATTAATAAATGGAACATAAATAACCAGGGAATGTTGTACTACTTCAGTGAGAATAGAAATGGTGACAGAGAGGAATATTGCCTTTTGAATAAGCGTAGGCACGGAGCTGTATTCCTCAAATTATGGTAGGCGCCAGATAAATTTGCAATAAAAAAATCTAATATCTCACGAAATAGAAAATACAGGTGGAAGTGCCCCTACATTGGCTAAGGACGGGGACCAACCGTCTATTCGAAAAATAAACAAAACAACTAGGTAGGGCGTCGGTTCATTGCATGTACATATGTACATATAAAATCAACATTTGAGTCAGAGCGATATATTTATATCTACGTAGATCGTTGTAGTAACGAACGATGTCTCGAAAAATAAATATACCTCCTGTTTACTTTGTGGAATATTTTATCGGTGGTAATGACTCTTGAAACTTGGCCGTGGAAAAAATAAATAAAAATAGGTATTTGGAAATCTGACGACATAAAAATAATCATGCTGAAATGATTCAGCTGTCAAACTGATTAAATCTTATGGATCAGAAAAAAAAATATGTGTGCCCGTAACAACAGAAGTGAAAATTATTTCCGGCCTGTTGGTCTATTGGTTAGTGGCTCTGATTATAGTATGAATACTAAAAAACGAATAAACATACTTATATATTTCTAAATATATACATGTTATAGATAAATTACACCCAGATACAGGACTAATGATCGTGCTCATTACAGAAACATTAGTCTTGAGTGGGAATCGAATCCATGACCTCCGGCATAGTGGTCAGGGCTACTAACCATTCAACCAATAGGCCAGTCAATTGTAGAAAGAGTAAGAGTAAAGAACTATGCCTCACCATCTAAATTGAAAACTTTAGTGTTTTTATTTTATTACCTTTCCAACAACAGCAGTAACGTTGCCGAGCTTGGCCTCTTCTGTAAGTGACTCCAGCTTCGACTTGCCACTCCTTGATCCTTCTTCAGATCCTCCATCATCACCACCGCTAAAATACAAAATTTTTGAGCTTACAGAAAACTGTATGTAAGATTTTTTCATCAATCGCATTGTAGACTGCGTACTGATACAATATGTTATAATTATTATAGTTAGTACTTTTTTTTTTACTCGAAAACAGAAATTTTATTTTATAATATTTCTTTTAGTAGGCTTGAAGACACCTAAATTATAATTGGTCGGGAAGACCGCAGCACGTAAATTGTCCTAGTCCCTCGATGTACGCGGTATAAATGACGAGGCGAAACGCTTAGTCCGGATAGGTTAAGATGAAATTGCCACGGTAGCCCGCGAATTTTTTTAAGATTTTTTTTTGCATTTTACAGGTCAGTGTCAACTTGTATGTTGATTAAAATATGATTAGCTGGCGTAATACGTATTAATTTATGATATCATAATAATTAAAATCAACACAATCTTCTTACCCTATTGAATCAACCTTACAGCCGTTCAATAGAGGAAGACAACCACGTACCAACCGACGAACGAGGGCGCCCTTGGAAATCATCCCCCTTCAATGGTTATTCTATAGATTCCATTTTGCAGGGTATCTCGCAACTTTTGACACCGATTTAAGTATGGCTTGAAATAAAGTTAATGTATAAACAAGCTTTTTTTTACATTACCCAGCGTCTTGTTGCGTAAGCAGCAGACTGCATGTAGCCTCCTCAGTGTGCATCCTGGCGGCTACATTCTGGTACACCTTCGAGTTTAACTTATCGTCGATCACACCTTGCAGCTCGAAGTCGCTGTACATTTTCTAGAAGACAAAGAAATATTGTATGTTACTAACAATAACTGTATTAATGACCTCAAAAAAGTCATATTATTACTTCTCTGTAAAAAAATTAAAAATAATCGTTTTATTTTCCACAGTCCAATATTTCCATATTATCAGGGAGAATTTTAAAAAGCGCAACACTGAAGTAGTTATATTCTTACGCGGGTGTTACCACTTTTTATTTTTTTTTCTTTAATAACTCCTTTTACAAAAATATTAAATAGGTGGGTACTTAGAAAAAGTTTGCTGTTTTATATCGATGGTATTTCTCGATAGCCATTTACATTTTCAGTACCTACTGTCCTGCCAGAAATAAAAATTCAAAGTTTAGTCTTGATGTATTATTTACCTTCAACATGATGAACAGGCAGTACACCTGCTGTGGACGTAGTGCAAGCCTCTCCGCTAGCCAGGTGTTGATCAGCTCCACATGGATACCGTGCCTGTGCTTGAACAGCTGTAGAATCCATAGCCTCGTGATAGTCTTCTTACCTTCAATATGATAAACAAGCAGGCTACCTGCTGCGAATGTAGCGTGGGCCTCTCCGCTAGCCACGTGTTGATCAGCCCCACCTGAGTTTGATCAGTTGCAGGCTCCATCGCTTCGTGATTGTCTAATTACCTTAGACAGGCCTCGCTCTACAGGGGGCCATCACCTATTGTGCATGTAGTGTGGGCTTCTTTATTTACAATATGATCAGCCCCACCTGGATACCGTACCTGTGCTCAAACTGCTGTAGGATCCAAAGCTTCCTAGCTTTAATTCTATGTTCCTATTGTAATTTTATTTTTAATGTACATTATTTTTAGTGTAGGTACATTATTTTTAGTATAACTGGGTGCAGGAGCAAAACAGCCCCTGAGTCGCCCGGATGGCCCAGTGACCATGTGTTTGTGTGGTCAACCAGGTAACATAGCAAGCTTACAACTTTGTGATTTTTCATGTTACAGTTATGAAACTTTGTACATAGATTCTCATAGAATACTAGACCCGTGTTTCGGGGTAAAATAAGGTTTTATATATCTATCTATCTACCTTCGTAATGATCTACTTACCTTCAGTATAATAGACAGGCAGGCCACCTGCTGCGGATGTAGTGCAGGCCTCTCTGCTAGCCATGTGTTGATCAGCCCCACCTGGATGCCGTACCAGTGTTCGAACAGTTGCAGGATCCACAGTTCGTCTGTCACCTGGAAATCATACAATAAACTTAGAAATTCGTCTTCTAGAAGTACCAGAAGACATAATTATCATGGCCATCAAGATGTGTCTACTTCTTTAAACTGGTACTTTTAATCATTTTCAAAAACCGAAGCGCATCGACCATGGAAACGTGTTCGTACTCAATTCAAGTTGTTTTTACGTTCGAAACGTTTACCGCGTTTGGCTCTCTGATTGGTTAAGCTTGAAACGGACCAATCGGAACACCGAACGTCATAAAGTACGTGTTGATCGCGTTAACGTAATACGAATCTCTCTGTTCTCAATCACTGTTGTCTTACCTACGTATGAAACAAAATAAAAACCAAGTACATGTGTAGACATGTACTTGGATGTAGATCTTGTCCCGAAAAATGATTATTTATGTAGTCTATCGCCATTGTCTTAATATAATGTCGTAACAGCAACTACAACTCGTAAGTCGGGGCCGCTATCACTTGGCCACCACTGCTCAAGTAAAGTAAAAAAAGAAAAATATTACCTTCGATCTAATTTGGTCCATAGAGTTTCGCATGAAATTGACGTAGCCCTGTCCGATATCCTTGCCGGAACCGGACACGTTGGCTATCGTCAGGATTGAGCCAATCAAGCTGAAAACCAAACACTTTCATTTAAAAAACTAGAAGTGAAAAAGAAAACAAATCAAGTAGAGAAGGATTTTCTCCAAGAGTTGTACAAATTTTTTTTTAGTGTGATCACATGACTTCTTCCGCTCTAGGGCGGACTGGGAAAGCGGTTCAGACTTTTACTGGCTAAAACCACATCTACTCGTATGTTCTGTCTTTGCCCTTTTCGTTCTAAAACCATAGGTTTCCTTATCGGAAGTAAACCCATGGTCCCAGCCTTAGATATAATTTTCTGTGGTCCCAGCTTAAGCAGTGCCTACGTCGTCTTCGTGGCATTTTTTTTCCTAAAGAATGTACTCTCGTCAATTATTATCAATTAAATAATAACTCCTTACAAAGACTACAGAACCCCTGAATTAATAGCTAAAAGATACATAAACAGGCCAATATCTAAGTACCTACTCCTTATTCAGAGTAAAGTACCTCTAGGCTCGAACCCATTACATTGATGACTACGGGTCATTTGAAAGAGTTACTATGGCCCAATAAGTCGTGCCGGAAGACGCAGCGTTGGCGCGGCCTCCCTGCAAGCTGAATTCATGACCTGGCGAGGGTCGCGGGAGTCCGACAGATGCGAGACGTAAAGGACTGTTCGTTGTGGCGATACTTGGGGAGGCCTATGTCCAACAGTGGACGTCTTTCGACTGAAATGATGATGACCGTGGCCTTAAAATGCAACTGAAGGACACGGATGGGTAATAGTTAGTAAAAACGAGTCAATGACTTGTAGTTAGTTGTCGGTTGTTGCGTACTAACTACCTACAGGTAATTGGACTCGCCCAGCTGATGTTTATTTAAAGAAATTAATTTCGTACATGCGTAAATTAATTCGAGTTAAAAAAGTGCTTTATTTTTTAATTAAATCTTTACAAATCGATAGTATTTCATACATGTTCCGAATTGACCCTCCACAAGATTAAAACGATCAAAATTTAACGGTGTATAAAAAAATCCGTGTTCAGAAAGTTTATTTTAGCGTACCAAAGCCACGGCGAACTCTGCAAGCTAAAATGTACCTAAAGATAATAGACCAAACTTACCTTCCCTCGTCGAACCTGGCGATCTTAGCGAGTGTTGCCTCCAACACGGCAGAGAGCCGAGTAGTCATGCCGGTCGCCATTCCCTGCAGACACGCTTCGATCTGCGCGTCCATCTTAGTGTGGTATTGGTACTAGAGGAGGGAGAATGATGAGGATGTAGCATTAACAAATTCCAACAGTCCAGAGCTGGACTGACTATTCCAGGATGGTTCTTCGATCTGGTTAAGGATCACTGCTTGCCTTTATCTGAAATGCTGTATCCTCTAGCAAGTTTAACTGATTCATACAAGATGACTTTTACTACGGGCTAATGGTAAAAATATGCACAGAATAAGTTTTATATGTTCTGTTATGAATGCCATTGACTTCCGTTCTCCTACAAATTATTTCAGTAACAACTTGAGCCATTTAAAATTGCTAGTGAATGCAGATTAAGGTAGGTATACAGTTCTCGAAAGAGACTTCGGCAGATTTTACACCATTCATGTTTGAACATCAACAATCAAATAGTATCAAAAAATCAATATATGTATTTTTGAACAGATTGTGACTGACCTTCATATCATCGAGTTCAGAGCTAACTCAAAGCTTATGTCTCTTAACGAGAACTGTACCCTACTAATTGATTTTCGCCAGAGCCTCTTCGCCATGCATCTGAGGTTGACAAACGGGGAGGCATTGAAACTTCCCCTTAACACTCATTGTAACAGACAAATAAGCTGGGATAAGTACAGAAAGCGTGGAGAATATATCGCAACTAGTCTTTTAGGATAATAATTTAGCAGTGACATTGATGAATTTTTGAGACAATCGTACTTACAATAGCCTAAAAGTAGACATCAATTTACTGCGATCACAAATCCGAGTGCCAAATTTGTTGTTGTGCAACTAAATAGTATTTTTCTAATATTCCTATCGGCCACAGTGGGCTTAACTATAATATTTTTGACAACAGAAAACATACGAGCTCAAAGCAACATTTTAGGTGCCATTCAGGCATTGCAGGGATAGACAGATATTTGCAGCCAATTCTTCTGAATTGGGGATATAGAATTGGAATGCCACCAATTCAACGTCCCCAAATTCTTTTAACACAGAATACGTGCAAACAAATCATCATCATCATGCATATATGCTATTTTTATTTCTCCTTTAGGAGTGATTGTTATTGGTGTCTATCCACTACGTTCGCGATTCTGTTCTGATTATATTTTATTTAAAATCTGGGTTCCTTTCTTTGGAATTCCTTGCAAGCCTTCAATTTTGGTGCTTGAACGTAGTGGACGCATCATTCAAATGACTAAATAAGCTGGCTCAATATGGAATGGAGAGGCAATATGGTGTCTTTGTAACGTGAGGTGAGGTCGTGACTGGTAGTAGATTTCTGAGGACTGTTTAACAGCAGATGTAGAATCTAAAACAGGCGTTATTCTGAGAGTAGAGTCAAATGCTCTAAGATAGGGGTCAATGAAAAAGTGATGTTGATGAATTACAAATTTTACATTAACGAAATGAGACGCAATAGACGCCATTTGGAGGTTTTCTACGAATGGAACGATTACATAGGTATTTTATGGAAATTGAGGAATAAATGAACTATGGCATGTCATGGCCACAGCGCGATATAGATTTTGAAATTCCTTCCATTATAAAAATTTGGACCCCATGGGATATTTAACTTCGCCTATTCGTTTATTTTAAAAGCGGTCTTTAACGCGAATAGTATTGGAGATTCTGGATAATAGAGCCAAACCAGCGAAAGCCTGCATTTTTGAATTACATGCAATCCAATCATTTGAAAGCTCATTTGGCAACAACATGCAAGAACTGTATATAGTATATATAGTTACATAGGTCCTTTTGAATTTGGGGATCTGGCTTGATATAGTGTAGACGGGTTGGTCTTCGGAATGGAAAGCGTAGCTGTTCATCCCTAGATTTTATGTAAGCGTTGGCTAAGCTGCTCGAATCTTCGATAAATCCTCAGTTTCAAGTTCAATAGAGGTTGTAGTTGAGTTTATGGCCTCAATCTGACGTTTTGGCTTTCGAAATCGGAAGCAAAGCTCCTTAGTCTAGCAATTTTTGAATTCTAGAATGCGATGAAGCATTTGCTGATGTTCTGAATGATATTATTATGTAAGCCAAGGATATGATGAGTGTGCTGATTTATGCTTTAAGCGTTTTGCTTTATTGCTATTCTCTTCTTGAATAATTCCATGTGGATTCTTTGTCTGTATCTGGTAATAATTTGAGGTAAGGTGTCTTGTGGAAGCTTCGTTTGGAAAAAACTGTATAACTGAGAGCTGATCTAATATAGTCTGACCATCGTAAGCATAGATTTTTTGAAGACTTTATCACTTGCAAAGTCTAGTATGTTGTCTGTTTGTCGTTTCGCCGGTTCACTGACTAGAAATATTCCAATGTTCGATTTTGAAAGTCTCCTCTTATGTAAAGGGTTATTTGTTTTGAGTTCTGCCTTCTCTTTTCTATTACTGCCTTCTTATTTTGATTTTTATTCTAATTACTATTAGGTATAGTCATAATGTTCTGACGGGTTAAGAGTTCGCCCTAATTTGACAAATGGCAAATTTTGTCGTCTTTCAAGACCGTTTTCGGTTCATTAGGCTGAGGAGCTTCTCTTGTATTGTCAATGATTACACCAGGCAGAGCTCGCACATTATGGGGACATTAATCATTAGCTTTCATCCATTTTCCTTCTTTCCATCGCCATCACCTGTATAGAAAGAGATCTAAGTACTCACAATATCTACCCCTTCAACTGCGCATAACTTCAGTGCCTGGTTCTTAGCGTCCAGGGCCACGTTGACCATCGCGCAGGTCTCCGCCGGCAGGATGTAGTCCGTCGACATGAAGGTCACGCTCTTCTTCAGCCACGACTGGAAGAAAAAGATCATAAGAACTCCTGGTAAAATAATTCTTGAAATTACCGTCACAAACTAGAAAAGGTATTTTCGAGATTGGAGAAAAATAATTGCCATAAAATTAGCAAAAGTGAAAACTATTAGTCCCATATGATGGTGTTTCAAGTTCAGCTAAATGAAGAGAAGATACCAAATAAACTTTTTCTTGTGTATTAACAAATTTATCTAGCCAATCATCATGGTATAAAATTACAACTGGACCTTGTTCTGAATCTGTTAGTCGTAAATAAATCACAGTCAACTAGTCTTCACCTGGAACGAAGACTCAGTCCTTTGAATGCAAGTCTCCATCATGTCACACGCCATCAGCTTGAGCCTCTGCTCTAGGTGCGACCGGAACTCCGGCTCCGGCCAGTGGAGGTCCCTGATGAAGCACTGCAGAGCGTCGAGCTTCCAGAACAATTCCTCACTTGTAGAGCATCCGTTGCTATGGAGAATGGTGTACGGAGTATTATGGATTTTGAATATAATAAAAAAGTGATGTTTTTTTGAGTACATTTTTAAGAAGATATTAATCTAAATGAACATTTGATGTTATAAAATCAGTTGAAATGATTATGAAGTGAAAACTTGTTTTTTTTTTATTATTATTTGCAAACTACCTACTCTAGAATGTCTGTGAATGAAATTAATGAATACTTCAAAATGTTGAAAATGTGATGAATTTGACTAAGTCATTTTAGATGTTAGTTTATTGTTCGTATAATATCTTCTACAACACGATTTTTACTTTTACCATCGAATGATTTAGCTCAGGCAGCTGCATAATAATTACTTAATATTCGGAGATGATTAAATTAACTTTCATTACCAAAGTAATAATAATAAAAAAGATTTCTTACCCTTTTATTTCCCACCTTTCCTTTTCGAAACCTTTGTGGAGTGACTGCGCAATCGAGGACTCCATCAAGTCCACATATCGCACAACAAGAGGAGCAAACGTGTCCCGGAGATGCTCATGAAACCTGCCACCTTTTAGATTTTCTGGCGATGTAACAAAAGGAGCTTTACGGAAAATAGAAAAGGAAAGTGGTGGAAGTAAGTAATAAAACAATTCCAAATTCAATATTTTGAATTAATTATAAAAAACATACCTCTAACATTGATTACGGTTAGCAAGTAACACAACATTTAAAGCCGGGTACGGAGAGTGTGAGACATGTACCGCGAATGTATGCCACGTATGCCTCAGGCTCGACGAATGGCCACTTCACAAACTACACTCATCCAATAGCTGCAGCGGCGGATGCACAAAACATAAGTGAACATCCCGTCGATACAGCCTGAGATATACGTAACAAGCCATTGGGGGCGCCTGTCTCGCAAACACTGTACACGACTTAGAAAAAGAGAGAGAAAAAGTTCCAAGAGTCATCGTTAGACGACAAAGTTTCGAAAGATTGGATTTGGACAGGTGCCGATCCGATTTGTGCGAACTCACCATCTGTCCTGAGGTAGTCGTTTAGGATCTGGAACAGGGGGAAGGAGTCCCAAGTATCTGGGGGTTGTTCAGCCAGTACCCTGTCCATATCTACTCCGAACAGTGCCCAGAAGATCTCGGCGTGTTCTACCAGCAGTTCCGAGAACCACGCGAAAGCCTGTGTAAAGATGTAAGAGATACTATCAAAATGTAGTACGCAGATATGAGATATATTTGAAAGGTTCTAACATTTATTTTTCAAAAGACTTACTTCATGAGAGATGTTCTAAATATATTTGGTTATCTGGATGATATTATTGGCAATCCAAAAGACATTATTATTTTATTATTATATGGTACTTAATTTATTTCACATTATATTTTGAAATATTTGTTATTTATTTATTGTGCAAACCTACCACAGTATTTTCTTTTTTAACCCAAAGGTTGACTGGTAGAGAATGCCTTGTTGCATTAAGTCCGCCTATGTACCACTACTGTACATGAAGTTTAAATAAATAAATAAATAAAATATTATTTTGAAAATGTTTGGATTAACTGAGATCGTTTATCTCACTTAATATATTTGAAATTTCAACTATGGTTCCTTCTTAACCCTAATTTAAGGTTTTTATTTATCAAAATGACTTGACTAAAAATTTTCAAGTGCAACCATCTGATTCTCAAAATGAAAATGCATACTGAGAAATCGCATGCCTTTGAAAATAACAAGTTTGCATCTTTTTAAATACTTGGATAAAACTAACCATATATAGGTATCTACGACTAGGAAAACTTATAAATAATTTAACTAAAGCTAGGGGTGGAAACCAAATATTCGCAATTGGGTATTTGATTTTGTTTCTATAGTTACATATTGTACACAGTAATATTTTACCGCTTTATAACTATTACTTCATCAAAAATAAAGTAAATTTTGAAACAATTCAAAAATATGAGTCAACTACCCAATTGACGAATACATGATATTGACGATATCTAAAATACACTAGATAAAAAGGACAACATGCAAGATTCATCACAAGGTGATAGAACAAATCTATGTCACTCTCTAGAAGCTGGTCAGAATAGAGTAGGTACTGATACTAGTATAGTATATCATGATATGTGCAATGCCTAACGGTACTGAAGATCTAATGTGTACTGTAATGGACAACAAAGGAGGTTAGGTTTAAACGAAAATGATATTAAAAGGTGAAACTGGTAGGCTTTAATAACATCCACAGTACTTTGTATTTATTACAATTATACTGAATGGAATATCGTCATCATCAATTTAAGACCCTTTAAAATTATTTTCAATTAAACCTCAATAATAAATAAAACATGTAAGCATAGAAAATTGTACAAATAATAATAAAATATAGCGCACTACAGAAAATAAAGCTTGTTGTAATGTGCTCAATGTGTCGTATGTCCTAATTTGGTATGTAGAAGCATTTGTTCCTGTTTCTAATGTATGTTTCGTGACTGTCGGAATAGACTGTAGAAAAAAAATATACAAAATTCACTTTTCATTGCAGACATAAACGACTAAAAACCCGGCCAATTGGTTTTAAAAATCAAATCTAAGAAAACATTTTTGATTTGAGCCCATAATGAAAAGTTTGATCTCAGTCAATCAAATCCTCTATATCATTCGTATTTCATGCTATCGACTATTGAAGTAACATTAAGCATTTGCCCAAGCGAGTTAAACTATCGTTTATCGAGTCTACTCCTTTTAATATTGTGATCAAACCAATCAATGTGAAGTATGACCAAGATCAAGTGAACAAACGATTGACAAGTGATTCGTTCAGCCGAGCAACAAATCAAATTCATGAGTAGTTACATTTTGTTGACCGCTAGAGTCCGGTTTTGTGTTATAAACCTGCGGAGAAATAAAATATAAGATAGAAGTGGATAATACAAGACATAATTTTATATACTTAGCGTACATCAATGTCGGGAAGTGAACTTATATAATATTCACTCGACGACTAAGCGACATAAATACATAATTTAGGAAAAACAGAAATATATCTTTCAGTAACTAATATAGTACACGATGAAGGTAACATATAGAATATCGATAACAAAACTCGTAACATTTAAATAAATGCTGATAAAACATCGTGTACTGTTGATTGAAATGAAAATAAAGAATTTTCTTTTCAACCTCTTGAAATAAATAATATAAATACTGCCTGACATTCCCCACACTAATAGCGACAGGAGATTAGGATGCTATCCAGTCAACATTTAAAAATCAGGCAAAACATTTTAATACACACCAATTTTCATACTCATTTTTAGAGCAAACAACTTGAAAAGACTAGACTAGCTAACTACAAGGAACGGAATGTTCCACTGTCAAAGTTATAATTCGTGTCTTCAATAATATTGCTGTCGTAATAAAACGTTTCACCAAGACAGAAAACCACGACATTCAGGATAGACATAGACAGACATATTTATGCAAACATTAACGAGCATAACTTCGATATTACTTATCCATTTCGTTTCATATATTATAGTCTTCATAAATATCAAAGTTAAACTTGCTATCTTCGGGTTGTTAGAGTATTTTGTTTAGCTACGTTACCTCTGCGTAATGTTCTTCATTCTGTTGTAGTAGATCAACGCATAACTCTGCTAAATGAATGAGATCTTCTAGTTTTTTTGCTGGAGTGACCATCGTTTCACCTCGTAAGTCCTCTGCAAGGAAAAGTTAACTTTGACCTGAAGTACACAAAATTATTTCTCTTCGTTTTAATTTTATTGTCAAAATGAAGATTTCTAATCGTTGATGTTTTGGATTGCAAATGGCGAAAGAAACACAAATGTACATGAGGTACTGCCAAACATACTATTTGATTTTTAATTACACTGACTAGTAATCGATCTGAATATTATTTACTTTTATCAAGACGGTTTGAAATAAAGCGACTACATTTATTTTCATTAAATCGAGTTCAAATAGTCTTTCTTTTTACCTTCGATATTAGCCTTCTGACTGAGCTGTGTATAGTTTAACAAGGCCGCATTCTCCAAGCTTGTCTGTATCATAGCTCTTACTTCCTCTGGAGCCACTGGCGTTACCACGTCCTTCATCAATACTCTTTCCAATAGTGATAACGTTGCCTGAAAGGTGAGATTCGTTTTATACTTACTGGTTTTTAAGCTTCTTTTCACTTTCTGATCGAACTTTTGATAGTTGTTACATTATTTGTATCGGGAATAGTATTTTCTATGTTGTTTTGACTAGTAACCAAACTTTTTCGTTCAATATTGACACCAGTCTTGCCAAATATTATCGTATTATCCCGTTGCTGGATTGTGGAGGCTAAATATGCTACCACTTTAAGTAAAAAACTAGTTGTCCTACTGCCTCTGATTAGAAGGGAACCCGACCCAAATATATGTGGTCGAAAACGGTCTAGGTTGATTTATCAATATCAAGGTTATATTTCCTTTGTTACCCACCTTAAGCGCTCCCTCAGGCCGTCCAAACGGGAACGCATATCTAAAGTTCGTGATCTGATGTTGCAGTAACGCCTTCAGTCGTTCCTTTATCTCTGCAAACTTCTCTTTCTCTTGCACGGTGATGCTGCCTACCCCGTCCGGCCTGCCAGTCAACGTCGCTGTACTGTGAACCACTTCCGGCGTAGGGCTTACTCTAGTTGGGCACAAGCGGGATATAGGGTAGGCTGTGAAATCAGCAGCTTAACTACTAACTAAGTTCTAGATATACATAAATAATTCTAGTTTAGATTAAGGGAGAGTGTGAATTTGATTTTGGTATTTCTCTGCCTTGATTCCTTCAGAATTCTTTTTTTTTATGTTATTGTCGAGGAAGAGTGTGCTTTGTTTTATTATAATACTTCTCTGCCTTCATATTTTAATAACCTAGTAATTTAATATCCCTCTATTTTGAAAAATTCTTAGTCTTTTACTTTTCTGTATGACATTTTTTTTTATTTTAACGTCCCAATGGGCTTTGATTCTTATTGTTTTGATTTATGCGTAAATCAGTTCTGTTACAAAAATTTCAAAACCTTCTCTCTTCGGTAATATTATTTTAATTATTTTTTAGACTCTTTATCTTTATTTGTAGAATAAATGTAATATTTTCAACTCATGCATTACTGCTCTCAAAACAATGCAATTTTATAATTTAGACTATTTGCTTGTGACGATACTTTTATCCACCAACCAATACAAGGCTCATGCGGTGGATACGTCCCACTTTCAAAGCAGGTCTGAGATGTGTTTATCTCTTTTATATTTTCAACTGCTGACTCCAAAAGCCCGAAATAGATACGTTAGTAAGGAGAAGCAGGCATAGTTAGTAAGCACACTTAGTACGGTTGCATAGTCGGTTAGTATAGGTAAGTACTAATAGTTAGAAGCGACATCACACTCATGTGAGGCATAGGTTAGACAGGTCGTGGTACGTTACTAGTTTTGGTTTAAGAAGCTGTTTTTGACATAGAGTTAGAAATTCTTAATAAATTGGAAAATATTGTGTCTTTAGTCGTAAATGTGAATGTCTTGTGTTGGTATTACCTGATATCTTGTTTTGGTCACCCAATAGAAATAATTAAACATCACATGCTTTAAATTTTGCAGATTTTGTTTCAAAAATCATTCAATACCGAATTTAAATATTTTGTCAAATACAGCTTTTTTTTTCTATCCATTGATCACTGCTAACATTCACATTCAGTTGCGGACCTAATACATCGCCTTGTGGGACACCAAATCTAACACATTTACCATTCAATACCAACCTGAGGTTTTATTGTTACAAGTTTAACTACAAATCGTCGTTGGGACTTTAAGTCCTCTTATTTGTCACTATTGGCAACACCACTTTTTACCCCAATACAAATATACACATGAGAGTTTTTGCATTCCATAGAGTTTCAAAATGTCTATAAGGCAGGGTTATAAAGTGGAGCAGGGTTATGGAGTTTCTTGCCGGTTCTTCTCCATAGGAATCGACCAATTTGGAACCGTGCACTAGCTTCTGACGTTTTATAAGTGCCCTATGTAGGCCTATGTAAAATAAAAATATTTTGATTTGATTTGATTTGAGTGGTTTGGCCAAAAATTACACATAAGAGGTCTTAAAGTCGCAATGACGAAATGCAGATTTTTAGATAATGTTTACATAAATACTATTGTGGAAAGTATAGAGCTGGACATAGGCCTCTTGTTCGTCTGCTAGAATTAAGTAAGTGCTTAACTTTTAACTAGTAAGTCAACGTTTTTTTATTTATAATTTCTTGATCAACATTATTTAACAATTTGTCCAATATATTTATTCGGTTATCATGTTTCGTTAACTGCCAATTCCATATTTTATTTTTTATTAAAATTTGGCCTTTTTGCATAACTACAATCATCTTTATCTACCGCCCATTCCTTTACATAGGTCTTTTACAATAATTTTATATAAAAATAAAAGTCTAGCTATCTACCTACCTGTTACCATGGACGTGACTGGCACAGAACGCGAAGGAGTAATGCATGAGAGTAGGGTCCACAGTCTGAGACCCACTCTCTGCCACGTCTAGGAGATCTGATAGGTAGCAGAGGTGACGGAAACAGCCACGCACTCCGTATCTAGCGCAGTACTCGTCTAGGACGAATACTTGGCCAGGAGAGAACCATCCCTGGAAAGAGAAAGGTAAAAATTGATAAGGTTCTCCGTTCATAAAAATATGAATCACTTATGGGAAACACTTTCTAATAAAAGACTTTATTCAAACAAATAGAACTATCTACTGCAAAAACAGCATTAGTAGGTATATTATATTTAAAGCCACGGTTAATGTTTATTCACAATTATTATCGTCATCATTATCTTCCTGCTCTTGTCCCATTTTATTTGAGGTCGGAGGAACTTTTTCTTTCTTTTTTCTTTTTCTTTTCTTTAATATCACTTCTCACACAATCTATCCACATTAGCTTTGGCCATCCTCTCCTTCTCCATCCGTCAATTCATAATCATAACTATATTGGTACTATCTAATTCGGTTTGATAATAATAAATCATCAAACCGAATTAAAAAATCCTTACCAATGAACAGTAAGGGTCTTGCAAACGGTACTTCAACGTTAAAGACTGCAGTACACAAAACAGCTGATGATGGTCGTATTGACACGGATCTGCTTGAATATAGTCTTCCATACCATGTTTACGAGCTTTATCAGCATCTGGAAGAAGAAATCACTATGTTATCATTTACTGAAAAAATAGGACAGATATAACGGTTTGAGATAGTTACACCCACTAATAAACCTTTGGAATAGCTGTGAAAGATACATCGAAATATAGTAATTTTAGGGCATTGAGGTGCTTGATGCTTACTCTAAAGAAGAAAGTACGCCTTGTTGATCAATAGCAGCATTGATAAAATCTTTATAGATCGATATAATACAATGAATTGCCGATTATGGATTTTCCTTATAATATGTGGTCACGGGTAGCAAAATTTGCTAATTAGTTACCATGAAATTGACGTCAAACATGGAACAGAAGTATTGGAGATAATTTCTGATAAGATATGACATCGATATAATAATTCAATAGATACTACTGATAGATTTAGTATTATAAAGCCGACAGAAACCGTTATGAAAAAGCTTATGTAAATATTGTGAAACGATGATATCAGAGTTTCTAAGAACTGGTCCCACCTTCCAATAGCCATGTGTTATATCACTGGATAGGTAATGTTGAGCTGAATAAAAGTGATGATGATGATGACGATGATGATGGCGCCAATTATTAAATCTTAGTCCGTGATTTATCCAAATAAATAAAACAATGACAACCTATTTTGTGATTAAAGGGTTTGTTTTATCACTCGATTTTTTTGAAACGGTAGAAAAGAAACAAAGTGCAGTGCAGTTCGAATGTTTCCATTTGTATGGTAAACCCAGGGCGTAAGAAAAAGGAAGTTACTTTGTCTCACACACGTCACTTTCGCTACGGGGCTACTAAAAATCAGCTCAAAAATACCTATTCAACGATATCCAACACAAATAGCTGTATTGGAAGGTGGGAACAGGATTTGTCCAGGATTTGTCTCTTTTGCTATTTGACTACTAATACATGAATTAATTTGGCTATAGTAATTGGCTATTTAAGAAGACATCGAATTAATTTGATATCGTTGGGAGAGATTTAATCATTGGTGGACACATTGATTAATAACAAAAATAAACTCACCTCCCATGATCTTATGATGCGTATCTGAAGTTGTTGGAGGCGTAGGTTTATGACTCTGACCAGTCGCTCTGTATAGTGCCATAACCCATAGATGACACTCATTCTCATCAGTCACTCCCATGAGAACTGATTCTCCATCTCGGACAGCGTTCATGAAGTATTTAGCACCTTCCAATTCTGCAAAGACATTTAGGGTAGTGGTTTCGTTGAATTTTTCAGCCGTTGATATTATTGTTAAGGTGTTGAAAGAGGATTACAGTTTCAATCTATTTGTTCAAAAATTTAAAAGAGAATAATATGTGATTTCTCCAGAAACGATTAACAAATTATTCGATTGCAATTTAAGTTTGGCTTGTAAATCGAACGCAACTGTCAAGTCCACTGTTGCTACCAATACATTATTCAATTTTGTAATAGTTTTGAGTAATTAAATACAGTGAACCACACATCTCTCTAACTTTCAAATATGAAAATTGACCTTACTTCTATTATTTTAAACAATTGCAAGTTGATGAGGATAAGCGGTTAACTGTACAAAAGAAAATTTGAAAAAGAGGTAGAAAGAAAATTATAAATATAAAAGAATAATAATCACAAAAATGTTCATTACCTATTTGTTTCTTGTTTGCCTTACCTTGTCCGACGATCAGCTGAGCTGTAAAATAAAACGACATTTTAGTAAACTAAAATATATCTGTCCATAAAAACAAAAACTGACAAAATTCTTTCCAATATCAAGTATAGGAGAACAGAGTAAGGATTAAATGGAACATATTTAATGGATAAAAAATCATTAATTTTAAAATCAGTTAGAAAATAAAGGGATATAGATGGGGGGATTGAAATACTTATAAAAATATAAGAATGAGTACTGTACCGCTTGCTAGCTCGATATAGTCCACTGTAAATCCGTCTAACTGCATCATCTCGGCAGGTTCTGATTTCTTGTCCTTATATGAACATAAGGCAAAAGTATACTGGCTGACTTGAACGAGCACCATGTATCTACGCTTCCATTTGCGCCAAACATTCTTTCCGATTACATGAAGGTAGCTAGAAAAGAGAGAAACAATGTAAGAAGTGTGCTTGCAAAATAAACAGAGAGTATCGTTACCAAATATGAAGTTATACAGGACAAATTGAATTTCAACCAATTACACTTTTCGAGTTTATTAAGGCGTTTGACTTCTAATTCATGACTTTGAAAATATTACAAAGGGATTTAATTTTTGCAATGAATATAGCATATTGCCAATTTTTTTCGATCTAGTAAATTAACCACAGGTTCAGCTTGGCAAGTATATCTCGGGAGTTTTACAGGGAAACATACTTAGTCCTATTTTGATTTTGAAATACAAACATTTTACTTTATAAAGCTTCAGTTTTCGAGTCTTTCATTGACTTGAATTTAATTATGTAGAACTTTATATTTCTAAAAGTTGGCAAAAGAGTACCTACTTATTTATTTTCTAAACAATTGTCTTTAGCTGTTGTTTGCAACTTACCCACAATGTTTCATGTTAAGCGGTTTATCCATTCTACAGGCAATTTTAATTCTTAAATCTTGGTCTGGCAGGTTCTTTGGTACCGTCATTCGATGCCATTCAGGCACCTGAAAATAACAAACAAACAATACTTTTAAATTCATCAGTTTTCAGCAAAATCATTTGCGCTTTAATTCAACTCATAAATCTTTGTATGTATGTATATCTTCCAATAATAAACGCACCGCTACTGTTTATCACGTACTTACTTTACTAGATAAAGGTGTTGGCCTAAGCACAACTTTTCCAAGCTCTTTATCTTCAAGAGCTAGAACTCCGGGATTTTCAGTATAGAGCTTCACCTTCACGGCAGGCAGTGGCTGCGTCGTACTGAAGTCACCTTGTGTGTCCCACCTGGTAGGTATAAAACCAATTAGGAAGACGACTTAGAAACTTTTAATGATGAGATTAATTAAAAGAAACGGTATAATCTTGGACCTCATTAAAGTAAAAAGGTACTTTGCGACTGGAAAAGCGGTGGGAAGTATTATTATTTAACTTCACGATTTTAAAATTCATCCCTAAATACTATATTTTTCTCTAAAATATCTTTACTTTTTGTGTTGTTTGTAAGTGTTTGCTTCTACAAAATGTTGCAGTCTAATAATTTTATCATGATGAGCCTGCTGTGTACCACAGCAGGGCAAAGGCCTCCCTTCCGTTATTCTATCCTTTTCTGTCTTTAGTCACTTCTGATCAAACTATACGATAGGAGTCCAAATTGTCACACCATCTCCTTAATAAATTATTATTAGAGTAAAATATTGTCTCAAGAGAACATACTCTCGGTATAAAAAGTGTGTAGGTGCTATTCTAGAACATGGTCTATGTGTGTAGAAAATTTTGTCTAGATTCTTTCAGCCGTCTGAGCGTGAAGAAGTAATAAATATTTTTAAATATTTTCGCCTTTATAATATTATAATGTGATATTAGTGTGACGATACGTATGTGGAATTTATAGAGAGGTACGATAATACAAAGGGTGTATCAACAAATCTCTAAATTATCTCTGTATCACCCAAAGGTTAACTGGTGGAAAATTCGTAAGGCATTAGGTCCGCCTCAGTAATTTTGTGTGTAGAAAGAATTAAATAAATCGGTATCATAATTCATACATAAAAACATTACATCGCGTCTTCGAGATGAATGAAATGAATTGTTGTGTTGTGCAGCATTTGAAATAAACCTGCGTATCTAAGGAACTATGGCATTTTGTTTGGGTTAAGTTAGCTCTTAAGTTTTAAGTTGTATATTCTTACTTACATTGGTTTGGAAGCCTCAGCTTGGTCGGTCTGAAGCTTGTCTCCACCTTCAACTTCCATAGTGCAATAAACTATTCTATTTGGTGCTAACGACTTGAGACCTTTCACCTCCATTACAACCACCTAGAATATGTTCAAGATGATGATAATTATGAGACAAATTTTACCATGAGACCTGCCCTTGAAACCAAAAATGATAGAGATATTAACACAAACTCATTTAGAATATTTACCAAAAACTTACGATTATTATTTAACAAAGTCAATTTAAAAATCTAAATAAAATCCTTGATATTTTTACCAATTCCAGTGTGATGCAATTACAGTTAATTTGATACAATAATGAATTCATATTATGATTTTCGCTAGTTCCCAACGTTACCTCTATTTGGAATGTAAGAACTACATCCATTTTCGTGAGCTGTGTGTCGACATCACCGCCGTCAGCTTCGCCCGTCAACTTGTTGGCAAGCGAGCCTTGCGATCTGAAACACAGCTGCTTACTCAACCTTGGACTCGGATCTGGTCCAGCGTTTGATCTAATCACCATCAAGCAACCATTTCAAAATACCACCACCAAAGAATTCCACCAACAAACATTGAACCCACACATTAAATATTACACAATTTGATAAACATTTAGGTATTAGTATTGTTATTGACAAATCACATGAATTACAGGTTAATAATGAGATATTCACAGTTATTAAGGAAAGGGAAGCGATCGTTAACATTCACAAGCCCGTGGGAATGATTGGTGGCATACAATATGAACCCATCACCGATACCAAGAATGATTAAGCATACAAAAGTGTAACATTACAAATACGTCAGAATACATTATCTAAATCTAAGTTACAGTATAATGGCGGTTACATTTTTATGTATTAAGCGAAAATGTGCTAAACGTTACCGAGACTCCAATTTACTTTTCAAAGAAAGAGGTCAGGAAAATAAAGCTAGAGACGAAGAAATACATTCAATAGTGCATTTTCATGTTGACTCCATTTAACTTTGACGGTTTAAGTTTCTCAAACCATAATACTATATAAAATGGAATCAGTCTAAACGGAAATTTCAGAACGTGCGATATAAACTGGAGGCTCGTGATTGGCGAAATGAAATATTTTATATAAATGTATAAATTAGAAGCGAAGCCCTACCGAAGCTCGAAGCGAAGTTATAATAAATGTATTAGTCGAAAATGTACAAAAAAGATAAAAATAAAAGGAGAAAATGTGAAACAAAAAGTTAAAGCAGTGGAATATATTGAAAAGCTTTCGAGTCTAGTTTAATTTACATCTGGGGTATTGTAACTACGTTTCAAATATTACGCTGACGCTTAGGTGTTACTGTAGCTATTAAGACTAGGATAACAAAATCTTTATCTACGTTTTTATTTACTATAAGCTTATTAAAGTCTTCTGGCGGTGTTGTGGAAGCTTTAATATATCCATTGTTGTCATTGATATTAAGTTTAGTAACTTTTTAATTGGACCACGGGATTTTGTTATCTAGATTTTTATACCAGCAGGAAGCTCTACTCTAGTATACTTTTACTTAGTTAACTACAGTGGTCCTCAAGACAACATTAGGATTGCAAACTGTATCATTCATGTAGGGAATGTGTTGGGGTCCTGCTACACAAGACACGTGCTTAAAATTATCAATTCTGTACTCATTACTTGTACTTCCTTTAATATTACCGTCCGGTTATGTGCCAGGGACAGAAAAAACCAAATAGAAATCAACAAGAGAAACAATGAATGTCTGGATGAACGTCTAAGGATATTGATAGATAAAACGATTGATAAATCCAACCAATAATTGGTGTTTGACACGTGAATGTAAAAGTATCAAAATCATTCAAATGTCACGTAATGATTTTATTACGTTTGTATAATATATAAATTTGCCTTTTATATAAATAAAGGCATCGTCTTGAAAAAGTATTGTGTTCAAACACCAAAACTAAACTATAAGGTCTGAGAATAGTGACAATATATAAATGATAATAAACGTTGCATCCAGATGAGATTATCAGTTGAAACCAAACATTACTAACAGTGAAGAAGATGAAACATAACACAATATTAATACAGTTATTTAGTTAGTTTAGGAGATGTTATTTCACATTTATGATTTTGAGTTCAACGTACATCTTTGAAACTTTCTTGCGAGTTTTAAAGTGATTTATTTACGAGTAGTAAGATTTTCAAAAATGTATGGTAAACTCTATATTGTTTTAGATACACAATTCTTTGTACAGATACTAATTCAGTTATCAATTTTTGTTTAGAATCATTTTTGTTTAAATCAATTTGATCCAGATCTTCATTCTGATTTTATTATGCTGAATTAGAAAATGTACATCATGATTTTGATAAACAGACACATAGACTAGATACACACAGAATGTATGCAAAGAAGATACTTTTTACAGGTAAAAGAAAAATAAGAAAAGGTATAACAGCCAAAATGAGTAATGAAAATAAATTCATTTATATTTTCTTTGCATTTCAACGACACAAATTCGAGTTCCATGAATCATTATGGATTTTATGAAAATATCCAAATTATAATCCAATATTCTGCAACCATTCCAGATGGATTGACCATTGATAAACTACACCATCCAGGATTCAATTTAGCAAGAATTTAACCGATTACATTTCGTGAGAAAAAAAAATTGATAAGTAAAAGTGTCAGATTAAACGTTGAGATTATTTATCATTAGTCAATCAACAGCATACATTGACCACATTCAATACGGCATTTAACTTTTAACAGACATTGATTTTAAGGCACGAAACATTCATACTAAATAATTTTGTTTTATTCACAATTGAATGCACTTGCAACTACAGAACCATTGCATATTTATTGCAAGTGCATTCCTGATTGAATCCACCGTATTAGCTCCCTGTTCACGCAGAAGATTTCAACTATATTTTGTTTTAATAATATTATTTTTTTCATCTGCGTGACAAGGTTTTTTAGAAATATACTTATAATGCTGTCTTTTTTTTATGTGGCAACACTGACCTGTGATTATACCGCTTGATTTTATGGAGGCCATATTTGGAGTCAGCCCCGCCCTTGGACACGGGGAGCGACTCCAAGTTGGCCATCAGAAGGTTGATGGAGGACTTCAGTTCTTCGATGTAAAGCGACTCCATCTCTTTCAGCACGAACTTTGGCATTAACTTGCGGTTCTAAAATATTATTAGTTAATTAATTGAAAGCAAAATATTAGTGTTCTTGTGTTGCAGCATCTTTTATTACGACGTTTATTTTTTTTTACCTTTTCCATTTCGTTCACTTTCTGCATTCTACCGTCCAACTCTCTTCTGATAGCAGCCGCTTGTTCGTCGGCTGAATCCAACTGTAAAATTATCCAAATTTACTAACCTATCTTCGTATAATAGAGTAATTTTCTGCTAAAACATCGAGAGCAATATCAATTTCATTTAACCTTCACAATATTTAAAACCCAGAAGCCCTTTTTCTCAAAGGACCAATATGTAATTACTTGTTAAAACAAATTGACCCATTTCAACTAACATTTGGTTTTAGCCAATTCAATTAACCATTCGAGGTCAGATGGGCTTAATTAATTTTAATGATTACAAAGGCAAACGCGAGAGCTTTGATGTGAATTAGGGAACGCTTTAGAAGAATACTGATGCCGTAGTTCGAGAGGTACACAGAGTGAATATTGTAAAAGATCTGGCCTTTGAACATGTCTAAATTTTGATGAAGCTAAACCGTTAATATTTAATGTTGATTTAAAAGTTAAACAGGCTTTTGTGTTAGGGTGAATATTATGTTGTTGACACATTTCAACGTTTATTAAATACACAGAATAGAAATGTTAAGAATGTTTTTGTGCTTAATTCTGATTAAATTTAAAATGTTGTTAGTTGATTACTTTGATGAAATGATAGAATTAATATATTTATTTCAAGAAAAACGTACGAGACTGATATAAAAACTAAAACCACATATACCAAGTTGAGTAACTTAGCCCCAAAATTTTACTGTGATCTATTTAGATATTTTGCTACACTTAAAAGACATCATTGATCGGAAACAGTTACGAGTTAAGATACTCACAAGAAGAGCGTTGAAAAGCAACTGATGTTCAAACTTCTTAACTCCAAGGATTTGCTGGAACATGTCGTAAAGCTGTTCTTTGCTGAGGATGCATTCAGCATTGAGGCTCTGTTGCTGGGCCCGCGACGGTCGTTTGGACTCGTCGTCTCCAGGTATGCCTGAAGATGTACTGGTACTTACGACACTGGATTGTAAATATTGTAAATGGGAAGTGTTGGTGTAGACTTAGTAAGTGGGTTTAGTTTCTTCTAAATTAAGTTTCTTTGAATGAGGAACAGTATCAATCAATCAAAAGTGTACAATTGTATCAAAATTTAATATTAAAGTGTGTTTATGTAAATTTATACAGAAAATACGTTTAAGATGATAAATGTATTTTCACAATAGTTCCAATTAAATAATATCGTCATAAAGATCCGTCTTATTCTAATTATTTCAGTGCAGCTCTTCCAACAAACGATAAATTACAGTGAGTGTTGGTAACACGGAAAGCCAAGATCGTGATTTGGACACATCAAATCATGCAGTGCACTTACTAGTAAACTCACCTCAAAAATCCTTAAACCTTTAAGTAATGAAATGTAAAATATACTTAAATGTGAAGTCTTTATCGAACCGCGTGTAACTGTAAAGTTTATTAGTGGAAAAATTGCGGATGATATTAGTGAAAAATGTAATATTGATGCAAAATATTAAATTATTTAGTGACATAATATTTTTAAAAGAATTTTTTAAAATGTCGTTAAAAACAACTATAAACATGTGACACATAATATTATTGAGCAACGTTTAAATAGAAATCATCGTAAAAATATATCATACCCGAAATAAATTTTGAAAACGTTCTTATACATTTTATAGCCATATAAAATGCTTCATTAAACAATGAACACTAAAGTCAAGCAACGGCACAAGACGTAAGCGAAAATATGGAAAAAAGGAAGGAATCAAATGAAAATTTTTGTCGAGTGATACCTGTTATTCCTGTTCAGGATGTGTGAGAGAGACATGTCGTGAGAGAAAGGGAAAGAAACACAGACAGTGAGACAGACACAGGCACACACATTTTCAGGAACATTTAATTTAAGGACCGGTGTTTCAAATACTCGTACATTTTTGCTTTATTTACGAGTTCGATAAGCACATCTTTGTTGCCAAAATTAACAATTCTATTATAATACAAATTACTTTCAAGTTTGAGTCTATTTATGAACATTACAAAGATGTACTTACAGCGATTGTTAGACATTTACATTCTTCTATTGCTAAACTAAAGGTTGCATTATTTTTAGCGAAGATCGCTGGTTGTTTTTCAAAGGTCAACATTATCTATTTTTTTAAGTTACAAAAGAAGATATTTTCTAAAAATAAAAAACGTGAATAACCAGCTAACTTCATGTAACTGTAGCATTTTGACATAATTTAGATACCTGAAAAGTTTGAGTTTAGGTTAAATTTAAGACAATAAGTCATTCGATTTTCAATTTCACAAAATGCTGCAGTCACTAAACATTATCCTATTTAAGGAATGGCTGATAAAATACATACACGGGAATATGATTACATAGAGTACAAAATGGTTTACCGTAATCTACTTGAAAAAAAAATCGCCGTTGTTTTTAAGGCTAATATTTTGAAAGAACGTCTTTAATTACCAATCGATAAAAAAAAAAAACATGAACCTAACCCTAAAAATCCATGAACGTAAAGATTTCATTTCCAATAAAGTAAAATATATAAATATTGTACTGATGGGATTATTATTATTGAAATAACTAGGTTTATATAAACACTACCGCACACAGATTATTATTGTGTCTACGGAGCCAATGAACCAATCAAGTCAATTTTGGAAACCACAATTTTGTTTAGATTCTAACACCTTCAATCATTCCAGAAATAAGCCTAAGCGTTTTAAGTTTAACCTTTGCGATAAAATCAGACTATACCGGTAAATCCACACTCAAAGGTTGACTTACTTTACTTTAAATCAAAGCGTATTCATGAAAAACACCCTCATACCGAACCAATTTTGTTAAAATAATTACAACAAACGCAAAACATCGTTCATTGTCTGACTGATAATATAAATTGATATGAATTCCAGCGAATTACTCTATTTCTAAGAATACTACTTATTTCTGAAATAATTTATATCTTTCATAAATTTTGCTACTATTTTCTTTGACGTTTTCTGGTTATTACAATTAATAAGTAGCTTTTCCTTTGATACCGTATCGAGCGGGAATTCTTGGAAGACACTCGAACCCAAATATGAATAGTAATTGTAAAAATATACACATTACTGAAGGATCTCAATCATGTTATCCTTAATCTGTAAAGCTACAACCAATTATAGATCATGTTCTTGATAATAAGGCTCTCGTAGACCCAAGCGCTACACAAACATTCAAAGGCACATTGCAAACATAAGCACATCAATAACTGATGCCTCATACACTGCGACATGCTCCCGATCCTTCACTCGAAACTTAGCTGCCGTCAACGAAAAGAAATTTCTTCAGAAATTAATAGAAACATCATTAGCTGGAGTAAGATAAATTTATTCTATTTAAAATCTGCTATAAGTATGGAAACTTGTGTAAGGCATCATAAGATTGAACTAAATGAAACCATATACCTTCCACAAATTGATTTGATTTCTACGATATTGACATCTAAGAAATCAATTAGGAATCAAATCAACTTTATGAATAGGTTTTATAAATAGCTTCATGATTCGACTGTGTTATTTTTACTTCGTTAGCTGTAGGCGCATCAAGATGAGACGTTTTGTTGTTATTTGCATCCGTTTCTTCAATAAAATATCAGATTTCTTGTTGCCTACGTGCTCTCTCTTAAGATAACCGTTTCCCTCTTAAGGCAATTGGTAATCTATTAGCTTCTGAGATTTGTACTTAATTTTATACAATTCTAAGAAAATACTGCTGAATGCTTTTTATTGAATAGCTTTTCGCATAAAATAGGCTTCTAAGAAATTGAGATATCTTTGTAAGATGTCTAATAGAAGTAAAATAATCAGGTTGAAGAAATTCTTTGTCGTTATCGTCAACTTTAGCTTATACTTTTGAGAAAAGCGAACTTCCATCGTCGGAACTGATTCATCGGTAGATATTATTTTATCTAACTGCTTGATCTTTTCGGAACGAAACATTTTCTTGACAACTGCTAAATATCTTGTCATAACTTTGTTTTTCTTAGTTTAACTTATAGTATTACTTCTTATGGGTACCGGTAAAAGTGTATTTATACAGTTATCATGCATTTTGTTTGAACTGGTATTAGGTTCGCTCTTCTCAACTATTAGCACTCGTATATATTATAATATGTTATGAAACTTACCTGTTCCCTTCATGATACAGTCAAACTTTGCCAACCATGATGAAAGAACTGTCTCTTTACTTAATCCATCTATTTCTGGGAGAGACCTGTAAAATTTTTATTTTAGGAGTTCCTAAAATAAATTAGTATTTAGGGCAGTTGCCCTAAATACTAATTGAAGAGAAAGGTAGAAAGAGAAATGTAATAATTAAATTATTTATAGTTAGTTTATATTAATTAATGAAATAGAAAAAAAAGCAGCAATATTTATTGATATGGTAAATTCTGGAAGATATCAATTTTAAAATCGGGACCTATACTGTGACCAGTTAAAGCCATTATAAATTATTGATACATAAGACAAGTGGTACTATTGAGCGGAACATAGATATATATTCAACGGAACAAAGATTATTTACTTTTTTATTTAATTCCATAGGCTGACAAACAAGCAGGCGATCCACCTGATGGTAAGTGCTCACCGCTGCCTATGCCTATAAAATATTAAAAATTTCCACCGGCATATCATGCCAAAGTGAGATACATCCTAACATTCCAAACCTGACTCTCTTCTCTATGTTGTTCCTGAAGACCTCGCGGAAGTCGTGGTGAGAACAGGCTCCTGACTTCACCATCTGCTCCACTCTTTCAGATTTTAAGAACACGTCATGATAGGACTGGACTGCGTTTTGGAAGGCTTCGTCTGCCAAGATCTGTGTCTCACCCTTGAGGAAGGCCTAATCGAACATACACATATATTTTTAACGATGATGCTTTAGAAAAACCTGCATCCTGCCGTGAACATCTTTGATGATGTTGCCTTTATAACTTTGGTAACTAGTATAACTGATACAAAGTTAGAAATAGAAACGGTAGGTAAACATAAAAATGTGTCTTTCCGACCAAATTCTTTACGTATATCTAGTCTACGTAAAATGGTAAGAAAAGACATAAAGTCAGTGGATTCATGAGCGAATAGATACAGTATGAAATTCGCTACCCTAGAATAATATCGGAAACGTATAAATCGTAAATCTTTCGGGAGATACTACGAATATTGCCCCTAGCTTTCGTGTCTTGGTATTGTATTTTTTATTTTACTTTACACTTTTGTTTTCGGCAAACCAATAAATAAAAGAGAAAAGTTGCTGTAATTGCCAACCTTGCTATAATTTGACTACAAAGGCAGGTTCTCCTAGAACAGCTTTTCATGATAGAATACTTAAATTTTAATTGAAAAAAGATAATACGACAATTTTAAGACAATACCTTTTAAATTATTCTTTGCTAAAAGAATGATCAAAAATATGTAAAAGTCAAAGTACAACTTTTTCAATAAGAATCCTTTGTGTTTTCATAAAAGTATTAACAAAAAAATTTATGTTAGAATCGATCTGATCAAGCTACGAATTCCTTCTTTTTCACTTTTGTTAATTATAACCACTATTAACTTGAAAAAATAACTAAAACTCTTACCTGAAACCGAGCCTGAATGGTCTCCAGTTGATGAGGAGTAAGCTTCGTGTGTCTTCTGGTCATATCGGTAGGCTGTTTCGCGTTAAAAGGATGAGCGACACACCGAGATACAAAAACGTATAGTTGTATACGCTTCTTTTTGTCTTCCTCTAGTTTTTCGATCTTTTCCTAAGGAGAAACGAGCAAGCAATTTACTAAAACTATACAATAAAGCAAAGTTCAATATACCAAATCTTGGCTAAATTAATTTCTAGCATTAAATATTCATTTAACTCTTATTTGGATTCGAAATTAATATCGCTGTTGGTCTTAATACCGAAGTTAGCGCTTAAATAAAAGTAAATTTGTTATAAACTTGGTCGTACCTGAGGGTCTTGGTCTTTATCAGAATGGCTGGCTCCTGAAGGGCTTGGTGAAGGTGCCGGTGCTTCTCCAGAGCTTGCACTCCCAGTCGACGTCCTGCGCAAGAATGATCTACTCGATCTATAGCATTAAGTCATCAATGTAAGTGAAACTGGTCTTTACACACCGACGTGGATTATTATACTTCCTTCTTCCTTTATTCCTAGAGATTTACTAACAAAAGATAGCATAATATATTCTGATTAGTCAGTGTATATAGACTTATGGTTATGCTTGACACTACAAACTATTTAGCATAGGGATATTTGATAATATCCTGAAGCGAGATCTAGCACTAACTTATCCGTAAAATTTCCTGACACAGATCTATTAACTTCATAATTTCAAACTGAATTACTCATACTAATTTCTAAATCTAATATATATTCTAAAAGGTTCAGGTAAAGGGAAGGCCAAGGGCAAACCACTACTTCTATTGTAGCATCTAAACTGTTTCTAGAATGTGTCGTGAATGGAAATGGACGTGAGTTATTCTTATTTTGTGATAGCTTAGATACTTACGCATGAGGAGGAGGTGCTAAGGCAGCGGCTTCTCTCTGTCTTGTAGCAGGATGTAAAGGAGCTGCTAATGGTGCCGTTGTTAGTGGACTAGGACCTTTAGAGAAATTATTTGCTTTTCACTAAATGTTTAAAGTTTCACTTGGTGATTTATGTTTTGTACAATGATACCAAGAACCGTGAATAGTTGTTAGAATAAACTGAATAGGAAATGGTGACTCAGGTTTTACATCTAGGCCTTCATCCAACAAAAGGCGTCTCACGGCTGAACTATGTGACTGAATGAAAACTTTCGTAGTTCTGTTATTAAGTTCAATTGAATCTGACTGTACAATGGATGCTTTTGTTACCATTGTCAACTTTAAAACTCGTTTCATATTGATATTATGTTCTGATATTAATAAAGATTGAAAAGCGTATTCACCTTTACCTGGCAGCCCCGCTGTAGACCCTCGGGGCAGTTCTGGTTTCCCTCGTACTGATGGTCTTCCACCCGCCAGGGATCCGGGTGGCATAACTGTTATAACAAAGCAACGTTGTGAAAATATGCTTTAAATTGCAACAAGCAAGGGGTAAATTTTACGATTGCACTATAAAACGGATATCTGAATGACGCAACAGGACGCAAGTTGATTGTTATTATTTAAACTTTATGTACAGTAGATTCTCTACCAATCCACTTTTTGGCATATTGTAGGTACATTTTCAGCTGCATGTTAAACAAATCAAATTTACTGTATGCATATATACCAAAGAGCTGATATACCGGCACTTTTAAAACATGCACACATTTGACTATTTATTTATATAAAAATAAAATTATAAATGTTACGGGGAATCAGCCAACAGTATAGAAATATGTAAATATAAAAAAATCACCTGGCAATTTAGAGGGCTGTTTCTTGTGTTCATCATCACTGTCTTCTTCCGATGAGCTTGGGTCGATCATTTTGCTGCTTCTGTCAGAACAAAATACATAATTTTATTTTAATTAAAAATTTTGAAAATAAAATACGTAACTGTTAGAAAGTGCTCTGGAATATAACTTTATCACATTTTTAAAAAACTGTAATTAAAAGTAAAATGCGGTAAATACTTTTTTTTTTATTTATTTGCTAATCTATCTGTTGGTAATTTCAGACACACCCTCGAGCTATATCCTACACAAACATCTTTCAACTGCCGTAAACCACGCGATACCAAACCTTTGCAAGGGTTAATAACTAATAAATAAACCCATATTAATAATGACTATATGGGGCAGAGTTTATGATGGGTCTCTACAATCAATAAGGCCATTACAGCTGTTCTCCGCCAAAATGAGATATAACCATTCTAGCCGCGTTATATGATTATTATACTTTCATTTACAAAGATATATGATGATAGCATATTATGTTTATGACACGATTAATTTCGTAAGGAAATACAAACGAGCTAAATATTTTGTTATATAACAAAGTTGATATTAATTTATGCGAAAAGATACGAGCGATAGATCTTTAAAAACATTAATATATTTTTATTAATACATACATCTAATTCTATGAGTATATTTCTCGATTCATCCATAAATAGCGTAATGTCTGCAATATCAACCAACGATCGGACTGTTATATCTACATTTGAAAAAGGACGAAGCTATAGCATTCGAATTACTTTGCAAACTGTTGCCAATTCTTGAACTCGTCATTCAAATCTTACCATACGCTGCAAAAAGTCGAGATTCTTAGAACCATTAAATCAATGAAACAATCTGTAGTATCTACCCGACGAAGCCAAATATTTGTTCCAAGTCATCTTAAAACTTCAAAAGTCAAAGCTATGGCCTATAAAACAGGATTGAATACGAAATACATCAATTTATAATACATAAAGTGTATGAAACATAAAATGTCGGGCAAAATATTACGATGGCGGAGTTACGAACCGGCATGAATAATTTACAAGGCCTGCACAACCATTATGTCTGACTATACCTACTTGTATTACTTCTCAAATCTACGTATATTTGTATGAATGCTGAAAACCTTATAGGTTATGAAAAATGAGCTATTTTGAAATCTATACCGATCTAGACTAGGTGGTATGTAGTGACATAGTTTCTGGTACATTTTCAGTATAAAGAATTCATGCGTGGAAAAATGCCTCACACGTGCCTGTTTTCCGCGAAAGGGGTAGGAAGGGATGTCAATAAAATACCCACATTTCGCCAGCTATGTTTGTGATATTGCCTATTGCCACTGAGACTATTGGAAAAACACAGTATGTGGTTTACCCAGGACATCGGTAGTAGCTTTTGTGAGTACACACAAGGCAGAACAAACGGACAAGGCAAAAAGGACAATTGCTTAGTGAAATTACAGAATCTGAATAAGTACACTATCATTATTATATTTTTCAAATAAACTAATAAAAAATATCACCATGATAGTACTATTAAAACGTAGATATAAACTATTTATAACAAACCTAACCAAGAACATAACATGTATAAATGATATTACATAAAAACAAAATACACACAGACGTCGAAGAATCGTTGGATTAGAAATGACAATTTAGAACTATAAAACCACACAGATAAATATGAAAAACTTTGTTAAATCCAAAGTTACATAAATAAAGAAATCGTAGAAAATTGGTAGCGATAGAAAAAGTTTCGAAGTTGTGCCATCCCCAAAACATCGAATGCTATTGCGAAATAAAACATAGACGAGTAAGTAAATCAATAAAAACTTTATTTTTAACTTTCACAACCGAATCGAAAAGCTCTCTAAATATTCCAATATCGAAAATTGGCCTATTTGGGAGTTTCAGAAATGATTTTTAGTTACTAGGTGAAAATCTGATTGAAATTTCGAACTCCATAATTTTAGGCCTAAAGTTAGAATGCGAATCACCCTTTCGCTGATTTGATGCCATTAGGGACCATACGCGAAATAGTTTCATCGTATATTCCATCAAAGCGACCCAAAGATGTATCGAACGTTAAATATTTCATAGCGATGACACTCCATTAATCCCTACTCTCCCAGTACTAGCGTATCTCTTCCATAATGTATGTACAATAAACCTACCCCCATTTCATATTCAATATCATTTTCCATACCTATTACCCTAAATTGATAGGTTTTACAATTTTCTATATTTAGAAAGGTACTCAGTATGATTTATTTTTTCCCGATTCGATCTTCCTCATTATTAAGTGACTCTATTTCGATGTCGGATATTTTCGAATGATCCTCTTTGATGACATACAAAGATATCGAATCAATTTCCAAGGCTTTGTAAGTTAAACATTTGTTCAATTTTATTTTGACTAATTTACGAATGAAAAATGTTTGCTGGAAATAACCGAGAACGTTGTAGGTAGGATATTTTACTTAAGAATTCACAAAGAAATTTCTACAGAACGCCGTGGGGCGTTAAGGCACAAATATCATAGGTACCGGCCTTCGGCATTCACGATATTGGATTTATTAAACAAAGCTCCATCTGTTTGTAGCTTATGATCGTCGAAAATATTATTTCACTGCAAAATGAGATACTTAGTGAAATCACAAACCTGAAGGAAGAGGCCCATTTATTGCTAACATAAAGGCGTCAATTGTTTGTAAAATGGAAGATTGCTTTTCGACCCCTCATGCCGCAGCTCCTCGCTTCTCTTTAATAATGCTTTGTCCATTACCATAAAATGCCGATCCAATATCGGCAGGATTCAATGAATAGAGACCAGACACATACAACTGAAGCTATATGTATTCAATTGCATTGAATTGAATGGAAGCAAATAAAAAGAAATGCAGACTTTAAGCCTGAGACAGACAGCGTTCTATTTAAAAAGTCCCAGTACGATACTGAATTGCTTCTAATTATGGAATTGAGTATTCTCTTTACTTATTCTTTTTAGACTTCTGAAACATTTATTATTATTTTTAGGGAATAATTAATAAGTATGAGAGGAGGATATGAATATTAAGTACCCACATTATTTTAATTTCTTCATAAATAAACAGGAACGATACAATATTTGTCTACAATAAAACATTCATAGACTGAAAGCAGTTTCTCAGCTTCAAACGTGGTTAATAATAATTTCATTTTCATTCTCCGTAAATTTCGTATTCACTGAGTTATCCATATGTTAAGCTAGACAAAGCCTTTCGTTGAGCAGTTGCTCCAACCTCTAGGAAAGGTTGCGAGAACGCATTTCTGTATTCCAGTTAGTTCCTTCAAATAATTAATTATTCAGAACGTTTACTTCGTTGTTTAGACTAGGAAATCAACGCAGATGACGTTTTGGTTTGTGTGGGCAAGCAATTTGTGGAAAGGTTGAAAAGGCCAGTGAAATAGGGAGAATGGGAAAAGGGCATACCAAAATTTTAAAGACTCAATTAATAATTAATTGTCTTAACTTATACGATGGAAAGATTTTATGAAAGCTGATGTGGGTAAAAAGAAGGTGATTATCGAGACTACGACGATTGAAATCTATGGAAGAAGACGTACTGCGTCAACCCCAAATAATTTTAGATGAGGGTAGGAGGATTATAAACTCTCTTAAATGTCATCAGATGAGGCAGTAAACTGACAAATGTAGTGTAAAATGCTCAAGGAACCGAACTGAGGGAACTAACAGATTGGAAGACAAAAGATAGACAACTTGGAACAACATACATAGATATAGATAATGAAATAGTTAGAATCCATAAGAGACAAAAAAATATGAAGGATCATACTAAGTGTTTATATCGTCTAGAAAATACAACTTTTGATTAAATTTATGAAAGACTGATGAAATAACATAAAGATTCAAATCTACAATTAAATATTTATTAAATACTATAAGAACATAAAAGTACTGAGACGGACTTAATACCTTAGGCCTACAAAATTACTAGTTAAACTTTACGTAATGGAGAGAAAAATAGTGGTAGGTGCAATGAAAGAGAAAAATAAAAAAGATATAACCATAAATACCTATACTACTATTTAAAATATTTGTGTTTCTCGGCAATAAACTACAAGTATTTCAAGAAAAGTTTCAATTGCAGCAAAAGCTTTACAAGAAATGTCCAAAGAGAACAACTACCTTAAGAGCATTGTGCGGCGTTATTTATAAAACCATATCAAAGGTTATAAAGCGAGTATTTTCTCAAGCATTCCATTTGTTGTCGGGTCTCTACTAGAGATATCTTTATTTTCTTTCAATTACTTCCGTTTGTACCCATTCGCTATTTATTTGTTCGTAACGACTGGAGCAAAATAATCAAGGAGTACGAATATTTATTTTTTACAATAAGCTTGCTTTGTTAATGATGGTGTTGTTTTTTGCGTGTTTTAAATATTACGTTTTTTTTTTCTTTTGAATATTTAGAAAAAATGTTGAAAACCTTCAACTTTTTCCTGATTTAGCTTGTTTATTTACTGGCTGGCCTATTTATGTTTAAAAAAAATAGAATTTCGATTTCACGTTTGACAGCTTTTACATTGAAAATATTTATGTCGTACAGCCATATTTATTTTTAGTTAATATTTATCTGACTATTGAATAATTAATCAGCCCTAAATTAATTTATTTTAAGTAATGTAGATACTATAGCTTACAAAATCCCGGAAGGACCTAAACCATGGCTTAACAAAATTTATCTTTGAATAATAAACAGTTTTACAGGACAATGGCAGCCAAGGACATTACTTTGTTTAAGGCTTGACCTAGCTAACAGAATGCCGCAGAAAATTTCAATATTCAGACTAGTGTATGTAAGGGTTTCTACCCTCGTCTAGTTAAAACATATTTAAACATTAATTACGGAAAAGCCCTAATCGTTATACTAGATAAGTTAGACGTAAACAGAACGCTTTATGAACTAACGCTATTCAAAGCTCTTAGTGCTTATCATCATCACCATCCTATCATTGCCCCGTATTATTTAGGGGCGGCGCTACACGTTTTCTTCTTCCATTCTATCCTGTCACCCGTCATGCTATCACTAACTTCCTTTTCTTTCATATCTCTCTTCCCACAATCCATTAATATTTTCTTTAGCCTCTCTCTTCCTCTCTATCCATCTACGTGTATACTCATAACTCTTTTAGTATCTAATATGCGTTTCATTCCTCCTCTTTATATGACCTTACCAAGACAAAATTCAACATTTCAGTTACTGGCGCCACTTTCAAACTTCCTCTAATATACTAATTACTCACTTTATCTTTTCTCGTCACACCACACTTCATCGCAACATATAACTAAAACTATAGGTTATGTAAGAAAATGGCAAGAAAAACTTACCTAGCTAGTATAAAGGCTAGTCGATCGAATATAACTACTTTTAAAACACAATCCTTTAGTAAATGTGTAATAGGATTCTTTGATAGGAAAATAATTGACTTGTTTAAGTTAGTCAAGTCATGGTAGACCATTGGAAGAATGTCCGAAAACACAAGTTTCAGAATATTCTTCATCCGATTACAGAAGTATATTATTATATATTTACATTTGGAGTCAACGTACCCAGTCTCTATAATAAGACTGTCCCTAAAGTCTTCATCAATCATTTTCCATAATCTATTCCAACATTTGCCATCTTTATTTGCCGTGGTTTTAGTATTCACCCCATTTTTACAGATATCATCTTTCATACAGCGTCGCTACCAGCCCATTGTTATAGCACATATATTAATATCCCTATTTGTAAATGAAAATTCCGAAATCCTTTACAATTAAGTCTGGTTTGGACTTATTTTGGTACCTGAACAATTTGATTACCGAAATAGAAACCTATTTATAACTTACAAATAAGTGGAGAAACAACAACGCAAATATTTTATTATAAAGTGACCTATAGTATGCGGCAAATAAGTTGTACCATTCCCTGTGGTTACGCACAGCTCTCAACCTCGATTAAGACCCGAAAATCGGTTACTTCGCATTCAAGGTCGACCGCCATGATGGTTCAACTTGTGTGACGAAGATTATAACGGGTTTTGGAGTCTAAGACGGGGAGGAGGGCGTGTAGCCATAGCGGATGCTCCACTTCTACTTACCTAGTTAGATAAGTATTTACATTTGCGCCACATTTCTTTATCATTTCTTACACAAGTATTTTTTTATTCTTCTTCTTCCTGTCTCTTTTCCATATTCTTTGGGGTCAACGCAACACGTTTTTTTCTTCCACTTGGTCCTGTCACCCGTCACACTATCACTAACTCCCATTTTTGTCATATCATCCATCTTTTATTTGCCCACCCTCTCCATCCATCTACTTTTTTTTTTGTTTATATTTACATAATATATTCCATTCCGAAGTTCTACAACTTCACTTACTGTAATAGAATAAGCCTTTATTCTATTTTCATTTCAGATCTCATCGTAATATACGGCTTCATCACATGCTATTGGTATTGCAAAGTCGTTATTATTATTAGTAAATTGCATTGCTTCTACAGTTCTACCTCATCTACATTTTCAGTCTCAGCTAAGTTCGATGAATCTACCAAGCCTTGTAATTAACATCTCCTCCAAAATAATTATTAGTATAAATACCTATATCTGACCAACCCACACTGGGTCCATATGTTGAACCATTCCTAACGCTGATTATGGTTATGTTATATATACCTAGATCTGAATGGGGCCGATAGGTTCAGAAGTGGTGACTGTGCACCGGAAGACTCAAGTTTGAAGGCCTCCCACAAGGTTTTTTTTTTTAAAGTATGTAATATCATCCAATGACATCCCCCGCCCTTGGGCGGAGCGGGAGATATTGTCAGACTCTTACTGACTAAAAACTTAAAACTTGGTTCCAGGGCCCTGGTATGCATTTTCATACCTCCCGGACCGATGATCGGGTGAGAGTTGCGAGAGTGCTATAGAAGCAAGACACTAGGGAGAGACCAATGTCCTACAGTGGACATTTTTCGGCTGAAATAATGATGGTGATACCAAGACCTGTAGATCAGCACCATATTATCATCTGCTTCGCCTTTTTCCAATAAATAATGTTGGGAACGGCTTCCAGTGTAACCGAAACCATCTGATTATAAAAATACTACATGGTACGTGTGCCTATCAAGTAAGGGGGTTTTTTTTATGGTACGCCACCCAAGGGCGGGACTTGTCATCCAATGACAAGTCCCGCCCTTGGGTGGAGCGGGAAATAGTGTCAGACTCTTACTGACTAAAAACCTACCCCGTTCCTTTGTTGCCTATAGTGCCGGGGTTGAGCCTTCCTCTCAGAAAACGGCCCTTGACCCCAGCAGATCAAGTAAGGGAATAACGCAAAGCTGTTAATACCGTTCCCTGTATGTATTCAAGATCATAAACCACAAGAGCAGTGGTGGCCGAGTGGTAACGGCCCCGACTTACGAGTTATAGGTCGCGGGTTCAAACCCAGCCAATACTTTGTGTAATTTATTTCATCACCACTGCTCTCAAAACGGTGAAGGAAAACATCGTGAGGAAACCGGCATGTCTTAGAACCAAAAATTCGATGACATGTGACATCCACCAACCCGCACTGGGCCCACGTGGTGGATTACGGCCCATTCCCTCTCCTAGAGAGGAGGCCTGTGTCTCAGCAGTAGGAACGTTAAAAAGGCTGATGATGGTGATGATGGAAACCACAAATAGGTGGGACGGCATCATTAGGTAATTTTTATTCTAAGATATTTTATACTCAATTATTGTTGCTGTACCTATACGCATATCTTGAATTTATTTTTACATACTCGTAATATTTTGTACAAAAATGAACCGTTTCGAATCCATAAGTAAACAAATCAGAAAAATTCTACTTAGTCTAATTCGACTGGCCTGTTGATCTAGTAGCGTGGTTAGTGGCTGTGACCACGCTGTGACTGATACCGGAGGTCGCGGGTTCGATTCCCACCCTAGACAAATGCTTGTGTGATCAACACGGTCATTTGTTCTATATCTCGGTATAATTTACCTATAATGTGTATGTACATATTTATCTGTTGTCTAGTACTCATAGCACAAACTCTGTTTAATTTGGGACTAGATGGTGTTATGTGAAAGTTGTGGAATATCATTGTATTATTATTATTAAGGTAGGAAAATAATCACACTGTCGCTGAGCTCACGACAAAATTAATCGGAAAAGAAAATTATGAGTAGATGAGCGTAAGAAAGAGCGAAGGCATAACTTCTATGCGAAACAAGAAGCCAGACACTTTCGTAACTTATAAATTAGTGATACAATCTAATTACAGGGGCATGTCCTAACTTGATGTTCCATCTGGAAGTCTCAAAACAATACTGTATCCAGGGGCGTAGCTACATGACCAACGGGCATGGGGCAAATGAAAAACTAGGGCCTTTTTTTTTAAGTGGTTCATCATCAAAGCACTTCTCTTGCTCTGAGTAGAATGAGAGGAAGTGTCAGACTTTTCGTGACTAAAACGAGTTGCCATAATTTCTGTTGAAACGTAATTTATTTAGATTTCGAAGGTGGGAGAATTTTTTACCGGTTCAATATGAGGTTTGTTAAACAGGTTGTGTTTCTGGCAATTTGGACAGTGCCTGAATCGTCACATTTTATTTTCTATAATTTTTCACTGACGATTTCGACATCCCTAAATTTATTGAAACTGTTTGTTGTGGTCAGGTAAAAAGTCTTAAAATATAAATAAATTTATTACCCGAAGTTGTCACCTTAAATACTGCCTAAAATAGATTTAGTAACGCCTTTTAATATTATATTTTAAAACTTTTTATCTGACTGTTCTAAAAAGCGTGTCTGAATCGTCAGTAATAAAAAAAAATGGAAATAAAAATTTGTGAATTTGGACACTGTGTCCGAATATATTGTGTTCAAAACGTCAGCAACTTATCAGGTTTTGGGGCCCCTAAGGTTGAGGGACTCGGGGCTCTCCTCCGCCTAGCTCTTCGGTATCTACGCCATTGATTGTACCTACTGTAAGTAATAGCGACTCAGTACAGCTCGGCTGTGATTTATAAGCTCTTGTAGAATGTTCCAATTATTTTTGGGGACTGTCTCAAATTTAACCAATTACTATTCGACCTTCGTCATCTAGTTTATTGTTACAGTTGGACAGAGATTTCTGGAAGGGTTTTCTATAGTTTCAGATCGTAATTACACAATGGTAACGTGACGACTAATTAATATATAGTTCAGAAGAAAGTTCGGGAGTTTCATTTCGTAAGACATAACAACCGTTTTTTCTATTTCGCTAAATTTGAAAGATCAAAATTGAATTGTATGGTGTAACAGTGGAGCATTGTCTACGACGAAACTAACAACGAAACAAATCAAAAGATAATTAAAATGTAAATAAGATGCATAATTTAAGAATTTTACTTTTAATTAAATTATGCATTAAAACAGAAAAAAAAATCGATATCATCTGTAATGATTTTTCAATGAAAAACAAAAAAAAAACGAATGTTCGGAGAATACTGTTAAAACCACTGTGTAAAAAAAATCGTATTCAGATTTGTAACGGCTAATCGGAATATCTCAATTTGGATTCACTTACCTCCTTTTTTTGAGGTGGCATCTATGTCGCCACAAGGTAATAAATAAAATTCAAATCCTGCATTGAGAGTTCTCAGTGCAATCTGAACTTATACTACAGGCCGAAATCTACTATTGGACAGTTGCCGGAACACAACCGTCTGGTCGAAAATCCTCCCTTTTCTACGGAGGTACAATACGCGGCATATAAGTTGAATCAAAATGGTGATCGATTCATAGCAAGGACGGCCATTTTGATTGACTTACACTATGTACATCTAAATTCTAATTTCTATAAAGAAAATCCTAATAGATATCCTCGACGCTGGAGTAGGTAGTGGGATCTATCAGTCTTTTACTGACTAATAAAGGGTGTCCAGCGGAAACTTTTCAACTTTAAGTTATCGTTATTTATGTATTGGTGGGGCTAGAGGCGCGGGAGGGGTAGAATTGGTTGTGATACCTTTGCGGATTTGTTGGTAAATATGAGTCATTGGTCGGGAGCGCACCGTGCATTTGCAGTTGAGCAATATTTAAAGTGTGGTGAATCGTTAGTTCAAGCGCGTCGCGCTTTCTGTTCCCACTTCGATATTCGACGATTAAACGATGGTCCGAGCACACAGCTTATATGGTCATGGGTACGAAGATTTCGACAAGAAGGGACAGTAAATAAACAAAATATGCGTTTCTGGAATGCCAACAATCCAAAGGAACGGCATCAAAAGAGTTTGCACTGCCCTAAAACGACAGTATGGGGCGCGATTTCTGCACATGGAATAATCGGTCCATATTTTTTTAGTGAGAATGAAACTGTTACTTCTTCGGTATACTGCCGTATGCTTGACGAGTTTTTGGTACCGCAATTGCAAATGTTTAACGGACGCACGAATAGAACCCATTTTCAACAGGATGGGGCAACTCCACACACTGCCAGGATCTCAATGTTGAGGCTAAGGGAAATTTTCCCTGGAAAATTAATAAGCAAGTACGGAGACATACTCTGGCCACCTCGATCGCTGGATTCAACGCCATGTGATTTTTTCTTGTGGGGTTACCTCAAATCTAAAGTGTACTGCAATAACTCCTGTACAATAACTGCCCTTCAAGAAAATATCCGGCGTGAAATCGCTGCTATTCCTCCAGAGCTTTGTTCGCGCGTTCTTGCCAATATGAAGGTTCGCTTAGAAGAGTGCATTACAAGAAATGGACGACATTTGGAAGATATTATTTTTAAAAATTAAAATCCGCATACCTTGTTTACATTTTAAAAATAAAATAAAAGATCTACACTCATTCTTATATTAATTATTTAACTTTCAAATCAAAAAAATCCCGCTGGACACCCTTTACCAGGGTAAATACATTTAGGGTTGGCGTAGCATGTCGTCTTGTTCCATACAAATAAACAAGAGTTCACGACAATTTCCCTTAAATTTAAGGCCGTTCTGACCTAACCTTGTTTCTACCATTACTGTAGCTAAGAAACCGAGCATTTACCATAAAGTTAGCCTTACAAAATGTGTCCCAGATGCGCACAAATTGTGTAAGCAGAAATGTCGTTTGGCCAGCCGCAAATTAAATTGCGCTACAGTCGCAGTTGAAGAAATTAGTTGTTTGTAAAATTAGTTGTATTATAGCTTTAGTTTCGCTCTGCGTTGGAACACAAGCCTTAGTTACACATGAGTTTTATTTTCATGAATATTTTGCTGGGATTAAAAGTTTACCCGCCTACATTTTGTAAAACATTTTGTGTGGTCGCTCTTTTTACAAGCTTTCTATTAGCTTGCACTGTATGTAACTATGTATGTTCGGCTCAAATCTTGCAACTCAATTTTGAAGCAGATATCTTCAACCGATTGAGCTGAAATTTTACATGCATGTGTAAGTCGGGTGACAATGCAACATTATGATGACATGGAGCTGATCTGATGATGGAGCTGGAAGGTAGCCATAGGAACTCAGCAATAAAACAATACAACCCCATCGAGTTTGGGCTCGCTTGATTACTATTGACGAGTACTTTGATCCTGTATGACAGCCAGGGTCTGATGATGGAGCCGGAAGGTGATCATAGGAACTCCGCAGTTATACGATACAAACCCATCGAATTTAGGCTTGTTTAGTTTGTATTGACGAGTACTTTCATCCTGTATGGTAGCCAGGGTCTGATGATGGAGCCGGAAGGTGCTCATAGGAACTCCGCAGATAAACGACACAACCCCATCGAGTTTGGGCTAGTTTGATTAGTATTGACGAGTACTTTCATCCTGTATGGTAGCCAGGGTCTGATGATGGAGCCGGAAGGTGTTAATAGGAACTCCGCAGTTAAACGACACAACCCCATCGAGTTTGGGCTAGTTTGATTAGTATTGACAGTACTTTCATCCTGTATGGTAGCCAGGGTCTGATGATGGAGCCGGAAGGTGGTCATAGGAACTCCGCAGTTAAACGACACAACCCCATCGAGTTTGGGCTCGTTTAATTAGTACTGACGAGTACTTTGATCATGTGTAGTAGCCAGGGTCTGATGATGGAGCCGGAAGGTGGTCATGGGAACTCCGCAGTTAAAGGACACACCCCATCGAATTTTGGCTCGTTTAGTTTGTATTGACGAGTACTTTCATCCTGTATGGTAGCCAGGGTCTGATGATGGAGCCGGAAGGTGGTCATAGGAACTCCGCAGTTAAACGACACAACCCTATCGAATTTGGGCTCGTTTGATTAGTATTGACGAGTACTTTGATCATGTGTAGTAGCCAAGGTCTGATGATGGAGCTGGAAGGTGGTCATGGGAACTCCGCAGTTAAAGGACACACCCATCGAATTTGAAATCTTTTGATTTTTATTGATGAGTACCTAGTTGGATCCTATATGGTAACCAGGTTTTGATGATGGAGCTGGAAGGTTACCATAGGAACTTCGTAAGAAATCGACACAATCCCGTCGAGTTTGGGCTCATTGGATTTGTGTTGATAAGTACTTGGATCTTACATGTAACCAGGGTCTGATGATAGAGCTGGAAGGTTGCCATATGAAGTCAGCAATTAAGCGATATAACCCCATCGACTTAAGGCCCATTTGGTTTGTAATGACGAGTATTTGGATCCTATACGGTAACCAGGGTCTGATGATGGAGCAGGATCGTGGTCATTGAAACTCCGCAGTTAAACGACACAACCCCATCGAATTTGGGCTCGTTTGATTTGTTTTGACGAGTGCTTAGATCCTGTATGGTAACCAGATCCTAATAATGGAGCTGGAAGGTTACCATAGGAACTTCGTAAGAAATCGACACAATCCCATCGAGTTCGGGCTCATTTGATTTGTATTGATGAGCACTTGGATCCTATATGGTAACCAAGGTCTGATGATGGAGCTCAGTCAACTGGTTATAAGGTTTAGATTGCCTAGTTACTGTTGGTTTTAAAATATGTGCCTAAACAGAGCATAAACGACCTTATCTTTAGATTGCGTTTTCTTAAAAGTTTGATTTTTTATAAGCTTTTATTTGACTTGCAATGTATATATGTATGAATGTTTGTTCTGGTGAAATATTGCAATTCAATTTTGAAGCAGATATCTTCAACCTTGAGCTGAAATTGTGATATACATTTAATTTTGATGACAATGCATGGTTAACTATATGAAGTCAATTAAAATTCAAAATCAATTATAAAAATAATAAAATATGGCGGAACATTTAAGAATTTGAACTAGTTATTTTTAATTCTCGTACACTCCTACATAATTATAAAATTAAAAATTTAAAAGGCCGCGGACAGTCCTTGTCATCAGTATGAAATGTTGCAATGTAATGAGCCCAAACTCGATGGGTTTACTAGTAGGCGTTCCAAAGTTCCATCAGCCACCTTCCAGATCTAGCATCAGGTCCTTGTCATCATGAGAAATGTATGGTACTAGTTAAGGCGAATCTAATGAGCGCAAACTAGATAAGTTTACTATGTTAATAAGCAATCCAGGGTTCTTATCTTCGAGCTCCATCATCAGACCAGCTAAATGGCACCAGATTGTACACGAGTATTTCAAATATTAGGTCACACATATGTTTAAAATAAAGTAAATACCCATTTACTGTCTAAAATGCCTACTACAGTTAACAAACGAGCTGATAACCTTAAACACCTGCACAGATCTTCATAAATTGTAGCTTTCAAACAAAAAAACCGCATCAAAATCGGTCCATTCGTTTGGGTGCTACGATGCCACGGACAGACACATAGACAGACAGGTCAAACTGATAACACCCCTCTTTTTCGCCGGAAGTTAAAACCAATTGAAAGGGCTTGCAGAGAGTAACTTGAAAAATAAAGTGGCATTACTCTAAATCCAATATTCTCCTTTTTCTCAGTCATACTTTTGGTAAAGTGGTAGTGGTCATGGATTGTCTGGCAGATTGGTTGCGGCTTTTGCGAGATTTCTTAATCTCTCTCTATTCATGGCAGTTCGTGTACATTCAATGAGGGAACACTTCGAAGATGACTTAGTGAGGTCTGTCCATCTGGTAGGCGATTGGCCGCGAGAACGTAGGTCCTCTACTTTTCCCTGTACCACGAAACGTTCCAAAGAGCTTTCATTGCGTATGATTTATCCAAACGTCTTAAAAATTCGCTGTTGCACAATCGACGAAAGTTTTTGTTTGATGCAAAGCTGTTTAAGAATCGAAACGTTAGTGCTGTGAGCAGTCTGTTTTATCCTCAGTAGACGCCTCCAGCGTCACATTTCAAGAGCATCAATCTTTTTACGGTGCTTGAATCTTTTCCGCATTTCTCAGTATTTGTGATTATAGATCCCAGGTAGATAAACTCTGGACAACTTTGCAATTGGCTTTTTCATGTAAGTTAGGTTGATTGTTAGTCTTACAATCCACCACCATCATTTTTGTTTCATAAATCCAACCTAGACTTTTCAGGTGGTCGCCTCCTTCTGCGAAGAAGTAATGCTAACAAAAGAGGAGGCGGACCGCATCAGGCAACGGCTCTCACGCCGCAGCCGCCACCGTAATTCCGATCCCGATTTCCGGCCACCGTAGGCGCGGGCTTGCGGACGGCAGGCAATAGGTAGCTCGCTGTCCGTCCGTCTGGCAACAAACGAGACCAAGACCAAGGGCGGGGGATGTCATTGGATAATTTTACCTACCATAAAAAAGTAAAAAAAAAACCTGGCAGACTTCTAAAGATAGAAGACTAAGTTTCTTATGCTTTCCTATAATATGGGTAACAATTAAATGGATTTGCTGAGAATACAAATGTGATTTAAATAAGGTATAACTAAAAAGTAAAAAATAAATTATAAATAAAAAAACATTTTTAAAAACAAGCTTTCAATTAAATGGCCTAAAAAGAAGAAAATAATATTTTCTTTTATAACTTTTACTATCAATTTAGAACGGCATTACACAATTTATATGATATAAAAGCTTGTCGCGAGATTGAACTGTGTAAATACATAGCTAAATAACTTCATTAATTAAATAAGTTAAATAACTTTATCTATTGATTTTAATATTTTCAAAATCTCGCGACAAGCTTTTATATCATATAAATTGTGTAATGCCGTTCTAAATTGATAGTAAAAGTTATAAAAGAAAATATTATTTTCTTCTTTTTAGGCCATTTAATTGAAAGCTTGTTTTTAAAAATGTTTTTTTATTTATAATTTTTTATTTATGAATTAAAATGCCATGCAACACAAAGAGTACAGTGGCGGACTTAATGGCTTATTTCTCATAATACTGTGCGTATCTTTTTTCATTTTGCGGTTGGAATTTCATGAAATAACTTCTCTCGCTCGAGCGAGAGGGCATGTCACAATTTTGCTGACTAAAACTAGATACATCTATATTTCTTTATTTGAATTTTGTGTTCTAGGAAAGGAAAAGTATGAAAGGGATAATACATGTGCCCTTAGCAGGCACCAATCCTGCTGGGCCCCTAAGGTTTGTTGACATCTCTGAGGCGTGCGTGGAACACTACTCGCCGTTGCCAAATTTAGTTCGGTCCTTAAAGGACGACTGGACAGCGAGATACTCATTATTCGTCGTCTGAAAGCCCACGCCTACGGTGGCTGAAGATCGCTACAGTTACAACCCAAGAAATTAGTTGTTTGAAAACGTTATATTATAGCTTTAGTTTTGCTCTGCGTTGGAACACAAGCCTTAATTACACATGAGTTTTAATTTCATGAATATTTTGCTGGGATTATAAGTTTACCCGTAAACATTTTATAAAACATTTTGTGTTGTCGTTTTTTCTATTTATGAATTAAAATGCCATGCAACAAAAAGGGTACAAAGATGAACAATACGCGGCATATTTAAGTTGAACCAAAATGGCAGTCAACCTTCAATGCGCAGTAACCGATTATCGGCTCTCAATTGAAGCAGCCTATGCGTAAAAACGACGGCTGTTTTGGTTCAACTTATTTGCCGCGTACTACTCTTGATACTGCGCGTATTCTTTTTTTTGCGGTTATGATTTCTTCAAATAATTTCTCCCACTCTGGATGAAGTGAGAGAGAAAGTAAACTTACGGAAGCCTACTTAGCATAGTATGGCATGGCATCAGCCTTATAATGTTCCCACTGCTGGGACTCAGGCCTCCTCTCTAGGAGAGGGAATGGGCCGTAATCCACCACGCTGGCCCAGTGCGGGTTGGATGTCACATGTTTTCGAATTTTTTGTTCTACGACATGCTGGTTTCCTCACGATGTTTTCCGTCACCGTTTTGAGAGCAGTGGTGATGAAATAAATTACACAAAGAAATGTGCCTGGCTGGGTTTGTACTCGCGACCTACAACTTGTAAGTCGGGGCCGTTACCACTCAGCCAGCACAACAAGCCTACTTGTCTTCTTTCAATTGTCCTTTTCTTTATCTTTATCTTTATTCTTTATTGTACATATAGTTTTAACAAAACAATAAAAAGGTCAGTGGATGTATATAGTGTTCTAGTATCACATCATTTCAGCCGAAAGACATCTACTGTAGGAGATAGGCCTCCCCCAAGTATCACCACAATAAACGGTCCTGTGCGTCTTGCATCTACCGGATTCCCGCAACCTTTACCAGGTCATCGGTCCACCTTGTAGAAGGCCTTCCAACGCTACATCTTCCGGTACGTGGCCGCCATTCCAGAACCTTCAACGGCCAACCGTTCTGCAAGCAAAGCCCTGCCCATTGCCACTTAAGTTTGGCAATTCTTCGTGCTATGTCGGTAACCTTGGTTCTCTAGCATCACAGTGACTTCTTAAAGTATTCTTCCATAAGTTTTTGATAGTTTTCCAGAATTGTTCGAGTTATTTTTTTATATTATTGATAGGTTCGCGCTTGACCGCTATCTCACCTGATCGAAAGCGACGATACGGTCGACGATGGAGCGCGCTTACCTTGAAGAAACCTATTCACTCTTGACTTAAAGATTCCGGGTTGTAGCCATCAGGAAACACAGACTCCGGCAGGGAATTCTACTCCTTAGCTGTACGCATAATGAAAGTGTTCCCAAAACGCTTTGTGCGTATAGCTGGGATGTCCACCATGTACCGGTGAAATGACCATGTTACAGTCGTATTTCGTAGATATAGTCGAACAGTTTATATTTGGCTAAGTTTAGAATATCAATATCGACCGGTTTTTCTGTTACTAGGTTACTAGCAACAGGGGCGCCGGCTTTAAGAAAACTTCATGGATACCTCATACTCATTTGATGACTCGAAAAAGTGTCGAAATGAGAAGAGAAATGCACACTGATCTATACACCATTAAATTTTGGTCGTTTTAATCCCGCGGAGGGTTTATTCAGTACCTACATAAAATACTATCGATTTGTAAAGGAATTGCTAGAAAGAAGCCATCATATGTAGCTAGGTTATCGCATTTTAAGGTATACTCTCTAGAGAAACGTAGAAACCTGTTAGATACAAATTTCTTAATTAAAATTTTGCGAAACAAAATAGACTGCCCTCAGTTATTAGGCAAAATCCGATTTCGAGCTCCACCTAGATACCCCCGTGCACCTATCACTCCCTTCTACCCTCCACCACGTAGAACTGTTCTCGGTGCCAATTCGGCCATTCCCCGGATGTGCAAAATTGACAATAGTTGCAGCGACCTGGTGGACGTGCATACGGACTCACTTACCAAGTTCCGGAAATTGACGCACGAAGCAATGTGACTGAACTGCAGTAGTGTTTTTTTTTATTGCTTCTGGTTGTATGATAAGTATATATATAAGCTAAGTAGTAAGTTAAGCATAGATATTTATAAATAGATATGTATAGATAGATCACATTTACAATGTCTTGTTTTACTTTTGGGTTGCGCACATAATAATTTTGTACTTTTTAGCATATGTGGTGCTTACCTGTAAAACATTGTGGCACTAGACCATAGATTAATGGAAGATTTTTAATAATTTTAAGTGTTAACAATTGTTGGTGAGCCTAATAAATAAATCAGTGTGCCCTGAAAATCGGTTTTAATCCTCGTCACACAATTTGAACCATTACGGCGGTCGACCTTGAATGCGCAGTATTTTTTTTTTTATGGTAGGTAAAATCATCCAATGATAAATCCCACCCTTGGGCGGAGCGGGAAGTAGTGTCAAACTCTTACTGACTTAAAACCTACCCCGTTCCTTCGTTGCCTATCGTGCCGGGGCCGGGTATTCCTTTCGGAAGCTGACCCATGACCCCAGCAGGCTTCGACCCTGCCTGCAGCTAGCAGGCTGGGCCTCTACGGTTTTCAGGTCTCAATCGAAGTTGGGGACTGCTCGTAAATACAGCAAATGGTTCTGCTTATCAACTTATTTGCCGCGTACTATGAATAACTTTGTTATAAAAGATTTGCTTTGTCGTTGCTCCATTAACTTACAAATAAAGTTATAAATAGGGCCCTATTTCGGTAATAAAATTGTTCAGGTACCAAACGAATCGTGACATTTTCAACCAGACGTAATAATATAAGCTTTCTGAATTTTCATATTCAAATAGTGATAAACATCGTTAAATTTTGGTCGTTTTATTCCCGCGGAGGGTCGATCCGGTACATGAAACCCTATCGATTTGTAAAGATAAAAGGGAAAAATACTTTTTTTTAAACTCGAATTAATTTACGCGTGTACGAAATTGATTTCTTTAAGTAAACGTCAGCTGATCGAGGCCAATGTGAGTTAGTACGCAACGACCGACAACTCCGTACAAGGACAAAGAAATTAATTTCGTACGTGCGTGTATTAATTCTAGTTTTAGAAAAAAAGTACTTTTTTTTAAAATTTTATCATTATAAATCAATAGTGTTTCATGTACTGAATCACTCCTTTACATGATTAAAACGACCAAAATTTAATGGTGTATACGTGCTATAACTGCCTGGTAGCCATAGCAACTGGTTCAACTTATTTGCCGCATACTCTACCTCTTTTATTATTACTACAAACCTCCTCAAGTGGCAAGCGAGTACAAAGCTTATTTATTCTCTTTGTGAAGACAAAAGCCTTCCTATATTATAACTTTTGCTTTTCCATGGGACAAATTACGACTATGTTAATAAAGGGTATCTTTTAATACCCTCGTTTGTGGCACATGTCGACAATTTTCGAGACGGATAATTGCGAAATGCAACATTCACATTCAAAATGATAATACTCCTTTTGTGTTTGACTTAATAAAAGCTACAAAGGATTCCTTTCATCTATGGAATTAAAAGACGCGTTTCAACATTTTCAAATGATCAGGACATCAAAGAACTACATTGAATACACGTGGGTTACGTACACCGATCTGGGCCGCGTCGGTCTACATACATTTTATATGGCAACTAGACTTACAGAGCTACATTAGACCCACGCTACGCGATTCTACGTATAAATCAGGCGTGGCCCACGTGTAAGTCGGTCTTATACTTTTTCCCGATTTGTAATGTTCCCACTACTGGGACTTAAGCTTCCTCTCCAGAAGACGGAATGGGCTGTAATCCAGTGTTTATTAGATGTCGTATGACATCAAATTGATTTTGGGACATGCCGGTTTCCTCGCAATGTTTTTCTTTATCGTTTTGAGAGCAGTGGTGATGAAATAAATTACACAAAGAAATACGCTTGCCTAGATTTGAACTCTGATGGTAAGCAATGAATAGGTCGACGGTGAACACACTTGCCTAGATGTTATTCACATTTGACTTTAAGACCCCTAAGGGTGTTTTTAATATAGTTTTTGCGATTTTTATCACATATAAATATTTTCATACAAGTATTTATGCGCGAGCAAAACGCACGCGGGACGCATCTTTTGCCTCTTGAAATTTTCTGCATACGGAGCAAATCCGCACGCGTGATGATATTAAAAACACCCTTAGTTGTAGATTATTTTTAATAAAAAAATATCACTTAGTCGAAATCACTCTAAATCGTTATACTTAGTTACATTATATTGCGCATAAAGTTTGCCTGAACTGAGCCCCGTTTTGTCTTCAAGGACAGCCTCAGTCTGAAGCTTATAAATCACGATTATGACTCGGCTAAACCACATAAGTGCCTGTCTCTATATCTCGCTATTTTATAGGGGTTGCTCGTGAAGGGAAATGTCAATATTGTACCTTAAATTATTATGGCTGGGAAATTTAAAAACTTGTTTGATTTCCTATACAACATTAATTTTAGTAATTATGTGAAACCCGAAACGCGTGTTTAGTGTTTTTATGTAAAGAATCTATGTACAACATTTCATAACTGTATCATGATAATTATAAAGTTATAAGCTTGTTATGTTACCTACTTGTCCGCACAAGCACATGGTAATCGGACCATCCGAGTGACTGAGGAGTTGTTTTGCGTTGTGTTTTGGTGTAATGTGTAATATCCATATCAACTTCCTCAACTCCACTACATTCAATCTTTTATCATCCATCTTTTTCTGTTTTCTTATCATTAACCGGGCTCATATTCAAGAATCATATCAAGTTTCTGATAAAGAAAAAAAGCCTCTGAAACGCAAAAGGCAACTGAAGGAATACAAGTGAGTTTTAGTCAGTAAAAATCTGACATTCCCTCTCGTCGCTCCAAGCAGAGTGGGGAAAGTGATTTGATGATTCCTACCTAACCTACCCTCAAAAAAAAGACCACGATCTTAGACACGGTAACTACAATTAATCATATGTATTGCGTTAACTTAAAGCAGCTGGAGACTGCAGCACAGACAAGGCAATCAATGTTGCGCATTTTGTCAGTTTCGTGGACTGCTTTAGGCTGATTAATATAAAACCACATTTTAAATATATGCGAAACCCGAAACCCGTGTCTAGTATTTTATGTAACGAATCTATTTACAAAATTCCATAACTGTATCATGAAAAATCGTAAAGTTACAAGCTCTTATATTACCTGGTTGCCTGCACAAATACATGGTCACCGGGCCATACGGGCAACTGACGGGTTGTTTTGTGCCCGGAACCAGCTGTGCCCTAGCCCTTATGACCGCCGTGACCTGTGTTGTAATTAGTGTCGGTGGGGTCCAACTTATAACCTATTTTGGAAAAAATATATATATTTTATATATATTTTGGCTTTTGGGAAAAAATCTAACATGACGTAAAAATTATTGGGTACGATTCAGTTACTGATTCTGAACAAACTATATTCAGGTTTCGCATATACTAAAAATAATGTTGTACAAATATAATAATGTATAGGAAACATCATATTTGTGTAGGTGTATTTCCCGGAAGATTTTGACACAGACGAGGGTGAGACGAGTCAGATGTAACTGTAGAATAATCATTTTCTTAATATTCACTTGAATTTTAAATTACTTTAAAAAAACAAAAGCAAATTATTAATATCCTTACATAAGCACCAAAAAATTATAACAATACTAGCTGTTACCAGCATTTTACTCATAAAGTTCCAAGGGACTTGGAGGATTTTTTAAATCAAGAGTAAATAGGTTTTTTCTAGGTAAGGGCGCTCCATCGTCGACCGTATCGTCGCTTTCCATCAGGTGAGATAGCGGTCAAGCGCGAACCTCAATAATAAAATAAAAAAAAGGAATATTCCTTTGGGACATTTTTCTGCTTTCTTTTTTTAAATATATATATTTCCAAGATAAAAAGTATCTTATGTGCTATATCAGGACATGGTCTACCAAATATGCCCGATTTCATCCAAATCCGTTCTGTTGTTTGAGTGTGAAATAGTAACAAACATACGCACACAAATATACATACAAACGTTCGCCTATCGTTGTTCTCTTGGGATATTTTTTTACTTTCACGGGCGAAGCCGCAGGCAGAAGTTAGTAGAGATTTAAAGGATAATAATATTAGCAAAAGCTATTACACTAACAAAACAACAACCTTACACTGTAACTCAGTAACACATGCGTCTTGTTTCAGGCCTTCCCTAGAGTAACGACAAACTTTCAACACTTGTAGGCTTTTCAGCGTGAACTCCTGAAGGATTGGAGGGAGGAGGGTTAGAACGTGTCGCGTTATCCCTCTCGGGAGGGATGGAGTTATAGTTCCGGGGATATTGTGGCCGGGTGTAATTAATTGCCGGTGATTTGATATTAATTCTTGAAGGAAAATATGGCTTCGAAGACAAATGGAAATTAATTGTACCGAAATATCAGGACCGCTCTGAATTTCGAGCACTTGGCTGCGCAGTCATTCTTTTTACAAGCTTTCTATTAGCTTGCACTGTATGTAACTATGTATGTTCGGCTCAAATCTTGCAACTCAATTTTGAAGCAGATATCTTCAACCGATTGAGCTGAAATTTTACATGCATGTGTAAGTCGGGTGACAATGCAACATTATGATGACATGGAGCTGATCTGATGATGGAGCTGGAAGGTAGCCATAGGAACTCAGCAATAAAACAATACAACCCCATCGAGTTTGGGCTCGCTTGATTACTATTGACGAGTACTTTGATCCTGTATGACAGCCAGGGTCTGATGATGGAGCCGGAAGGTGATCATAGGAACTCCGCAGTTATACGATACAAACCCATCGAATTTAGGCTTGTTTAGTTTGTATTGACGAGTACTTTCATCCTGTATGGTAGCCAGGGTCTGATGATGGAGCCGGAAGGTGCTCATAGGAACTCCGCAGATAAACGACACAACCCCATCGAGTTTGGGCTAGTTTGATTAGTATTGACGAGTACTTTCATCCTGTATGGTAGCCAGGGTCTGATGATGGAGCCGGAAGGTGTTAATAGGAACTCCGCAGTTAAACGACACAACCCCATCGAGTTTGGGCTAGTTTGATTAGTATTGACAGTACTTTCATCCTGTATGGTAGCCAGGGTCTGATGATGGAGCCGGAAGGTGGTCATAGGAACTCCGCAGTTAAACGACACAACCCCATCGAGTTTGGGCTCGTTTAATTAGTACTGACGAGTACTTTGATCATGTGTAGTAGCCAGGGTCTGATGATGGAGCCGGAAGGTGGTCATGGGAACTCCGCAGTTAAAGGACACACCCCATCGAATTTTGGCTCGTTTAGTTTGTATTGACGAGTACTTTCATCCTGTATGGTAGCCAGGGTCTGATGATGGAGCCGGAAGGTGGTCATAGGAACTCCGCAGTTAAACGACACAACCCTATCGAATTTGGGCTCGTTTGATTAGTATTGACGAGTACTTTGATCATGTGTAGTAGCCAAGGTCTGATGATGGAGCTGGAAGGTGGTCATGGGAACTCCGCAGTTAAAGGACACACCCATCGAATTTGAAATCTTTTGATTTTTATTGATGAGTACCTAGTTGGATCCTATATGGTAACCAGGTTTTGATGATGGAGCTGGAAGGTTACCATAGGAACTTCGTAAGAAATCGACACAATCCCGTCGAGTTTGGGCTCATTGGATTTGTGTTGATAAGTACTTGGATCTTACATGTAACCAGGGTCTGATGATAGAGCTGGAAGGTTGCCATATGAAGTCAGCAATTAAGCGATATAACCCCATCGACTTAAGGCCCATTTGGTTTGTAATGACGAGTATTTGGATCCTATACGGTAACCAGGGTCTGATGATGGAGCAGGATCGTGGTCATTGAAACTCCGCAGTTAAACGACACAACCCCATCGAATTTGGGCTCGTTTGATTTGTTTTGACGAGTGCTTAGATCCTGTATGGTAACCAGATCCTAATAATGGAGCTGGAAGGTTACCATAGGAACTTCGTAAGAAATCGACACAATCCCATCGAGTTCGGGCTCATTTGATTTGTATTGATGAGCACTTGGATCCTATATGGTAACCAAGGTCTGATGATGGAGCTCAGTCAACTGGTTATAAGGTTTAGATTGCCTAGTTACTGTTGGTTTTAAAATATGTGCCTAAACAGAGCATAAACGACCTTATCTTTAGATTGCGTTTTCTTAAAAGTTTGATTTTTTATAAGCTTTTATTTGACTTGCAATGTATATATGTATGAATGTTTGTTCTGGTGAAATATTGCAATTCAATTTTGAAGCAGATATCTTCAACCTTGAGCTGAAATTGTGATATACATTTAATTTTGATGACAATGCATGGTTAACTATATGAAGTCAATTAAAATTCAAAATCAATTATAAAAATAATAAAATATGGCGGAACATTTAAGAATTTGAACTAGTTATTTTTAATTCTCGTACACTCCTACATAATTATAAAATTAAAAATTTAAAAGGCCGCGGACAGTCCTTGTCATCAGTATGAAATGTTGCAATGTAATGAGCCCAAACTCGATGGGTTTACTAGTAGGCGTTCCAAAGTTCCATCAGCCACCTTCCAGATCTAGCATCAGGTCCTTGTCATCATGAGAAATGTATGGTACTAGTTAAGGCGAATCTAATGAGCGCAAACTAGATAAGTTTACTATGTTAATAAGCAATCCAGGGTTCTTATCTTCGAGCTCCATCATCAGACCAGCTAAATGGCACCAGATTGTACACGAGTATTTCAAATATTAGGTCACACATATGTTTAAAATAAAGTAAATACCCATTTACTGTCTAAAATGCCTACTACAGTTAACAAACGAGCTGATAACCTTAAACACCTGCACAGATCTTCATAAATTGTAGCTTTCAAACAAAAAAACCGCATCAAAATCGGTCCATTCGTTTGGGTGCTACGATGCCACGGACAGACACATAGACAGACAGGTCAAACTGATAACACCCCTCTTTTTCGCCGGAAGTTAAAACCAATTGAAAGGGCTTGCAGAGAGTAACTTGAAAAATAAAGTGGCATTACTCTAAATCCAATATTCTCCTTTTTCTCAGTCATACTTTTGGTAAAGTGGTAGTGGTCATGGATTGTCTGGCAGATTGGTTGCGGCTTTTGCGAGATTTCTTAATCTCTCTCTATTCATGGCAGTTCGTGTACATTCAATGAGGGAACACTTCGAAGATGACTTAGTGAGGTCTGTCCATCTGGTAGGCGATTGGCCGCGAGAACGTAGGTCCTCTACTTTTCCCTGTACCACGAAACGTTCCAAAGAGCTTTCATTGCGTATGATTTATCCAAACGTCTTAAAAATTCGCTGTTGCACAATCGACGAAAGTTTTTGTTTGATGCAAAGCTGTTTAAGAATCGAAACGTTAGTGCTGTGAGCAGTCTGTTTTATCCTCAGTAGACGCCTCCAGCGTCACATTTCAAGAGCATCAATCTTTTTACGGTGCTTGAATCTTTTCCGCATTTCTCAGTATTTGTGATTATAGATCCCAGGTAGATAAACTCTGGACAACTTTGCAATTGGCTTTTTCATGTAAGTTAGGTTGATTGTTAGTCTTACAATCCACCACCATCATTTTTGTTTCATAAATCCAACCTAGACTTTTCAGGTGGTCGCCTCCTTCTGCGAAGAAGTAATGCTAACAAAAGAGGAGGCGGACCGCATCAGGCAACGGCTCTCACGCCGCAGCCGCCACCGTAATTCCGATCCCGATTTCCGGCCACCGTAGGCGCGGGCTTGCGGACGGCAGGCAATAGGTAGCTCGCTGTCCGTCCGTCTGGCAACAAACGAGACCAAGACCAAGGGCGGGGGATGTCATTGGATAATTTTACCTACCATAAAAAAGTAAAAAAAAAACCTGGCAGACTTCTAAAGATAGAAGACTAAGTTTCTTATGCTTTCCTATAATATGGGTAACAATTAAATGGATTTGCTGAGAATACAAATGTGATTTAAATAAGGTATAACTAAAAAGTAAAAAATAAATTATAAATAAAAAAACATTTTTAAAAACAAGCTTTCAATTAAATGGCCTAAAAAGAAGAAAATAATATTTTCTTTTATAACTTTTACTATCAATTTAGAACGGCATTACACAATTTATATGATATAAAAGCTTGTCGCGAGATTGAACTGTGTAAATACATAGCTAAATAACTTCATTAATTAAATAAGTTAAATAACTTTATCTATTGATTTTAATATTTTCAAAATCTCGCGACAAGCTTTTATATCATATAAATTGTGTAATGCCGTTCTAAATTGATAGTAAAAGTTATAAAAGAAAATATTATTTTCTTCTTTTTAGGCCATTTAATTGAAAGCTTGTTTTTAAAAATGTTTTTTTATTTATAATTTATTATGAATCATATGACGAATGTGTATTATGTATTTTTTCGATTAGGTATGTGCATAGTTTGGAACGCCTAACTTCAGAGTGGTCAACATATTTTGACTGCATTGTAAGTTATGTTATTGGTTCCTTGATGTTCTTCAACTAAAATTGAAAAGACCGTGTATTAGGGTAGGTACTGTGGTGGGTTAGGTTAGGTTAGGTTATATTATTAATAGACTGTCAATGATGAAAAAAATAAGAAATAAATTAACGAATTTTCTATAATGAATGTGAAATAATTGCTTCTATTAAGAATAGAACAACAATAAGTTTAGAAACCTCTTTATTTACGTCCCCACCCACCACAGTACACACACAAGTAAATACTCAAAATAAGTAGCAGTACCTACAAATATTCTACAAATAAAAAACCTAATAACAGTCCTAAGTTAGAACGTAGCAAAGGCTAGAAGGTAGGTGGAAGGTAGGTAGGTGGTATGTTTAACTGTAAAACACAATTTAACTTTCTCGTAGAACGAAATGGTAAATACCAGAGAAAATTGAAGGTCACACAGCATTTTGCTACGGTAGTTTAAGTGACGACATGAAAAAAGAGAGAAAACACTATAACAATGACGCTGTCGACGCATATGTTTTCGAGGATAAGCCACCAAAGGCGTAAGACAAGCACACATGCACATAAAGCAAGCACATAAGACATGTAACCAATTTCGAGTCCTCGAAGTCGAAAGGCTGACTACTCTACGCCTAAACTCAAGGCTTTGAAGATTGGACTTAACCAGATCAATCCAGATCACCAATTAGCCTCTTTGCACGCCTTTCCACCTAGTCCAAAGCTGATAGGTGTCATTTTGCAGTACCAGCCCATAAGTAGCTGCAGTACTCCACGCTCCCGTTAATAATGTTTTTAGTATTTTTTGTTACAAAGGCAACACAAATACATCATCTCTCAAAATCGTAACCGTCTAGCTATCCGCGGTTTATGAGATACAGCCTGGTGACAGACAAATGGACACCGAAATTTTAGCAATAGTGTCCGATATTTGATGTCATTGGATGATTTTACTCACCATAAAAAAACCCTTTGGATACGGAAAAAAATGGTCATCTGCCCAATTCTGCACAGAAGGTAGCTCTTAAACGTAGTCCAAGAAAGTACCTAAGTTTGGACATTTATCATCATGATCGTCAGCCTTTTGATTGTTCCCACTGCTGGGACTCAGGCCTCCTCTCTAGGAGAGGAGACGAGCCGTAATTCACCACGCAGACCCAGTGCGGGTTGGTAAATGTCACATGTCCTCGAATTTTTGATTCTAGGACATGCCGGTTTCCTCTCGATGTTTTCCTTCACCGGTTTAGAGCAGTGGATAATTTATATACCTACAAAGTTAACCCTTTTACGTAACAATTTTTCAAGCAGTAAAACCTCTCAAGATCCATGTAATAAATAAAGTATAAAGTAACAATAAGAGACCATATAACGACAGCGTAGTCGCGACTGCAATAAATTTCTTTCAGGCGACACACTCGGCCATAAGTGGGTAACTGGAACACAGTTTTTCATTCTTAATTCAACGCGTTAACAAGTTTTTCCGCAAAGGCAAAGAATACCAAAGAAAACTACAGAAGGTTTGGTACCACACTTAAACATAAACCGCCTTATTCCAAAACGCGATCTAAAATAGTTCCGGGACTATTACAAGGTTAAACCCCGATTAAACGCTACCAAAATGTAGTTTTCGGGATTAGTACTAAATTTAATACCAATTAAAAGCAATCTAAACTTATTTCTGGGACTATTATTAGGTTTAATGCCAATTAAAACTAGTAATAGTCCCGGAACTATATAAGATCGCGTTTTGAAATAAGGCGGTTTGAAACCGCCTCATTGCCCCGGCTTATTGCGTATAGTCCCGGAAATACATTTAGATTACTCTTAATTGGTATTGAATTTAGTAATAATCCCGAAAACTACATTTAAATAGCGTTTAATCGGTATTAAACCTAGTAATAGTCCCGGAACTATTTTAGATCGCGTTGTGCAAGGTGGAGAGAATCCATGGGTAATATGAAAATGTACCCAGGGGCCCTGGACCGAAGGTAAAGAAGGAACTGGAGTGGGTTTTTAGTCAGTAAAAGTGAAATTGGATGGTTTTCCTACTTAAAAAAAAATAGATATTGAACTGAATCCCGCGGGTTCAAAACTTCAATCCCAGGCTCTTTATCCTACGTACACTACTGCTCTAAAACGTTGAAGGAAAACATCAGGAAGAAACTTTCATGTCCTAGAACCAAACATTCGAAGACATCTGATAGCTATAAACTGATTTTGGACCCGTGTTGAGGATTACGGCCCATTCCCTCTCATAGAGATGAGGCCAAAGTTCCAGCAGTGAGAACATTATAAGCTTGATTATGCTTATTATGCTTAGAGAATAAATTGAGCGTTGGGCAGAAAAATGTGAGAGAGATAGAATGTTCATTCGGCTCACGGAATACACGTAGATAAATTCTGTTCCGTGGTTCGGCCAGTTATTTCTAGAATTCTGACTGAGCCACATCACACGACTCGGAAGAACAAGCCAAGTAAGTTCAGTAATGCACATAGAGATACATATTTTGATCAAGTCAAAATCATTTATGTCATATAGGCCTACAATCCTACATGGCCACTTATAAAACGTCAGAAGCTAACGCACGATTCCAATTGGTCGTTTCCTATGGAGAAAAAGCGGCAAGAAACTCGATGGTTAGAATAGAATAGAACAGAATATAACTTTATTGTACACCAAAGAAAGTTACTTAATTAATACTAAACTTAAATCTATGGGTACAATGGCGGTCTTATCGCTGAAAGCGATTTCTACCAGACAACCTTAGGATGGATCGTAAGAACTAAAATAAATACAGGGGGTAGTCTGCGGTGTACTAATAAGAAAATAAATAAATAATTGTTTCTACAATATTGCCATATTACAATATTTATAGATATGAGAGGACAAGTTATTCGTCGAGGTCACGACCCTCAGCATTGAGGATAAACGACGCAAGGAGGAGGAGGAGGAGGAGAGGACAATGTAGACCGCTCAGCTTTATACCCAAAAACACAATAAGAAATTGTAATCAGCGGAGTCTACGGTGTTCTCACATTCACATTATAAAGAGAAGCTATACAAAAATAAAGATCCGAACAATACATTTTTGTCCGTCGTACATTGCTATATGTTTATGTATGCTCGAGCGATGACGCGGCTTGCTGCTGCAATGTACGACGAAACGCCCAACGCGCACACAACGCGCCGCGTCTCCGTAAACACGGCCTAAAGCCGCAGTAATTCTTTGAACGTTATCGTAGACCTTAATTTTCCCTATAGTGTGAAAGTAGTGAAACTTCTACAATTCTGTGGTACATGGCACTGTTTAATACAATATACTACGTTTACCGGTCGATACTAAGTAGTTACTACTCATATGTATATTTAGTTATAAGTAACAGGACGTTAAACTCGATTCATGATTAAAATGGGTAATTTTCCCGATGAGTCATGCATGGTAGTGGAAAAAAGTTAATTTGCATCGCGCTTGCTTTGTTTTTCAGGTGTTTCAATCTACTCAAGAACATGCTTCATCACTACATAGTTTAAAACAAAGTCGCTTTGCGCTGTCTGCCCCTATGTATGCTTACATCTTTAAAACTACGCAATGGATTTTGATGCGTTGTTTTTTAATAGATAGAGTGAATCAAGAGAAAGGTTTATATGTATAATATATGCAATATATTTAATATAACCATTACATCCCTGCGAAGCTGGGGCGGGTCGCTAGTTATATATAATACCACTCACTGATTACGAAATTTCAGAAACTATAACACCAACAAACTTAAAATTTGACAGGTAGGTTTCTTATAGGGTTTAGACATCCCGGCTAAGAACTCGTATCTCCACCCTTATGGGGGTTGAACAGGGGTTGGAAGTTTGTATGGAGAAACAATTTACTAGTAAAGAAAGAAAGAAAGAAAGAAAGAAAGAAAGAAAGAAAGAAAGAAAGAAAGAAAGAAAGAAAGAAAGAAAGAAAGAAAGAAAGAAAGAAAGAAATAAAGAAAGAAAGAAAGAAATGAAGAAAGAAAGAAAGAAAGGAAGGAAGAAAGAAAGGGAGAAAGAAAGAAAGAAAGAAAGAAAGAAAGAAAGAAAGAAAGAAAGAAAGAAAGAAAGAAAGAAAGAAAGAAAGAAAGAAAGAAAGAAAGAAAGAAAGAAAGAAAGAAAATTATATTTTAAAAAGATATTTTATTTGACACAAAGTAGAAGCTAGTACTCGTATATGTACATGTTTTCTGTTAAAAAAACCGATCAAGCGAGTAGGACTCATGCACCAAGAGTTTCGTACCGTCCGTAGCGAAAAACGGCAAAAAAATCACGTTTTTTATATGGGAACCCCCCACTTAAAAACTGATTTTATTCTGTTTTTAGTTTTTTTTTTGTTGTAGTGGCAACAGAAATACCTACATCATCTGTAAAAATTTCAACTTTCTAGCTCTTGCGGTTTATGAGATACAACCCGCTGACTGATGAACGGGCAGACAGACAGATGGACGGACGAACGAAAGAAAGAAATAGAGTTTATTTACGACAAACATGGCGCACACCTTAAAAATAAAAACAAATACATAATAAATAGAATATAATAAGATATGCGACACATCCGCGCAAAACGGCCAGCTCTCAGCAAAAAACTGGAGCTTGTGTGCTGAGCCACAACGCTGATTTTCAGCACCAGCCGTCGTTGACGGAGAGACGTTGAACGGATGCCAAGGATCACAAAAAATATATACCTAAGATTAAAACGGACAGACAGACGGACAAAACGCATAGGCTTAGTTAGAAACAAGTACCCTTTGAGTACAGCTGAAAAGATTCTCTTAACAAAAGTCCACTCAAACGATTATCCCAACTCCTAAGAAAATAATTGCCATTAATTTTCCTTTTAATATCTCGGGTCACTATGGAAACAATTTCAGTCAAAACGGGCCCAAGTTTTAAGGAAAATCAGCAGTTCTGTCCCCCCATCGTTTACCAGGGAGACACCTAAAGATATCGGCTTAATCCCCACCCAATGGCCTAGTTGGCCTCGCACAATTGAATTAAAAAAAAAAATAACTTGGCAGCGCCAACTATGGGCCATTTGCATTAATTTTCTGATTAGAACACTGAAGTAGGTACTGTAAATATTTGGAGACTTGGCAGCGGTCAAGGCTAACAAGTTTTCTATTGTTTTACTTGGTATTTTCACGACGAAATTATGTAGGTTTTGTTTACTAGACATAGTTTAAACTTGTCAAGCCTCTAGGAAAAGAATGGCGTACTGGGCTTATATAGCGATTAAAACGATCAAAATTTAACGGTGTATACATAATACCGACTGGGGTAGTATTATTCATAAATTGTAAATAGTTAATTCAATGCTTTATGATAATAGGCTATTTGACAGTATGAAAATTAAGTTGATATTTATTGCCATCCGCATACATTATGGGTTTTAAAAGCAATTTTTACCAATATATCTAAAAATTATGGACTATATATTAAAAAAATACTACATGGTATTGCGTTTCATCAGCCTTATAATGTTTCCACTGCTAGCGCTATGTTTTGAAAACGGTGACTGATTGCTGAATCTATTTAAACGTTACAAGTCTGTTAATATGTCTGTCAGACTTCAAGTCTGTATTGTAAATATGATGTATATATCGTAACTATGATACAATTTTGTTTATTTACTGGCATGTGTCGTAGGTGAATACAATTTGACGCGTATTGGCAAATATGGCTTTTTGGTGGCTTTTTTGAATAATACAACTATATTATTTTTTATGTCACAAGAATTGAGATAAAACACTTTTTCTTGACTCTATAAACAATACTTAATCGTATGAAATCTTTTAGGTATTCCTATGTTGTGTTTTATTAGTATTTTATATTCTAAATTTAACTATTACTGTATTTTGTTTTTAATTTAATCAATTTTATAGTTGGCACTGTATTTTAATATATAATTGTAATTTTTTATATATTTTTATCGTAATTTATTGATTTTTATCATTTTTACCAGATTTTTTTTTAACGTAAAATTGTAAAATTAAACTGAAAATACAAATAAAACAGGAAAAATACTAGCACCTGTCTATACAAAAATGATTAAAATTCTTCCGATATAATCTTATTGCGCATTTAACAGAGAATTGAAGATTCAAGGAAACTCTCCAAACCGTTTTGTTTATCTCAAAACCATCTCGGAATCCCAAAGAGATGAGACCGTCACAAATCCTATCACTGATGAGATCCTTGGTAATGGATAAAGGGGCTGTAATAGGAAAGGTACGGACGAACAACTGGAAATAAGATAAGATTCTTTGGTTACAAGATATCTCGGACGAAATGTCAACAGATTTGAAATAGCCATCGAGGATTATGATTCGTGTTTTCTTATACCAAGAACAGATGTTTTGAAAGATAGAAAAATAATTTTATTTGGCACAAATATACACACAATCTAGAAACTTAAGATTAAAAAAAATATAGTCTCTTAATGAACTAGTGCCCCTCACCATCAACGATTGCATCACTGCTTACCATCAGGTGGGATTGCAGTCTATCATTAATTTATATCAAATAAAAATAAGCTAACATTGTGTATCTCACGGTTGCGCCAAATAGGACCAATTCAGCAAATATACAAAAACACCATGCGTGGGTCGTGCATGTGAGCAAATTAACTATACATCATTAAAATAATTGTTCAAGTCGAACCAGTAGTTTATAAGATTAGAGCATCCATACAAAGAAACAAACTATTAGCTTCAGATCTTCAGTTTTTTATTATAGTATGGGAAACCTGAATATAGTTTGTTCAGAATCAGTAACTGAATAGATTCTAATAGTTTTTACACCATGTTATAAATTTTCTCCAAAAATATTTAAACAATGAAGACACAGGTCACAGAAGTTGGATACCACCGACATTAAGTACAACACAGGTCACAGAAGTGGGATACCACCGACATTAAGTATAACACAGGTCACAGAAGGTCATAGCGGGTATTAGGCACCAGCAAAGAGCTGGATGCAAGTGCAGAAAAACGCCTCAGTTGCCTTGATGGCAAGCTTTTAACTTCGTAATTTTTCATGATACAGTTATGAAATTTTGTATCAAAACACGTGTTTCGGGTATCGCATTTACTAATACTAATGTTCTAAATAGATTATAACATATTGTCAGGAAGCAGAAAAAAGATAAAACCAATATATAGATAAGCTTTGCGACACTGAAGAAAAGTAATGAGGCTTTTTGCGCATCAACTAATGCCCTATAATTAAAGTCGTTTTTATCCCAGCTATCCTGATTCCTTTGTGAAAGATTTCGAGGTGGAAAATGTTGCAATAGATTTTTACCTGATCTAATATACAATACGATTGTATCACTGCTTACCATCAGGTGGGATCGCAGTCAAGCACTAGTTTATATCAATAAAAGAAATTATATCTAAATATGTCATTTATATCGACCAAGTTAACACATCTACCTGAAATAATTATTTCGAATTTACAAAATATCGCACGCTTAGAAATATAGTGACCTAACATTTTTATTTTTATTTTTGACTGTTATTTATAAAACGACCTAAATTAAAAATTTGTATTGTCCCATACAAAACAGAAACCTATTTTCGTTTTTGAAAAGGATTTGATTAACGAATATTTTAGTCTCTTTTGTACCGGCCGTTGTCCCTACATAGAAGTTTACGTGTTCAATTCACTTTTTTTATCAAGATAGGTTGGTGTGTCTAAATAACTGAAGTTTGATTTGAAACTCTTAATCTAGATATTTAAAAAAATATATATACTACAAAATGTAAGGACCAACGAATCTTTTTTCACCATTTACGTAATTTTTTTTTATTGTTTTTTTTTTTTATATTTCTAAGCATGCGACGTAATTGTAAATTTTATCCTACTCTCTTTATTTGAAATTATGGCTTCAAGAAATCCTGTTTAATTATTATCTGTAATAACCAATCTTGACATTGAAATTAATCACTCCATCAATTAAACAATGAGAAACTACCGTTAAATACCTATTAATACTATATTTAGTCCAGTTATTTTTCCATAAGCACTTATAAAACCAACTCCCATACCATAGACCTCGGAATGTCACGTCGGCAATGGCATATTGAATTCTGAATTTTGCATTAATTCAGCCTTTGTACGTTTATGTTGCATGAAGTTTTAGACAAATAAATAAAATATTTATCAAACGGAAAAATAAAATAAAAATTAACTGTCAAATGTTATATTATAATTTGATTTCCATAGAAACTTAGACAATATCCAAAAATACTGTTTTCAAACTATCTAGAGAAAGATGTGTTATAACGTTATAATCACGTAAGAGCAAATATAAATATCTCGAGATGGAAGCTCAAAAAAGTCAGACAGTTTTGAAAGTGCAAAGAATTTCAGGACGCAATTTTATGTTGATGATTTTCGACCCAAATCACCTGTAAGGGTAAAATAAGGATAAAATTAAAAAAAAAATACCTACCCTTAGGTACGTACCCTTATTTACGGAAAGCTTTAAAAGCATTTCGTAGAGGAAGTAGGCGGAGCCTCATACAGGCTGTACTGCACTCAGGCACACAGTGACATGACGCAGAATAAATCCAATGGGTGATTCTGTTTTTTAAGAGGTTTATATGAGAGTTATTGTGAGTAACATTAATATTTTTTATAAATACTTAAATAACAAGTATTATTGTTTATATATTATTGTCCAGGTATCGTATTTTTATATGATTATTGCATATACATATACGAGTTTTATCACCATCTCCTGAAATTTTGTGCAGATTCAAAACTGCACCTTGTATTTTGTTATCTACAAACTTATACATAGCACTTTCTTTTTTATGCACATCGCCATATTCTGTCACTAAACATGCCCGCTATGGAATCTCTATACTCTATGGTAATACCTACTCAATGGTGACGTGTTACAGAGAAATTAATTCCCCTCTTCGTGTAGTGCCATAAGCCCCATGACTCACGTTATGGGCCCATTATGAAAGTACTATATTAACTATAACACTTTTGTTCTAACGGTTTACTAAACAAACCGATTATAGTAATAACTGACTGTTTAGAACTCAAATAATACATTGGTTATTTGACATCTAATCGGGTAATTTCCAGCATAGAACAGGTTAGTTAGGGAAATAAGATAGACTTAATGTGGGACTAATAAAGTCAATTTTATCTCGACCAACTGCAGATGATGCCCAAAAATTATGTCATTTATTAACAGCCATTCAATTGTGACTTCCATCTTTATTATTGTAAAATTATAATGTACGTTATATCTTAATTATTTTATTTTAGGTGTATGTGATGAGTTTATTAATGTTAAAAGGTACGATGGGGTTGGCATATCTGGTCAGATAAAAACCACAAAATAAATAATGTTAAAAAAAAAGATTGGAATGTACTTTATTGATTTTATGTGTGTCGTGTATGTTCAGTTAAGACGCAGTTTCTTTTTTATTATTCACTAGCATTTCACTATGGCAACGTTAATAGTATACCCTACTCTACCCTGCTCTACCCTGCTCTATCCTGCTCTACCCAACTCTACCCTACCCTACCCTACCCTAACCTTTTCCTGACATAACAAACACAACAAAAAAAGAATTAGCAAAATCGGTCCAGCCGTTCTCGAGATTTGCTCTTAGCAACACATTAAGCGACTCATTCTTATATTATAGACTACCTGGAAGTAGTCCGGTTTCATCCCCTTATAGGGTGAATTTTGGAACATCGTTTCTTAGTGCTCGCCTACGTCATAAACGCACCCTTGTGTAAAATTTCACACACCTAATCGTCAGGGCGTTGACATGTAATATACACCGTTAAATTTTGCTCGTTCTAATCCCGTAGAGGGTCGATCCGGTACATGAAACACTATCGATTTATAAAGATAAAATTAAAAAAATAACGTACTTATTTTTATAAGTTAACTCGAATTAATATATGCTGTACGAAATTAATTTCTCTAATTAAAGGAGTCAATGACTTTGTAGGTAGTTGTCGATCGTTGCGTACTAACTACCTACAGGTCATTGGACTCGCCGAGCTGACGTGTACTTAAAGAAATTAATTTCGTACACGCACAAATTAATTTAAGTTAAAAAGAGTACGTTATTTTTTAATTTTATCTTTACAAATCGATAGAGTTTCATGTAACGAATCGACCTTCCACAGGATTAAAACGATCAAAATTTAACGGTGTAGATAGGCTCGCAATTTACCACTATCTCATCTGATGGTAAGCGATGATGTGGCCGACAATGGAGCACGATTGCCTAGAAGTAACCTATTCACTCTTGACTTAAAGACCTAGGTTACAACCTAGCTCTTTAAGAGATTTAAGTTTATTGATTAAAAAACAAAACCAAAAGAAATAAGTGTATAAATGTGTAAAATCACATGGAATAAAAAAAAGAAATAGAATTAGGACAGTAAAAGATCGGAAAGAGTCTCCAATCTTTTACTCTTTTCATCGATCTAAAAATAGGCTACACTTCAATTCTTAATTAATCATACATGAGCATATATACTAGCCTCAATGAAATGTCAGCATAAGTGACGGGGGCAGCTCGAGCCGATATCTGCTAAGGCTGTGTGAGATTGTTCGAAAGAGGTTACACGGCCTAAGAACGCCAGCTGAAGGAATAGGAGGGTTTTATTTAGTAAAAGTCTGAATTCGGGGTGGAGCTCAGAGCATAGCATAATCAGCCTTATAATGTTCCCAGTTCCCACGGCAGGGATTCAGGCCTCCTCTCTAGGGGAGGAAATGGGTCGTAATCCACCACGCGCCAGTGCGAATTGGTGGATGTCACATGTCTTCGAATTTTCTTTTACGTTTAGAGAGCAGCGGTGATGAAATAAATGAATGCTTCTGTCTACAACTCGTAAGTCGGGGCTGTTTCCACCAGGTTACCAATCCTAGCATCTGCCAGTGGCTTCGCCCGCATAAAAATAGGTTCCTCCAACAAACTTTGGACCCTCGGTTAATCCCCCTAGGGAGTGAATTTTGAATAATCCTCTTAGTGTTCGCAAACATCATAAAAGATTTTGTGAAAATTTCACATTCCTAGGCGCTATAGTTTGCGTTGTGCGTTGATATATCATTACAAAATAGGTTCTGCTATACTGGCCCGCGCGAAAATAGGTATTTCCAAATAAATTTTGACCCCCTTTTCCCTCCCTTAGGGGTAGAATTTCGAAAAATCCTTTCTTATCGCATGTCAATGTCATATTAATTTAATTAAATAATTTTCTTTCTTTATTTCATTCATTCTTTCTTTCTTTTCTTTCTTTCTTTCTTTTCTTCTTTCTTTCTTTCTATGATCAGCGGTTTAGGCTGTGCGTTGATCTGTCAGTCATTTAGGACAAAGAATTTATAGATATAAATAGATTCTATAACAAAAAAAAAGTGTGCGAATATAATACGATGGCAGTTCATTAACCTGCTACCAATGAACGTTAATAGTTTTCCGCAAACCAATAATATTACTGTGAAAAATAATTACTAATGCACAAGGGTCCGTTTAACTGGACATGCAAGTATCCACTTCGATACTTCAAACCGCTTATCAACAAATCGCTTAGTCTACATTTTAATTGAAACAAACAATCCAATTTCGTTGATGGCCACTTGATCGGTTTTCCGCGGTGTGGAGATCCCTTTGAAAAGCTGACCTCAATAATTTTGAGGGGTTTGAAAATACCTTTAGGTATATACACAGCTACATTTTGATGATTTAAATCCCGTAGGGGGTCGATCCGGTACAAGAAATACTATCGATTTGTACAGATAAAAATAAAAAAACCGGCCAATTGCGAGTCGGAATCGTGCACAAAGCGTTCCGTACCCGAATACACACATGGTGAAATATAGTCCACAAGAAAGTTATTCGTCGAGGTTATAACCCTCACATTGAGGATGAACGACGTAAGGAAGAGGATGATACGTGGGATGTCCACCATGTACAGGTAGTGCAACGCCACGCTGCGTCGTATGTCTTGAGGTCCGATAATGTAACGGCTTGGTGATATTGAATTGTGCAATATCGATGCACAATCCCCGAAATATAACGATAAAAAACCGACACGGCGCCCCACGCTCTGCGGTCGGTTGGCGACCGCGCATTGGCAGGCGATAATCGGCCGCCAGGCTTGCGGTCGAAAATCGCAATCGCGACGGCTGCGTAACCGCGTAAATCTGCCATCACGCGAGTTTTTAAATAAAATAGCTGTTTCCTCTCACGCGGCGGGCGCGGGTGAAAACCGATTCGTGAGTTCTTAGCCTGATTTTTACATAGCGGAGCGTCGCGTGGTGTCGCGTGGCGTGGGTCTAATGTAGCTCCACAAGTCTAGTTGCCATATAAAATGTATGGAGACTGACGCGCCCAGATCAGCGTACGTGGCCCACGTGTTCCCAATATAGTTCTATCTTTATTGATAAAACAACCAGTTTGGTCGATAACTTTCTTCCATCTAAGCTAAACATAGATATCGTCGCTGTAGAATCATAACCTCGTATGTCCAGAAATCCAAACTTCAAAGGAACAAAAAAGCGGTGTAATGTTTAAAATATTTTTATGTGCTTTTGCCTCATATTTTGAATGATAAAAAGACTTATTTATGTTATTAACCATGCAATTAACTATAATATGCCTGAGAAATTACATAAGAAGCTTTCTTTCCCTAAATACCTACATAACAATAAAATTTTCGACATAAGAGGTATTCATTCTACAGTGACGATATTTATTAATAGGCTCACATTTGTACAAACACTTTCCCTCAATCGTTGCCTAGTTACAAACGCAAATCTTATCGTAGAACTAATTTACATACGTTCATGTTTTATGCATAAAATAGCAATGAATTAAATTCCTAAAACCATGCCTAACTCTCACTGAATTCCCGGGTAGTTTTAATGGTCTTATGTAAAATCTAGAGGCTTATATTCCATTTGAAATAAGACATTTAAACAAACCTTTTTTTACTGTTCGTACAACCGAATTTTACTTCTATTCCGTAGGCATAAGGTTAGCATTAGAAGCAAAAAAAGTTGTTGTTATACCAACTATTTACTGCAGCCTTCATGTATTATACCACCAACGCAATAAAAGTCAAAATCGGTTGAACAGACAGTAAAAAAACTTTGTTTGAATATCTTATCTTATTTCAAATGGAATATAGGACCCACAAAACTACGTTGCGACGTCGCATATTTACGCGACACTAAAGGCCAGCGACCTTGATCGAACAAAAGAGGAGCTAGCGTCGCTCCCCGCGCATCAAGATTATTCGAATAATATGTCCTTCATTTATTAAACACAATATGAATAAAAGCCGTATATAAAAAGACTGGTAGCTAAATTATCTTTTAGTTTGTGTAAGTTTCATAAAAATACACCCAATGGTTTTTGCCTGATCTTCGCTTTTTGGTCCGTATTAGACATAACTTTGATCGTAAAATTACACCAAGTTCTATGAAAACAAAATGTAAATATTTTTATAACAAATTAATAGGCAAATAGCCTAGTTTGACATATTTTTTCAAAACCTACGGTCTAACCGTTTAGACATGATATTGGATTTAAAATCACCAAAAGTCATAATTATATCCCAAGAACTTGCGATTCGCATCGCACATTGTAAGGTCACCTGAACCAATTCCATGCCACACAAAATCGCATCGTAAACACCTGCGATTAAGGTAAAATCTTCAAATGACAAATCCCGCCCTTGGGTGGAGCGGGAGATAGTGTCAGACTCTTACTGACTAAAAACCGATGCAATTCAGGAAAGGTAATATAAATTAATTTTAAAAAATGTACAAAATCGCCTTAAACACTTCCTGGCTGAGAGCACACTACTTAGTTACGAACGGATCAATATCTTTACAATCTGTAATTATTTACTGGAACTCTTACCAAACCGAAGCAGTGAAGTTTACAATTCTCCCAGTCGCACAAAGAATCAAAAGATTAGTTCAAAAGAATTTGTCTCACGTCATAATACGGAGTCAAGATAAATTCGAACTTGGGCTGTTCAATGACTGACCCGAAGGGTTCTCAAAAACTCTAAAGTATTTCTTGTTACCGGCACGATCTCTTTACAAAACCGAGACTTTTGCTCTCCAACCCCGGGGCAATGAACACAGGAAAATGTCAAATGATGTTGGTTTTCTTCAAAAGGTTAGGTAAATTGTACGTTAAAAAGTATTCTTTACTAAACTAGGGTACGTAGAGTACGGCCGACGGATCTTGACGCGTCTGAAGTTAGGCTATACGAACTTTAGCGCTTTTGCACTCGTAAAAAAATAAATGGTTTGAAAAAATAAATGCCAATAGCGGTTGTTATTGCTGTTAACAACTGTTATTGGCACTTATTTTTATAAATCATTTATTTGGCGCGCTTATTTTGAGCGCTAAAGTTCGCAGAGCCTAACTTCAGACGCGCCAAGATCCGTCGGCCGTACTGTACTTTTGTGAATATTTCGACACGTTCTATTTCTTTTAGAGCACAAAAGTTATGTAAAATATTAACTGAAGTATGTACAAAGGCGAGCTTAACCCACAATTGAGTTTTTTTACAGTAAACCTTAATACAATAGATTTGTATAAGAATTGTATAAATGAGGACAATGAAATGATTTTACAGAAAATAAGTTACATATATCTATTAAATAAAAATAAACGAAACAAAGCGTAGAGTATACATACATAAATAAACATCATAATTATGGTACATTTAAAATGATTTTTTCCACAGCCTTTAGTTACAAGTGTAAAACATTTTTGTCAAGAATGTCAATGTAGTACAGTGATAGCGAACGTTTATTGAAAAAAAAGTGCCACTAAATGTTTTAAAAAAAAAATGGTAATTTAAAAAACTAAAAAACCCGACTGCTTTTCTGAGTATTCATGAAAAAGCCCTAAAACAAGAAAGTCGTTGTAGCAGTCGGGACCCATTACATCATAGATCTACTGACTAGACGGCTGACTTTCTAGAATGGGTCCCGACTGCTACAACGACTTTCTTGTTTTAGGGCTTTTTCATGAATACTCAGAAAAGCAGTCGGGTTTTTTAGTTTTTTAAATTACCATTTTTTATTTTTTACTTTTTTAGTTTTATTTTTTTACGATATCACTTTCACAGTAATTACAAATCTAACGACACCTCGCAAACTAAAATCCATCGAGCCGTACAGGCCACAGAGCGTGCCAAATATATGAATTTGGCGCCAAAAATCCGCCATTTTGTTTTTTTTTATTTTGATATACCCAGTGTCACTCTCACAGTAAATACGAATCTAACGACACCTCTCAAGCTAAAATCCATCGAGCCGTTTAGGCTGCAGAGCGTGCCAAACAATTATACATACATACATACATACATACATACTCTCGAAAAACATAACCCTCCTTCTGGCGCAGTCGGGTAAAAAAAGGAGGTGGCCATCGTTTGTTAATTTATTTAATTAAAAGTGAAGATTGGTGTGGTTACTTCTGTATCAAATAACCACTACAACAAAACAAAAAACTAAACAAGCACGCGAGCCATAGGTTCGTCATCCCTGGCATAGTCATTGGCAAAGTGCTAGTATTATTACATATATAGACGAGTATTTAATATGTCATTGTGAAAGAGAATGCTCTTTAACAATCCTCTTGAAAAAAAACCAGAGAATATTATATTTCAGAATCTATATATATAAAAGAAAGTCGTGTTAGTTATTTATAACTCAAGAACGGCTGCATCGATAGGGCTGAAAATTGGTGGGGAGGTAGCTTAGATCCAGGACAAGGAGATAGGATTAGAATTTTTATTCCGTTAAATGAAAAGAAAATCCTGCTCATTTATTGGTATATGGTAGAGTAGTGTAGAGTAGAGTGGGGTAGAGTAGAGTAGGGTAGAGGAGGGTAGATTAGGGTAGAGTAGTGTAGAGTAGAGTAGTCAGTTGACGGGAGCGAAGCCGTGGGCAAAAGCTAGTATAATATAATATTTCACAACTTTCACATAACGCCATCTAGTCTCAAACTAAGCAGAGCTTGTAATATGAATACCAGACAACTGATAAACACTTATATATTTCTAAATACATACATATTATAGATAAATTACACCCAGACACAGAACAAATGATCGTGCTCATCACACAAACATTTGTCCTGGATGGTAATCGAACCCGCAGCCTCCAGCGTGCAGCATAGCAGTCAGGGCCACTGACCACTAGACCAACAGGCTAGTCAAAGTCAGTCAAGAGAAGTGTTGACACATAGCAAAAGAATCTGCAAAACACATCTACATAACTTAACTACTCATCTAGTTGGTGAAATCCACCATAAATCTATCGGGCTGCCGCCATTACCCTATCATCGTTTACTATAGAGATAAGAAAAAACGTTTAGTGCGTGTATGAGTACATCCTACGCATACAGAACCCAGTGGGCAGATAAGATCAGAGTTGACGTCACTGTTTCAATAACAGAACCAACTTAATTGAATAACAATGTCACAGAAAATTGGGGCTTGTGAAACATGATAAGAGGGATGAGACAAAGTGACGTTTTATCTGAGGCTAACTTTTGTTGATAGCTTTGCCTCCATTTTTTTTTATGGTAGGTAAAAGCATCTAATGACATATCCCGCCCTTGGGCAGAGCGGCAGATAGTGTCAGACTCTTACTGACTAAAATCCTACCCTGTTTCTTCTTTGCCTTGGCTCCAGGGCCCTGGTATGCACTTTCATACCTCCCCAGAGCCCCAGATTAGGCTTCGACCCTATTGGGCCCCTACAGTTTGCTGACAATTCCTTGAGGCGCACGAGAACAGTGCGCGCCGTAAGCGTCTGTTACCAGACAACCGGACAGCGAGCTACCCATTGCCCGCCGTCCACAAGCCTGCGCCTACGGTGGCTGGAAATTTGGATCGGAATTACGGCGGTGGCTGCGGCGTGAGCGCCGTTGCCTAACTTTTGTTGGTGGCTGGGATAAGAAGAATGAAATTTTGCTCAAGGTTTCCTTTTAAGACGTAGGCGACGAGCACTAAGACAAGAATTTCCAACATTCACTCCCTAAGGGGGATCATACGGGAGTCCAAATTTTGTATGTACCTACTTTCACGCGGGCGAAGCCGCTAGCAGGAACTAGTTTAGTATAAAAGGAGAAACTCACTAACTGACTGACATCAACACACAACCGAAACAATTAAGACTAGGAATGTGCAATTTCGCACATGATTTTCTTTTGTGACGTGAAAAAAGATGAAAAAAGATTGCCTGTAGCGTAGATGAGAATGTTGAGATGAATTTGTGGTTTAACGAGAATGGATCAAGTGACTGAAAAGTTGAAAGGAAATCATTTGTCTTGGTCCGGTCATGAGAAGAGGAGGGATGAAACACGTGTTACTAAAAGAGTTATGAGTTTACACGTGGATGGATGGAGAGGAAGAGGGAGGCCGAAGAAGAGACGGATCGATTGTGTGAGCAGTGATATGAAAGAAAAGAGAGTAGTTAATCTTAATCACTTTTCCAATAATATTATCAAGATTAGCCGCCATTTCTTTCATGCTAGAACTAACAACGTTTAGGTTTAAACGCCTTGATTAGTTCACTCAGCAAGAGACTAGCTACGTCAATTTAGACCTTAATTACATGTAGTTAAGTGCTATTACTTTGAAGGCCGGGGTGATGATATTCCTATGGGAAATCATGTTGATACAGGCTTTTAGTGCGAGTAGTGAAATAATCTTATTTTCTCATGTTACTAGGGTAGTATATGAGTTATGTTTTAGTAAGGCTGCCCTAAAAACCTCACAGCATGAATTCTTTTTTATTACTTTGTTTTAGGAAATATAAAACTAAGTAAATATGCATGAAACATGCTTGCCTTGCTTTACTGAAAATATCATCGAGGTTGGTTAGAATAACGGTTTTATACAATTTAAAAAAACAAGAAAAAACCTATGAAAAATCATGTTCTAGATCCATGGTATTCGTTTGTGGTACGATGTCAGATACACCCTGTATATTTTCATTTCGGGGTAGATAAAGACTGAAGAAAAGATTTCTTTTCAGTTCTTAATTCTTTATTGTACTCTAAAATATAACATAGTACACGGTATATAGACAGTTGATGTACAGTCAGGGCTCAAAAGTGCAGTTGCACTCTACCGACACTAAAGTATGTAAAATTTCTTTGTAAAAGAGGGTCAATGGATAGTCAGTTTGTAGCATAGAATCTAAAATATTGAATAAACTAGTTGCAGAACACTGGAATTCTACTACAAAGAAATTTTAGACAGTTTAGCATTGTTAGACTGCAACTGCACTTTTGGCCCGTGACCGTACAAAGGCGATCTTAACTCAGCAATGAGTGTTTTTCCCAGCAAACCTTTGAGTTACAGAGAGAACATATTCGAGGGTAGGACACTGTATGCACTGAATGCACGATATAAACCTACATAACTTAATTTAATATATAATTATATTATACATTCTAATGCATTTTAATATTATGTCGACATTGAAAGGAAGTTCTCTTTAAGTTTCCTCTTGAAGACATCTGGAGAAGGGCTGTCGCGAAGAAAGATGGCAGAGAGTTCCAGAGACGCACTGAAGTTATGGAAAATCAAATAACTTCTCACTCATTACGTAAATCGAAACTTTAAGTGCTAAAGCCTGCCGATATTCCTTCGTTGGTTTTTTTTTGCTTTTAAAGGTCACGGTGACGCTATCAAATAATCTGGCAGCCCTTGAAAAGATGATATGAGTGGAAAGGAGGCGACTATTGACATTACGGTGAATAGAGATCTGAGTCTCTACTACTAGATCTTAACGCGAGCCATTTGACAACCTAAATTGGACTGTTAAAGAGATGGAGCCCCTGTACGAGTATTATTTCTTCGGCTACAAAAACAAAAAGAAACCAATAACCAACTTACGAGTATATTGAATAAAGAATAACACCAGTACCCCGATTCACGTAAAATCAAACAATCCAAATGTCGTTGAAGTTCTATTGTCGTTCGATTGTCGTTCGATTGTAGTCCTATCCAAAATCCGTATTCACGTATTCCTTGATCGAGCTTCGATAGAACGACATTTCAACTGGGTCGGAACGTAATCGGAACTAAACGACCTGTCAACGTCTTATGGCCAGTAACATTATTATGTATTCTACCAGCAAAATGAAATACAGAATTTAATTTTTTTAAATCTTATTTACGGTGTAATCAATTATTAAATAGAATTATAAACAATAGTAATAACCATTTAATGAAAATTGTTATTTAAAATACACATTTCACATAGAAACTATTTAAATTGCGGTAAAGTCTATATTTTGTCTCTGCATTATCTATCAAAATAATATGACACATCAAATTGTCATTTCAAAACGTACTAGGGGGCACTTTTTAAAGAAATCGTTTTATTACATATTCTTGTTAACCTGATAAGTCCCTACCAAATACAAAAACACCAGTGGTTTTAAGTTTCGTTAAAGCAAATAATATTTAATTATCGATACCTATTAAACCTTGTAAGTGTAACATTTACTCCTTGAGAGCGCCCTGATTGTAATTGCTAAGGGCTACTACCCCCTTATTACCCTTAGCAGTGGTGGCCGAGTGGTAAAGGCCCCGACTTACGAGTTGTAGGTCACGGGTACAAATCCGGCTGACTCACTTTGCGGCCTGGCTAGGCACGTTACTTTGCGTAATTTATTTCATCCCACTGCTCTCAAAACGGTAAAGGAAACCGGCATGTCCTAGAACCAAAACCTCGAAGACATGTGTCATACACCAACCCGTACTGGGCCCGCGTGGTGGATTGCGACCCATTCCTCCTCCGAGAGAGGATGCTTGAGTCCCAGCTGTGGGAACATTATAGGCCTGATGCTATGCTATGGTGGAAAAGAATAACTAAGAGCACCGTGGAAAATTGCAGAAGAGCAGTTGCTCTTCAATTGTCTTCAAATGTGGGAAGTTTTACACGTTGGAACTGCGCTTCAATCGCCTGCAGATTCTTAATAAAGTATCTTACTTAGGCCGGAGCTGTTGATAGATCTAGACAATTAGAAAGTCATAATCACAAGAACTTAAATATATTTTTTTCAGATTTGATGAACCCCTCCAGCAATTGATAGTACTGTCAATCCTAAAACTATTGTTATGCACGAGACAAGAAAGGCATTTTGCATAATTTATTCGTCAATATCTCGTCTGTTGATTTGGCAAATGATGGGCAGTCTGCAGCCGAATAGATTTAGCAACGGACATAAACCCATAATTTATTTTGTTTTTAAAATAATAAACTGATTTATTCAATTGATCATTATTTTATTTACACACCCTATACAGTTACTTACTAGAATTTAGTCAATGAATGAAGTGCTTTGCATAAACTATAACAATAACTAGCAAGTGCTCTATGTTTTGAAGCTAATAGCAATATGAATCTGAATCAAATTATCTCGTGTAAATTATTTTACGGTGGAGTGCCCCACATGAGCGAAGCACCGCCGTGTGCTCGAGGCGATCGGTTGCATCGACCTTTCGCGCTGGTCTCTATTACAGCCATGATCCGGAGCGAGGAGGAATGGCAGGCGGTCGCCTCCTTCTGCGAAACTGCACGCGTGAAGAAACGGACTTCCTCACACCCTAGCGGCTAGGATCCCGAACCCGATATCCAGCCACCGTATGCGTGGGCGTGCGTTGCGGACGGTGAACAATGAGTAGCTAGCCATCTGGTAACTGTCCGGACCGAGTCCGAGTCGTCGACGGCGTGTAGTGTTCCACGCATACCTAAAGGAGATTTCAGCAAAACCCTGGAACCCTGCAACGCAAGTCAAAGGTTTTAGTCAGTAAAAATCTGACACGCCCTCTCACTCCGCTTAAGAGCGGGAGAAGTTATTGGATGATTTCCGACCTAAAAAAAAGTCGTGTCTCATTGCTCGTTACAATTACGATAACTTTATGTATGCATTGTTCTCATAAATAAGATTTACACAATACGCCCTGTAGTTAAAACTAACTTCTGTTCAACGACATTTCAACCGTAATATTTGACGTGTAGTCGCTGGCGTCCTATCCGATCAAACAACGTTTGTCTACCAGAATACCATTGAGCCAACGATTGAATGACGATTGAAACACGATTGAACTAGCTGAATACGGTTCAACGACTTTTCGATCGAACGAGTTCTAAATCGGAGTTGTTTGAAGGATGAGAATACGAAAATGTCAGAAACGTCCAAGTCGCTACGATATCGCTACGGTTTTGATTACGTGAATCGGGCTACAGATCTTAATAAAAAGTTTGGATTTGTAACTCAATGTCAATCCGCAATATCAAAGAAAAATGTTTTAAAAAGTGCCAGTTTCATACGTAAAGACCTTATACAAGGCGAACCCATGAAGATGGATTCGTAGAAAAATAAGTAGAAATTTGTTCGAAAATTTCTTCCGACGGAATAGCTCACTGGGAGGGACTCTTTCCGTGGGAAGTCTGTGTTTCCTGATAGCTAAAATCTAGGGATCTTTTAGTCAAGAGTGAACGGGTTACTTTTTAGTAAGCATGCACCATTTTCAATCTGATCATCACTTAGCTACCATCAGGTGAGACAGTAGTCTAACACCAGCCTATCAATATCACTACATAATTATGTAGTTTAGAACAAACTCGCTTCCCGCTGTCTGTCCCTATGTATGCTTAGATCTTTAAAACTACGTAATGGATTTCGATGCGGTTTTTTTAATAGATAGAGTGATTCAAGAGGAAGGTTTATATGTATAATACATGCATAATATATTTAATATCACCATTGCACCCGTGCGAAGCTAGGGTGGGTCTCTAGTCAATAATAAATAATAAAAAAATACGTCGTCTGTGAAAATTTCAACTGTCCAGCCTCTTCTCCTTTGCGTGTCGATGAACTCAAATTAAATTTTATCTGACCAGTATTTGGCAACCTATACAGCTCTGTCATTGGCCTCGTACAAACCCTGCAAAGTGCAGGTTGTTGTGCAAAATGGGCAGCATAGCAGGTGACGCATGTCTTGTGTAGCGGCTCCACACTGGCACCGTGTCAGAGATGTCGAGAAAGCCCCAACTCTAGACAGTTGGGGCTTTCTCGACATCTCTGACATATTACGATTCATGAGATATGATACAGCCTAGATAGCCCGATTCATTAGATATAAGAGCAGTGGTGGCCGAGTGGCAACGGCCCCGACTTACGAGTCGTAGGTCGCGGGTTCAAACCCGGCCTGGCGCATTACTTTATGTAATTTATTTCATCACCACTGCTCTCAAAACGGTGAGGAAACCGGCATGTCCTAGAACTAAAAATTCGAAGACATGTGACATTCACCAATCCGCACTGGGCCCGCGTGGTGGATTAAGGCCCGGCTCCTAGAGAGGAGGCCTGTGTCACAGCAGTGGGAACATTAAAAGGCTGATGATGATACAGCCTAGTGACAGACAGACGGACGGATAGCGGAATCTCAGCAATAGGTTTCCGTTTTACCCTTTGGGTAAGGAACTCTAAAACGAGCGAGGCTTTTGTAGGATACATTTTGGAGAGTGTGCGCGGGAATTGCATGACATGTTTCCGCCATCATTTCTGCCATCGGGCAACCCGGCGTACGGCGAATATCTACCCTTACGTTGTTGAAACTGCTACGTTTTGCCTCGTTGTTTATACCGTGTACTTTGAAGGACTGCAACAGTTTACCTGCTGCGGTCTTCCCGTCTGATTGGTGTCTTCTAGGGTAGAGTGGCTCTTAATAAACTAGTACACCTCACCAACAACGATTGCATCACTGCTTACCATCAGGTGGGATTGCAATCAAGCACTAGTTTATATCAATTAAAAAAAGACTATGAGAAAAAAGAAAATACCTATTTTATACAAGCGTCTGGAGGCACAACGCCATTTGTAGTTGTGTAATTGAAAACTTTCCAAAGTAACGTCTTATATAATTTCATGAAATATGGATAAGGATCGACACGGGAACTTCAAGCGGTTAAAGTGTTCTTGCTCTTTCAAACTTCTTGCATAATAGGCGAGCCTAATTAATCAAAAGTCGATAGTCAAGAGTTTTATCTGCTAGACGAAGAAAGTTTTACAGAAAAAAATTAAGTAATTAGTACTAGCCATCAATCCTGAAAATCCTTCTAAATTTTAATACTTTGGGTAGTTAACCATTTCTTTTTATTATTATTATGGATGACTACGGCGAATATCCACCCCTACGTTGTTTAGGGCGGGATTTGTCATTGGATGATTTTACCTACCAACAAAAAAAACCCCTACGTTGTTGAAACTTCTACGGTCCGGACTAAGCGTTTTACTTCGCCGTTTATACCGCGTACATCGAGGGACTGGAACAGTTTGCCTGCTGTGTCTTCAAAGCTAGAGTGAATAGGCTCTTAACAAACTAGTGCGCCGCACCATCAATGATTGCATCACTGCTTACCATCAGGTGGGATCGCAGTCAGAAAAAAATATGACTACCACTCCACCGCGCAGCAGATTCTGAACTGTTTGTGCTTCATTGGTGTAATTGTTGTAGGCTGTTCCGATGAGAAGGTAAACCAATAAATAAATGGATATGCTCACATTAGACCACTATCTCCCCTGATGAAGCACACTTGACCACCTATATGACTTATTTCTGTCGCATGTCAGAAGAGCTACCTAAAGGAGCCCCTCTAATTGCTAGGCAGCATCGCAGCAGACCAAGACTAAGATGGAAAGACGAACTTGACTCTTTCAGAAGGGCTTGAATTGAATACAACGACTAAGCTGGTAGCGCAGCTTGGCGTGGAGGCAATTTAGGTTCTTGTCCACGACCTGGCACCCAACAAGGCCTCGCGCAAGCTCTAGCTTCTTTAAGATTAAGGGTATTTTTTTATAATAGATAGGTTCTCTTTAGACTACTTTTTCACTTGATGTTCAGCGACAATGTGGTCGAGCTCTGGGTTGCGAAAGTAAATGTCTCGTTATCGAATTCATGACAGAAAAAGGCCTTACTGATGCACCTTCGCCCGCGTCTAAACTAGTCCACACTACGTCTCTGAACTAAGCTGTCAGGTTTTAGCAGTCTGGAGCAAAAAGTGATATCACGTTAAGATTCTCGAACAGAGAAGCGACGAATATGACAATGATGCGAGTGATGACGATCTTTGTATGAATAAGTGTCACCTTACGGCCATATTGTCGCCTCGCATTCATCCGCAGGAACCATTCATGGCAGAATTCACTCCAACTCAAACCCTCCCTCGCTTATCTATTCAATAAATCTACTATCGAACTAAGTGCCATACTACCTTCATACTTCATTCAGGGAAGAAGCCCCAACGTAAACAATCAACTACGTTTCAAACAATTCCTTTGTTGTCCTGTCAATTACACGGAATATAATAACGATAATTTGTAAAGTGGGTATGTGTTTTGTTTACAAGTCTTTTGTTAAAGGGCTTCGATGTTCAACATTTTAACAGGATCGTTGTTGTTTGAAAATTGAACGTTTTGTGCATCCACACTAAGATAGCTGCTGTAGATCTATCTATAATAGATGTCTTACTAAGGATATCAAGCTGCAATTTTTGGCCACCAAACTCGTTTAATCTGTTGAACGCGCTTGGACGCCAAAAATTGCAATTACAGTAAAACCTAGTAAATTAAGGAACATAAAATAACTCATTCAAGTAAATCTCAAATTCATTATTGATATATATATCTAGTATTATTTTTCACATTAATACTAAAAAACGTGAAAAACAAAAACTAAATAAAACGGGATAAGGGCAGGAAGATGATGATGAGTATTATTTTTCCAATGTACTGCTATTAGATTGCTAGGTACATTAATACAGTTGGGAAAATAACACAGTGATGCTGAATGACGACAATTTTTCTCAAAAATTTAAGAATTAAAAAATAAAACACGTGTTTCCTGGAACAAGTTTTATGAAATAATCTTGTTAAATCATGGAATTACCGAATGCCTACAAAGTTTTCCGGCGCTCTTTTTTTCCCGTTGCCTTTTCATGAAACATTATGGATTGCAGTAGATGAAGCAACAAGGTTTTAAACCATGCTCGACGTTGACGATAGGGGAAGGGTCCTCTATTGTATTCCACTTTTTCTTTTTGAAGATAGAGCACAGAGGTTTTAACACAAAATAGAAATACCCCATTTTCACTCCTAGCCTACGAAATTAGGTAAATTGTTCCCCAATTTTAATCCTTAAAGTTGCGTGAAAGATTCAGAATCAGAATCAGAATAGTTTATTTCAAATAGACCAATTAAAGGCACTTTTGAATTGTTAGTCCATAAAAAAGTGAAGCTAAATTGCACGTTCCAAAGCGTAGATCTCTATGGAGAAGAACGTGCAAGAAACTCCATGGATTACGATCTTTTCTTTGGATTACGATCATACCACCGTGGAAATAACTAGAGTAGTTACCAATGTTGCCATATAAAAAATAAGTAGTAGGTAGTTTAATTTTATTACAATTTCATGGGCAAAAATTTATGGAACGTTTTCTGTGTCAAATAAACTCATTGAAAAGTTTAGGGTAAGCATTTTAATTGAAAATCCTATTATGGTTTTTTAGGGCAATTCGGTACAGTGGACATCCGACCCATACGTACAAAGCGTTTTGGGAACACATTCACTATGCGTACAGCTAAAAAGAGAAATTCCGTGCCGGAGTCTATGTTTCCTGACAGTTATAACCAAATGGTCTTTAAGTCAAGAGTGAATAAGTTACTCCTCGGAAAGCGTGCTCCATCGTCGGCCACATCATCGCTTACCATCCGGTGAGTGAGAGAAACGCAAGCCATAAACATAATAAAAAATAAAAATAAAATAGAGCCTTGGACATTGGTGAAGCTTTCTGTACACCGTAAAATTTTGGTCGTTTTAATCCTATAAAGGGTCGATTCGGTACATGAAACACTATCTATTTGTAAAGATAAAATTAAAAAAAAAGTACTTTATAGTAATCGACCCTCCGCGGGATTAAAACGACCAAAATTTAACGGTGTATATGTGTAATAAATGTGTACTAATTAATAAGTGTAAAAAATATATTTTAATTACAAGGTTATCAGGAACCGTACTTTTTTCAATTAAATAATAAAAAATAAGAAAAAATCTTGCTTTAATACTAAAAAAAAAACCATTTTAGTAAATGTGTAAGCGAAACGCACGAAAAAATTGCCGTACAAAAACTCAAATTTTAAAAACAAGAGACAACCGTCCGCAAAACGAAATTGCTACATTTACCGAACAGCATAAACACAAACAACGTAGACAAACAAATTAAATACGCCGGAACAATCTAGCCGTATTCACGAGCCGAAATAGCGTAGTGTTACCAAAATGTCGTACTGTTACCGAAATTTTGTAGTGTTACCGGAAAGCCGTAGCGTTTTTTTTTTAAATTTTGATTTGATTTATTTATAATGTGTCACTGATAAGTGATTTATTTTTTAATTATTATTTAGTTAGATTCAAATATTGATCGTTTTAAGTTGTTATTATTTTATGACATTACTATTTAATATTTTTATTGCCAATAAGTACTATTGTTTTTTGATATTAAAAATTACATTTTTATATTTATATTACTCTAATTTAAATATTTATTAATACGCATGCTGAGATATGATCTAAGTTTGTATCCCAATATAGCAAAACAGTGCAAGTACACATATTACTCTCAATACATAAGGTTTACAAAAATAAATAATCATGATAATGATGATTTATTCTGTTCTTAATACCAAAAACTAATACCACTAATATTTTTTAATCATATTTATTTTACATTCTGAACGAATACCAGCCACTTGAATTTGGTACAGTCAGCTTTGGTCTTCTATATCTTTGGACGTGTTTTTAATTAAATATGTATCCAACAAATACCAGTGGTATTAGTTATTGGTATTAAAATGGTATAAATCATAATGATAATGTTCTCGAAATGTCATAGTGTTCTTGAAATGTCGTATTCTTCCAGACTGACCTTTTGTCGTTTTATCTAAAAATACGGCCACACGATAGACGACGCTGCTGTATCAGCAGGCGGCTGATACAGCAGCTAAGTAAAGTTACCTAGAATACTATTTAAATGTCTTCAACTCAACTCGGCTCAATGCCAAACGCTTGAGAGCACTACGCAGTTTCGGGTTTCTTTTTTAACCTTTTACAGAGGATTTTTCTTTTCGTACGAAACTTAGCTCTTTTATTTAAAACAAAATTTGTTTCAAGAAGTTTGAATGCTCTCTACTTGGTCTTTTATTGAAGCATACCAAACTGTATGAGCGAGTGATACTAGTATTTATTCACAATAACGTTATTCACGTGCAACTCAAAGGCGACCCCCGTTGGTGTAAAACTATTGTAGGATGTAGGAAACTGTGGCTAAATATCATTAGCTCATAGTGGCTTCGACCTCTGAAAATCGAAAATTATCCAAAAGAAACGACTACGTTTTTTATATCTTCACTTGTTTCGGGATAAAAATATCCTGGTCACGTGAAGATCTATCTAAATTTAGGCCATGGTACACCTATGTAATATTATATATCTAATCCAGATCACAGATTCTTTTAACTAGTAGTAGTATTCTTGAAATGTCGTAGTGTGCCAGACTGACCTTTGTCGTTTTATCTAAAAATACGACCACCCGATAGACGACGCTGCTGTATCACCAGCCGACTGCTTAGTGAAGTTACCCAGTCGTATTTAAACGCCCTCTGCTCAACTCGGCTCAACGCCAAACGCTTGAGAGCACTACACAGTTTCGGGTTTCTTTTTAAACATTTTACAGAGGGGATATTTTTTTTCGCATTACCAAACTTAGCTCTTTTATTTAAAACAAAATTTGTTTCAAGAAGTTTGAATGCTCTCTACTTAGTCTTTTATTGAAGCATACCAAACTGTATGAGCGAGTGAAATTAATATTTAGGCTATACAATACTTTTATTTACTGACAACTCAAAGTCCCCCGTTAGTCTAAAACTATTGTAGGATGTAGATAACTGGCTAAATATCTTGCCGAAGATGGCTTCGGCTCCTTGAAAATCGAAAATTATCCAAAAGAACTAAGATACTAACTCGTTTCGGGATAAAAATAACCTGTCCGCGTGAAAATCATGGTATACCTATGGCCATTTACATATTTAATTCAGATCACAGATATTTTATGAGGTGAAATATCGTAGTATCACCGAAATATAGTAGTGTTCTTGAAATGTCGTAGTGCTCCAGACTGACCTTTTGTCGTTTTATCTATAAATAGAACCAATCCGATAGACGACGCTGCTGTATCACCAGCCAACTGCTTAGTGAAGTTACCCAGTCGTATTTAAACGCCCTCTGCTCAACTCGGCTCAATTCCAAACGCTTGAGTGCACTACACAGTTTCGGTTTTCTTTTTAAACATTTTACAGAGGTGATGTTTTTTCCTATTACGAAACTTAGCTCTTTTATTTAAAACAAAATTTGTTTCAAGAAGTTTGAATGCTCACTACTTGGTCTAGTATTAGTAGTAGTAGTACTGATATTAGTATTTAGGTTATACAATAATTTTATTCACTGGCAACTCAAAGGCAACTCCCGTTGGTCTAAAACTGTTTAGGATGTAGGAAACTGTGGCTGAATATCACTAGCCGGTAGTGGATTTGGCCCCTTAAAATCGAAAACTATCCAAAAGTAACAACTACGTTTTTTATACTCTCACTCGTTTCGGGATAAAAATAACCTGATCGCGTGAAAATCTATCTAAATTTTGGCCGTGGTACACCCATGTAACATATATTTAATCCAGATCAAAGATTTTTTTTATGAGGTGAAATTTCGTAGTGTCACCGAAATATCGTAGTGTTCTTGAAATGTCGTAGTGCTCCAGACTGACTTTTTGTCGTTTTATCTAAAAATACAGCCAACCCGATAGACGACGCTGCTGTATCACCAGCCGACTGCTTAGTGAAGTTACCCAGAATCGTATTTAAACGTCCTCTGCTCAACTCGGCTCGATGCCAAGCGCTTGAGAGCACTACGCAGTTACGGGTTTCTTTTTAAACATTTTACAAAGAACTTTTTTTTTCGTATTACGAAACTTAGCTCCTTTGTTTAAAAAAGATTTACTTCAAGAAGTTCGAATGATTTCTTCTTGCTTTTTTGCCTGGATGAGCGGTGGAAACTGGTATTCAGGCCATAGTTTTTTCACTGACTGTTCACTCAAGGATAACCCCGGTTGGTGTCTAACTATTGAAGGGTATAGGAAACCAATGTATTTACTCAGTAGCGTCATTGGGCACATGAAATTCTAACTAAATCTTGGTCATGTAATCCAAATCATAGATTTTTTTTAGAATTCCATACCTTAAAAGGAAAAAAATGGATCCCTAATAGGATCACTTGGTTGTCCGTCTGTCTGTCTGTCTGTGTCTATGTCTGTGTGTCTTTTATATCAAGAACGCGTGGAGGTATTGAGCTGAAATTAAAACCATATACTCAGGTCTGCGGTCTCTTAAAGCTGTAAAAAAAATCAAACTTCTAAGTTAACGACAAAAAAGATACGGCCCTTTATGTCGCAAATAACGTACATTTCGACACTCTCAAGGGAATCAAAATTCTTAAGGTACTTTCCGTTGACCTAGAATCCTGAAATTTGGCATAAAGCAAAGTCTTATAGCACAAGTGTAGGAATAAATCTGAAAACTATAAATGTGTAGTTATCACAAAAAAAAAATACTTTTTTCGATTCTAAAAAACTTTCTTCTCTTTGATTCTAAACTATTTAAGTACATAAGTTAGTTTGTACGGAACCCTCGGTGAGTCCGACTCACACTTGCCCAGTTATACCTATATAATATTCTTCTGTATGTATAATCATCGGCACACAAGTTGAACCATCATGGCGGTCGACTTTGAACGCGATGTAACCGATTTTTGGGTCTTAATCGAAGTGGGGGGCTGCACGTAACCATAGCAACGGGTTCAACTTATTTGCCACGTACTATACTTGTCTTTGAAAACGTAAAAACAAACTAGATCTTAAACTAGATTAAGTCAGAAGTCAGAAATCTCCATCATTATTAAATTGCCAAGATTTCGTAGAGTTTCGTAGCACGCGTAGCACGGTGCTACGAAACGCTACGAAAATCTTAGAAAACAAATCACGTAAGACATGTTTGGCTACGCGTTTGCTACACCGCATATAAACAAGTAAATTATATAAATAATTAATAAAATGGTTTAAAAAACCAGCTAAGTGCGAATCGGACTCGCGCACGAAGGGTTCCGTATCATTATCTACACAAAACTGGACATTATATTATTATTTCCTTTATTTATTTCTTAAACACATTTTTAAATATTTCCTAAAAAAAAAACGTATAAAAAACATTTAAAAATAAAAAAAACAGTAAATATTATTATTATTATTATAAAAAAAAACATGTTTGTTATAAGTTTCACTTAAATATTTATTTTATTCTGTTTTTTATATTTGTTGTTACAACGCAACAGAAATAAGTACGTAATCTTTAAACAATTTCAACTGTTTAGCTATCAAACAGTTGTTTAACTAAAAACAGTTCGTATGATACATCCGAGTAACAGACGGACAGAAGATCATTTGGGCACGGAACCTACAAAATGGTGGAATAATTATTTAGTTTTTACTTTTAACCCAAAATGAAGAGTTGGTTTGATCATTTCTTTCTGGAATTAATTTACGAATACGTTAGCTACTAATCTCTGTCTTCTTTGTATTTTTAGTCAGTCAGTCAGTCATGAATCCGAATATAATATCTATATACCTACATGAACTTTACATTTTTTTTAAAATCGTAGACTTTATACCCATATACTGATTTAAGTAACTAAATACATATATAGCATCAGCCTTAATGTTCCCAATGCTGAGACTCAGGCCTCCTTCCTAGGAGAGGGAATGGGCCGTAATCCACCACGCAGGCCCAGTGCGGGTTGGTGGATGTCACATGTCTTCAAATCTTGGGTTCTAGGACATGCCGGTTTCCTCACAATGTTTTCCTTCACCGTTTTGAGAGCAGTGGTGATGAAATAAATTACACACAAGTAATGCGCCTGGCTGGGTTTGAACCCGCGACCGACAACTCGTAAGTCAGGGCTATTACCACTTGGCCACTACTGCTCTTAAATACATACATACACTATACATAAACGTAGTTTTATTTTTAATGAACACTCTACTAAAAGAACACAGTTATGTATCACTACATAGTATAAAACAAAGTCGCTTCCCGCTGTCTGTCACTATGTATGCTTAGATCTTTGAAACTACGCAACGGATTTTGATGCGGTTTTTTTAATGTATAGAGTGATTCAAGAGGAAGGTTTATATGTATAATACATGCATAATATATTAAATATCACCATTGCACCCGAGTGAAGCTGGGGCGGATCGCTAGATAAGTATAAGTACATGCCAAAAGGAAGTCAGATACGGTTTGCATATAAACGCGTCCGACTTTGAAACGCATATTATCTGTTCCAGTAATAAACTGGATTATATGAATCATTAATGTCAGAAGCTTAAACCTAATAATAGCATACCATAGATAATATATGACGCGCGATTTTTGTTTTTCAAGGACAACTCCCGTACGACAAATGGCCTTGAGCTGAGTTCCACTGCAATGACGTTATAGAAACTTGATTTTTAACGAAACTAGAACTTACACAAGAAAAACACAAATAAATAGACCCTTCTTGATCTGTATTTCACACTACATACATATATCAAAGAGAAAACGTACCCACACTAGAGAAAAACCCGAGCAAGGTCGCCTCGTCAAGTATTTTTATCTTTCGCTAAGAAATGAAAAGGGACATTCAAGGAAATTCCAATAAAAAAATGTGTCACGATCTTGTGTTACGATGTGAGTTTTCGTGGTGAGAATAGAGCACGCATTATGCTTACCAAATATTTTTCTAAATCGGAGTTAGAAAATTATAGAGTAGATACGTGCAACAACAGCAAAACATTAAAACAGAAAATATATGGAAGAAGAAATTTCTATAAAATGATTTAGTTCTAAAAATAAGGAAGGTAGCTTAGAGTGTTTCTTACAGTTAACTAAGAAAACTGACGTCTTAGTTGACCTAAAAATTCGGCAAAGCATTGAGTACTTTCACTTTCTAAATAACTTATAAAAACCTTATTTTAAAAGTTCTAGTGATCTCAAAATGTTAAATAAAGAATAACTAATAGCAATCCAATAAACATGTTTCGTTTTCTTATCAAATTCACACAAAGTAACCAAACTACCGCACTTCCTACATACATAACTATGTATAACTGCTTATATCTTACCCTGTTACATAAATGAAAAGAAACAGTCCAACTGCCTAATCGTCTTTGTAACAAAACTAAGCTCCAAGAAACACAAAATCCAATTTGTTGAACAATAATTCGATTTATAAATAGTTTTTTTAATAGCAAAATTAACTTACCCTCAAACACTTCTTTTCAGCGCGAACTTTAAAAAGTCTATTCACACACTGACATATCTTTTTAAAATTACGATGTCAAATAAAAAATATCACGATTTTTTTTTTGTCTAAATTCTATTTACAATTTTATTTACAGTTATCCGTAATTTTCGGAATGGTACTGGGGTTTGTTGAAACGTCAGTGGTGTCGCATATGTTTTGCGCATGCGTGTCGCAAGATGGCGGCCGCGCGGCGGGTCGATAGCGCGCGATAACGTTCCGAAGGCTGCGCCACCATTGCCGGGTGACATTGTGCTAACGGGGTAACATTAAAACGAGGTCACCGATTCGTATTAGCCCGCGCTTCCGCGGTACAGTGATACCAGCGTATTTGTTGCCATTACAAAAATGAAAAATATTTTTTTCGTAGTCTGTGGACTGTTCTGAGTTTTATTTATTTGGGTTGTAGATTTATATGACGTTAATTATTTTGGTAGCAGGGTTTTTTAAAATTAGGGTAATTCAGTAGGTTAAACTTAGCGTATATATAAAGGGCTTTATTTTACATAGGTCACGTTCATTTTTATGTGTGTTTATCTTAGAATAAAATCTTGGCTAAGTTATTATTTACTTTGAATCCCTTAGACTAAAAGAAATCCTAATTACAGATCCATAAAGAGACAAAGAACCAGCTGACTTAAGACGAAAAGAGCAATGTTTAAAAATGATGGGGTGTTCCTCAAGGTTCTATTTTCGGTCCATTCATTTTTCGCAGGCTGCGGTGAGGTGTGATTTCTGCTGCCCTATCACGTTAGCACTAATGTTGAGTGACATATTAACACTCGTAATAAACGTGCCGATAGCCAACCATCTTGAGCTTCTTGGGACAATTACACCTCATATATCGAGGCAAAAGCTCAACTGGCCTGGAAAGTCCTGGCAAATGTATGACGTAATTTCATACTTGAAAACTGCTCAACCGTTATCAAGCACTAGTTCGGTCGTGTAAGGAGAATGCATCTTTAAAATCACAAAAAGGAGAGCAGCGTATGAGGAGAAATCTGCCAAATACCAGCTTGATGCTCTAAAGCCGATTGAGAAATTAGCCTAGAATATTTTTCAGCAATGATGTACTCGTCTAGTCAAAACTCAAAAGTCTTAGTGCTCGATTACGGAGACGCGCCGCGAAACACGCCGCGTCTCTGTAAACACGGCCTTAAGCATCAACGTTGAGTTACTCTAGCGAACATTAACAAATTTAATTCTGCCTAATACTTTATCATCGGACCACTAGCCGTATCGTTACGCCACCAGTATATTGTCGACATCTCATCATATATGATGGCTTTTGAATTGTTATGGGCCAGCTGCAGGACTGAGTGCCAAATACTATTCACAACCTCAAAAAAAAATACAACCGATTTCAAAAATACACCAAAAAGTACAACACACACCAAAAAGTACAAGTTGTAATTTTTATAAAAACTTTTTTATTACACACTTTTTAGTTGTAGTACCCCTCAGCCAAACTTAAATAGATAGGTACCTTCCACCATTTGGTTACATCATCAAATCATCATGACAATTCTAATAATACCAAACACGGCTAGGATACACTGATTTATTACAAAGTTCCGGCTCTTACCTACCTTCTGGCTTCATCATCAGATCAGTTCTATGTATCCCTCCCCTTCTTCCTTAAGTCAGCCACCGAATACATGTATAAACAAAGCAATTTTGCTTGTTACGACAGTTCTGCTATGGTTTTTTAAAGAGTTTCGTTCTATATCTTCGTAGTTCATCATCAGATCAAAACAATTTTTCTATGGGACCAACTCGGAAAGTATAATCTTTCAAACAAAACAAAAATTTTCAAAATCGGTTCACAATTGACATAGATATCTATGACCATATGTATTATAAAACGACAATTCTGCTATGATTTTTCGAAGTGTTTCGTTGTATATCTTCGAAGTTCACCATCAGATCAAAAAGATATATTCATGGGACCATTCATGGGATCAATATTTCAATCAAAACAAAAATTGGTCTACAATTCATCGAGATATCGGTGAACATACATTAAAAAAAAATACATACAGCCGAACATAGAACCTCCTCCTTTTCGAAGTCGGTTAAAAATAAGCAACGCTGCCTCCCGTTGCGGACTCCCCCGGTGAGTAGACATTTTGGTTCTTGTGGCTGAAGTTTGCAGTGAGAACCAGCTAGGGTGTCCAATTCCGTGAACAGGGACTTATCATTTGCCTCCCCCAGAACTGAATTGTTTGTGCCATCATGATTGTCTTCAAACTGCAGTGTCGTAACCACAGCCATTAACGTTTTGCTAACAGTCTCTTCTAGTCACGCTGCAATATTTTTATTGTAAGCGATTTTTAGGGTAAAAAATAAATTAAACTATATAATTAAAAAATAATTTATTCATCATCAACATCGGATTTAAGGTAGTGTACTTCGGGATCGCTTGTAGTGCGTCCGCGGATGCGTGCCAGTGCAGCCACCCCGCGTGTTGATCGTGTCATGACGTAGAAAATCCAGAGTGTACCAACTAATGCCACTCCGACCAGCAATACTGTTACTGCTATCGTTCCCCCACTCATACCTGTAGGGAAAAAAACGTTTACTTTGAGACAGACGTATTTTTGTAGGGCACTTATACTAGCTGACGTCTGAGGGTCTAACACTAGCCATCATGTGATGTCACGCGTGTTTATGCCAGCCGTTCCCATCGCAGAAACTGGATTCTATCTAGTTCAACTGAAATGGTGTGCATGTAGTCGTGTCGATGGAGAACCTAATATTTTTATAACGTAGCAAAACGAGCGCGAGGTCCGGCAACACGCGCCGGTTGCCTGCGCCGCGAGCCGCAACGGAGCAAATTTTGTATGAGGCTGCGCTGGCGTTTGCTTTATGCACTTTCTCAACGCCAACAGTGCAATCTGTGCGAATACATATTATATTTCATACTAATAATGCGAAAGTAATTATGTCTAAAGCTTGGTCCTGGATTAGTGACCATGTTTTGATTTAACATTATTTGGGTGTCAAAATTTTAATTATGGTAGAGAGAGAAAGTCTAGGAAAGATAATCAAAAAGGAAACATGAAAAATCCTCAGATCGGACGGAGAATAACTAAATAGAAAATTATAAAAATTATCATACCTCCAGTTTTCTTAGCAACTACTTTATCATGTATCCCTTTCTCTGCTGTCTTTGCATCTGTGGTTTTAACCCCCGTATCAGGTATCGTCGTCCGCACAAAGAAAATGGTCGAAGAAGACATCGGCGACACTTCAATGGTCAACGTAGTGGTTTTACGAGTGAAGATAGGTTTTAATACAGTTGTTGAAGTAGTAGGGGAAGTTTTCCTTGGAGATGTAGGCCTAGGAGTGGTCGTTGAGCTGGTAGTACTAGTACTAGTTGAAGTGCTAGTAGAAGGCCGTTTAGTGGTTACAGGCTTTTTAATAGTAGTTGTAGTAGAAGTAGCTTTTTTTGTGGTAGTCGTGGTAGTTGTAGTGGTAGACGTTGTAGTGGTAGTAGGTTTAGGATAAAAACGAGAACTTGGTTTTATTGTAGTAGTCGTGGTGGTAACTGTTGAGGAGGGTGAAGGGGGCAAGGTTTCAGTAGTTGTAGCAACCAGTTTCTGTGTCTGCGGTGGTGCTGCTGAGCTGTTCGAGCTTGAATAGTCTTCTGTTGTCGATCCTTTGAAAGAGGAAGTTTTATTAAATTAGGTTCTTTAATCAACGTTTTTTAATTACTGTGCGCTATCTTTTGTAAGTGGGAATAGCAAATATCGAAAAATCAGAACACAAAATAATTCTGAAAGTAGATTTCTGATAACTGGTAAACTGCATCATAAGCATCAGCTGGACAAGGGCCTCTAATAGTTTGATCTATCTCATCCAAACCATGCTAAATATGGTTTGCCGCGACACTGTTTGCCTGAGTCAGAGAACTTTACATGGAAAATTTTATAAAATTACAATTAAAATTAAGCCATTGGAATTGGATTTTTTTTTTGGTGGTGTGTAAAATCATCCGATGACATCTCCCGCCCTTGGGCGGAGCGGGAGATAGTGTCAGACTCTTACTGACTAAAAACCCACCCCGTTCCTTCGTGGCCTTAGATACCAGGGCCGGGCTTTCCTTTCGGAAACAAACCCTTGGCCCCAGTAGGCTTCGACCCTGCCTTAATCAAATAACATTGTTATACTTACGAGTATTACAACTATGTTTTTAATTTCGTAAAATTATAATTTAGAGGAATGATTTTATCAATTTTTTTGTATATCGATATTTCTTACTATTTTTACCTTCTAATATGTCCATGATGTAGTCTCCCATAATAATCAAAGGAGTACTTGTAAGGAGTCCCTTCGGTAGCTACTAAGATGTAAAATAAACGAAACAAATATAGTTACATGAGGGAATACTCACTGGTATCAAAATCGCAAACGTCCAAGAAGTCAGGGCAACAGTTTTGGGTGACCACGCAGACGATGCTGCAGCTGCAGCCTCGGTAGCCAGTGGCCTCGTTATAAAGATCGCAGCGACCGACGCAAGACTCCTCTGAAAACGACAAACAGTAATACACACTGAGGTAAATTTCAATATCTACGTTAATAAGGATTTGATTCTCAGTTCATCAAGACCGACGCCATCTAAAATTTTCTACCAACAGTCTAGAGTCTAGGTAAGCGGTCTCAAAACTACGGCCCGCTGACCAAATCCGGCCCGTCAATGTCATAAAACTGGACCGCAACAGCCTTAGGACTAGTGTCATCAATCTGGCCGGCGACAGCCAATGTCTTATTGTTCTTTCAATTGCTGACTATGTTGTTTGACAAATCATATGACATGATTAATTAAATCGACATAGAATGCCATTCACTATTTTCTAAATCATCATAGGACGATGCTTTTCATTAAAAAAAATCGATATCTGCTCAAAATTCAAAAAAGCGTTTAGAGACTTTTTCGCAACTAAACCGGCATTACGATATGGTAAGTCAATGTCTCCAATCTCTTCAAAAATTAAAACTGTTTTTGCCCTTGGTACATGCTGAAAACATCATTGTGACTCTAAGGCTTCAAAGTTTGGAGACCCCTAGTCCAGATTGTTGATTTTTAAATAAACTTAACTGGTGCACTTAACACCTATAGCATATTCTCCAAGCACCTCTCTCTATCAGGAAGGAAGACATCAATTTTCATTTTCTGTTACATTACTTTAACTTTTAAGTTTCGCCGGAAAAAAAACATCGTCGTGTCATCTTTCTACCATACTTAACAGCTTCTCCATATCCGACGAAAAGTTTTGCGAATTTTACAAGAACCTTAGAATCATCTTTGAATCTTTTACCTTTATCACAATATATTTAAACTCAGTGCAGTATATCTTTTACTTCCATAATTTTATTTTTTCATGCACCTCGTCACCTAAATCTATGTACAAGTTAATCTTACGTAGCACTGAAGGAGGCGTGGTGGCCTGGACCATGGCTTTGGAGCAGTTCTCGCCATGCTGTATGGACACGTCGTCGATCGCTAAGTCGCTCATGAAACTCTCGCCTCTGATGCCTTCGATCACAATCTGTGGAATGACAATATTATCAATAGATTAGATGCCTTTGGGTTCTATGACCTAATCAAGGCCAGATAAATGATAACTGACCTGGAAGTTATCCCCAACATCAGATAACATGGCCACAGCACTGTACCATTCGTTGCCCTGGTCTCCCCATTGCTCGAACAGCGTGTAATTTTGCGCCTTCTTCTGTACTAGCAGTACTTGTAGTTGATACATCGATAGCTTGTCTGGTTTCTGATATACCACCAGACCACCCATGCTCCTGTAATAATAATAATAAATAATAATAATATCAATTTATTTCGGACTCTGATCCATATGAATGTTAGTAACAATATTCTTAAGGTCTATGTTAGTAGGTACATAATAAATTTTGGCAGTATCAATTTAATTTTCTTACAATTTTCCCGTAACTATTTCCACCCAGTGTGCCTGTATGGGACAATCGTGACGGGATGCTATCATTTTCAAAATGCTGTTGGTGCTACCGCGCAGTCTTTGAAATAATGACGCCACTTTCTTACGCATTATAGCGTGAAAGCCATCAACGCGCGCGTTTGCGAACATTTGTGACGCACTACAGTGGCGCGGCAACCCCAACAGCATTCTGAAAGCATTATTATACTGAATACGCAGGACGTTGTAGGCTCGTTGCGTATACCGAACCCACAGGCCGCTCGAGTAAAAAGATTGGCAGTATGCCCTAAAAAGAGTAATTTTAACTTCTTTAATACATCGAGCGAACCTACGGGCCAGCATATTGCTCCTTACCGACAACGCCCTACGTTCTCGTTCTATATCTAAGTCATCTTTCAAGTCCTCCGTGACTAGATGACCCAGATATTTAAATTTCTGAACCACCTTTAAGGCAGTTCCATTGACCATGATCGGAGGCACCTCAGTAGGTCCCTGTTTTCTTGCCCTGAAAATCAGTACCTCACTTTTCTGTGAATTGTACCTGAGACCATGCTCGGATGCGTAGCGTTCACATATTTTAACTAATCTCCTCAGAGCGTTGACCGAGGGAGCCAGCAGAACCATGTCGTCAGCATAGCTTATGTTGTTGCGTAATGAAGAGTTAATTTTTTTCATCGTCACTATTAATAACAAAATCGTATCCTGCCTCTGCCTGTTTCTCCACTTTCCTCTGCTAAACCACGTAACGCATTTTGATACAGATTTCTCTGATATAAAGAGGGATGAGAGAGGAACTTCCGTGTATTTATAATTTGTACCAAAAGCCGGGCGTGCGCCAGTATTTATTATACTTAAATGCCAGTAGGTAGGAAATGTTTTGCAAAAGCGATGGCCGTTGGGACCGAAAGGATCTCTAGTGGTGATCGTGTATCAGAAGGCACCGCGTTGGTAAGTGTCCACAGCTCATGGAAATCTAATGGATGTAAAAATCGATGTGGAAACGCGGGTTGTTGAAATTTACCTTCCGAACATGTGGTACCAGAAGACAAAGCATCCGTCCTTCGCCAGGTCCGCCTCATACACGGGCGACATCAGACGCGCGGTCTCATTCGCAATCCTACCCGTGCTTTCTATGTACATGTAGTAACCTGGAAATAAAGTATTAGTAAGGTTTAATTTCTCGCTAAAGATGGTCCACTTCTACCTAAGAGATATACAGCTCATGGCTGTTATAGCCCAAAGGGCCATCCGTATATATATATGGTACGGAGATCCAGGTATCACCATTGTACGGGTCGCCTAGAGAACACGGTGGAGCATACGGTGGAGCACAACCATGTCCTCACAAAGGCAAATAGTGTCTCCCTCCTGCCTGCAAGCCTCTCGTGCCCAACCCTGCTCCAAGCAATGTTACGGGGCGAAAGGGAATGGAAAGCTGTCACCTCCTACTGCGAAGTATGTAAGCGAAGGTGATGATGAAAATGATGAGAAGAAGACAATCCTCACGCCCCGCGGGAGACACCCTGGTATCTAAATGGCTAACTTTTAATAGGTACACGAACATTTCGCCAGTTGAGGCCTTTTATGACGAAAATATGGGTAAAGAATACTACATTCTATGCCTTTCGTAATCTACCAACCGGCACGTGGCCCGCATGATGGATTACTGTCCATTGCGTCTCCTAGAGAGGAGGCCTGATTCCAAGCAGTGGGAACATTATAACACTGATTAAATACCCGCATATAATTTCTTACCCGATCCGTTCTTCCCATAAGTATGATCGTACTGGGGTCCCGTCTGAAGGAAGGAGCTGGGGGTCTTCTTGTTCAGCCTCCTCCAGTCGAAATCGTGGTACTCGTCCGGCTTCCAACCACAAATGTTGGGCTGCTCGAAGTCGCATTCCGTTTCAGTTTTTTTCGCTGAACTGTCTGATAATTAAAGAAGATATGAATTCATTTATTTGTCTTTCAAAGTTTTTGTAGTTCGACAACATAGTAGCCGAGTGAAAAATACCTACTAACCTTTCAAAGGCAAAAGGAATGTTCGTTACTATACGTACACTCTCAAACGACCATAACCATGTTCTGGCACATACTTTCTATCCCAGATTTATCCCTATCCCTATTTCCTTGAGATGATTCTCTGTTATCACCTGAATGAAACCGTTGGTAGAAGCCAGTTGTTGAAATAAATTTAAATTTTAAATAACAGTTCGAGTATCAAAGGAACCATCTTTATATAAAAGGAGAAACAAATTGACTGACATATAAACGCACAGCCGAAACTACTGAGACTAGGAATGTGAAATTTTGTAAAAGTCTTCCTTTTATGTAGCAGGTGAGCACTAAGAGGAAAATTTGCCCCCTAAAGAGATGAAACGGGGGTCCAAAGCAAAGAAAGAAGCTAATTTGAAGAAGCATATTGAAATTTTAAATTAACTATAGCTTCAGCCGGCCGTGTGAAAGTAGGTTCTTCATACAAACTTTCGACCCCCATTCCATCCCTTTAGGAGGCGAATTTTGGAAAACCTTTCTTAGTGCTAGCCTACGTCATAAAAGTAAGTCTTGTGCAAAATTGCACATTCCTAGTCCCAGTAGTTTCAGCTGTACATTGATATGTCAGTCAGTCAGTTTCTCCATTTTTATATACAGGGTGACAGGTAATTAGTGACCGATACTTAAACACATGATTGTAGGTAATATATCAAACATCTTTTACTATAGGACCACACCGGAAATCGCGAAAAAAATCAGCAAGTTCAGTACATATTGACCAGTTAGGCGAACATAAATGTACTGACCAGCATATTTTTTTCACGATTTCAGGTTTGGTCCCATAGTAAAAGTTTTTTGTTATCATGACTATAATCATCAGTTGAAGTATCGGTTACTAATTACCAGTCACCCTGTATATAGATAATATACATATATTGTTACATATTATAATCAATAAAACCTTTTTCAATTTCAGTCATAAATGGCCTCGAAAAGCAGTAAAAACTGATGATATAAAAAAAAGGCGCAGCCATAAATATACTGTTACCAGTTTCATCACAAATAACCATTATCATGTTTGTTTGTTCACACATAAATATGTTATACGTTTAAAATGTTCAAAATATTACCATAACATCCTGGAGCAGTTGAGTTCCATTGTGTCCCGTCACAGTAAATAACCGGTGAACCAACGAGTTGATGTCCAGGCAAGCAGAAGAAGACCACCCACGCGTTGTTATGAGATGTCATATTCACCGCATTCTTAACTTCTTCTAACTCTTGGCAGCCCGTTTCTTTGGAAAGGGAAAGAAAGCATTATATTTGTAGACATATTGTAATGCTACGTTTAGATGTGGGCCCAGCTTCGGCCAATCGCTATTGTGTAGCCATTGTAAAACGGAGAAATCCCGTTAACACAATGGCGATTGGCCGAGGCTGGGCCCACCTGTAAACATAGCATAATATTGAAAGGAGACAAAACAGAGAACAAACTAAAATGAATTCTATTTCCGAATTCGTTCAAATCCGAACTAGTTTGTATTTGATAAGACTAGTAATCCTTTATATCTTATTGTTGTAAACTCTGTAACTTTGTAATAAATAAAAATATCAATATTATCTACACAGGTAATTTCGAAAAACCCAACGAAATTGTATGCCTTAAAACATTGTGTTGTTTGTTTATTTATATAAACCAGTGCTTGACTGTGATCCCACCTGATGGTAAGCAGTGATGCAATCGTTGATGGTAAAGTGCAATAGTTTATTAAAAGCCTACAATTTACAAAGCATTAGATATTATTGTAAACTAACAGATTTTGCAATTACCCGATGACTAATCTATCTAATTACCTATTGTAGTTACAAGATATCCTTATAGATTATACTTACTAACACATACAGGTATAGGCACATCCCATTGTCCAAACCTACACGTGGCATACTTATTGCCGACCAGCGTGTATCGGGCGCTACAGGAAAACCTCAGGAAGGTTCCTCTCTGTCTCGGCCGAGCTCGGCCGTTCTTGATTCGTGGAATCGTACAAGACGGCGCTGAGGAACGGTAATAGGAAAATTCTACAACAAACGATAAAAGTTTTTAGTAAAATAAACACATAGTACATATATTTTTCAGTGTCTTATTTGGCTACATTAAATAGGTACTTAAAAACATGGAATTGGAAAGAATTGAGAGGAGCCTGCCCAGTAGAGGAGCAACAAATTTTAAATATAATATTCTTCAAAAATCAGCTCTTAGAATATTTATTTGTAGCTACTGGGTCGTGCACGCATACGACGCCGCACACAGTGTCGTAATACCCTTCAGTTGAACACTGATCGCGAAATTATTGACGACGCAGCACCTAAACATCAGGTGTTACGCCGTTTTAGATTGACGACGAAGCGCCTACCTAAAACGGCATCAGACACTAAAGTGGGCTTCTTAGCTCGCCCCTTAATAATTAATTGTTCGTCGTTGGAGGTTTTAAGGGGTTGAATTAGGGAATATTTCCTGTCAACATAACCCATAAATACGTATGTATAGGTTTTTATTTATTGTTTAAATTACGTTTATGTATACTATACTGTACATATATCTGTTTAGTAAATTTTTGTTTTAAGTTAGATGTAATTAATGTGCATTTATAATTATTCTCAAGTGAAAAATCACTCTATAATTTATATAATATACTCGTATAGTTTGCTGTAAGAAAACCCAATTGTAGCTTTAGCTCTCACGTGTACATCAGCTGTCTATTTATATGTTTTGATAAAATTGTATGTAGATATAATAAATGGCGTTGTGAGCACGCTTTAGAGCCTATTAGATTATGATTTTTCCACCCCAAAATCAGTGGCGTAGCTAGGTGACAAAAGGCCCTGGGGCAAAAAAATATGGGCCCCTTTTTACGAAGAAAATCACAAAATAACTTAACCTGCTCTGGGTGGAGCGAAAGGGAGCTTAGTTTGTGTTACAACCTTTTTTATTCAGATTTTGAAGTTGGGAATATTTTTCGTTAGTTCAATAAGAGGTTTGTTAATTAGGTCCTAAGCTCAAAATTAACTTTTTTATGCAGTGGCGTAACTATTAAAGGCGGGAACTGGGGAACTTACTCCTACCACCCAAAGTACTAAAGTATTTCGTGATGGGATAAATCTGTGTATGAGATCATCTAAAAATCGTTTTTTTCCACATATTACTGGAACCACCTACTCTGTTATTTCCATGAGGACGGAAGCTTGATGTCACGCGTACCGTCAAGAGCGTGCGTCCGGTTGATAAAATTTATAAATCATGTTTTTAACGTTTAGATAAGTTTATATTATTGTTTATTAATAATATTAAATGCTTAAGATCTGTTTCCTGGGTCGTAGACAATTAATATCCCCCATGTTGTAAACACTAATATATTTAAAAAATATTTATACCTATTGCATATTAGTATACAACCTTATTTTTAATATATGTGAAGCCCGAAACACATGTCTAGTATTTTTATGTAAAGAATCTATGTACAAAATTTCATAACTGTATCAGGAAAAATCACAAAGTTATACCTAAGCTTCATAAACTACCTAATTATCCGTACAAAGACATGGTCACCGGGACATCCGGGGGACTGAGAGGTTGTTTAGCACTTGCACCCACCTGTACGCTGGCGCTTAATACTTGCTATGATCTGCCGTAACCTTTGCTGTACTTAGTGTCGGTGGTGTCCAACTTGTGGCCTTTTTTAAATATTTTTGGCAAAAAATAAACCGTTAAATTTTAGTCGTTTTAATCCCGCGGAGGGTCGATTCGGTACATGATATACTATCGATTTGTAAAGAGAAAATAAAAAAAAACTAAAGTACTTTTTTTTTAAACTCAAATTAATTTACACATGTACGAAATTAATTTCTTTATGTAAACGAGTCAATGACCTTGTAGGTAGTTGTCGGTCGTTGCGTACTAACTACCTACAGTTCATTGACATCGCTCAGCGGACGTTTACTTAAAGAAATTAATTTCGTACATGCGTAAACTAATTCGAGTTTAGAAAAAAGTACTTTATTTTTTAATTTTCTCTTTACAAAACGATAGTATATCATGTACCTAATCGAACCTCCACGGGATTAAAACAACCAAAATTTAACGGTTTATAACAAGGGGAAAAAGTTATTGGAATCGATTCGGTTACTGGTTCTGAACAAACTATCAATATTATTTTTATTATATGCGAAAATAGAACATTCTGGTTTTGCGTATATTAAAAATAATGTTGTATAGCTTAATTCCATGAACTGTTTAGTTTGGGTTGTAAAATGGGTCGCATAGTAGTAGTGTAGCGACATCTATGACGCTACATAGGAACTAAAATTAAATATCCTTCATCGCGATAATAATGTTCTTCGCTTAACTAGAAAATATACAACCACAACATCATCATCATCATCATCATCATCAGCCTTTTTATGTTTCCACTGCTGGGACACAGGCCTCCTCTCTAAGAGAGGGAATGGGTCGTAATCCACCACGCGGGCCCAGTGCGTGCGACATCCACCTACATGTCTTCTAATTTTTGGTTTTAGGACATGCTGGTTTCCTCACGATGTTTTCCTTCACCTTTTTGAGAGCAGTGGTGATGAAATAAATTACACAAAGTAAAGCGCCTGGCGGGGCTTGAACCCGTGACCTACTTATTGTAAGTCGAGGCCGTTACCACTTCGCCACCACTGCTCTCTAAAAAACAACCACAACAGCCTGAAATCCGAACGTGTTTTTTTTTTTTTTTGGTAGTTAAAATGCGGTGCCCATGTTAGAGTGACCCAAATGCCCATACACCACACCTTAGAGGCTTTAATGAGTGCCACCTACTGAGCTCAAACAGCCCAGTTTAACATCAATTCGAAAAGAAGAAGCCCGAATTCAACGATCGAGAAGTTGTCCGGATCAGTCAGAATACCCATCTGGTTGGAAGGGTTCCTCTCTTTTCAACGGAGGTGCTTATGTAGGATTTCATGTCCTAGAACCAAAACATCTTCTCATTCTGTGACATCTGACATTAACCAACCCGTGTTGGGCCCGCGTGGTGAATTACCACCCATTCCCTCGCCTAGAGACGAGACCTGAGTCCCAGCTGTAGAAACGTTAAATTGATTATGCTATATTTTTATGCATATCAATGATCACATATATGATAAACGTAAACGAAGTTTATTTTGCAATATTAACACTATAAAAGCCAAATTCACCAATAAACTAATCGCGATTCGTTCAAAAAAAACGCAGTTTGAGCGACTAATCGAGATTATAGCTTCATATTGCGTTTCACCGCGATGAATTGAACCTAGTTTACGTTTCAATTCTTTTGTTGTCGCCCATATTTACGACACGGGTCTTTAAACTAGATTACGCTGAGCTTAGTTTAGTTGAACTAAGTTTTTAAATTGAATGATGAAATCAGCCCTTATAGTATTCTTTTTGTTAATTTAATCTAGATTAGGCCGGTGTTTCCTAGCTGAAACTCTGAGAAGAAACACCGTAACCAGCTCAGAGGACACTGAACAATAATGAATTAGATTTTAAAATGTGAATATGTGCGTGTGTAACTGTTGATTGGTTTTTTTTTTGGGTAGGTAAAATCATCCAATGACAAATATATAATAACTGTTGATTGGTACTTAATCAAAAATAGGGAGTGAGTATATATGTCTAAGACAATTGCTATAATCAAAAGTAAATACCCAATTAATGTTTAAAAACCCCTATCGCAGTTAACAGACGAGCTGATGACCTTGAACACCTGCACTGATCCTAAAAAAATTCTAGCTAAGAACCATCTCGATCAAGCCAGCTTTCAAACAAAAAAAATCGCATCAAAATCGGTCCATTCGTTTGGGCGCTACGATGCCACGGACAGACACACAGACAGACAGGTCAAACTTATAACACCCCTCTTTTTCATCGGGGGTTAAAAACAGCGTATAAGACAGAATTGAACATAGCAGCAAATTCGCATCAGCTTGTACGCAAGCTAATATACTTATATATGTAGGTAATTATATTACAAAACAATAAACCCCATTTAACTATATAAATGAGTACAGAAATAGACGAAGTTAAGGATAATCTCCATATTTCCTGTACATATTTATAATAATAAATGTAAAACTAATGGTGCATCAGAAAAATAGATTGATATACATAAATGCAAGCCAATGTATGAATCATGGGCGTAGCTACCGCCGTATCTGCCGTATCAATTATTCGGGCCCCCGGGCTACAGGGGCCCCGACGTTGGCAAAAATTTGCAAGATGTTATCCACAACCGTCTCGTAGGGTAAGCCAAGCATTTGTAAAAAAACATCTTTTTTTTCATACGGGGCCCCTTTGGAACTCTTGATATGGGGCCTTGAACTGAGGGACTAGCCACACCACTGGTATGAATATTACCAGAAGCTGATAGATTTTACGATCGAAACTGAATTGTCAAAGGGATGGAGCTGTATGTATATGCTATATGTACGGGTGAACAGCTCCATCTTTAGTCTTTTTCCCCCGCTCGCACTGTTCTTTTTTTTTTATCGTAGGTAAAATCATTAAATGACAAATCCCGCCCTTAGGTGGAGCGGGAAATAGTGTCAGACTCTTACTGACTAAAAACCTATTCCGTTCCATCGTTGCCTATCATTCCGGGGCCGAGCCTTCTTTTCAGAAAGCGGTCCTTGGCCCCAGTAGGCTTCGACCCTGCCTGGAGCTAGCAGGCTATATTAAATTAACATGCCATAGTAAGGCCCCATCAAGGAACGCCTCATAGCCTTCAGGGTATGCAGATGATAGATATTATAGAGGCACAGTTTATCGCGTAGACAAAGATACGTTACGCGCTAACATCGCAATCAGAAAACCTAGACTCGAAACTAACAATGATCAGAGTCATCACAATCGCAAACCTATAGTCACTGATAAAAAAGGATGGAGATAAGAGCCGGCGCCGTCGTGCGAGTGAAATAGCGTTAGCCACCAAATGTGTGTGATCATCACGACCGATGTGAAATCATGTCATATAGGCACAATTTTCGCTGTTTTGATTTAATCTAAGCTATCAAAGTACCTATAACCTACCATATTCATCATCAATATCAGCCTTGGTCAACACGATACTGAGTAAAGGTCTTTCGTGCCAAGCTTTCCACATGTGTGCATTTTTTTTTATGTGATATCCAAGTCTTATATGTTACAGTATACATAATCAGCCTCATAGGTAATTTACCCACTGCTGGTACTCAGGCACTCTCTCTAGGAGAGGGAAATGGTGATTATTTGAAGGTTATCGCATTTTGGTGCCGTCCGATAAAGACGATTTCTCGCGTCTCAAAGAAATGTCAGTAAAACTGAAAAGCGACCCGCGCTGAAAACCAGCGCCGTAGGCTCATCGCATTTTGCGTGTGGTCACGGCATTATGTTGAGCGTTCGGCCGTTTTGTGTGGAAGTGGCGCATATTTTTCACGAAATGTAATTATAATTTGTTAGTTCTAAAGCGCCTTTTTCCGCCAAATATTATTTTTCTTTCTTTTTTCTAAAAGGTTGATGTAGGGCCGATGCCTGCTAGTTGCTGCGGGACCCTTTGAAAGAATATCTGTAGCTCTAGAAGGAACGCAAAAGGCAACTGAAAAACACAAGTGAGTTTAATCAAAAGAAGTCTGCCACGCCCTCTAGCTCCACCCTAGAGCGGGAGAAGTCATTGGACGATTTTGACGTTAAAAAAGGCATTAGCATAATCTTACATGACCTTTCTAATGAAAATAAATTATATTATAATACATTTTCCTTGTTTATTTATCTTTTACAGTGATTTAAGTGTAAAAGCCACTGATTCAGGGAAAAAACATAATACACAATGATCCGTTATAATTAATATAACCTTTGATTACTAAAATAATTGTTAAAACACGTTATCAAGGAGTTAATTATCAACTTTATCAGCTGTAAACAAACTGTAGTACAATCGGTTAATGTCTATTTTTATTTTTTTCAGGGTCAGTTCACACAGAGACGAAAAGCAGCTCAAAATGTAACTAACTATATTTACTACACGAAAAAATAAACATACTTATTTGATCGCTTGAAACGCTGAGGTTCACCAGTACCTGGAAGTCCCCACTGTGGATGAGGAAATAAAAGCCAGGGAGAGCGTCTACCTGGAGAGACTGAAACGTCACATCAATCCACTGGCATGTTTTTTTTTTTTTTTTTTGTGGTAGGTAAAATCATCCAATGACAAATCCCGCCCTTGGGTGGAGCGGGAAGTAGTGTCAGACTCTTACTGACTAAAAACCTACCCCGTTCCTTCGTTGCCTATAGTGCCGGGGCTGAGCCTTCCTCTCAGAAAACGGCCCTTGACCCCAGCAGATGTGACTTAATCCAGGATTCAAATAGCCCAACAAGAAGGTTAAAAAGACGGCACATCCTCGATAGCTGGACATAAGAAGGGAAACGGACTGAAGAGTCTAGACCCCAATCGCCAAATAACTCATATCATAGGCAAAACAAAAAACAAAAACAAAAAATATCAAACCGGGATGCCTCGCTGCGCAGTGCTGCATGATGCAACGTATTCTGATTTCTCACTTTTTTTTTTTAGTAACGTTGGCCTACACTAGGAATGACTCCTTCCGTATCGTGGATTCGTTTACAAGCATGTAAACATATAGACCGTTAAATTTTGGTCGTTTTAATCCTGCGGAGGGCCGATTCGGTACATGTAATAGGTACTATCGATTTGTAAAGAGAAAATTAAAAAATAAAGTGCTTTTTTTTAATTCGAATTAATTTACGCAGGTACGAAAATAATTTCTTTAAGTAAACGTCAGCTGAACGAGGCCAATGATCTGTAGGTAGTTAGTACGCAACGACCGACAACTAATTTCGTATATACGTATATTAATTCGAGTTTTTGAAAAAAAGTACTTTATCTTTTAATTTTTTATTCACAAATCGATATTATTTCATGTACCGAATCAACCCTCCACGGCTAAAATTTTACAGTGTATACACAAGACACCCAGACCCAGATCACCTATTTGTAGCATTGCATCGCATTGCATCAGCCTTATAATGTCCCCACTGCTGGGACTCAGGCCTCTTCTCTAGGAGAAGGAACGGGCCATAATCCACCACGCGGGCCCAGTGCGGGTTGGTAGATGTCACATGGTTCTAGGACATGCCGGTTCCTCACTATGTTTTCGTTCACCGTTTTGAGAGCAGTGATGATAAAATAAATTACACAAAGTAATGCGCCTGGCTGGTTTTGAACCCGCGACCTACAACTCGTAAGTCGGGGCCGTTACCACTCAGCCACCACTGCTCTCTACAGAACAACTATTATTGTATTTGGTGCCTTAGAGATGTGATATTGGAGGGAAATGCTTCTAATTCCCTGGATTACTTTCCATATAAACATCTCAATCTTACGAGAATCACACATCATGATTAGACCGTCGACTACCTGTATACGCAGAGTAGGTACTAGAGTTTTTTGGCCACATATCCAGGATAAATAGCCACAACCTTGAACAGCTCTTCGTAACTGCCTTAGTGGATGGCAAACGGCCAAAAGGCCACAGCCCAAAAAGATCAAGTCTGCTCCACACTGGACACCCAATTGCACGTCGCACGTCATGACGCCAAGAACCTTCAGAGATGGCGAGCGAGACACCATCAATAAGAATGTAACTAATCCAGCGGAAACTTCACAACCTTCATGAGGGACAGGGAGGTCTGGATAGTGATAGATACGTCAGCAGTATATTTTGTTAGTTTTTTTAGAGAACGATATCAATGTTTCAAAAGCACACGAAAGCAACAAACATTCGATGTCCTTGAAGACTTAGAGTCAGCTTATATTTCAAACCTATTCCTTATTTCTAAACTTAAAACCACTCCTCATAAATTATTATTAACGAAACCAGATGACATTGAAAAAATGCATGTACCTATGTTTACGTAAGCATGAGGGGAGAGAGCTTTTTATACTTTCCCTGAAAAGGGGGAGAGGTGTTAATATTTTCCAAAAAAAATCTGCGTAATACTTGAACGGCCCCTTTTTACAAAATTGAATGTCTTTTGCTTTTTGGTCACGCATTACATTCACCCACGCAGCCATTGGCGGATGGACATAACCGAGATAGGAACGGATGCGAACAGGACCAAAAATCACTCGTATGTAGATATCAAACGCTGAAAACGACTTTTGTTCACAACTATGTAGGCATACATTTTAGTCTTTATTTAAATGATCCTAGTAGCTACCTTTAGTTTAAATATAGCTTTTTGTAGTTATACTTATTATTTATTTATCATTTATTATAATTATCATACACCTTTATCGTACACCAATTACACATCAAAACAGGAAACTAAAACACATACCTACATACAATGGGCTGCCTAATGATATATTTTCTAGTTTAAAAATTAATACACCACCTATTTACCTTAAAAATTTTGAATTATACTTTGCTATAATTTTCTTTAGAATATTGCAATTGCAGATAAAATGATTTGGGCAGCCACAGTAACAGTGAATGAACAATTTTAAAAATTGTTCACACTGGCCCAATGATCGTAAATAACATTCAGACTAGTACAGGAATTTAAAAATCGAACGTCATTAAATTCTTTTTTTTTTCATTTCTTCGGTAAAGAATGTAATATCTATTTTTATTGACTGTTGATTTTTCTCTATGGTGTACCTGCTCACACCTCCATTGTTACATTGGCCTACCAGTTAATAAAAGTCCGTAACAATAATTTTAAAACAGAATTATTGAACTCATAGTAGGTACCTACCTATTATAAATGTCCTTCTATTATTTTTGTCTATTGTTAAATCGTCTAAATAGACTAAATCAAATAATTATATATAAAATTTACTGAATAAATTAAAAAATAAAATAAAATGTTACATTTTAGGCACCTCGATATAGTCTAATAAAATACTAAAACAAGAAAAAAAAACAAAATTACCTGCTTCAATAAAACTGAGTACAAACAAGAATAATATACACTTTATAAACATTTTTGCACTTTAATACTTTTCCGATGTAGCACGATATTTTTCTGTTATTTTAAAATAATAAATAATGTTCATGTTACTTCATATTTTAGGACTAGACTGGTTGTCATTACGTACACATTTTAAATGATCTTTCATTTGTATTGTTGTATGTTGTTCACATCGAATCCCGCAAAGAATACGCTCGTATGCAGACGGTACATCGGATTCGTTTAATGCCTACACCAAACCAAAGAGGAGCATCGCGTCGAGCAAATAATTTTTGTGAAATTGCATTTTAAGAATATCTTTGTACTGTTATAATAATAATCATTTTTTTATTTTATTTAATAAACAGACAACATAACAACACAATACACAACAACGACAATACACATCAACGATAAACAACAACAACAATGTACGACAATTTATTTAATAAATAGACTAGCTTCTGTCAGCGGCTTCGCCGGTTTGAAAGTAGGTTAATTCATACAAGTTTTGGACCCCCGTTTCATCCCCTTAGGGGGAGAATTTTGTAAAATCTTCTCTTAGTGCTCGCCTACGTCATAAAAGGAAACCTTGTGCAAAATTTCACGCTCATACTTCCAGCAGTTTCGGCTGTACATTGATAAGTCAGTTTTCCCTCTATACACCGCTAAATTTTGTTCGTTTTAATCCCGCGGAGGGTCGATTAGGTACATGAAACACTATCGATTTATAAAGAGAAAATTAAAAAATAAAGTATTTTTTTAAGCTCGAATTAATTATCGACACTTTGCGTGACCAGAGGGCTGGCTCGGTCTTCGCCCAAAAAATTAGCATTGCCATTCAACGTGGCAATGCTGCCAGTCTTCTGGGTACATTTCCGGATGACAGCGATGTGGAGGAGTAAGTAGTCAGTTGACGGGAGCGAAGCCGCGGGTAAAAGCTAGTATAGATAAATATATTTGTGTTTTGCATAATAATACGATTAATTTACGCATGTACGAAATTAATTTCTTTAGGTAAACGTCAGCTGAGCGAGGCCAATGAACTGTAGGTAGTTAGTACGCAACGACCGAGAAGTACTTACAAGGTCATTGAACCAAACGGTTCAATGACCTTGTAAGTAGTTCTTCGTTCGTTCTTTCTTCTTAAAAAAAAAAATCTTACATGAGTATATTACCTCAACTTTTAGAAAAAAAGTACTTTACTTTTTAATTTTATCTTTACAAATCTATAGTGTTTCATGTACCGAATCGACCCTCCACGGGATTAATACGACCAAAATTTAACGGTGTATATGACAACCTTTCAACAAATTCTATAACGACTATCAAATCCGCGCTCAATGTCGCCTGAAAAGTCGTTTGCTTGATTTATTAATTCTTACCTACAGCTAAAATAAAACTTAGATTATTCTGAGCTAAAATAAAGATTAATTTTGGTCAACTAGGTATATTACAAACTATTCTGAGCTAGAATAAAGATTAATTTTGGTCAACTAGGTATATTACAAACTATTAAGCTGATATATTTGTGAGTGAATGATGAAAATATGTGTAACAAAAACCGATCCCTGATGGTATTTCTGCCGACCCCCTCTGTGATACCTCTCGATCATCTCCATCATATTTCTACCATAGTCCTATTTTACTTGGGGTTGGCGCAACACGTATTTTCTTCCATTCTATACCGTCAGCCATCACGCTATCATTGGCTCTCTTTTCTCTCATATCTGTGGCCTCCCTCTCCCTCTCCATTCGTCCACATGTACACACATAAGTCTTTTAGTAATATACCTTTCATCTTCCCTCGTCACATGACCAAACCAAGACAAAGGATTCATTTCAGCTTTGCAGTGTCTGGCCCCACTTTCAAACTTCCTCTAATATGGCCATAAAATCACAGACAATATTTCAATGTAATAATTTTCTTTATTGGGTTTCGTCTTAGATTAAATCAAAACATCGGAAGATAGGTGACTGGCCTCTAGCGCGTGGACCACTGTAATTGTGCCAATTGGCACGATTTCACATCGATCGCGACGGTCACACACATTCTGGCGCCTAACGCTATTTTGCTCACACGACAGCGCCGGCTCTTATCTCCATCCTTCTCTTTTCTTTCTCTTCGATCTTTGTCTATCAGTAACTACAAGTAGTGTAGATGTGTGAGTTTCGAGTCCAGGTTTTCTGATTGCGATATTAGCGCGTAACGTATATTCTCGTATAATTTTCGTTTAATGTTTCGTTTAATTTTTGTCTAAAACATCTACGGATATGTCGCTTCTGTTTATTTACATTATCTTTGTACTGGACGGGATGTTCATTTATCAGAGAACGCTTCCTACCACCGATATTCCATTGAATACTATCTACAATCCTCAGTGTTTTGTAAAAACAGATTAGTATAATAGCTAATTTGTTATCTTATCACTAATACTACCCTTAAACTCTGCACAGTCATGTCCGTGAATCATTTTGGGTTTTTTAGAATTCAGATTCCAATCATGACTTTGCCAGGATATGACCAATATTTTTCAGCACGCCTCAGTTCCGGTCTACATAGGACTTTATCAGGTCAAAAAACCACAGGTTTGGTAGTACCTAACTACCTTATTTTACTAAGGAAATCATTAAATAACTTCTCCTGGGTGGGGCGGGAAGGAGTGTTGGACTTTTACTGACTAAATAACTAAAACCCACGGTATTCCTACAGTTGCTTTTTTTGCGAGTGCGGCGGTAAACCGTGTGCCACAGGAATGGATTCCAGCTGGTTGCAATCCGGGTAGACAGCAGATTATTTCATAATAATAATTTATTTTATTATTTATTTTTTAAATCTTGAGAGTAGTGGTGACTGAGTGGTAACGGGCCCGGATTACAAGTTGTAAGGTCACGGGTTCAAACCCAGCCAGGCGCATTACTTTGTGTAATTTATTTCCTCACCACTGCTCTCAAAAACGGTGAAGGAAACATCGTGAGGAAACCGGCATGTCCTAGAACCAAAAATTCGAGGATATGTGACATCCACCTACCCGCACTGGGTCCGCGTGGTGGATTACGGCCCATTCCCTCTACTAGAGAAGAGGCCTGAGTCCCAGCAGTGGGAACATTAAAAAGGCTAATGCTATGCTATGCTATTAAATCTTTATACATTATATAGGCATTTTCTACCAGTCGACCTTAAGGTGGTGCAGAAACGTAACAAGATTATAGATTTACCGGCCTGGAGGTCAAAAGAGGAAGACAGTGTAAGACACACAAGACTCAGAAAGTATAGCGACTCCTCTCTAACCTGCAGATTTACCCGAATCGGAGACCTAACAATAGAAAGGGCACTCACTGGATTCTTCTGGCTACCTTCCGAAATTCCAGTACTATGGTACACTCAATAGAGTGGCTCATTATGTTGTATACAGATCGCCATATCAACATGAATAAAAGCACCAACCAAACCAACTATTATTTTTTTTGTAAGTAGGTTTTAAAAACTTCTTTGACTGGCCTGTTGGTCTAGTGGTTAGTGGCCCTGACTGCTATGCCGGAGGTCGTGGGTTCGATTCCCACCTAGGACAAATGTTTGTGTGATGAGCACGATCATTTGTTCTGTGTCTGGGTGTAATTTATCTATAATATGTATGTATTTAGAAATATATAAGTATGTTTATCAGTTGTCTAGTACTCATAACACAAGCTCTGCTTAGCTTGAGACTAGACAGCGTTGTGTGGTGGTTGTGCAATATTATATTATATTATATAAAACACTTTTACACGTCAAATTTTTTTTTGTCATTTTAAACCAGATGAGGCAACTTGTATGTGACTACTACTACTTGTAACTAGTATGTGACCACATGGTTGGTTTGGTTTACAATCCGCAAGTTCTCTCCAAGGTGACCTCTGTCTGTACACTGGATTACATCCATGTGGCCCATATTGGACTCTTTCGTAGTAGGTACCTACCAAGTACGAGTAAGTACGTAGTGAAGCATATTTTGGTTGGAAAATATGGCCACTGTCCTTTATAACCGGTCGTCCCCAGTGAAAGAAAGAAAGAAAGAAAACACGTTTATTTGGCTTGCAATGAAGCAAAATACAAGTTTTAAAACTTAAACTTAAATAAAATAAAATAATTTAAAAAAAAAATCAACAGCAACAAGAATATGCCTCACGGCTGCGCCAAATAGGTTCAGTTCAGCATGATGCCAGACAACTTCGTAGCAGTTGCCTGACGCTGGTTTTCAACTGAACCTTGGGCGCAATCACGGATGATAATAAGTTTAAAATACGAGTATAATGTGATTTAATAAAATGATACATCAAATAATTACAAAAACGACGACACGACGTCCCACGTCGTGTCCACTGGAGAGTTTCATTAGTTTCATTTCTCCTCAATGGTAACGATTTATGATTGGAACTTTTTGTTTCCCACTCGTTCTGCTACAAACAGAGAGTCAAAATGCAGTAATGGGGATTTCAATAAGAGATTTCATGGATGTCAAGGATTTCACGACTGTGTGAACGTGAAAATGTAATGTGTGTGTGAGTGATGCATGCTTTAAGCATGTGCCACACGTATGCAATTCAGTGATCCAAAAGAGGTGATCTTGCTTGTTTCAATCCGTGTTGACAGCAGATATAATCCAACGATCTGCAGGTCTAAAAAGGCCAGTTTTGTAGAACTTTTTTTTTATACGGCAATATTTACAAGGAATTTGATTCTGATATGCTTATGCTTAGAAGAATTGCTTATGATCTACTAGGAATTAGGAATATGATTTGCTCTAGATGCATTGCTCATGTGACGTTTTTAGGCCCGACAAATCGACAATCAGATAACCCAACAAGGTGACCTCTGGTTGGACGCTGGATTTCATCCGTGTGGCCCACGCTGTACTCTTTGGTAATAGATCCCTACCTACTGAAGTAAGTACGTCATGTTAGCTTGCTTTGGGTGGCAAATACAACATTTACCTTTATAAGGTTGTTTTTAATATCGTGCGGAGTAATTACGCATGCGGAGAATTTCCGGGGCTTCTGCCCGATATCATGCCCCGCATCCAGAATCAGAATCAGAATCAGAATCAGAATAGTTTATTTCAAATAGACCGATTACAGGCACTTTTGAATTGTCAAAATGTCGGTCAGTCCAAAAAAAAAGTGAAGCTAAATTGCACGTTCCAAAGCGTAGATCTCTATGGAGAAGAACGTGCAAGAAACTCCATGGACACTCTTTTAAAATCATATTATGAGTTACATAAATCTTGGTTACATTTTTCTTGTCGCTTCTATTATGTGAGCACAATGCAGATAAGTAATAAAAAAATAAAATGAACTAATTAAAAAAATAGAAATTGAATTGAGCTACTGGCAGCTAAGAGATGACCAGTCCCTACTGACGGCGCCCGTTCACGAGCATGACGCGTGCCTCAGCCCCACTCAGCTCAACCATTTTGAAGGGAACCGAATGACCCAATAACACGTGCCACCATCAGCGAGACATTTTAGTGAGCATGACAAACTCTCAACTGCCATGCTTTTAATGTCAAACAAGTTGTAACCTATTAAAATAAAAATGCTCCATGGTACTTCACATTCACAAATAAAAAAAAAAAAAAGTGCTTCTACATTATACAATCTTATTGTTTCCAATTACAAAAAGTAATAAGTAATTGATCACAAGCTCCATTACAATAAATCAATAAAATAATGAAACATAGCATATAAAAAAAAAAAAAACATTTCGAAAACAACAATACAAAAAGGGGCCCCCGCATCTCTTCCAAACTAATTTGTAGGCAAATGTGGCTGTGGCTGTGGAGCAGGACCGGCATTTAGCCAAGCATTTTTATCAACGATGTAATCTTCCAATTTATAATATGCTTGTCTACATAGCGTGCGTTTAATGCATGTTTTAAATTTCGACTCATTTAGATTTTGAATTCCAAGTGGGATTTTATTATAAAACTTTACACAGTAACCCATAAAAGAACTATGTACTTTAGCCAATCTGAATCGAGGTTGATCTAATTGGTTCCTATTCCTAGTATTAAAATTGTGCCTGTCACTTATCTTAGTAAAAAGATGAATATTTTTCCGAACATACATAATGTTTTCATAAATGTATTGACAAGGGACCGTCATGATGTTTATTTCATTAAACAGTTCCCTAAGAGAATCGCGCCTGCGAAGATTATATATGGCTCTGATAGCTCTTTTCTGCAGAATAAAAATAGACTCAATATCTGCAGCCCGTCCCCATAGTAAAATACCGTAAGACATTATGCTATGGAAGTAACTAAAATAGACTAGTCTCGCGGTATCGACATCTGTAAATTGACGGATTTTTCTAACAGCATATGCTGCTGAACTAAGCCGACCTGCCAGAGATGCTAAATGTGGACCCCATTGTAGCCTCGAGTCAAGCGTGATCCCCAGGAAAACCGTGTTCTCGACGAATTCAAGTTTCTCCTTGTTCAATACTATGTCGGATTTATTACTTTTAGCATTAGGTAACGCAAGTCTTATGCACTTAGTTTTTTTTCCATTTAACACTAAATTATTAACAGTGAACCAGTTGTGGACTTGCTGTAGAGAGTTGTTTACGTCATCAAGGTTTGTGGAACGTCTATTGATCTTAAATATTAACGACGTATCGTCAGCAAACAATACAATGTGCGGCTGTTTTTTTAATAGGTGCGGTAGATCATTAACATATACTAAGAAGAGGAAAGGACCCAATATTGAGCCTTGTGGAACACCCATTTTGACTTTCAAACCCTGAGAATTTGTACCATTTATTTGAACTTGCTGTTGCCTGTCATTTAAATATGATTTCACCAAGCTGAGTGCAAGTTTACCAAGCCCATAATGTTGTAGTTTTAAAAGCAAGGTCTCGTGATTAACACAATCGAAAGCCTTTGAGAGGTCACAAAAAATCCCTATCGCATCTTGGGCTTCCTCCCACGCTGCAAATATATGTTTTAATAAAGTGACACCAGCGTCAGTCGTACAACGTCCTTTGGTAAAGCCATACTGCTGATCGTGAAAAATTTTATTGCTGTTAAAATGGTAAAGCATTTGATTAAGCATAACTTTTTCAAACACCTTACTAAAAACTGGCAATACCGATACAGGTCTGTAATTATTAGTGTCACTATGGTCACCGGATTTAAAAAGTGGTATAACCTTACTGTACTTCATTATATCCGGAAAGACTCCTTGGTCCACACACAAATTAAATATTAAAGCTAAATATGGTGCTATGGTCTCAATTATGGATGTGCATACCTTAACAGACATTCCCCACAGGTCCTCAGTTAATTTGATTTTAATTTGCCGAAAAGCCTTTATGACCGTCATAGGGTTTATATGTTTGAATTGAAATTCAACCGGACAGCCTGGCAAGTTTGACTTCAGTAAAGCTATTGAGGCTTCAGGGGAGGAATCTAGAGTTTCTGTTGTTCTAAGAGGTATATCAGTGAAATAATTAACAAACTCTTGGGCTACTTCTATGTTAGAACTTATGGGACCATGTGAAGTCTCCAGTAAGAAATCCGTGTTGTGTACTTTATTCCTACCAGTTTCACTATTAATAACTTTCCACACAGTTTTTATTTTATTGTCTGCCGATTTGATCTTTTTGCTAATATACAGGGCCTTCGCTGCCTTGCAAATCTTTCTGAAAAGTCTAGAATATCTATTAACATATTTATTAAAGCTTTCAGTGTTGAAGAATGGCTTAAGGCCGTATAGCTCATATAGTCTTTCCCTACTTATCCTAATACCTTTAGTCGCCCAGTCACTAAATACAAACTTAGGGAAAATACTTTTCGACTTCTTTTCAAAAGCTATATTAAACTCATTCAGTACCACAGAAAAGAAATTATCATAAAATTTATTAACATCATCAATATTATGGCCCAGAATATTTAACTTATTTTGTAAGTTATTATTAAATTTTGTTAATTTGCCTATTGTAATTGGCCTAAATTGAACTTGAGTTTTTTCCAAGGCTGCTTGAGACTTAAAAGTTACCATTTGTCCACTATGATCAGACCCGCTTGCGTACTCTACACATTATAATAAATACTTGTATAAAAAGGACCTTTGAAGGGGCTACGCGTGCGGTGAAATCCCGCATGCGTAATGAAATCCGCATGATATTAAAAACACTCTTATACCATTTTTGACAATGATCATTCATTGTCGCCTATTAGACAGCGATTGTTGCTGTTACAAGATTAATTTCCATCCACATCATCATCATCAATTTTTGAACTCAATAAATAAATTCATTTTCCTGCTGTTTAAAACTCATATCAAAAACCTATATGAGTGCATATAACTATTGAAGAGAGTTAATACTCGTAACACCGTATCGTATCTCGAGAAATCGCCTCGCAGTATTAAACCATCTTTTTTTAACGTGGGGAACGATCAGACGAATTCTCTCACTCTGGGTGTTGTTGGAGGGATTGACTAATACCCACAAGGTCCTTCAATTGTCCATCGATTCCTGCACTCAATCTTCAAAATACATCCTGTAAAATGCACACCGAAAGGCTGTCTACCCTACGCCTATGCCCCAGGCTCTGCAGACTGGACTTAACCAAACCTGGATGACCAATTAGCCTCTTCACACGCCTTTCTACTGACTTCGGTAAATTATATTTATTTTGCAAGTTATAGGCTTCAAAAACATTTTTTCAAGTTAATTTTGTTGTCACTTTAAACTAGACGAGTTCCTACCTGACTACCTTGAGAAGAAACACCGAAACAAGCTCAGAGGAACTCTCTCTTTAAAAGTTCATGCAGCAAACATGCAATGGTCAAATCGTTTGAGAACCATGCAGATTAGTATCTGAGATAATCTTTTGAGGAAAGAACCATACTGATTTGAGAGGACCTGTCCAGTCAGTACAAGCATTTGTCAATATTCGTAAAGCCAAACTCTAGACTGCTAACTAATGAGCTCAACGATTTAACAAACAATGGAGACCATGGAGTTTCTTGCACATTCTTCTCCATAGAGATCTACGCTTTGGAATGTGCAATTAGCATCATTTTTTTTCTGACAGACTGACACCTTGACCTTTCAAAAGTGCCTGTAAATGGTTTATTTGAAATAAATGCTTTTGAATTGAATTTGAATTTTGAATTACCAGACGAAAAAGAAGCAAATCCACATCGTCCTCACGTTCACAACAATAAAAGGAAATACATAAAATAAAGTTTATGCAGTGTCACAGTAACAGCCGACAACGCTTTACTGACAGTCTGTTTACTAGCTGCTAGGCAAACATCACAATACTTTTCTTGAAGGGACATAAAAAAAACTACATCAAAACAATACTTAAAAATATTTATTGATCATCAACATTGTCGGTCATAAGTAAATATATAATTTGGAGTCATTGCTGTGCATCCGCGGATAGGTGCAAGAGTAACCCATTTTTTCGTTTAATGATGTAGATAACCAAAAGTCACCAAAAAATGCTACCCCAACAAATAATAATAACGGGGAACACTTGCATATGGATATCCTGTAGCCAGGATTATTCATCAGCAACTTGCTCTGAAGAACTTTCTTGTGGAATCGGAGGTGCCGTACTATGGGGAATACAAGTGCCCGAACTAGCCGGATTTTTGTGGCTAGATGCATGTTGCGATTTTTTCATATTTTTCCGGAAAACACACGGAAAAGCTTTTTTTAATAATAAAGTTGTTTCATGTATGTATATGCTAGGTAACCAGGGTTGCCGATATAGCACGTAGAATCGCCAAACTTAAGTAGCAATGGGCTGGGCACATTGCACGCAAAACAGATGGCCGTTGGGGCCGAAATGTTCTGGAGTGGCAGCCGCGTACCGGAAGACGCAGCGTTGGAAGGCCTCCCAAAAGGTGGACCGATGACCTGGTCAGGGTCGCTGGATTCCGATGGATGCGAGACTCACAAGACCGGCTATTGTGGCGACGCTTGGGGGAGGCCTATGTCCAACAGTGAACGTGTTTTGGCTGAAATGATAATGATGATGATGTATATGTTATATTTATGTTTACGTTTACAAGAATTGAAATATAACACTTTTTACCCGACTGCGCCAGAAGGAGGGTTATGTTTTTCGAGAGTATGTATGTATGTATGTTTGTATGTATGTATGTATGTATAATTGTTTGGCACGCTCTGCAGCCTGAACGGCTCGATGGATTTTAGCTTGAGAGGTGTCGTTAGATTCGTATTTACTGTGACAGTGACACTGGGTATATCAAAATAAAAAAAACAAAATGGCGGATTTTTGGCGCCAAATTCAAATATTTGGCACGCTCTGTGGCCTGAACGGCTCGATGGATTTTAGTTTGCGAGGTGTCGTTAGATTCGTAATTACTGTGAAAGTGATATCGTAAAAAAAAAAACTAAAAAAGTAAAAAATAAAAAATGGTAATTTAAAAAACTAAAAAACCCGACTGCTTTTCTGAGTATTCATGAAAAAGCCCTAAAACAAGAAAGTCGTTGTAGCAGTCGGGACCCATTCTAGAAAGTCAGCCGTCTAGTCAGTAGATCTATGATGTAATGGGTCCCGACTGCTACAACGACTTTCTTGTTTTAGGGCTTTTTCATGAATACTCAGAAAACCAGTCGGGTTTTTTAGTTTTTTAAATTACCATTTTTTCTGGACGATTTCAAAGAGCCTATTGTAGTGTGGCAACTATCCTTCACCATTGGTTCTGCAGTCACAGAAACAAACATCTGCGGTTGTAACCCCGGCATCATCCATCGTCCTCCGCACAACGGAAATGGTTGAAGAACTCTCCCACGATACGTCAATGGTAACTATTTTACTTTTTGAAGTAGTAGGGGTAGATTTTCTTGGAAATTTAGGCCTAGGAGTGGTTGTTGTATTGGTAGTACTAGTTGAAGCACAAGCAGAAGGGCTTTTATTAGTTGCAGATGTTTCGGTAGCAGTGGTAGTAGTTGCAGGCATTTTGGTAGTAGTGGTGGTAGTTGCAGTTGTACTAGTAGTTGTAATAGGTTTTTTAGTAATGGTCATGGTGGTAGCGATTGTAGACAAGGATGACGTAGGCGTGGAGGGTTCATCTATTGTGGTAACCAGTTCCTCTGTCTGTGGGGATATTACTGAGCTTGAGTAGTCTTCTGTTGTCGATCCTTTGAAAGAAGAAATTATGTTAAGTTAGTTTCTATAATAAATGTTTTAACGGACTGTGTAAAAGGCATTATAGTATTAAATTTTTAGAAAATCTATTTAGGTTATAACAAACAAAGTTGTTAGTTAATGATCATTAAATCGACATTAAATTGAATTCCAAATCTTACAGACGACGCATTCATGTAGAGAGATATTGTACCTCTTGGGTTGCACGTTTCGAATTTTCGATGGATGGCGCCGTATTTATAAAAAGAACAGAATATTGGGTTTGATCTAGCCGTAACTTTGAAAACAATCAACTTAAATAAAGGATAATGATAATTGAGAAAGTGCTTGGTAAAACGATATTTGTCATTAAGAAAACAGCAGTTCAATATGAACATAGCATAGTGCATGTTTTGAAAGTGATGATTTTAGAATATTCTTGAGACTTGTTTTTTTTTTTATTATTGATAGGTTCGCGCTTGACCGCTATCTCACCTGATGGAAAGCGACGATACGGTCGACGATGGATCGCGCTTACCTAGAAGAAACCTATTCACTCTTGACTTAAAGATTCCCGGGTTTTTTTTTATTTATTTTTTATGGTAGGTAAAATCATCCAATGACAAATCCCGCCCTTGGGCGGAGCGGGAAGTAGTGTCAGACTCTTACTGACTAAAAACCTACCCCGTTCCTTCGTAGCCTATCGTGCCGGGGCCGAGCATTCCTTTCGGAAATAAACCCATGACCCCAGTAGGCTTCGACCCTGTCTGCCTGCAGTTAGCAGGCTGGGCCTCTTCGGTGAGCTGACAGCTCCTTGAGGCGCGCGGGAACAGAACGCGCCATCGACGACTTGGGCTCGGTCCGGTCGGTTACCGGACGATCGGACAGCGTGCTACCCATTGCACGCCGTCCGCAAGCCCGCGCCTACGGTGGCTGGAAATCGGGATCGGAATCCCGGCGGCGGCTGGGGCGAGCGCCCCGTTACCTCTGCCTGATGCGGTCGGCCTCCTCCTTTGCTAGCATTACTGCTTCGCAGAAGGAGGCGACCGCCTGCCATCCCTCCTCACTACGGACCATGGCCTGAACCAAGGCCCGGCGAGAGAGATCGCTGCCGCCGATCGCCCCCACGAGGACACGGCGATGCTCCGCCCAGGCGGGGCACACCTCTACAGTGTGCTCCACCGTGTCTTCCGGATGTTCCGCACAGTGGCGACACCCGGGCGAATCCTCCGTACGAATCCGGAACAGGTACTTAGCGAACTTTCCGTGTTCGGTAAGCACCTGCGTCGTGCGGAAGTTGAGAACGCCGTAAGGTCTTTCCAACCACGCCCCAAGGATGGGCCTTATCGCCCCAATTGTGGCGCGCCCCAAGATTCCCGGGTTGTAGCCATCAGGAAACACAGACTCCGGCAGGGAATTCCACTCCTTAGCTATACGCATAATAAAAGTGTTCCCAAAACGCTTTGTGCGTATAGGTGGGATGTCCACCATGTACCGGTGGCGCAACGCCGTACGTCTGGTAGTCCGATGACGGAACGGGCTAGGCGGAATTAGGCTACGCAATTCCGACGCACACTCCCCGAAATGTAACCTGTAGAAAACCGACAGCCTAGCAACTCGGCGTCGATGCTCAAGACTTTGAAGCCTCGACTCGACGAATGCATCATTGCCAATGATCCTCTTGGCTCGCCTCTCAATAGTCTCAAGCCAACCAGTTGTTAAGGTTGGTATTCAAATACATTGAAAAAGGAGACAGATTTCGTTCTAAATCTTAGCACCATGATTACTATCCTAGATCGTAGATAATTTAGGAAGAAGAGCTTTTGGAGCAGTCCAATTTACACTATATCAAACACAATCGGTTCTATCTGTGATTACATCTGCCGATTTTCTAATTAGATTTTAACAAATTAAATAGTGTAATAAGCCTTTAACCTTTCAAAGGCTTCCCATGACGCAAAAAAGTCTATGGCAGATCATTAGGAACCTGAGAATCATCATTATACATCTTGCTAAAGTAAAATTTACGATTTCATACAAGTTACTAATCTAATTTGTATACCTATAAGTCTTGATGGGCCTGGTGAACCGTAATACAGGTGGTCTATGCCTATTTCGGCCATCAGTCTCTCACAAAAATAAATGAACCGATATTATTTTATTTATCATTGATTCTGCTACTCTTCATTATCAATATCATCTTCCTGTCCTTGTCCCGTGTCCCATGGGGTCAGCGCAACATATTTTTTTCTTCCATTCCTCTCTTTCTTAGTCTTTTCTAAATCTATGTTCAAGTACTTACGTAGCACTGAAGGAGGTGTGGTGCCCTGGACCATAGCATTGGTACAGTTCTCACCATGCTGTAAGGACACATCATCGACCGCCATGTCACTCAAGAAACTCACGCCTCTGATGCCTTCGATTACGATCTGTTGAATGAAAATATTATCATTAGCCACGTACTATACGAATCATGAACGAAAAATTTTTAATCAGTATCTAGTTCTTCTATTCCACTCATCTCTACAGCAGTGATCACTATGTGAAGTTTTTTTTTTTTTTTTTTTTTTCCTTATTATTAAGAACTAATTTCTTAATAATTAATTACAATCTAGCCTAAAAGACTAATAAGTAATTTAACTCTAACTTATTATTATACAATACAGGTTTTGTTAAAACTAAGAATCGCGTCCTTTTGCACTTTTATAGAAGTCCATAACACTTTCTTAGAGTCTGATATTGATAAAAACACTTTGTTCATGTGTTATATGCATAGGACAGCATTGATCACTATTATACACTAACTTTAAACACTACACTAACTCGAAGGGTTTAGTTCTTTTTAGTCTACTCACTAGGTCCGTGTTGTCTAACAGCTGGATTGCCTCAACATTCACATGTCGGTGAAGTCTGTTTTCGTGGGCTTCAGCAAATTTTTGAATGATGGTGGTGACGAGTTCCATTTTAAGGTCACGATGGAGGTCGTCATTTCTGATGTACCAAGGTGCTTTTACAGCATCCCTGAGTACTTTATTTTGGAACTGTTGTATTATTTTGATGTTGCTCCGTTTAGCACATCCCCATAGTTGGATACCATACGTCCAAATTGGCATCAAAATATGCTTGTAGAGTATTATTTTATTATGTATTGATAAACAGGATTTCCTTCCGAGTAACCAATACATACTTTTATAGCGTATGTCGAGTTCCTGTCTTTTCTTTTTAACGTGAGCTTTCCATCGCAGCTTGGCGTCGAGAGTTATGCCGAGGTATTTAGCTGTATTAGCATAAGGCACTTGTGTACCGTTTATGTAGATTGGGTGATAATCGCATTGTTTGTTTGTAAAGTCAACGTGAATTGATTTTGACTCATTCAGCTTGATCTTCCATTTTTGTGTCCAGTCATAAACTTTGTTCACAGCAAGTTGAACTTTTTCCACTGCTTCTCTGTGATTCGATCCAATAGCCATAATAGCAGTGTCATCAGCAAAGGTCGCAATGGTGTTGTTTTCGAGTTGTGGGATGTCACATGTGTACAACAAGTAGAGGATTGGGCCTAGCACACTTCCTTGAGGTACCCCAGCATTTATACGTTTAAGCTCCGAATATGCATCATCTTGCCTTATCCTAAACAATCTATTGGTTAAATACGACTCCAGAATATCTGCAAATTCTGGAGGCAACATACATCTGAGTTTGAATATTAGGCCCTCATGCCAAACTTTGTCAAAAGCTTGCGCGACATCTAAGAAGACGGTGGCGCAGACTTCTTTATTTTCGAGCGTTTTTTCAATAACATTTGTTATTCTGTGTACCTGGTCTACTGTAGAGTGTTTTTCTCTGAAACCAAATTGATGATTTGGGATGAGGTTTTTTTCTTCTATTATTGGCTTTAACTGTTTCAGTAGCAGTTTTTCAAATAGTTTTGATAACACTGGTAACAAGGAAATAGGTCTATAAGATGACGCTTCATGGGGTGGTTTCCCAGGCTTCGCAATCATAATTACTTCAGCTACCTTCCACGGGCCAGGTACGTGTTTAAGAGTAAACGCAGCATTGATTATTTTGGTCAGCTTTACTATAGCTTTACGCGGGAGGTGTTTAAGAATTTCGCCTGTTATGAGGTCGTAGCCAGGTGACTTTTTCGAACTAATATTATTTTGAATTTCTCTCATAACTTCTTTAGGAGTCACAAGCTTTATTTCTTGATTTTGCACTAACTTTTCACACTCAAGTATATCTGTACAGTTACCATTGGGTTGGAAAGTATTTTGTAGGTGTTGAGCAAACCTTAAAGCTTTTTGGTCATTACTTATGGCCCATTTTCCGTTGGTATCTCTAATAGGCGGTATTTGTTTAATTGGCTTTTTTAGGTTTCTTGTCACTTTCCAAAGAGAGTAATCCGTTGAATTATCATTGGTTAGCTGCAGAAGGTTGCTATTTAGAGATTCATCCTTAAATTGTAGAATTTTTCTATTTAATTTCTTAGTTAGATTATTTAATAATGTTTTTTCCCGCGGACACCTTGTTTGCTGCCATCGCTTCCTTTGTTTTCTTTTCTCAGATAGTAAATCCACAATTTCCTTAGGATAGATGTGACCCTTATATTTGTGTTTTATTTGTGGTGTATTGTTCCATGCACATTGTTGGATATCAACAACATATTTGTTTACTTCTGAATCAAGCTGATCTTTCGTTTTTATCGCAGTTCTTAGGTCGATAATTTTATCTAAATCAAGGGCAAAACTTTCCCAATCTGTTGACTTATTAACTAGGAATATCTGGCTTTCTTTTAGGAGGATTTTTTGACTAAGTCTCAGTATTATCGGTGAGTGATCAGAGTTCATATGAAAACCCTCCTCCAATCCAATGTAATTGGTGGATATGTTTTTGCATATGAAAAAGTCTATTAGATCTGGTATTTTCTGGAGGTCAGTGGGCCAGTATGTTGGTTTTCCTGTGCTCATAACTTCACAATGTGTTTCTTTAACTGCACTTAAAAGCTGCCTTCCTTTTGTTGTTGTAAGTCTTGATCCCCAATGAATATGCTTGGCATTAAAATCACCGCCTAGGATAAATCTTTGACCTAACATTTCAAAGAAATGTAAATATCGCTCTTTTCTTATCATGTGCCTTGGAGGACAGTATACAGCCGCTATGGACACCTGACAAAATTTGGTTTTGACAGATATTACCATAGCTTGGATATCTAGTTCTTCGTACTTGCACTGCTCGTAATGATTAATATTGTCTTTGATTATGACAGCGCTACCTCCCCTAGCGGAGTTGTCAGGGTGAAGCGAGTTATACACTGTATATCCTCTAAATTTCACAAAGGATTGTTTAGTAAAGTGTGTTTCGGATATCAAACACACGTCTATGTTTTCTGTATCTAGGACCGCCTGTAACTCATTTTGATGTTTGAGGAGCCCATTCGAGTTCCACGCCATTATTTTAAGAGAGTTATTCATTTTTGATTATTTGAAATAGATGTTTTGGTGCTGGATTCTAGCTTTTCTAATCTTCTGTCGAATGTAGTAATGCACTTCAATATCTGATTAATTTTATCCTCTATGTTCGAAGATCCTTGCTTTGCAGCTTGTGCATAGGAGCAAATATTAGTTCCTTGTGTGGTTGAAGGTTTTGGAGTTGCCTGAATACTTGCTTTCTGTGCTTGTTTGTCATGCCTCATCAGAGGAAATTGTTGAGAAGTTGTCACATCAAGTTTCTTCTTAATATTTTTGTTTTACTGTGTGAAGTGTCAGAAAAATGGCGAATGCAAAAGTGTAGAGTGTCGTTCGGGCGGTCCACACAGTGGTGACACTCTGGCGTCACTTCGGACGAATCCGGCGTAGGAACTTCCCGAACTGACCATGCTCGGTGAGAACCTGCGTCATGCGGAAGGTGAGGACGCCGCTTTCCAGCCACTCGTCAAGGAGGGGACCTATCGCCATAATTATGGTGTGCCCATCGGCTACGTCTAAACTAGTTCACCCTACACCTCTATTTGAATTGCATTGTATTCTGCTGCCCCGGTTAGATTGGGTAGTCCTCCAACGTTGCCCTCACAAAGTTAGTTTGCTGCCAATTTTCAAAGCAGGTTCTAGCTGAATCTAGCCTTTTCCGAAAAGGCTAGAACACTTCTGTCTGTCTCTCATCTCATCTGATTCCTGCTACTGCTATTCACCCTTAGTGTTGCCCTTGGCCCAGCCAAAAGATATAAACAATAACTAACCTGGAAGTTGTCCTCAAAATCAGACAGCATGGCAATGGTTCTGTGCCATTCGTTGCCCACTTCTCCCCATTGCTCGAACAGCGTGAAAATCTGCGCATTCTTCTGTAACCGCATTCTTTGCAGCATAGTCATCGATAGCTTGGCTGGCTTCTGGTAAACCAGGAGACCGCCCATGCTCCTGTAATGAAGAATTCTTTTTAATCATCACCATAAATCTATAGAACAGAATAGAATATTTATTTGCACAGAAAGTAGGTATAGGTTACAAGGCATGCAAAACATTGTTACATTAGATAATAAAATGCTCAAAACAGACAAATAGAGAGAGAGAGAAGAGATATGATAGAGAGAGGTATGCGGAACAGAGAGTAGAGTCCCACATACCTCCGTTGGAAAGGGAGGATCCTCCGACCAAACAGGTGTTATATCTGGTGGGCTTCTGCCCGATAGATCATTTTCGGGCTGTTCTATATATTCAAATCGCGCGGAGAGTAATTTCCCTTGCACGATGCAGATATTAGTTCATTTGTGTCGACATAGATGTCGCTACATCACTTCTTGATGCTTCTTGATGCGTTGTGATGCGGGCCAGGCCAGTGGAGATTGGTTCCAGTTAGTCGGATCCGGATTCCGCATAGTTCTCGGTGAGTTGGAACGGTCTGTGGTAATATCCCAGTGACTCGGGGTGGTGCTATCCCAGTGAGTCGGGATATGATGCTGCAGGCTCAAGTGAGTCGGAGCGGTGCTGTGCGACGTAGGGCTTGACTACTGTCGACCTGTCGTTGACCAGGAGAGGTTCTTCAAGGCTCTTCATGTGAGTGGCCGAAGGTTCAGGTGCTTAGCCAAGGTCGCTGATGAGGCTGAGGGTGATGACCAGATATGACCAGGTAGGCATGCTGGTGGTCAGGATACCCATATAGCCGTGAGTGCTGGCTGTATGGCTCGCTGCTCGAAAGCTTGAGGAAGTGATGATGACTTCACGAAACAGTAGCTGCACGAAGGCTGCGCTGACGTTCTTTCTCGAGGGTCACAAGTTTGGATGTACACATATGGATTGCAATAAAATATTGAGTATATGTGGACACTAGAGTCTTTGTCCAGCATAGGACAATATAACAATGATAATGATTATATTTACCTTCCGAACATGTGGTACCAGAAGACAAAGCATCCGTTCTTCGCCAGGTCCGCCTCATACACGGGCGATATCAGACGCGCGGTTTCATTCGCTAACCTACCCGTGCTTTCTATGTACATGTAGTAACCTGGAAATAAAATAACAGTATGGTCTAATGATGAATGACTGGTAATTAGTGAACAATACTTAAACACGTGAAAAAAATTAGCCAAGTTCAGTATATTTTTACTAAGTTAGGCGAACACAATCAGACAAATCAAACCAGCAGATTTTTTTAGAAGTAATACTAACGATTTTATGGGTTATCTGCCTGAATTAAAAAAAAAAAAATTATAAGAAGAATTTCTTATTTGACACCGACTTCCAAAATTAAAGTTATTTATTTTTTGTAAATTTTTTTTTTTACTTTTACTGTATTCTTCGAAAGTACTCCTTATGGCAAGTTGGCAAGTCGTTCTGCCGCGAGAAAACAACCACTAAAATTTCACGATGTGTTTATAAACCTTGTAAGGGACAGGTCTCCGCAAACTCCACAAAAAGTCGGCCTCTCCGTACAAAATTATAAACTTGATTGGACCGTTTGTATGGAGAGGCCGAATATTTTGTCTTTTAAAAATCTGGTGGGAAGTTGTTCAGTTCCATCTACCAAGCAAGCCCTTAAAGTTTTGCGGAGACTTGTCCCTTACACCCTTAGGCCGTGTTTACGGAGGCGCGTTGTGCGGCGCGTTGGGCGTTTCGTCGTACATTGCAGCATCGGGCCGCGTCATCGCTCGCGCAAACACAAACGCGCCGCATCTCCGTAATCGAACACTTAGAGCGGTTTCGCACTACGCCCGATCCGAATCCGACCCGAAACCGTGAAAGTGTGGTTACGGACCATTTTCACCACTTCCGTAGCTGTAGAACTATTTCATCAAAATTGTGGCGGGGGCGAGCACGCGCACTTTACTGCACTAGTGCGGAAAACTGTCAATTGCGTGTCTAAAAGCGGTGGGATAAGAGCGTGTTTTTGACGGATCGGATACGAATCGGATGTATTGCGAAACAGCTCTTAAAGTTTAGCGGAGACTTGTCCCTTACACCATATACAGGTATACTATTTCTTACCCGATCCGTTCTTCCCATAAGTATGGTCGTACTGGGGTCCCGTCTTTAGGAACGAACTGGGGGTGTTCTTCTGCATTCTTTTCCAGTCGAAATCGTGGTACTCGTCCGGCTTCCAACCGCAAATGTTGGGCTGCTCGAAGTCGCATGCTGTCTCAGTTTTGTTTGAACTATCTGGTAGTTGAACAATACATTATAGTTTTATTGGTTTGTATCACGGATATCGAGGGATATGCCTTTGGGGCGTGGCACGTGTCGCCTCGATATTGTCAAACTAGTCTTATAATCGAACAGCGGCTGTACGCTTCATTCATTCGCTTTGCAATTGCGTACAGTGTACCACATGAACTAAAAATATTAATTATATTACAAGAATATGCTAAAATTAAATATCGATAACAATTATCGACAATCGGTTCGATTCTCTAATTGCATGCGTGTGCATTGAATGTTCCGTGCTTACAAGCGAATGCCCCGCCCATTCTATTTATGTGTGCTATTAGAAATTGATTTAGCGTAGCTGCTTTCTTCTTAGTGTGCGTGTAAAAATTTTGAGTGTGTGTCGTAAATTCACTGTTTGTGAATGTTGTAATTATTTTGGTGGGAGATAAGCGGTTGCGCTAGGACTCCTTATTATTTTGCAATTAAGGCATATCTCCGGATATCTATGGTTTGTATAGTACGCGGCAAATAAGTTGAATCATTTGCTGTAGTTGATCGCGGCCACCCACTTCGATTGGGAATGAAAAATCGATTACTGCGCATTCAAGGTCGACCGCCATGATGGTTTAACTTGTGTGTCGAGGATTATAACCGATTTTCGGGTCTCAGTCGAGTTGTGGGGCTGGACGTAGCCGTGGCGAATGATTCAATTTATTTGCTGCGTACTATAGTGTATTGTTAGTGTATTACTGCTTGGTGTCTAACGTCTGAGAACTACAAGCATACTACTTGCACTGACTGGGCAGGTCCATTCAATGCTACGTGGTTCTTTCCTCAGAAAAAAAAACCGTCTCAGACACTAATACTATATATGTAAATAGTACACCATAAACTACCTGCGTATCTTTTTCTCTGTCAAATCCATCCAAAGGTTGTCTGTAAGAGATCGCTTTTAGCGATAAGACCGCCCATTGTGACACCCTATTAATTTTAAGTTCTTAATGTAATTTTACTTTTTGGTGTACTAATATGCATATTCATAATATGATTTGATCATTTTCACATTTGTTGTATCGACTAACGACTATACAAGAAACTTTGATTTCTGAGTTTCGGTGTATCTTCTCGGGGTAGTCAGCTAGGATTGCATCGGCACCGAAAAATCAGTTCTTGATGAAAAAAATTGAGGTGTATGACGTCATGTGTATTTTTTTTAGTTAAACTAGTTACGGCTCTGCACTGCATAACATTGTGTAATTTATTTTATTACTACTACTCTCAAAACGGTGAAGGAAAACATCAAAACCATATTGAGGAACTAGCGTGTCCTAAGATCAAAAATTCAAAGACGTGACATTCACCAACTTGCACTGGGCGGGCCCGCGTGGTGAACTATAAACGGCCCATTCCTTCTATAGAAGTTTTTGAGTAGTAGTCGTTTTCGGTGAAAGACTTTCTCCCGGTCGTAAAAGAGATAGTGAAAGTGTCATCGCTGAGTACGATGCGATAACGCGGCGAGGGGTTGGACGCGCGAGTGAAACGTTGGACGCCGAAACACATAACCGCGTTGCGGTGCCGCGCCGCTAAAATCGGCAGTGCCACCCGCCAGCGCCGCAACGCAGAATTTAGCGATGTGCACCGCGGCACGAATACCTTAGCTTATTAAATGGATTGGAATGGCTTACGTTTTGAATAAAGTAGATATATATACCGTTAAATTTTGATCGTTTTAATCCCGTGGAGGGTCGGTCTGGTACATAAAACACTATCGATTTGTAAAGATAAAAAATAAAGTACTTTTTTTTTACCAAAACTCGAATTAGTAAACGCTTGTACGAAATTACCTAATTTCTTTTAGTAAACGAGTCAATGACATTGTAGGTAGGTTTCGAAGAAATCTGTGCTCCAGGTCACCAGAACCTACTTTACTACCTCACACAACTTTGATGGCAGGTAATAGGTATGAATCCGCTAAACAACCGCAAAAAGAAATATAAATGCAGTTAAAAAAAAAGAAGATAAAAATTAAACAATAATAAAGAAACAAAAAAAAGCTGATAAAAAGTAGCAACAGAAAAAAAAGACAATGAAAACATAAACGAAGCAGTCAATGTATGTGGGATGGAACGAGATGAATGTGTTGGTGATGGAGGCGAAATGTGCGTTCGGTATGCAGTCAGCAGTGTTCGGACCCGCCTATTCAGGGCGTCAAGTTCCGTTTGAGTCCATTTGAGTACGCCGAAAGAGTACATCAATACACAACCGAAGGCGCGCACCTTGTTTCCTCCTGAAAGAAGGCTATTGAAAACCTTCTTCAGGCGTCCAAAGAAACGCTCCTTCAACGATTGCTTCATGTCAGTGATATTGATGCCTAGGGCTTCCGACATACCCAAATACTTATAGGTTTCGGTTGGAGAGAGAGATCTCAGGTTTATGGAATCCGTGAGTTGAGTGCCCACAGATTCCACAACCTCCCCTCGCTTTACATGCATGACCGCACATTTGTCCACACCAGACTCCATCCTGATGGAACTACTGAAGGTTTCAGTTACCTTCAGTAGCTCCATCAGTTGCAGGTTGTTGGGGACAAAAAGCTTCAAGTCATCCATGTAAAGAAGGTGAGATATAACCTGACCACCTCTTTTCAACCGATAGCCTAGACCTGAATTCTCCAGCAGTGTGCTTAGAGGATTCAAGGCTAGGCAAAACCAAAGCGGACTCAAACTGTCACCCTAGAATATAACTCGCTCGATCCTTACAGGTTCGCTATTACTCGTATTATTATTTCCTTTATTTCTTGTTTTACATATTTTTTACATTTTTAAATATTTTTAACATATAATATGTAAAAAAAAAAACATTTAAAAATATAAAATATAGTGTCCCACCGGTATCGGGAACAGGGTCCAAGCTACCGGCGGTCAGGGCTCCAGAGAAAGGAACCTCCTAACAATACGAGCCGTGTCCAGGAGTACCGCTTTCTGAATCAAGCCCTTGATCCAGCCGCCTAACGAGAGCCTCCTAAGGTGTTGGTCGAGGCTCTTGGCTATTAAGCCATTACCCGACACGACTATCGGTACAATGATCGCCGAATCCACTTCCCACATGTCGACAACCTCGCGAGCCAAGTCAATATACTTGATTTGTTTATCTTTCTCGGCTTTCACGAGGTTCTCGTCATGCGGAACGGATATGTCAACAATCATTGCACGCCTCTCGTTTCGGTCCACCACCACTATATCAGGCTTATTGGCTACAATAGTCCTGTCAGTGATGATGGACCGATCCCAGTACAACGTGATATGACCATTATCAAGAACTGGGTCGGGCTCATACCTGTAGTACGGCACTTCCGATCCCACAAGAGAGTATTTCAAAGCAAGTTGCTGATGGATAATCTTGGCTACGAGGTTGTGCCTATGCAAATACTCGCCGTTAGCCAGACGAGAACAACCGGAGATAATGTGACGAATTGATTCTCCCGGACGGTGACATGCCCGACAGATGTCAACCGTGCCGTCCTTCACAATAAATCTCCGGTAGTTATTCGTCATGATAACTTCGTCCATAATTGCACAGATAAAACCTTCGGTTTCCCCAAAGAGGTCACCGAAACGCAGCCAAGCTACGGACGCCAATTGATCTACATCGGGCCTGTGAAGGGTCCGGAAAAAGCGTCCGTGAAGTTCCTTGCTCTGCCATACTTCCCTGCGATCGTCAGTGTCAAGTACTACCGGTTTGCGCCAGTTCTCGTTAGCCAAGGAGAGCGGTGTGAGTCCCTTGTCCACTGCCACTACATCTCGATGCATACCCACGTCGGCAGCTAGGAAATATTCCCTGAGACTGCATACCTCGCGGTTGTGTAGGGTCTTAGCATTTAAAAAACCTCGACCGCCACACTTCCGCGGGATATACAGTCTCATCACCGACGATCGTGGGTGATGCATTCGGTATGCAGTCAGCAGTGTTCGGACCCGCCTATCCAGGGCGTCAAGTTCCGTTTGAGTCCATTTGAGTACGCCGAAAGAGTACATCAATACCGGCATGACCCAACCGTTGAAGGCGCGCACCTTGTTTCCGCCTGAAAGAAGGCTATTGAAAACCTTCTTCAGGCGTCCAAAGAAACGCTCCTTCAACGATTGCTTCATGTCAGTGATATTGATGCCTAGAGCTTCCGACATACCCAAATACTTATAGGTTTCGGTTGAAGAGAGAGATCTCAGGTTTATGGAATCCGTGAGTTGAGTGCCCACAGATTCCACAACCTCCCCTCGCTTTACATGCATGACCGCACATTTGTCCACACCAAACTCCATCCTGATGGCACTACTGAAGGTTTCAGTTACCTTCAGTAGCTCCATCAGTTGCAGGTTGTTGGGGGCAAAAAGCTTCAAGTCATCCATGTAAAGAAGGTGAGATATAACCTGACCACCTCTCTTCAACCGATAGCCTAGACCTGAATTCTCCAGCAGTGTGCTTAGAGGATTCAAGGCTAGGCAAAACCAAAGCGGACTCAAACTATCACCCTGGAATATACCTCGCTCTATCCTTACAGGTTCGCTATTCCTCTGGATATGTCGACATCCTGGATAGCGAAGGACCGTACTCCATTTCCTCATACACGACATCAGGAAGGTGCGTAGTGTTGTATCAATTTTATACAACTCTAGCACCCTCATGAGCCATGTATGAGGAACAGAGTCATAGGCCTTCTTATAATCTATCCAACATGTCGACAGATCCTTTCGGGAACGTCGAACCTGTTGGCTAATGGTCATATCAATGAGGAGCAGCTCCTTAGTACCGCGGGACCCATTCCTACATCCATTCTGAGAAGGCGACATTATCAAATTTTTGTCAATATGGTTGTTAATTTTGCTTCTCAGTATGGATGTAAGAACTTTATAGACCGTCGGCAAACACGTGATCGGTCTATAATTTTTAGGTTCCGCAGTACTGCCTGATTTATGGAGCAGGTGGGTTATTCCTGTCGTAAAAAACTCGGGCAGCGACCCTGACTCTAGGGCAGATTGGAATTGAGATGCCAAACGAGCGTGCGATCTTGTGAACCACTTTATCCAGAAATTGTGCAGTCCGTCCGGCCCTGGAGATTTCCAGTTATCCGGCCCAGTTATGGTATTATTATTATTATTATTTATATATATATATATTATACACATGAAACACTATCGATTTGTAAAGATAAAATTAAAAATAAAGTACTTTTTTTTAAACTCGAATTATTTTGCGCATGTACGAAATTAATTTCTTCAAGTAAACGTCAGTGCAGGGTTCAATAAAAACCTGTAGGTAGTTAGTACGTAATAACTGACAACTACTTTTTTGAGGACTGTGTGCAGAACGAAGGCTTGTCGTATAGTCAGGACATCCCACTTTTTGTACAGGTCAACAGTAGGAAATCGGAAGGGAAGGCCCGCAGCAACCTTAAGGATTGCACGTTGGGCTCTTTCCGCTTCTATCAATTGCGTTTTAGCAGCACCTCCCCAGGAGATGATGCAGTAGTCTCTGAGCGACTGGCACAAGGCATAGTAGACTATCTTGGTAGTACCCTGACTAGCTACATATTTAAGACTCTTAAATACATAAATGAGCTTGCGCAATCTCGCCACCAACGCGCTGATATGTTGTTTGAAGCTAAGAAACTGACTAAATATACGAAAAGAATAAATTATGATTTTTAAGATAAATTTTCTAAGTTGGATATTATTAGAGGTTCTGCTAGGAATAACCTCCTAAAGTTTGCCCCTTTGTCACGAGCTATGCGTATAATTAATAACAGTGCTGTCGGAGAATTTATTTGGCCAAAACTTGCCGAAATTTGGAAGAATGAATTTTTGGAAGCAGCTCAAATAATTATTGAGAAAAGTTCAGACCTTTCAAACAATTTATAATCTTAATTAGTATAATAATTATGTATATTAAGTTTTAGTTATATAACATCTCCTTGAACACGTCTGTAAAGGTGTTATAACTTAATAAATAAAATGTTCTTTTAAAATTTCGCGAATATTATTATATACTTAAATATATAAAAATATAAATATATTGCGCATTTAGGATCCTGAGTATTTTTTACCATAACATCCTGGGACAGTTGAGTTCCATTGTGTTCCGTCACAGTAAAGAACCGGTGAACCAACGAGTTGATATCCAGGCAGGCAGAAGAAGATCACCCACGCGTTGTTATGAGATGTCATATTCACCGCATTCTTAACTTCTTCTAACTCCTGGCACCCCGTTTCTTTGGAAAGGGAAAGATAGCATTATATTTATTGATAAAATCCAAAAATAAAAGTAGAAGAAACAACATAGGAAACAAATTAAAATTTGTGTACTTATAAAGAAAATCTAACTGACATATCAACGGTCGAAGCCTGTTGGAGTCAAGGGCCGTTTTCTGTAAGGAAGGCTCAGCCCCGGTATGATAGGCAACGAAGGAAGAAGGTAGGTTTTTAGTCAGTAAGAGTCTGACACTACTTCCCGCTCCGCCCAAGGGCGGGATTTGTCATTGGATGATTTTACCTACCATAAAAAAAAACTGACATACCTATCAAAGCCGAAACTACTAGGATTAGGAGCGTGAAATTGTGCACAAGAATTCCTTTAATGACGTAGGCGAGCACTTATAGAGAATTATCCTCTTTTATCTGTGAAATTATGTCTTTCCTTTTATCTGTGGAATTATCCAAAATTCTCCTCCAAAACAGATGACACGGGAGTCCAAAATTTTGGAAAAATCTATTTTGACATGGGTGAACCGCTGGCAGAAGCTAGTCATTCATATAATTATTATCAGCAGTGGCATAACTATATTATCAGAGGTCCGTGGCAAAAAAAAATGGATTGGGCCTCAGAAAAATCCGAAAGCCGATTGGTATACCTACGTTTGTACAACTTGAATGACCTTGAAAAAACGTTAATTGTCGTATTGTACACACGGGTGTACGAAATTCATTTGGCCAAAAATTTTGGTTTCTATATCTTCGTTTTTCCAAGAAAAAAACAGAAAAAGTGTTTTCATTTCTTTTTTTATGTGATTTTCGAAAAAGCGCACAATTACGTAACAACCGGCCGCGGAGGATACTTCTTCTGAGCACAGATTACAGAGAGATACTACGTATCTTCTGAGCTCGCGGCCTCTCGCACCGGAGCTCCATTGTACCGGGGGCCCCATCGGAGGGGGGCCCGAGCCATTTTTCCAGTCTTGCCACCCTATAGTTACGCTACTGATTTATCAGAGTTCATTGAAATCTGAACTAATTTGCATACAATGGAGTAAATACTTTAAAGTTATGCTTTATGACAAATTCAAATTCAAAAAGTTTATTAAATATGTGCACACAATAAAATTCAAACGTTACAAAGTCTAATTGTCTCTGTGTTCTGCCACAATATAAAGTGGCAAACAAAATAACCAATATGAATAAAATAGGGTAAGTATATGAAATTTTACTTAATATTTTACTGTAGTTACTAGATATTGTCACGACTTATACTTTTTTTTTTTTTTTTTTTTTTTTTTTTTTTTTTTTCGGTAGGTAAAATCATCCAATGACAAATCCCGCCCTTGGGTGGAGCGGGAAGTAGTGTCAGACTCTTACTGACTAAAAACCTACCCCGTTCCATTCTTCGCCTTGGTCCCAGGGCCCCGGGTGCCATTTTCACATACCCTTTGACCCCAGTAGGCTTCGGCCCTATCGGGCCCCTTCAGTTTGCTGACAACTCCTTGAGGCGCGCGGGAACAGTGCGCGCCGTAAACGACTTGAGCTCGGACCGGTCTGTTACCGGACGGACGGACAGCGAGCTACCCATTGCCCGCTGTCCGCGAGCCCGCGCCTACGGTGGCCGGAAATCGGGATCGGAAACCCGGCGGCGGCGGCGGCGTGTACGCCGTTGCCTGATGCGGTCGGCCTCCTCCTTTGCTAGCATCACTGCTTCGCAGAAGGAGGCGACCGCCTGCCACTCCTCCTCGCTCCGGAGCATGGCTTGAACCAAACCCCGGCGCGAGAGATCGCCGCTCACGACTTATACTTACTGACACATACAGGTATAGGCACATCCCATTGTCCAAACCTACACGTGGCATACTTATTGCCGACCAGTGTGTATTGGGCGTTACAGGAAAACTTCAGGAAGGTCCCTTTCTGCCTCGACCGAGCTCGGCCGTTCTTGATTCGTGGAATCGTACAAGATGGCGTTGAGGAACGGTAATAGGAAAATTCTACAACAAACGATAACAGTTTTCAGTAAAATAAATTAGGTTAAAAAAGATGTTTTCAATTCAAAAGTATTTTTCAATACACTTAGGTACTCGAAAACCCATTTCTACTCCTACCGCATCAAGGTGTGCAATTTATACGAGTTGTTATTCGCACTCGTAGTGCCCGTTTATGGATACGCGGCGCGTTGGGCGGCGCGTCAGGCGTTTTTACTGTTTACGGAGCGCAGTGCAGCGGCCCGCGCTATCGCACGCGCAAACACAAACAAATGGCAAAGTTCGATAATGTTTACGGTGACTCACTTTTTAAAACAGAAATATCCTCTAAGAAAACGTCGTCGATCATGTCATCCTCCATGGCTGTCGGCATTTCACAGCGAGACTGGCAGAATCGCCGCTTGCTTGTATTGAAATATAGGCGGCGCCCGCGGCAGTGAACGCGGCGGCGCACGCGGCGGCAGCCGCCGGCCTCCGCGGTCACCGCCTATATTATTTTAATACAAGCATGCGACTATTCTGCCAGTCACGTTTGGAAATCGAACATATTCAACTTACTGTCTTATACAGAGTTGCATATTCCCCAAACTCCTGATGTTCGGTTGCTGTAAACACTGGGCCAATAATTTTTAAAACAGAATTATCTTCTAAAAAAAATGTCGATCATATCATCCTCCATGGCTGTCGGCAATTCACGTTTCCAAATGAGACTGGGTTCTCGTTCGAAAATTAAAAAGAAGACGTCGCATGCTTGTATTGAAATATAGGCGGCGCACGCGTCGGCTCACGCGGGCACCGCCTATATTTCAAGCAAACGCGCGTAAAAAAGCGTGTCAGTAAACACTCTCATACAACTTCATGTTTGAATTTATGCGGGCCGCGCCGCCCAACGCGCCGCGTCTCCGTAAACACCGCCGTATTGTATTTATCGTATCAGGCTGAGTGCCGCGCAGCTGCACTTCAAAGTTGCTGGGCAGCCGCCACCGGTTATTAATTTCTTCATAAGTGTATTAAAAAACATCGTTTGATACACGTAAGTTACGCCTCGGTGGCAATGATAAAGTTTCTCCACTTGTATCTTTGAGCGAGCCCAACGACCTGTAGGTAGTTGTCGGGTGTACTACTACCCACAGGTCATTGAACTCGCCCAGCTAAAGTTTACATGAAAACCGAATCGATACTCCACGGGATTAAAATGATCAAAATTTAAAGGTGTATAATTGCAATAAGCAAAAAAACATTTTTAATTATGTAAATATCACCAATCTTAAAACCTTCTCATGTCGTCTTACCCTACATAATGCGTATTTCAATTATATGAATAATTCCCAAAATAAAATATTTTAAATTTTATACATAAATTGATAAAAAAAAAATACTTAAAAAAAGAAAAAATAACTTTAAAAAAAGAAAACAGGCATAACAATTACCTGATTCAACAAAACTGAGTACAAATAATAGTAATATACACTTCATAAACATTTTGCACTTTAATACTTTTCCGATGTAGCACAATGTCTTTCTATAATTTTAAAGTAATATATATTTTAATGCTCATATTATTTCATATTTTAGGACTAGGCTGGGTGTCGTTACATACAAATTTTAAATTTATATTGTTGTAAATGTCGTTTACATCAAACCCCGCTACTAAGAGTAGGCTCGGCTGCAGATAGTACATCGGATTTGTTTAATACCTACGGCCATTGGGCCGCAAACCAAAGAAGAACGTTGTATGGAGTAGATTTTTTTTTTAAACAAAATGTTAATGTTTATTTTATTTTCGTGATATCGAAAATAAATTAGCTCTTGGAGGAAGAGCGAACTATTACTATATGCAGGCTCTGCAGCTGAGCCTAATCTTGGCGGGGTTTGATGTAAACGACATCTAAAACAATAAAAATTCGCCCGAAAGACGTTCGATTTTCATAATTGTTAACTTTTTACTTAAAAGTGAATTAAAACTTAGCGTAATGATTAATTTTCTTCCACCATGTACCTCTTCTTAACAGCCTTTGCTATTCTCTACAGAGATAATCACAAAAAAAATGTAATTACGTGGAGCTGAAGATGATCCCAGATAGTATTTCTATCGACACTCTCAATGACTGCTCTTCAAAATCATAGGATAATTATTCCAATGTTAAGTTCCTGAAGGAATTTGCGATAATTTAGCAGTACCTACAGCCGTCATCGGTTAGGTTTTCTGGTAGGTAGGAGTTCATTCCATAAAATCTAAATAATAATTTATTTTACATTTTTTTATAGTAGATAGTGAGGCGCTTTAGCCTCGAAGACTACGGATGACCGTAGAAAGCAAATTGTTCCAGTTCTTCGATGTACGTGGTATAAACGAAGAGGCGAAACGTTTTCACTAGTTTATAACAATAAAAAAAGATATAATTAAGCAATTACACGCTTACAACTTGTAGGTGTATCGTAAAACCGAGAGAACCAGTGATCACATTAGAAGCATCCGAACTTTTAAATTCAAAAAGTAACCGTCGCCCCTCCATACGATTACTCACACTCTTCTACTGAGAAATCAATTGAATGTCTTATTAACTCTAATGCTAAACTATCATAATCACCGTCAAACCTATTAAATTTAGAAAATATCTATGTCAGTTCTGTTTAGTTGTATTATCTTTGCGCTGGACGGGATGTAGGTAGGTACATTAATCCGAGGACGCTTCCTTTGGCCTGTTCACCGACATTGCAAAACTCATTTGGCAAAAACAGATTAGTACAGTGGCTAATTTTTTATCTCGTCGCTGACTACTGCCCACCAGTTAACGTTGTTGATTTGACTGACTTTTATAATTTTGTCGAAAAAACCATGTCAATGTAATAAATATAATACTTTCACACAACGGCATCTAGTTCCAAACAAAACAGAGCTTGTGCTATGAGTACTATACAACTGATAACCATAGGTACTTATATATTTCTAAATACATACAGAACATTATCAGACACACATTTGTCTTGGGTAGGAATCCAACCCACGACCTCCGGCATGAAGGCATATGAAGAAAACTAGGAAACTTCTTTTTGACCAATTTTATTACGAGGTAGGCATAGTTGTAGGTAGGCAGTAGGTGATAGGATTATATCATATTAGATTATGATAGGTACTCTAAAGACAATTTTTGAAAATAATTTTTAATTTTAACGTAAAATAAACCCTTATGAGAACAGCTATAAATGTGTTAGAACAAAAACAGAACAATCACCGGCGCGCGATAACGTAACCGCATATCATGTGGATCAGTGATTATCCCCTATCAAAATGTTCCGCCCACCGCGCGGGCTTCCGGACGGCTAGCAATGGGTAGCTCGCTGTCCGACCATCCGGTAACAGACCGGACCGAGCCCAAGTCGTCGACGGCGCGTACTGTTCCCACGCGCCTCAAGGAGCTGTCAGCGAACCGTAGAGGCCCAGCCTGCTAGCTGCAGGCAGGCAGGCAGGGTCGAAGCCTACTGGGGCCAAGGGCCGCTTTCTAAAAAGAAGGCTCGGCCCCGTTAAGATAGGCAACGAAGGATCGGGGTAGGTTTTTAGTCAGTAACAGTCTTACACTATATCCCGCCCCGCCCAAGGGCAGGATTTGTCATTGAATGATTTTACGGATTTTACTTACCACAAAAAAAAACCTATCAAAACGTTTTTACAATAATTATGTTTTGTTGTTGTTTTCCTATTGTTTTTGGTTATGGATTATGGATAAAGTACATAATTATGTGTCTTATTTTAAACCTGTTTTTTCTCTAATATCTGGTCAAATTCAATTTTTTAAGGTGGTACACGGTGGTACGTTTGACAACATAATCATGAAGTTTAAAACTGGCAACACTACTATTGACGCTGTCCAGTGTGGTCAACGTAGGCGATATGTCACCATTTAGGCTACTCTGAATGAGACTCGACGATGAAAAAAAGAAAATGGCTACTAGATACCTATTAACCTACTTCAGAAACACGCTGTTAAAAATCGTCGAATCATAAATAAATATTTTTTTAGTAAAAATCATGGCCATTCTAAGGTATAATAAAATTTTGAGTGACAACCTATACCGAAGGCGATGTGTCCTCCGCAAAGTCACAAATATATAACATTTGTTACTATATTTTTTGCTGTTTTTTTTTTATTTTTTTATTATTATTCATAGGTTTTTTAAATAAACCAAGGCCGCCTATTATATATTAAAATCTACGATCACGGTTTCAGGTAGCAATAAAGGTACCCACACACTTAGTCAGTTTACATACGGGTATGAGTGAAGCTTCAAGCACAGCAGCTACTAGACATGCGCGAAACAGTGCGTTTTAAAGTGATGTGACATGACATTACATTTAGTACCAAGTAATGTTGCATTACTCCAAACATGACGCGTAATGAAGCGCGGCACGAGATAGTTATTGTAATGAAATGCTCGCGTTATGAAATATATACAATACATCATTACATGAAATAGCGCGTTATGGTATGATGAGATATGTATTGTGTGCGGAAGCCGGCGTCCTCTTGGGATATAATGAATTATATTTCGGGCATGCTCCTTCTCTCTCGCACACTAGGCGAACTCGGACTAGCTTGCTACATATTAGTAATCTCTGACTCGGACTAGCTACCGCGTGTCATGTTTGAGTGTCATGTGTCATGCTTAGTTTGGTCGAGTCATGTGTAATGCTACATGACGCGGTCGGGTTATATGACGCGCAATGCAAAATTCGCATTACTTACACATGTCTAGCAGCTACCACAAATGTTGTTGACGGTGAAAGTCTTGTTGATGCCTTATTATTATTGGTAGAGGAAGCAGAATCCAGTTAATTTTATGTAAGGTTAAATTACACACTTATACACATACAATTTTAAAGTTTATAAAATATTTTGGCTTTTGGGCTACTTTAGGCCTTGAAGCCTACTTTAGCCCGAAGCTGGACTTCGGCCACATTTAGCTTCACATATGCTATGAAAAATGGCGACATCAGGCTCTATTCTACGTTGTTGGCAACACTAACACTGTTGTCAAGCTGTCGTCTGGTCGTATCGTCATTGTTTTTAATTTTTGACGCTACATTATTTTGTTTTCATAAGCAAATGAGAGGAAATTAGAGGACAACATAAATGAAACATGGACGAAATATGTAGATTTTGTTTAAAAGTATCTATCAAAAATATGTGCAGCTTACAAGAATGTGATATACTGTATAATATTCAAAGATTTCTAACCATAAATGTAAGTAATCACTTACACTTTACGCAATGTTTTTACAAAAGCTTCCCATGAAGGCCCAGGAGGAGATCTGGGGATGAGATGGTCCACTCTAATAACAACTAGTCCTTAAAAAGACTAAATAGAGGAAACCTTTACCCTGCTGGGGAACATGACACGGTTTTAAATAATAACAGTGATTTCTAAAGCTTTCTATTTCTTGGTTTTCTGGAACATTAACACGTCTAATAATCTTTAAATGTCCCTTTACATTTTCCACTATTTACTAAGTATATAGTATTGCATATTATTAAAATCAGATTGAGAACCAGCACTTTTTGAAAATTTTTCTGTCTATTATAGATAAAAAGAGTCCTTGAAATCCCTCTTAATAGTAATTTAACTGCTAAGAAGTGACATGGAAGTGGTTTTTTTTTAATTGATGTAAACCAGTGCTTGACTGCAATCCCACCTGATGTTAAGCAGTGATGCAATAGTTGATGGTGAGGCGCACTAGTTTATTAAGACCCTATTCACTCTAGCCTTGAAGACACCTAAATTATAATCGAACGGGAAGACCGCAGCAGGCAAACTGTTCCAGTCTCTCGATGTACGCGGTATAAACGACGAGGCAAAACACTTAGTCGTACCGTAGAAGTTTCTCTACCGTAGAATGGTTCACTCTCAACCCAAATTCAATCTTAAGATAAAAAAAATCTGTGTTTGTCTATTTCAGATTCCTACCGATGATATGTTTCCGAGCAAGTTATGTAAAGAATGCTTTAAAGAAATTTCACAAATAATTAAATTCTGTTTAAAAGTAAGAGATAATGAAAATAAATTACAACAGTATTCAAAAAATGGATCATTACAAGACTATTACTCAAATATTATAGAAAATTATGATTTGGATATTCAAAATGTACTTAAGGTGCCCAAAGTGGAAATATTTACTGTTAAACATGAAAATATTACAAATGACATGGACTTTGAAAATAATGCAATCTTAGAAAATAGTGAATTGTCGGAAGCAACCTATTGTAGTTCCGATGATGGAATCACGCTGTCTTCAATAAAAAAAGAAAAGGAACTTGATAATGGAACCACACTGTCTTCAATGAAAAAAGAAAAGAAACTCATCATTGCCCCTGTTACAGTAACAGCTTCAAAAACTGTACCAAAAGTAAAACCAATAAAGTATTTAAGAAATGATACTAAAAGAAGACAGAAACCTGATCCGGATACCGTAGAATATTTGAAACCGTTTACGTGTCTTTCATGTCTAGAAGCATGCAGTTCTCATACAGACCTAATTGATCATTACTATGAGAAACACATCTTTCAAAGTGTGCCGAATAAAAGTTATACGGAATTTAAAGTGGAGGATAAGACTACGTTTAGCTGCAACACTTGTGAAAAGGCATTTAACTTGAAGAAAAAAATTATAAGGCATGTCATGACTCATATTAATGATAGACTGTTGAGTTGTAAAATTTGTGGTAAGATATTCTATTATTGTAAATAACCAAAAGTATCAATTAATAATAATCATAATAACAACATAAGGGACATTTTTGTGTTTTGGGGAAAAGACCCTTATGCCATCTTAAGGGACATTTTTTGTAAAAACTTGTTATGTTAATTGATACTTCTATTATGTAAAATACACTATTTTACATAATAGAAGTATCCCTCCCAGTAGACATTGTCTTGTCCCAAAGCTGGCATTTTCTGCTGGGGCCATGTGTAATGTGAAAGTGTACCCCGGGGCCCTGGAGCAAAGGCAAAGAAGGAATGGAAGTGGGTTTTTAGTCAGTAAAAGCATAAACAACATCGTACATTGCCATATGTTTGCGCGTTCGATTACGCGGGCCGCTTCTCTATAAACAGTATAAACGACGAAACGTCCCGAAACGCCACACTGCACGCGAAGGACTACGCCCCGCGTCTCCGTAAACAAGCACTAAGGGTGTCTGCTACGCTTCGGCAGCGTGGCTGTAGCGCTGCTTTGTCTTTTGCGCCATTTAAATAAAAAACACGTGACTACTGCGGTACACCCGCGCTACCGTCGCGCGGCACTTTGTGACTAATTTAAAGGCGCCCTTAGTTTTTTGCAGGTCAAATATGATTCGTGGGCGTAATACGTATTTATTCACGGAATTATAATTCCGTAAAATCATAAATACAACCACACTCAGTTCGTCTTATCCCATTGAATGTCACGAAAAGTCATATTTTATTTAAATTGAAATTTTCTAACCTAAACTTTGAATGGGTGTCTATTTTTACACAGCGAGAACATACAGAACAGTTCCCGAGATAGTCCGTCACGCACGAGCGCACAATGGGTTCAGATATCAGTGCCCGTACAACTGTGGGTACACCTCTGCGTACCAAGGAGCTATGAAAGAACATCAGAGTAGGCACCTAGATCAATACAAGGTTTGTGATTTTTTTCTACAGTATTTTTCACATTCAAATTGGTGCATGCTTGATGAACTCCTATTCCGAAAAGCGTAACGTAGGAAGTGGACCTCGCAAAGCCCTGATGATGCAACTGGAAAAGAGAATGACTTCATCATGTCATGATGCAGCAAATATTTAATGATGTCTCTGTGATCAACACAGTGAAAACTGGAAGTGAAAGCTCCGAAGTGTTTGGCTATTGGCTATTGGACAGAGCCAGCTCACGATACTGCAGACATGATGGCAGACTCATATCCCTCTAATCGGAGCTTCTGGGAAAGATCGAGGCATTCATTGGACATATTTTGTACATGTCTATTACTGCTAATCTAGCAAACAACCCAAGACCCGACAATACAGGAAGAAAAAGAACAGTTTATTTATGCGAAATGACGCAAACATAATCATTATATACCGTTAAATATTGGTCGTTTTAATCCCGCGGAGGGTCGATTCGGTACATGAAACACTGTCGATTTGTAAAGATAAAATTAAAAAATAAAGTCCTTTTTTTTTTAAACTCGAATTAATTTATGCATGTGCGAAATTGATTTCTTTAAGTAATCGTCAGTTGATCGAGGCCAATGAGCTGTAAGTAGTTAGTATGCAACGAATTAAAACGACCAAAATTTAACGGTGTATACAGGTAGTTCACTTTTTATCAGTAAATATTATTTAATTTTTAACTATTTTGTATATTGACTGGTTTAAACTTGAATGTTACTCGTGTTTTTTTTTCGTATTCATGTTTCCATGGACTAATACTGAATTTTATATAACTTTAAATTAGTTTCGCTGTATTGATAAATGGCATTTTTTTTTTTTACATAGTTTGTTTTTATATTTAGGTTTGGGACTTGGTGGATAAATAAATAAATATTATTGTAATTATACTTAAAAAAAAATGTCAGTTAATCAGCTAAGTTGTTTATGTAGACGTGATAATATTTTTTAAATTTTTGTTTAAATTTTTTATCATTTATTTCTTTTTTAATATTATGCGGGATTTTATTAATTAATTTTGGATTCAAATATTTTATAGTTCGTCTACTGTAGTAGTTTCTAGTACGAGATACAATTAGTGTGTTATTGGTGATAGTTCTGGTGGTAATTTTATGAGATATGGGTTTTTGAGTGCTTTTATTATTATTAAATTGCTCAATTAAGAGGGCCATGTTAAATCTAGTTTCTACTGGCAGAATTTTATAATATATAAAAAGTTTTATAACGTTTTCTTTGTATTTGCGTTCGATTTTTCTAGATACTATCATTTTAAAAAACTCGGACTTGGAGTTTTTCTAAATTCTTTCAATATACGATTTAAATGTTCGCCCATAGCTCGTGATTCCGTACGCAATAATAGACTTGTATAATAGATTTAGTCTAAGATTCATCAGTCGATTAGTATCAGGAGACAGAATCCGTTCAACCCCAAGTTTGATTTCTCGTTTAATTTTCAAATCTATTCGAGTCGTAACTCGTTAATCAAATTTTAAGTTCTTTTAAATTTTATTGTCTCCTTTTTTTGCCATAAACTACATGAATAATACAGTGTAGTGTGTACACTAGTACAGGAGTTAGGGAATTCATAAGAATGCTTGTACAATTTATGGCTGGATATGAAGATGTTATGTTATGTATTGTCTGAGTATGGTTTCCGCCACGGACTAATCCTATGCGGACCATTGCACGAGGGCCATGGCGGCCATAATCTCGGGTTGGCTTATTCCAACCAGCCCACCTCTGTCTCCTGTCTCCTGCTGTAGCAGATATGTGTGACTGTGTCCCATAGCATCATGCCCGTGTTTTTTGTGTGTTATGTTTTGTGGTTTCTTTATGGGCGCTATTGTTTGCCTGAAATGCTTTTTTTTTATTTATTTCTTTTTTTAAGGTTTTAACCTCTCAGGTCTTTCTGGGCGTCAATAAGGGTGTCCAAGAGCACTTGCGGGATTGTCTCCTCCCCCTCCAAGCATGCTCTGCACAGGGGACGATCCGTGATGGCAATAAAGATTATTATTATGTCATTCCGCCGCGTGTCATAAAAAGCATAGATTGGTGCGACGGTTAGCTCAACCCTTATGTTTCTAATCCTAGCAAATATTGTAAACGCCAATATGTGTTTCTTTGTCACACTCACACTTCGATTGAACAGATTTGAATGAACCTTGGCACACTAGCCGACCATGTCCTGAAAATATCCATATTTTTTTTCCACTACTATCACACAATGCCGTCTAATCCCAAGCAAAGCAGAGCTTGTGTTATGAGTACTAGACAACTGATAAACATACTCATATATTTCTAAATACATACATATTATAGATAAATTACACCCCGACACAGAACAAATGATCGTGCTCATCACTCAAACATTTGTCCTGGGTGGGAATCGAACTCACGAGCTCCGGCATAGCAGTCAGGGCCACTAACCACTAGACCAACAGGAATAAATCTTGTCCCGAGAGTTTTATCCCTTGGTACAATTTTCGACTTTTATGCGGGCGACGCCACTGGCACAAACTAGTCCCTATTTTAAAGTGTTTGACTTATTTTTCTCTATTTTTTCCAGTACAATTGTGAAGTTTGCGGCAAGGGCTTCAACACAAAGACCTGGTACGACCAACACCAGAATATTCATAAGGGATTGAGGCCGTTCAGCTGCGATATTTGTGGCATCAGCTTCCCTATGGCCAGGTTAGTTGCTACAGTCAACGGCTAACATATTGCCACACATTTGTTTCAGGTCTGACCGACTTCAAAACAGAAGGGTTACGGCCTTTAATCTGCCATAATTATGTCATCAGCTTCTCTATGGTAAGGGTTGCGGGAATCCAATGCGAGACGTACGGGACCGCTCATTGTGGCGACACTCGGAAAAGGCCTATGTCCAACAGTGGATATCTTTCGGCTGAAAAGATGATGATGACTTCTTAAGCAAAAATAACGGTAACATTACAAATTAGTACTATTTTTCAGATATCTACAACACCATAAATATTCTTCGCACCCGCAGACGTCTGACCTTAAGCGGTACAGCTGCATCCATTGTGACGAGAAATGTGAAAGTGCTAAGAGTCTATCTGTACACATGCTGGTAATAATATACATCATTATTTTTAGTATATGCGAAACCTGAATATACACCCCTATTTTTTAATTAGTGCTCAAAAAAATGGGGCTCAATCAGTACCTCTACCATGAGTTTTAAGCAATAGTATTCGTCGCTACTCGATATCGACGCCGTGAATATTTTGTATGGCAAATTTTGGTTCTGCAAGTGACCGCTAGAGGCGCTGCAAAATTTGCCATACAAAATATTTACGGCGTCGATATCGAGTAGCGACGAATACTATTGCTTAAAACTCATGGTAGAGGTACAGTACCCGTTTCTGATCATATTTGTGTAGTCAAAAGTACAAAAAACGAAATCCCAAAATTGTCCACGAAAACTTGTCATTATTGGTAAATTCATAAATGAATCATCATTCATAATAACTACTACTAGAAAATACTAAGCGCAGAGTTTTCCCATTTTTATTGACATTCTTTCATTCATAAACAATAACCTGTACAATGTTTCCATAAATTGAGTGAGATTTTGGGATATAAACAAACGCTCATAACTTTGCTTATGAATATTATTTATTGAGACTTTAATTAAATAATAACAAGACCTTTATAAGCCCTTTAAGTATTTGCACTAATTAAAAAATAGTTGTGTATAAAAGATGAATTTCTTTGTTTCAGGAACATGGCATAATAAAAGAAACTCACTTCCTCTGTGACTTCTGCGGCAAGGTTCTCTCAAGTGATTACCAGCTGCAGTACCATCACAGGATGCATCAGGGGATCAAGCCTTACTCGTGCATGTAAGTACAGTACAATAACCATTTATTTAACATTGTATTTATTCACCATTTTTTAAGATTCCGCACCTCAAAAGGAAACAGGCGGTCGCCTCCTTCTGCGAAGCAGTAGCAGCCTACGAAGGCAATGAAAGGTGCAGGGTGGGTTTTTAGTCAGTAAGAGTCTGAAACTATCTCCCGCTCCGCCCAAGGGCGGGATCTGTCATTGGATGATTTTACCTACCATAAAAAAAAGTGTTTGACTTATTTTTCTCTACTTTTTCCAATAAAAATCATCAAATGGATTTTTTTTTCATTTGATGATTTTACCTACCATAAAAACAAAAACCTCAAAAGGAAAAAAACGGAACCCTTATAGAATTATTTTGCTGTCCGTCTGTCTGTAAAGACCCTTTATCTCGGAAACGCCTGGAAGTATCGAGTTGAAATTAATACTATATACTCAGGTCTCAGGTCTTATAGAACAGGTATAGAAATAAATAAAAAAAAAAACAGTACCTAAACACTTGGCAATTAAAAATGTAACAAAGAAGTTATTCATAACTTCGGTCTCTCATTCAATCATTCGTTCATTTATTTTCGAGTTAGTCAATTTAGCCTCTTCTAAATGACACCTAGTCTAAAATGCTACAAAGTGGGTACGGATTCCATACAAAATTGCCCATTGTTCTTAGAATTATGTCACATACCCATAAAAAAATCCTACACGAAATGTTTTGTTACGTCACAAAAAAAATTCGATTCGATTCAGGAATTGAGCTATTTACATAAGTAAGTTTTTAGGGAACCCTCGGTTCGTGAGCCCGATTCGCACTTGCCTAGTTTCCTTACTTATTAAAACAGACATATTTCGTGCAGGATTTTTTTACGGGTAGGTAACATAATACGCACTACAGAGTCATAATTAACGTTTTTGTGATGAGCACGATCATTTGTTCTATGTCTGGGTGTAATTTGTCTAGAATATGTATGAATTTAGAATTAGAAATATATAAGTATATATCAGTTGTCTAGTGCTCATAACACAAGCTATGCTTAGCTTGGAACTAGACGGCGTTTTGTGATACTTGTAGAATATTATATTATTATACATTCTTCTCACAAAATTTCATACATCGTGTAATAATTTGTGTTATCAAATCCTCAGTATATGCAAGAAGAAGTTTGCGAAGAAATACAACGTGCGCCTCCATATGACCATCCACACGGGCGAGAAGTCACACGCGTGCGGTCGCTGCGGCAAGCAGTACTCGCAGCGCAGCACACTGCTGCGACATCTTAAAAGGTATTTTTAAGACAAACGTTGCCCCACACTAGAAATAACTCCTGTACCTCTACCATGAGTTTTAAGCAATAGTATTCGTCGCTACTCGATATCGACGCCGTAAATATTTTGTATGGCAAATTTTGGTTCTGCAAGTGACCGCTAGAGGCGCTGCAAAATTTGCCATACAAAATATTTACGGCGTCGATATCGAGTAGCGACGAATACTATTGCTTAAAACTCATGGTAGAGGTACTGTATCGCCATCATAAGACACCTGCACTCTGGGAACAACGTAATTTATTTATTCATTTAAAATTATGCACAACATGGTAGGTGCAAAATAATGATAAAAAAAAAGAAATGGTAGTAAGCCTCCTCTTTGAGGAATGGCTAGAGAGGCGTCAGGGCGTCCTTACTTCCGCATGATGCAGGTCCTCACCGGACATGGTATATTCGGGAGGTTACGGTACCTGATTCAGACGGAAGAAATGCCCGGATATCACCATTGTTCGAACTGCCCGGAAGGCACGATGGAACACCGCTTCGTCCTCGTGGGGGCAAGCGGCTCGCTCCCGCGCCGGGCCCTGTTACCGGCCAAAGTTTGAGAGAGGAATAGGTGGCGGTCATGCTAACGAAGAAAAATGCCGTACTCATGACGAATTGAACATCCTCACGCCCCAGCCGCCAAGATCCAGACTCCGACCTCCAGCCACCGGAGGCGTGGGCTTGACAATGATGAGCAATGCGAAGCTCTCGTCTAATACACACTCCCACTTCGCCCTATAGCGGGAGATATCATTACATGATTTTCCACCTTACAAAATAAAAGACACCAACACCCTGAACATAAAAATATTTAAGCCATACAAATATTTATTCCGTGAGGGATTCGAACTCACAACACACAATACCCACAGCAGCCAATCGCTAAAATACTGCACCAACTGTACTGGTGGTTGTTTGAAAGGCAAAAAGCTTGACAAAAATCTGCGAAAAAGCATTTTATTTTTCAACTGAGTCTTCAACGTAGTCTCCTAGAGACTGCGTTGAGAAATAGATTTAGTTCACTATTTACTAATAAAAAGTTTATAGTACGGAACCCTTCGTGCGCGATCCCCAATTGGTCGGTGTTTTTGGTTTCAGAAACTAAGACAGGTTAAACACTGATACAATAGTAATTTTCAGTGAATTAAACAACTTTTTTTTATTTTCAGTTACCACCCCAGCCCGGGCCTAGAAGACACGGAAACGTAGCTGCTTGCACTACGTTTGTTTCTTTTTATTATTGTACTATTTATTTTAAGATTAATTAATAATAAACAATTCCGACTGCATGTCATCTTGTTTCCACTATTGCTCTATAAAAACCGTTTTTAAATAGTGTAGTATAGAGTAGGCTGGCTTTATTGACCAAACTGAATAATTTTGGCAAAATCACAATATTACTTTTATTTGAGAATGTATAGGTCAAACCAAATATTTCTTTATTGACTACGTGTGATCAAACTTCTCAATGTATAACTAAGCAACGAGAAAATAAGGTAGCCTCTAATAAACTAAGGGCCAACGCTACGTTAAGGGGGCGCACGCGCGGTTCCATACTGCAGTGCTCCGTCCGGGCTCGCCGCCCCGCGCCCGTGCCGCTACGTAATAATACGTTAAAGCTCTCCATCAATACGACTACATGCATACCGTTAAAGTTGAACTAGTGACACTGCGCAGTAATAATCCGGTTTCCGCTACGGGGACCGCCACAAACAACACACTACGCTGACGTGACGCGACGCAGCGTTGGCCCTAATTCGTATTTTTACAACTGCAACGCCAACTTAATTTTTCTTAGAGCCAAATTCACCAATAAACTAATCGCGATTAGTTCAAACAAAACGCAGTTTGAGCGACTAATCGAGATTTTAGCTTCATTTTGCGTTTCACTGCGATGACTTGAACCTAGTTTACACTAAACTCAGTTTCAATTCTTTTGTTGTCCTTGTCGCCCATGTTTACGACACGGGTCTTTAAACTAGATTACGCTGAGCTCAGTTTAGTTGAACTAAGTTTTTATATTGAACGATGAAATCAGCAAGAATATTCTTAGTTAGGAGCGAGCAAAGCGAGCTCGGAATCGTTGGGCAAAAGGTTAAGGCCTTCATCGTTATTTTTTTTTTAATAACCACCCAAAAAGTGGCTTAAATAGAAGATGACTGGTATAAGTAACTACCTTCTGCCAGCGGCCTCGCCCGCATGAAAGTCGGTTTCTCCATACAAACTTCCAAACCCCGTTTTACCCCCTTAGGGGTTTTTTTTTTTTTATGGTAGGTAAAATCATCCAATGACAAATCCCGCCCTTGGGCGGAGCGGGAAGTAGTGTCAGACTCTTACTGACTAAAAACCTACCCCGTTCCTTCGTAGCCTATCGTGCCGGGGCCGAGCATTCCTTTCGGAACTAACCCATGACCCCAGTAGGCTTCGACCCTGCCTGCCTGCAGTTAGCAGGCTGGGCCTCTTCGGTGTGCTGACAGCTCCTTGAGGCGCGCGGGAACAGAACGCGCCGTCGACGACTTGGGCTCGGTCCGGTCGGTTACCGGACGATCGGACAGCGTGCTACCCATTGCACGCCGTCCGCAAGCCCGCGCCTACGGTGGCCGGAAATCGGGATCGGAATCCCGGCGGCGGCTGGGGCGAGTGCCCCGTTGCCTCTGCCTGATGCGGTCGGCCTCCTCCTTTGCTAGCATTACTGCTTCGCAGAAGGAGGCGACCGCCTGCCATCCCTCCTCACTACGGACCATGGCCTGAACCAAGGCCCGGCTTACCCCCTTAGGGGTGGAGTTTCGTAAAGTCCGAGTCAGTGGGTAGCCTTAGGTCCGGATGTCTACACACTATATTTTCTGAGATTTCGTGATTAATCAGTGAGTGGTATTTCGCTTTTATATATTACATAGATTTAAAAGGCTATATCAATTCTTAAATAAGATTCATGCTAAGTCTGATTAATTAACACAAATTCTTTTACATAAACCCTCTCTTTTATTATAGAAAAGAAAAAAACAGGTTATCAGGTAAACAAATAGTGAAATTGTGGCCAAATGGCATGGTGCTTTAGTTTAAAAAGATGGCAAGTACCAATTTCAAGTGGGCGGTAAAAAATATCTACCCAATTGCACACAAGTTACAGGATGAGCAATGATGGCTCATTGGGACAACAAAAGAAGATTAAGAGCCAAATTCACCAATAAACTAATCGCGATTCGTTCAAACAAAACGCAGTTTGAGCGACTAATCGAGATTATAGCTTCATTTTGCGTTTCACCGCGATGAATTGAACCTAGTTTACGCTAAACTCAGTTTCAATTTTTTTGTTGTCGCCCATGTTTACGACACGGGTCTTTAAACTAGATTACGCTGAGCTCAGTTTAGTTGAACTAAGTTTTTATATTGAATGATGAAATTAGCCCTTATAATAAAAGAATCATTTATAAAGATTTAGAAGGCTCTTAGTAATTTGAGTTTATATAAAAAACAATAAGCATAAATAGCATAGACTAAAGGCCAAATTCACCAATAAACTGATCGCGATTCGTTCAAACCAAACTCAGTTTGAGCGACTTATCGAGATTATAGCTTCATTTTACGTTTCACCGCGATGAATTGAACCTAGTTTACGCTAAACTCAGTTTCAATTCTTTTGTTGTCGCCCATGTTTACGATACGGGTCTTTAAACTAGATTACGCTGAGCTCAGTTTAGTTGAACTAAGTTTTTATATTGAATGATGAAATCAGCCCTTAGAAAACGTAACTCATAAAGTTTCGAACACCTAAAAAAAAAATAGGTCCGATGCAAGGATCTTATATATCGTGTTAATACAAGAATTTTGGATGGACCAAGGATCTGATGCTACGTTTACATGTGGGCCCAGCCCCGGCCAATCGCTATTGTGTAGCCCAGAGGCGTAGCTACCGCCGTATCTGCCGTATCAATTATACGGGGCCCCCGCCCTACAGGGGCCCCGAAATAGGCAAAAAATCACAACATGTCATCCACAACCGTCTCGTAAGGTAAACCAAGCATTTGTAAAAAACATCATTTTTTTTATACGGGGCCCATGTGGGAATATTGATACGGGGCCCTTGTGGGACTAGCTACGCCACTGGTGTAGCCATTGTACAGATGCCATTGTATAAAAGGGGAAACACCGTTAATACAATGGCGATTGGCCGAGACTAGGCCCACATGGCAACGTAGCATTGCATACCCTGCGAACTAACTGGATTGATTACGAACCAATAGGTTTTACAAATTCTGAATTGTGTTTTATTTTCATTTACATTAAGTTCATATCTTTAATAGACAAGCAAAAGGGAAATAGCAAATTGCCTAAATAGCAATGGTTACCCTAGTCTTTTTTTTATGGTAGGTAAAATAATCCAATGAGAAGTCCCGCCTTGGGCGGAGCGGGAAGTAGTGTCAGACTCTTACTGACTAAAAACCTACCCCGTTCCTTCGTTGCCTATCGTGCCGGGGCCGGGTATTCCTTTCGGAAGCTGACCCATGACCCCAGCAGGCTTCGACCCTGCCTGCCTGCAGCTAGCAGGCTGGGCCTCTACAGTTTGCTGACAGCTCCTTGAGGCGCGGGAACAAAACGCGCCGTCGACGACTATGTATAGAGGTAAGAAAGGGACACACTACCTCTTTCTCATTGTCTTGCTCGGTATATTTTTTTCGTTAGTAAAAAATATGATGACAATAAAGTACACTTCAGAATTTGTAATGATATACAAGGTGTCCGGTAAATAGCACGACATACTGCAGGGGGTGATAGCTAGGGTCACTACCTATCAATACAACACAATATATGTTCAGCAAAATCTTACGGATTTACAGTTTTACAAAATTTCACGAAATACCGAAAAATCTCTACCTTGAAACAGATTTTTAAGCATCTCGTAATGAAAAAATCCTTTTCTAGTACTTTTTTTTACATCAAATTATTCGTGAACTACTTTACTCGTTGATAAGTCTTTTTTCTATCAAAGACAAGAATGTTTTCAAGAAATACTATTTTTTGTTTAAATTTGCACAGAACTATTTTCTTATCACTTAAGTTTAACCTACAGTGGTGAAAAAAAATGTACTTATGTGGCTGTTTTGTACAACAAACTTAAAAAATAGCTTGTTTAATGGTGATTTTGGAAAGATACAATACTAGTACATTTTCATTTTAAAAAATACGAAAAATAAGCTATTTTAGTTAATAAGAGCATTTTATTTTAAATGCAAGTAATGTGATTTTGAATTCGAATCGTTGTAAGGTCGTACTACGGTTCGAATTACATAATAATTAATCTACAGCCGACCGGCCGGTCGGTCTGTAAATGACATCTTGAAGGATAAGGTGATAGTAAAAAAAACAGAGGAGTTAACTTTAATAAACATTTATTTAAATAAATTACAATAAATGCTCAAATTGCTTCCCTTGTGCCCTAATACACGCTCGGCATCTTCTTAAAAATGAGCTTTTGAGTCTTCTCAGGCTTATTTCCGATATTTTTCTTGCTGCAATGTTAACCCTTGCTCTCAATTCATTGTCATTTTGGATCGGTTTTTCATAGACTTTGTCCTTCATGGCACCACAATAAAAAAAATCCAGGGGGTTTAGGTCCGGAGACCTAGGTGGCCATAATATCGGTCCCAGTCGCCCAATCCACCTGCCTGGATAAGCTTCATCTAAGTAGGCTTTTACTTCCCGGCCATAATGAGCAGGGCACCCATCATTTTGAAGTCACATCACCTCTCTTAGCTCACTCGGAACATTTTCAAAGAGCGTGGGTAGGGTTTCTCGTAAAAACTCCAAGTAATTATTGGCATTTAATGTAGGTGGAAGCTCGACGGGACCCACAATCTGGCCATTAAAAATCCCACACCATAAATTTATTTTGAATTGGTACTGGGACCTGTCTTCTCTTGACACATACGGATTTTCTAATTGCCAACTATGTAAATTATGCAAATTCAAGTAGCCGTCCTTTCTGCAGGCTGACACATCACACCATAAAACCTTATTAAAAAAGTTTGGGTCCTCCCGATGCATTTCAAGCATGCGGCGACATAATTGAACTCTCGGCAGGTAGTCTCTAGTTAAAAGAGTTTGCACGCGTCGTACGTGAAATGGATGGTATCCATACCTCTTAAGTACTGAATGAACAGTGGACTTCGGTATCCCTGTGCGCCGTTGTATCGCCCTAACCGAAGTTGTCGGGTCTTGTTCTCGTTCCTGAAGCACTATGTCTTCGTCAACAACTTGAGGCCGTCCACCGCCACGTTGACCAGGGAGTCTGCCTTCCTTGTAGGAGTTATGCACTCTGGTAAACATTTCATGGTGTGGATGTCTCCTATCGGGAAACCTTTCCCTGTAGAGGGTGGCAGCAGCTCGGGAACTTTGGCCAGCTTCTCCGTAAATAAGGTGCATCTCAGCATACTCTCGCTGCGTATAACCAGGAAAAACGCGGCGGTTGGCTATGTTATAAAACACAAAAGTCCAGGTGGTCGCCAAGTCGTAGTGATCACAATAAAAAATCCAAATCGTAAGGCAAACAAAGTCCGGGGTCCAAGGCACAAAACAGTCGTTAGTACGAAACAATAATTTGTGAACACAGAGATGCGTTGCGCACGGTTTAAGGTAGCGTACTGACAAGTGTCGCAAATAAGGTTGAGAGTGAGACACAAAATCACAATGCAAGAAAGAGCGGGATAGCACATGCGCTTCTTTTGTTAGACAGTAACCGGTCGGGTCGGGTCGGTCGGCGAGCAGGTAAAAACCTTTAGTCATTACGCGTGCATGTCGCATTTTACGTGTCACAACTAGTTTTATAATAATTCGCGTAAATGAGCAGCTATTACTTATTCTCATAGTGGTTTTTGTCAAAATTACGTTATTTACATTTTCAACAAAATCAGCTTCTCTGGAACTAAAATAGCACTTTTTTGTATTTTTTTAATGAAAATGCACTAGTATTGTATCTTTCCTAAATCACCATTAAACAGGCTATCTTTTAAGTTTGTTGTACAAAACTGCCACATACATTTTTTTTTCACCACTGTAGGTTAAAGTTATGCGAAAAGAAAATCGTTCTGTGAAAATTTTAACAAAAAAAACTATTTCTTCAAAACTTTCTTGTTTTTGATAAAAAAAAAACTTATAATGAGTAGAGTAACCTATTCACGAATAATTTGATGTAAAAAAAGTTCTAGAAAAGGATTTTTTCATTACGAGATGCTTAAAAATCTGTTTCAAGGTAGAGATTTTTCGATATTTCGGAAAATTTTGTAAAACTGTAAATCCGTAAGATTTTGCTGAACATATATTGTGTTGTATTGATAGGAAGTGACCCAAGCTATCACCCCCTGCAGTATGTCGTGCTATTTACTGGACACCCTGTACATAAGAGCCTTCTTTGTAATTTGTAATATTGCTTCGCAAATAAACATTTCGTCCATAGAAGATCCTCGTGTCAATATCATTCTATGTCAAAGACCTTAGAATATTATGGACCAGAAATACCTACAAAATAAGCGTGCATACCTACTAATAGCCGAGCACTAAAGATAGCGGCCATTGCTAGGGAAGCACTTAGATAATCAAAAGCAAAATGTATCGATATCGATACCAGACTTTTTATATTTATAACATGGGAATTGGTTTTGGAATTGGACATCGTTTACAGATATTTAATCTGTCCTAGCTCAGAGGACACCGGTGTCCTCTCACATCCACGCCACTATAGGCCTTAATTCCGATGTTTAGAGTCTACTTTTGTATGAACAAGTTGGGTAGTTGTGGATCGAAGTGTAAAGTTAAATTTAAGTAAACGACAGTAGTAAAGTATTTGGTGAAGCATAAGGAAAAATAAAATCGGTAGGAAAATTAAAAAAATATGAAATTAATTAAATGTTTTAATTTTCTGTTTTATTGAACAATGATTCTGTAAAGTGTAATGAACAGACACACAAGGCTTTAATTGCAGGTTTGATATTTGCCATCCCAATGACTTGAAGCCATTTCTGGCGCAGCACTTAACTTTTAGGGAACCTGTGCAAATAAAAAACATGCAAAATTATTTCAGTTGGATGTAGGTAGGTAGGTAGGAATAAAACAAATCACAGACTGAACTAAATAACCACCACCTTGGTAGGTAAGTACTAGGTCTCGCTATTTTAATTTCTGTTAGAGTGTTAATTTTCAGAATCGTCTTTTCAACATATTTTACTGGACCCCAGACACAAACTAAAAACATATCTGACCGAGTGAGGGAAAAAATTTAATCTTGATTCTAAGCACAGATTATTTATTTCATGTTGCGGAGTGGAGAGTGTTCAATAGAATAGAAGAATAGAATTTTATTTGTAAACATAGGTCAGATTACAACAGAGTGTGGGGTGTTAAAGGTAGGCAGATCCTCTATGTTTTGCCCAGAGGCGTACAAATATATGTCTGGAGGGTTCGAGCTCTGATCATCTACCAGGTGGGAATAAGTGGGTATCGTGCAATGAATAAAAGCAGCTCAATCTACGCCGGATCTGCTACATATAATTAACCGTCAGTTTTCAACTCAAGGTGAATAGTTTCGGAGATTGATTTGCAGAATCGATTTATTGTTTAAAATCGATTTCATTAATCTATTAAACTCGACTTTTCAATTAATCGCTCATAAATCGCCGGATCATTTTACCTACCATAAAAAAAATAAAAAATCCTCAGATTAACTATTTTGATTGAATCTAAGGGCCAAATTCACCAATAAACTAATCGCGATTATATTAAACAAAACGCAGTTTGAGCGCCTAATCGAGATTATAGCTTAATTTTGCGTTTCACCGCTATGAATTGAACCTAGTTTACGTTAAACTCAGTTTCAATTCTTTTGTTGTCGCCCATGTTTACGACCCGGGTCTTTAAACTAGATTATGCTGAACTCAGTTTAGTTGAACTGAGTTTTTATATTGAATGATGAAATCAGCCCTAAGTCGCCATCCCTAATTTTGTCACTGTCACTTGTCACTGTCAGAGTGTCAGTATCAGTTTATTATACTCTTTGGTAGTGCTTACATTCTCTTTGAAAGTGGTACCACTTTAATTTTCATATTTTATATTTTATAATTAACGCCGTGTGTTGTATAAATAAAGCATCAACTTTAAGAAATGTTGGTGCCGATAGACCAGTGAAAGCTTTTTAATTTATTTGCTTGGTAAAGATTTGCTATGGCTGAAGGACAACGCTACGAAAAATTAGAAATGATGACCCTACACAAGATTTTATTTACCGTTTGTGCTTTCTCTTTAATTTATAAGTATTATACAACCACTGCACCTGCTATAATACGAATAAAGGATCCTAAATTCAGCATGTTAGGACCTTTTAACACTACTCAAATAGTGGTTGAGGATAACTACACACAGTTGATAGATATCAACAATTTTACCTTCAAAATTAACCCACAGCCATGTAACGATTATCCTGCTGGTTTGCTGTTAATGATAATAATATCCTCAAACCCAAATAACAGAGAAAACCGAATGGTCATACGAAATACTTGGGGCAGAAATCACGATTCGACTAAAGTAGTGTTTTTGATCGGCGAGCCAGAAAATGTGACTGTCGCACAGAGAGTTAAGAATGAGAGTATGCAGTACGGTGATATAGTTCAAGGTAATTTTGTGGACGTGTATAGGAATATGACTTACAAGCATGTTATGGGGCTAAAATGGGTAGCACACCATTGCCCAAAAGCAAAATACATTTTGAAGACAGATGATGATGTTGTCGTGAATTCCCGGGAAATGACCCACTTCCTAGCAAGAGAACTGTCTCCGTGGGGGGCTAAAGATTTGATCACATGCCAGGTGTTGCAGAATGCAAAGGCTCAGAGATCAAAGAATTCAAAATGGAAGGTGACTACTGAAGAATATCCATCGGCTTATTATCCAACTTATTGTGCTGGTTTGTGTGATTATTATATTCAATCTGTATTTTATCTTTTTAATTACTCAAGCCCCAAGCGAATGCCTGTGTTTGCACACCTGTTTGTCTTTCTAATTACAGTATTCAAAAGATTAAACTTAATATACTAATAACAAACACTACAAAGGCGAAGTTTGCCTTATTGCTTGCCTTGCTTGTACTCCATTCATATCATTTCAGCTCAAAGACATCCACTGTTGGATATAGGCCTCCCCCAAGTGTCGCCACAATGAATGGTCTTGTCTTATAGGTGTGCGAACGCTGGTGTTTGCTTGGGGCTTGAGTAATTAAGTACATAAAAAATATTATTCAAGACATTAACCTTTTGAATACTGTAATTAGAGACACAATAGAAAGACAATAGGTGGCGGACACCGGTGTCCTCTTGGGGCTTCACAGTTTAAATAAAAATTGGAGTTTGAAACACTATACTGCATTCCAAAACCTGGTCTGCTGATACTCAAAAGGAAGACTGCCCAACTTGAATAGAACTGGTTGGGACACATCCGACAAACTGGTACTCAATCTTGTTGTACCAGAACTTTATTTCTGCGTTACTGAGACAATAAGATTGAGTTGCAGCAGACCACTATGAAGATGGCAGGATAAAGTGGACAGATTTCAAAAGAGGTACGGTGGGGTAGCAAAACATGCAAGATATGGAATGACCCCACCAGTACTGTACGACCATTCTAACTTGGAGAGTGAGACTGCAGCGCTTGTGCACTCATGAAAAAATAAATGCCATTAGCAGTTGTTATTGCTGTTAACAACTGTTATTGGCATTTTTTTTTAACCTAATCTAACTTCAAAATCGCCCAGTTAGAATGGCCATACTCTACCCGCTGCTAAGCGATGCCATCAGGCTACAAAAACTAAAGTTTTCTGGTCTCTCTTCTATTAAATATTTCCCAGCCTATTTAAATCTCATACATACATTACTGTTTTCAGGTTGGGCTATCCTGTATTCTCTAGATGTAATACCAAGGCTTCTCAAAATTGCTCAGTCAATACCATACTTCTGGATAGATGATGTCCATATTACGGGAGTGATTGCAGAGAAGATTGGCGTAGCACGCACTCCGCTATCCAGTTTAATATTAACACCAACCAATGTGAAACAATTGAAGGTATTTGGGCCAAAATATGTTGGATCATTTGTGCTTGGCCCTCCTGATCTAAGCTCTGAGAAAATTATGGAAATATGGAGCGCCATTCCTGCCTAGTTTTAAGTATAAGTAATAAATTGCACTGATGTACTTTTTAGTAGATCTCTTGGCTTCTGCAAATACGAGCTAGTAATGACACAGTATTTCGCATTTTTGGGGATAAAAAGAATATAATCGTGCCCCCCTATCCAAGTTACGACCGTTTCGCTTCGATTCTCTTGCGTCGAACGCCTCGAGTTGGCCACGACTCCAATTCCTTTTTTCTGACGTCATCTCAACGCTCAGTCACGTGGTCAACTTATGCGACGAGGATTATAAGCAATTTTGTGGTCACAATCGGAGTGGGGGGCTGTGTGTAACCATAGCAGATGGTTTAACTTATTTGCCGCGTACTATAGAACATTCCACTTGGCTGTAAGTATAATGAAAGCATTTCTAAAATGTTAAGTGTGAGAATGAGAATGATGTCCACCATGTAATGATGGAGCATCACCACACGTCTTAACACTGAACGAGAACACCCACCAATACTTAGAATAAGTTTTGTATGTTATGAAAATCCATTCACAATAAGGGCACTGCGTTAAGCGGGCGCCCGCGAGGTCCCAAACAAAAGTGCTTCGTCGCAGCTCGCTCCCGTTTTGCTACGTAATAATACATAGGATAGAGTGGAAGAAAAAAACGTGTTGCGCCGACCCCAAGTAATATGGGATAAGGCAAGAAGAAGAAATACATTAAAGTTCTCCATCGACAGGACTACATGCACATGTTACACATTGAAGAATTAGCGTCACTGCGCAGGTAATAATCCGGCTTTCGCTACGGGGACCGCTGCACACAACACGCTTATAGTCACGCCCGCGCAGGTGCCCGCAGAGGTTCGTTAGTTAGCCGTCGCTAGTTCAACTTTAACAGTGTGCATATAGTCGTGTCGATGGATAACTTTAATGTATTATTACCTTGCTACAGGGGGGCGACTGCTTGCAACGGGTGCCCGCGTGGATACCGTGGCAGTGCTCTTTTGGGACCACGCGTGCGCCTGCTTAACGCAGCGTTGGCCCACAATTTTTGAAATTGATAAACGCTCGTGGGTTTTATGTATTTTTTGACAACAAAGAATAAAACATCTGCTGATCAGTTCCACATTTTGTTGAGATATCACTTGGTATACCATATATCGCTTACCATCAGGTGAGATAGTGTTCAAACGCGAGCCAATCCATAATAAAAAAATATGCAAACAAAATTGTACTGATCAGCTGATTTTGTTTTCTTTATGTTAGTTTTTTTTTTTGCATAGATTGTATTTTTGTATCATAATTTTTGATAGTATTAATGATGATAAAAAATCATGTGGTATATTATCCCGCTGCAGGGCTCGTGATATCGTTAAAAAAATAATTTACAAAAATGATAGCAGTAAATTTCTTTATTTTAAAATTTTAGAGGATGCAAAAGACTAACCAACTGTTGGTCGAAAGATAAATATGATGGTATTATTTTTTGCTATAGCCACCATAACTGGGTTCCTTACCTCTCGCCCCGGGTCCTTGTTCAGGCCATGGTCCGGAGCGAGGGGGCATGGGCGGCGGTCGCTTCCTTCTGTGAAGCACAGGAGGCGGCCACACGCGTGAGGGAACGGACTTACTCACGCTCCAGCCACTGAGACCCCGACTGCAACTTCTAGCCACCATAGGCGTAGGCTCGCGGACGATGAGCAATGGGTAGCTCGCCGTCCGGCCGTCTAGTAGCCGAGTCGTCCACAGCGCTTAGTATTCCACGCACGCCTCAAAGAGATATCAGTAAAACCGTAGGGGCCCAGCAGGGTCGAAGCCTACTGGGGCCCATGGGTTAGCTTTCGAAAAGGACACGACGTGGTCTTGGATCGCTGAGGGCAAGGAAGGAACATAGGTGTTGTTTTAGTTAGTAAAATTCTGGCATGCCTTCTCGCTCCGCCTTAGAGCGAATGAATTCAATGATTTCCCACCTAACAGTGGCGTAGCTAGTCCCACAGGGGTCCCGTATCAAAATTCCCACAGGCGCACTGTATAAAAAAAAATGGTGTTTTTTTACAAATGCCCGCCCTACCCTACGAAACGGTTGTGGATAACATGTTGCTAGATCTGATGATGAAGCCGAAAGGTAGGCACTAGAACTCTGTAATAAATCAATGTAACCTAACCGTGTTTGTGATTATTGCACACTATTTATGTTTGGCTGGGGTACTTTTAAAAGTGTAAAATAAAAAACTTTGAACAGACAAACGATCATCACGGACGGACGGACGGAGATCATCTCGGTAGTAGCCGCCTTTCCAGGTTCATCTCGTTACAAAGAACTCTGATTGTTTTTTTCTATCTTATATTTAGATTTATATTGTGACTAACTAGTCGTTAGAGTATTGTAAGTTTAGATACAGTATGTATATCACCAATGGGGTGTTGTTCTCTAAGTGCTCGATTACGGAGACGCGGCGCGATCGCCATATGTTTGCGCGAGCGATGACGCGGCCCGCTGCTGCAATGTACGACGAAACACCCAACGCGGCGCGTCTTCGTAAACACGGCCTAAGGATCTGGCCCAGCGATCAGAGACACTTTCGCTTGCTCTCTAAACGAAATCTTCAAAGGTTTGGCGCCAAGCCGCAGTATTCAAGCGAAATTTTTTCTAAGTGATCAGGCAGAAATGTCTGCCATGGTACATTCAAATCATATACAAATTTAATGTACTCGCTGGGCCATCGCTGCGCTCAAGGCTGTTTGCTTAGAGAATATCACACCCGAAAAAAATCGACGTCTCCTATGCGATAAGTCGTAACATATTTTTTGAGTAAAAATGTAAAATAAAATGTTATTATGTCTCAATATGTCCAGCGTCTAGCACTGTGCTGTGATATCAAACAGCTTATTGATTGCAGATTGCAAAAACATCGTTTAAAAGTGTTTCAGAAATTCCTTAAAACTACTGAAACGAATCTCCTGAAAAAGAACACTTTTGCCTTGCGACCTTATGCCTTGAAGACATCAAAATAAGGTTCTAATTTAATTAATTGTTTTGGTTTACATTTTGTACTATTATAAATCTCTGCGAATGAACTATATTCGCAAAAAAGATTACACATACAAACCTTTTTTGCTGTCCGTTCAACCGATTCTGACTTCTATTCCGTAGGTATAAGGTTGACATTAAAAGCAAAAAAGTGGTTACAATACCAAATATTTACTGCAGCCGCCATTTGTCATGTCACCAAAGCAATAAAAGTCAAATCATATAACCTAGGTTTCATTTCTGGCGAAAAGAAAAAAGTAAATCATGCTAATAGTTTGTAGCGACATCTATGTCGTCACATAAGAACTAATCCTGCATCGCGCAAGTAAGATTCTCCGAGCGATTTGAACATTATAGAACAACCCAAAATCATCTATCGGGCAATAGCCCACCAGACATAACACCCGTCTGGTCGGAGGATCATCCCTTTTCAATGGAAGTTAGCGGGACTTAAATACATATATATACTTATATTTTCATGCTAATATACACTGTTAAATTAATTAAACGTCAGCTGGGCGAGTTTAATGACCTGTAGGTAGTTATTACGCAACGACCGACAACTACCCACAAGCTCATTGACTCATTTACTTAATGAAATTAATTTCGTACATGCGTATATTAATTGGAATTTTAGAAAAAAAGTACTGTATAATTTAATTTTATCTTTACAAATGTATAGTGTTTCATGTACCGGATCGACCCTCCACGGGATTAATATGATCAAAATTTTACGGTACATGTTTGTTCCTATTTATACTCTTTTACCACTTTCTATGCAGTGTTTTAGCAATAAGTATAAATATTATTATTTTATTAAAACCAAAGTTATTATTGACAAAGTTTAGATTATTAAGAAATGAATCATTTAAATCTAAAACAATTGTTTTTTAAGTGTTTTAATTTTAAGTAATTTTTTAGCATACCTATATATTTTATGAAACATGTTACAATGTGCCTTTAGATCAATAATATAGATAATTTAACAAACACTCGTTGTTTTATTTTAAATCTGGCGAACATTTAATGTGGCTGTAACACGTAGACTATGTCCAAACGTCCAAAGACTAGAGAAGAGTGGCTACCACTTACACCATATATTACAAAGTACTCTGTGACCTATAGGGCCGCGCCCACGTCGGGAACCTGTCGCGTGACAAAGCGCGTGTGTTCGGGTACTGATCGTGGAAACCGAATTATTACCTACGCAATGTCGCCAGTTCAATTGTAACGGTGTGCATGTAGTCGTGTTGATTGAACTTAATATTCATAAGTTACCTACGTAGTAGAAAAGGGCCGCGCCCCCTTTTTACTACGTAATGAATATTAAGTTGCTGCCTTCACGACTGCTTCAGTTTCATGAATAAAAGTAAACTGCACCGGATGACAAGGCAAATGCAGATCAACAAGGTTCTCTAGGTAAGTTCGAATTGCTGATTCTTCAAAGTTATAAATTGCCGTTTTGATGCTTTAAAATTCAAGTGACTTTAGGGGTGTAAAGGTTTCCTTGTCACCCGTAAGTATATTTTTTATATTGTAGGTATTCAATCACAAAAAGCAATATTATATCATCCTTCAGATTGCAACATGCTGCGTATACAACCTCACCGCAGTCACTGTTCAAATGATGACCACTCCGTACTGATGATGTGGATGGCGACGAAATGTTCTTTGATGCAGCTAGCCCAGTTAACATTTTTCTCAAGCCAGTTTCCATATTCCTTTCTGAACAACTACATTTTTTGGCTCGCAGAATGTCAACGCTTTTTACTACTCTCGTTTTCTGGAGAAAATTCTTTACCAAATCTTCCGTAGATAAACTACATCTCAATAGAATCGCTGGCACGTGGGCAAAGACGTATTAGCCAGTCGCAACTCAGTGTTCGATAACTTCGTCGCTTACCATCAGCTGAAATAGTGGTCAAACGCGAGCCTATCAGTTATAAAGAAACCTTCGTTGTTAAACAACCCTCTTTGCGTGAAGCCCTTAGGGTGCGTGGGTGAGGGGCCGCTTCGCCCACACCTAGCTACGCTACTGTCTGCAGATGAACTCTGTACAGTGGTGCTATTCTCTAAGAAAACGCAGCGCTGCCGCAACGACGAACATCCAAATACGATACACTGAATTAACAATCCAATGGATAGGTCTATTAGGTTGACAACCCAATCGATGCAATCCCTATTTGGGAGTTCGTCGTTGAGGCAGCGCTGCATTTTCTTAGAGAATAGCACCACAGGGAGGCAGGAGTAGGTACGCGTTCGACAACTGGGCCTCAAGTCTGCTATTACAATAGTGTCAGAATGGTCTGTCATTGATTTCATAATATTGTTGATTTTGTCAAGTTTGTTAGTCTAATAATAAACTGGCGTCATTATGACTTTCCGATAATCAACCTCTGACATTCCATTGAAAAAAATGGCATAGAGAATGGTAATCTCATACATAAAGACAAATTAATGTTTGACGGAGGTTTGTGGTACTTAATCTGCTAAAATTTTGACAGTTCATTTGATTAGTGACCAACCATTAGAACTTCATTGTACAGGTTTGGTGTCTCTGTTAAAACTGGAAGTTTAAGACCTTGTCTGCAGCGTGGTTTTCGACATATCTCTCCATTCGGATTTTCAAAGCCGTGAGTAGAATTTTGGTAATATCGAGTGAGTTCATACAAGTTAATACTGACAGACCACATACCCTCACTCACATTTTACATTTACCTACACACTTAAATGTTCCTTTGCACTATCGTTGCTAACAGCTTCTCAGTTCATTGCTTAGTTTTTCTCTCTGTTATGTCATTCTTTCGTTTTGCATTTTATGTTAAGTATGTTGAATTAGTTTTATTAGGTTTTATTGTTATGTAGCGCCAGCAAGCCACATCCTCTTGATAACTCTGTATAATTAACGAGTCACCAAGATACAGGCTTTGACTAGTTTGGGACTCATTTAGAGAAATTTCTAAAAAAAATTACGTAAGTAAAAAAGAAAAAATAAGTCTTTCAAAATGGAAAATTTTGAATTGTTCTTTTTTTTAATTCTAGCGTTGCGATATGTGGAGTGTCTACCGATCTAATTTAGGAAGAAATAAAACCAAAGATATAATTATAACAAATCTATATTTATTTGTACAATATTGTCATCTTAAAAATAGTATCTTATTAATTATTATCTTACGTCATGTTTTTTTAATAAAAATATTTCATTTGGGTTTATGTTAGTTACGACTACAAATATTTTAATCTCACTCAAAAGAATTGAATCACTGCCTAGGCCAAGAAAAAGTGTACAAATATGGCTTTTTATTTTATCAATGTAAACAAGTGCTTGACTGCGATCCCACCTGATGGTAAACAGTGATGAAATCTTTGATGGTGAGGCGCACTAGTTTATTAAAAGCCTATTCACTCTAGCCTTGAAGATACCCAAGTTATAATCGGACGGAAAGACTGCAGCAGGTAAATGCCCATTTTCACGTAGATACTCTAGGCCAGTACGTGGTACTCGGATCACTTTTAGTCCACGTAAAGTTCAATATTGTCTGCAGTGGCGTAGCTAGATGACCAAAAACCCTAGGCCAAAAAAAATCTAGGGCCCTTTTTTACGTGTAAAATCATCAAATGATTTCTTTTGCTTTGGCTGGAACGAATGTCAAGCTTTTACTGATTAAACGAATTGCCATAATTAGTATTGCAATCTATTTTATTTAGATTTTTAAGGTGGGTGAGTTTTTCACTAGTTCAGTAAGGTTTGTTGATCAGGTTTGCGCCTCTCTCAAGCTTGAAGGCCTCGGGACATTGCCCCGCATGGCCCTTCGGTATCTATACCTACGCCAGTGGCTATCTACTCAAAAAATAACATTGATGCACTGATTTTATTAAGTTTCTATACGAAATTCTAAGTTTTTTGTGACAATGCTCGTTTTATTAGGATTTAAAAAATGGGTAGGTATGCTACACCTTTTGATTCTTAAGTCGAAAAATATTCGAGAGAGAAAAACGTTACAATTGAATTTAATGTGGGTATCATCTGTCTCAATCAATATCAAAAAGGTACCAAAACTTACGGAAATTAGCGTATTTTTAATGAGATTGTGTTGCGAATATGAAAGTTCGTTGTATAATTAATTAATACAAGAATGCTCTCTGGATTCTGTATGTTCTGTTTGGATATGTACATAAATACCCTTTAATTAAAACTAAGAAAATTCGTACGTATATTTGGTACTTTAAAAGCTCACTTAAAATACTAAAACGTCAGGAATGACTCGATTGCTTAGTCATATCTAATTTACAACAACTCCTTCTTCTTTTATGATTAGTTTCATTTGTGCTTCTGGATCATTACTTTTCTTACCTTTAAAACTATCTTCTATATCTTGTAAAGTTCTATCTTTAGTTTCAGGCAATAAAACATACATTAAACTTAGGAACACAGTCAAAATCGCTGAATATACTAAGTATGCACCTTCTACACCAACTGAGGAATATAAATGTGGTGCAGATTTCATTGAAATTACGAAGGCAGGAGTCAAAAATGACGTGGAAAGTGCTGATCCAAGACTTCTATAAGCTAAAGGAAATACTTCGCCACATATTACCCAATTCAAAGCTGCTAACCCTAGACAGAATGACAAGGTATACAAAATCATCAAAGACATTGGAAGTATGTCCAACATCCACGGTGCAGTGAAGACTCCAGCTCTTCTTAAATAAACAAAGACCGAAATCGCTGTCATAGAAAGAATAGTCATCACACCACTTGAGAATAAAATAGCTCTTCGTTTACAGTACTTAAGTAAAAATATAGCTATAAACGCACACACTGTCCTCAATAGATCGATCACTGTGAACTGCCAGGCAACGTCTTTGGCATCTTTTTTATCTAATACCACTTGGAGGATTGTATTGCCGTAAGCAGCTACCATATGTGCTCCACCGAACTCAAATACAATCAACATACTTATAGCAATAATAGCTGGCCTATAAAACTCTCTCTTCTTGAAAATCTTTACAACTTCACACATAGCTTCAAGCACCTTCTTAAAAACGTTGTTACAGACATGAGTTTCAGCGTATTCTGGTCTCTTCTCGGCCTTTTCCATTTTCTGGGCGTTGATCATGGCTTCCAATTCCTCCTGTTGTTCAGTTCCTTCGCCTCTGACCCATTTGAACGCTTTTCTAGCTTCAGTTATTTTTCCCTTGGAAACTAACCAACTTGGCGATTCTGGAGATAAGCTTATAATTGCCATGGCTATCAACGGGAACAAAGCACAAACAGCTGCAGTTATCTTCCAAGTCAAATGTGCTCCCCACAAATGTGACAGAAATATCCCCAATCCAAGAGAAATGGCGAAAGTTCCTAAAAACGCTCCCCGATACTTGGGGTCAGTATATTCTGCGACTAGAATGGCTGCTAAAGGTGTTCTTAATCCTAATGCAAGACCGTGCAAGAGTCTGGCCACTATGAAGAGAGGTACTGAGTTTCCGAAGATGAAGACTATCCAGCCGAGTAGAGCGGGTAAGGTGGAGATGAGGTGAGCTCGTTGACGGCCTAACCTGGTCATCAGGACTGGAGATACGAAGTTACCGACGATGCCCATCACACCGACTACGGACGCTGAAAGAAATAAAATAAGAATTTTTATATGATTAAAAAATATTACAGGCTACTTACTGCCTACTGCATTTCCAACTACTTTAATGCTTATAAATCAGGATTCCCTTACGAACCAAAAGTCCAGAATCAGTACAGCTTGGGAAAAAAGAATTAAGCGGTCTGTCAAATTAATTACCAATAAAAATCAAACTAATACTCCGAAGGTATAGGACCTTTATACGATCACATTACGCCAGCTCTTTATTTACGGCTCAAAGCGGTATTATGTCCCCGGTCTTTAGAAAAAATAATGGTATTACATTGTTCTATAAGAATCTAGACTGTTTCGCTATGGTTTTGGTTTTGGTAGTCAGTCAGTCTTGGGAAAATACTCCGCAAAAACATGAGAATCCGCTGATATTTCACAGAACACCTAAAACGTACTTATTGTTTGCTGTAAATAAAATCATATCTACTTTTAGTGCAAATAGCAAATACTTGTAAATAATATTCTTGTTTGCATAAAGGAACTCGTTTAAATGAAAACCTTGACAAGCAGAGACCTTGAAGAGTTCACGGGTAGTTGTTGACCGTACTTCATCTACTTATTAGACTTATTACTGGTTCCAAGTTCCAATCAAATAAGGGAATCTTTTATTCTTGATACAATTCATTTTCTTTATTTACCATGAAGCCTTTTTTATTTTGTTGTTGTATTCGGTTCACCGATTTTTTGTATTTCATTGAAAGGTATTTTATTGTCTATCTCTCTATCTTCTGACTCTTAGTTGTGTACAATTTATACGCTTCGTCTCGGCCACTGAAGACGGGCAGTTTTTAGAGCCATTACTGTGAATTATTTCCAATCTTAATAAATATACTCTGACTAGATTTATTTGTTGTTTGTATGTTTTTTGTTTTTTAATTTATATTCATGTAATTTTGTATTAAAAATGTAATTGATCTCAATTACACTAATATTTCAATGCAATTTTTTAAATATTTAATTTCATTTGAATCTTATATGATCAGTACTTTTTTTTTTATAATTTACTATATAAGTGCTGTGCACGCGTGTAACTGATAATTAATTCACGACAGTATTTTTCTTTATTTGCAATTTTTTTAATATTAAACAAGTGATGAACATTTGTTGTGTCAATATATGTAAATAAATATAATTTTCTTAGCCTAGTGCCTGTTTAAGTTTGATCCTGAGATTCTGGTTCCTATAGTCGTAAATTAAAAGCGTTTTGTCCTCAAGTCAATATATAACCAATAGGCGGTCTTACTGCTAAAAACAATCTTTTGATCTAAAGGTTGTATCAATAAACTTGAGCGAGAAGGTGAAAAGGAATGCTTACCTATCCAGGAAGTGTCATGGTCCGTCAGCGTGACTGGCCCTCCGTCCCTGATGAGCTGAGCAAACAGCACAGCCGGGTAGCCGTGGGCGCATCCATGGCCTGCTATGTTCAGAGCTGCACCGCTCACCACGAAGGCCTGAAACGCAACGTTTTATAATGTTACAAAGGTGGACTTAATGCCACTGGCGAAGGCGTAGCTACTGTAGGACTTGGCGGGGAGGGAAGGGGACCAAAACCTGTTTAACAAACCACTTATTGAATTACTGAAAAAATCTCCTATCTCCGAAAACTAAATAAAATAGATTGTTTAAAAATTTTAATCATTGCAACTTCTTTTAATCAGTAAAAAGCCTGACACTCCCGCCCGCTCTACGCAGAGCAGGAGATTATTTGATGATTTCCAATATAAAAATAGGGGCCATAGTTTTTTTTTGCCCAGGGGCCATTGGTCACCGAGCTACGCCACTGCTTAATTAGGCAGGCCTCAGGCATTTTCTTCCTGTCAATCTTTGGGTGATACAGTGACAAATTGTGGTGCAGGTCAGCAGGGCTCTATTTGTACGCAGCTGGCCGGAAATAAATGCACACATCTCGTACTGCCGCCTTGGTGGCATTCTAGGGACTTTGCGCGAAGCCCCTTAGTGTGCGAAACTGTGGGCTAGGGGCCACTTCGCCCACGCCGGTGACCTGTTAGGACAATAAAGGGTCTATTACACCACTCGTTAATATCTCGATAATTTTATCGACGTCGCGTAGTGTAATAAGGGTCAGACTGTCTTACTCGGAAGTAAAATTTAAGTCAGTCTGTGTAACTTGTGCGGAATATCGAGTGGTGTAATAGACGCTTTAGTTGTCAGTAACTAATTAAACGCTAATTAAGCTTTATAAATCAAGAGAGCTTGACAATAATTAGAAAGCACAACGTGACTAATTGCCCATCGGAAACAATTAATATTCTGTTTTCGCTTGAAAAATTCCATTGAAGCTAAGCCATTGACAGTAATAAAACAAGTAAACAATGCAAGTTTACTTTAGTCTCTTGCGCAATTACTATAGAATAATGTAGTAGTAGGTATTTGCGTTTTTGTAATTAGCTGTGAAATCTTTGAAACTTTTTATGCTATAAAGTGCGCTTCTTTGTTTGAAATGAATCATTTGTAACAATGATTACTAGCAGTAGGTATTTTGTTTGACGGACTTTTGAAGGAATCAGTGGCCCTGGAAAAGCCGATTGAAGGAACATGACTTTTTTTTTGGTGTGCTATCATCCAATGACTTTAAAAAATATAAACGTTTAACAGAAATTTAGTTTTTGATTTATATTAATTTAAAAAGGTTGTCATAAAGCATGAAACTTTTATTTTAGAATTTAAATAGTTAAAAAATGCAAGAAGTGCAAACAAATATAAGTAGTTAAAAAAAATACCTAAACCTAAATAACAAATAAAAAAATTTGCTTTATAGCTATATTTTTTTATAACTTAGTTTGAATACTATATTTCGTCGAAGAAATGCTGGCAACCCTAGTACCTATAGGTATAACGTGCGACTACGGCTTTTTCTTTTTGTTCCGTTCTTGTTTCTTTAGTTACCTTGTTTATTTCAGCATCCTGAAAATCTTGTTTCATACTTTTTCAACGTCGTTTTTTGTCAGTCGGGTTTTATTTTTAAATCTTTTGAATACCGTAATAAGAGACACAATAGAAAGACAATAGGTGTGCGAACGCCGGCGTTCGCTTGAGGCTTGAGATAGCTCTAGCGTCAACCGATATCTCTGTGAAAATTTCAACTGTCTATCTGTCACGGTTCATGAGATACAGCCTGGTGACCGACAGGCGGACAGTGGAGCTTAGAATAGGGTCCCGTTTGTAACCGGGTACGGAACCTAACTATGTAAAGATATTTACAAAATTTCTCTGAGATGTTGTCGACTGGAAGTGTGCCCAAGACTGGCGGCATTGACATTGTAACTATAAACCCTTATTCTGTGTCCTGTCAATAACCTCACTGTTCAATGCAGCATAGCTTTTTTACAGACGTAAGAATAAACAAATCGTAATGTTGCCAACTGAATAGTAGTCAAGGTTGAGGTTAGTAGTTAAAGTCGACGATATCTCTGAAATCGCGGAAGTCACCTGGATCAGACGCACGGAACCGTGAAGAAAGGTAGAAAAACCGGAGGCCTTTGTCCAGCAACATTGGCGTATTTAGGGTTATATTTAAAAGGGGGCTTGTGGTGCTATGTGGGTGCTATTCTCTAAGAAAACGCAGCACTGCTTCAACGACGAACACCCAAACAGGATACAATGGATTGTCAACCTAATGATCCTATACATTGGATTGTTAATTCAATGTATCCTATTTGGATGTTCGTCGTTGCGGCAGCGCTGCATTTTCTTAGAGAATAGCACCACTGGTCTTTGACATGCCTGTTATTTGTGTGAAGTTGTCAGTATTTTGGCGTCCATGATACAATATTCCGTAATCAGTAGCCCAATATTTTGGGCTGGCCGCTATAGACGTCACTGCCGTGAGCACGGCTCATCTGCCCCCCTATACCTGAATAGATAAATATATACAATACGTTCCAAATAAGAATAGCATCGATTGCCATGTTGTGACGTCACATTATACTGTTAAATCAAAGAAATAGTAGGGTGAGAAAAACAAGAAATTTTTAAAATTTAATTTATTTACGAATCGTGACCAAAAAAAGTTAGTTAGTTAATCAGAATCAAGTTCTTCAATGCTCATCTCTGAGTTTTTGCCCAATTTGGCCCATTTTTTTCG